>CM046669.1:43736562-45086562 GCA_025594165.1 Tamias sibiricus | reverse complement strand
TTAAAGATGGAATTGTAGAGGTCACTTCTCTTCTGTGTTCCCGTCATTCTTAGTGACTATTATGGTTTCCTAACTGTCCAGCATTTTTTGCTCAAATTTAGATAATGGTGGGTTTCCCATTTTAACTATGGGAAAGCCACGCCCCTCACATGCCTCGTCCTTGCTCATCCGGTGACCAGCCAAACCTAACCGTGCCAGGGGTCCAAGGAGAGGCTTGGGACCCAATCAGAGCCAAAAAGCTGCTAGATCATGGGTTGGGGCTGCTGCTCACTCGCTTTCCTGCTGAGCTGGAACATAGGAAGCCCTGAGCTTTGATATGTGGGGTTCCCACTACATGCCAGAGAAAAAGGGCAGAGACTAGAGGTGAGAGGCTCTGCATGAACCTGGGTTGGCAGCCTTGTTTACTAGAACATATGTCAGTAAAGCTATGCTTCTGTCTTTTTGGGGTGTGTGTGTGGGGGGGTTGAACTCAGGGGCACTCGACTACTGAGCCACATCCCCCACCCTATTTTGTATTTTATTTAGAGACAGGGTCTCACTGAGTTGCCTAGCACCTTGCTTTTGCTGAGGCTAGCTTTAAATTCACCATCCTCCTGCCTCAGCCATCAGAGGTGCTGGGATTACAAGCATGGGCTACCATGCCTAGCCCATCCTTTTTGTTTAAACCATTTTGAACCAGTTTTTCTGACTCTTGCAAGAATCTGAGGTAATAATACACATCTGTTTGGTGTTTATGTTTCCCCACTATTCTTTTAGCTCCTTGGGGGCAAGCATATTTTTGTTCAGCTTACTATCCCGCATGCTTGGGATATTCAAATATCCTTTCATCTTTAAAAATAGAGTAATCGGGAGAGTAGGTGATAAAAACAAAAGTTGACAACCTCATCTCCATTACTCCGATTCTGCTTGTGAAATTTAACTACTCTGTAAAATTGAGATGGCTGTGAACTCCTACCACACTCATTTGGATCAATACATGTTAAATCTAGGTGGCGTGGTGAGCAACTGATAGGTCAATTCTGCTCACATGTGCCAGCAACACCCTCAACAACCCCCTCCTTAAGATGGGGGTCTGGGACTGGGGCTGTAGCTCAGTGGTAAAACACTTGCCTCGCATGTGTGAGGCACTGGGTTCGATCCTCAGCACCACATAAAAATAAATATACTGTGTGTCTGTACTATTGTACTGCAACTAAATAAATATAAAAAAAAAAAGATGGGGGTCTGTAAGGGGCCCCGTGACTTCACCAAAAATGCATATCTACACCATCATGGTGCTTCCTGTGCAACTCCCGCAACCCTAAAAAGAAATTAAGGTAGGGAAGTTCATCTCCATTTTACAGACTGGAAATTGAGATCATGTTTGAGCAGTTGCAGCAAGATTTAGCTAGAGAGATATTGTTCATTTCTATAGCCACTAGAAACATGTGGCCCTTAAGCACTGGAAATGTGGCTAATCCAAGTTGAGAGGCACTGTCAGTGTAAAATGCACACTGGATTTAAAAGACTTAGAATGAAAAATATAATGTAAAATATCACAGTAATAATTTTCCATGAATTACATGTTGAAACGACATTTTGAAAATTTCATATATTATTAAAGTGAATTTTACTTGTTTAGTTTTACTTTTATTATATGGCTATTGAGAAATTAAACATCATATATACAACTCACATTCATAGGTCCTATTTTATTTCTTTTCCATGGCTGATCTAGAATACAAGCATTCTGGTTTGTGTTCTGTTTCCATTCTACAAACTCAAGTTCTCCCTCTTCTTTCCTGCATGCTTATTGGAGACTTTTCTGCCCTACTGTCTGTTCTATCCACTCCCTTCTTTCTCTTTGATCCTCCCAGACTAGGAAGGTAAAATGTATAAGAGGTAGATTGCTTTTTTAAATCTCTTCCTTGTAGAAAGGACTAATTTTATTTTATTTTTTTGGTACCTGGGATTGAACTCAGGGGCACTCGACCACTGGGCCACATCCCCAGACCTTTTTTGTATTTTATTAGAGACAGGGTCTCACTGAATTGCTAAGTGCCTCGCCATTGCTGAGGCTGGCTTTGAACTCTCGATCCTCCTGCCTCAGCCTCCCAAGTGCTGGGGTTACAGGCGTGTGCCACCGCGCCCGGCTTAGAAACGACTAATTTATAGCACAAAATAAACACAACACCAGCTCTGAACTTTTAAAATTTATCAGGTGAGGGCTGGGATTGTGGCTCAGCGGTAGAGCGCTCGCCTAGCATGTGGGCGAACCAGGTTCGATCCTCAGCACCACGTACAAATAAAACGCATTGTGTACAACTAAAAGCAAATAAATAAAATCATTTAAAAAAAATTATCAGGTGTTTTTTTCTTTGTCCTCCTCCCCCCCTTCTCCTTCTCCTCCACAATAAGTTATCTAGCTGGGCGCGGTGGTGCACGCCTATGATCCCAGCACTTGGGAGGCTGAGGCAGGAAGATCTAGAATGCAAAGCCAGGGCTGGGGTTGTGGCTCAGGGTTTTGGCTCAGCGTAGAGTGCTCGCCTCGCACGTGTGCGGCCTGGGTTCGATCCTCAGCACCACATAAAAATAAATGCATTGAGGGGCTGGGATTGTGGCTCAGCGGTAGAGCGCTCGCCTAGCATGTGGGCGAACCAGGTTCGATCCTCAGCACCACGTACAAATAAACACACTGTGTACAACTAAAACAAATAAATAAATATTTAAAATTAAAAAATAAATAAATGCATTGTGTACAACTAAAGCAAATAAATAAATATTAAAAAAAAAAAAGAGTGCAAAGCCAGTCTCAGCAAAAGCGAGTTGCTAAGCAACTTAGTGTGACCCTGTCTCTAAATAAAATACACTTATGTAGGCCACTCAGTAGTCCAGTGTAGTCCAGTGTCCCTGAGTTCAATCCTTAGTAAAAAAAAAAAAAAAAAAACAAAACAGGGAGCTTCTAGGGTGAAATCTGAAGGCTCAACAATTTTTGCAGTGGCTAGTTAGTATCATAGATTGAACAAGGGCTTTGGGGAGTTATGAAGACCCACAGAACAAACACAAGACAGCCCTAGGAGTAAAAATAGTGACTGATTTAAATGCACATACAGAGAGACACACATACAGGCATGCTTACACTCACTAAGGATTTAAGAACACTTATTTTTAAATGCTTATATAATCAGTGGCTGGATCAGGCAGGCAGTACCTGAACCCACTGTTCCATTTTTTTTTTTTCAAATTTATTTTATTTTATTTCATTTTAAAATATTTATTTATTTACTTTAGTTGTACACAATGCAATGCATTTATGTTTACGTGGTGCTGAGGATTGAACCCAGGCCGTGCATGTGCGAGGCAAGCGCTCTGCCACTGAGCCACAATCCCAGCCCTCAAATTTATTTTTTATTCTAAGTTCTTAGAAATGACAGCAGAATGTATTACGGTTCATATTATAGAACTTATAGAGCACATTTTTACATATCTCTGGTTGTATACAAAGTATATTCACACCATTCGTGACTTCATACATGCACTAGGGTAATGATATCCATCTCATTCTACCATCTTTTTTTTTTTTTTTTCCTTGACCCTTTTATCCTCTCCCTTCCCCTCCCTCCCCATTGGCCATTCTAGTATTCCTCTAATCTTCCTATGTTCCCCATCCCAACCCCACTGTGAATCGGCCTCCTTATATCAGAGAAAACATTCGGCATTTGGCTTTTTGGGATTGGCTAACTTCACTTAGCATTATATTCTCCATCTTCATCCATTTACCTGCGAATGCCATGATTTTGTTCTCTCTCTATTGCTTAGTAATACTCCATTGTGTGTATATGCCATATTTTCTTTATCCATTCACCACTGATCCATCTTAATGTCTATAGAGGTTGGGCCACCGAGACACCATGGATCTTTCTGAGATGTAATAGGAAGAACATAGTCCCCCGAGGGAATTGAACCTCACTCTAATAAAACCCCAATTTAGGGGACAGAGAAAATGGTTAAACAACCCTGTGAAGATGCAATCAGCCAAACGTAAAATGAGGGAAATCCCATAGGACAAATTGCCCCATTTCTTCAACAAAAACGTAGTATTTAGAAAAGAAGAAATTTTCAAATAAATGAGGAATAAGAGACACAGAATCCAAATATTTTGTGTGTACCTTGTTTGGATCCTGATTCCATCAACTTAACTAAGGTGATAGTTAAAGAGATCATTTCAAAAACCTGAACATGGCTTGGCTAATTACATGATATCAGGAAATTATTGTTAATTGTATTAGTTATATTGTAATTGTTATTTTAAAAGCCCTGATCAGAGCCAGGCGCAGGGGTGCATGCTTGTAATTTCAGGGGCTCCGGGAGGTTGAGACAAGAGGATGGAGAGTTCAAAGCCAGCCTCGGCAATGACGAGGCATTAAGCAACTCATTGAAATGCTGTCTCTAAAGAAAATACAAAATAGGGCTGGGGATGTGACTCAGTGGTCCAGTGTCCCTTAGTTCAATCCCTGGTACCAAAAAAAAAGAAAGAAAGGAAGGAAGGAAGGAAGAGGTCCTGATCAGTCTCAAAAAAGAATAAAATTAGCCAGGCGAGGTGGCGCACGCCTGTAATCCCAGCACTTTGGGGGGCTGAGGCAGGAGGATCGCAAGTTCAAAGCCAGCTTCAGCAATGGCGAGGCACTTAGTAACTCAGTGAGACCCTGTCTCTAATAAAATACAAAAAAGGGCTGGGGATGTGGCCCAGTGGTCAAGTGCCCCTGAGTTCAATCCCCAGTACCAAAAAAAAAAAAAAAAAAAAAAAAAAAAGAATAAAATTATAACACATGCTACACCATTGATGATCCTTGAGATCATTACGCTAATTGAAACAACTCAGATACAAAAAAAGATATTGTCTGATTCCCCTCTATATGAGGTATCTAGAGTAGTCACACTCAGAAACAAAATGTAAGATAGTGGTTACTGGTGGTGGGTTAAAGGAGAAATGGGGAGTTTAATGGGTACAGAGTTTCAGTTTAGGTAAGATGATGCAAATGTTCCGGAGATGATGGTGGCGACTGAACAACAATGTGAAGGTATTAATGCCAATAAATAATACACTTACAAATAGTTAAATGGTAAATTTCATATTATGTACTATATATTACAATTTTGAAAAAAGTCCTTATCTGTTAGAGACATACCCTGAGATAACTGTGATTTGCTTTAAAATATTCCCAAACCCTCCCATAAAAATGGATTGTGGAACAGATGAAATAAAATTGACAAAATACTAATAATTGTTAAAGTTGGGTTATGGGTACATGAAGATTTATCTGTGTATATTTCAAAATATCCATAATTGATAAGTTTGTGGGTTTTTTTATTTTTTTGCTTTTTTTTTTTTTTTTTTTGTACTGGTGATTGAACCCAAGGGTGCTCAGCCACTGAGCCACATCCCCAGTCCTTTTTTATATTTTATTTAGAGACAGGGTCTTACTAAGTTGCTTAGAGCCTTGCTAAGTTGCTGAGGCTGGCTTTGAACTCATGATCCTCCTGTCTCAGCCTCCCGAGCCTCCGGGGTTACAGGGAAGCCCACCTCACCCAGCTCTATAATTAGTAATTTTTTAAACTACACAATGCCTTACTATGGAAGGAGGAATAAATGAATACAGTACAAATCTGCCCATCAACAACTGAGCCCAGCTGATTGGAACATACACAATGGACTTGGGAACAGGGCAATGGAGAACACTTCTCATGACCAGTCACAAGTCACTAAAGACACTAAAGTGTCCAAAGAGTGCTTACGTTTTAAAAACCACATCCTGACCTCTGCCTTTGCTGGAACATCTTCTCAACCAGTTTGATGAGCTGCTGGACTATATTTTTCCCACAGATATAAGCCAAGATATCACTGTAGAGTGTTTTTGCTTGCAATAGGTACCTGGTAACTATTGTTTAATATAGTTGAGGAAGCCATACTGAGCAACAGAGAGATGCAGGCTGCTGGAACCTGGGAGTGGGACAGGGCCAGGATCCTCTCCAACTAAGGAGCTTAGGGAGACTACAGGGTAGAATATTTATTTAAAGAATATGAGACTTTCAGGGGCTGGGGTTGTGGCTCGGCGGTACAGTGCTCGCCTAGCACGTGCGGCCTGGGTTCGATCCTCAGCACCACGTAAACATAAATGTGTTGCATTGTGTACAACTAAAGCAAATAAATAAATACTTTTAAAAAAATGAGACTTTCAGCAGTTTGGGAGGCTGAGGCAGGAGGATCCCAAGTTCAAAGGCAGCCTCAGCAATTTAGCAAGGCCTTGTCCCAAAAAATTAAAGGGACTGGGGATGTGGCTCAATGGTTAAGCACCCCTGGGATCAATCCCTGGTACCAAAAAAGAAGGAGAAGAAAGGAAGGAGGAGGAGGAGGAGGAAGGGGAGGAGAAGGAGAAGGAGAAGATGAGACTTGAAGACAACCCTCAAGAAAGTGGGGGAAATTATTGCAGGGAGAAGAATCAGAATATGCAAAAACATGGAAGCAAGATGTTGCCTTCCAGGAAAGAAGAGCAGCCCCAGGGACACAGAGGGAAAAGGAAGCTGGGAAAGTTGGCTGGGGTTAGATTGTGAATGATCTTGTATGTCTTGCTCTGAATTTAATTTGTTCAATAAATTCAGAGCCAGGCTGGGGTTGTGGCTCAGCAGTAGAGCGCTCGCCTAGCACGTGCGCAGCCGGGGTTCGATCCTCAGCACCACGTAAAAATAAAGGCATTGTGTACAACTAAAGCAAATAAATAAATATTAAAAAAAAAAAAAAAATAAATTCAGAGCCTACTAAGGGCCACATTCTTTGCAAAGAGGAACACTTCTCCTAGGGAAATGTGTGTCCACTGCATAGTCTGGGACATCTGGGTATGGGGTCCAAAACAATGTGTTTCACCCTGAACCTCTAATTTCCCCTTTAAACAGCTTTACAGATGTGTATAAGACCAGGGGAAGCAAGAGAGACCCACTTAGCTAACTTAAGAAAATTCTAGACTGAAAGTAGAGCTTAGTATAGGAAACCAGTTCCATCACAGGGGATATTTCTCACTTCTGTGCAGTATCTCCTCATTATCTAAGTGGCTGGCACACTTGCCTTATATCCAACAGTAAAAGCAGCGAAAATACATTACCCCTGCTCCTCTAATGTTGCCTGTATCCAATGCTAACTCCTTAAGTCTTTCACCAAGAGACCCATTAAGCTTATATTACCACCTAAAGGAGTGCCTGAGAAATGTGCAATTTGCCATTGTGAGATCAACATCTGCAGTTATGGCTCCCTTGTTTTTTTTTGTTTGTCTTTTCTTTGTTTGGTCTTTTTGGTGCCCAAGATTGTGGGGTGCTTAACCACTGAACCATATCCCCAGCCCTTTTTTATATTTTATTTAGAGACAGGGTCTCACTGAGTTGCTTAGTGCCTTGCTAATCTGCTGAGGCTGGCTTTGAACTCACGATCCTCCTGCCTCAGCCTCCCAAAATGCTGGGATTACAGGCATGTGCCACCATGCCCAGCTAGTTCCCTTGTTTACATTAAATTCAACCTTCATTTTTTTAAATTATTTTTAGTGTGTTTATTAGTGCATTATAGTTATACATAATATTGGGGTCCTTTTTGACATATTCATAGATGCATGTGACATAATTTGCTCCATTTCAGTCTCCAGTAGTTCCCTTTTTCCTCCCCTCCTCCATACCTCTGATCTCTTTACTCTATTGGTCTTCCTTCTATTTATTTTTAATTGGTGGATCATAGTTATATATAAAAGTGGAATTTGTTGTCATATATTCATGCATGCACGAAGCATGTATGGTCAATAGCAGTTCCTTCCCTTTCTCATCCCCTCTCCCTTCCTCTTGGTCCCTTTTTTCTATAAATTCAACTTTTAAACTTGTGCTTTTAAAATGCATTTCCCCTGTTATATGTTTAAAAATGAAGTGATATATACACAAAGAAAAATAAATCAAATAGAAAGTGTTTATATAGAAAATGAACAGTGCCCACCACACACTCATGCCACCATCCACAGGCCACTACCTTCAACTGCCTCTTTTAAAAATTATTTAGAACGTGAACTCCCTAACTCTAAATCATATTGTAACAATGGTCCACTTTATGGTTTGAATATAGCCCTTGCTGCTCTGCCACTGCAACTTATTTAAAACGGACAGATTTCTTTCTCTTCCTTTCTCCCAGCTCCTTCCTAATCTCTCCCGCTCCCAAATTTCTGGGGAAACCTGATCAACATTTTTCCCCATGTTAGGCAGAGTTATCTGTCCTTGAGCACACACCTACCATTGGAACGAAGTCATCCAGACTTTGAAGATGGTACCAGAAGGTCTCAGAAATGACTATCTCCCAAATTAACAGGTGAATTACAACTCCTACAGAGAACTGGTGGAATGTAGCCTTTGAATTGCCTCTTTAAAAGCCCACACCCCCTCCCCCAACTTCCTGCTGAATCACAGCCTCTGGGACAGGAGTCCCCGTGTGTCTCCTTTGCTAGCAAAACAATTGACCTTCTTTTTCCTTTTTCTCAAACCCATGTTCTTATTATTGGGTTGGAATTGGCGACAAGGACCAAGCTTTCAGCAATTGACCCAGTCTCTTTGTGTGGGAACAGAGTCTTCTCATCTGATGGTACCGCCTTGGGGTGATGACATGTTGCTATGATTTCTATGTTGGGTGTCCCCCCAAGGTTCATATGTAAAGGCTTGGCCCCCAGAGTTTCCCCCTAGAAAGTGCAGGGGACCTTGAAAGATGGGGTCTACTGAGTGTTCCTTAAGTTATTAGATAGCATCCCCTCAAAGGGGATTGTAGGACTTTGTCTTTTTCTTCTCTCCGTTCTGGTTCAAGATGTGATTGCTTTCTGGGTGAAGGATATGGAAAATAAGTCCAAGGATGTTTTCCCTCAGCTTTTAACATTTAAAATCCCAGGCCTCAGCCAGAGTGAAGGAAAACAAAAGGAACTTTGCACCTGACACCTAACCCCCCACCCTAATGGGTCATCTGACCCTGATACGATAAGCCCCAGGAAATTTCCTATTCACATTCCCGTCCCACTCTAATGGATCAGCAGGGCCCCATTACAATGAACCCCAGGAATTACCTTCCTGTCCCACCCGAAAGGAAGCCTGTATAACCCAGACTCTTGCTTCAGCCTGCTGCCATTTTCTGCCCCCAAAATGAGCCCCGCCAGGGTTGCACCAATTGACTCCGCCATTAAATACTTGAATAAAGAAAAGCTTGCTGGTCCGAGGTTTGCTTCCTGTCCCCACCGCCTTCCTCACATGTGCGTCATTTGTCCTAACAATCGGATGGCGGACTTTGAACCTCCAAAACTGTGAACTAAATAGACCTTTTATCCTACAAAATTTGAGGCAGCGCTGACTAAATGCAAATGTGATTCTTCCTTGGTAGATGCCAATGCTAGCAACCTTAAATGTTTGCTCTGGGGCTAACCAATTTTTTAACCTCCTTCGGGTAGGGACTGGCACTAACATGTCTGTGAGAAGGGATCTCGGTGTCCCTAAATTCAGAACTGAGCAGTTTCACCACATCCACTCGTTTTCATCCAAGTCCACACCCTGCCTGGGTTCTTCAAGTCCTAAGCCTCTCAAATTTCATTTCTTCCAAGACGCTTTTCCAGGTGGGGGAGTAGCCACTTGGGGAGAGGAAGCTAGTAAGGCAGTCTCCCCCCTTGATTTGGACTTACAAGGAGTCTCCTGGGATTCTGTCTCACCCTCACATTCACCCCCTGCAGCAACTGGTGCCCCATATACTGAGCCTAGCAGAGTCTGCAGAGGGATTGCATTGCCCTGGGAGGCGCCTTGCCTGGACTCCCTCTGCTTTGCTAAATTAACCATTTGTGTCCATCTCACACTTTACAGCTTTTACAGTTCTGGTCTGCTGCTATCTTCCCATGCTTTATCTTTATTTGTTAGTACTATTTTTATCCCTTCTCTGTTGTTTTCAAGGGACCTGGGGAAGAAAGAGGAGTAGAGATGTGTGTATGAATGGGTGAATGATCCGTTAATTCTTCATTTTAATTGAAGTTGCAACTGACTTTACACCGGAAATTCTGGATTTTATTTACCATTTCCTACCTTGTGTTTTGAGTTTACTTTCTGCAGCATTTCCCTGTTAGCAGTACTTTGTCCCTTGGCTGGTCCTGTTTTCCTAAATCCAGTCTGTGGGCTTCTAAACATGTGGGCTGGTCACAAGAGGTTCAGGCTTGAGACTGTGATTTATGTCATATAACCCACCCCCACGACAGCAACCCCAACTTCTGCAAACACTCACTTGCAAATCAATTGTTTGGAGTACAAAACAAATTTTCCCATAGAAACACTATAATAAAGGAATACTTTACTTCACAGGTCAGTTTTTATAAGTCTGTTTAATGCAAATATAGCTCATGGGTACAAATATTCTTTCTTTATGAATGTGTCCATTCCCAAACATTTGCTGAACACCAACTAGGTATAACTTGAGCATGACATTATTATGAGATTCTATCAAACACAAACTTTTAAATACTTTACTTTTCTAAATTTTTAGCTTCTGTTTTTTATATTGTTGTTTGTTTGTTTGTTTGGGTTTGGTTGTGGTTTCAGTACCAGGGATTGAACCCAGGGGTGCTTAACCACTGAGCCACATCCTCAGCCCTGTTTTGTATTTTATTTAGAGACAGGGTCTCACTGAGTTGCTTAGGGCCTCGCTAAATTGCTGAGGCTGGCTTTGAACTCGCAATCCTCCTGCATCAGTCTCCAGGCCACAGGGATTACAGGCATGCACCATGGTGCCTGGCTGCTGCTGCTGCTGCTTTTTTTTTTTTTTTTTAACTTCCAAATGGTCATTTCTTTTTCAAACATAATCCCTTTCTCTGCAACTCTCTCATTCCACCTTGAAAGAAAAAACAAAGCTTGTGTCTGAATCAGTGGAAATGTTCATTTGTCAGAGGCAGAAAGTCCCTGAATAGGCTGCATTGCACCCTGAGGGCTCCTAAACCCAGGCTCACTGTGAGAAGTTGCCCACTGTACTTTCGTTGGGACATGCAATGGATTGAATGAAACTGGGAATAAAGTCTTCATCAACTAACTTTCAGATTCCTAAGCCTGCAGCACTAACATCTCTTAACGTTCAACACAGGTAACAAATGGTTATGTTTTGCTTTCCCATAAATTTCAAAGGCGATGGGAGCATGTTGCCAGCTGGGCACTTCACCTGTTTATTTCCTTGTACTTCAATTAATGTGTAACCCACAGAGGACTTTGTGGTGGAAATTTTAAACTCTCACCCAATTAAGTTCTTTGGCGCATCACATTCTCCAAAGCGGTTCTGGGCAGGAATATCATCCAAGCTGGCAATTTCATATTTATACAATCATTCATTCATTCATTCATTCATTCATTCCCCTTTCTTAGGTTCAGGTCTCCTGGCAATGCCTGAATCCTTCCTGAAATGACTCAGTCTCAAGTTAAAAACACAGCTCAACCTCTACATGATGTCAGGGGTTTTGATTGCTTAAAAAAAAAAAAGGAAGAGAGAAAGAAAGAAAAAGTGGGCATGTTTCAGAGGAGGCTTCCCAATTTCTTAGCTCAAGGAATGGATCTTTTCTCCCAAGCCTTCTTTTGGGTATTCAATTTTATGGAATCTCGTGTGACATGGTAAAAGGAGAATCTCATGACCAGCATACTTTGTCCCCAGCGCCAGAGCTAATGACTGTGACTAAAATAGGGCTTTGTGGGGAGAACCCACAGAGCCCTCCCTTTGGAGAAGTTCTAAAGACAGGCATTGCTTTGCATGGATATAGTGGTTGAGAGCTGGTGAACCTAGTCTTTTTTTGTTTCCTTGGTGCTGGGGATCAAACCCAGGGCCTCTCATGTGCTAGGTAAGCACTCAACCACTGATCTATGTCCCCAGTCCTCTGGTCTCTTTATCAGCTTCACAGTGTATAAGCAAAAATGCATTAAGATGAGCTTACTAGGGGCTGGGGTTGTGGCTCAGTGGCAGAGTGCTCGCCTCGCACGTGCGCGGCCCGGGTTCGATCCTCAGCACCACGTAAACATAAATGCATTGCATTGTGTACAACTAAAGTAAATAAATAAATTTTTTAAAAAAAGATGAGCTTACTAATACAGAATGTGTAGTGTTTTATGCACAAGCTGGCCATATTTCTAAAGGATAATGCAAATTTTAGGTTTACATAATAGATGGTAAAGTTCCCAGGCAAATTATAGAAAACCTAGTAGCTGGGTTCAGTGGCACACACCTGTAATCCCAGAGGCTGAGCAGGAGGAATTGTAAATTCAAAGCCAGCCTCAATAACTTAGTGAGGCCCTAAGCAACTCAGCAAGACCATGTCTCTAAATTAAAAAAGGGGCTGGGGATGTGACTCAGTGCTTAAGTGCCACTGATTCAATCCCTGGCGCACACACACACACACACACACACACACACACAATATATATATATATCCTATTTTATATATATATATATATATATATATATATATCCTATTTTATATATATATATATATAAAATAGGAAGCCCATGTAGATGTGAATTTCTAATCTACCACAAATGATTTTTTTTAGTTTGTCCCATTCAATATTTGGAATATACTTATACAAAAACATTCTTTGTTTTTATTACATAAAAAAAATTCTTTGTGGGGGCTGGGGTTGTGGCTCAGCGGCAGAGCACTCGCCTAGCACGTGCGCAGCTCGGGTTCGATCCTCAACACCACGTAAACATAAATGCATTGCATTGTGTACAACTAAAAGCAAATAAATAAATATTTTAAAAATTCTTTGTTTTAGTCACATTTACTTGGGTATTGTTTATTTGAATTTGCTAAAGCTTACAGCCCAACAGGTGGGGGAAGGGAGGATGTTTCATTGGCTTGTGAGAATATTGTTTGCAGGTACCTCTTATATATTTCAGAAGCTGAATTCTACTCAGAAACCAATATGCTTTTTCTAAATTGCTCTATTATATTAATTAAAAGAGGAATCTAAGCCGGGCTCAGTGGCGCACGCCTGTAATCCCAGCACTTGGGAGGCTGAGGCAGGAGGGCCATCGCGAGTTCAAAGCCAGCCTCAGCAATGGCGAGGCACTTAGCAACTCAGTGAGACCCCTGTCTCTAAATAAAATACAAAAAAAAAAGGTCTAGGGATGTGACCCGGTGGTCGAGTGCCCCTGAGTTTGATCCCCGGTACCAGAAAAAAAAAAAAAAAAAAAAAAAGAGGAATCTAAATAATATTCTATTAGTTGAGTTCTTATGTCTATGTTTCAGAAAATAAAAAAACTGTATTTCCTTAAGGATATGTGGTTATTCTTTTACCTAGAAGCCATGTACCCGGAAACTTCAGATATCAAATCACTGCCAAGCTTTTATTGTGTGTACATAAGCTATTTCATATATGCATAAATTAAGTATGCCTCTAAGTAACAGTTTTATACTTTTAGTTTTTACATTTTTGTAGTATAGGCAGTATTTTGTCAATGCTGTTTATTTCTCTTCTAACCATTAATAATTATATCATAAAGTATAATTTTTGTAGCAGTGCCAGTGTCTAAGGGATCACAAATATATTTTTGCATTTTTTTTGGTGGGGGCACTGGGTATTTAACACAGGGCAGGCTCAACCTCTGAGCCACATCCCTAGCCCTTTTTATTTATTTATTTATTTATTTGCATGGCGGGGGATGGGGGGGACCAGGGATTGGACTCAGAGGTACTCAATCCCCAGTCCTATTTTGTATTTCACTAGAGACAGGGTCTCACTGAGTTGCTTAGCGCCTGGATGCCCTTGCTGAGGCTGGCTTTGAACTTGTGATCCTCCTGTCTCAGCCTCCCAAGCCACTGGGATTACAGGCCTATACCACTGTGCCTGTCCCTTTTTATTTCATTTATTTATTTTTTTATTGTGGTACCGGGGATTGAACTCAGGGGCACTCGTCCACTGGGTCACATCCCCAGCCCTTTTTTGTATTTTATTTAGAGACAGGGTCTCACTGAGTTGCTAAGTGCCTCGCCACTGCTGAGGCTGGCTTTGAACTCACGATCCTCCTGCCTCAGCCTCCCAAAGTGCTGGGATTACAGGCGTGAGCCACCGCGCCCGGCCCTTTTTATTTTTTGAGACAGGGTCTTGATAAGTTGCTTAGGGCTGGCTGAGTTTCTGAAGCTAGTCTCGAATTTGTGATTGTCCTGTCTCAGCCTCCTGAGTTGCTGGGATTACAGGTGTGCACTGGCATTTTTTAATTCAGCAAAGCATGCTTTCATTGGCAAAAACAATAGTGATAACAAAACACAATTCCTATGACACCCATGAGAGATGCCATGGGGCTCATGCAGTTTACTCAGGGCACTGCTGAACTTTTCTTAGATATCTACTCTAAATAAATAAATAAATAAATCTACTCAAACTAATTTTTTTAGCCAATGGATCTGTGTTCTTGGAAGCAGTGGGGGCACTCTAGGAAGGTGGTAGGATATCCACCAGAGCCACATGCACCAAGAACAGTAAGTAGTGTGAATAACAGTGAAGCCCAGGGGCTGAGGTTGTGGCTCGGAGGTAGAGCGCTCACCTGGCATGCGTGGGGCACTGGGTTCGATCCTCAGCACCACATAAAAATAAAATAAAGGTACTGTGTCCACCTACAATATTAAAAGGAAAAAAAAAAAAAAAAGTGAAGCCCAGCCAGGTGTGGAGGCGCACACCTGTAATCCCAGCAGCTTGGGAGGCTGAGGCAGGAGGATCCTGAGTTCAAAACCAGCCTCACCAAAAGAAAGTTGCTAAGCAACTCAGTGAGACCCTGTCTCTAAATAAGATACAAAATACAAAATAAATAAAATACAAAATATGGCTCACTGGTAGAGTACCCCTAAGTTCAATCCCCAGCACCCCCCACCAAAAAAGAGTAAAGCCCACTGAGAATCCAAAGACAGTCTAGGGATGTGCTAGCAAGCATTCATTCATTCAGCTTGCTGGTTGGCACTATTTTAAGCACTGTGGATACCATGGCAATCAAAATATATACAGTTTCTCTCTTTGTGGAGCTTGGTTTTATGATGGGGGAGGTATGTGGAATGGAATTGCTCAAGCTTTGGAAAAGAGGCTGAAAAAACTGCTCTAGAGAGTTGCCTGGCACTCTAGCTCCTAGAAATTGCAGGCCTCAGGGTATAGGAGGACACAGATGTAGCCTGGTGACCAAAGGAGTCATCTGTGTCCTTATCGTTGCTTTGTAGCACTGATTCTGAAATGCCACCAGAAATTGTTGCTGTGGACTGGGGAGCTGGAGGGCTGGTGGGACCACTGCAATGGTGGGATGGGACCAGGAGGGGTGAGCACAGAGAAAGGAGGAGATAAAACCAAAACCAACATGACTGCCATCTGAAATGACCCCGAAAACCAAATTCCAAAATGCACAAAGAAATGACATGCCCAGAGAGGTAGGCAAAAAGTCAGTAATCAGGACAGAGTTACACTGCAGATTCGAACTAATTTTATAGACCAATCTAACAAAGAATTTAGAATAAGTACATTTGAGGTGTCAAAAGGGATGGATAAAAAAAATTATAAAACAAACCAGGTAGAAAAAAATACCAGGTGGTATGAAAAGGAGTCAACTAAAGATCTCTGAAGCTAGGCGCGGTGGCGCACGCCTGTAATCCCAGCACTTGGGAGGCTAAGGCAGGAGGATCGCAAGTTCAAAGCCAGCCTCAGCAATGGCGAGGCACTTAGCAACTCAGTGAGACCCTGTCTCTAATAAAATACAAAAAAGGGCTGGGGATGTGGCCCAGTGGTCGAGTGCCCCTGAGTTCAATCCCTGGTACAAAAAAAAAAAAAAAAAAAAAAAAAAATCTCTGAAATTAATAATATAAACATTGAAATTAAAAACACGTTAGCTGGGCTGGGATTGTGGCTCAGCGGCAGAGCGCTCGCCTAGCACGTGCGCAGCCCAGGTTCGATCCTCAGCACCACATAAAAATAAGTGCATTGTGTACAACTAAAGCAAATAAATAAATATTAAAAAAAAAAAAAAAAAACATGTTAGCTGGGGTTGAAACTCAGTGGTGAATGAAATGTGTGCTTAGCATGTATGAGGCCCTGTGTTCAATTTCCAACATTAAAAGAGGGCTGGGACTGTGGCTCAGCGGCAGAGCGCTCGCCTCACACGTGCCTGGCCCGGGTTCGATCCTCAGCACCACGTAAACATAAATGCATTGCATTGTGTACAACTAAAGTAAATAAATAAATATTTTTTAAAAAAAGAGAAAAAAGATATGTGTATATATATGTATATCTATGTAAATTTAAAAAGAAGAAGAAAAATACACTAGATGGGAAAATTCCTGGCCTAGGTGAAGTTGAAGCCCACAGGATTGATGTGGAAAGGGTGGTTAGAACACAACCAAATATAAGCAAAGAGAAGAAACTATTCACAGACCCAAAAGATAAACTGGTAGATTTCTACTACCTTCTAATAGGAATTCTGAGAGAGGGGGGGGGGGGGGGAGGAGGTGACAGTAAAACAATATTTAAAGAGATAATTGCTGAGAATTTTCCAGAATGAAGACTTCAAATCAAATATACATTTGAGTGCCAAGCATGAATATAAGAATGAATTCAAAGCTGACATGCTATAGGAAAATCGCTGAATGCCACAGGTAAAGAGTTTTTTTTATAAAGTTAACAGAAATAATTTTGTCTGACATTAGCCTTCTCATAGAAGATTCAAGAAGATAAACAGGGTAATATGTTTAAAAAACAGAGGGAAACTATTTGTAAATCTAGAATTCTATAACCTGATGTTTCAGATAGCCAAAGATCAGGAGAGTCTGCCAACCACAGACTATCACCTATGAACTAGTAAAGAATATTATATTTTGATAAAAAATAATTATTACATTTAAAAAGTTTTTTATCAAGCTATTTTTATCAAAATATAATAAAATATAAAATATATAAATTTATGTGTATAGATTTATAATTTAAAATATAAAATTATATGTATAATTATAATAAATTTAAATATATAATTTTACATATAAATATATACATATATATTTTATAAATATGTATTATATTTTTGATAAAAATAATTTACTGACTTTAAAAAAATCTTTAAAAATGAAAAGGGTAAAACTACAACACTGGAGCAGAAATAAGATGGGGAACAGGGTTCAACATGTACCTCAAAAGTTCTGGGGCCCTTGTTGTAGTTTAGAGGACAATGAAAGTTGTGCTTTAAAAAAATATATTGAATACAAATAAAATGAAAAAACAAACAAAAGGATGATGATAAATAAGTAAAATGTTCAACTTATGAAAGTAAGCAAAGTACAACATAGAAATCTAAATTAGAAGAAGATCATAAATAAAGAGAATAAGAAAGAAGTTATATTTAGGGAAGATGAATAAAATGAAACATTGGTTTTTCTAAAATGACTTACAGAAATAAACTCTGAGCATAAGTAACGTCCCCCAAAAAAGATGAACACAAAAATAGGAATAAAAAGGGGTAGAAATAGAATGGAGATTTTTAAATATATACATGAAATCTATTATAACTTTATTCCAAAAAAATTATGGGAATAGAAGAAATGGATAATTTTCAATTAAAAAATTTGATAATTCATTGAGATGAAATCAGAATAAAGCCTATACCACCAAAGAAATTAAATTCTTAATCAAAAGTTCTCCTACCTCCAAAGACAGTAGGTCTAAATAATTTTACCAGTTCTTTAAAATATAGATAAAAGCTGTTTAAAAAAAAAAAAAAAAACTGTTTCAGAGAATGGAGGGGAAAGAACAATGCCTAATTTATTTTTTGAGATACTAAAGCCAGACAAGGACAGTCCTAATTAAAAACAAAAAAAGAAAAGCCTTTTTCTTTTTATCTTTTTAGTTGTCAAAAAACAGAGAGAAGACATTGGACAGAATTGAACATTCATTCACAGCTTAAAAAAATAGAAAACAATTTCATTACCTTAGAAAAGCCATATATCAAAACTCTGCAAGCCAATATTATACCAACTGATGATATTTTAGAGATATTACCTAATAAACCAGGTAGAAGCATCTATTCAGCACTAAACTGAAGGTCGTAACTGATGCAAGGTACAGAATGGAGAGAGAGAAGAGAAAGTAAACTATTCTTGCTTGCAGAAAATGTGGTTTTTTTACATAAAGAATTTAAAAAAAATCAGAGAGACCTAAAAAGTGTTCAACAAGGGTGCTGCATACTAAAATCATAAGAAAATCAGCATTCATAACAGTCATAACTAAAAAACACAGCAGGAAAAAAAATCCTATTCACAGCAGTAACAAGTTATGTGATACTTAGGAATAAATTTGGTGGGCTATGGGGCTGGGGTTGTGGCTCAGCAGTAGAAAGCTCGCCTGGCATGTGTGCGGCCCAGGTTCGACCCTCAGCACCACGTAGAAAACTAAAACAAATAAACTAAAACAACTAAAACAAATAAAAAATATTTTAAAAAAAATAAATAAATTTGGTAAAAAATATCCAAGCCTTCTCAACTATGAAAGTATTATTGAACAGCCAGGCGCGGTGGTGCGTGCCTGTAATCCCAGCACTTGGGAGGCTGAGGCAGGAGGATCATGAGTTCAAAGCCAGCCTCAGCAATGGTGAGGCACTTAGCAACTCAGTGAGACCCTGTCTCTAAATAAAATACAAAAAAGGGCTGGGGATGTGGCCCAGTGGTCGAGTGCCCCTGAGTTCAATCCCTGGTATCAAAAAAAAAAAAAAAAAAAAAAAAAAAAAAAAAAAGAAAAGAAAAGAAAGTATTATTGAACAATATGAAGGAAGAATAAATAAATGAATTACAGAAATCAATAAAGTAAAGCTGTTAATTATCTCCATATTGATCTACAGACTTGATGAAATTTTAGTTTTAAAACTTGCTAAATGGTGAGAGAGAAAGATTTTTTTTTCTTTCTTTCTTTTGTGTGTGTGTGTGTGTGTGTGTGTGTGTGTGTGTGTGTGGTGCTGGGGATTGAATCCAGGGCCATGTGCATGTAATCACTCTACCAACTAAGCTATATCCCCAACCCCCAGAGAGAGATTCTTAACAAGCTAATTGTAAAATTCATATGATGGGGCCAAGAAAAGCCAAGACTAAAATGTTAAAGAAGAAAAAGAGGGTGTCAGTATTTGTCTTGTTAGATATTTAGACTTATTAAAAAGACATGGCACTGGCACTAGAGATACACACACAGATGAATGGAACAGAACAAAAGCCCAGAAATACCCTATACACAGGAGGAAACTACACAACAGAAGTAGCAATACAAAGCAATAGGGAAAATCATGGCTCTGTGACCAATGGTTATTCATGTGGGAGAAGAGCTGGAGTTAGATTCCTACTCATATCAACCATAAAGATTAAAGGTCTAAATGTAAAAAGCAAAACTTTGCTAAACTTTGCAACTTTTAGAAGAAAATGCATTCGTTATTGTTAAATGGGGAAACATTTCTTGAATGAGACACAAATATACAAACAATAAAATATGAAGCATAGATTTGATTACATTAAGGTAAAAAAATTTGTGCACAAAAAGGACACACTATAAAAAAATGGAAAGAAATTATGAAACAGGGGAAGGGATTTGCAAAACATATAACGAAAAAATCAGAGATATTTTAAGATGCAGAAATTATATAAGTTTAATTCTTGTGTCACAAGGCAATAAAAAGTAGTTTTTAATAATAGAAATTAAAGCAAAAACAAAGCATAAAGATATAATGAAGTTAAACAAAACAAAATTTGAGGACATAGTCATTAGAAGGTAATTAAAATAAGACACATCACTAAAAAGTTATCAGAGCTGTACTGAAAAGTGAAGTTATAGTCTATGTTTTCATGATTTTAAAGGAAAGGAAAAATGAAAGCATTCAACCCCAAAGTTTATAAAAACAACAACAACATCCATAAGAAATCAGGAGAAAGAATAAAAAGAGGCAAAACCAAACCTAAATGAATTAGAATATAGGAAATATGCAAAATCAATTCAAGAGCTATTTTTAAAAAAGCAATAAGTAATGAAAACTAGAGAAACAAAATAAGAAAAAAAAACCTGTGGATAATAAAATTAGAAATAAAAGATTCAGCACTAGATACACAGATATCGTAAATGTAAGATGACACTTTGAAAAATTCTGAGTTACAGATTTGAAAACCCAGATGAAATGGATAGTCTTTTGGAAAT
The DNA here is from genome assembly GCA_025594165.1 of Tamias sibiricus. Taxonomy (NCBI): domain Eukaryota; kingdom Metazoa; phylum Chordata; class Mammalia; order Rodentia; family Sciuridae; genus Tamias; species Tamias sibiricus. The sequence goes on along the minus strand of CM046669.1, from coordinate 45,066,321 downwards.
ATATGCCTTTTCAAAATTAGAAGTTTAAAACCTAAATGGTCCAATTTGAACCAAAGAAACTTAAAGAAAAAGGGAAATATTTTCCTACAGGAAAAAAAAAAAGTGTTTAGGCCTAGAAAACTTTATAGGGTCCAAGGAAAATGTTTTGAACTTTTAAGGAATAGATAATTATAATATTTCAATAATTATTCCAAAACATTGAAAAATATAGCCATTTATCTAATTTGCTTTACAGAGATAATCCTGATGTCAAACCTTGAAAAGGACAACTCAAAAGAGAAAACAAGCTTATCTAAATTATGAGTATAGAGAAGAAAATCCAAACACAGATAACAGAGTATCAAAGAATGTGATCCAGGTAGGGTTTAACTTGGAAAAAAAATGTTTTAATATCTGAAAAATTCAACAGTATATCATATCCATAGATTAAAAAAGAAAGTCCCAATGAAAATACACTAAATACAAAATACACTAAAATTTAATTTTTACTCTTTATTTAAAATTATTACAAATTTGAGACTTCTTAGCAAAAGTATTTATTTGAAAGCATCAAAACCATCCTTAAAAATGAATTAGTAGAGTAACATTATTAAAATCAAGAACAAAAAGTGATGTCGTTCACTCTTTTTTTTGTGTGTGTGGTACCAGGGATTGAACTCAGGGGCACTCGACCACTGGGCCACATCCCCAGCCCTTTTTTTATTTTATTTTATTTAGAGACAGGGTCTCACTGAGTTACTAAGTGCCTCACCATTGCTGAGGCTGGCTTTGGACTCATGATCCTCTTGCCTCAGCCTCCCAAAGTGCTGGGATTACAGGCATGCGCCACCGTGCCGGGCTCACTCTGGTTTTTATTTATCAACCTGGAGCTTCTGATCAACGAGTACTTGTAAAAATAAGATGCAGAAATGTCGGAAAGGAGAAAACATTTTGCAATTATTTGAGGTATTTAATTATATTCCTGGAAATTCAAAAGAACAATTCAACAAAAAATTATTAGAATTGATATGACAGTTCAAGAAAACTGCTAAATATAAAAAAGATATAAAAGGCAGTAGCTGGGGCTGGGGTTGTGGCTCAGCGGTAGAGCTCTCGCCTAGCACTGTGCGCAGCTCTGGTTCGATCCTCAGCACCACGTAAACATAAATGCATTGCATTGTGTACAACTAAAGCAAATAAATAAATATTAATAAATAAATAAAAGGCAGTAGCTTTTCTACATAAAATGTTCTATACTTTTCTACATAGAAATCTTTTTTTTTTTTTTTGTACCAGGGATTGAACTCAGGGGCACTCGACCCCTGGGCCACATCCCCAGCCCTTTTTTGTATTTTTTTATTAGAGGCAGGGTCTCAGTGAGTTGCTAAGTACCTGGCCATTGCTGAGGCTGGCTTTGAACTCGTGATCCTCCTGCCTCAGCCTCCCAAGTGCTGGGATTACAGGCATGCACCACCGCGCCATATTCCTGGAAATTCAAAAGAACAATTCAACAAAAAATTATTAGAATTGATATGACAGTTCAAGAAAACTGCTAAATATAAAAAAGATATAAAAGGCAGTAGCTGGGGCTGGGGTTGTGGCTCAGCGGTAGAGCTCTCGCCTAGCACTGTGCGCAGCTCTGGTTCGATCCTCAGCACCACGTAAACATAAATGCATTGCATTGTGTACAACTAAAGCAAATAAATAAATATTAATAAATAAATAAAAGGCAGTAGCTTTTCTACATAAAATGTTCTATACTTTTCTACATAGAAATCTTTTTTTTTTTTTTTTTTGTACCAGGGATTGAACTCAGGGGCACTCGACCCCTGGGCCACATCCCCAGCCCTTTTTTGTATTTTTTTATTAGAGGCAGGGTCTCAGTGAGTTGCTAAGTACCTGGCCATTGCTGAGGCTGGCTTTGAACTCGTGATCCTCCTGCCTCAGCCTCCCAAGTGCTGGGATTACAGGCATGCACCACCGCGCCCGGCTTCTATATAGAATTCTTATCTAGCTAGAATACAAAAGTTTTTAAAAGATCAAATTATGGTCACAAAAATCAACAATAATGACATCATAAACCTCTATAAAATGTCTGGAGCCGGCGCGGTGGCGCACTCCTGTAATCCCAGCACTTTGGGAGGTGGAGGCAGGAGGATCTCGAATTCAAAGCCAGCCTCAGCAATGGCGAGGCACTTAGCAACTCAGTGAGACCCTGTCTCTAAATAAAATACAAAAAAGGGCTAGGGATGTGACCCAGTGGTCGAGTGACCCTCAGTTCAATCCCCAGTACCAAAAAAAAAAAAAAAAAAAAGTTTGGAAATTGCTCTAATGAGAATGTGAAGGAGCCATATAAAAAAAACTGGAAAACATTATTAGAAAATGAAGATTTGAATACTAAATTCTTGGCAATGATATCAGTGTTTTTCATAACAATTTTAATGCTCAATATAATTTCAATAAAAAATCTCAATAGGATTCTTTTCAGAATTTGATGGAATCACTCTAATGTTCACTGAAAGAATAATCAGGTATGAACAGAAAAAAAAAAATGTTGAACAGAAATAAAATAATGGTGAACAATTAAACCATTTTAAAATTCACTGTCAATAAAACTGTGGAACTGATAAAAGAACAAGAACACAAATGTTCAAATCAAAAGTGCAGAATAGATATTTTGAGACCATATTACATATGACAACTTATGTGATAAATTTATGATTTATCATATAACAGCAGGAAATAAATTTTTATTTAATAAATTGGGCTTGGTTAATTGTTTATTAAGAAAAAATTAATTTAAAGTTTTACCTCAAATTATAATCAAGAAAACTTCAGATGTATAGTTAGATATAAAATATAAAACCATTCAATAAAACTAAGAAAACCCTACAAACATATGAAAAAAATGTTCAACAACTTTAATCATCAAGAAAATGAACATTAAAACTACAATAACTTACCACTGTACACTCAACAGAATGGCTAAAATAAAACCACTGACAGCACCAAATGTTGGCAAGGAGGTGGTGCAATGGAAACTCTCATGCAGTGTTGGTGGGAGTGTAAAATGTCACAGCCACTTTGGCAGTTTCTTATAAACCAAACATGCATCTATCCTGTGACTCAGCAATTCAACCTTTAGGCATTTACCCAAGAGAAATGGAAGCATATTTTCCACACCAAAAAACATTCAGAAGTATGTTCATAGCTCCTTCCTTTATAATGACTACAAACCATAAACAGCCCAGCAGCAGAGGAATCACAAACTATAATGCAGGCAACTGACAAAATCTTATTTTTAGCAACAAAAAGACAAACTCCTGAGCATATCAACACAAATGAATTTCAAAAACATTACACTGAGTGAATGAAATCTTATATGAAAGAGTGCATACTATATGATTCTTTCATATAAATTTCTGAAAAAGGAAAATTATGCTGAAAAAAAATTTAAAATTATTTTTGCCTCTGGGTAAAATGGGAGTGAGGATTGATTGGAAAGAAACATTAGGGAATTTCCTGGGTAATTTCTCTCCCCCACCCTTTCTCTCTTGTTAAGTAGTTTTATTTATATACAACTCACATGACAAATAATTCACCCATTTAAAGTGTACATTTCATGTTTTATGGTCTATTTGTAGTTATGTGTAACCATAATCTTAAAAAGAAACCCATACCTTTGAACGTCTGTCTTGGTAGATGTATATATTTGTTCTTTTTTAAGACTCACTGATTGAGAATTTATCTACTTCACTGTAAATATATAGAATATATAAATTTTACCTTTAAAGAGCTTTTTTATATTAAAAGAAAATATGAAGCAATTTTCAAAGCTCTGTATAGAGTAGCCCATTATTCAAAAAAGAAAATACTGAAAGATTTGATCACTTAGAATCTTAAGTATCAAAAATACTAATTAGGGCTGGGATTGTAGCTCAGTAGTAGAGCACTTGTCTCACTTGTGTGAGGCCTGGGTTCGATCCCCAGCACCACATAAAAATAAAACTAAATAAACAAAGGTATTGTGTCCATCTACAACTAAAAATATTTTTTTAAATTACATAATTATTCTTTTATATATATTTATATATGTTACATGTAATATATAATGCTCATATATTTTATATGTCTATGTATCAAAGATATATAAATATAATCAAACTAAAATATAAATATCAAGTCATAGGCGCTGGGGATATAGCTCAGTTGGTAGAGGGCTTGCCTCACATGCACAAGGCCCTGGATTCAATCCCCAGCATCACAAAAAAAAAATATCAAGTCATAGATTATTTATTTATTAACATTTTTTTTAGTTGTAGGTGGACACAATACCTTTATTTTATTTACCTGGTGCTGAGGATTGAAGCCAGGGCCTCACACATGCAAGAGGAACACTCTACCGCTGAGCCATAGCCCCAGCCCAAGTCATAGATTATTAAAAACATATTAGACACCCACCCGGCGACAGAGTGGCCTCGGGGCCTAAAGTCCTACAGAGGTTCCAGTTAAAAATAGATACCATTGGGCTTTGGTGGTGGCTCAGTGGTAGAGCACTTGCTTGCCTAGCACGTGTGAGGCACTGGGTCAATCCTCAGCACCACATAAAAATAAATGAATAAAATAAAGTATCATGTCCAACTACAACTCAAAATATTAAAAATAAATAGATACCATTAACAGGCACTGATTTTTAATAAAAGTCCATTTTAAAACATTTTTTTAAAAAAAAGCATATTAGACAAAGAGATCTTTACTATATATTTTATATATGCAAAAGATTCTAAATCATTGCAAATATTGATATCCACAGATATATGGACAAAGACTAAACAAAATTCATAAACAGGAAATAAAACTTGTTAAAGGTAGGGGAAATTTCTTTATGTTTACAGAAATTGAAATTAAAATTACATTAAAAGAAACATTTTTTCAAAGGCCCTATGATATATATATTCTGATTTATTCATTTGTAAGAACTATGTTTATTCTCCTTTGAGCGAATATATTTGAATCCTATAAGGATGGCTGCACAAAAATGTAGCTACAAGAATGTCTAATGCAATTATAACTGTGATATTTATTAATCAGATATGAACCAAAGTTTAACATAGAGGACTAGCTGAATAAATTATAGTACAAAAATAATAAATGGATTTAGGACTCTTATACAACCATTACAAATGATGTAGAAGAATACTTAATGATGTGGAAAGATGTTTAGAGTACTTTATAAATTAAAAAATTTTTTGATAGAAAATAAAATGATTTTTTTTTAAAAAAATGAAAACAAGAAGGGTATTAAATACAGTTAACCTTTCTTATTGGGGAAAAATATATATGTGCAAACGACTAAAACTCAAACAGTCAAGAAGAACCATTTTGGGCTGGGATTGTAGCTCAGTGGTAGAGCACTTGCCTGGCATGTGTCAGGCCCTCAGTTTAATCCTCAGCCTGCATATAAACAAACAAACAAATAAAATGAAGGTGCATTGACAACTAAAAACAAACAAACAAAAAAAACCAAAAAAACTCAATGAGGTGATTAAAAACAAAGTGCCATTTTATGAAAAGCCCCCCACCCAGTCCTAATACCTTTTTCAGTTTCTTTTTCTTTCCTTCCATATATACTTATTGGAAAGACAACTACCAAAAACAACAAACAACACACACACACACACACACACACACAAACAAATAAAGAAAAGAAAAATAATGAGGAAAGAATACAAGGGAAGGAAAAGATGGAGGGAGAGAAGAAGAAAATCAAAAAAGGAAGAGGGAAATTTTAAAGAAAATGATACTACAGGAAGACATCAGAAGGGGATTCTTCTGTGTGGTTTCCCAAGCTAACGTTTATTTTAGCATATATGTCAAACATCTGAATCCTTGAGAAATGTGCTACTAATTTAATAACACTGTCAAATTCACATTCAATTATTTAAAACTATTTGTAAGAGAAATAAATCAGGATCAAAAGTAAGGAGCCCTTAAAGAATAATGACCACATCATGTAAAACTGAATTACATGGCCTGGTCTGACAAGTATTTATGTACCTATAGTAATAAAGGATGTCTCAGACTGCAGCTTTGAGATGAAATTGTAGGGGAGGTTCAGACCTTAGAAATACCCACAGCCTGAATTTGGGTAGAAATGAGAGCACATTAATTTTTTTTTTTCCAGTGCTGGGGATTGAACCCAGGACCTTGTGCACGCAAGGCAAAAACACTCTACCAACTGAGCTACATCCCCAGCCCCCAGCACATTAAATTTTCCTTTTCTTGCATTTTTCTCAGATGTTTGGGATGGGATCACAGAGCCTCACTTTCTTACCAACCATTTTGGATTAGCCATGAATGTACTGGCTTCTATTTATTCTTTTTTTTTTTTTGGTACCAGGGATTGAACTCAGGGGCACTCGACCACTGGGCCACATCCCCAGCCCTTTTTTGTATTTTATTAGAGACAGGGTCTCACTGAGTTGCTAAGTGCCTCGCTATTGCTGAGGCTACCTCACCCTCCCAAGTGCTGGGATTACAGGCGTGTGCACCGCGCCTGGCTTCTATTTATTCTTAAAGTAAGCCTTGCATTATTATTATTATTATTATTATTATTATTATTATTATTATTTTTAGAAAAGGGGGGTTTATTAAGGGAAGGGTGAAGGGTAGAAAGGGAGAAGGGGGAAAGAGGAAAAGGGAAAGGGAAACGGGAAGGGGAGAGCTGGTGAGAAGATGACGGCGAAAAAAGAGAGAGCTTGCATTCTTTTAAATATTGTGAATATTATGACTATTATGAATGGGTGAGTGGGTATCAGTCAATCCAGGTAGACCACAAGCATTCATCTGAGCCTCTCAGTTGAGGGTGATTGACTTTTTCATTTTTCCATGGTGCAAACATGGTTTTGCAAAGGACTGTAGTCAAGGGATGAGAGTTAATAAAATTAATTTTTAGTGCTTCATCAAAGACATTTGAAAGTGAACAGGAATACATTTGTGTGTGATTCAGCTGGGAGGCTTAAAAATAATTATCAGTTTCTTTGTGAATACTTCATGTAGAAGTGAACTTATAATTAGTGCATGACTTTTTCTTATATTTTGAGAAAACATTCTTGATTGCTTATCCTGTGAATGACACCTTGCTATATACTAAACAAAGCTTACAAGTGAGGAAGACATGCCTGGGCAAAAGAGCACCATGGAAACAAGACTGGTGGAAAGTGTCAATTTAGGGATGGAAGGGACAGGGAGAGAGTAGAGGGAGACAGGCAGAGGAGCCAAAGCAGGAAGAAACAAGAGAACAGAATCACTGATCACAGAGAAAACAATTTTGTAATATGCTATAGTTATACTAGTTGGCTCTTATCAAAATTTAGAAGCAAGTTCTCACATATAAAATAAAGTGTCAGTTTTTGTCCCATTTTTAAGAATGGCAGAATTAATTTGAATTAATTTTTCATTACCTTTGTCCTTATTTACTGAGTACCTAATATGTGCAGGTCCCTAGTTAGATACTGGGGCTACAGTGGTAGGCAGATCTTCTCCCTATCCTTTCTTTTACACTTTTCATTATGTATCTGAAAGTAAAGTCTTTTTTTTTTTGTACCTGGGGTTGAACTCAGGGGCACTCGACCACTGGGCCACATCCCCAGCCCTTTTTTGTATTTTATTAGAGACAGGGTCTCACTGAGTTGCTAAGTGCCTTGCCATTGCTGAGGCTGGCTTTGAACCCGTGATCCTCCTGCCTCAGCCTCCCAAGTGCTGGGATTACAGGCGTGTGCCACCACACCCGGCTGAAAGTAAAGTCTTTTTGTGTTCTAAGTGTTTATTTTCTCAATGATCACTGGTCCTTCACATGCTGTCACAAGCCCAGATACCATATTGACTTTATTGTTACTATTTCTCAACTGATGATTTTAGGTCAAGAATCAGTAGGTGAAGTTAATTCTGACAGTCCACCTGATTCACCTTCAACATATAAATATATTAAAACTACTGCCACTTTTTAAAATGAATTTTCTGAAAGGCCCTTTTTCAGTTGAGTGCTCTACTTTCATTTGATTTTAGCATTTTGTCCCCAAGGATGTGAGCAGTTATCTTTTCTTATTAATGTTAGTACCTTCAGTAACCACATCTCCAAGCACGTCCCCACTTGCTGAGTCCCCAGGTCCTGGGCAGGCAGAACTAGAGGCAGGAAGACCAAAGAAACAGAACAGCTCTGGTATTCATAGCTCTTATCACATTCGTTAACTCTGCACATATTTACTAAGCACCTACTATGTGTGGGCCTCTAGTTAAGACACTGGGTCTACAGTGGCGGACAAACCTTGTCCCTACCCTCCCAGAGCTCCTCTGAGATAGGCAGAGCCAACACAAAAAATTTCCAGTATCCAATATGAGACCAGGAAATTAAGGCCAGGGACCCACTCAGCTCTGGAACAGTATGGAGCATCCGGGTTTTCTTTTCTAAGATCTAATCAGTCTTTGCACTCAACAGCTATCAAAACTGTTTTTGGTAGAAATGAGAACACATTTTTTTTCAGTGCTGGGTATTGAACCCAGGACCTTGATACATGCAAGGCAAACACTCTACCAACTGAGCTACATCCCCAGCCCCCAGCACATTAAATTTTCCTTTTCTTGCATCTTTCTCAGATGGTTGGGATATTTAGAAGCAGCCGCACTTTTCTTAACCTTCTTGTTCGTTTGTTGCGTGCTGGGGACTTTTACCACTAAGGGGCATTTTACCACTAAGCTACACCCTCAATCCTTTTTATTTTTTTATTTTGAGACAAGAGTTTCCCTATAGGGCTCAAGATGGGCTTGAACTTGTGATCCCTCCGCCTCAGTCTTCCGGGTAGCTGGGATTATATGGCGCCACGCCCAGACAGCAGCACATTTCTTTGCACACAACCTTTGAGGATCATTATAGCTATTAATATTACTAATATGATAAAAAAAAAAAAGGAAATAATTTGCTAAAGACTTTAACTCCATCTTTCACTAGAGTTGGGTAAATGAAAGCTATAACACCCCCACCCCCCGTAGAACCATCAGACTTTGAGGTATTGTCTCTGGACCAATCCTCGGGGGATCCTGCCTTAATACCACCTGAATCGTTTACAAAGAAGCAGAACCAGGAAAGGAGGGTCGTTTTTCCTGAGAACGTTTTCTTACTCCTTCGCTTATTTCAGCTGTTAGTAGCAGCTGGTTACTCCGGGGCGCTGAAGTGCCCTGTAAACATTCTAATACCGTGTATTACTCATAGTTTGAAAATCACTTTGACTCCTGAAATGTAATTATGTTAATGTCAGATGAGTCAGCGGGAGGACTGTGCTGCTGCCCCAGTGGCCCCGCACGCACGTCCTCCAATCTCAGTGCCTCAACACCTGGGGGTGGGGGGCCGGGGGAGAGAAAAAGAAAAAGAAATCTTCTTTTGAGGTGTGGAAAGAGAAAGAGAAATTATGCTTATGGCTCAAAGAACAGCTTCAAAGGAGTGGCCAGTTTCGCTTTCGCTGCGACATGAAAGAGATAGTTGAAGTAAAATCAATAACCCTAGGCTAATCTATTTATGTAAAGAATAAACAAGAATTTGCACAGTTTCTATAAAGACTTTGTGGCTTTTTTTCCCCCAGGGAGGAGTAGAAACAGGTCACTTTGTTCACTAGGTCTCTCTCTCTCTCTCTCTCTTTTTTTGGTATCGGGGACATCCCCAGCCTTTTTAAATATATAATATATATATATATATATATATATATTTTTTTTTTTTTTTTTTTTTTTTTTTTAAGAGACAGGGTCTTAACCGGGCGCCGTGGCGCACGCCTGTAATCCCAGCACTTTGGGAGGCTGAGGCAGGAGGATCGCGAGTTCAAAGCCAGCCTCAGCAATGGCGAGGCACTTAGCAACTCAGTGAGACCCTGTCTCTAATAAAATACACAAAGGGGCTGGGGATGTGGCCCAGTGGTCGAGTGCCCCTGAGTTCAATCCCCGGTACCACACACACACACACACACACACACACACACACAAAAGGGACAGGGTCTTGCTGAGTTGCTTAGGGTCTCCCTAAATTGCTGAGGCTGGCTTTAAATTTGTGATCCTCCTGCCTCAGCCTCCCGAGCTGCTGGGACTACAGGCCTGAGGCACCTTGCCCTGCTACTATTAAGTCTTTTTTTTTTTTTTTTTTTTTCCCCAACAGTTATAAGATTTATTTGCAGAGTCAATTAAAATAATATCTAAATGTAATGCCAGAATAACACCACAAATTAAGATAAAAAATAACAAGGAAGACGTTGAGGATGTTAAGTGTGAAGTTCATTAACATACAAACAAAAAATTTACATTAAAAGATCCAGATGGACAAAGAGTCAATAAATACCTATAGTAATGCTCCACCTCTATTTTTTTTTCTTTTTTTAAAATTTGTTCTAATTAGTTCCACATGATAGCAGAATGCTTTTCCATTCAACACTATTTAGTCTTTTTTTTTTTTTTTTTGTACCAGGAATTGAACTCAGGGGCACTCAACCACGAAGCCACATCCCCAGCCCTATTATTATTATTATTATTATTTTACAGTTTTACTTCTTTCTTTATTTTTTAGTTATAGTTGGACACAATATTTTATTTTTATGCTGTGCTGAGGATTGAACCCAGTGCCTCATGCATGTTAGGCAAGTGCTCTACCTCTGAGCCACAACCCAACCCCTATTTTGTATTTTATTTAGAAATAGGGTTTCACTGAGTTGCTTAGCACCTCACCATTGTTGAGGCTGGCTTTGAACTTGCGATCCTCCTGTCGTAGCCTTCCTACCCCAGCCCCAACACTATTTAGTCTTGATCTGTTATTTTCATGTCTCCCTTGGAGGTGGTTTCACATCATAGGAAATGATGCTGAGCAGTCCAGAGGTGCATGCACCAGGACCTTTCTCCTCTGTTATCCCTGGGAATTGGGTGGTTGCTCATTAGCAGTGGAACTTCCCACCCTGGCCAGGCTCCCCCCAACCTTCTTTGCTTTGTGCTATGCCCACTTGAGCAGCGTGATCCCTTAAAAAAATTTGAAAGCCACTTTTGTGGGCAGTTTTCAGCGTCATTATAACCAAGCAGAACAAGACTGGAGGTTTCCATAACCTGGCTGACCATGACTCCTGCCCTGGTCAAAGTTCAACCTGTTCAATGACCTCAATTCACCCCATCCAGCCAGATTTACCCAGCAGTCCTGTCCAAACTCAGGATGTCACTTAAACACATTCACATTGCCTCAGAAAAGGCTCTCAGGAACATTATCTCACCAATGTCTCATAATAACCCATTTCTCATAAACAGAAAAACAGGTTCAGAAAAGGAGTGTCTTGATCCAACGCTGAACATGGAGTGGCAGAAACACTCAAGCCCTGTGCCCTTTCTAGTCTGCCAGCAAAAGAACAGCAGACCCACAGTTAAAGCACTGGAGAATACCAGCTGGGTTTGGAAGCAAGCCAAGTGCACATATTTTTACAGATGAGATGAATAATGAAAATCTAGAGCAAGACAATGGCTTGCCCAAGGTCACACATCTTGTCAGCAGCAGACGAGCTGCTAAACAAAGTCTCCTGACCCCCACTTAGGGTTTGTCCTCTCTAACCTCTTAACCTCCTTTCTCTGGACTTATTCCAGTTTGGACAGTGGAAGTGCCAGTTCTCCCTATAAACACTCAAATCAGTAAACCTACCCATCTCATGCTGCTAACACAAAGCATTCCATTCCCAAACACAGGGGCCCCAGAAGAGGGAGGAATGTCAAGGAGGAGAACACACAGGAAGGAATGGGTTAACCAATCCTAGTGGCTACCCACAATGAGATGAGTTATCAGTACCCCAGATGGACCACAGCCCTGACCAGTGGTATCCTTAAACCACAGCTTCTTCCAGGATGAGGCTGAGACGACATCACTGCCTCTGTTGGATGCTGATCGTACGCAACCCTTGTTATGTAACCCATGCAGGGGCAGGTAAAAAGCCTAATCCACCCTAGAGATTCTGTAGCACCCCAACTCCAGGCCTTTCCAACCCCACTGCAGACCACCTCTTGAGTGCCATGTAGACATCACCTATCTGGTGCATCAGTTTTCTCACTTTCCCAAGTCTCTTCAGGGTGGTACCCACCCAGCCTGGCCATGGGGTGCATCCCCCAAGCTGAAGGCTTCCTGAGCAAATGCTTTTCTACTGTAATGTTCCCCCTCACCATTGGCCCCTGAAACAAAGAAAAGTCAAGACTCACATTTTGGCGTGAAGTGCTGAAAATCCTTAGGAAACTGTGGATCATTCTATTTACAGGAGGATTTCTCCTCTGGTCATGTCTTCCCATCTGGTCCCATCGAATTTATCCTCAAGGCATGATTGGTCTACTAGAGCTGACCCCACCCCTGCCCCCCAAAGCAACCAACAGCTGTTACTATATTGAGTGGCAATATGATGTCATATCATAGGTGACTAACCCACCAAGGCTTCCCTACGAGCCATCATCTAAATATGACAGCCTTCCATCATCCTGACCTTTTCATGGGAGAAAGCTGAGTGAGGGGCTTGACGCTGACTCTGGGGCTCAAGTGCATGTCTGGCCTGCTGAGGCCAACGCCTCTGACCATCTGGGGTCACATAGTCACCCCCTCATGCAGATTCCTTTCCTAGTAGAAGAAATACTTAAATCCAAGACAGCTTTCCTCTTGTGGCCTGACTGAAATTACCAGCTATCAGAATATACAATTACGATAGTCTTGTGGAGGAACTGGTGGTGGTGGTGGTGGTGGTGGGGTTGTATATATTTACTATTTACATATCCCAGATTCTGTGCCAGACTCTTTACATACAGTTTTGCATTTATTTCTCAAAATGCCCTGTGGAGTTAAGTAAACTGAAATCAGAGGGGTTAGGTCACTTTCCCAAGGTTACAAAAGCTGGCTGGTGGTAGGGTTCAGATATCAGCCAAGTCTATGTGACTCCACAGTGAAGTAAACTCTACAGAAAAGTGTTACCACTTCATGTGGCTTTTTTTTTTTTTTTTTTTTTTTTCAGGTGATGGGTAACCAGGGATTGAACTCAGGGACACTCAACCACTGAGTCACATCCCCAGCCCTATTTTGTGTTTTATTTAGAGACAGGGTCTTACTGAGTTGCTTAGCACCTTGCCATTGTTGAGGCTTGATTTGAACTCATGATCCTCCTGCCTCAGCCTCCCAAACTGCTGGGATTACAGGCATGCACCACCCCGCCTGGCCTTTATTTTTTTTTTAAATAGATTTTATTTTGTAGACCAGTTTCAGATTCATAGTAAAATAAAGCAGAAAGTATGGAGATTTCCCAAATATCCTGTCCCCACACTTGGATAGCTTCCCCCATTTTCAACATCTCCCACTAGAGTGGTCCATTTCTTATGGTGGATGAACCTACTTGACACATATTATCACCCAATGTCCAAAATTTATGTTGGGGTTCACTCTTGGTGTTGTCCATTCCATGGGTTTGTGCAAAATTTTAATGACATGTACCCACAATTATAGTATCATACAGAGTAATTTCACTGCCCTAAAAATCCTCTGTCTCTTCCCTATTCATCATTCCCTCCTCTTAACCTCTGGCAACCACAAATCACTTCACTGTCTTCAAATTTTGCCTTTTCCCAGAATGGCATATCATTGAAATTTTACAGGGTGTAATCTTTTCAGATTTGACTTCTTTCACTGCATAGCATGCATTTAAGTTCCTTCCATGTCTTTTCTTGGTTGGATAGCTTGTTTCTTTATAGCACAGAACAATATTCCATTGTCTGGACATACCACAATTTATTTATCCACTCACCTACCAAATCAACTGGCTTTTTTTTTTTTTTTTTTTTTTGTACCAGGGATTGAATGAACTCAGGGGCACTTGACCACTGGGCCACATCCTCATCCCTTTTTGTATTTTATTAGAGACAGGGTCTCACTGAGTTGCTAAGTGCCTCACCATTGCTGAGGTTGGCTTTGAACTCCTGATCCTCCTGCCTCAGCCTCTCAAGTGCTGGGATTACAGGCGTACACCACCGCACCCGGCTTCAACTGGCTTTTAAAACTTCATTCTGGTGTGGTCATTACTGAAAGTGGAAATGGCCACAGGATCTGGTCTTCCTCCTTTAAGAACCCATGTCTGTCTCCTCACTCCTGCCAACCCATGATACCTGGGAGGGAGTGCACCCTTTCCACTCCCTTTCTCTATGCATCATTTCAGCAGCCCAGGAAATAATATACCAGACTTAGGTGGTAATAATATACAAGACTTAGGAGGTAAGTCCTTCACCAAGACTGAGCTCCAGGGTCAATCTGAGGAAAGCTTACACACACACAGAACTACAATAAAGTTAGGGTGTTTCCTCTCCCTCCATGTTTGTCCTCCAGGTCCAAGGCAGCCACTAAAATATATCTATGACCATCTTGGAATATAATTAGAGAATTTAGTATTTTCATGTACAAAGACCTATTTTAATATTTTACCCTTGCAAAAACTTTACTTAAAGATGTTATTTTAAAAAGTATAAGCCGGGCGTGGTGGCACACATCTATAATCCCAGCACTTGGGAAACTGAGGCAGGAGGATCAGGAGTTGAAAGCCAGCCTGAGGTCAATCCCCGGTACCACCAAAAAAAAAAAAAAAAAAAGTATATATATGTAACTGTGTGTGTGTGTGTTTGTATATATATGTAAGTGTGTGTGTTTGTATATATATGTAAGTGTGTGTGTGTGTGTGTGTGTGTGTATGTGTGTTTTCTCTTTTTTTTTTTTTTTTTTTTTTGGTACCGGGGATTGAACTCAGCGGCACTAGACCACTGGGCCACATCCCCAGCCCTTTTTTTTGTATTTTATTAGAGACAGGGTCTCACTGAGTTGCTAAGTGCCTCGCCATTGCTGAGGCTGGCTTTGAACTCACGATCCTCCTGCCTCAGCCTCCCAAAGTGCTGGGATTACAGGCGTGCGCCACCGCGCCCGGCTTGTGTATGTGTGTTTTCATTGAGTGTTCATGGAGCAGAGTTATAGGCTCAATGAAAATCACATGTCAGGCTGGGGTTGTGGTTCAGCGGTAGAGCTCTCACCTAGCACTGTGTGGCCTGGCCCGGGTTCTATCCTCAGCACCACGTAAAAATAAACACATTGTGTACAACTAACGCAAATAAATAAATAAGTATTAAAAAAAAAAGAAAGAAAGAAAATCACATGTCGAAGCTCCAACCCCCAGTGAGGTGGGCCCTTGAGGAGGGGATTAGGTTTAGACTGCAGCAGGAAGGTGGTACCCTCATGATGGGATTAAAGAGTTTATAAAAAGAGGAAGAGCTTGCTTTTCCTCCATGGGCACACACTGAATAAAGGCCAGGTGAGGACACAGCAAGAAGGCAGCCTTGTGGCCAGGCATGGTGGTGCATACCTGTAATCCCAGTGGCTTGGAAGGCTGAGGCAGGAGATCGAAAGTTCAAAGCTAGCCTCAGCAATTTAGCAAGGCCCTACACAACTTAGCAAGATTCTGTCTCAGAATAAAAAATGAAAAGGGCTGGGGATGTGGCTCCATATGGTTAAGCGCCTCTGGGTTCAATCCCTAGTACTACAAAGAGAAAAAAGAAAGGAAAAGAAAAAAGGCAGCCATCTGCAATCCAGGGAGCTGGACTTCCTCAAATGCTGAATCTGCCAACATCTTGATCTAAGACTCCCCAGACTCCAGGACTGTGAGAAATCAATATCTATTGTTTCTACCACCCAGTCTATGGTATTTTGTCATAGTAGCCCCAGCTAAGAGTAACACCTACCATATCTTGATCTTAGGTGGTAAGTCCTTCGAGGACATGGAATCTGTTGACTCAAGTTTTTGTGCAGTTACATCTGGCACAGCACCGAGCTCCATTAGTAATACTTTTGGATGGGGGAGGGGAGGTGTATAGGGAGACTGACTGAAAATAAGCCTGTGAGGCCATCTGAATTAGAATTATCATCAAATTACAATTACTATGTTTATTACTTATAACATCAAATTATTGTTATTGTTTTAACAGATCCTTAAATTGTACTTTCTGTGTTTTAGGACTCAAGTGTTTTTACATAAATGGTGAAGCAACTTGTTGCTTGAAAGGGTTTTACAGGCTGAAATATAAATAGATTAAAGAAAGTTTCAAATAAATTCCTGGAGGGCAGATCTACAAGAAGTTATTAAAGTGGAGTTAGGGATAATCAGGGTGCATTCCTAACCAATGAGAGTGATGTCACTAAGAGAGAGTGCCATAATCCAGCCCAAATCATCTTAGTGGCCCTGTCTGAGGCAGAAGCTCAAGTGGACAGAGGTCATAGCTGACCTGTGCACCACTAAGGAGTTACTATGGGAATGGATTCAAGCAGGAACCTCTGAGCTTCCGATCTGCTGTGAGCAGGCTGAATGTTGTCTTCTCCCACCCACTGCCCAACATCCGTCAGGGAAGAGTGTGTCCCACCAACCAGTGTCTCTCCCTCCACAAAAGCAGTGCTTTGCTTTGGGTCACACAGTGAGTCACCGGGCACTGTTGGGAACAGACCCAGGACTGCCTCTTTTGCTTGCCGGGGCTGTTTGCCGGAGATCACAATCCTTCCACATTAGTAGCCGGTTACATTTATGGCTCTTAATGACATTTAATGGGACTTCTGGGTTGGGGGGAAATGCTGGGGAGTGAAGACTGGGAGATAAAACATCAAAACCTGCAATGACACACAAGGCCTTTATTACTGAATATTTTAAAATGGCAATGGACTTCATAGTGTCATTCCACTGGGAAGATGATTCTCAGTCTGAGAAGGAACAGCCCCCTTGCCTGTCCGGAAACTAGGTAGAAGAGAGAAGGAAAGGGCAAGATGCCAGCAGTCCTCAGAAGTCACATTTCCAAGTCTTCCCTATGGTTTCAGAGCCCTCATGCCACTGTCTCTCTTCCCTTTTGTCATATACAAGATACAGTTCACCATGCACATCTATGCTAATTGTCCTGAGTCTTATGATAAGGGTGTGTATGATCCATGTTAAAAAGAAGTAGGCTGAGCCGGGCATGGTGGCGCATGCCTGTAATCCCAGTGGCTGGGGAGGCTGAGGCAGGAGGATCACAAATTCAAAGCCAGCCTCAGCAATGGTGAGGCACTAAGGAACTCGGTGATACTGCATCTCTAAATAAAATACAAGATAGGGCTCGGGACATGGCTCAGTGATTGAGTGTCCCTGAGATTAATCCTAGGTAGAAAAAAAAAAAAAAAAAGAAATTAAGAAAGAAAGAGAGAGAAAAGAAAAAGAAATGGGCTGGAAGTCAATTGACTAGGACCCTCCACCACTACCAGATCATGAGACTTCAGGCAGGTCACCTCATCTGGACCTTAGCTCTTTAGATACAAAACAGGAGCTGCTCTGGTTGGCCTGAGGGTAGCTTCCATCTGTGTGTCCAGCTGCAACCCAGAGAGAGCAGGTGCTGTCCCCACAGATATCGCCCCACCAAATACCTTTGGTCACCTGTAGTTGTCTCTAATTCCTAGGGAACACACACAAAGCAGTCACAGATGCCAGAAAACCTGGCAGAACAAGAAAGACCAATGGGCAGCTGGGCGCTGTGGTGCATGCCCGTAACACCAGCAGCTTGAAAGGCTGAGGTAGGAGGGTCGCAAGTTCAAAGCCTGCTTCAGCAAAAGCGAGGTGCTAAGCAACTCAGTGAGACCTTTTCTCGAAATAAAATAATAGGGCTGGGGAAGTGGGCTCAGTGGTCGAGTGCTCTTGTGTTCAATCCGTGGTACCCCCCACCTCCAAAAAAAGAAAGAAAGACCAATACTTCCATCAGCATAAGGGGCAGGAGTAGGTGGACACAAGGGAGTTTGGTGGTGATTGGAAACTGGGAGGGGACAGGGATCAATTCTAAATGTCCCCAGGGGTAAACTGGAGGGCAGAAGCTGTTCTTGGTGCGCCTGGCATGTGTAGCCTGAAGATGGGGCAGTAATATTTAGCCAAAGACCAGTAATGATTGTCAGAGATAGAATTGACAGCTGCTTGCCCACTTGGCTCTGTTTGTAGCACATAGACTCACCACCATTTTGCTCAAAACTTTAAGAAGTTGTTATTGTCTCTAATTTGTTTTTGGCATGAACATGCTGTTCCAATAGGAAATTTTCCATTGTTTTAGAGTAGAAAGGGGATTGTGGAGGAAGAGAAACAAGGTAATTCTGCACTTGGGCAGCTCTGGCTACTGGTTTCCAGAAAGGAACTGGTCAAGGGTAGATGTGACAGGGCTGGGACTGGGTCAATGAGCCAAACTTAACCCCCAAAATGTGGGCTTCGGATTCTGGTTGACCTAGGAATGAAACAATCTTGCTGTGTGGCAATTTCCTTCCTCATCCATAAAATGGGAACAATAGTCCCTACCTCTGAGGGGAGATATAAGGATTAAATTAGAGGGGGAGGAAAGACAATGAACATATCTGTTAAACAGTAGCTTCAATAAATTGTTAGGTAACGGTGAAGCTGTTTTGATAGTGTGAAACTATCAAGTAATACACAGGGATCATGCCCTCTGGGAGCTTCCAAAAGCAACATTGGTATAGGAATGTTTGAAGACCAGTCCACAAATTTAATACTGTGTGAAGTGAAGTGACTGTTTTCAGATCACACGACGTCACAGTTTGAACAAAATTAAAACCGTAATGTTGCCAAAAGCTCAGACTTTGTCCTCGATGCTGATCCAATAACAAGGATACTGTTTTAAGTAAAACAGAAAAAGAACATTTATTGCTTTGCTAGCAAAGGAGAAATAGGGGATTCCTGTCCCAAAGGAGTGATTGTGCCCTTCAGCAGGAACAGGGGGTTTTAAAAAGGTGACTCAAAGGCCACATTTCACCTGTTCTCTGTAGGAGTTATAATTCACTTGTTAATTTAGGAGCTAGTCTTTTCTGAGATCTTTTGGTACCATCCCCAAAATCTGGATCACTTTGCTCAGTGGTAGGTGTGCTCAAGGACAGATAACTATGCCTAAAAGGGGGAAGAAAGGTGATAGTTTCCCGGAGATTAGGGAGGGGGGGACATTAGGGAGGAGTAGAGAGAGAGAGGAAGAGGAAGAATCACATCCATTTTAAAAATAAGATGCAAAAACAAAACAAAAATAAGTTGCAGTTGCAGAACAGCAAGGGCCTATTCAAGGAATAAAGTGGACCACTGTTACAGTAATAAATGCGCCTAGTCAGCCCAAGTTAATGCATTAAATAAAATTTTACAGTAATAAATGCGCCTAGTCAGCCCAAGTTACTGGATTAAATAAATTTAAACCACAGCATTTCTCTACAAGCGGAGGCATAAACATAAGCCCAGAGTTTGTAGAAAAGAGGAAAGGAGTCAACAGCCACAGAAAAATCTTCCTGACTCTAGGGTCAAGATCATAGGGCAACTGAGGTTAATCAAGGAGGGCTTCTAGGAGGAGGTTCGGGAACTTCCAAGGAAGTTGCTCTACTGTTTCCATCACCACCTCAATTGTCAGAAATCTTCAGTACAAAGGAGAATAAGATAGGCTCTTAATCTACCGTGGGTGAGGGGAGATCCCAGTCGTGGTCCCTTTAAGGCATCGAAACTCCTTGAACATTCTACCTTCAGCCCCGCGGCCTCCCAGAGGCGCGCTTACGTCACCCTTCGGGGAAGCGGCTGACGTCAGCGCGTTCTCCGGCGCTTGGGGGGCGGGGTCGATGACTCAGGGGACTGCGCCCCTTACCCCCGCCCCTCCCGGCTGCGCGCACGTGAGCGTGCACCACGCCGGTTTCTAAATTTAGTTCCGGCGGTTTCCCTGGGGTCGCCTGAGGTAAACGCGGGCTAGGGGTTGTGGCGGGCGACAGGCACCCTTCTGTTTGTCCCTTCCTGCGCCTCCGTGGGTCCCCCTCCAAGACGAGGTCCGGCCTGTGGGGTGGGGGGTCCGCGGGGACTCGTGGTGCTGGTGGGGGGCGTTTCCCGAGGTGTGAACCGAGGGGGTCCCCTCCGCGTGTAAACCCAGCCCCTCGCGCGACCTTGCTCTGAACAGGCGCCCCTGAAGCGAGGTTTCTTCCTGGAAGACCACTTGGGGCTTTCCGTAGAGGGGCAGCGTCCTGGAAAGTTCTCTGGAGGGCGGCGTGGGCTGAAGTCACTAGGGGAGCGGGACTTTGGCCGGAGGGAGCCGGGCGGGCGGTGGGGGGGGGTCGCTTGCGCTGGCGGGTGGGTGAGGGGCCCCCGCGACACAGGACCTTGGAGTACCCGCTCCCGAGTCGGCGTGCCGTTGGGAGGGACGGTGCTGCTGGGTCGGACCAAACGCAGGGACCTGAAGGTCACTGGGTGAGGGGCCAGCTCAGATGCCACAAAACCCAGGACAGAACCTAACGCATACCAGGGTGACCTTCCAGGAACCAGATAAAAGCTTCGAGTTTTTTTTTTTTTTTTTTTTTTTTTAATAAGAAATTGGTGCCAAACACCTTGTGAAATCTACCCCTCCAGTTCTTTGGGTGGCAGGGCAGAAGTTCTGGAAATAAGCTCTGTAAGCGAAAAATGAGCTGCAGTTTTGACTTTGCAAAGTGGTCTGCCATGTCACAGTGACCTCAATTCTGTTGTTAGGGTGGTATCCTCAGGTTTCGACCTCATTAGGTGGTGTTGGAAAGTCCAAGATAATGATAAACTGGGGATATTAAATGTTAATGTGGGACATTTTCTAATGGTTGGGTCGTTGTATTTTTCTTTCTTTCTTTTTTAAGGAAACTGAAAAGTTAGATGTGGAGTGAAGATAGCCTTGGGGATTATGATGTTAATTCCAGAAATCCATAAGTGTACTTTTCGTTTGCTTTCCAAAAATACCATATTGGCCTTTGTAAATTGAAAAATTTTCTGATACAGATACAGATCTGCCATCTTTTTAGAGTTTTATTCCCCATTCACTATGCATCTTAAAACTGTTTTTAAAGGTCTGACAGTTAAAATGTAATGTTACTTTATTTGCAACACATTCATCCAGAAAAATGCATGCCATTTTATATTCACATAGCAACAGATGCCTCTTGATCCTAATTTTGGTAAGAGTTGCAACCACATTTTCTTTAGTATAATTCCTATTTGAGGAGGGTCTTAAATTGAGCAGGTGGGAATGATGATAAATCATGTTCTCAAACTGAGCTAATTTCCCTTTGTGTTGGTTATTGTTGTGTATGTAATGTATAAAAAACCTTAACAAAAGTTTTCCTGTTCAGAAATTAAAATTTAATTCAGAAGCTTGAATTTTTGCTACTTAACCGAGGACTACGGTGTGGTGGCCTATACATGTAATCCCATGAGCTTGGGAGGCTGAGGCAGGAAGATGGCCAGTTCAAGGCCAGCTTCAGCAATTTAGTGAGACTCTGTCTCAATATACAAAGCCTGGTGTTTTTTTTTTTTTTTGGGTACTGGGGATTGAACTCAGGGGCACTGGACCACTGGGCCACGTCCCCAGCCCTTTTTTTCGTATTTTATTAGAGACAGGGTCTCACTGAGTTGCTAAGTGCCTTGCCATTGCTGAAGCTGGCTTTGAACTCGTGATCCTCCTGCCTCAGCCTCCCAAGTGCTGGGAGTACAGGACCGGGGTTCGGTCCCCCATTACCGCCACGCCAAGTGCTGGGAGTACAGGCATGAGCCACCATGCCCTGGTTGGATGGGGGTGGTGCTGGAGATTTGGCTCAGTGGTTAAGTGCCCCTGGATTCAGTCACAAGAAAAAAAAAAAAAAAAAAAAACAAACTTGGAATCAACTACTAACTGCATCCTGTAGGCAGTCTATTAGTATTTCTGCTAACCCTTCCTTGCCCCCAAGTTGTACCTGCTTTCTGTGAACATAATCTGTTATTCAATTACTGGTCACTTGTTGGGATTGTTTGCTCATATGTTTATCTTTCGTCGTTGTTTATCTTTGTAATGCTCACATCTAGACTTGGGCAGGCATGTAGTAAGTGCCACATTGTTTTTTTTATAAATTTGTTTTTAGTTGTAGGTGGACACAATACCTTTATTTATTTATTTTTTTTAATTTTGTTTATGTGGTGCTGAGGATCAAACCTAGGGCCTCAACATGCGAGATGAGTGAGCGCTCTACTGCTGAGCTACAGCCCCAGCTCAGTGCCACATTTTTTAATATAGCATTTTGCTTCATGGAATAAATTTCTAGGACCAAAAAAAATTTTTTTTAAATAGTTGAGAGCAGCTGTGCTGCAGACCAATGTTGCTGCTATAGAATACAGTTTCCTCCTTTTCTACACCAACTCTCATTCACTCCTTCCATCTCCATTGCCATCAGTGAGGTGTTACCTGCACCCTTTCCTGGGGACCCTGCCTGGATTGGGGCTGGTTGGATTGCCCTCTAATATAAGAATTAGGCAAACAATGGTCAAAGGACAGGAATTTTATAGTTAGATCAAACTTGGGGAGAAGCAGCTAGATTGCTTCTACTGGCCCCACAGGAGTGGTTACATTTATAGAAACTAAAGCCAGGTCAAGCCGGGCTCGATGGTGCATGCCTGTAATCTAGTGGCTAGGGCTGCTGAGGCAGGAGGGTTGTGAATTCAAAGCCAGCCTCAGCAACTTATCAAGGCCCTAAGCAACTCCGCAAGACCCTGTCTCTAAAATACCAAATAGGGCTGGGCATGTGGCTTAGTGGTTGAGAGCCCCTGAGTTCAATGCCTGGTACCAAAAAAAAAAAAAAAAAAAAAAAAAAAAAGCCTGGTCAAGTGAAGGAGCCCCAATTAGGAAGGGTTATTGTGGCTAGCTGGAAGCCATAAGTTCCACCTGATATGTATGTGACGCACCTGTAAATGCACTTGAGGCACCCGCAAAGCTAAAGGTATATAACCGGGTGAAAGCAGTCGGAGTTAGGAGAACTGAGGAGAATTCATTCAGTCAGTCGTGCAGTCGCTCGGTCGGTCAGAAGAAGAGTTCAGGTCGGAGAAGAAAAGAATCAGAGCGGCCAGAACGTAGGCAGAGCGGTTACAGAGGAGAAACCAGATAGAAGAAGTAATGGCTGGTCAGAGTTAGGCCGAGGCTCCCGAGGAAGAAAGAAGAAAGGAGCTCTAAAAAATAATCTTTCTCTAAGCTAAGCTCTATCTTTCTTTCTTTCTCTCTAAGCTAAGAAGACAAGAAGAAAAGCTCTCTCTAATCTTTCTCTCTAAAAATCTTTCTTTCTCTCTCTAAGCTCTCTCTAAGAAAGTAGTAATAGCTTTACTCTGCCTCCGAGTTTTCCTCCCGGGTTTCGGTACCAGGCAGCTTACAGTCAAGTACATGTAGAGTTACCCTGTGATGAACTGGCAATCTCCATTCTCAGTTTCCTTTGTGTGGTGGGGGTTCAGCCCCTCAGCCTCCATTTTCCACATGAGGAAGTTGCTTTCAATTGCATGGGGACCCCCTCCCCTGACTTCATAGTCTGATTCAGAAGAACAAAGGGAAACAAACAGTCACACTCTAAATTATTTTATGACAGTAACTAATCCATATACTTGTTTATATTATAGAAGAGTTATCTATTTGTCACTCCCTTTTGAAATTATAACTCATTAATTATGCAAGTTAATGGTTTCACTGTGATGGTTCCCTACTTGTATATATTGTGCTTTTACTGTATCCATCTTCCCTGGTACCCTCTTGTTTTCCTGGTTCCCCCCTTCCCCTTCTACTTACAGGGTACCTCCCCCCCACCCTGCAGTTTGCCTATATTTTCCACTACTAATTTTAGAGTTACATGTCTTACTTTTTTTTTTAAAAGTATTTATTTATTTGCTTTAGTTGTACACAATGTGTTTATTTACGTGGTGCTGGGGATGGAACCTGGGCCACTCACGTGCTAGGCGAGCGCTCCAGCTGAGCTACAACCCCAGCCCCTCATGTCTTACTTTTTTTTTTTTTTTTTTTGGTACCCGGGATTGAACTCAGGGGCACTCGACCACTGGGCCACATCCCCAGCCCTTTTTTGTATTTTATTAAAGACAGGGTCTCACTGAGTTGCTAAGTGCCTAGCCATTGCTGAGGCTGGCTTTGAACTCGCGATCCTCCTGCCTCAGCTTCCCAAGTGCTGGGATTACAGGCGTGTGCCACCGCTCCTGGCTCATGTCTTACATTTTGAGTTGATTTTTGTGTGGGGTGAGAAATAGGGAATGAGTTTCAGTTTTCTTCATGTGAATGTCCAGTTTTCTAAGCACCTTTTTGTTGATGATGCTGTTACTTCAGTGTATGATTTTGGCACCTTTGTTTTGACACCATGCTGTTTTTGTTACTGTTTTGAAATCAGGTTTGTTTTTTTTTCCCCCCTTTTTAGATATACAGGACGGTAAAGTGTATTTTGACATACACATATGTAGTGTAACTTATTCTAATTAGGATACCATTCTTGTGGTTGTACATGGGAGGGAGTTTCACTGGTAGTGTATTCATATATGAACGTAGGAAAGTTATGTCTGATTCCTTCTACTGGCATTCCTGTTCCCACACCCTACCCACCCTTCCCTTCATTCCCTTTGTCTCCATGCACCCCCCGCCCCCCCCCCCCCAGGATCCCCACACACACACATATCAAGAGACTTTAGTCCTTTGTTTTTTTTGGTATTGGCTTATTTCACTTAACATGATAGTCTCCAGATCCATCCATTTAGCAACAAAAGTCATTCTTCTTTTTATGGCTGAGGAATATTCCATTGTGTATACATACCACATTTTTTTTTATCCATTTATCTTTTAGGGCACCTAGGTTGGTTCCATAGCTTAGCTATTGTGAATTGAGCTGCTATAATGATGTGGCTGTGTCACTGTAGTATGCTGTGAAATTGGGTAGGTTTTTTTTTTTTTTCCTATTGTTTTTTTCCACAGCATGCCTTTGACTATTTGGGGTCTTATGGTTCTGTATAAATTTTAGGATTGTTTTTTCTAGTTTTGTGAATAATGTCACTGGTTTTTTAACTGGGATTGTATTGAATCTGTAGATTGTTTTGGGTAGTATGGCCATTGAAATAATAATTTTCTCAATTGATGAACATGGGAGGTCTTTCCATCTTCTAGTGCCTTCCTTCTTTCTTCAGTGTTTTATAATTTTCATTGAGGAGGTCTTTCAGCTCCTTAGTCAGGTTTATTCCTATTGTATTGTTTTTACTTATGGATGTATCATAGCTAGCCAACTATTGCAGATAGAATCATTTTCCTGATTTGTTTTTCAGCGAATTTGTTATTGGTTTTGGAAAGCCACTGATATTTGTATGTTGATTTCATATCTTGCTACTTTGTCAAAATTTACTTATCAGTTGTAAAAATCTTTTGGTGGACTGGGGAGGCTATGTCAGGAAGATCCCAGGTTCAAAGCCAGCCTTAACAACAATGAGGCGCTAAGCAACTCAGTGAGACCCTGTCTCTAAATAAAATACAAAATAGGGTTGGGGATGTAGCTCAGTGGTTGAGTGCCCCTAAGTACAATCCCTGGTACTCCCCCCCCCCCCCCAAAAAAAAAATCTTTTGGTGGAGTCTTAGTCTTTTTAAGTATCAACTCTTTTGCAGAGATAATTTGACTTCTTGCTTTCCTATTTGTATGCTACTGTAGTGCATGCTGGGATCCCAGCAGCTCCGGAGGTGGAGGTAGGAGGATCATGAGTTAAAAGTCAGCATTAGCAATTTAGCGAGGTGCTAAACAACTCAGTGGGATCCTGTCTCTCATAAAATACAAAATAGGGCTGGGGATGTGGCTCAGTGGTCGGGTGCCCATGAGTTCAGTCCTTTCACACACACACAAACACACAAACACACACACCCGCGCAAAAACCCACCTATTTGGATGCCTTTTCTTTCTTTCTCTTTCCTACTTGTTTTGGCTAAATTTTAGGTACTACATTGAATAAGAGTAGTGAGAGTGGGCAGAGTGTCTTGTTCCTGACTTTAGAGGAAATGTTTTCAGTTTTTCCCCATTCAGTATGATGTTGACTATGGGTTTGTCATAGATAGCCTTTATTATGTTGATGTATGATCCTTCTATATGTAGTTTCTTCAGAACTTTTATTATTAAGAAATGTTAAATTTTTTCAAACATCTTTTTCTGGATCTGTTGAGATGATTATGTATTGTATTGCATTTATTGATTTGTGTATATTGAACCATCTTTGCACCCTGGAATGAAACCAACTCAGTTGTGGTGCATGATTCTTAATGTGCTATTGAATTTGATTTGCAGATATTTTATTCAAGATTTTTTGCATCTTATCAAGGATATTAGTCTGTAGGGTTTTTTTTTTTTTTTTTTTTATTAAGTATTTATTTGTTTTAGTTGTACACAATGCCTTCATTTTTACGTGGTGCTGAGGATCGAACCCGGGCCGTGCACATGCTAGGCGAGCGCTCTACCACTGAGCCACAACCCCAGCCCTAGTCTATAGGTTTTTGTTGTTGTTTTTGTTTTGGGGTACCTGGGATTGAACTCAGGGACACTTAACCACTGAGCCACATCTCCAGCCCTATTTTGTATTTTCTTTTTTTGTTACCAGGGATTGAACTCAGGGGCACTCGACCACTGGGCCACATCCCCAGCCCTTTTTTGTATTTTATTAGAGACAGGGTCTCACTGAGTTGCTAAGTGCCTCGCCATTGCTGAGGGTGGCTTTGAACTCGGGATCTTCCTGCCTCAGCCTCCCAAGTGCTGGGATTACAGGAGTGCGCCACCGCACCCAGTTTAATTTGTATTTTCTTTAGAGACAGGGTCTCACTGAGTTGCTTAGCGCCTTGCTTTTGCTGAGGCTGGCTCTGAACTTGTGATCCTCCTGCCTCAGCCTCTTGAGCCCCTGGGATTACATGCATGCGCCACTGTTTTTGTTGTTGTGTCCTTAATCTGGTTTGGTAGCAGATTTATACTGGCTTTGTAGAACAAGTTTTGAAGGGTTCCTGTCCTCCTAATTTTATGGAATAATTTAAGGAGCACAGATGTTCTTGAAAAGTCTGGAAAATTCAGCAGTGAAACCATCTGGTACTGAGTCAGTCTCCTTCTTTCTTTCTTTCTTTCTTTCTTATTTATACTGGGGATTGAACTCAGGGGCAGGTTTTTAATTTTAATTAATTTTTTTAAAGTTGTAGATGGACACAATGCTTTTATTTTTATGTGGTGCTGAGTATCAAACCCAGTGCCTCACACAGGGTAGGCAAGCGCTCTACCACTGAGCTACAACCCCCAGCCCAGCTTTTCTTTGTTGGGAGACTTGATTCTTGCTTCAATATCATTGCTTGCTATTGATCTATTTTAAGTTTTTTTATATACTCTTGGTACAGTTTAGATAAAAATGTGTTTAGAAATTTGTCCATTGCTTTTTAGTTTTTCACTTTGTTAGAATATAATTATTCAAAATTGCCTGTAATCTGAATTTTAGCAGTATCTGTTGTAATATGCCTTTTTCATCTCCCAACTTTTTTGGGTTTTCTCTCTTTCTTGGCTAATTTGGCTGATGATTTGTCAGTCTTGTTTATCTTTTCAAAGAACTAACTCTTGGGGCTGGGGTTGTGGCTCAGCGGCAAAGCGCTCGCCTTGCACGTGCGCGGGCCCGGGTTCAATCCTCAGCACCATGTAAACATAAATGCATTGTGTACAACTAAAGTAAATAAATAAATATTAAAAAAAAAAAAAAGAAGAACTAACTCTTTGATGATGCTTTGTGGTGTTCTTTTATTTATTTATTTTGATAATGATATTTGATATTGAACCCAGGGATGCTTAGTCACTGTACCACATTCCTAGCCCCTTTTTAAAATTTTTTTATTTTGAGACAGGACCTTACTAGGTTTCATAGAGCCTTGCTAAATTGCTGAGGCTGGCTTTGAACTTGCCTTTTCTCCTGCCTCAGCCTCCCAAGCCGGTGGGATTACAGGTGTGTGTCACTCACTGCACCTGTCTCTGATATGTTTTGTGTTTCTATTTTTCATTTAATTCTAGTAATTTTTACCCTTTCCCCATTTCTTAAGTGACCCACTGTGTTAATTTATGTAGTTTCTCTTGCTATTGATTTCATTATGATCTGGTGATACAGTAATGCTCTGACAATATCTAAAATATGATCTATTTTGGAAAAAGTTCCATGTGCTGATGAAAGAATTCTGTGGCTCTTGGGTGGAATAGTTCATAGATTGTTAAGTTCATTTGATCCATAGTCTAATTTAACCCTTAGTTGATTTTTTTTTTTTTTTTGCGGGGGGGGGTGGTCTGGATAATCTTATCTATTAGTAAGTGTAGGGTATTGAATTTACCTACTATTATTTTACTGAGGCCTGTCTTTTCCTTTGTGTCTAGTTTTATAGCTTCCTTTTGCGTCTTTATTTTATAAAACTGGGTGTTCCAATGTTCAGTGACTATTACTACAATTGTTATGTTTTATATTTCTTTTTTGGGACTGGGGATTGAACCCAGAGACACTTAACCATTGAGCCACATCGCCCCGCCTTTTTATTTTGGGACAGAAACTCACTAAGTTGCTGAGGTTGGTCTGGAACTTGCGATCCTCCTGCCTCAGTTTCCCCGGTTGTTGGGATTACAGGCTTGCATCACCATGCCCAGCTGTTGGTGAGGATTTTAACTGACTTTTTTATTTAACTTACTGATCTTTTCATTTCCAAGATTTCTGTTTGGTTCTTTTTCCGAGTCTCTGTCTGGTCTTGAATTGGTCTTTTATATCCTGTATTGTCTTCCTTAATTCTTCAACTGTTTATTTGTATCCTCTTTGAATTCATTGATCATTTTTAAAATTCTTTTGAATGTTCTTTGACATTTCATCTACCTTGATATCTTTGGAATCAGTAGAGAGTTATGAACTTTTGGAGAGCCATGTTACTTTGTTTTTTCTTTTATTTGTTTTTTGAGATTTTTCCCATTTTGGGGGGTGTATGTATACCTTCTACTTTTCTGTGAGGGCCTTCTTGGGAAATAGTCTTCTCTTAATGCTGTGCCCAGGGCTATTATTTTGTTGTGTAATGTTGAATTTAATTCCAGATGGACTTAGCGTAGTTTGCCTCTTGTTTCTGCGTGTGATTGTTGAGTTTTGACACAAGTATGTAGTATGTTGAAGGCTGAAAAACTTATATCCTTTGTAGGTCTTAGAGGGTTTCCTCTGGTAGTTTAGGCAGATGTGTTGTAATTGATAAACCTTCTGTGGTTAACGACTTCAGTCTTGTCTACTTTGTACTGTCTGCAAGGTATAGGAAAACCTATGCTGAGGTTCTTTGTAGTGTGGTTTCTGCCACAGTTGTGCTACTTCTTCTGATGTTACTATGGGATCAAGTGTGAGGAGCAGAACTTTAGGACCCCATCAGCCATGTCTTCTTGGAAGTAGGTCCTTGGCAGTAGGATTTTTTCTCCCCTATTCTCAGAGTTGAAATATTCAGCAAGGTTTGAGTGGTACCAGATTGTGGCTGAAGTAAAGTACGCTTTTTCTTTTTTTTTTAATATTTATTTATTTGCTTTAGTTGTACACAATGCAACGCATTTTCATGTTTACGTGGTGCTGAGGATCGAACCCAGGCCGCGCACGTGCTAGGCGAGCACTCTACCGCTGAGCCACAACCCCAGCCCCAAATACGCTTTTTCTTAACTGTGCTGTGGGTATAATAACTCAATGGCAAAGTACCCATTTAATACATGCAAGATATCAGGCTTGATCCAAACTCCACTCAGAAGGAACAAAAATATAAAAACAATCTAGATATGCAAATACAATAAAAATCAATTAAACCACAATACCAGTATTAATAGAAAAGAAAGGGGGGAAATATTACAGAATAAACTAAAAAGGGAAATGTTAATGAAAACGAAAAAGAATAAAGAAGACAGTAGAAGAGGGGAGAGGATCCTATTATGCTCTAATAAAAAAGATAAAATAAGGATAAGGTACCATAAAAATAATAATAGATAGAAAGAGGAAAAAAGGTCAAAAATTCCTTCTAGTTCAAATGTTTTGATTGGAGACACTTTCTGAGCATGTGTACCCTCTTCCCAAAGCCCCTTAGTCTTTGTTCCCAGTACATGGTCAGTGTCTGGGTCATAGCCATCTTTTCTTTCCAGCCAAGATTTGGTGTTTTGTGGGTTGTGCCAGGTGGGCATAAATTCAGCCCAGCTGACTGCAGTCAGTTTGTCTGAGGGTGTGGCAAGTATTCAAGCCATGACATAAACCCTGGATGCCTCTGGGTGTGAGGGGAGTGTAAAATAAACTCAGCAAATTCTGCATGTGAGTGGGAGGCACTCCAGGAACTGGGTATTTTACCACCCTCAATCTGGATGGACTCAGGTCTGGCTCCTTCATAACAATAGTTGAAACTAGTCTTACTTCTTATTACAGGGGACACCAACCACTGTGTTCTCTGCTCTCTGCCTCATTCTCCTTCTTGCTGCTCAAACCACTCTGCAGGCTTGTGTCAGCTATGGCTGGTCTCACACCCCATCAGTATGGCAGGGTGTCCACAGGAACCCTGAACTGCTCAATAATGTATTGACTTCTCTAAAACTCGCTTGCTATGCAGGAGGGACACTCTCAGTTCAGATACCCAAATTGGATTTATTTATTTATTTGTATTTTTATCCCATATTATTTTTTTATTTGTTCTTTTTAGCTATATGTGACAATAGGGTGTATTTTGTTTGTTTGTTTTTGTTACCGGGGATTGAACTCAGGGGCACTTGACCACTGGGCCACATCCCCCGGCCCTTTTTTGTATTTTATTAGAGACAGGGTCTCACTGAGTTGCTAAGTGCCTGGCCATTGCTAAGGGTGGCTTTGAACTTGCGATCTTCCTTGCCTCAGCCTCCCAAGTGCTGGAATTACAGGAGTACGCCATTGCTCCCGGCTAATAGGGTGTATTTTGACTATATATACATGGAGTATAACTTCCCATTCTTGAGGTTTTACATGATATGGACTTAACACTGGTTGTGTATTCATATATGAACATAGGAAAGTTATGTCTGGTTCATTCTACTGTCTTTCTGATTCCTACCCTCCCTTCCTTTCCTTCATTTCCTTTTGTCTAATTCACTGAACTTCTAACCCCCTTCACCCCTGCCTTAGTTTGTGTTACCATTCGCATATTAGAGAGAACATGCATATCAGAGAGAACATGCGGCCTTTGGCTTTTTGGGGTTGGCTTATTTCACTTAGCCTGATAGTCTCCAGTTCCATCCATTTACCAGCAAGTGACATAATTTCATTTTCCTTTATGGCTGGGTAATATTCCATTGTGTATACATACCACATTTTCTTTATACATTGAGTTTTTGACGGGCACTTAGGTTGGTTTCATAGCTTAGCTATTGTGAATTGAGCTGCTATAAACATTGATGTGACTGCATCACTATAGTATGCTGATTTTAAGTCCTTGGATATATACCAAGGAGTGGGATAACTGGGTCCCAAACTGGATATAAATTTGTATGAACTGTGGATTTCTCTTGCAGTTAGGACTGCCAGTCTAAAGTTATAATCAGGGCTGATTCTACTCTCTGGCTTACCTTATGCTTGTAGTGTCTTGTTCCCATCACCTTACTGGGGAGCCAAGCCATTGTGACTTGCGTTGTGCTTTTCTCTACATTCCCTTTCCAATTCTCCATGCTTCTTAGGTTTCCCATTACTTTTTTTTTTTTTTTTACTTCTCAGGGTTTTCCTTTATTTGTTTTTCAGAATATAGTATTTGCTTTGTTGTTCTGACTTTTCTTACTTGGAGAGTTATGAAAAGGAAACATTTTATCCACCATCTTGTCTCTTCTCTTTCTTCACTCTCTTAAAATAAGTAAAAATTCCAGTACCTCTGACACTTCTGCTTAGACTGGTTGGTAAATGAGTTGTTTGTATTTGAAACAGAATCAATTTTTGCACAATGATACCTCACTGCCTATCCTGAAATCGAAGTGTGCACAATGAAGAGGTTGTACTCATCTTTTCTTAGAAGTTATTGATGTTAAAGGGAGGGAGATTTTTACCATAAAGCTTTAGTAGTCAGAACTCTCAGCAAAATGGAATTGAAACTACACTCAGTTTTATGAAAGGCTAATGACAACAAAGTATGTTGTCATTTTTTGACATATGCCTTGAGATTTAGTTTTGAAAATATATAGTATGTTACAGTAGTTAATATTTTTATTGAACTTAGTGCCTTTACAAAATCTTTTATCAGAAGGTTAGTATTTTTATATCCATCATATTTAGTTAATTGAATCAAGAAATTAGAGATGTATATTTGGAAACTTTTTAAAAACAAGATTTTAATTAGGGTTTTAGTAAACATTCCATCTGAATTTTCCCATATAGAAAGTTGTATGGGGTGATAAAAATCAGAAAGTATATTTCTTGGAAATATGAAAATAGAGGAAAAGGAAAAATAATGGACATTTTTCCGTTGACTAGGGTAATCTGCCAATTCCTATTTACATTGATATTGTCCTCACCAAGTATACAACTTTTTTTTTTTAATGGTACTGGGGATTGAACCCAGGGGTGCTTGATCACAGGGCGCACATCCCCAGACCTTTTTAAATTTTGAGACAGGATCTTGCTAAGTTGCTGAGGCTCTTTGAACCTGCAATCCTCCTTTCTGCCTCAGTGTCCTGAGTTGTTGGGACTACCACCAGAGCCAGTGTACCTGGCCTCCAAGTATACATCTTTAGGCCCAATTTCATTCACCTGGATTTTTTTCCCCCTCAAAATAGAGTCTTCTGTAATAATAACAACAAGTGTTCATTTGTTGAGCACTTTCTAGTGTTCCTCTAATCTTCCTATGCTCCCCGACCCTGAGGCTGGTTTTGAACTCGTGATCTTCCTGCCTCAGCCTTCCAAGTTGCTGGGATTACAGGTGTGCGCCACTGTGCCTGACAGTAATTCATATTTTTAAAAATTACCTTATAACCTTTTCCTTTTATTGTCAAATATAAAAATATCAAGGAACATTTGGATGTGGCTCAGCGGTAGTAGGGCGCTCGCTTAGCACATGCATGACCCGGGTTCGATCCTCAGCACCACATAAAAATAAATGCACTGTGTACAACTAAAGCAAATAAATAAATATTTTTTAAAAAATAAATAAAAAATAAAAATGATTGAACAAAATCAAATTTTATCGATAGTTTCAAAAGATATGGTTGAGCCTAAGTTTTACTAGTGAAAATTTTAAGATGAATTTTGGAAGTTGAGCTTCATTGGGAGAGGGCAATTATGATAGTTGTCCCATGTCAAATCATCATTTAAGGTATTTTTCACCTCTTAAAAGTTAATTTACAAGCCATAATACTTGAAGTATATTTTTATTTGTTAAAAATAAAGCCTGGGGCTGGGGTTGTCGCTCAGCAGTAGAGTGCTCGCCTAGGCCTGGGTTTGATCCTCAGCACCACGTAAAAACACATTGTGTACAACTAAAGCAAGTAAATAAATATTAAAAATATAAATAAATAAAATAAAGCCTGGTGCGGTGGCCACTCCTGTAATCCCAGCAGCTGGAGAGCCTGAGACAGGAGGATCACGAGTTCAAAGTCAGCCTCAGCAATGGCTAGGGGCTAAGCAACTCAGTGAGACCCTGTCTCTAAATAAAATACAAAATAGGTCTGGGGATGTGGCTCAGTGGTTGAATGCCCTGAGTTGAATCCCCAGTACCAAAAATAAAATAAAGCACTCTTCTTATACTTTAGGGGGAAAAAAATCAGGCATGCTTTTTTTTTTTTTTTTGATTGGCAAATAGCATTTGCCATGATTACCTTGTTTCAATCAAGGCAAGGAAGCTCTTCCTGTTAGACAGTACATTTGTTCTAGGGCTTATAGGACCTAGAATTACCCGTTATTTTAAATTGATTTTGGTTTGCTTTCATATTCTAGTGAAATAAAAACAGCGTAGTAAAGTAGGAATGCATAGGAATCTAAGTTGAGAAGTTTCATGTATAATTGGATAACTTTTTGCAAGTTAGTTTCCTGTGGCAGGCAAGTGACTTTGATCTCCAAAATAGTTATAAAGCTGAGTCCTTTATAAATGGTTTCTTGGGTATATTTGCTTCTATTGAAATCTTGGTAAAAAGCAAAATCACTTACCTCTCCCTGTATTCTTAATAATCTTTATTTTTTAAATCCAATTCTATTGGAAATTATTTTCTTTTGCCTTCCTTTATATGCTGAGCTAAAATGATGTTTTAGGAAGCAAGTGAACCTGTCATGTAATGTAGCTAGCTGGAAATTTTTGCCCTTAATTATTAGAGTTTTTGGTATGCCATGTAAGTAGTATTATGGTAATATTCTAGAAGTTTAAGTCATTGCAATCATTAACAGTCTTAAAGTATTATTTTTGAGATATTTTAAAATATGCCTTGCCCCAGCAACATTGTGGTTATAATAAATGTTTTATAATTGAAATCCTTATTTTTAAAAAGTACCCCATGAATTAATACAATTACTAGACCTTCATCACACGTGAATATAGAACTTGTTTTACACTTAAATTGTATTTTGTTTTATTTTTAGCTGGGTAGTTAAGATTTTAGGCTTTTTTAAAAAAGTTATGTTTAGTTGACTGGACTCAGGTAACAAAGTACATCTAAACCATAGCATCCTGTCTGCATTTACAGTATTTTCCTTTTACCTGCTTTACTTGCCTTCATAGCATGTGTGATAGTTTATGTTCATTTGTTCATGGTGTTCACTAGAACATAAGTACCATGAGGGCATGGCCTTTGTCTTGTTTCTTGCTGTAACACCAGTGCATAATATGTGATTCATAAATGTTTGGGGATTAAATAATGTGTCAGTGTTTAAGTGATAATAGGGATAAAGAAAGATAATGGGATCGGTACGTATGTGGAAAATCTTTAATGTCTCACTAAGTTGAATTTTGGGTGATTGGAAGTCACAGATATTTTTTATAATAATGAAATGGGATGATGAAAGCCATGTTTTAGGGGAGTATGGTTTGTAAAATTCAGAATAGAGGACTTTTTTTTTTTTTTTTTTTTTGTGGTGCTGGGGATTGAATTCAGGGCCTTGTGCATGCGAGGCAAACACTACCAACTGAGCTATATACCCCAGCCCAAATTCAGAATAGATTGCATTGTGGCAGACACCAAAGACAAGGATTATAATAGGATACCATGCTTTCCTGATATTACCATTACCAAATTTGCTTCTCCTTCTTTGCATATAATGAGGTTATCTTGTAACATCATTATATTTGAAGATGGTGTTGTCCTGCAGGTTGTGGGGGTAGTGTTCCCATGTTACACTGCCTTTTTCCTAAACCCTGTGTGTGTTCTCTATTATCTCTCCCTGCCTACCATCCTTTCCCCCTGCTGTGATCCTAGGGAGAATTGTAACACCTGGGCACACTTTCTTTGGGAAAGTGAGAGATTGTTGTTGTTGTTTTTGTTTTTAAATCTCTCTCCTCCCGGTTTACCTATATTTGGCAGTGGCTGTGTTTCTCTGTAGGGTCAGGCTCTTCTCAGTATGCCAACTCACATATGCATAGCTCTCTCTGGGTTATGATAATCTGTCTCTCCCCTGACTTCTTCAGACTTGGGGGTGTAAAGGCTTCTTTCTCTAACTATTTCCTAGCTGCTTCCATATTTTTAGTTGGTTTTCCTTAACCCAACCCTACCTTTGTAATGGTCCTTTAATTGAATCACTTAAATATACTCCAGAAGTCTGATGGTTTACACAGAATGTAAGCACTCTTTTCCTTTCTGTGTCTGCTTTTCCACAGAAGTTTAGTAGGGACCATGTAGCAATAAAAAGCACTTTCAGGGCTGGGATTGTGGCTCAGCGGTAGAGTGCTCGCCTAGCATGTGGGCGACCCGGGTTCGATCCTCAGCACCACGTACAAATAAAACGCATTGAGTAAAATGCATTGTGTACAACTAAAAGCAAATAAAAAAAAAAAAAAAAAAAAAAAAAAAAAAAAAAAAAAAAAGCACTTTCATATTTTGTTGCTCGTGTTTTGGTTTTGAAACTAATAAATGGTTAAATTCGCCAGTTTAGAAAATGGAAAAAAGGCAAGAGAGCAGATAAAAGACACCTAGACTTGCCTTCTTTTCCACAAGATAGAATTAGAACAAACAGGTATGTGGCTGAATGTTGAGGTGGATGGCTGTGGGAGAGCACTGGAATTCAACAATAGAAAAAGCAGATGTGTGCTGGGTGCGGTGGCACATGCCTGTAATCCCAGCACTTGGGAGGCTGAGGCAGGAGGATCGCGAGTTCAAAGCCAGCCTCATCAATGGCGAGGCACTTAGCAACTCAGTGAGACCCTGTCTCTAATAAAATACGAAAAAGGGCTGGAGATGTGACCCAGTGGTTGAGTGCCCTGAGTTCAATCCCCGTTACAAAAAAAAAAAAAGAAAAGAAAAAGCAGATGTGGTACAACCCAGAAATTTTTGAATTAAATAGAATAGCAAGTGAAACAATAGGCCCCAGTGCCTATTGCATGGCAACATGGTCAGAGTAGGAGAGGGAGTATAAGTGAAAGAGAGAGTACCATTGAGTTTCTATAGCACAAAATCTGACGTTGTGCAGACAGACACAGTCTAAACAGACAAGAGAACTGGGACCCACAGTGAGCCCTCTGTAGAGGAACTTGTATCATTTCCTAGTGAATTCTCAGTGTGCTGTAACTGGGAGCAATTTTAAGAAGGGTCTTATTGTCTGAGCTTGTGCTGCTGTGAGGATCAGAACTCACCCCTGTCCCACCCACCCTGCCCTATATTTTCCTATCCAGTGTCCCACAGCCATTCCACTGCAGTGCCTTGGCAGGTGGTCACATTAAGAGTTTGGGCATAGGGGAGTGAGTCTGACACAAATCTGGGAAATATGGACTGTGATGTAGAAGGGAGTACTAGGTACTTTCCTTTAAAATCTACAGTTCAAGGAACCTGACCTCTTAAGCCCAGGGGAGTGAATACCCATGGTTTCATGTGGAAGCCAAGTCTGAGAGCACCTGTATTAAGGACTACAGATCACACCTATGCTGCCACACTTCGCTTTCCCAGCACAGATTTCTTTGTCTCCATCATCACTCCCCACCTTCAGAGGTGTTCAGGGCTGTGCTGCAGCACTAGGAATTTGCTGTACCCTCAGTGTGCAGCCTGAAACACTACAAAGAGAATTTTTGCTCATGGTGTGCTAGCTCATTCCAGCATGCAAAGCTGGTGAGAGAAATTTTCACCTATCTTTAGCACAAATCACTCACCTGGCAGACATTATAACTGAGAGGATTAGGGAGTGGGTGAAAATCCTGGTCATCACTGTCCATGGGATATCTGGCGAGAAGCTTTAAGAAGTCCCTTAATTGTAATAGGGGCTATTTACAATTGACATAGTATATTCATCTGACTTGCCCCCTTATTTAAGCACCTTGATAGGGAGGGAATTTTCATTTTTGTATATTTGTTCTTTTCATTTTATTTTCTTTTAAATATTTTTTGTTTTCCCCTTTTTAGTTTTTAACTTTGTTTTCTTTTTCCTTTTTGCCCCCTAATTTTTTTCTCTTCTTCTTATTGGTGCTATTGTTCATTTATTTTACTTTTTTTTTTTTTTTTTTTTTTTGTGGTACCGGGGATTGAACTCAGGGGCACTCGACCACTGGGTCACATCCCCAGACCTTTTTTGTATTTTATTTAGAGACAGGGTCTCACTGAGTTGCTAAGTGCCTCGCCATTGCTGAGGCTGGCTTTGAACTAGTGATCCTCCTGCGTCAGCCTCCCAAAGTGCTGGGATTACAGGTGTGCGCCACCGTGCCCGGCTTTGGTTATTTTTATTTATTTATTTATTTTTTTTGCAGTACAGGGAATTGAGCCTGGGACCTCATGCACATTGGGCAGATGCTCTGTCACTGAACTCTACTCCCAGCCAAACTGAGGAATTGTACCCAGCTCTAACCACAATCAAGTCCTGCTCAAATCTTGGTGGATACTACAACTTAAAAGATTATAAGGGGCAAAAGCTCCTGGCCAATGACCTGCCTTCAAGTAGAGGTCTGAAGTCCCCTTCCTGGGATGGACACTCCCACAGTAACAGCAAATAGGAATAGTACAACCATTGTGGACACCACACCTACAAGGGACCTCTGCATCAGTCACACCCATACATTAGATTGTACATTCCTGGCAAGACTGGATGTGCGTACCTCAGAGGAGAAACTGTGATCTTCATCTCTGACTCTCCCCATGAAATGAAGGAACTTCAGGCCCTTCACCATAATTGTAGTAATCAACCTCAGAATTGCTTTTGTGTAATAGAGCAATATCAACAGTGCCTGTAGAAACTTCCGCCACATAGTAGGGGTTTCCAGAGAGTGTACCTCCACGTACTCTGCTGCCTACACTAAACATGCCTGAATTATGAGAGGGTTCCCACTCTTGTGAGACTTGCACAGATAGTGGGTACCTCAGACTTCAGTACAGCATGCACTGTGTCCAGACCCACTAATCATAGCCCAAGAAGCCACAGGGAGATTACACTAGAGTTCAATTGGAAATAAATTCAACATTATACAATAATTTGATATCACAGGGCATATCATCAATAGAAAATCACTCACTAAGAAGGACATCACATAAAAGTGGAGGAGAGTCCAATTCAACAGATTGGCAAATATCAACCTGGAAACACAACATACAATGAAACAGAATAGGACACCTCCAAAAGTTCATAACTCTTTATTAACTGATTCCAAAGATACCAAAGCAGATGAAATGCCACACAAAGAATCTTTCAGAATAACAATGTTAAAAGCAGTAAGTGAAATAAGAGAGGATAAACAGCTAGATGAATTAACAAAACAATTCAAGAAAGATCCAAAAAGTTGAGTAAGTCAGAAAATTCAGTTGGAAGTCTCGCCATTAGAGTGGGTAAAGTAGAAAAAAGAATAACATTAAAAACGAGATTTTTGAGCCGGGTGCGGTGGCGCACGCCTGTAAATCCCAGCACTTTGGGAGGCTGAGGCAGGAGAATTGCGAGTTCAAAGCCAGCCTCAGCAATGGAGAGGCACTTAGCAACTCAGTGAGACCCTGTCTCTAATAAAAACACAAAAAAGGGCTGGGGATGTGGCCCGGTGGTCGAGTGCCCCTGAGTTCAATCCCCGGTACCACAAAAAAAAAAAAAAAAAAAAAAAAGAGATTTTTGAAATGTTATGCTCAGACGGAAGTAGAGAAAGAAAGTTGAGGAAGTATGATGTGGCCATACAAGAGATTTGGGACAACATCACAAGACCAAATATGTTGCTCGTTGGCATACCTGAGGGAGAAGAGCTACAGGTTGGGGGCATAAAAAACCTATTTAATGAGTCGAGTGTGGTGGCCCATGCCTGTAATCCCAGTGGCTTGGGAGGCTGAGACAGGAGGATCATGAGTTCAAAGCCAGCCTCAGAAAAAGCAAGGTGGTACTGGGATGTGGCTCAGTGGCCAAGTGCCCGTGAGTTTGATCCTCAGCATCCAAAAAAAAAAACCTATTCAATGAAATAATAGCACAGAATTTCCCAGATCTTGCAAAAGACACGGATGTCTACATACACGATGCATATACATGTTGTGAAAGGAACTTTTCCATGGAGTTAAATTGTCAAACATACTGTATCAAGAAGGAATATTAAAAGCGGCAGTAGAGAAGTGTATCAAGTCAGATTTAAAGGCAGACTCATTAGACTAACTGAATATTTCTCAGAAGGACAGGAGGGCATGGATCCATATATTTGAAGTCATGAAAGACAAAAAAATGCCAGCTGAAAGTACAGTGTTCACCAAGGCTAACCTTTAGAATTGAAAGAGAAGTAAAGACCTTCCAAGGTAATCATGAAGTAAGGGAATTCCTGACCACTAGACCAACATTACAAAACATACTTAAGGTAAGCCTACAAGAAGAGGAAGAAAAATCATAGGAACATGTAAGAGAATAAGTATAACTAGAAGAGAAGGTATGCAAATGAGAAATAAGGAAGAAACACATTATCAATATTATTAACCATTAAGTGTATAAGAAGAATGAGATGAAAGAATGAACAGAATATTCAAAACAACCAGAAGATCAACAAACACACTAGAGATAGGTCCCAAAACAGTAATAATGGGTGACTTTAATACCCTACTCTCACCAATGGATGGGTTATCTAGGAAAAAATTCAAAGAAATATCAGTTAAATTATACTTCTGATCAAATGGACATTTTTAGACATCTATGGAATATTCCACCCAACAGCTGCAGGATACATAGTTATTTTCATCAATGTCTGAGTCTTTCTCAAATAGACCATATATTAAGCCACAAAACTAGTCTTAACCAATCCAAAACAATTGAACTAGTGATGTAGCTGAATACAAAATCAACCTAGGAAAATAAGCAGATTTTCTAAACACTATTAATGAACTCACTGAGAAGTTAGGAAAACAATATTACTTACTACAGACAAAACAAACCTGGAAAGAAACTGAAGAAGCTATTACAAGGTGGAAATGCCTCCCCCATGTTTGTGTACTGGGGGAATTAGTGTTAAATGGCCACACTAGTCAACCTCTGCTGTGGCCCTTAATGGTTTTCTTATTTTTTGGTGGTGGCGGTGGCGGGGGCTGTAACCAGGGATTAAATTTAGGGTCACTAAGTCACACCCCCCAGCCCTATTTTGTATTTTATTTAGAAACCGGGTCTCATTGAATTGCTTAGTGCCTCACTTTTGCTGAGGCTGGCTTTGAACACTCAATCCTCCTGTCTTAGCCTCCCAAGCAGCTGGGATTACAGGCATGTGCCACCATGCCCAGTTGCCCTTATGGTTTTCTATGTATAGAATCATCAGCAAACAGGGATAATTTGACTTCCTTTACTAAATAAATTTTTTTTTTCCTTTCGTTGTCAGTGGACTCATTTACTTATAAGCATTGGTGAGAATCAAACCCAGTGCCTTACACATGCTGGGCAAGCACTCTACCACTGAGCTACAACCCCAGCCCCTCCTTTACTATTTGTATGGGGTTTTTTGGTTTGTTTTAAAATATTTTTTAGTTGTAGATGGACACAATACCTTTTTTTTTTTTTGGTGGTACCGGGGATTGAACTCAGGGGCACTCGTCCACTGGGTCACATCCCCAGCCCTTTTTTTTTGTATTTTATTAGAGACAGGGTCTCACTGAGTTGCTAAGTGCCTCGCCATTGCTGAGGCTGGCTTTGAACTCGCGATCCTCCTGCCTCAGCCTCCCAAAGTGCTGGGATTACAGGACCTTTATTTTTTTATGTGGTGCCAAGAATCGAACCAGTCCTCACAAGTGCTAGGCAAGCGCTGTACCACTGAGCTACAACCCCAGCCTTATTTGTATGCTTTTCTCTTTTTTTTTGGTGCTGGGGATTGAACCCATGGCCTTTGTGCATGCAAGACAAGCACTCTATCAACTAAGCTAAATCCCCAACCCTTGTTTTTATTTCTTGCTCTGGCTAAAATGTCAAGTACTACATTTAATAGGAGTGGTGAGTAAGCAGCTATGTCTCATTCTCGAATTTAGAGGATATTATTTCAGTATTTTCCAATTCAGTGTTTTCATATATATTTGTTTTGTCATATATAGCCTTTGCCCTTTCTCAGGAAGCTACTGAAGGTGGGTACTTATTCAAAGTGAAAATAAGCCAAGATAACTTGTAACTTCGAAGATTGAAATGAAAAGTAGTACAAGTGAAAGAAAAAGGCAAGAGGATGGAAATGCATGCTCTGAACTTAGGTTCAAGAATTGGATAATAACCAAAGTTTCGTAACATCCAAAGTAAAGGGATTAATAGATTTAGTTGTAAGTTATACAGTATCAAAGCAATGGTTCCCTAAAAGACCTTTTGAAAATGTTATGAAAAGGATCCTTTGCAGTAGATAGATGTTTCAATTGAAGGTTTCTTATAGTCTACTTGAATTTCTATAACAAAATGTCTGAGATAATCAACTTCTAATTTTGGCTCACAGTTGTAATGTTCCTGGTTGATTTGCTCAGTTGCTTCTGTGGTAAGGCAACAAACACATCATGGTTTGGACCATATGACAAGAGCAGAGATGGTCTACAATCTCCAGCTGTGAGACCTAGACTAAACCCTGGGCTCCTGTTTTGCTCATGTAAAACGAGGCTCTGAGATCTTTAAGATTACTTCCAATTTTGTGGTTCTATGCTTTTAAATGGTGTTTAATAACAGTATCAAAATTGACAAAATTTAAGCCTTAAGCCTTGTTTTTTAACATAAAAAACGTTAAAATGTTAAATAACAAAAACAACACACATGCACACAAATTGTATTTAAAAGATGATCTCTTAACTTTATTTTTTAAAAAATGAAAATGAAAAGATACCTAAGATGGAACTCTATGAGCTTAATGGATAATTCCCACCCCAATGTTCCTTATTTTATTGTTTTTGCCTTGTACCTATTTGTAGAAAAATTTAAAGAATCTATGATAATCCATAAACATGACCAAATTAAAGTTGTATTAATTGTATCTTATGTGGTCCCCCCCAGGGTACTGGGGATTGAGCTCAGGCACTGAACCCCTAAGCCACATCCCCAGCCCTATTTTGTGTTTTATTTAGAGACAAGGTCTCACTGAGTTGCTTAGCACCTTGCTTTTGCTAAGGGTGGCTTTGAACTTGTGAGGCTTCTGCCTCAGCTTTCTTAGCCACTAGATTACAGGTGTGCGCCACTGCACCTGGCTGAGGCAAATCTTTTAAAAATTTTCTGTATTACTATAAACCATTGGCATTTTTTTTCCTTATATGTGACAATAAAATGTATTATTTTAACATACATTTATGGATGTTATTGTTTGGATATGAGGTGTACCCCAAAAGCTCACATGTGGATAATACAAGAAAGTTTAGAGAAGAAATGATTGGGTTATGAGAGAAGGGGGCACCCTTCTTGCACTAGGAGGTTTATTTAAAGTACTCAGGCTGCTGCAGCCAAGGTCCCTGGGGCCTTGGCTACTGCTCCAGATGGCAGCAGACCATGGTGTCAACCACGTGGTGCTGGTTCTGCAGGAAAGCAGGATGCTGGAGTTAGTGGGTCATGGAAGCTTCCACCAAGATTTCAAAGGAAGCCGGGCGCCATGGCACACGCCTGTAATCCCAGCACTTTGGGAGGCTGAGGCAGGAGGATCGCGAGTTCAAAGCCAGCCTCAGCAATGGCGAGGCACTTAGCAACTCAGTGAGACCCTGTCTCTAAATAAAATATGTAGTCGCCTGAAGCGATGGCCGCTTGGAGCAAAGAAGCCGCGGGAAGAAGTTTAGAGACGAACTGGAAACAAACAGCCCTTTATTCTGATAACTTTTCTCTCTGGCTCTAACTACACCCCCACTCGCCGTCCACGCTCCTCTAAACCTCCAAAAATGGCGCAGACCTCCTCCGCAATCTCTCTCAAGTCCCTCGAGATCTCCGGCCAAGTCCCGTGAGACTACGGAAGGCGCTAATGCCCAAACATGTCCAAAGCCCGTGTAGTCAACCGTAATTTAAGCCATCTCCCCAAACAGGGCTCCTGCAAAAATACAAAAAAGGTCTGGGGATGTGACCCAGTGGTCAAGTGCCCCTGAGTTCAATCCCCGGTACCACAAAAAAAAAAAGAAAAGAAAAGAAAAAAGATTTCAAAGGAAGGCCTGGAAGACCCGCTAAAGTGTAGCAGGTTGGAGTCCTGTGGGCAGCCCCTAAGAGGGCAAAACGTGGAGATGTATGAGGAAGCCAAAGCTCTGATGAAGACCCCTCAAGAAATGCCAGTAATGTGGGGCATCATCCTAGGAAAGCTACAGGATCAAGTAGACAAATCAGGCCATTTGGGCTGCAACCAACAAGGCCACAGGGGTAAGTCTACACAAGTCCTTTGGAGAGGCCATCATGCCATGGTCTCCAGATGGCGGACAGAATTAACAGCACTTGTTTGCCTAGCTGGACTTAAGCCTTGCTTTGTCCCATTCTTTCTTTCTAAGCCCGTTTTTCTAAATGGAAATGTTTATTTTGTACTTTTATATATTGGATACTTGTAAATAGTTCGATTTTTAAAAATATTTATTTATTTACTTTGGTTGTACACAATGCAATGCATTTATGTTTACGTGGTGCTGAGGATTGAACCTGGGCCGCGCACCTGCGAGGTGAGCGCTCTGCCGCTGAGCCACAACCCCAACCCCTCGATTTTTATATATGAACTCAAGATGCAAGTTTGCCCTGAGTCTCAGAGGAGACTTTGGAT
Organism: Tamias sibiricus; assembly: GCA_025594165.1. NCBI lineage: Eukaryota > Metazoa > Chordata > Mammalia > Rodentia > Sciuridae > Tamias > Tamias sibiricus. Next base: position 45,022,122 of record CM046669.1, on the reverse strand, counting down.
TTGAACTTTGAGCAATCTTGGAACTGTTAGACTGTGGGTACTTGTAGGGATGGACTAAATGTATTTTGCTTTGTCAGATGAGTGTGAGCTTTTGGGGGCCAGGGGTGGAATGTTACAGTTTGGATGTGAGATGTACCCCAAAAGCTCATGCGAGACAATTCTAGAAGGTTCAGAGAAGAAATGATTAGGTTATGAGAGCCTTAACCCAATCAGTGAATTAATCACCTGATGGGATTGAGTGATAATTGAAGGCAGGTGGGTATGGATAGAGGAGGTAGGGTATTGGTGTGGTGTTGGTATATATATTTGTATCTGGCAGAGGTCTCTCTCTGTTTCCTCCTGGTCATGTGAGCTGCCTCCCTCCTCCACACTCTTCATCCATGATGTTCAGCCTTATCTGGAGCCCTGAGGAATGAAGTTGTCTGGATATGGACTGAGAACTCAAACTGTAAGCCCTCAAATAAACTTTTTCCTCCTCTACAGTTCTGTTTGGGTCTTTTAGTCATAGCAGTGACTATATAACTTTTCCTTCTTTTAGTCAGCCTTAAGCCTTTTTGCTTTATGTATTTTGCCCTCAGTAATGATACAAAAATGGAGTTTTTCAAAATTTCCATTTTTCAAGTGGATCTATGAGACTTAGCAAGATCCTGTCTCTAAATGGTCATTGATGGATTAATTGCCTAACTTCATTTAGGCAGGCTCCAATGTTAGTGTTTTCTCTGGGATTCTTGGCGTTTACCCATCCCTACTCTATCCTGAGCACTTGTTTCGTGCCCTTTGAAAGGTAAAACACTAAGGGCACCCAGCACAGTACAAGTTGTATGTAATTTATGTTTTCCAAATAGAAAAATAAATGAGCAGACTAAGATAACATAAGTTTTCTTCCCACTACAGACCAAGTCTTCAGAAGTAAAAATTTTGAGGTTTTTGCCACAGCTTATATTTTTATTTATTTATTTATTTGGGTACGAGGGATTGAACTCATGGGCACTCAACCACTGAGCCACATCCCTAGCCCTATTTTGTATTTTATTTAGAGACAGGGTCTCACTGAGTTGCTTAGCACTTCACTTTTTTTTTTCCCCTGAGGCTGGCTTTGAACTCCTCCTGTCTCAACCTCCTGAGCCCCTGGGATTACAAGTGTGCGCCACTGTGCCTGGCTACAGCTTATATTTTTAAAACATCAAGTTTGTGCTTTCTGCTGTAAATGAAAATAGCAATGTGTTTCTTGAGTACCACATACTCTTTACACCATTACATATTATAAGTTTAATAGATGAAAATCAGAATTATGTTTGAAGTATTATTAAAGGATTACCAACTAAAAGCAAAGATTTGGTTTTCATATAGGTTTTACCATTTGAATCAAGTCTCTAAGAGCCGGCCGCTTAGAAATGGTGTGATTTTGTGACTCTTCATCTACACGTAAAATAGAATCATCCTTCTCAAATGAACTTTTCCTCCTCTACAATTGTTCTGTTTGGGTCTTTTAGTTACAGCAGTGAAAAAGCTGACTAAAACAATGGAGTATAATCTTTCCTTTTAGGAAAGAGTCCCCAAGAGTCCCCACAGTCTCAACAGTTCCAAGATTGCTCAGAGTTCAAGTCCAAAGTCTCCTCTGAGATTCAGGGCAAACCTACATCCTGAGTTCCTGTAAAAATAAATTCTTATAAGAATCAGCATAAATCCACAAGACTTCTGTTAAGGGGAGGAAGGAAACATTGAAAGGCTGACAACCTGACTCTGGTAGTAATTATTTTACATGGTTACCTCATATAGGTATTTAGGAGATTATTCTATTCTGTTTGACAAAGATCTTCAAGATAAATTATTTATTATTATTCTTTTCTTAAAAGTTTACATACCTTAACTGGATGTGGTGCACCACACCTGTATTCCTAGCATTTTAGAAGATAAGTCAAGAAGATTAGGAGTGCAAGGCCAGCGTTAACAACTTAGCAAGATCCTGTCTCTAAATTTAAAAGGGGGGCAGGGGATTTAGCTCAGTGGTGAAGTGCCCTTGGGATCAATCTCCAGTACATACAGATGAACATGTATGTCATGATCCTGGTAACATTAACTAAAATGAAAATCTTTATGTCTAGAAAAATCCTGGTCAGCTGTGTAAAAGTATTTACCAGTAGTTAACTCTAATAAATGTTGAGAATTAGAGATAAAAATATTTTTTTTCATTTCCTATTTTCATACTTAAAAAATAGGACAGGTATTTGTCTAGAGAAGGAAAGGAGGCTTTGAAGATGTAAAAGAACCAGTAGTTTTCTTACAACTTGCTTTGTTGTTTGTCTGTGAAGAAAACAAAATAGTATACAAAAGGCTAGTTTTATCAGTATAGCTAGACCCCTAAGGTTTTCTCTTACCTGAATGAGAAAGAACATCTTAAGTTGTCTTTGCTTTTTGTATCTAGTGTACCTTTTTTTGTTTTTGTTTTAGTGCAGATGGATGCAATACCTTTATTTTTATGTGGTGCTAAGGATTGAACCCATTGCCTCACATACTAGGCAAGTGCTCTACCACTGAGGTACAACTGCAGCCCCAGTGTACCATTTTTTTGACATAGCACAGATAAGCAATTTCAATGATTCAATTTTTGTTGTGCAATGTAAGATATTTTTCATTTATTACTGTTTGAAATACAAAAAATGTGTTTTGCATCTGAATAAAATGCCCTGAAGTGTAAGAAAGAGGTCTAGATTTCTATATGGTATTTGTATCCTAAAGACAACTCTAGAACACAAAGATAACCCAAATGTAGAGATGGTTGTATGACCTAATAATATATGATCTTTATGGGATTTGGTTTAAATGAAATGAGAGTACCACTCCGAGATCAAATGAGAGGGCTCTGCCCTGGGCTTCAAAGGGATTTGCAAATATGCATACACACACACACACATACACACACACACACAATTATTAGCACATGGCACCTTTATCTCAAGATCTCATGCTCAGGGCTGGGGATGTAACTCTGTTGGTAGAGTGCTTGCCTTGCGTGCACAAGGCCCTGGGTTCAATCCCCTGCACCACAAAAATCAGCACTGATATGTACACCCAATAGCCCTAAACTTGTGCTCCAGATAACAATTAGGATAGCAGAAAAATGCTTCACCACATCTCCTTAGGAAGTTTTTTTTTTTTTTTAATATTTATTTATTTGCTTTAGTTGTACACAATGCGTTTTATTTTTATGTGGTGCTGAGGATCGAACCCGGGCCACGCACTTGCTAGGCGCGCGCTCTACCACTGAGCCACAACCCCAGCCCTCCTTAGGAAGTTTTTTGAGTTGTACTGGTATTACAGAGTTACACATAATGTAGGAGAATTGGGAGCAGTTGAGTAGAAGAAATACTTGGGTAAAATAAAAGACATTAATTTGCCAAGTTCTCAGTTACTATGAATGGAAGATTCTTGGATAAAGAAGTACCCTATCCTGAAAATGCCAGGAATTAATTTTCTTGCTACTCTTGGTACACCCATGTTTCAGGGTATTCTCAATGGTTGTACATGGCAGCTGAGGAATATAAGTAATTCTTATTTAATTTGTACATATGTAGACAAAAGCATAAAATGCCAGGAATGATAGATACTGAGTCTTAACATTGGCAAAAAGATGAGCAATTAGTGACTAGTGTTGTTTTAGTTCAAATATAATAAATTTTTAATAAAACCTCAAGTTTATTTAAATTTATTTCAAAATTTTGTTAATTTTATGTGTTATTTTTTTCATTTAATAAATGATTTCAAATATGAGAAAGTTACTATTAAGAATATATACTCGCCGGGCGCGGTGGCGCACGCCTGTAATCCCAGCACTTTGGGAGGCTGAGGCAGGAGGATCGCGAGTTCAAAGCCAGCCTCAGCAATGGCGAGGCACTTAGCAACTCAGTGAGACCCTGTCTCTAATAAAATACAAAAAAAAGGGCTGGGGATGTGGCCCAGTGGTCAAGTGCCCCTGAGTTCAATCCCCGGTACCACAAAAAAAAAAAAAAAAAAAAAAAATATATATATATACTCATTTAGTATAATATATTTTTTTATGTTTGGTATCATTACTACCAGTAGATTATAAATTATGTGAAAATCTTGATAATGTGATTTCACTGAAATGAAGTCAATTATATAGTTGCCATTACAACGTGGTCAGTTTATCAACAAACACTGAAGACATAGCCAATAAGGAAATTATATTGTCTTTCATATTTTGCTCACATAAAAATGCATCTTGTACCTGTTTCTATACTTGGATGTTCTAAAGGTTTACTTGTGAAGATAGAAATATGAAGCATATTTTATTTAACAGCTTGTTAATTTTTATAACTTCTACGTGTTTAGAGATGGTTTGTGGTCCTCCATTTCTACTCTTGCTCTGGCCTCCACAAATGAAGAGGCAGGCCTACAACAAAGAATAAGTGCTATACTTTACAGCTAGTAGTGGCTTCCATCAAACCTAGCTCAAGGGCTATTTACAGAATTTACCAATGATTGAAAGTTGTCTTTTAATGGTATGGTGTATATTATGAGGTAGTAAGCTCCCTGTCTCAGAGCATGTTAAAGCAGCATCCTCTGCTTTAAGTGGCAGGAAGTTAAATAGCAAGAATGTTGGAGAGGTAATGTTGGTGCTGAGTATGAGGTTAAACTAGATTACCATCAAGACCCCCTCCAATTTTAAAATCCTCTGATATTGTTACCTAGCCATAGGGGCTATGAGGCCTTCTTTAATAATACCTTTTAGAAAATGACACTATCTATCTTTCTAGGTACTGACTTTATCCTAGTGTTACCAGTTTCTGCTGAAAATTTGGTTAACATTTACATAACGGTTTCAGTCACAAAAGCACAGATTTGGAGTTAGGTGCTTTCAGTACAAGAGGATTTTCACATCTAATGCAGGTTACAGAGTAAAACCTTTATACTTAGCAAAAAAAAAAATTATTTTTTTGTAAATGTAGTTCAGATAACCTCTAAACAGGTGTTTAATTCAGGGATGATTAGTATGAGGGGACATTACAACACATTTTACTGTTATAATAGCAATCGCAGTTGCAGGGACAATAGCAAATATGCACGTAGTGGGGAATTTGAAAGTATTACTTAGCAAGATCTAAACTAGAGCAAGACTGGAGTTACTGATGAACTTTGTGACTTCAGAAAGCTTTCTTTTAGTAATAAGAATTTTCTATGTTTTTGCAGGAGAGGAGAATGTGTTATACTAAGAATTGTAGAACTTAAAGTTTAGAGGTGTTCACCTAATCCTTTCAACTCATTGTATTAGTATACAGACTCAGAGATGTCAACTTGTCAGGTCACACAGCTAGTTACTAGTAAAACCATATCTGCACATACTCTCCTGCTCTTGGTCTAGAATTTATTTTTTAGGTATTGGGGAATGAACCCAGGGCCACTCCACCCCTGAGCCACATCCCCAGCCCTATTTTGTAGTTTATTTAGAGACAGGGTCTCACTGAATTGCTAGGGCCTTGCTAAATTGCTGAGGCTGGCTTTGAACTGGAGATCCTCCTGCCTCAGCCTCCCAAGCTGCTGGGATTACAGGCCTATATCACCACACCTGGCTCTAGTATTTATTTCCATACACTATGTTGCCATGGCCAGTTCATAGAATCATTTAGAAGGTGGATTTCTAATACAATCAAAGGCACATTAGATAGAACAATGGCCTTATTTTAAAAAGACAAAATACCAAACCAATGTGATAATATCTATTTATAAATCCCATTATTGTATGTTCTTTTTTTTTTTTTTCTTTAGTTGTACCCAATGCATTTGTCTTTACATGGTGCTGAGGATTGAACCTGGGTCATGCACATGCTAGGCGAGCGCTCTACCGCTGAGCTACAACCCCAGCCCCCATTATTGTATGTTCTTAAGTCATACAAATTGCCTGGAATTCTCTAACTAGAAGACCATCAATGGAGGCCAATTTCTCTCCTTCCACATCTCATCAAGAGGTCAAATGTTCAAACTCCCCCATCCCTCATCTTTTTGTTACTGTTTATTCATGAAACAAAACCTGTAGGCATTTTATAATCCTTTTCAACAAAATGTGTAGTATATTACAGCATTTATTTATTTATTTTTGGTGCTGGGATTGAACCCAGAGGTACTTAACCACCAAGCCACATCCCCAGCACTTTTTATATTTTATTTAGAGATGGTCTCATTGAGTTGCTTAGGTCTGATTTTGAATGCAATTCTCCTGCCTCAGCCTCCTGAGCGGCTGGGATTACAGGTGTGTGCCATGGCGCCTGGCTACAGAGAACTTCAAAGGAAATAACTTTCAGATATGTATATGTGTATCAAAAGACTGTAGAAGAACTAAAAAATAAAAACTTCACTTGCTAAACACAAAGGTAAGGAACTGAAACACAAAGGAAAATGTACCAAAACTGGAACTTAGGTCAGATCCAAAAAGAGGAATGAAGCAGGGCAGAACTGAAGGCTCAGAGTGATAAAAGCAAGAAACCCAAAACAGGAAATGAAAGTCAAGTGACAAAAGACAAAGGGAAATTAGAAATTCTTTATATAAGGAACTATAGTAATAAAAGGGAAAATATTGCCTTATTAGGTGCTGGAGGGAGAAATACATCCTTGTCAACATGCAGAGATTCAGAGGGAGTCAGGCTTCTCCATGGGAACAGGTGGACTGCCTGTCTCAAGAGGACTTCCAGCCTGGCATTTGTTACTGTGTGGAATTATCTCACACAGCCCCACTTTCCTGGATTGTGAGTTGAAAGTAATATTGCCTTTCTAAAAGATTACTATGAAGAGTAATCAGACATTTTTTTTATTTTTTATTTTATTTTATTTTTTTTAAATATTTATTTATTTGCTTTAGTTGTACACAATGCGTTTTTACGTGGTGCTGAGGACTGAACCCGGCCGCGCACATGCTAGGCGAGCGCTCTACCGCTGAGCCACAATCCCAGCCCCATTTTTTTTTATTTTTTAAATTTTTAATTTGTTATATATGACAGCAGAATGCATTACAATTCATGCTACACATGTAGAGCACAATTTTTCATCTCTGGTTATACACAAAGTAGAGTCACACCATTTATGTCTTCATACATGTACTTAGGGTAATGATGTCCATCTAATTCGCCTGTCTTTCCTAGCCCCATGCCTCCTTCTTTCTCCCCTCCCCTTTTAATCAGACATTCTTAAAAATACTTGACATAGGGGCCGGGGTTGTGGCTCAGCAGTAGAGTGCTCGTTTAGCATATGCACGGCCCGGGTTCAATCCTGAGCACCACGTAAAAATAGAGGCATTGTATACAACTAAAATAAATATTAAAAAAAATACTTGTCACAATGCCTCATATCTAATGAATGTTGGATAGTGGAAGCTGTTAACATAAACACCTAAATTTTTATTCCTTCCTTATGCTATTATTTTTTTTAAAATATATTTATTTATTTGCTTTAGTTGTACACAATGCAATGCATTTATGTTTACATGGTGCTGAGGATCGAACCCGGGCCGCGCACGTGCTAGGCGAGCGCTCTACCACTGAGCCACAACCCCAGCCCTGCTATTATTTTTTATAGACGTAGTATGATAGTTATATGACCTTCCAAATACAAGTAACTACCCTCCAGGTGTATAATGTCCTTTGTTATTTCTAATAGTCTTGTTTTCATCAACACCTTTGATGATGGGCCATTATTGGCAAATTTTATTATTCCTAATTTATAGACAGGGAACAGATGCCTAAGCAATTTTCCAACAAGATATAACAAGTAAGTAGCTTAACTGCATATAAGTCCTGTACTCAAGAGTTCTCTACTCTAGCCAGGAAGTCCTGTTATGACAAAAATTAGAGTTATATGTTTTTCTTTATAATCCAAATCATGAAGCATAAATTTTTTTTTTTTTTTTTTTTTTTTGGTACCAGGGATTGAACTCAGGGACACTCGACCACTGGGCCACATCCCCAGCCCTTTTTTGTATTTTATTAGAGACAGAGTCTCATTCAGTTGCTAAGTGCCTCGCCATTGCTGAGGCTGGCTTTGAACTCGCGATCCTCCTGCCTCAGCCTCCCAAAGTACTGGGATTACAGGCGTGCGCCACCGCGCCCGGCTATGAAGCATAATCTAAGCAGTGATTTAGACTGATTTAACTATAGAACTTCTATATGTACCTTGTGATATTCAATATATCTTGGAATGTTTAAAGCACTATTTATGCTTGCAAAGAATTAAATATTTAAGAAATGTTCATATTACAAAAATAATCATTTACAAGTTGTTATACCCATTAGAAAACCTATATCACTAGAAACTTGTATATTTTATTTGGCCTTAGTTATTGCTCTTCATACTAATATGAATACTAGTGATATTGGGGCTGGGGTTGTGGCTCAGCGGTAGAGTGCTTGCCTAGCACGTGCGAGGCCCTGGGTTTAATCCTCTGCACCACATAAAAATAAATAAATAAAATAAAGGTATTGTGTCCAACTACACCTAAAAAATAAATATTTTTAAAAAATACTAGTTATAGCCGGGCGCGGTGGCGCAAGCCTGTAATCCCAGCACTTGGGAGGCTGAGGCAGGAGGATTGCGAGTTCAAAGCTAGCCTCACCTATGGCAAGGCACTTAGCAACTCAGTGAGACCCTGTCTCTAATAAAATACAAAAAAGGGCTGGGGATGTAGCCCAGTGGTCAAGTGCCCTTGAGTTCAATCCCCGGTACCAAAAAAAAAAAAAAACCAACCAAACAAACAAACAAACAAAATACTAGTTATATTAATATTAGTCACCAATATTTATTCCTCTTCTCTTACCATAACTCTTCTCTCTTTTTCAGGTCTCTAGTTTTCAGTGATAAGATATATAGCAGAAGAATGTAATTGGTAAGACTATAAAGTGAGCATTTATCCATCCCATATACTCTAATAGGGACCGGAACAGCCAGACATCCAGGCTAGGGGTTTCCAGATAGGGTCCATGTCTAGGTAAAAAAATTTTAAAAATTTTAAATTAAGGAATAACATTGAGAATACCACCTCTTAACTTTGCCAACTAAGAACATTTAGAACATCTGTTACCATATATTAATAACATACCTTACTACAAGAAAGAATATGTCAAGTTTGAGAAAAACTTGTAGGAAGCACAAAAATATCAGAGTAAAGACAATCCGTAACAACTGATAAATGACACCTTTTAACTGTCACACATGCATAAATGTGTATACAACTCCTGTTGCTGGAGACCAGTGAAAATGGACTGGTCTATTTCTAGGGACTACTTTTTGGGAGCTCTTCTAAAGACTCGTAAATAATCCTTTTGGTAGTTAGATAAATGTAGAATATGAAAATAAGTGGTGAGTAGTTATTCCATGCCCTGCGTTAAGTGCTTTGGTTGCCTAAGGTGAGATGAGTTCCTATAACGTTTGTGGAAAGGAGCCTGCCTTTGCTTTTTTTCTGATTCTAATCACCATGAGAATTATGATTGAAAAGACCTCATTCATAGCTGGGCGCGCACCCGCCTGTAATCCCAGCAGCGTGGGAGGCTGAGATGGGAGGATCCCAAGTTCAAAGCCAGCCTCAGCAAAAGCACTAAGCAACTCAGTGAGACACTGAGACAGTGAGACACTGTCTCTAAATAAAATACAAAATAAGGCTGGGGATGTGGCTCAGTGGTCGAGTGCCCCTGAGTTCAATCCCTGGTACCAAAAAGAAAAAAGAAAAAAAGACTTCATTGGTGAGTTGATTTTTACAAAAACACTATCACTGTATGAAATTAGACTCTAATATAACAAAGGCCTGACCAGACCTTTGGAGGCCATTACAATGTGTCTAACCACACTGAGATTCAATATTGCTCTTTCACAAAGGGACAGAAAGTTGTCAGGTTCTTTTGCCACAAGCTTCTGTGCAGTAACAAAGCACTGCTTTGACCAGTACACTGGGCCTTTGAAACCACAATAATCAACCAGTTATGAAAACCCCAAATAACCCTATCATCTAAATCAAGACACATAGAGAGTGACCACCCTGAGTCACCTAAACTCATTTGATACTTTACTTTTGAATAATTTTAGTGGGGACCAAAAGTGTTTCATTTGCTTGTTCTTGTCTTCAAATAAGAGTACAAAGAAAGGAACTAAGCCGGGTGCCATGGCGCACCCGCCTGTAATCCCAGCACGTGGGAGGTGAGATGGGAGGATCCCAAGTTCAAAGCCAGCCTCAGCAAAAGCACTAAGCAACTCAGTGAGACACTGAGACAGTGAGACACTGTCTCTAAATAAAATACAAAAAAAGGCTGGGGATGTGGCCCAGTGGTCGAGTGCCCCTGAGTTCAATCCCTGGTACCAAAAAAAAAAAAAAAAAAAGACTTCATTGGTGAGTTGATTTTTACAAAAACACTATCACTGTATGAAATTAGACTCTAATATAACAAAGGCCTGACCAGACCTTTGGAGGCCATTACAATGTGTCTAACCACACTGAGATTCAATATTGCTCTTTCACAAAGGGACAGAAAGTTGTCAGGTTCTTTTGCCACAAGCTTCTGTGCAGTAACAAAGCACTGCTTTGACCAGTACACTGGGCCTTTGAAACCACAATAATCAACCAGTTATGAAAACCCCAAATAACCCTATCATCTAAATCAAGACACATAGAGAGTGACCACCCTGAGTCACCTAAACTCATTTGATACTTTACTTTTGAATAATTTTAGTGGGGACCAAAAGTGTTTCATTTGCTTGTTCTTGTCTTCAAATAAGAGTACAAAGAAAGGAACTAAGCCGGGTGCCATGGCGCACGCCTGTAATCCCAGCACTTGGGAGGTTGAGGCGGGAGGATCACGAGTTCAAAACCAGCCTCAGCAATGGCGAGGCACTTAGCAACTCAGTGAGACCTGTCTCTAATAAAATACAAAAAAGGGCTGGGGATGTGGCCCAGAGGTCCAGTGCCCCTGAGTTCAATCCCTGGTACCAAAAAAAAAAAAAAAAAAAAAAAAAAAGGAACTAAGTCTTGTGGTTTAATTTACTTTGCAACTAGTGTGATTCCTCAGCTTTGGAAAGCCTGTGGCTTACTGGTTGGGATGATAACATCTCCCTGAACTGACCAAACAGCCAAAAAGAGCTTACGCTTTGTTGCATAAGAAAATTTTGCTCCCAGAAAAGCAAGTTATCATTCCAGGATCTTTCAGTAAATGAGAATGTTGATGTCCTATATGTAAGTTATTGAGTTAATTTCATAAATGTTTTTAATTTTCATTGTAAATCTAAAAGTATTTCATCTCAGCAAAAGTATTATGTTCCTCATTCTTAAAAATGATTTTCATGAGTACCTTATCCAGTTTCTTCATTTATATCTGATCTGCTTACCATATGCTGCTTAGTTAGCCTTCCATTCACTGCTGAACATTCTCTTTGTTCTTGCAAATTGCCACGGTCATTCTCATCTTAGTGTCTTTGCATTTATTATTTTCCTCTGCCTGCAGTGCTCTCCCTATCATCTTTATATAGCTAGCTTCTTCTTGTCCCTTAGGTCGCTGTTCAAATATCGTTCCTTGGAAAAGCCTTCTGATCATCTTGACTGAAACAGCCCATTTCCATCCATTACTCTCTAATTTATCACCTTATTTTTATCATCTTTGTAGCACTTAGGAATGTCTAAAAATATCTTATTATTTGTTAACTTATTTGTTTGTCCTCAACAGAAGGAAAGTTCCCTGAAAATAGCATCTCTGTCTTATTTATTCCTGTAGTCTACCATTAGAATAGTGTCTGGCACATAGCAGCACTCAATAAATATTTTATGAATGAATGAGTGTCGAATGAAAGGATAGACAAAATTCTCAAGCATTTTCATGTCTTGTTGCTTTATTTTTTATTATTATTATTTTTTGTACCGGGGATTGAACTCAGCGGCACTCGACCACTGGGTCACATCCTCAGCCCTTTTTTGTATTTTATTAGAGACAGGGTCTCACTGAGTTGCTAAGTGCCTCGCCATTGCTGAGGCTGGCTTTGAACTCACGATCCTCCTGCCTCAGCCTCCCAAAGTGCTGGGATTACAGGCGTGCGCCACCGCGCCCGGCTTTGTTGCTTTATTTTTTTAAAGAAAACAATATTGTTTAGTTTCATGTGCATTTATATAGTGGACTGAAATCTGTGATCACTCCCCTACCCAAAGGCATGGCTTTGATGTGTATGGTTCAACAGTGTGGTTAGGTCATTAAAGGTCAGGTGATAATTACAAGAAGTGGAGGAAGCTCCCCAAGGAGTTCCTTCCTCTCCCTCCCCTGTGAACACCACTTCCCCCTTCCCATCCATTTACTGGATGTTGGACAATGCAGTGGCTGCAGGTAGTGCAGTTCACAGCACATACAATCTAGGCCCTATGTCATCTTGTCACCTTTATCCCAGAAAGTTCATGCAGAAAGATTAAATGTATGTTTATCAATTCTCTTGATAATTATATTAATATGGATATTAATGACTCATGATTTATGTTATCTGGCTTAGCACTCTGTAATCGATCATATCACTGAAGAGTTGCCAACTAATCACTTGTGTAACTCAGTGTGAAAGAGTAATCTAATAAGGGTACAAATAAAATTTTAATAAAAAGGGAAAGATAAAAAGCAGTGGCTTGGGGCTGGGATTGTGGCTCAGCGGCAGAGCGCTCGCCTTGCACGTGCGCAGCCCGGGTTCGATCCTCAGCACCACGTAAACATAAATGCATTGCATTGTGTACAACTAAAGTAAATAAATAAATATTTAAAAAAAGCAGTGGCTTAGAATAGACAAACATTTCTTAAAAGTATCCATTTTAAACCTATAGCTAACATGATAATTAGTAGTATGGAAAAACTCTAAAAACAAATTTACTCATTTTTCCCACTTTTAAAATGTAGAACCCAGAAGTTGTAACCAATGCAATAAGATAAGAAAACTAAAGAAATTATGTAACTATTTTAAAATAGAGACGAAATTATATTGGGGGATGAGAGGAATGAAAGAACTTTAAATAGAACAAAGAGGGGGGCAAAGGGGTAGGAATAATGGTAGAATGAGGTAGCCATCATTACCGTAAGTACGTGTATGAAGATACAATTGTAAAAGACTGATAATGGTGTTCAGTAAGGTAGAGTAATAAAATAAGTACATAAAATGTAGTAGATTTCTTAGAGAACATCAGGAATTACTTAGGAAACAAAAGGAAGAAATAACTGAAGAATTTTATAAGGGTTAATATTCCAGCTACAACTTTTTTCCCCCAAATGTCAAAAGATGGCATTAGTGCCAGGCACAGTGAGTGACACACCCTTGTAATCCCAGTGGCTTGGGAGGCTGAGGCAGGTGGATCACAAGTTCAAAGCCAGACTCTGAATTTAGCAAGATCCTGTCTCAAAATAAATCATAAAAGAGCTGGGTATGTGGCTCAGTGGTTAAGTGCCCCTGAGTTCAATTCCTGGTACCAAACAAAACAAAACAAAAAAACAAACCTGGCATTAATATTTAAAAAAACATTTTTTAATTATAGGTGTACACAATACCTTTATTTATTTATTTTTATGTGGTGCTGAGGATTGAACCCAGTGTCTCATATGTGCTAGGCAAGCATTCTACCATCGAGCTACAAGCCCAGCTCTGGCATTAATCTTAAACTGCAAAATAAGACTATTTAATACTATGTTTTCCTATAAAAATAACTCCACAATTTATTACCAGTCCATTCTGTTAATGTTTTTATACTCTTCCTCTATTTGTAGTTCTGTATTAGTAACTATGGAGAAAACAAAGGGAAAAGAAGAAAACATTGTCCCTACTCTTAAAGACTTTATAATCCTGTTAGAAATAATGAAGGCATGATAAACTGCTAGAAAATAATTTCTGGCAATATTTAGTAAATACTTTATGAGCATCTGTAATGAGAAGACCCCTTTGCAAGTTGTATGTGGAGTGTGGTGGTTAGATTTATCATAAATATGATTAGATCTCAGTCCTTGCCATAGATGAAAACTGTCAGGGAGAAAAAAGCACAAATCTTTATAGCTATAATGCAAGTAAGCTGAACTTTGAAAGAGGAAGGAAGGCTTTCAGTAACCAGAGATAGACCAACCACAAGGCATTCCAAGTGGAGGGCATGACTTTAGGTAAAAAAGTGTGGGCCAGTTTGTGAACACAAGAGTAATCATGTTTAGCTGAAGACAGATATACATGAAAGAGAATTGGAAGATAAAGACCAGGAGGAAATAATTGGAGGTCAGATCTCACTCAGGATGAGGGTCTTGAATTTCTACCTGAAGAGTTTTGATTATATTAATTGTCAGCAGATTGACCTAAAACATTTCAAAACAGGAACACTTCCCTACAGTTCTATGATTTGTGACAGTGGCACTTCAACACTGAGTTGAACTGTGGAGACATAAAGGATGGTGTGTCTGTTAGGAAACTGATATGATAGGTAGTAGGGATCTGAATCATGCTGGAGTAGACTTGAGAGACTCTGTAGAGGTGGAATTAAAAGACATTAGCTCCCAGAACAGTGCTTAGAGTTTAGTAGACAGTCAATAAATGGTCATCAGATGAATGGATACTTTTTCTGTTCTCCCTTTAAAATAAGTTCTCAGAGCAGCATATATAGCTTTCTTTGAAGCACTGTTCACAGTCGTGATTTTAAACTAATATGTGAGAATTAGTTTGCTGAATGTGTCTCCTACTAAATGGTAAACTCATCAGGGATTAAAAAGCTTGTTTGTACAGGGATGCCCCCTTTCACCACTGCTATTTAATATAGTACTGGAAACTCTGGCCAGAGCAATTAGACAGACGAAAGAAATTAAAGGGATCCAGATAGGAAAAGAAGAGCTCAAATTAGCACTATTTGCTGATGACATGATAATATACCTAGAAGACCCAAAAAACTCTACCAGAAAACTTTTACAACTAGTAAATGAATTCGGCAAAGTAGCAGGATACAAAATCAATACCCGTAAGTCAAAGGCATTTTTGTACATCAGTGACAAAGCCTCTGAAAGGGAAATGATGAAAGCTACCCCACTTGCAATAGCATTAAAAAAAAAAAAAAATACCTGGGAATCAACAAAAGAGGTGAAAGACCTCTATAAGGAAAATTATAGAACACTAAAGAAAGAAAGAAATAGAAGAACTCAGAAGATGGAAAGACCTACCTTGCTCTTGGATAGGTAGAATCGATATTGTCAAAATGTCCATACTACCAAAAGCATTATACAGATTTAATGCAATTCCAATCAAAATCCCAATGTCATTCTTCAAAGAAATAGAAAAAGCAGTCATGAAATTCATCTGGAAAAATGAGAGACCCAGACTAGCCAAAGCAATCCTGAGCAAGTAAAGTGAAGCAGGGGGCATCACCATACCAGACTTTAAATTATACTATAGAGCAATAGTAACAAAAACAGCATGGTATTGGCACCAAAACAGACTGGTGCACCAATGGTACAGAATTGAGGACACAGAGACTAATACATATAATTTCAGCTATCTTATATTAGACAAAGGCGTCAAAAATGTACAGTGGAGAAAGGACAGCCTCTTCAACAAATGGTGCTGGGTAAACTGGAAATCCATATGCAACAAAATGAAATTAAACCCTTATCTCTCACCATGCACAAAACTCAATTCAAAGTGGATCAAGGACCTAGGAATTAGACCAGAGACAATACACCTAATAGAAGAAAAAGTAAGCTCCAATTTCCAACATGTCGGAATAGGCCCCAAGTTCCTTAATAAGAATCCTGTAGCGCAAGAATTACTACCAAGAATTAATGAATGGGATAGATTTAAACTAAAAAGCTTCTTTTCAGCAAAAGAAACAATCAGTGAGGTGAATAGAGAGCCAACTAATTGGGAACAAATATTTAATACGTGCACATCAGATAGAGCACTAATTTCTAGAATATATAAAGAACTCAAAAAACTTAACACCAAAAAAAACAAATAACCCAATCAATAAATGGGCTAAGGAATTGAAAAGACACTTCTCAGAAGAAGATACACAATTAACAAATACATGAAAAAATGCTCAACATCGCTGGCAATTAGAGAAATGCAAATCAAAACTAAGCTCTAAGATTTCATTTCACTCCAGTCAGAATGGCAGCTATCAAGAACACAAACAACAATAAATGTTGGAGAGGATGTGGGGGAAAAGGCACACTCATACATTGCTGGTGGGACTGCAAAATGGTGCAACTGCTATGGAAAGCAGTATGGAGATTTCTTGGAAAACTGGGAATGGAACCACCCTATGACCCAGCTATCCCACTCCTGGGTCTATTCTCAAAGGACTTAAAAACAGCATATTACAGTGACACAGCCACTTCAATGTTTATAGCAGCACAATTCACAATAGGTAGGTTGTGGAACCAACCTAGATGTCCCTCAGTAGATGAGTGGATAAAGAAAATGTGGTATATATACAAAATGGAATTTTACTCAGCAATAAAAGAGAATAAAATAATGGCATTTGCAGGTAAAGATGAAGTTGGAGAATATAATGCTAAGTGAAATTAGTCAATCTCAAAAATCCAAATACCGAGCCGGGCGTGGTGGCGCACCCCTGTAATCCCAGCACTTTGGGAGGCTGAGACAGGAGGATCGCAAGTTCAAAGCCAGCCTCAGCAATGGCGAGGCACTTAGCAACTCAGTGAGACCCTGTCTCTAAATAAAATACAAAAAAAAAAAAGGGCTGGGGATGTGGCCCAGTGGTTAAGTGCCCCTGAGTTCAATCCCCGGTACCACACACACACACACACAAAAAAAAATCCAAATACCGAATGTTTTCTCTGATATAAGGAGGCCAGTTCACAGTGTTGTTGGATGGGGGTACATAGGAGGATTAGAGGAACACTAGAATGGTCAAGGGGAAGGGAGGGGGCAAGGGGGGAGGGGGGAAAAAGGAAAAAAAAATTGGTGGTTGAATGAGATGGATATCATTATCCTAAATGCATGATTGAAGATCTGAATGGTACTTATATACTTTGTATACAAACAGTTGTATGTAAAAAGATGCTATATATGTGCATTATGAATTGTAATACTACTATTATAAATTTAAAAAAATCAAAGAAAAAAAAAAGGCTTGTTCGTACTGGATATGGTGGCACACACCTATAATCCCAGTGGCTCTGGAGGCTGAGACAGGAGGATCACGAGTTCAAAGCCAGCTTCAGCAACAGCTAGGCACTAAGCAGCTCAGTGAGAGCCTGTCTATAAATAAAATACAGAATGGGGCTGAGATGTGGCTCAGTGGTTGAGTGCCCTTGAGTTCAATTCCCAGAACCCTGCCCCCCATAAAAACTTGTTCTTTGCCCCCATGCCTTGATTTTTCCCCACATTATATCCCCAGAGTCTGCTGTATAGAAGGCATTCAATGACTGCTTATTGACTCCATAGCTTGTCAGCTTAATAAATATGGGACTGAGAGAGATGGAGGAGTGATTCAGTTGTGAATCTTATTTCAATGTCAGTGGCATGTTTTCTTTTACAAATACTAACAGGAAAGTTAAGAGGAGGAGTTGTTGGGGGGGAAACAATATTATTTGTTCACTTTTACACTGCTGCATTTGAAATCTAGGAAGATTATCCAGGTGACAGCATTTAATAAGTGGTTGAAAGCATGAAACTAGAATTCTTAGATAAATTGGGCAAAGGATAAAGATCTGACAGACATCCATATAGAGGTGTTAATTGAAACAGTATGAGCACTCTCTTGAGACTGCCAAGAAAGAGATGTAGAAAATGAAGAGGAACTGGGTTGAGGACAAATCTTGGGACACACCTGTTTCAAGTAAGGTACAAGATGATCCAACACAGGAGAATAAAGCAAGTTAAGAGTTGGATGCAAACTATATTCAAGTCACTCTAATGTCACAGGAAGATTGTGTATGTGTGTGAGGAAGAGGTACTGGTACTAAACCCAAGGGCACTCTACCATGAGCCATATCTCAAGCCCTTTTTATTTTTTTATTTTGAAGTAGGATCTGGCTACCTCAGGCTGGTTGAATTTGTGATCCTCCTTCCTTGGTCTCCCAGGCTGTTCTTGAGTTTGTGATCCTCCTTTCTTGGTCTCCCAAATTGTTAGAATTATAGGCGTGTGCCACCACACCCAACTCAAGGGAAGATTTTTAAGAAGGTAGTTAAAAGCTGTATCAATATCATTAGGAAGCTCAGTGAAGATAAAATCCACAAGAAGCTACATCTAGCAGTTAGAATCGAGAATTTGAGAGTTTGCATATGTGTGGAAAGAGTGGGGTAGATGAAATCATATTTAAATGGACAAGATATAAGATAAAGATAGTAAATACAAATTACTCTCTTGAGAATTATTGGGTGGGACAGAAAAATATACAGGTGTTTGACTTGTTTCTTTATGAATATCCACCATTAAGTGAATAACTTGCCCAGAGTAGTCACGCTACACACCAATCTAGCTCAGTCTTTGTCACTAAACTTCCCATGACACGTTCTAGTTCCAATGACTAGTTAACAAATAGTTGCTGATTACTTTCTAGAGCAGCAATATAGACTATAGAAGAAGATGCATCAATATAAGTACAATTGAAGGCAAGAGACAGCATTGGGTAGAAACTGCATATGAGATTACATATCAAATAGCATAGAACCACACAAAGAACAGAATCTACTTGGTTCATGGGCATCATTGACTGTAGTTCTGTGCCAGGCACCGGTATCTGGGTAAGAGAGGATTCTAGGGTGGGGGAGGAAGTGAATAAGGTCTCATCCTTGGTGGAATCAGTCTGCTGAGGGGATCTTGGATAGAATAATGACTGTCTGGAACAGCAGGGGAGGCATCCTTAAACTGAGTTTGAAATTTGACTTGAATGAGTCAGAGTGGGGAAAGAAGGGAACTTTCAACCTGTGGGACACACTTGAATAAATCACAGCATAAGGACTACCTTCCTGTGGGTCAGTGAAATATCTATCTGACTAGTGAAAGTGAAGGTCTTTCGAGCAAATGAAGTTACTGAGGTGATCCTCTTTTGCTGACCCATGGAGGATGCAACCCCTCCCTAAAGCCTGAGGGGGAAAATTCTGATTGTTTTGTTGTTTCTTTCACACTGTTTCTCTGAGCTTCAAGTGGAAAATACACTTGGAGTCATGATTATATCATTGATTGGGAAAACATTTCCCACCCAAGTAAGAACCAAATAAATTTCACAGTCTCTGATATTCATGTGAAGGGTCATCTTGAGACCAGGCCATGGTTGGCTCCTCACCTTTTTACACTAAGGAGGAAGGAAGAGCTCAGCGTAGTCATCAGAATTAACCCACTCTTTCACCCACAGACTGCAAGGCAGATGCAAACAGCCTTCTCAGATGCTCTGTCATCTTGTGTCATCTTTGTCATGAGACCAGGGATGGTGCTTCTCAAAGGCTCATGTGACTTGAGATCTGTTCTAACTCAGTTTTGAAGAATCTAGTTGAGCCTTATATTTCTTTTTTCTTTTTCTTTTTCTTTTTTTTCTTTTTTCTTTTTGGTACTGGGAATTGAACTCAGGGGGCACTTGATCACTGGGCTACATCCCCAGCCCTTTTTTGTATTTTATTAGAGACAGGGTCTCACTGAGTTGCTAAGTGCCTCGCCATTGCTAAGGCTGGCTTTGAATTCGCGATCCTCCTGCCTTAGCCTCCCAAGTGCTGGGATTACAGGCGTGCACCACCGTGCCCGGCTTATATTTCATTTTTTAAAAATATTTATTTATTTACTTTAGTTGTACACAATGCAACGCATTTATGTTTACATGGTGCTGAGGATCGAACCTGGGTCGCACACGTGCAAGGCGAGCGCTCCGCCGCTGAGCCACAACCCCCACCCATTATATTTCTTAATATCACTTGATATCAGACCTTTCTTTTGTGAACCACTTCACTTTTAATATTGGGCTCAGATTAATTGACCTCTAAGATCCCTTTCAAGTTTAAAAGACTCCAGTCTGAGGACCTGATAAGAGAACACTCTCTCAGCAGGGTATTGTAGCTTGTTCATTCCACTACAAAAAGTCTAGATACAGTGGAAATGGGCCTTCCAAAGCTTAAGGAGAGCATGGTTACAAGAAAGTGACTTTACAAGGTTCTACAAAGGGATGTTATTTCCTCAGGATAAAACAAAAGGGAGCAAAGAAAATATCCACCTAATGCAAGGATCATAAGTCTAGGCAGTAATTTAGAGGACTGAAGGGATTTCTTGTCCCTTATGATATTCCAAAATGACTGTCCTTGAGCTTAATGCAATATTTTGTACATCTTCTCTGATTAAACATTTACTTATAAATACAAATTTGAAGGCTTCAAAGCAGTGGATTAATATGATATTCACTTAATAGTACCAAAGAATCCTGTCATCCAAGGAGTCTGTTATATCCTTGAAAGGCAAGTCCTAGCAGCTGCTGTTTGGAAAATCATAATCCCTATAATGAAGAAACTACACATGACATTTCTATTCACTCTGTCTTGGTGACTAGCTTTGGGGAGTTTTCTGGGATCATTTGGAAGTTTTAGACCATAAAATTAAGAGACAGATATATGAAAAGGCCTAATGTCCAGGAGCAAAAACAACATAGTTTTCTTAGGTACCCCAACCACTCCAGAAATGGTTTCTGGAGAAGGAACAAGTTAGGTATGTATTTATTTCTATTCTTCAAACTTACCAAAAAATTTAAATTCAAAGATTCAAATAAGAAATAATGTGTTATGCTATGGTGATAAGCACTCTAGAGATGGATACAAAAAATGATTCTTCTGGCATTATTGTTTTGGGCAGGTTTGGGCTTATGGCTCAGGTATGCAGATTGCTGTGAATGAAATGATTAATGTACTTTGTTAAAATTGATCACTGTTCCCAGGTAGAGTCCAGATGCTTTTATTTATCATGTGACACTTCCTGATTCCTTTTTTTCCTCCTCCTTTGACTGTACAACAAAATATCTGGCTCTAGTCAGCTGTAGTATAGAGATTCAGAACTCTTACTTGCTCTGTTAATTTTTTTTTTTTTTTTTTTTTGGTGACTTCTCCATGTTTTACAGAGGAAGCAGGACCAGGAAGAAGGTCACACATGAGAGAGGAAGTCATATATATATACGATTAATCCTTTACTCCTCCATTATGCCCCAATCATAACTAACTTTACCCCTCCTCATTCCATAATCTACCCTCTGACCTTATTTATTTTCTCCCCAACGTTGGTGCTTGAAGTTTTTCTTAACCTAATTTTACCTACTGGGAAGAAAGTCCTATTTCTAGACATGAGAACTTGAGTTTTTCCAATATATCCCAATCTGGAATATAAGAACCAGTGGATATGTAGCAAGGGCAAGTTTGCTCTGAGGGAAAATTTCCCCATTCTCTTTTAAGAGTGTGATACCTGTGTTTGCTTTAGCCACTGAATCAAGTCTAGAATCCTGGGGATTCATTTTACCACCTACTTCAGTGTGAGCTTATAGATCTACCACATGAATGTCAGAGAGACTCCGATATCTCTCAGCATCACTAAGATACTCAGTTTTCACCAGTGTAAAATCAGAGCTAATGTTCCTTCTCTCGTGGGGCTGTTATGAGGACGGTGAGCTGAAGTGTTTGAAAGTGCCTGGCATGGTACTTCTCAAGAGTTTGCCTCTTTGTCACCTTTTACCCGAGCTGCTGGAAGCACTCTATCTCCTGGAAAAGACCCCAGATGCCGCTAGTACAGAGTGACACATTGTCTTAAGTCTCATGAAGAATATGGTTAATGGGAAATGATTTCAGCTTATTGTATCTTCTAGTAATCCTGTGATGCCATCCCAAAACAAAAAGCACATGACTACTCGTAAACCCAAGACACATGAAAAAGAAATTGGATTCTACTCAGAAAATCAGGCCGTAAAGCTAATCATTCTGATCCAATAACATGGCCCTGCAGGATGGTGTCATCAGTCCTGAGACACTGGAGGAGGAGGGAGAGTGAGCACTCAGGGAGGCAACTGCCCAGCTCTCCAGACACTCAAGCCAATGAAAAATTTATAAAGGCGATGTTTTATAGCCAATGTCTAATACCACTGCTGGGTCACAAGCCAATCTGAGCCAATCAATAGTATTCATCATCCTAAAAGGAACTAGTGATTGCATGTTTATGAGAACTGGGAGGTTTTCCAAGCCAAGGCCAGTTTCTGGTTACTTGGTATGTGTCACCCTTAAAAATATAGAACTTACTTTGAAAATGGAACCCAAGACCGTTTAAAAATTATAAAAAGGTGAGAATGATGTTTGAATTCTTTCTGAAGTCAACCCAAGGACAATTTTTTTTTTTTTTTTTTTTTTTTTTTTTTTGTGGTACCGGGGATTGAACTCAGGGGCACTTGACCACTGGGTCACATCCCCAGCCCTTTTTTATATTTTATTTAGAGACAGGGTCTCACTGAGTTGCTAAGTGCCTCGCCATTGCTGAGGCTGGCTTTGAACTCGCGATCCTCCTGCCTCAGCCTCCCAAAGTGCTGGGATTACAGGCGTGCGCCACCGCGCCCGGCAAGGACAATTTTTTAAGCAACTTTTTTGTTTCAATCTTCTGTGGTCATTTTTTTTAATACTATTTCTTTTTACTTAGCTCCAGAATTTCTTTTAACACTTTAGCATCTGTGTTAAACTCCTTCAAATACAAATAAAAATGTATGAGAATGAAATCATAAAAATAAAAGTTGCAAATGGAATCAACTTTATCATTATATATCACTAAGTTCCAAGTTGGTTTGATTTTATAAAGCTTTTACTCTGGGCACAGTGGCATGTCCCTGGAGTCTCAGTGACTCCAGAGACTGAGGCGGAAAGATTGCAAGTTCGAGACCAACCTCAGCAACTTGGTGAGATGCTAAGCAACATAGTGAGATCCTGTCTCAAAATAAAAAATAAAAAGGGCTAGAGAAGAAGCTCAGTGGTAAAATACTCCTGGGTTTAATCCCCAGTGCCAAAAACAAAACAAACAGAAAACAAAAGCTTTACCATCATTGAAGCTTCAAGTTGAGTCTAAGTTTGCTTTCTACCTAGGCAGTGATTTTAAAAGCAGAGAGAAATAGAGACAGCAGGACAAGCTTGAGGGTGTGTGCTCAGAAGTTTGCTGAAGATTTCAGGGGAAACTGTACCTCATCCTGGTTAGATGGGAAGAACACTGAAAACACTTGGGCTTTCATGTGTATATTCTCGGCATATCATCAAAGCAGTTCCTGTTGGATATCCCCTTACCAAAATTGTTTTTGAATTATGAAATAAATGTAAAAAGTCTTGGAAAGTCTTGGAAAATCCACTTGTGATGTAGGAAGACAAGAGAGGAAGAGTTTATAATGCAATAAGAAGTGTTTCATCCTTTCCCTGATAATGGTATCAGGAAAGAATCTATGCCTTTCATCTTTGTAAAAGGCAAATAAGATTTTTTTCATGACTGTAAAAGTAAAACAAGATCATTGCATTTGAAATCTATAGAAAAGTAAAAAGTAAGAAATAAAAGTCTTTCACAGTCAGGCCCAGGGGCACACACAGTAGTCCCAGCAACTTGGGAAGCTAAGGCAGAAAGACCACAAGTTCGAGGCCAGCCTCATCAACTCTGCAAGACCCTATCTCAAAAGGGAATGGGAACACAACGCAGTGCTAAAATGCCCCTGGGATCAATCCCCTGTATGTTCCCCACAAAAGAATTATTCATGAGTCTAGTGTCCTGAAAAATCCATTCAACAAGATGATCTATTTTCTTCCTAACAAATACTACACGCCACCTCCCCCCCCATATATGTCTCTATTAAGCTGGAGCGTTAGTTCAATATCTCAAGTTTTCAATATATATTTATTTTGCAATTGTTTTCATGTCTCAAAATGGTCAGATATGGCCAGGTGTGTTACCATGCATCCATAATCCCAGCAACTCTAAAGTTCAGGCAGGTGGATTTATAGTTCAGGTGAATTTATAGTCCAGCTCTGGCAGCTTAGACCTTCTCAAAAAAATTAAAAAGGGCTGGGAGTGTAGGTCAATGGTAGAGCCTTGCTATGCTGGTTCAATCCTTAGTACCCCCCCCCCCAAAAAAAAGGTAGGATATTTTGTTGTTTGGTTAATACTCTATTTAAGGCATGTGCCATTTTATGTCATTCTTCTGTTGACATACAGGCTGTGCATTTTGAAGCCCCAAGGCTTTTTTCATGCAGCCTTCTATGTTGGCCTGCCTGCCTACCCATCTCTGTCCTTGAGCCCTTGCCACCTGTGCCCCATTTTCCCTGTTGGAATGAATTACTCTCAGGAGACAGGGGAGTAGGGGCTTCGGAGGCCTACAAGCCTGGACTTCATACCTGGAGTAGTGTGCTTCCCAGCTCTGTGACCTTGGTAAGTTTCTTAAGTAATCTTCAGTCTCTTCACTCATAAAGTAGAGATAGTGGTCCCTAATATAAGGACTGAGTAGAATATATGTGTTAAAATTTTCTCTCTTCTACCCTTTTTTGGTTTTCTGGTTTCTCTCCAGAGAAGCTACAGAGTAGTGATTGAGAGCTTGAGTGAATTTGAGAAAATTAGCCTAGTCTCTCTGTGCCGCCCTCATTTTTTCGTCTGCCCTCTGAGAATAATAATACCTATCTGCATTCATAGGTTTTTAGGAAAGATTAAATGACACGATTAACATAAGGCACTGAATGCCAGGCACAAGTAGGAATGCAATAAACATGACCTCTTCTTCTTTTATAGTTTAGGAGACCTTTCACAGGTGTCATTTTATTGTAATTGTAGAGAATGAACACCTCTATGGCTTCACAGTGGTTAGTAAGTTCTCCCCTATTGTTTGCCCCTTGGAGTCTGGTGTGTTTCTGGGTAACCTGGTGCCTGGGCTGGGCCCTTCGTTTCTGCTTGCCATACACTGCAGAGGGCTCTGGTCACCCAGACTTCCCTATAATCCCTGAGGATGGATTCTGTGGAATGGAGGAGTTCTTCAGCAGTGGCCTGAAGAGGAGACCCTCTTTAACCATGGCTTAGCGTCCAGGTATCAGACCAAGACGAGAGAAATTTCAACTGTGAGAGAACTGCCTGAGGATTGTCCTCAGAAGGCAGCCTGAGGTAGATCTCTATAGAGAATGGCTCTAGCAACCTTATCCTCTCGTGGGATTTCCTCCTATTGTTTATGTGTGTGGGTGGGTGTGGGGAGGGGGTTCTTTTTTCTAACAGGGAGGTGGCAATGTCCTATCTTTGGTGTACCAGCGGTCTCACAATGAGAGGATGGTTCTCTCTTAGAGACCAGGATGTGGTAGCAATCTTAGCGGGTGTCTACTCTGCTGTGCTCTAGTCTAGTAGTGTCCTGACAGTGTGGTCCCCAGACTGACAGCATCTCATCCACTGGGAGCACTCTAGACATGCAGATTCTCAGTGGCCCCAGAACTGCTCAGTCTGAAGCTCTGAGTGGGACCCAGCAAATGAGGTTGCAATGAACCCTGAAGGTGATCCCAATGCACTCTCAAACTTTAGAACAGACAGCACAGAAACCAGGAGAGAGAAGGGAAAGGAGAAGTTCAACGTATGACTTTTTTCAGGCCCTTTATGACGACTGCTTATGTTCCTGCCTCAACTTTTTACATCAATTCCTGTTTGTTTAAGTTGGTTTCAGAGGACTTCTGAACCAGAGTTTTGAGTAATAAAATATGGGTCATTCAAAGGAAAGTTTTGAAATAAATGAAGCTTTGGGGTTCCTAGACCCCTTGCTTTGGCATTCCCCCCTTTGGAGATCTCAAAATTCTCTGTTCAAGAGATCTGGTCATGACTGGCACTCCCCAGTGCCTCCTTTCTGGGCCAAGACTATGCCAAAGTGCAGTGGATTGTCAAACTATTGCTCAGAATTCAACTAAGGGAAAACGAATTGGATATGAGCATGAATATTTATGTACGAAAATGTTCATCTCAGTATTGTTTATGTAGGACAAAATTGAGGGTGCATTGGGGAGTGACTCAAATAACCAAGAATGTAAGTCAAATAAATTATGGCAAGCCCTTATAATGAAATACATCAGCCCTCCAGATCCATAGGTTCAACATCCATAGATTCAATCAACTGTGGATAGAAAATATTGGATGGGGGGGGGGGTGGAAATTGCATCTGTACTGAATATGTACATTTTTGTCATTATTCCCTAAACAATATAATGTCACAACTCTTTTTTCTTTTTTTCTTTTTTTTTGGTACTGGGGATTGAACTCAGGGGAACTTGACCACTGGGCCACATCCCCAGCCCCCCCCCCCCCCCCCCCCACCCCCCCCCCCCCCCCTTTTTTTATTTATTAGAGACAGGGTCTCACTGAGTTGGTAAGTGCCTTGCCATTGCTAAGGCTGGCTTTGAACTCGCAATCCTCCTGCCTCAGCCTCCCAAGTGCTGGGATTACAGGCATGCGCCACTGTACCCAGCTGTCACAACTCTTTACGAGGCATTTGCCCTGTAATAGGTATTATAACTAATCTAGAGATAAAGTACATGAGAGAATTCTTGTCAGTTGTGTATAAATGCTATGCCCTTTTATATAAGGGACTTGAGTATCCAAGGATTTTGGTGTCCACAGGGGGCCCTACAATCAATCCCCCATGAGTACTGAGGAACAAATATACTATTCAGTCCTTTAGAATGGCATTTTAATAAAACACTTTCTGTTGGGGTTGATAATAACAATAAAACAATAAAGTGAAAATGATGGATATGAAATAGTATAGAATAAGCCTATGTATGTATATTAAGAAAGTCTATAGGTAAACACAATTTATGATTGGTTAGCTTCTCTGGGTAATAGTAATACAGAGTATTTTTTTTCTTTATATTTTGATATTTTCTAATTTTTCATTTTTTTTTTTTTTTTTTTTTTTTTTGGTACCAGGGATTGAACTCAGGGGCACTCGACCACTGGGCCACATCCCCAGCCCTTTTTTTGTATTTTATTTAGAGACAGGGTCTCACTGAGTTGCTAAGTGCCTCGCCATTGCTGAGGCTGGCTTTGAACTCGCGATCCTCCTGCCTCAGCCTCCCAAAGTGCTGGGATTACAGGCGTGCGCCACCGCGCCTGGCTTAATTGGGGCTGGGGATGTGGCCCAGTGGTCGAGTGCCCCTGAGTTCAATCCCCGGTACCAAAAAAAAAAAAAAAGATCATGTATTACTTTTACAAACAGAATAAAATGCAATAACATTGTTGAACTTGGGCTAGTCATTTTACCCCTCCATCTCAGTTTCTTGCTCCTGTATAGTACCTTTCTGGGACTCCCCACTTAGTGGGAGAGTGTGATTATTGGAAGTTCCTTACCCGCCCCCCCCCCAATATTTTTCTTCTTTAACCTCCACTTTCACTATATTTTTATCAATGGATCTGGTGGATGTTTCAATTATTTCACCTTCTCCAACCACCTTATTCTGATGATGGCAGTGACTAGCTGAGTTGTCATAAATGGAGCAGGCTCAGGTGTGACCATGCTTGGCCCAGACTGCAAACAGGCATGGCAGGAAAGGGCAAGAAGCAAGGCCAGAGATGGCCACTGATGCGCAGAGGAGAGGGAGAGGGGAGAGGGGCCTGACTGTGCCACTGAGGCTGGCCTGAGCCGGCCATAGGAAGCTCTGTTATTTTGCCTAAAGGATGGTCCTTGGAGGTCAACAGGTGGGTACATTCAGGAAACCAGAAAATAGCACAATGGCCCAGCATATAGCCTGGCACTCACTGAATGTCTACATGCTCAGTAAATACTGTATTTGTTGAGAGAGGGAATAAATGAAGCTTCACCCAAATCTCTGGTGATTAAGATTCTCTACCAGAGAATGCCAGGCAGGGCCAGAGTTCTGGACACATACCAGCCTGCAAGACAAGGGGAGAGATCTGCTGTGTATAGAGAAATGGTGCAGAACAGTGAGGCAAGAAGACCTTCAGAATCAAACCTAAAGGTTTCAATCCCATCTCCATCACCAAGTGGCTGGGAAATATTGGACACTTTCCCTAATTTCCCTGGGCATCCTTTCCTCATGGGCAATGTGGGGGATAACTCTGCCCACTTTGCAGGGTTGTTCTATGATGCCTGCATGAGTTAATGTTGAAAGACAACTAGAGGTTGTTCATTAGAGCTCTGAGGCTGCCTGAGAGAGGATTAAGGCAGGAGCTATGAACCAGGCCCATGCTCGCAGAGGTAAGACAGAGCATGCTACCACTAGCCCAGGAACCCAGGCAGGTTACTGATATCAGACACTAAACCTGGTTGGCAACTGAGGCTGCCACCTCTGGCCTGCCTGGCTCAGAGGCTGGCCAGGCCCAGGCCTGGAGACAAATCTAACAACTGAATTGCAGAGGCAGAGGACACTGAGAAACAAGAAGGGGGCTGGCATCAGAGGCCAAAAGGATAGGAAACAAGGGTAAGGCTTTTTCCCAACAAGCTTAAGCACCCAGTAGTATCCTCAGACAGGGCATATGTTGGCCTTCTCTTTGTCAAGGATATTTAGACTCTTCATTCACTTGAGGTGACATTCTCCATAAGCAGTTCTTATAGCTCTTTGGTAGTGTGCGCTAAGGTAATTGAGACCTCTGTTCACGTGCTATTGTATTCCACGTGGTTCCTAATGCCGTAGCAGCAACTTGGGGTGCCCAAAACCAGGCCACTTTTGGAGATGAAAGGTATTTATGCTGCACACACATTCTTTTTTCTCTCATCCACCTGGCTTTTGTCTCTGGAGATTTTGTTTTGTTTTGCTAAGTGCTAACCCTCAAATCTTTGAGTTTATCTTTATTTGGAAAGTGCGTTGTGTTAGCTGGCTCACCCACCAACATTGTTGTTCCAATTTCATCTCAGGCAAGCTTTGGCAGCACAGTACTTCCCACTCTCTTGTGGCTGCCTTCTGGCAGTCATCTCTGTGCTTATGAATAAAGTCATGGCAAGATTCAATCAGGCCTTTGTTTCTATGGTTTTTTTCTGGAGTGCAAAAAAAAAATATCCTGGTGATCTGACTTATTTCTCCACTGTCATTAATGAAAATTGGTTTAAATAGTTTTAAAGAAATTTTAAAAAAATGATTATTAGAGCCCATTTGTGCAAAATATGAAAAGGAGAATGCATTTAAAAATCCCCTTTCTTTTTTAATTAATTAATTTATTTTAATTAGGTATATATGACAACAGAATGCATTTTGATTCATTGTACACAATTGCAGCACAACTTTTCATTTCTCTGGTTGTACACGAAGTAGGAAAGAATCCCCTTTCTATCCTTGCTATTTTATAGATTAATACTAAGAAAACTTCCATCAATTTTAAATTGATGATTTCTCATGTGGATATTAACGACAGCCACTTACTTGGGCTGTGGGTTATGTCATATTCATCTTTCTGCTCATTGCAGATCCTAGCAATGGAACCTGTCACACACCTGGAACTCAACATACATTGTCTGGGTATGAAAAAGAATGAAAGCCAGGTGTGTAGTGGCATATGCTCATAATCCCAGCTACATAAGAGGCTAAAGCAGGAGGATTTCAAGTTCTGTGGATTGGCTGCTCAAGAGCATCTTAGCATCTTATCCCCTTGCCTTCTACTACAGGGTAGGAAACAACAACAACAACAATAATTGATTTGATTTCCCAGCTATTCTTTCATTTAGTGAAACCGTTCTGACTAATAAGATATAAGTGTAAGTCTTCCAGGGGCTGGGGTTGTGGCTCAGTGGTAGAGCGCTCACCTAGCACATGCGAGGCCCTGGTTCGATCCTCAGCACCGCGTAAACATAAACGCATTGCACTGTGTACAACTAAAGCAAATAAATTAATATTTAAAAAAGAAAAGTGTAAGTCTTCCAGAAAAGCTTTCTTTCCAGAATTATAAGGAGACTTCTCTAAGAGAAAAACATCAATTCTTTTATACTTCTCCTTTCCTTCCTGGAATGCTGACGTGATGCCTAAAGGTGCAATAGCCATCTTGAAACCATAAGGTAACAAGTACCAGTAAGAATATACAAGTGAAAAAAAGAAGAAAGCCTCTTAATTCTTTTTTTTTTTTTTTTTTTTTTTTTTTTTGGTCCTGGGGATTGAACTCAGGGGCACTTGACCACTGGACCACATCCCCAGCCCTTTTTTGTATTTTATTAGAGACAGGGTCTCACTGAGTTGCTAAGTGCCTCTCCATTGCTGAGGCTGGCTTTGAACTTGCGATCCTCCTGCCTCAGCCTCCCAAGTGCTGGGATTACAGGCATGTGCCACTGTGCCCAGCTGGCATCTTAATTCTTCCTTTATTTTTAATATTTATTTATTTACTTTAGTTGTACACAATGCAATGCATTTATGTTTACGTGGTGCTGAGGATCGAACCCGGGCCGCACACGTGCAAGGCAAGCGCTCTGCCGCTGAGCCACAACCCCCATCTTAATTCTTGATGGTGACACTGCTGACCATTATTGCAAGACTGACTAACCATCTGAGAGCTTCCCAAAATGTAAGACTTTTCATATTAAAAAAAAAGGTATAGTCCTGGGAAAGACTGAATGTTAGTCATCCTAGTCCAGTCCCGGACTGATTATTTACAGAGATTTATTTTACAATGAGAAAAATAAATCCCTATTTTTCTCAGTCATTATAGTTACATTTTTTCATTGTTTATAGTTAAAAGTATAATTTATATTTCTCAGATTTAACAGACATGTACAGAGTTGCAGGTCTTTTGGTGCTAGCTGCTGGCATACAGGTTATCTTAATTGAGTCTCTTAATGATTTTTTGTGGTAAATGTCATAGTTTTGTATTGTTATAACAAAATACCTGAGGCTGGAGTCTTTATGAAGAAAAGAGGTTAATCTGGATCAAGATTTGTTTACTAGAAAGTACAAAAAGCATGATGCCTGAGTCTGGCGAGGGCCCTTTTAGTTGCCTTAACATGGTGAAATGGAGAGGAAAATGGCCTTGTGCAGAAGAGGCCAAGCTTTGGGGGTGGCCTTGTTTTTGTAACAACCCATTCTCATAAGAACTAACCCAGTCCAACCCAGTCCTGAAAGAACTACATTTATAGGGATGGGAGGGAGGGGTTGTGGGGATGAGAAAGATGGTGGAATAAAACAGACATTATTACTGTATGTATATATGTGACTACATGACCAATATGATTCTGCAACATGTGCACTTTGAAAAGTGAGAAATTATATCCCATATATGCATGATATATCACAGTGCATAAATGCATTCTATTGTCATGTATAACTGATTAAAACAAATTAAAAAATTAATTTAAAAAAAAGAACTACATTTATCACTTCCAGGGGTGTTACCCCCAAGACCTAATCACCTTCCACTAAGCCCCACCTTTTAAATATCCACCATTCCTCATATCATTACATCCAGGACCAAGCTTCCAGCATAAAATCCTTTCAGGGACATACTTAAACCATATCCAGGCCATAGTAGTAGGTTCATTATACCCATATTACAGGTGAAAAAATGAAGGCACCAGGATTCACAACTGTAATCTAAGTCCAACATTCTATGACATGCCCTTTTCTCTCCAAAGCCACTCTGACTCATTTTCTTTTAATTCAATATGTGGTGATCTAATGGTATACTGAGAAGAGGCATCATGCTTTTCCATTGGATAAAGTTGTGTGCAATCACTGCCTTTATTTCTGTGATTTCTTTTTAGACTTCCACAAGTTCCTAGTGATCTGACTTTTTGTTTTTTTCCTATCACTGCTGTTAACAGATATATAAGAGGATAGTTTTACCCAGTTTCATAAAATTTTTAAAATTGTTGAATGGTTCAAAAAGCACAAAAGACAAAGGAATAAAGTCTTCTTTCAACCTGTTGTTTATAGATGAAGATCAGGAAAACTGCCATCAGTTTTAAATTGACAGTTTGTGTGGAGACAATAATGACAGCCCTCTAAATTTGCATTCAGTTTTTGCAATTACAAAATTCTTTCAAAGACAAAGTCTCATTTTCTCTTTCCAGCCAGTTGGGAAGTTTTCTTCATACCCCCTTCATCATTATAGGTCTTCTCCCAAACCCCACTCCTCTCTCAATCCCAAGGTCAGGATGTCCCTCTGGGTCCCTTGCTCCTTTGGTGGACTGTTTCTCAGTGAGCACACCCTCGCTGGGTCTGTGGGTCTCCTGGGCTTCATGGATACAATCATAGGTTTTTCTTTTTGTACCAGAAATTGAACCAGGGCCACTTAACCACCGAGCCATGTCCCCAGCCCTCTTCTATATTTTATGTGGTCTTTGTATTAGTCACCACGCGGAGCACAGCCCTCTCCCGGAGGATGTTATGAGTGGTCCAGATGACTGCCTAACCTACTCTTTTTTTTTTTTTAATTATTTGTTATTTTTAGTTATACATGACAGTAGAATGTATTTTGACACTTTATGCATACATGGAGTATAACTTCCCATTCTTGTGGTTGTGCATGATGTGGAGTTACACTGATTGTGTATTCATACATGAACATAGGAAAGTTATGTCTGATTCATTCTACTGTCTTCCCCATTTCCATCCCTCTTCTCTTCCCCTCACTCTGCGCTGTCCAATCTGGTGAACCTCCCCTCGTCCCCCCCATCACTCTGCCTATTGTGAGTTAGCATCTGCATATTAGAGGAAACATTAGGCCTTTGGTTTTTGGGGATTGGCATATTTCACTTAGCATGATAGTCTTCAGTTCCATCCATTTACCAGAAAAATGCCATAATCTCATTCTTCTTTAAGGCTGAGTAATATTTCATTGTGTACATCTACCACAATTTCTTTATCTATTCATCTGTTGAAGGGCACTTAGGTTGGTTTCACAGCTTAGCTATTGTGAATTGAGCTGCTATAGACATTTGATGTGCCTGTGTCACAATAGTATGCTGATTTTTAAGTCCTCTGGGTATATGCTGAGGAGGGGGATAACTGGAAGTTTTCTGAGGAATCTCCATACTGCTTTCCAGAGTGGTTCTACCAATTTGCAATCCCAGCAATGTATGAGTGTTCCTTTTCCCCCACATCCTCGCCATTCTGACTGGAATGAGATAAAACCTCAGTGTAGTTTTATTTGCATTTCTTTAATTGCTAGAGATGTTAAACATTTTAAAAAATATATTTGTTGACTGATCATATTTCTTCTTCTGTGAAGTGTCTGTTCAGTTCCTTTACCCATTTATTGATTGGGTTTTTTTTAATGTTAATTTTTTTGAGTCCTTTATATATCCTGGAGATTAATGTTCCATCTGAGGTGCTAGGGGCAAAGATTTTCTCCCATTCTGTAGACTTTCTCTTCACATTTTTTTTTTTTTTTTTTTTTTTTTTTTTTTTTTGGTACTAGGATTGAACTCAGAGGCACTCGACTACTGAGCCAGGCCCCCAGCCCTATTTTTGTATTTTATCTAGAGACAGGGTCTCACTGAGTTGCTTAGCACCTTACCATTGCTGAGGCTGGCTTTGAACTTGCAATCCTCCTGTGTTAGCCTCTGGAGCCTCTGGGATTACAGGCATTCACCACCAAGCCCTGCTCTCTCTCTTCACATTCTTGATTGTTTCCTTTGCTGTTAAGAAGCTTTTTAGTTTGATACCATCCCATTTATTGACCCTTGATTTTACTTCTTGTGCTTTAGGAGTCTTGTTGAGGAATTTGGTTTCTAAGCCAACATGATGGAGATTTGGGCTGACTCCTTTTTCTAGTAGGTACAGGGTCTCTGGTCTAATGCCTAGGTCCTTGATCCACTTTGAGTGAGTTTTGTGCAGGGTGAGAGATAGAGTTCTAGCCAGGTGCAGTGGTGCGTGCCTATATTCCCAGCAGCTTAGGAGGTGAGGCAGAAGGTTTGTGAGTTCAAAGGCAGCCTCAGGAACTAAGCGAGGCACTAAGCAATTCAGTGAGACCCTGTTTCTAAATAAAATACAAAAATAGGACTGGGGGTGTGGCTCAGTGTCTGAGTGCCCCTGATTCAATCCCTGGCAACCCCTGACACACACACACACACACACACAGATAAGGGTCTAATTTCATTTTGTTAAATATGGATTTCCCTTACCTGCTCTTATGTGTATGTAGTTTGGGAAACCCTTTTCAATCAACATATCTGACTTTCACTTTCTCTTGACAGTTTGTGTATTTATTTACAGATTATCCCATATTAAAAACAATGCTCATGCCATCGTGGTGATGCATACCTGTAATCCCAGCAGCTCAGGATGCAGAGGCAGGAGAATCATGAGTTCAAAGCCAGTCTCAGCAACTTAATGATGCCCTAAGCTACTCAGTAACACCCTGTCTCTAAATAAAATATAAAAAGGGCTTGGGATGTGTGCCTTCATTATGATGTATATAGAACTCCATTAATCCATCAATCACTTATTGAAGAACCATTAATTCTGCTCAGATTTATTGGGCAGATATATTTATCTAATGGTGAACCTATAGTTGGACTATCTTTTTTTTTTTCCAGATTCATTCATTCATTATTTCCATTTTTCATTTGTATTTATTCAACAAAGGACCATATAAAAGTTAACATGAGAGAGTCTCTGTTCTTAAAGGTCAGGATCTGGTAGAGGACACAGGCTTACTAATAAATCATTCTGACACTTGGTTAGTTCCATGAAGAGGAAGACAAAGCTTTGCCAGGGGATCAGAGATAGTTTCACAGTAGAATTGAGAGGTGAGTAGATGCCTAATAGGTAGATTGGGTATGAGATATGTGAGAACAAGGCAATAAGGGAGGGTGGTTCTTTCTAAAAGAGGAAATAGCAGGTATAAAAACTCAGATGTGTGTTAAAACCTGGCTTATACAAGGACCCAGGTAATGTATGCAGAATGACCCGAGTCCTGGGAGTGTGGGTAGGGTAGCACTGGGAACAACACATCCCCATCACCCTACCTGCTGCTTGGTAATTCATCCTCCACCAGACTGGAAACCCTGTATCCTTTCTCCCCTTCCAGGTCCCACCCATTCTCAAGACCTACTTCCTTCCTGAAGCCTTTGTAGACTGTGTACCAAACAAGTGGGCACTTGGTTCCATTCTGTTTTGTACATTACCACACGAAGATTTTATAACAAATCTTACTTTCCTACCAAATCATAAACTCCTTGAGACGATGACTTATACTTTCAAATTCCTCTGGGCATCCCGGCAAGTGTTGCTCTATAAATACTCATTGAGGCAACACTAGCCTGGAATCTCTTGGAGTCCTCAACAGCGCCCATGGACCTGACGGCAAGCAATGGCTGTTGATGTCTTCACACGTCTTCATACACCTGCTGTGATACCAAATCCTAGGATTGTGGCGTCATTCAAATGCCATTAGCCTGATTTTTTTGTTTCTTAGAGAAAAGATGAGTAATAATGTTACAGGAATTTAGAAGGATTCCCATTAGAAGTCCCTAACTCTAATCAACCTTGAATTTACTGTTAATCAGCTTCTTACCCATGGAAAGTTAAAAAAAATAAATAAATAAAGTTGCCATTTGTGAAGCCCTACATGCATAGATAGAAGAACCAAGTCTTTGTTCTACTCTAGGGTATGCCAGCCTGTGACTTTGGACAAATCATCTATGCACTTGTAAACCAAAGTTTCTCCTCCCTTTAAATTTGGGACAGTAATACCTCATGGGTTATAATAAAGATTAAATAGAGTAATGGATGTGAAACTAATTGGTAATACATGTAATGTCATTTAAAATTAGAGTATTTTAATCAATATTATAGACAAAAGTTCTCTTCCTGGTCTTATTCCCAAAGTGCAAAACCTACATGCATGCTCTCCACAGGGAGGCAAGTGAACTGTACTTATTTTTAAGGAGACAGCGTATTCATCATTGAATAGCTAGGAGATCTATTGCAATCACCTTCTCAGGTGACTTACAAGCGTCAGAACAATCGTGTTTGCCTTCCTGAGGATTGCAGATCCTCTAGGTAGTGACTGCCCTGCTAGTCCAGGTACTGCAGCGAAACAACACCAGCTGGGGCAACTTTCCCAGGCTCAGCTCTTGGAACACCAGCTTTTCCCACGGAGAATTCTGCATCCCAGGCTGTCCTCTTCAGAAAGACAGTTCTGCTTAGATGTTTTTTCAGCAAAGAGTGGTTAAACAACACAGGCAACAAAAGTGGGCCCCAATCAAAGACCCTAAAAGAGAAGGAGAGGGGGCCCTTGGTTTCCACAGGTAATTCAGAGGGCAGGTAACTGCCCCTCTGTCGTTTGCCTTTGTTTCAGATGCACATCCCCCTGAGGTGAGGCACAGCTGCACCCCTCACACCCACCTGCTTTCTGCACTGCTCTTCTCAAGGCCCTTCCACTTGCCCTGTCTTTGATCCTCCCAGTAGGCCTGTAGGTTAGCAAAACAGATGACAAACTCTCCCTTCACCCGTGCATTTTTTAATAGATGACTTGCCTGAGGCCATACAGCTCAATGGGGCAGTGTGAGGCCTTTGACCTTTGCAAACTGGAACCCCCAGCTTGGAGGGTGAGCTGAGATTTGAAACTAGATGTTTAACACCCTAGCTGTTCCCCAGACCAAGCTTGACCAAAGCCCGGTAGACTGCTGCCTTGGGTAAACAGAACCCCTGCCCCCCAACATTAACACTGAACTCCCTGGCAACCCTGTCTAGGCCTGGACACCTGCTTCTAACCACAAGTGTTTATTTTCTTGTGTTTGTTTCCAAGGGGACTGGTAGGCACTTGCTCTCCTGCTTTGGTCCTCGCTCCCCATGTGTAATTGGGGAGCACCCTGGTGGCCTCACGCTGTGATGAATGGCCTTTCTTAGGCGAGCAGGCAGTGACTGAAGCCCTGCCAGCTATGTGGGCCGCTCCTCTACAACAGCGCCACACTCAGATGTGATTAGACCCGTGTGTCACAGTGCTTGGCAGCAGTTCCGGGAGGCAGCGAGGCCTTTGTTTGTGCCATTGTCCTATCAAGTAGCTATAATTTCATTTGGCTGCCAGCTTGTTTGGCCTTTTGGATCACCTGCTTCCTCCCCCACCCCACCTTCCTCAGCTAATGGTTAGTTCATCATCCTAGATTTTTCAGGGAAAAGCAGAGTGTAAGGATAATGTTCCTACAAATCATCCCCCTAAAGCAATTTCAGAATGACTGCTCTAAATGATGAAAACAAAAAGATACATGTTTTAGCAGGAAGGGAAACTTCCTATGACTTCCCTATTCCTGATGGTACAGAGGAGGTGGAACCATTAGGTAGCTCTGGATTAGATATCAGGGATTTAGATATTCATTCAATACATTTTAATTGAGCACATACTATGTGCCAGGCACTGTTCCAGGCACTGGGAATATAATTGTGAACAAATAAACTAAAATAGGCCAACAAACTAAAAAAAAAATATGTTAAAAGATGCTATGAACAGACTTAGGCATGTCAGTCAGTTCATCAGTGTTGTTTGAAGTACTGAAGGAAAGCTGTTAAAGAGAAAAAGAAGGCATGACATGATAGGCAGGCTTGTGTGGGGGGCGTTATTCTGGAAACTGTTAAGATTCTGTCTTGGCCATTGCTAGTCATGAGCTTTTAAGACAGATAGTTCCTGGAGTTCTTTAAACTTTAGTTCTTTCATCTATAAAAATATGGATGAGACAGCCGGGTTTCGTCCTGTGCATTGTGGAGCAGCATCCCTGACCTCTACACACTAGATGCCAATAGCACTCCTTTCCCCAAATTAGGACAACCAAAAATATGTCCAGACAAAGCCAAATGTCCTGGGAGTCACAATTGCCTTTCAACTGAGAACTACTAGTTTAACTCAGCATCATTCAACTGATTGTATTTTTTAATCCTTGACCAGCTCCGTGTGTCACTGTGTTATTCTGAACACTGGGAACTGCTGGCTTCCAGATACAGCCCACATTTCCTACCTTCAGATCTGGGCCCTGCCTGGCCCTCTCCCAACATTGCATTGCAAAAGGCTCTGCTGTTTGCGCCAGTAAAGTCCGGCTGTTTGTAATTGCCTAATGCACTTTGCATGTTTCACCTTGGGCCTTTGCTTGGGCAGCTGCTGCTGCCTGGAATGCCCTTCCCACCACCAGTCCTTACCTGGCTCACTGGTTTATTCTTTAAGTCTCCACTTGGGCATCACTTCATGGGGAAAACCCCACTGAGGCCCAGACAGGCCCAGTCTGCTCCTGAGCGCACATAGCAGTTGACACCTCATCCCCTCCTGCCTTTGGTAGGGTATACAAGACCTATAATCCTCTGGTCCTGAAATGGGGCTACTTTGGGGAGTGATAGACCCATTTCTCCCACTTGACCTGCATGGCAGAAACCCTGTCTTTTCATCATTATTATCTCCAGAACCTGTCAAAACGACTGGCAAAGAGTAGGTACTTAATGAAGATCAAAATGAAATGAAAAGCCAGGCGCCTGTAATCCCAGAAGTTGGGGAAGCTGAGGCAGGAGGATCGCGAGTTCAAAGCCAGCCTCAGCAACGGCGAGGAACTAAGCAACTCAGTGAGACCCTGTCTCTAAATAAAATACAAAATAGGGCTGGGGATGTGGCTCAGTGGTCGAGTGCCCCTGAGTTCAATCTTCAGTACGGAAAAAAAAAAAAAAAAAAAAATGAAAAGTAAGTCAAACAAAAACGAGTGAGGTGAAGATCAAGGGAGTGAGGGTGAGCATGCAGGCTCAGAGGAGGGAGAGCAGAAGGAGCGCTGGTTTTTACAACTCAGGAAGAGGTGATTAAGTTGCCTGCCCTCATTCCTTTCTCTGGGCTACATACTCCAGTTGCCTTAACCTTTAACCCTACATCCATCTATCTCATTTTCCAACCCTTTAATCACCTTGGCCGCTCACATCCTTTGCTGACCTCTCCCCATTTCCCCTAGGCTGCCTTCACGTTTAGTGTGATGTGCTCAGAGCACGGGAACACAGAACCTGTCCCCAAGAGCATCATTTCCACTTAATTAGCTTGACGATTCCACAGTTCCCGGGCCTGGTGGCTGTTAAGAGGAGCCCTGCCTCTGGGCATTGGCAAACTACTTTCACAAGGAAATGAGTGAGGAGACCATAATTGGTGATTATGCTAATGCTTTCCTTTTCTGTGTCAGGGACTACTCCACAGGGAAGGCGGGCTTCAAGCTGGGAGGGTGGACAGGGAGGAGGTGCTGAATTTGGAGGGAGACCACTCTTGGAGAGACCCTGCACTCAGAGTAGACCACACTATTGAGGAGAGGCCTCAGAGATGCTGCATCTTGGCAGAATTGCTGCTTTTAAATGTGACAGGGAAGGCAGGGTGCGTGTGTAGGACCTATACAAGTTTTAGGCTCTTTCACACACAACCCTCCTGTGAGGGAGACACCATCTTCATTTTATAGATTATGAAGCTGTGAAGAAACAACCCACAGATGAAGGCATTCCCAAGGTCACCCACTCAGAGGGAGAACACCACAAGTGCATGTGGCAGACCAGAAGGGTCATTCCCACTTAGATCTTGTAGCCCCCACAGGCCAGGTTGTTTCCACCCACCTACGGCTCCTGCTCACGGTGCAGTCTAGGGCAGCAGAGATGGCAGAAG
The DNA here is from genome assembly GCA_025594165.1 of Tamias sibiricus. Lineage (NCBI taxonomy): Eukaryota > Metazoa > Chordata > Mammalia > Rodentia > Sciuridae > Tamias > Tamias sibiricus. Next base: position 44,982,587 of record CM046669.1, on the reverse strand, counting down.
GTATGGTATGGAGGGCAGAAAAGCCCTTTAGCCACTCTGAAAGCATATGTCATAGGCCCAGGATGCCAGAGGGAAGCCTTGGACTGCCCTGACCATGGCACCCTGTGACACCCCTGCCAGGCCTTTTTGGCTTCTCTGGTTGGCAGCAGCTCTTCACTGGTTGAACCTGTGCTTTCTGGAGTCCTGCACACCTTCCTTCCCTCCCGCCACCTGCAGCCCACCTCAGCTCTCCACAGGGAGACTGTCTAGGCAGAGGTCTGATCTCCCTCGTGCTTCTACTGCCCAGCACATTTAGGGCCATGCTGCTCCCTGGGGCTGTTTATCTCTCACATGGATGTTTCTTGATCACTTACCAGTCAGCTGGTCTTATTGAGGGGCCAAATCATCTTATTCGTTCTGGCTGATGGAGACTTAAAGGAGAATGAGGCAGAGCTCCCCAGCTCAGGAAGCTTGCATGGGTGGTATGGGGGCAGGGTTAGTGCCAAGCTTAGTGCACAGGAGAGCGCCCTGCAGCACTAGGACCTGCTTTGTCCTTTAACAACGTCTCAGCTCCATGGGGGCACACACAGGTAGCTTGGAGGTGGGGAAATCCCAAAGATGCTACCTAGGCTGATACTGTCTCTATGTCCTTAGCAGACATGGAAGTAGCAGATACTCCTCACTGATCACCCCCCACACCACACACATACCATATGTCACTGCATAATTGCCACTGCGAAACTATCACACCCTTGTTTTTCACCCTAAAAGTTGGTTTATAACTTTTCATCATATAACATGGTATAGTTCTGTTTGTCACACCACTTAAAAGATAAACAGAGCAGCAATGCATTCATCAGTGGCATATGGATATGCGTCTGTCTTCTTGCACACTGTAAGCCATGAGTCTAGAATTCTCAGGTCATGTGCAGTGTCAGTACATTTCTGAAAGCTAACTTGCTTGGTTTGTTTAGAACACTGCAGTGCCAATGACAGTCAACACAGCCAGTGCTGAGGATGGTGGGTCATATAACAAAGCCAATGATAGTGGCACAGAATCTTTGGACACTGAAAGTTAAATTTTGTAAGCCCATACTTCACAACACTGTAGTAAATTTTCTTAAGTGTAATATTTTGGTCATAATGCACAAATCGATATCAACTAATGTGTTAATTTTTTAAGACAGGAATAATGTTTGTTAAACTGTCACAAAGCAATGATTTCTATCCACTTGCGCTATTCAATTTTAACCTATATTCACAAGCATTCTGTGCATCTTAATCTTGCACCAAAGACATTTTAGTAATAAATGATTTTTCAGTAACACCGGCACAATTTTAAAAAAGAAAAAGTTTCACGTAATAATCACACCCTACTATTTTGTAAAAACATTTGGCATAAAAATCTGTGATGGTCACGTGGTAAAATACAGTACACAGAAACTTGAATGCTCAAGGAAGCCTAGTGGGAGGACTGGGAGGCTCTGGAAGGAAGAGAGGGTCCGGGAATTTGCTCAGTGGTGGTGGGTTGAGGACATTTGACCTGGGTGTAGTTTCCAAACTGACTGCTCTGGCCCAACTTTATCCACATTGATGGGAGGCAGTAGGTGAAGAGAGTAATGACACTGTTAAGACACCCAGGGGCAGGCTGGGGTGAGTGACATGATCTCTGTACCTCATTTTCCTCTGTGAAGAAGAGATGCTTGAGGACAGCAGTGCTCTGTGCATTAACTAAGATGTACAGACCAGAATGGGGCCTGGCATATAGCAAGGGAGCAGCCAATGACAGCTCTGTTGCCTCACTGCCTTGCCTGATCCTCCAAAAGAAGTCCTTCTGCCCTCTATGCACACCTCCTTGGCAACTGTCCAGAAGCCAGGGAGTGAACTGCCTGAGAAGAATGCAATGACTAAAATACTTGACTGCATCCGGAACTTCTCTGGTGGCAGCTGGTCCTTGATCATAGGCTTCCCCTGGGAGCTGTTGGGTTGGAGAATAAATTTAGAGTCTGACCCAGGTTCAAGCCCTGGCACTATGACACCCCTAGTGGTGGCTGTGGGGAAGTCATCCAAACTTGCTCAGCCTCAGTTTCTACCTGTGTGGACTAGGGATAATTATAACCTCCCTCAAATACTAGTGGAAATTATTAAATAATATAATATGGCTGGAATGTCCATAATGCTTTATTTTAAGGAAGTGAGAGGGGTAGAGTGTCATAGCAGAGGACACAGGAGCGAAGGGGAGGTGGCCGGCCAGCAGAAGGAAGCATGTAACACTGACTGGAGTTGGTAATACCGAGCACCTCACTCATGGGCGCTTGCTGTGTGTTGGCACTGTTGAAAGCCATGTACCTCCAGAATTGTAAACATCATCCCCAGGGCTGGGGTTGTGGCTCAGCGGCAGAGCGCTCGCCTCGCACGTGCGCGGCCCGGGTTCGATCCTCAGCACCACGTAAACATAAAATGCATTACATTGTGTACAACTAAAGTAAATAAATAAATATTAAAAAAAAATCATCCCCATTTCACAGATGGGGAACAGAGAGTCTAAAGAGATTAAGGAAACTGCCTAAGGTCACCCAGCTTGAAAATGGCAGAACCAGGATTTTTTTTTTTTCTATTTTAAAATTCTTTGTTCATTTTTTATTGGTACATTGTAACTACTCATAATAATGGGATTCATAATTACATATTCATACATGCACATAACATAATTTGGTCAATTTCATTTCCCAGTACGTCCCCTTTCCCTTCCCTCCTTTTCTCCCCTTAGCTCCCTTCCTCTACTGGTCCCCCTTCTATTTTCATGAGATGCCTCCATTTTTTTTTCTCTCTCTCTAATTTTTAAAAATGAGAGAAAATATATGGCTTTTGACTTTCTGCATCTGTCTTATTTCATTTAACATAATGCAAAGCCAGGATTTGACCCTGTTTTTCATCTGACCTCCCTACAACTCCATTCACTCATCTATAAAGAGGTCATCTATAAAGAGCTCCAGACGAATATAATGACAAGGACATGGTGGTCCTCTCCCCTCTCCAGCACGCAGCAGGAGATAATTTATAAGCAGAGGATTACCTCTGCTGCCTTGAGCCAAATTGCTTGCCATGCCAAATTGTTGGAATGGTTCAATGACAAGTGTGCTATTAGAAAGAAATTTATGATGCCTCATTCAATTGAGTCACCAAATAATCCCTGTGGTGAGGGTCATGGGGAAGGGCCTTCTGCACAGCCAGGCTAACTGGGGAATCCTGGCCTCCTGCTGTCCTGGATCTGGCTACCTCCCCGGTCCCCACCAGAGGATCAGTGCTGACTAGAATCAAGAGTAGGCAGGGACAGAGAGGTGAGGAGAAGCAGTTTCCAGTAGGGTAGAAAGTGGCACCATGTGATAGATTTGCTTAGACCTCACACTGGGGAACAATGGAATCCAGAATTTTCTTCCTGGTTGCCTCCAAATGTCCCAGGGTGCTTGAGTCAGGTTCCAGCGACCTCCAAGGGAATTGCACTACCCTTCCCCAGGACAGGTCAGTCAGCAAATATTTCAGAGTTTGGGTGAGTTATCTTTTGCCTTTAAGTAAGTCACAAGTGGAAGATGATAAGGAATTAAACTTCAGGGGGAACAAGATTTAGCTTGGATGTTGAAATTCTGCTGGGATTGTTTTTTTGTTTTTGTTTTTTCCTCTTAAAAATCATAAAATACCACGTCCACTAGAAAATCCCCAGCCTTAAAATTTAATGCTTTTGGTCAGGAATGTGGCTATAAGAGAAGAATCATTATATGAAACACCTTCATGGAATAGAGAGATGTCCCTGCAACTCACCAGCAAGTCCAACCCTTCCCACCTAATCCTGGGGGCAGTACAAGGAATGTCTTTAATGTACCCAAACCTAGAGGTTAGGATGGAGTATGCTCAGGGCATGTGGGCTGCCAGATAGATACTTAAAATGCCCATAGCATGGACTAGGTGAAAACCAGCTCACTTCAGTGATTGTCACTTAGCTGAACAGCCACATTTGCAAACAAGTAAAGCCAGCCAGTTTGCAAAAGCAAGCCACTGAGCAGCAAAGATGGAGTTCATAGGTTATCACTTCACGAAGCTTATTCCCCTCCCTGACAGGAGAAACCATCTGGCTCTTTCGCAGATCCTTTTGACTCCACTTGAATCTAATCCTAATATAACTTTACTTCTCAACTCAAATCATAGTAGAAGCACACACCCTGGAAGTGTAGGAGCGCCTCTAGAGTTGTGATGTCTAATCAGAAGTGTGTGGAATAGCAACCTTTTTGAGAATCTGATATAAGTGGTAAACTAGAAAAATGTATACGTACACCTAATGTGTTCCATACAGTACCAGGAGGTTCCTAGTCCCCTGAGACTCGCCCATGGGAGCCAGGGTTAGCACTGGGCACACCTGACAGCTGACCACCCTAGAAAGAGAGAAGGATTAGAAGAACTCTCGAGAGCAGACACGGTGCCGTTCGCACTGCTGTGTGGTTCCACTGCATGGAGTAGACTCCACCACCACCCCTGGTGCCATTCCCGGCAGGCCTGGACCGGTATGGTGGTGCTTATCACCATGGCCCTGGCAGAATCTCACTCATGTTAGTGCTGTGACCTAAAGTTGGGTGCACACAAGACATGTACTAAGCACTTGTGATGTGCCAGGCACTCTTCTGGGTACCTTTCCTGGTTAAGTCCATTGGACCCTCATAGCAGTCCTGTGATGTATTATGTGCAGGAGCATAGATTTAAATTAGACTCCTTTTCTCAAATGTCATCACCAGTGATTAACTAATCAGAGGTATAATATTTGCCCAGAAAAAGCACTTAATGTTGCTACTATTTATTGATCATTTGTTCTGTGCCACACATTGTGTTAAGTATGACTTTTACACTTGCTATTTCATTTATTGTACACAAAGCCACATTTTATATGCAAGGAAATAAAGGCCCAGAGAGACTGTCTAATGTTATAGGACTAGTAAGCGATGGAACTGGGATTTGAACCTGAGTTTCTCCAATTCCGAATCCCCTGATGAGACTCAGGGTGCTCTACTCCACTTCTCAGTGCAGGGTTATGGTATATGTACTTACACCTACTTAGAACCATGGGGTTTGGTTAGTAAAATTCTAGAAATTTTTTTATTAATGTCCAGGACCCAAACATTAGTGGTGTGGGGTAATACAAAGAGCATGGGAAGACTTTCAACTAAACATTGATTGATATTCCTGGATGTATTTCCACTCTCTATCATAGATTTTTTTTTTTGTAAAGATAGATCAACAATTTCTCCTAGCTCTGTATGTATGCGCCTTTACAATGTGATTTTGCCATTCTTCCCATCATGAGAAAATATTTTGAACCTGAACTGACTTGCTCTGTCTAGTATAACTTTGTGGAAGTGATGTCCTTTAACCTTTGGCACATTGTCCTGAGAGCACCCCTTAAATAAGTTAGGGTTAATGGGAACATGAGGGGAAATGAGAAGAACTGAGGCACCCCAGCCAACAGTGAGCATCGACCACTAGCTGTGAACAAGGACAGCTTGTATTTTCCCACGCAGCTAACTGCTGCTTGTAGCTGTGAGCACAAGTGAGACCAGCAGAGAAACCACCCAATCCATCCACAGAATCTTGAGAAATAATAAATTGTTGTTTTGAGCCTTTAATTTATTATGCAGCCATGGATGACTGATACTTCTTCCCAAATCTCACCTCACTCACCACCTGCAAAAACACCTGCAAAAAAAGAAGAAAAGATGAAATTAAGAAACCATTAAGTAAAAAGGATAAAGAGAATAAGTCAGATGACCACTGGGAAGGAAAGATTTCCAAACATTTTGACAGGTGTGTAGGTAGGGGAGTGGTCTCTGAGTAGAGCTGAGGAAGTCACAATCCACCTGCGTACAAGAGGGAAGTGATGAGAAGTGAACTGACGAGTTCCACAGGCTCTCTAAGAATTTGGTGCTTAAAGTCAAGTCCAGTGGAAGCCAGGGATGAGCCCAATCTAAGGAATAGAAGGGCACCCCCTCCTCTCTTCCTTGTGGGAACGTGTATTATCTGGAAAAATTGAATCAGACATGCTCAGTACTCCAGGACGTGAGTCACAGCAGAAGATGACAGTGAGACAGAAGTTTGGAAACTTGGAGATTAACTTAAAAACATAGATTAATGACAGATTTTTCAATTCTCTGGCTACTCCTGAAATACCCACAGTGAAGGCACTGCCCTTCCAGACAAATAACTGGAAGATTCCTCTCTGGACAGACGAAGCTTATTCTTCACCCCCTTCCTCCAGTCCTAGAAAAGATCTCCATAAAATGTTATTTGAGGATTCTTGGTCAAAAAAGCCTTCTAGCCATCAGGTCACCCTACCATAACACCTACTAAACCACAAACCTGCCCTGCTCTTTTTTTTTTTTTTTTGTGATATCGGGGATTGAACTCAGGGGCACTCGACCACTGGGCCACATTCCCCAGCCCTTTTTTGTGTTTTTATTAGAGACAGGGTCTCCCTGAGTTGCTAAGTGCCTCGCCATTGCTGAGGCTGGCTTTGAACTCGCGATCCTCCTGCCTCAGCCTCCCAAAGTGCTGGGATTACAGGCGTGTGCCACCGCGTCCGGCTTTTTTTTTTTTTTTTTTTTTTTTTGAATATTTATTTATTTGTTTTTTTTGGGTTTTACACAATGCATTTATTTTTACGTGGTGCTGAGGATCAAACCCAGTGCCTCACACATGCTAGGCAAGTGCTTTACCACTGAGCTACAACCCCAGCCCCCTTCCTTGCTCTTAAAGAGGAGGGATAGCCAAACATATGCAATGAAGGGAAGAGGTCAAAACACAGGAACAGGGGAGTTCGGAGGCAACACACTATATGGCAAACAGGAAAAACTTAAAGAAGAGGAAGGAGGAGGAGAAAGAGGAGCCTATCAATTAATCTATAAAGTAACTTTGGTAAAATAGGACATGAAAATAGAATTCTACGAAAAAGGAATAATCAGAAAAATTTTTTCAAAACTTAAAATATGATAAGTAAAAATTTTCAATAGAGCTGCCCTATACAATGAGTAAAAAAAGATTCACATCAGAACATGCCAGTATCAAATTTTAGAACCAAAAAGTAAAGAGCATATGTGGAAAGCCCAAGAAAAAGAAAGAAGAGAGAGAGAGAGAGACCCAATAGACAAAGGAATAGAAATTGGAAGGCCATCAAATTTCTCATCAGAAAGACTGAATAGAACACCATGAAGAAATGCCTTCACAATTCTGAAGGAAAGTGATTTCCACCCAGAATTTTATATCTAGTGATAAATCAAATGTGAAGGGAAAAATCAAGTGTGCAATGTTTTCTTTCATCTGTGGAAACTAAAGCAAAATAAAGGGGAAAGGGGGGCCATATATCATAAAGATATAGGGAAGGTCAGTGGAGTCAAAGAAGAAGATACAGAGGGAGCAGGAGGGAGCAGTAAGGGCAGGGACTACAGAATGAATTTAACAAAATCCCACTATGTGCATGTATAAATATACCACAGTGAATCCCACCTTATGTATGGGTATAAAGCACCAAGTAAAAATAAATGAGTGAAAGGAAGATCAGTAGAGGAAGGAGAATAGGGGGAGGTAGGAGAGGATGGGGGACACTTGGGGACTAATATGGAGTAGATCAAATTCCCTGCATGTATGATTTTGTTAAAATGAACCCAACTATTATGTATAACTATAATGCTCTAATAAAAATGTGAAGGGAAAATAAAATTAAAAAAAAAAAAAACATTTTCAGACACACAAGTCTCAAAAACTCGAAATCACAGAAGACAAGGCATGGCATCCAGGAACAGGAGCTTCAGCACAGGCACAGGCCAAGGGGAGTCTTGGGACCAACTCAAGTACAGCCAGCTCAGCCCGAAGCAGTGGGACAGAGCACTGGGGAGGAAGTCTCCAGGGGAGACTATGGTAGATATGACTAGTGGCAGGAATTGCTAGACCTTTGATAGACACAGTAAAGGAACTGGGAGAAATTGCCATTAAGTAGGGAAAACAAAGAAATGATGGGGGAGGGGATTCTTTAGTCTAAAAAACAATTGAGAAATGGCATTTATGTGAATATTTTGAAATTTAAAGAACAGGAAAAAATAAAAAAAAAAAAGCTGCTGAGTTGAAAGTGGCTGCTTCAGAGAGCAGGGCAGAGGGATAGAAAGCATTGGGGGTGTGGGCTACTGGTTTTTGCCATGTCTTCAGTCCTATTTGATTTTTCCCCCAGGCCTTGCACTCTGCCACAGGCTATACCCCCAGCCCTAGTCCTTCTGATTTTTGACCTGGTATGCGTAACTTTAATAAAATAGTCATTAATTTTCATGCAAAAAATAAACTCTACAGGTTCTAGAGTTAGATTGCCTGGGTTCAAGTCTTATTCTACCCCTTACTGGCAGCAGGGCCTGGGTCAAGCCACTAGATTTGCTGATCAACATTTTCCTTATCACCTGGGCCACTTGAGATAAGGATTAAACATAATTTATATAAAGGGGCTGGCACAGAATATGTGCTCATAAATTATAGCCATTATGCTTTTTAAGATTTCGGAGAAGTTTCATGCTACAGAGTCAAAGCAAACGCTACTGTCCTGGGTTTGGGAGGAATCAAGAAAACCTGATTTAAAAAAGAAAAAACAAAGAAGAGAGAAAGCCTGATTAAATGCCACTTTTGAATTGGTCAGTAAGTTCTCCAGCTGTTGTTAAACTGCAAATGTTCTGAGAGCTCCCACCCATCCCCTCAATATCTCGGTTATTAGTGATATCATAGCCAGCTTTCAGAGTGGGTTACCAGAAGCTGGGGTGTGGCAGAATGGCTTTCTCATAAAGGCCTAATTCATTCCCAAGGACATGCCTGCAGGTTTTCCTTCTGAAACAATAATCCTACACAACAAACTGCCTCCCTGGGAGGGTCAAGAGCAGCTCCGAGATGGGCCTTGCGTGCAGAGCTGGGAAAAGGCAGCTCCAGGCCCAGCTGGGGGTTGGGGAGGATGCTGGAGTCAGGCAGAAAGGTCCTGCCCCTGACCTCTCAGGGTCCTGGGCTCAGCAGCCAACTGTGATCTTGTGCCCCACCCAACTGTGCGGCCTTTATGCAGGGCCTTAGGCTGAGAATGTTGGCCTCCTGCCCTAATTATATGTACATAGTTATTTAAACAAAAGCATTGAGTCGGGGAGAAGCCAGGAGAGAGATATACTCTAAAATGTTAGCCATAGTTCTGTCTGGATGGTGGAATGTGGACTTAATTTCTTCTTGCTCATTTGCACATTTCTAATTTTATACAACAACCCTACATTGCCTTTGTAGTTTTGATTCATAATAACAATAGTAAAGAATGAGGAATGGAATTCTAGAAAGGGGAGTGGGTAAGGTAGGAGGGAAATTTCCAGAGGAAATTTCCAGAGGAACAAATGACCTTCAGCCTGAAAGAATCGGTAACAGAAGGGAACATGTCACTCCTCTGCCAGCCAGAATTCTTAGAATTCGGGGAGGCTAGCCGGAGGAGATGAAGGATAGAATAATGGCCGACAACGAATGCTTCAATAGCAGTATGTGCAATATGCTCTTCTGTACTTTTTTTTTTTTTTTTTTTTTTTTTTTTTGGTACCGGGGATTGAACTCAGGGGCACTCGACCACTGGGCCACATCCCCAGCCCTTTTTTGTATTTTATTAGAGACAGGGTCTCACTGAGTTGCTAAGTGCCTTGCCATTGCTGAGGCTGGCTTTGAACTTGCCATTCTCCTGCCTCAGCCTCCCAAGTGCTGGGATTACAGGCATGAGCCACTGCACCGGCTCTTCTGTACTTTTAACCCATTTAACCCTCATAATGGTCTCATGAAATAGGGTCAATTATTATACCCCATTTTGACAGATGAGAAAATAGGGCCCAAAGAATCTAAGCATTTGTCCAAGGTCACATCTGGAACTTGAGCCCAAGCATCCAGCTGTGGGATCTGGGCTGGTAAGCACTGCACTATAATTAATGGCAGAAACACCAATACCATTGCAATCAGAGAGAGGGAGAGAAATGCTCAAACTCCAGCTTTTTCTGAAGAATAGCTACTTTTTATTTCTGGAGGTCTTCAAAGCTACTGTCACCTTGCTGACTCCTCTCCTTCTGCCCACTCCCTGGCCCCCCAGAGTGGAGATCAAAGTCACAGCCATGGGCTTAGGACGAGCCTCAGCAACCTGGAACGTAGGCTCCACTGATCGCCCCTGAGCACAGGCTACCAGACACTAACCGCTGCTCTCGCAATCAACATCTGCTTAATCCTTACAAATACCCCATAGGTCCAAGTTGATGCTCAGTCCTTCCCGCCCTCCTTAGGTTTGCTTCATGTTCACCTTTCCCATCAGACTGTAAGTTCCATGAAAGCAGGAACTTGTGTCACCAAGTCACCAGTGTCTACAACTTTGTCCTGTGTTTCACTGGTTTCTGGATGCTGATGATCTGGCCCCGTTTTGCCAGTAAGGAAACTCAGGCTCAGAGAAGTTAAGGAATTTGCTCAAGGTTCCCTGGCAAATGAGTATTGGAACTGGGTTTCGAGATTGGATTCTGACTCAATGAACCATGGCTCACAGCCACCCTCCTGGAGTCCTGTTTCAAGGCACATGTGTCACAACAGAGGTACACCGAGGCCACCTGGGAGCTGCAGCAGTGGTCAAGCCAGTGGGGACATGGAGGCAGGGAGGGGCAATTAGGCCTTAGAGGATGGAGCACAGTGAAGCCAGGCAATCTCTGGCAGGAGTGAGTGAGGAGCAGTGGCCACGGGCATCCAAGTTCTGGCCCTATGTAGTAACCATGCACCCTGGGGCAAGTTAATCATCCTGAGCCTTAGCTTCTGTTAGCACCAAAAGACCAGGTCGAATGCAAACTTCACAAATCAGCTCAGCACTTTTTTCAGGAATGAAGTTTCAACAGGAGCTGGGGATGCAGGGATGAAATGACACCGTGGCGGCACCCACTTCCCTGGTGGAAAATGAGCCCCTGAACAAAGAAAGGGCCTGGGCTTATGTAGGTTATTCTGAGAGGTGGTCTAGTGAGCATATCAATTTTCTTTGGGTACCCAGGAATTTGGAGTTTGTTTGTCAGTCAGTGAAGGAGTCAGTTTTAGTGCTTAGGAATTAAAGGTCTGTTTTATGGGGCAAAAGGGGACAGAGTCTAGGGTCAGTGGTCAATTTCTGGAATTTATTATACTGGACCTGATGGAGGGCCTGGGGTCAGTGGTTGGTACCTGGGAAGGATTTGTTTGCAGAAGGGTTAATGCTTCAGCCTCTTCCCAGAGACTGCCTTTGCATGTGTGATGGACACCTCCTCCTCAGGGTTTGTTTTATCACTGGGAAAGAATTGTATTGGGAAAGGATCAATGCTCTCAATGTATGGCTTTCCTTCTCACTCCCCTTTGCCTGGGTCTCACTACTTTTGGGGTTTGTCATTTTCCATATCTAATAGTTTCTCATTTGTAAAATGGGTGTAGTACCTCATGGGGTTCTCATGGGGATGAACTGAATTCAGCTTTTAGAGTACTTAGAATGGCAACTGGCCCTCATGGGTGTGTTGGAGGGGAAGGGAATGATAAACAGCACCAAATAGGCAAATGTTTGCAGAATAGAGTGTCCCTGCATGAGACCAGCTAGCTCTTCATTCCCAGTCACACAGAGTGGGAGCACATGCGCACATGCATACCCAACACAGGACCATCGCGAGCCAGCGTCCTGTATCAGTTAGCCTTTACTGTGTAAAATTCACCCCAGAACTTCATGACTTAAACCCATCATTATCTTATTGCTCATAAATTCTTAGGCTGGTATCAGTGAGCAATTTTTCTGTTGGTGTCACCTGGTTTCACTGGTTGGGCTGCTGTCAGTGGGGAGGCCAGTAGACAGTTCTTGATCTAGGACACAGTTTCTCAACTTCAGTACTATTGACATTTGGTGCTAGATAATTCTTTGTCGTGGGAGGACTGTTCTGGGCACTGTAGATAGCAGTATCCCTGGTCTCTGCCCACTGGATACCAGAAAGACAACCAAAAATATCTCCAGACATTATCAAATGTTCCTTGGGGACATAATTGTCCTTTGATTGAGGACACTTGTATTCTAAGGGAGCTCTGCAGAGATGACTTGTCTTTGCTCCCAGTGGCCTCAACTTCCAGTAGGCTAGCTCTGACTTCCCAAGATAGCAGGAGGAGTTCTATAGCAGCAAGAGAGAGGAAGGCTCAGGCGTCTGCTTGAAGCCTACACCAATGTGGGCAGGGTCTACTCATCAAAGTACGAACAGGGCAGTGTATTGAAGGAAGCCATCACAATAATGATCTGCCACAGTAATTCATCCATCATGACAACAAATCAGCACCGCCAGTGTGCACACAGCACCAGGGGAGGGGAAGTGTGACCTTGAGGAGGGGCTTATTCCGAGTGGTCCCTTATTCTGAGGGCTCATGTGGCCCAGTGTTGTGAGCTCCAGATGTGCTGAGGGAGAGGTGACTGATTTCACTCAGCCAGTGGGTGTCCCATCAGGGGAGGCTTGTGTGAGAACACTCCTTGGTCCTAACACTACCTAAACCAGTGCCAGCTGGCCTTGCTGACCCTTCCAAATGGCCCTTCCCAGACTGAAAATTCTGGAACAGGATAAAATACCTTACAGTTCTACAACACAGTCTTTAAAAAGCTTCTCCAAACTCAATTAGGTAAGACAATGCACAAGAGTTCAAATTGCTGTGGTTTAATATGATTAAATTTTATTTAGTTAAGTCCAGGACAAGTGTCCCTAATTGGGGGAAAGAAACCCTATCATTCAGGCACTCAGGATGGGGAGACAGTCCCTTCTTTGTACAGAGCTTCCAAGTCACCTTGAGCAATGATGTCCTACTGGACACAAAGGAAAAAGCAAAGAACCCCATGGGAGGCTGTGATGTGGAGCCAGGCCTGGGTGTAGCCACCTCCCTCTCTCCACCTCCATCTCCCCACAAACTGGAACTGAGTGGACATGGGTTGGGAGGATGGAAAAATGGGTGGCTATGAGCCTGGGAAGGAAGGGAAACAAGATCAGTGGACTCTGAGAAGTTTCCACCATGAAAACACATTATGTCCCCATAACATCCCTAAAAGAAAGGGATATTCCTCTGTGTTCCCTGCTGGGGACTTGGTGTGCAGAGACAGTAGGGAAACGGGGTCACATTTGACTTGAGTCCAAAAGCCAGGCCAGAGTTTCTTTACTTGTCCTTTTACCTGATTAAATATCACTATGGCCTGGGTTGACTTTGGGGATTTTGTGTGGCTGAACAGGGATCTGGAAGGAGCAATTTCTCTCGGTAGCTCTCCCTTCCTCTCCTGCTTAGGCTCAAGATACCAGAACTTTCCTTGCATCTTTCTTCTATTCCTGCATCCTTTCAACCTGATATTGTTTTACCAATTCCATTTCCTTAGCAGCTCCACACACCAGCCTGCTGTCTCCTTCCCCACTGCTACAATCCCAGGTCATTGTGAGTTTGAACAAATGACTTCAAGTCTATTTCTCCATTCATCAAATGAGGATGATAAAATAATCCCAAGGGCATCCAAAATGCAAGCAAGATGTTCTCTGCAGATTGCAGAGTATCAAACAATGTCCCCAACTCTTGCTGCTCCCTAGCTGTTGAGGCCACCTGTCAAAGTCCTCAGAACTGTGATCTCATTCTGACAGAACATGTCTTCCACAATTTGGTTCTAACTTGTGCCCACTTTTCTGCTTAATGGGCTCAGCTAGAAAGAATGACTTGCAGTCTCCCGTACATGACCCCTCAGTTTCTGCTTCCTTGGAATTTTGCCTCCAGGCTATTGTTCCAACTGCTTCCTCTTCCTAAATGCCACCTCTCCTGTTTTCATATGTGTAATTTCTCCCTTTGTTTCAAAACAACTCTCTCATGAAGTAACCTTTACCCCTTCTAAATTCTTCTAATTCTCACTTGGTCACACGGCTCTACCTCAATTGTAATGGTGCAAGTTAAATTACAGCACCTCAGCCCATGCATTGGAGGACATGGTGGGGTCCTCTTACTCCACTCTTGGAGTAACACATGGTCCTGGCCCTTGAGGGGCTTACTGAGTGCTTAAGGAGACCCACAGTTAGAGCCAAGTAACCAGTAATAGAGAAAGGCCTTCAGAATGCACTAATAAGGACAGGAAACCACTCTGGGGGCTGCTGGGAGGCCAGGGAGACTTCCCAGAGGACATTGAGGGAGATAGGTCTCAAAAGGTTCTAGCAGGTGGGGACGGTGGGAGGACCTCAGTGAGTGAGGGCTCATCTTTGCCTGTTCAGACTACTTCCTGGCCTCAGGACACTGTCCTAGCTCCCAGCAAGTGTCACATCACCACCCAGCAGCAGGGCACCAGTCCAGTGCCTGCCCTAAGAAGAACCTTCCCACTAGCTCCCAGGCTCATGCCTAAGCCCAAGGGTCCTATTCACAGAATTACTATTAACTACGTGGTGGGCAGCCCACAAAATACTCCCAGGCCTGATCTCAACTCTCTCAGAGCCCTCTCTAGCAAAGTACTTCTCCTTTCTGAACCTCAGTGTTCCCCACTGTTACATGAGGTGACTTCTAAGGCATACGTGAGCCCTGTAACAGAGGACTGAAGCCCATAGGCTGAACAGTCAGGACACCTGACTACAAATCTCCGTCTGGCTTTCCTGGTGACTTTGGGTAAGTAAATGAATCTCTCTGCACCTCAGTTTGCTTGATTATAAAGGAGAATATACTGCAAAACCCAATAAGAACATTACAAGTAGGGTTCATTCAAAAGAGTTCACTTGCATAAAACCTGTAATCTCATACTGAAGCTAAGAGAAGATGGGGAGCTTGGAGTTGATAAATTCTACTATTTACTAATAGAATTAGAATGAGGTTTTCCAACAGGATTCTAGTGGATAAAATGTGTTACTATATGTCAAATGCTTAACATGGCAAATGTGCAATGAAACTGACTAATTAGTGGTAGTAAAACCAGACTGCCCAGCTGGGCTAGTGTGTGGGTTCACTGAAGATAACCCTAACACTTCAGGGTTCTGACTGGGAGCAGGTCAGTGTCAGACCCCAGCAGAGGCCTGGAACCCAGTGGGCCTGACACCCTGCTGCCCCAGAGCTGCTTCTGCTCTGCCCAAGATGGCATCCTGGAGATTCTGGGAATGACCCTGCCTCAGGCATTATGTCTGAGTGGGCAAAGAGGAAATGTTTTTTCCAAAATCTCAAGGGGTGGGGACATGAGGACAGAGATATCAGTTAAAGACCATCCTCCTTTTTGTAAAAAAAAAAAAAAAAAAATTCTCAGAATCACATACATATGATTAATAACCCAAATAGCTATTCCCCTTTTGACTTATGTCACAAGAGAAACTTGAAGCTTCTCTTTGTCTATAGAGGAAAACAGTGTCAGAATAAAGTAGCCTTTGCTTCTACAGCCCTGGTGAAGCCCCCCGCAAGGCCTGGCTCTGCCCTCTACCCAGATGGGGCCTGTGGAAGGCTTCCTG
This sequence comes from Tamias sibiricus, assembly GCA_025594165.1. Taxonomy (NCBI): domain Eukaryota; kingdom Metazoa; phylum Chordata; class Mammalia; order Rodentia; family Sciuridae; genus Tamias; species Tamias sibiricus. Next base: position 44,967,072 of record CM046669.1, on the reverse strand, counting down.
GGGCAGTGTCCCCACTCCCATCTCTGGAACCAGCTGCTCCAGGGCATCTTTCTTGTGCCATCAACCCAGGGGGCAGCTCAAGTGGGTCCAGGGAAAGAGCTAGGAGGGGGTTTCTTGCTAGATATCAGCATAACTCCATTCTCTATCTTAGAAGCACAGGTATCAGAGTGGGAGGGGACCCTGGAGTCCCCCTTCCCCCTCATAGATGAAGAACTGAAGTCCAGAGATGGCCTGGGTGAGCTCACTGCGATGGTGTGGGAAGGGAACCTGAACACTGAGCTGAGTCACATCAGCAGAGGGCAGGCTCCCTGGCTGGTTCCTTCTTATATCTTGTCCCTTGAATGTTGACGTGACCCAGAGCTCAGTGCTTGAACAACCCCCCAACCCCAACACACACACACACACACACCATCCCAGGGAGCTCACCCAGACCTGTGGCTTTATGTATCTATCGTGTGGAAGTACAGGATGATGACTCCAGACCAGACCAGGGCACCATCCACTGCCCACTCACCTCCTCCACAAGCGTGTCTAGTAGGCGTCGCCCTCCTCATAGGTCCAAAACGGAGCCCCTGATCTTTCCTCCTCCCACAGTCTTCTCCAAATTCATGGCAGTGCCATCATGGCTCAGACCAGAAGCCTTGGAGTCACAGATGGCTTCTGTTTCTCTCCGCCTTGTACCCAGTCCGTCTGCGAAGCCTTCAGCCTACACTGTGGATTCTCACCACTTCTCCCACCTCCCACACCACCCTGCTCTGAGCCACCACCAGCCCTTGCCTGGTTTGCAACAGTCTCCTTAATAGTCTTCCTGCTTCCACTCTTGTGCCTCTGCAGTCTCTTTTGAACTAACTCAGAAGCAGACTATTCTGGAAAATTAACAATCAGCTGAGCCCCCCCCCCATCAGAGCCCTCCAGTGGTGTCTCATCCTATTGGGATAAGAGCCTATGTTATCACAATGGCCCATGTTCCCTCTCTTTCGGTCCCTAGCACTGTTCCCACTCATTTCACTCCAACCACAACGGCCTTGAGTCTCAGGGTACACTCCCACCTCGAGGCCTGCATGTTTGCATTACCTCTTCTTTGGGACACTTTCCCCCAGTGTCTGCATGGCACAGCCTCACCCCCAGTTTTTATCCAACTACCACTTCTTCAGTGAGGTCTTCCCTAACACCGATAGTTAAAATTGGACCCTTATTCCCTATATCTCCTTTTTACTTTCTTTTTCTCCATAACATTTATCACAATCAGACTGTATACTTTATTTATTTTGTTTATTGTTTTTATCCTCTCACTGAAATATAAGTTCCCTGAAAGTAGAGTTGTTTTTTTTTTTTTTAATCTGACATATAGCAAGTGCTCAATAAATACTTAACTAAATGAATGAACAGGAGTTAATGGTTCTGGTGTGTCTACCTCAACTTTTCCCAGTAGCATGATTGCCTTAGCATATCAACCAGATGCCAAGAAACAGACAAGCAAGAAAATATTTTGGATTGTCAAGTTCGATTGCTTCTTCACTTGAGGGACACTGGCACCCAGCGAAGGGGAAGGTGTCCCAGAGAATTACAGCATACTAGAGCCCTAGCTCTAAAGTACTCCAGACAAGACCTATCTTCTGGTCCCTCTACCACCCACAGCCAGAGGTCACTGCATTTCTGATAGCAATTTTCAATCTCCTGAGCTATAAATTTAGAATAAGGAACCTACAGAAAACAAATGAGGTATGAGGAGGGGGTATTTTTAGCTTGTCTGGTTTCTAAGTTCTGTAAGTATGACTATATATAGGTATTAAATCAGGAAGTAAGTGGAATGAGTCGGGGGTCAGCTTTTCTGTGGGTGGCTGAGTGAGCCATTGCAACACAGAAAGTTTCAAGCCAGAGCAGCAGATCCCAAGGAAACCGGAGCTGCGGAGTCATCCAGAAGCAGCGCTTCTCTCTTCAGGGATTCAGGGAGCAGCTGAGGAGTTGCATCCTTCTTTTAATTCACCTCGTTCAGCCCGAAACACCAAGGAAACTCCAAGGTCCCCTCAGCTCAACCACCAACTAAAGATTTATGGTCAGAATCTCCCCCGTGCAGGATTGTTCTTTCCTTGAGGGCACATGGGGACTTTGAAGGGGAGATCCTAGCGGAAGCTAGGGAGCACTTTCTACTGAGCAGGCACTCTGTCCTCAGATGTCATGTCATTTCATGAGGAAATTGAGGGGAGTATCTGGTCCATGCTGTAGAAATGGAGGCTTGTACACTCCCTTCCCTGCAGAGCAGAGGGACCTGACTGAGTCTGGGCCAGACTTGTGCCCTTGAGTAGCCGATGTTGTAGTTGGGGACCCAGGAAATGAACACAAGTAAATAAGATGATTTAAGATGAATATCAAGGCCCCAAATAAAATAAAATAGGGTAATAGGATTATTACAGGTTGAATGGTGTTCTCCGCATTTTGGAACACTAGCCCTTAGCGCCCAGAATGTCGGCTTGAGACAGAGCGTTTGTAGAGGTCTCCAAGTGAAGATAAAGTCGTGAGGGTGGCTCCATGGAAAAGGAAGTTGAGGATTGGATAGGAAAAAAGCTAGTGAGGAAGGTGAGGCTCAAGTTCAGATGAGAAGTCATGGTAGCTCAGATGAGGACACAGGATCTCAGAGATTGGTGAGGGTTGGCACCAATCCAGGGTGACTGGATATACCAGGGGAATCGGAAGACAGACAAACACACAGGGAGATTGTCACAGGAAGCTAAAGGCAGAGATCAGAGGGATGTTTTACAGGCCAAGGAACAATCAAGAGGTGACAGTTAGACTGAGACGTCGTGAGCATGCAGAAGGAGAAGGCCGTGTGAAGAGCTGTGGAAGATCCGCACTCCACAGATGGAAACAGATCTGGAAGAGGCGGAAGGGCCCTGTGTCTCAAACCAGGTTCAAGGTGAGGGCAGGTGGAAGGAAGGGGCCAGAGCAGGAGTGATGGTAGGAACCTCTGGAGGGCTTGAGACAAAAGGAGCAACGTGAGACCTGATTTCCCTTTGAAAGTTCCCTCTGGTGGCTCCATGGAAAAGGAAGTTGAGGATTGGATAGGAAAAAAGCTAGTGAGGAAGGTGAGGCTCAAGTTCAGACGAGAAGTTATGGTAGCTCAGATGAGGACACAGGATCTCAGAGAGGTTGTCTGATCAGTGAGAAACTCTGGAGGTAAAACCTTGCCAGGATTCAAATGCCCCACCAAAACTTCATGTTGAAATTGAATCCCCATTGTGAGGTGTTAAGAGGTAGGAGCAGTTGGGACCTTTGAAAGATGATTTGCTCATGATGGTAGACCCCTTGTCAATTAATCTATATATGGATTAATGGGTCAATGGAATACCATAAGAGTGGATCTGTTATAAAAGTCAAATTGGCTCTGTCTTATATGCCCCATTTTGCCACATGATGACTGGTGCCCCCCAGGACTTTTCTGGGAGTCCCCATCAGCAAGATGGACCTCATCAGATGCAGCCCCTGATCATGAACTTTACAGCCTTCAAAACTGTGAGCAAAATAAGCTTCTTTTTCTTATAAATTACACAGCCTCAGGTGTTCTGTTATAGCAACAGAAAACAGACTAAGACAAGCCCCAAGAAGACTTGCTAGTGGACCCACTGATGGATGAGAAAGATAGGCATCATCAGTGATGCCTGGGATTTTGATCTGAGCAACTGAATGAACAGTGATGCTTTTTTTACAGTGGGATAATGACAGGGTTAGAGTAGAGAGTTTTTTGGAAGAGGAAGAAGGAGCACCAACTTCCATCCAAATACATTTATAAAATGAAGCCAAGACAGAGTTTAAAGATACATAGTCCTTGTCCTAGAACTCAAAGGCTGAAGAAGACACACTGACAAACACACAATAGCAATACAATGTGTCCGTGGCTGGCTACATGTAACACAGGACCTGACCAGGGAACTTGGACAAAAGAGAAAAGGCTTTTGTTTTGTTTTTTTCAAAATAATTTCAGACTTAAATAAATATTACAAAAACAGTATAAACAATTCCCAGATACTTTTCATCCACTTTCCCCAAATGTTAACATTTTATAGATTTATTAAGTGCAGTCATAAAAACTATGAAATTAATATTAATTATAAGTTTCATTCAAATTTCATTGATTGGCCCCTTGATGTCCTTGTCTGGTCCAGGAGTCCATCCAGGACCACACAGAACATTTAGCTGCCATGTGTCCTTAGTCTCCTGTAGTCTGGAATAGTTCCTCAACTCAGTCTCTTGTGACCATCATACTTCTGAAGACTTTGAGGTCAATGTTAATGTGTTGGATACTTGTTAACTCTGTTCACCTGGTTAAGGTGGTGTCTGCCAAGTCACGGGGAGACACCTCAAGGTTATGTGAATATCTTGCTTCTCATATTTCTACCCACAACACTTTTTCTGTGTGTGTGTGTGTGTGTGTGTGTGTGTAGCCCTGGCGATTGAACTCATGGGTGATCTACCACTGAGCCACATCCCCAGCCCTTTTTATTTTTTATTTTGAGACAGGGTCTCACTAAGTTGCTGAGGTTGGTCTTGAACTTGTGATCCTCTTGCCTCGGTCTCCGGAGTTGCTGGATTACAGGCTTGAGACACCACATTTGCCCCACCCCCCCGCTTTTTTTTTAAAAGAAAGTGTCTGAGTTGCTGAGGCTGACCTTGAACTTGTGCTCTTCCTGTCTCAGCCTCCCAAATTGTTGGGATTACAGGTGTGCACCACCACACCCTGCTTGAATGTTTGTTTCCATTTATTATTGATTAAAACAATCATTACTGTGCATGTTTGCCAAACAGTGGTTTTCTATTTCCACCTGTTCTCTAACACTTATTAATTGGAACACTGTGATATAGAAGAACTGCCCCTCCTCCTCTATTTACTTATTTATTCAAATACAGTCATTCCTCCCTATCTGTGGGGGACTGGTTCCAGGACTCCTATGAAGATACCAAAACTCTGAGGATCAAGTCACTTATATAAAAATGTCCTAGTATTTGCATCCTCTGTATACCTTAAATAATCTCTAAATTATTTATAATACCTAATACAATGTAAATTTTATGTAAATAGTTGTCACACTGCATTGTTTGGGGAATAATGACAAGAAGAAAAAAATCAGTATAGGTGCAGTATTGACACAATTTCCCCCTAATATTTTCTATTTGCATTTGCTAGAACCTGTGGATATGGAGGGCTGGCATAGACTCATTACTTCATATTTTATCTTTATTCTGTACGTTATAGTTTATTGTGATCATTATTTTGTTGCTCAAACTATCTCATGTGCGGTCTTTGGGAGTCCCCGTCAAGTTGGCTCCTGTGTTTGAGGAAAGTTGAGCTGTGTTGTGAACAGGCAGAGGGACCTGTTAGAGAAGAGGCAGAAGAAAGACTTCCATGCTTAAGGGAGTCTTGAGGGCGGGCCGTGGGCTGTATACACAGTGCTTTTTAAAGATGCCAGCTGGCCTGTGGACTGGCTGGCCTGACCAGAAGCCATGCCCCCTGCTCCGGTAGAGGGAACACCACTGAACACCACACCGGTATGCATCCTTTGCGGAGCTTCCCAAGCACCGACCACCGACCCGCTGTGGCTGCAGCTGCTAACTGCCAGCACTGGGACTGTCCATGCACCTTCCTGGATGGGCTTGAGAGGGACCCTCCAGCATGCCACAGCCCCTCCAGCCACATCGTGCTGCCTTTGCCCTGCCAGACCAAGTGTGGTCCTGGGCTGTGACGTCCCCACTGCTCTGCCATGACTGAAAGGCGTTCCCTTAACTTCTGTGCCTGAAGACCTGGTGTCAGGGGCAGTGAGAAGGCCACTGGGTAAAGCAGGTGGGAGAACATGACCATCAGTCTGGTCATTATCAGGGATGGACCTGGGCCCCAGAGGGTGAATGCCTTCTCCGAGATCACAGGGACAGTGGTGACTGGGCAGGACTGAAACCCAGGGTCTAGAATCCCCGTGCCCTCTTCTCCATTCCACGTTCCAGTGCATTCTTCTCCTTCCTCCCCTACTGACGAGGCCGTATCACTAGTCATGATGGGTCTGTTCATTTTCCTTGTTCCTCAGATAGGCAGGGAGATGGACAGCAAGTTTTTGGCCTCTTTCCGGGACAGGGCCTTAAGGCATGTGGACAGCACCCCCTCCACAGGGGAGGGGATGTCCTGGGTCCCGTAGAGAGCACAAGGCTGATGGCAAGCCAGCTGGGGTCACCTTGCAGCCTCTCCCTTTAGGACCCTGTGACCTCACCCAGGCCAGTGCTAAGGGGGCTAGAGTTTAGCAGCTCTTCCTTCCTTCTCTCCTTCCTCTTCCTTCAACTCAGGATGGGAAACGGCCCATTTTTTTTCTCTTTTTAATTTCAAATGAAGCTTAAGATGGACTGAACATTTGAAAAATACAAAAGCGATGCAGTGAAGTCTCCTTCCTGACCCTGGCCTTTGGACACTCTCCAGACCCCTCTGCTGCTTTTCCTGTGCAGCTCTCTAGAGGCGGTCTGTGACCGGGGTCTGCTGATGTTGTCTGTGAAGGACCAGGTGGCAAATGCTTTCCTCTTCGTGGACCCTGGGCCTCTCACGCCTCTGCCAAGGTGGTGCAAAGGCAGCTGCAGAGGAAACCTCGAGGGACACGGCCGGCTGTATCCTAGGGGTCATGTGTGAGTATGCTCCTGTGGTGGACACACTGTGTGCTGAATTTTAGGAGGGACACTGGAACTTAAATTTCAGTAAATTTTCACATGTTGCGAATATTATGCTTCATGTGTTCCTAAGCATTTGAAAATGTAGAAACCACACTTCACTTGCAAGCTATATTAAGACATCATTTCAATGTATGGATAAACCATAACGTGTTTAAATAGTTTATTGATGGACCTCCCCCCACCACACACACACACACACACACACACACACACACACACACCTCAATCTCCCTGGGGAATGAACCCAGGATCCTCCACCACTGAGCTACATCCCAGCCCTTTTATTTTATTTTAATTTTTTATTTTGAGATAGGATCTTGCTATGCCCCCTAGGATGGCCTTGAACTTGTGATCCTCCTGCCTTGGCCTCCTGAGTAGTTGGAATTACAGGTGTGCACCACCATACCCAGCTCTGTTAATAGACTTTTAATCTAGTCCTTTTGCATGTAATACTGCAGCAAATAATCTTGCCCATCCATCATGTCACATGCAGGTGATATGTCTGTAGGATGGACTGTGGAATGACTGGTCAAATCAGAATGCCTTTCTTCTCCTCCCAGGCTCCTCCACTTCCTTTATATTTTTAATAAAGTCTTCCATCTTGCTTGCTGGCTACCAAATAGTTAACATCAAATGTACTAAGAGCTTCAAAAGTACTAGTCACTGTAGTAGGTGCTGAGTACTTACCCACATATATTGGGCTGCATGTGATAGAAATCCCAAATGGGTTAGTCAGTTTTCTGTTACTATAACAAAAACCTGAGAAAAATCAGCTTATAAATAGGAAAGGTTAATCTTGGCTCACAGTTTGTAGAAGTTTCAGTCTATGATTTGTTGGTTTTACTGCTTTTTGGGCCTGTGGAAAGGCAAAACATCATGGCAGGAGCACATGGCAGTACCCTTCACTTCTTGGCTGGGATGGGAAAGAGGAAAAGGAAAGGGCTGAGATCCCAGTATTCCCTACCAGGGCATGCCCAATAACCAGAAAACCTCCCACTAAGTCCCATCACTTAAAAGCTCCATGGCCTCCCAGTAGGGCCACTCTGGTGAACAAGCCTTTAACAGGCCTTTGGGGGATACTTATCCAAACCATAGCACAAAATAACTGGTTTCTGAGCGGTGGCACACACCTGTAATCCCAGCACTTTGGGAGGCTGAGGCAGGAGGATTGCGAGTTCAAAGCCAGCCTCAGCAATGGTGAGGCACTTAGCAACTCAGTGAGACCCTGTCTCTAAATAAAATACAAAAAAGGTCTGGGGATGTGACCCAGTGGTTGAGTGCTCCTGAGTTCAATCCCCGGTACCCAAAAAAAAAAAAAAAAAAAAAAAAAAAAAAAAAACCTGGTTTCTTCACGTAACATAAATCCTGCAGTCAGTTGGAGCAGCTTGTATAGTGGCCCCCCTACCAGGCCTTTGATTTCCCAGGTTCCCCCAATCCCTTTTCCCTATCATACTTAGAATGTGTTGTGATATCTATGTTCAAGGTTGCCATATAGTCATGACATGGCCACTATAGCTCCAGACATCACATTTTCATTCCAGACAAGAAAAAGGGAAAGAGAATTAAAGGGAAAAGAACACTTGTCAGTTGAGTCAGTCTCCTTTAAGGAACTTTCTCAGAAGTCCCTCTTACAAACTTCCACTTTCTTGTCATTGGCCATACCTAGGATCCAGGAACACTCTAAAAAATATTGGAGGGTAGGGGATCTGGAAACTATAGTTTATTTTATTTGGAGACTTAAGTTACTGGCCTCGCACATTGGCTTCCCCAAAAGTAAAGGCATGCTTGGAATCTCTTAATAGAGAAAAAGGGGAAGTACCTACGGGGTGGGTAGTTCACTATCTGCCACAGTTGGAACGATCGAGGAAAACTTCGCGGAGGAAATGGGCACGAGTAGAACTCATGTGGGAACTCACCACATGCCACGGCCTTGAAGGGCTGTGCCGGTGGGAGAGGGGAGACTCCTGATAGATAATTCATGTGTGAGGGACCAGATCCAGTTTCCATTTTAGAGATAAGGAAAAGGAAATCTGAGATCGCTCAGTAATTCACTCAGGTCACACAGCTAGTAAATGGCACAGTCTATCTAGTTTCCAGCTCCAAGATCCAGGTTTCCTTCTCCCTGCCAGGCTCACATCCCAAGTTTGGGTGTCATTGGGTGTGGGTGGACAGGAGGAAGGAAAGAAGAAACGTGCAGAGCTGGGGAAGTTCTCCGGGTTCCCAGAACACCACCCTGACAGCTCCCAGGCTCCTGGAGGAAAAGTCAGAGGCGAGTCAGGCTGTCCCACGTGGGAGTACTTTTTAACATGCAGATCCCTCATTGTGGTTTATTCCCCAAAAAGAGTTTCTCGTCTGTTTTATGCCTTTAAAAAATTAAAAGCAGGGCTGAAGGTGTGACTCGAGGAAGAGTACCTGCCTGGCATGTGCTTGGACTTGAGCTTCATCCTTAGTACCACAATAAAGTGAGTAAGTCTGTGAATAACATCATCAAAAACCCCGCAGACAACTGAAGGAGACACTGGGGAGCAGTTAGAGTCTTTTTGAGGACCCCAGAGACAGGGGTGGGAGGCAGACCCAGGCTGGGGGAATGGAGCAAGGAGAAGGTAGGTGTCGCTAAGGACCAGGAGCTCTGGATGGGCAGCTGACCATTGGCAACTGGGGCCCCTGTCAGAAGGTGGGCAGAGGCAGACACGGCTAGAAGCAGGGTGGAGCTGCCCTGAGTGCTGGAACATTCTTGCCCTGGGTGGAGTGGCCAGCAGCAGAGCACTGGGTGCCCTCTGCCTGGGGCCACATCCCTGCCTGTGGGATCACCTGTGTGACTCAACTGAGGGAAAGGAACATACCACCACACACAGAAGAGTCCCAAGACCAGAGGGCCTCAGGCCTAGACCTAGGGCTGGGGTCTTACCCCTTATTTAGGGGCTCCAGGTGGTTAGAAAATACTGTGGGCCTGGGCACCAGCTGTTGCCAAGAAATCCCTCTGGGCAGGATCCGGGACTGCTTGCAGAGCAACTTGGGGTCAGAGGAATCTCTGCCCCTTAGGGCTGGGTGACCTGAGGCAGGGTACTTATCCTCTCTGATTCTCACTTTCCAGGATTGAGAACCAAAATAATTAACACTACCATGTGAGGTAGTATACATAGAGATCTTGGTCCTAGCAAGTGCTTAAGAAATGTAACACACTCATTTCACCAAAGTGGTTATTGTTATTATCATTATTGTCTGGTAGTAATGGTGTCATTGACTAAAATCTGGAACATAAAAAGAGGTACAGGTTGGTGGAGTAGCAGAGGAGCTGGAGATAATCAATTGTTTCTGTTTCAAAGAGAAGATGGAACCATTATCAACCTCAATCAGATCATGCCTAGAAAGGTTGAAAATGGAAAATAGAGCAAATCATATTTTGACACTGTTGTGAGTGAGCTGTCATTAACATAGATCTACACACTTGTTTCTTTCCACAAATGTCGGAATGTATTGTATAACAATAAATTCATAGGCTACACCAGTTTCATCAGTGGTAGTTCCCTGAATACTTGTGGGTCACCTGGTGGTCGTAAGCTGGGCAATCACAGATTCTTTTATTCCAATCTTAATTTCTAATAATTATAACACTCGAGTCACACTTGACACAATTTTATGTGTATAGATTACAGAAAGGCCAGGAAAGGGTTAAGGCAGCCACAGGTGTCCAGGAGGCTGAGGTGAGAGCAAAGGTAGAGAGAAAATACGATGCACGGTCGCCCTAGGAACTTGTTCAGGGTGCAGAGATATCAAAGCTCAGGAACTTATTCTAGGCCGAGGTCTGGATGGACAGCAGTTCCACAGTGTCACCTTGAGATGTCAGCTTGGAGTGGGCTGGCAATGCTCATGACAAGTGACCAGAAAATTCACACATGATGGGATCAGGTTGCTGCTGTGCCCAGTCTTGGGTGTTCCTCCTTTTATGGGTCTTGAGCGAGGGGGCTGCTTCATTCAGTGGTCTGGTACTAAATGCTAAGCTCATGGGCCTGGTCTTTCTAATATGAGTTTGATATGGCCACGGATCCATGTGCTTCCGATTAATTCAATAAGTTCACAGGAGGTCATTTTTATCGGCATGATTAATTTATTTATCAGTTTGTGCCTTATGGTTGTGCCGGACAGATGGTCGTTGTTTACTTCTACAAACAAGGTGCAGAGTCGTTCCACCTCAGAGCTTAAACTCAAAATGGAGTAGCTGTGGCAAACCGCTGCTTTATGAAACAGCAAGTCAGGTTTAGGTGGAACCTGAAAACTGCTGTGTGTGTGAAGGAATTTCTAAGCCCCTGTGATGAGCTCAGCATGATTTTAAGCTCTAACAAATAAATGAAAAGTAGAATAGGGTAAAACCCAGATAATCCACTGAAATATTGTAGCAGGGAAATATCCTGGACACCGGAAAACTTACCATCCGCATGCACTTGAAGCGTGTGTGTGAAGCGTGTGTGTGTGTGTGTGTGTGTGTGTGTGTGTGTGGGAGTGATACTGGGGATTGAACCTGGGACCTTGCACATGCCGGGCAAGTGCTCTGCCACTTAGTCACATCCCTCGCACTTTAAGCATTTTTTTAGACACACACACACACACACACACACACACACACACACACACACACACGGGATTATTCCCAAGTGGACACCCCCTCCTCCGTGGTACCTTCCAGAATCGACTGTCCTACCTCTGCTCCGCTCAGTGTTTGAAGACCTCTCATTCTAGACGCCAACCACCAAACAGCTCAAAGATACCACACCTGAGTACACAGGCCCCCCCCCCCCCAAACCAGCTCAGAGAATCCCTGCCTCTAGATTGATGCGGACAAGACAAAGGTAACCGAAATATTTTCAAGGTTCACAAGGACATCACCCCTGTGCTTCTGTGCGTACCAGCCATTGGTTTTCCTAATGCTCTGTTCCAGACGAGTGTGACACCTGAAAGTCTGCAGTCATCAGACCTTTATTTAAGCCCTCCTTCTTTACCCCTTGCCTAAGGGTAAAAGGAGCTTGAAGCTTATGTTAAATTAAGATGTTGTCTCCCCAGGGCACTAGCTTACCATCTTCTCATTTTGCTCTTTACAAATAAATATTTTTCCTTGCCCACCCCCCCAAAAAGTGTTTTTTAGTGTATTTTTAGTGTATTTTAGATGAAAATAGCTCTCAAATACACTCTGCTTGTCCCTGGTCTCTTAGCAGCTGTTGAACACAGTCTTGTTATGAACACCATCTAATCTGCTGTCCTGTAATGTGACAATAGCCTTGCAGGTTCTTGGGAAGCGAGGGGCTGTGTGCTGCTAAATCACATTGTCTCTGGGCACTGTTTTGTTTTTTTGCATCTGACCCCCAGCCCCCCATGTTCCCTCATCACCATGGCTTCATGTGTGAATTTTCCCTGTTCTTCCTAACCCTTCCCTCCCCCCCCCTCAGTTATAGATGGACATAATATTATTTATTTATTTCTATGTGGTGCTGAGGATCAAATGCAGTGCCTCATACTTGCGAGGCAAGTGCTCTACCACTGAGCCGCAACCCAGCCCAGCCCCTGAACCTCTTTTTTTTTACCTTATCACTTCTAATCTGCTCTAAGTTGGAAGACCAGACATAATGAGTCTTCTATTCAAAACCTATCTCAGTCCAAAATGGAATTTTAAAAAGCAACTTAAGTAGCTACTAGGTGCAGGACGTTTTACCAATAGTTTTGCAAATAGTATTTCATTTTCACAACAATCCTGTGAGTTGGAAATTTTTATACATCCATTTTATGAATGTATAGACTAAGGCTCAGAGAGTTCAAACAGCTTGCCTGAGGTCACACAGATGCTAGTAAATTCCAATCAAAGCAAAAAGCAGACCAAAATCCCAGCAGGACCTGATTCTGCTAAGTAATGCTTACTCTGAATCTTTGTTCAGAGACTAAAACTTTGAGGAGAAAAACTGTCCCATCATATCGATTACAGATTTTGTCATTTCCTCTTGACAGCATGGTTTGTTTGTGTTTTGGTTGTCGGTCAGAAACCCTGAGTTCAGTGGGGAACCCCCGTCCGGGGCACTCAGGCCAGGTCGTGTGATTCCTGTTGCCTATGAGCAAGCATTTCTGGGGGGTGTTATCACACTGCTCTTGTTGATCACCCAGGTATTTCAGGGCCTCCCAGGGCCCTCACGGAAGTTGCATCATTTCTGTGCTTGGCTCTTAATTTGTTTGTCTTTGGTTAATGATGAACCTGCACTGGGGTCCAGAGAGGTTGTCTAGGCAACCAGACAGCAAACATCCTAGAGAGCTTGGTGGGACCTGACCCTGGGGCTGTCTCAGCTCTTCTGGGTTGAGACTCTCAAGGCAAGGATTGATGGTGTCCCACCCTTCTTGCATCAGCCTTGGAACATACTTCAGGTTCTGATTCTCTGGATCAGCCTCAAGGGCCCAGAGCCAGGCCCTGCTGATTCTTGTGCCTTTGTCGGTTCTTCTTTCCCTGTTTTCCCCTTTAGAGGGCACCTGTGCCAAGCACCCTGGATTCCTCTCCTTCCCTCTACTTCCATCCATTTGTTTTCCTGGAATCAGAGCTCAGCCTTGTACCCACACACTCACTTTGGGTCCCCAGGCAAATCATTTAAAAAAACCTGTGCAGGGCTGGGGCTGGAGGACTCTGAAGAAACCCTCCTTCTTCTGCTACCACATGGAAGAGGAGGCCAAGGCTGGCAGGTGAATTCCCCAAGTATGCAGAATCCACAGCTTAGCCCACTTCACTCACCCACCACCTGCAGCACCCCTTCAAATTTTTTGTCCCCAGGTCTGCCCACCTGCTGAGGAATGGGAATGAGCCCATCCTCCTGACCTCAGGTTGAAGCTTGGAGCCAGCTGGGATTGTGAAAGGGCTTGCTCCTCCAGGGCTCTAGACGGTCCCAAATGAGTGCGCACAGCATTACCTGGAGGGCTCCTGGGAACACAGGCTACTGTTCCCCCACTGCGCCCCCACGTGTCCCATTCAGGAGGTCTGGAGTGGGGTCAGAGAATTTGCATGTCAAGTTCTCGGGTGCTGCTTTGAAGACAGCTCCTGTAATCAAACTGCTCCTGGACGTAGCTCCATGAGTCTCCCAACGTGGTGAGGCTGGGTGTGCTTGGAGCCGCTCACAATGGCTTCTGGGAGTTGGTGGCTTGAATGCACCACGTGATAGTATTTACACCTCAACAATTGGCAAGCACTACATACCAGGGCTCCCCCCAACCCCAAGAGCTCGTTGTTAAACATTTACCAGCACACCACTGGGTAAGAGAGTTGTCTCTCTCTTACTCTGCCTATAAAGAGTGGGTGTTGTACCTCAGAAACTAGACAGAAAAGATCAATCAGAATTCTCTGTGCCTCCTTTTTTTTGTTGTTGTTATTAAAAAATAATTTTAATTGGGAAGTCATTAATTTGAGATAACCCCAGTCTTTGAGTTCTTACATAATAAAATAGAAGCCCAATATAAACAGTAAAACAAAAGTGGAGGCTTAGCCAATCAGAAACCACCAACTAACCACTCACTAGGGACCTTCCCCTGGGCTATACCCAAACAAGGCAAATGCCTGGCTGTAGCCAAACAAGGAATTTCTTTGCTTCCTTGCTGAGCTGCTGAAGTAGGGCTCTCTGCACCTCTTCTGGTCCTGAGTGCTGCCTGTTTCATGAATCACTCTTCACTCAAATAGAGTCTGCTAAATATTTTTTGTCTGAAGTTTTTTTTTTTTTTTTTTTTTTTTTTTTTTTTTTTTTTTAACACGTATCTGTAAGCCAGGCCACAATAATCAAATGAAAAATTACACACGAATTACTTACCAGAGTACCTAGCATAAAGTAAATGTTCAAAAAACATTAGTCACTGTCATTAAAATCCTTTGGATTTGGGGAATCTGTATTTTCTTCCTACAAGATAACAAGATTCTGTATAACTAAGCTCAGGAGGGATGGATATCATGCTTGCCAGGCTTGACAGCTTATCAGGCGACTCCTTCCTTCCCAATCCGCAGTGTGAACCCAACCCCCCGGTTTGTATGTGTGACACCTCTTTGGGAATTTGAAGTCAAAACCCAGAGCCAATCCATTCCCATCTCAATGTCCATGACGCAAGCAGAACTGAGGAACCTCAGGCTAGAGGGTCCAAAATAAAAGCTGCAAAGAAAGCGGGTAGAGCAGGTGGAAAGAAGAAGACAGAAGAGGGAGATGAAGAAGGTGTCCCGAGGATGCCCCCACCTCAGGATTGAGTTCTTCTGAAGGTTTTCCCACTGCCCCAGGCTGGGCCTGTGTCCTCACAACTGATGTCCCCTTCGTCAGATCAAGTTTCTGTTCATTGCAAGGTAGGAGGCCCCACTTGGCCACTCACTCCCCTCTTTATGCACCTCACACCCTCCCCTGCCTCCCCCTGCACAGGCGCCAGTCTCAGGTGGGGCAAGGGAAGAAGCGGGCTCCAGTCCCAGCTCCACCCTGCCTGCTCTTCTTGACACTACTCACTGCATGTGAACTTGGACAGGAGTCAAACCTCCCTCCTTCTTCTGAATTTTCCCCAGTACATGAGCAGAAATGAGTATTTCCAACATTAGCTACTCCATATCCGAACATCATTCCCCTCTGAAGACACTTCAGCACCCACCCCCACCCTGCCCTTGCGATTGAGCCCAGCTCCGTCTGTGGACTGGAGGGCCGCGGGAGTCTCCTCTGGTCCTTTCACCTCATCTCTCCGCCTCTTCACTCATACTGGGCTCTCAGTCGTGTTGACCTGTGTCAGTTCCCCAAGACCCCATGTTCTCTCTGGCTCCAGCCAATCACTAACTGTCCTTCAGGCTTCCCCTTGGATATTACTTTCTTTGGACACCTTCCTTGACACCCAGCCCAAGACACCTCTCCTCTGCCTTGAAGGCTGCACATCGATTTGTATTGTCCTACTCATATGTCCGTGTCCTCTGCTGCATAACAAGTTCCTCGAGGGCAAGCACCCCATGGTGTCCCTTCTTGTGTTCCCAGAGCCAACATGCTAAGTGTTTGAAGTTGCGGCCTCAAGAATGTGCACTTTGGGAGAACTCAACAGTCACCAACTCTAGCGGCCATCGCCATTGTCCAGGGTGACCACTGGGAAATCTAGTTTTCCAGAGAGAGGAAGAGGAGAAAGGCAGCCTCATTTGGGGAAGGTGGAGGTCACTGGTGAGGCTGCACCTAGGGGATTAGATAGGGAGCTTCGGTGGAGGAGAAGCCGCAGACTGGAGGAACGGTGTGGTTGGCAGGAAGAAGGTAACATGGGCGTTAGGGCATGGAAGTGAAGAACCTGGAGGGGAAGTGAGGAGGTAAAAGAGGAAAACTAGCCCTGGTGTTGATCAGGGCTGATGGGAACCCCCTTATTAAACCGTGTGCTCATGCTGTGCATGTTCCCAGCTCCAGGTGCTCATGAACTTGCCTGTGGGTGGCCATAGGATGGACACAAGTCCGTGTGTCCTGACCAAAGCTGTGTCAAATAAAATTCTCCAGGAATTCCCCTGCCCTAGTTACCTGGAGAAGCCCCTTTTCAAAGCCAGCACTTACTGAAGTACCAATGGGTTCCCAAACCCTGGAAGGGTGGTCACAGTACCCAGCGTGGGACAAGATGTCACAAGACTTCAGATTCAACCCCTGGCTCCAGGCAGGCTCTTCTGTGAAGGCAGCCAGAAGAAGGGGTGATCCTCTCTCCTTGGGCAAGAATTCCAGTGTCATGACACCAGGACAGCATTGCTCTAGATCACGGGCATCATTCCTCACCTCCCCACCTAAGAAGTTTAGAAACCTGGTAGGGAAAGAAAATGTCTGTGCTTTGAAAGAAGAAACGTGTGCAGAATAATTAAATATTAAATGGTGTCGCACTTAACTGATTGCAATAGGATTGTAATGTGACTCGGGGAGTCAGTTCTGCGTCAGAGAATTCACGGAGAAGGGAGGAGACCAGAGCTGGCCTTGCAGGACAGGAGGATTTGGATCAGTGGAGAAAAGAAGGGGAGGGATTCCAGGGGAGAACCGCATGAGTAGAGGCAGAAACGTGCCTTAGCACACGCAGCACAGGACTGTCAGCTAATGAGAGACTATGTGATGAATCCAGGAAGACCAAGAGATGGGGAGGGCTGAGGAGGGTGTGGGTGTGTGGGTAAGGGGATGTGAGAGGGTTGGGGCATGTGGATGTGTATCGAGAGGTGGGGAGAGGAGTGGAAGTTATAAGCCTCTTCACACTCAGTTTTAAGAATTTGGGGTGGTGGCCCTGATGTGAGAGAGGATCTGGGAAGGCCAAGGCAAGTAAAAAGAGATCTGGAGAAAGAAAGGCTTAGAGGATGGATCCAGGGTTCAAATAACATTTGCAGAGCACTCGGTTGGAGCTGGATGTTAGCGCAGGAAGAGGAATGAGACAGGCCTGCACCAGAAACTCACAGGCCAGTGGGGAGGTCCTGCTCAGGTGGAAAGTGCTAGAATCCTGTAGGAGCACAGAGGAGTGGGTGATGGACTCCACCTGAACTGGGGAGAATGGACTGGGATCTTGGAGGGGGCAAGGGAGCTCCCTGGGGTGAGGATGGGGATGCAGGGTAGGGCTGGTCAGAGAATAGCAAGTTAAGCCAAATGCAGCTGGAGCCATGGTGTGTGTGTGTGTGTGTGTGTGTGTGTGTGTGTGTGTGTGTGTGCCTAAGGATCTGGAGATGAGTCTTCTGTGGCAAGGAGCACGGGTCTCTGAGCAGGAGCACCATGACCAGAGCTGTGTGTTAGGAAGTAAACTCTGACCAAGTGTGGAGGCGGCTGGGAAAGGGCAAAGCCAAGAGCACAGACTAGTTGAGGAGGTTGTCATTTGTTCCCCACAACCTCGGGGCAGTGACAGGCAAAGATGGTGGCTCATGAAAAATATTCCTGGACCACAATCACCAGACCTCAAGTCACCAGTGGGTGGGAGTGTGGAGGGTGAGGAAGACAGGGGCTTCCTCAGGTCACCGACACTGGGTAGGTTTTTTTTTTTTGGGGGGGGGTACTGGGGATTGAACTCAGGGGTACTCGGCCACTGGGCCACATCCCCAGACCTTTTTTATATTTTATTAGAGACAGGGTCTCACTGAGTTGCTAAGTGCCTCGCCATTGCTGAGGCTGGCTTTGAACTCGCGATGCTCCTGCCTCAGCCTCCCAAGTGCTGGGATTACAGGCATGCGCCACCGCGCCTGGCCACTGTGCAGGTTTTAAAACTCAGGAAGAAAGCATAAATGGAACTAAGGGAATATCTGAGAGGTAGCTCTAGTGGTCATCGCAAGATGGCTAAGACGATGGCCATCGAGAAAGACAGGAAGGGCTCTGCTTGAGAAACCGCTGACTGAGGTTCCTCAGACACTGGCAAGAGTCTGGATATGGAGAATGGCTTTAAACCTGGAATAATATCAACATTCTAGAGAAAAGGAGACATTTGATGTATGCCGGGGGAAGAGATGAGTTTGGTGTGCACCTGTTTAATCTTGGGAGGGTGGGACACTGACGGCAAGCTGTTCTGTCGATCATTCCACAATGTATCATGTATTGAAATTTCACACTGAACCCAATAAATAATACTATTATTATTTGTCAATTATTAGTGTGTGTGTGTGTGTGTGTGTGTGTGTGTGTGTGTGTGTGTTTTAAAGACACCCTGTGCCAGCTGCCTTGCCCAGAGGACATCCAATATGCAGGGAAAGAGTGAGAGCAAAGACTGTAGAAGCAAAAGCCTCAGGCAGAGAACGTCAAGGTTGCTGCACCTGTAACAGCACCAGCCCCAGCCATCATCCTGTGACCCCTCTTGTGCGTGTGAGCATGGTGCCATGCCAATGAGGGCTTTTGGGGGAATGGAGAATTCTGATTCACCCCACTGAGCCCTGCTCTCTCCAAGAGCCCTCGTCCCCAGCCTCCCCCAACACTTTGCCTTGTTCCTGATGTGCGCTGAGACTGGAACTAACCAGAAGCTGAGCACAGGAACTTGTGGCCCCTTCCTTCTTATTTTCTATAATGTCCAGGCCGGAACCCGTGCAGGCTAGTGGTGGGCATATCAGAGGATATTCAGGGTCTTCATGATAGGTTGCTCCGGATCCCATTTCTTGCAAGAAATCCCATTTCTTCCCAGTGGGAATTTGGGCTAGGTCCCCCCAGAGCAGACTTGTGACCGCCCCAGACTTCCTGGTTTGGATAAGATCAGTCAATTCCAGAGGCAGCCCGGCTCTCCCTAGTTATTTACCTAACCTGCTTCAGATAGGTGAGGTACCTGGGATTCTGGGTGAAGGGGCAGGAAAGGGTTGTTTTTATTCAGACCTGCTCAGCCCACCTGTCCCAGAGGCTCCATGTTTTCTAGTTCCTATGACAACCAAATCACAGAGTCAAGATTTATTATTGTTCTGGGGAAAAAAGGGAAGGGCTGCATTGTGAGGACTGACGTCCATCTGTCAGTGGGCAGCTGAGTCACCCCGCCATGGTCTGGTGCATCCATGGAGTCACTTCCCTGTGGTCTGAGGTTCACACTTGCCTCCTCTCTTTCGCAAGACGTTGGTCCCCTGTCCATGTCTGTCAGCAAGTGCACGTAACAGGGCTCCCCTGGTGTGCCGAGCCTTTCCCTGAGCACTGCAGGCAGCCAACAGGGTGGGGAGGGAAGCTACTGATGAGGGCACCGGCCTGCCTTCAGGGAGTGAGAACTCATGGGCAGGCACAGTCTTCATCCTTGCAGAGAATACACATATATTCACAGATGGTTTCTAGGGCCGCCCATCACTCAGCCTACTCCATGACCTCAGTCAAGCCACTTGATTTCTCTAAGCCTCAGTAAATAGCACTACCTCATCAGATTGTTTGGAAAAGAAGTGAGATAGTGCTGATAAAGTGCTCAGCACCATGCCTAGCACTCTGCAAAGCAAAGCACTCAATAGAATATTCACTATGACTATGGCTGCTTGGCTAACCCCTGGCCACACATCTCTGGACTACCTAGAAAGTAAAGTAGGGAGAGTTCTTACTACTCCCCCAAACACATGTGCCACTCACCTGTGGGGCAGCCATGGGAGGCCATGATGAACAAACACAACCACTTCTATCTTAGTCTGTTTTCTATTGCTATAACAAAATACTTTAGACAAGGTAGTTTATAAAGAATAGAAATTTGGCTGATGGTTCTAGAAGCTGGAAAGTCCAAAAGTATGGTGCCAGCACCCACTTGGCATCTGATGAGGGCCTTTTTGATGCATCACAACATGACAGAGGGCATCACAGGGCCAAACAGAGTAGGCATGCTAGCTCATCTCTCTTTTCCTCCTTTTATAAAACCACTAATGCCATCACGGGCCTCTTACCCTCATGACTATAACTAATCCTAATTATATCCCCAAAGCCCTACCTTCAAATACTATTAACATTTGAATCTGGGGATTAATTTTTCCAACCCATGAGCTTAAGCCTAGCAGCCCCCTTCTACCATCTAACAATGTGAACCCAGAGGCTTCAGTTGCTCAGAGAAGAAAACAGAACAAGAGAACTGATAGGTCAGCCAAAGGGGGAGGGTCAACAAGGGTGGCAGGAGAAGAGGCCACGAGGTGGGCATTTGGAAAGCATCCTGGAGAGAGAGGCCTGGGCTGCCTAGCTGTGCAACAGGTACCTCTAAGCTTCTAACATCTCTCTTACTCTAGGGCTGTGCTGGCCAAGTGACTTCTGACAACAGACTGGCCTTCTGGGTGGAATTTCCCACCAGAAAAAGGTGATGATGGGTGAACACAGACCATTCAATTAGCTGCACTCACTGTGAGTAGCTAAGTCAGCTCTGTGGTATTTACACTCTGGTTGTGGTGTAACACCTCACAGACTCCTAACCAGCTGGAATTTCTAG
This sequence comes from Tamias sibiricus, assembly GCA_025594165.1. Taxonomy (NCBI): domain Eukaryota; kingdom Metazoa; phylum Chordata; class Mammalia; order Rodentia; family Sciuridae; genus Tamias; species Tamias sibiricus. The sequence goes on along the minus strand of CM046669.1, from coordinate 44,946,507 downwards.
GCCCGGGAATATCATGGCCACAGAAAGGAACTACCCACTGCAAGACCCCCTCGGGGCGAGTCTAGCCTTCCTCAAGGAAATAATACAGCCAGTTTGCAGAGTCATCTGAGGGCACCCAGGCCATTTTCCACGCTGACCTCTGCTACACTATAGCCAGACCAGCTGAGATCTCCCCGCACTGGGCGACCCTAAAGCAATGCTTTTTATCCTGTGGATCAAGACCCATAAATGGGTTATGGAATCAATGCAGCGGGTTGAATGAGCATTCTTTTTTTTTTTTTAATATATATTTATTTGTTTTAGTTGTACACAATGCCTTTATTCTTACGTGGTGCTGAGGATCGAACCCGGGCCACACATGTGCTAGGCGAGCGCTCTACCACTGAGCCACAATCCCAGCCCAAATGAGCATTCTTTAAACACTAGATAGAAGAACAGATATCCCAGTCCTTCCTGAGGAATAAGGGTATTATTTTATGAATCTCTGGCAGGTATATAAATACATTCATGTGTGCATATGTGGGTGTTGTGTGTGTATGTATTTGTAAGCACACGTACACATACACACTACATGGATACGTATCAGTCAGGGTCCCAGCAAGGAAAGATGCCACATTCAAATCAGAACATTTAATAGAGACTATTTAGAAGATGTGGGTAGGGTGTCAGGAAATCACAAGTGACGGTGGGGCTTAATCTTCACCCTGAGGTTTGGAGGCTTCATGGAGGGAGGCATTTCTAGAACACAAGGACTTCATGGAGTGACGTGGAGAGAGGTGCTGTGATCATCTGCTGGGGGCCCGGCCAGCCTGTGGCAACCCTGATGAGGAACGACTGCTCCCTCCTTTCCCTGCCCCCAGGGTCCTGCCAGGGCTGCCCCTCGCTGAACCCAAGAGAAGGGGAGCCAGAGAGACGTTCCTTCGTTCCTATGGTGGGAAACATCCATCTATACTACATGCAAGGGACGCACAGCAAGAGGCCCAGGATTTCTTACTGTGGACCTCAGTTAATGACATTTTAAAAACTGCACCCTAGAGGCATGTGTCAGACATTGAAGTTACTGCCAGGAAAAAGCCAGACGTTTGTGAATGCCCCAGGTCAGCGTGCACCGTGCTGAGGAAGGCCAGTGCCAGGGAAACCGGAGCCAGGAGCTCAGGGCACTCTCCAGATGTGCTCCTCCCGCCCCTGCTGAGGGTCCCCTTCTCCAGTGGCACATCGAGCCTCACCCACCGTCTGCCCAGGATGTGGGCTGAGGGTCAGGGGCAAGGAAGGAGGGGAAGAGTGTGTGGGAGAAAGGAACAAAGGGGCCCGTGGTCACTGACACCCACGCTGTGCAGTTGCCTCAGCTCCTCAAGGACAAAGGGCAGAGTTCTATTTCTGGCTGCATGTAGGAGCCGGAGAAAACGATGGCCTTGTTTTCCGCACGCTTGCGGTTGCTCACTAATCCTTGGGCCACAGGCTGTTGTTCTGGACTCCCGTGATACTGTCTCTAACCTCATGTCCACGGCCCACACAGCTGCTGAGGCCATCAAGGCTTAGTCACATGCTGGAGACTTCCTAACACAGTGTCACCAGCCTCCAGTGCAGAGTCCCTGATGTCTGTCTGGGCCCTGTTGGAGAACTTTCCATGAATCCACAAATCCCTCTCAGACCCCTTGTCAGTGGCTCAATCCAAACTGGGTCTGGAAGGACCGCAGCACTCCCTGAAAGACAGGCCCAGTTCTCAGAGGAGAGACTCTATTATTAAAGGCAATAATTTCCTTTAATATTGAAAAAGGGGGGGGAGGGAGGGCAATAATCAGTGTTCACAGTGACAGAGAAATCTCATTTTGCTCTTGCTATTTCCTTGGGCAATAGAACACAGTTCTGTCCTTATGACCGGGGTGCCTCCTGGCTTCCTCATCTCTGCTTAGAGCTGAGTTGTTTATTTGGGAGTTATTGAAGTGGAGAGCGTCTTGCCCTTTGAACGTTCCACCTCCTCTGGAATCTCTTAACTACTCTCTGCTATGCTCCTGTCACCCATCAGGGCTGAGAAGGAACCTGGAGCACATGGTCAAAGATGGCCCATATAAGCTGGGTGCAGTGGCACACGCCTGTAATCCCAGCACTTAGGAGGCTGAGGCAGGAAGATCGCAAGTTCAAAGCCAGCCTCAGCAATGGCGAGGCACTTAGCAACTCAGTGAGACCCTGTCTCTAAATAAAATACAAAAAAGGGTTGGGGATGTGGCCCAGTGGTTGAGTGCCCCTGAGTTCAATCCCTGGTACCAAAAAAAAAAAAAAAAAAAAAAAAAAAAAAAAAAGTGGCCCATACAGCATGTCCTCTCCTCCACCCAAACTGGCAATTTGGGGTAGAGTCCCTGAGTTAGAGCCTGAAGACACCTGGAAGAAATGGTTTGCCATGTCATATTTTTTAAGTCAACCAAACAGAAAGTAGTTGCTGTGCTATGTTATCAATTTTATCAGAGATATTAACTATAAAGAAGAAAAGAATGTCCAAGAAGCACTGCACATGTGCAGGGGTACTCACCCGAAATTTCTGAGCCTAATTCTGACAATGGCGGAGCTTGGGGAGGCAGATGAAGCGGAGTCACAGTGCCTGGTGGCAGCTGAACAGCAGAAGGCACAGTTCCCTGCACTGGTGCATCACTTCATGGAGCTATGTTGGGATAAAAGTCACCTAGACTCTCAAACTGAAATCGTCTCTCTAGCTGTGTGGACCACTTCATTGACATTACTCTTGCCATCACCAGTGGGTTTGTCCAGAGTGTACAGAAAGGAGGGCAGTAGGCCACCCCTCTGAGAAAATGACAAAAACAGTAAAGGACTTGTTCTTAAGCAGATTGAAGTACAGGTGGGGGAAGAATGGTCAACCCATTGTCAAGTCAGCATCAGGCTGTTACAAAGTTTGTTGGTGCTAAAAAGTAACAGATCAAATGTTCAAAAAGTGAAATTTTATTTACTTGGAATTCAGAAATTCCAGGTTGTATCACATCAGTTATTCAATAAACATAAATTCTTCAACTCTCAAAAAAAAAAAAAAAAAAAAAAAGTCCAAGAGAACTAGTTTTCCAGATGTTGTACTCACCTGTTGAAGCCAGAGTGTCAGAGACAGTTCCTGGTTGGCATCACTTACTACTGACCATTCTTTGCTGCTCTGTCAAGATCCATGTGGTGCCAGCTTCCTTCCTGTGCCTTACACCACAGGTGGGTAGGTGACCGACCTCCATCCCCACCAATAAATTGAGAGAGACCCATTGGGGAGCAGCAGTTCCACCTATTGACCTCATTTTATTCCATCTGCAACAGGAAGCAAGATAATTTCAATAGAGGCCCCAGCAGGGGCTCTGTAAAGTAGGTATGAAATGAAAGAATTAATTACACATTCATGATAGCGATGTTTCTCAATATGGGAAGGAAAAAAAATGAAGAATGACCTGTGGATTTCAAAACTTGAATTCTTTTGGCTATGAAAACCTTTATTCCAAGAAACTCTGAATTAAGCACCAAAATAAATCAAAGAAAAGCAGCATACTCGAGTAAGGTGGTCAGGGTTAGCAAATAAAAATACAAGATAAAGAAGGGGGAGGGCTGGGGTTGTGGCTCAGTGGTAGAGCACTTGTCTTGCATGTGTGAGGCACTGGGTTCAATCCTCAGCACATAAAGATAAATAAATAAAATAAAGGTATTGTGTCCTTCTACAACTTAAAAAAAATTGAAAAAAAAAAAAAAAGAAGGAGGAAACAGTTCATCTATTTACAGAACCGTCTGACACTGTGTGAGGCATTCATGCCAAGCCTTTCCCCAGTTTTCTGGGGCATCAACTGGATGTTCTATAATTTAATTCAATTTTGACACTACCCAGAGTTAGCATAGACTCCACAGGTTTGGGGCAAACATAGATTCCTTCACTTCATTTTCATTGAAATTCTCATTTTCCTGCACTGCTGCCTGCTCTGTGAAGACTTTTTATTAAGTGCAGTTGCTTTTCTTTCTCCTTCCTGCCTCTCCTTTTGGGGTAAACAGAGGAGTAACCACATTCAAATCATTCATCATGGTTCCGTTGGGTAGATGCTGGTGGCCTCCCTGGAACCAATGCTGGGGATGATGGAGCAAGTGCCACCACCTCTCTCTCTTCCCAAAAAGGCAGAGAAGGGCTCTCTGGGTAACAAGTGTTCCAGATAGCGTATTTGGAGAGGAAGCAGGTGAATTTCAACAGAGGGCATCTGTTCACATTGCCCACCCACGAGGGGGGGTGTGTCCATGAAGGTGTGGTCTTGGTGGAATGCAGTTTATGCCCTTGGGCCTCAATGTGATTCAGGCTTAGCCCAGGGGACGCTCCTGCTTTAACTCTCAAGAGCAGTTGAAGAGGATGTGTGTCAGCCATGGGACCAAAAGTACAATCAGAGGCAATGGGTAGCAGCACTGACATAGGTGTCCTAACCAGACTGAGCAGCTGTGACTGGGCTCTCAGTTGCCTGATGTCCCTTGGGTATTTCCTGAGTAACACTCCAGTAGGTGGATGATCCATCACCAGGTTCTGGAATGAGGACAACTCAGAGGAGAGTCCCAGAGTCAACCCAGATGACCACAATTTGTGTTGTGTCAGGCCACTGAGATGTTGGGGCTGTTTGTTACTGTGGCATAACCCATACGATCCTGACTGAGGGGCCAGCATGATCCCAGACCTCCTGTACCTGAATCACCATAGAGGCCTAGCTGAAGTGTTTTTCCAAGTCCTAGTCACACACTTGTAATTTTGATGATCCACCAGGTTTGGGAAGCCCTACTTTTTTCCACACGGATTCTCAGAGCCAGCTAATAATGGAGACTATAGTAGGTTGAATGGGGCCCCCCCCAAAAGATATGTTCACATCCTAATCCTCAGAATCTGTGAATGTTATATTATATTTGGGAGAAAAGATCTCTGTAGACATAATTAAGGATCCTGAAGTGAGGAAATTGACCTGGATTAGCCAACTGGGACCTAAGTCCAATGACAAGTATCCCTATGAGTGTGAAGAAGACCTAACATAGATATGTAAGAGGAGGTCAGATGAAAACAGAGACAAAGAGTGGAGTGATGCACCCACAAGCCATCACCCCAATAGCCACCAGAAGCTGGAAGAGGAAAGGAACCAATTCTCCCCCAGAGACTTTGGAGGGAGTGTGGCCCTGTGACACCTTGATTTCAGACTTCAGAACAGAGAGAAGATGAACTTCCATTGTTTTAAGCCACTAAATTTGTGGTAACCTATTACAGTAGGAAACCTGGATGTATCATCAAGGGGCTCCCAGGCTTTAGAAGGCAATGGAGGCTGCACAAAAGAGAAGGAGTCAAGGCAGCCCAGTGCCCGGCTGACCACAGGGGGCAATTTTGAGCTGTGGTCTGGAGGGATCTGTGCTGCAACTTACGGGAGAAGCCAGGGGAGGGTGGTTCAGAGAGACGCTGTGGATTTGGACACAAGACTGGGGGACTGGCCAGTATTCCAGCCTCAAAAGAGTAGCAGAAATCTGGCAGGAGGAGGGTGGTGTTGATGGGATGGGAGGGCCGGCCAGCATGGCCTTGAAAGCCAAGCTGACATTTCTTCATGTTGATGTTTGTGCAGCCAGAACAGTAACTTGAAAGAATGCCCACGATTTCAAAACAGGCCAAAACAGAAAAATTCCAAATTGCATTTATGATCTGACCACAACCGCAATTATGTGCATATGTATGTGCTTGAGAGATGGACCAAAATATAAGAAAATTAGGAGATATAGGTATAAAGTGGCTCCTCCCCATTTAAAAAATGAAAATAGCAGCTCTATTTAATAAGCAAAAGAAACTCAAAATGAAAAGTGTGCAGTTGATATGGAAATAATGAGCCACTGAATGTTCTCGAGGAAGGGTAAATTGGAGTGGGGAAGAGGAAAGGGGATGAAAATAAAGGTTAAGGAAGATCGTGGGACCAGCTGTGTGCTTAAAAGGAGTGTAGAGGGAGTGTCAGCCAGGACTGAGATGTGGTGTCTGTGAAGGCAGTCCCAGCCACTCAGGAAGGACGCTGCTTGAAACTCCACTGCCCTCTGGTGACCAGATCTGGGATGGCCATCAAATCTCTCTGCAGCTGCCTTAGAAACCACAAGTCAGAGCGTGTGACTGTGCTTGGCTCTACACAATAAAAGGGGACAGTGCTTCCATGGAGCAGGACAGTATTTACAAAGGGGCCAGCCTGACCTGTGGGGCTGTGACAAGCAAGACCCAGGGAGCCGAGTGGGCAAAAGCATGGAGACTTGAGACCAGCTCACCTTCACAGAATCCAAGTTGTTTGGTTTGGTAGGACCAGAGGGCAAGCTTTGGAGGGATGAGGAAGGTGAGGTTGGGAGGTGGGCTGAGGCTTTGCCTAGAAGGGAGTTTGGAATGCATGGCGGGCCTTCCAGGGGCTTAAGAGGGAGCTGTAGAGGCCAAAAGATCCACCAGGACTGAGATGTGGTGTCTGTAAGGGAATTCCTCCAGGAAGGTCATATCATCCAATTTGTACTTTAGAAAGATCATTCTAGCAACAGTGTGGAAACAGGGAGAGGACAGAGCTGGTGGTTGGGAGGCCAGTAGCCCAGGCTACAGACGCCCAGGCCTTGGCTAAGCTGTGTCAGCAGGGCTGGAGAGAAGAAAAGCTCTCCATTCTTTCCGTTATTCATTCGCTCAGGCGTGCTGGGCACAGTGGTGATGCTGGAGCCACACAGTCACACTGGGTACCACACGCCCTGCTGTGCACAGCATGGAAGGAAAGTGCCAACCTGCCCAAGCATTTGAGGCCCCGAAATCTTAACAGTAATTCAGAGTGACCTGTAACAGCTCTTGGAAACATTAGCTCTGGACTTGGCAGAAATTATGTGAGGACTGAATGCATGCGGCATGAGAACTTGGCAAGAGAAGACCTTTGCCATCCACTCATCCAACCACGGCGCCCCCTACAGGATCTGGTGCAACAGTCAAATGGCCCTTGTCAACTGAGAACATTGGTGAGAACTGAAAAGCAATGAACTTGTGTTTTGAAGAAAAACACGTGCAGAAATGTGATGTAGATGATGAGGGGTCTTAATATTTATTTACTGAGGGCTATCAGCCTGAGGACCCCTTTGACTTTGGGTGAGAATGTTTGGAATGTCTGACTGTCCACTGACTGTCCCCAGCAAGTGAGCCCAATTTGAGTGGCAGGTTGGCAACCTTCTTGTTGAGCACCCGTGACTGGCACATTGAATAGATAATGACACTAAGAACTGAATACGATTATGTTCCCATTACAGATGATGAAATTGAGGCATAGAAAGGCAGATTCTACCTGAGGCAGGCTGGCCAGAGTCTCTGATCTTAACCATTTGCTGTGCCTGCCTGTTTGTGCAGTTCACACAATGATGCCCAAAACCACTTTGGAGAGTATTTTGCATTTAACTGTCCACTGCCGTCTTTGTTATCCTCATTCAGCCTGTTTCTTTGTCTGTGAAGGTCATTTTATGGTTAAATGAATCCCAATTAAATATTAACTCTAAAGAAGGCACCTTCTGGGTTCTCCCCTGGATGATTCCCGTTTTTCTCAGAGCCCTGTGTTTGCTTCTGTGTCTGTGTTTTTAGAAGGTCTGGGGATTCAGGGTTCTGTGTAAGGACTCTAAGCTTGGGAAACTGATATCCAAGGGGAGTCAAAACAGATAAGACAGATGAACTGTTCCAGCTATTGGCACAGTCAGCTGAACTAGTGGTCTTTATTTGTTTATTTATTTAGTACCAGGGATTGAACCTAGAGGCACTTAACCACTGACCCATATCCCCAGCCCTTTTTATTTTTTATTTTGAAATAGGGTCTCCCTATGTTGTTGAGGGCCTCACTAAGTTGCTGAGGCTGGCTTTGAACTCGTGATCCTCCTGCCTCAGCCTCCCCAGCTACTGGAATTACAGACATGAGCCACTACACCCCTCTGAACTAATGTTTTTAAACTGGGTTGCTGCTTACAAGTGGGCCATGAAAACAATTTAGTGCATTTTGAACCATATTTTACTTTAGTGAAATTGAGTAAAATGCAAAATATCAGGTGTATTTCACATAGAAAAGTTAGGAATTATTTCAGAAATTTTCTGTTTTAGTTATGTGTATGTGTGTTTATACATACTTGTTTATAATATAAAATATATTTCTCACTGTGGGTCCAGTCCAAAACATCAAAGAGCTGCATATATAAACATTTTCTCCATCTGGTTTCATAATACTTTGTTTACAGTAGTTTTACAACTTATGCCTTGCTCAAGGAAGGAGGAAAGACCATTTCAATCGACCAGCACCCATGATGGAGCAAGAGTGACCCGGACCAAGCCAGTACACAGAGGAGAGATGTTAGCCACAGGCCCAGCAGGGTGGCACATGCCTGTAATCCCAGCAGCTCTGGAGACTGAGTAGGAGGATCACAAGTTTGAGGCCAGCCTCAGCAACTTAGTAAGACACTCAGCAACTTAGTGAGACTCTTGTCTATAAAAATAAAAAGGGATGGGGATATAGCTCAGTGGTAAAGCACCCCTTGGTTCAATACCCACCCAAAACAAAACAAAACAGAAAGAAAAGATGTTAAGCTACAAAGGCAATAAGATGAGGACTGCATGATTAGCCAACCACCTGTGACCCATCTCTCCCTGGGCTAGGAGTCAGTGTTCCAGGACTGGGACAGGAGCAGGACCAGACCTGGACAGCAGCCAGTAGCTGCTACTTGTGGACTAGGGTTAGCAGGTGCCACCCTGAAAGCATATGGAAAATGTCTCAATGATTTAAAATAGTATCTGATGGTGGCACATACGATATGACCTTTCTTTTGTGCGTGTGTGTGTGTGTGTGTGTGTGTGTGTGTAGAGTTTTCTTTTTAATTGGTGCATTATAATTATACTTATTAGTGGGATTCATTACTACTTTTTAAAAATATTTATTTTTTAGTTGTGGTTGGACACAATACCTTTGTTTTATTTATTTATTTTTATGTGGTGCTGAGGATTGAACCCAGGGACTTGCAACTACTGAGCCACAACCCCAGCCCTCATTACTACGTTTTTATACGTATGCACATTATAACAATATAAATTGGTCAATTGCATTTTATAGGTTTTTGTATTGATCTTAATTTTTTACACGAACTTTACATTTATAATCAGACAAAATAACACACTGTTTTTCTGGAGGCGGGTAGGAGGAAATCCCACCTACCTGCTGAGTTAGGGCTCTTCACCCACCTGCAGCTACTCTTGCAGGTGGGGCTCCAGCCCCTGGTGCTCTCTTCCCGGTGACATTTTCACAAGTTCCACCTTCCAGTTCCCTCCGCTCAGCCACCCGCCCCCCCCCCCCCAGGGTTTTCCAGCGATCCTTTTGCACACAAGTTCCTTGGCAGAAGGTTGGGGATCACATGGCCTGGTGACTGATGTTTTCTGACTCATGGAATGGAAAGAAACGCTGCACACAAAAGCAGCACTCAGGACCTCTGTGGCCAGTAGGGGTGACCACACCGTGGGGATGACCACACTGTGGGGAAGTGATTCACCCGGGGCTGCCTGGCGGGTGCACGTGCCCGCCCGCAAGGGCAGCGCAGGGCTCATCTCTCAAGTGACTAATGGGGCTTCTCAGACAGAGGGAGGGAGCCAGGCCCCTCCCAGACCCAACAAGGAGCCCACAGACCCAGCTTCCTTGGGGAGGCCATGAAAGAGGCTGACAAAGAGGTGTCTGAGGAGGCTGCCGACAGCAGCCGTGGGCGGGGGAGACGGGGAGTGAAAAGCACCGCAGACAGGCGCGGGGAGTATGGTCTGGTTGCCCATGGTCAGGCCCCCTGCAGGTCTGACTTCTCTCTCTGTTCTTTCTCTCTTTCCTTCCTCCCCACCCCTTCCTTCCTTCCTTCCTTCCTTCCTTCCTTCCTTCCTTCCTTCCTTCCTTCCTTCCTTCCTTCCTTCCTTTCTCCTGGGGATTGATTCTAGGAGCCCTTTACCACTGAGCGACATCCTAAGTACTTTTTTTGTGTGTGTGTGGTGGTGGGGGGTGGCACTGGGGATTGAACTCAGGGGCACTCGACCACTAAGCCACATCCCCAGCCCTATTTTGTATTTTATTTAGGAACAGGGTCTCAGTTGCTTAGCGCCTCACTTTTGCTGAGGCTGGCTTTGAACTCGTGATCCTCCTGCCTCAGCCTCCCAAGCTGCTGGGATTACAGGCCTGTTGCCTCACCCCCTACCCCCGGCCCAGCAGGCTCTGACTTCTCTCCATGCCACATCCTGGGCCCACCAGGTGAGTGTCACCATCATCAGAAAGAGTCAAATACATAATTAATGTGCTCACACAATACTTATGAAAGTCAGGCACTAAGTCCTTGAGACAGCTGTCCCACGTCATCCTCCCAGCAGCCCCATGAGAACATCAGTAAATCCACTTTGTAGTTGAGAAAATTCTGCCCAGAAACATGAAGCAATTTGCCCAAGGTCACACAGCCACTGAAGAGAAGTCTGACCTAAGATGTCTCATTCCAGAGTCTGTGTTTTACACTGCCTTTTCACATATGATATCTGATTTAATTCTCAGAACAGCAACACAAAACAGGTATTAGAATCTTCAATTTAAAGAAATAAAACTGAAAAAATTTGGCTCAAGAAAGGTTAAGTCTGTTGCCTGAAGTCACACAGCTAATAAGTGGTATTATAGGGACTCACCCAAATCTATGACTCCTAAAACCGTGATCTTTACCATTGCATCTGTGTTCTTGTCATTTTCTGAGACAGTGGTTTTCTTTTCTCCATGGTTTGGGTACATTAGAGCTTGCCTTAACAGCAGTAGCCTCTTGGTTGGTTTCCAGGGTCTGGTAATGCTGTGGCTATAGCAGAGGACCCTGGGGTAGCTATAGCAGAGGACCCTGGGGGACCTCAGGAGAGTAACCACTGCTGCAGCCCAGGAGGTGGTCAGGAATGCAAACCCCCTCCTCACTCTTTTAATTTATTTATTTAATTTTTTGGTGGTGGGGGGATGAACCCTTGTGCATGCAAGGCAAGCACTCTACCAACTGAGCTATATCCCCAGCCCCCCCACTTCACTCTTTTTTTTTAATTTTTTTTTTTTTTGTAGTTGTAGATGGACAGCATGCCTTTATTTTATTTGTTTCATTTTTATGTGGTGCTAAGGATTGAACCCAGTGCCTCATTCATGCTAGGCAAGTGCTCTGCCACTGAGCTACAGCCTCAACTTCACTCTTTCCACCCATTCTTTGGACCATGTGAAGCCAGGGGACCAGGCAGCCACTGGTGCAGCTTCGGGTAGCCTCCAGGGCAACAGGGGACAGGAAGGAGGGCAGGCTGAGGGGCAGATGAGTGGCCCAAACATCCTCCATGATATCAAGCACCCAGGTCAGAACTCACTTCAAATAGGTTCTTATTGACCCAAGGGAAGAGATTTCTGGTGGGCAAAGAGATCCCTGGGGACAGCGTGGCCTTTGCCTTCTAGATCATTTTACGCTGCCGAGCCCAAACTTCAGCTTCCTCCCAAACCCTCTCCACCCCCTAAAGACCAGACACCTCTGGTTCCAGGTCTCCTACCCAACTCCACGGATGGCTTTGGGCTCAACGAACCCAAACTTAACTCCTTTCCAGTCAGAACCAGGCACATCTAGAAAGATAACTCCACAGCCAACAGAAATGTATAAAACCAAATAATGCCAACCCCTATTTGAAGAACCTGCTTGAGATTACCTGGTGCTCGGGGCTGTCTCAGTCACTGATGCCCACCTGCATCAAGTTCATTATCTCACAGGCTTGGAGTCGGAGTTGGGGACACGCCCACAGGTGGAAACAGACACTCTCTTGAGTTCTTTGATTGGGCCTGGCGTCAGAGGGAACCTGAGGCCACGGGAGGGAACCTGAGGCCACGGGAGGAGGGAGCAGGGTGCGCCTTTTCTCTTGTGCTTGGTGCTTGCGTTACTTTCTCTCCTGAGCTCACGTGACGTATGCCAAAGATGTTCTAAGACACTTGTCAAAGGGACGCAGTGCTCTCCACCCCCTCGACCTTGATGACCCTGACAGACGTTCTGGGGCAGACAAGTGAGGCCTTGGGGTGGGAGGGGCGGAGGAGCAGCCCGGGAAGGAACTGCATGTCTGCAAACCTGTTCTTTTGCATTCCTTTGGCAGGCTACCCTACATGTCACGTCCAGCTCCTGATCTGCCACCTGCTTCTTTTCCATCTCTTAGGGGACATTTTACAGCCCATCACTAACGAGAGCTTCTCCCGTGCCCAAGGTTCCCGTTTGCTGGGCCTCCCACTCAGTTGACTCTCGTGGGCCAGGCAGGCCACACTCTGCTTCCTCTGGGAATTGGCTGGGATCCTGTCCCTGCCCGGGATGAGGGCAGGCAGGTAAGCTCAATCAGTAAAAGGATGGAAATAAGCAGACTCACGTGATGGGGCTGATCCTGAAAAGCTCAGTGTCATGCCCAACAGAAAAGCCCAGCTGCCCCTAAAGCCCCCAGAGCTATCTCAGGGTGTCTGGACCACCCATTCTACTCCTGACAAAACCTAGAAGCCCACACAGTGAGAAGGATGGTGAGCCTGGCCGTGTGTGTGTGTGTGTGTGTGTGTGTGTGTGTGTGTTTGCACGCATGCACCCGTTTACCCAATTTGCACATTCTCCCCATCAAACTGGGATCTTCCCGGGCAGGGACCAGTCCTCCTCCTCCTCCTGGATGCTTGATCTTTGTTCTGATCAACTGTCCTTGAGCCACAGGTGAAAGGACACCGTGGAGTCCAGGCAGGATTTCTAGGGGAGAAGAATCAGAAAGCTGCCAATCTAACCCATTCCCTGCCTCCGTTATTCCCCTGCAGCCTGGTTTGCTATGGAGCCTACTCCAAGTGGGGTGTTGGGGACTCTGACTGGCAGAGAGGGGCTGCTGAACCCAGACGGGACAAGGCTCCCAAGGCAGGAGTGCCCAACTGGGAGGACTCTGAGATGATTTTAAAACTGCCGTGAAGTGACACAGGAAAGGCTCCCTCACGGCTTACTTCAGGGCCTGGGGAGGGAAGGGTTGCCCTGGTGGGGTGGAAGAGGCAGGGCCCGGCCCCAAAGCTTATCTCCGCCAACACAGCTCCTCTGATTTGATCGTATTGCATTTGAAGAATGTGTTGGGACCGGGATTGTGGCCCAGCGGTAGAGTTCTTGCCTAGCACGAGTGAGGTTTGATCCTCAGCACCACATAAAAAATAAATACATAAAATAAAGGTGTTGTGTCCATCTACAACTAAAAAAAAAAAAGAAGGGGCTGAGGTTGTGGCTCAGTGGTAGAGCTCTTGCCGAGCATGTGTGAGGCACTGGGTTCAATTCTCAGTACCACAAAAAATAAATGAATAAAATAGAGCTGGGGATATATCTCAGTTGGTAGAGTGCTGGTCTCGCATGCACAAGGCCCTGAGTTCAATTCCCAGCACCACAATAAAAAATAAAAAATAAAGGTCCATTAACATCTAAAAAATATTTTTTTCTTTTTAATATCTTTATTTTGTTTATTCATTTTTATGTGGTGCTGAGGATCGAATCCAGTGCCTCTTGTGTGCGAGGCAAGCCCTCTGCCACTGAGCCACAACTGCAGCCCCTAAAAAAATATTTAAAGAAGAAGGAGGAGGAGGAGGAGGAGGAGGAGGAGGAGGAAAAGGAGGAGGAGTCTCTGTGGCCCCAACTATTAGAAGACCTCCAGCCTGCCTGAACCTGTCCAGTCTGTCCTTCCTCTGTCAAACATCCTCACAGTCCTCACCCTGGGGCTGTGTGAAGAAGCCCACACTTATCTTCCAGGGACTGAGACCTGGGCAGCCTGGCCACTGCAGGAATGTGGTCTTGAGCCCTCTGCCTGCTGTGGTTGAAGGCAGAGAGACTGCTCAAGACTGTCGGCGTTTACGAGCGCCACCTTGGCATGGTGGGGAGAGACGGGACCTTGGGACTGCTCAGGCCTCGGATTCGGGGGCGTTGGGGATCCAGACGTACCATGTACATGTGGAAGTCCCACATGCTGAAGGAATGAGCCCTTGCCCAGGGTCCCAGGGTGCAGTGCAACCTGGCTCCTACTCACCAGCCATGGGACCCTAGATTAGAGACTCGGTTTCCTCACCTGTGTAGATGGAGACCACACCCTGCCGGACCTCCCCCATGGAGTCGTGGTGTCAAGCTGTCAGTGGGCTTCGAAAACTCCGGTGCTGCTGTGGCTCTGGTTACTGCCCCAGGTGAGGACAATGGTCAGGGCCGTCCTGGGGTGTTTGGGACAGTTCCTGGCCTGGTTCTTTGGAGCTGCAGGCCGTGAGTTCAGTGTTGATGGATTGGTAATATATAGAAAGCAAGGGGCACACAATACATGCTTGTGTATTAACTAGTGCCCTGTGTCTTCTGGCCCATTGGTTATGCCTGCTTCTCCTTCCACCCACCCCACTTTCTGCTGCCACCAGACCTTCAGGGATGACTGATAAGAGTGTCTGAGGTAGGGGTAGGGTGTCTGGTCAGTGTCAGCTTGAGGAGGAGAGAGAGTCCCAACTGACCTAGTGTCCAGCTCCAGAGGTGAGCGCTAAAAGACCATATACAGTTTGGCCTCAGCTTCAGGACCAGCATGAACCTGGCTTTGCAAGCTGTGAAACTTCTACAGAGCTGCCCTGGAGCTGGGAGCTCCTACAACCTTAGCAGATATGTGTGATAGAGGGGGTCAGAACTGATGGGAGACTTCTGGCTGCAGAAACATCCTTTCCCTGACCCCTCCTCACAGACGTCGTGTCCACTCTCCTTTCCCTCCCCATCCTCAGTGACTGTGACCCTTCCTCACTGAAAATGCTGGCTTTGGCTGCCACCCCCATGTGTTAGTCAGCTTTCTATTACTGTAACAAAATATCTGACATAATCAAAATCAATGTATAAAGAAAAAAGGTTTATTTTGACTAACAGTTTTGAAGGTTCCAGTTCATGATTGGTTGTCCTGGTTGCTTATAGGCCTTGGGGGAGAGGATGGGAAGAGCAAATCATGGCAGGAATGTGCTTACCTCATGTCCAGGAAGCAAAAAAGAGAAAGAAGGGACCCAGATCCCACAGGTCACTTCAAGGGCATGCCCCAAGTGACCTGATGGCCTCCCACTAAGCCCCATCTCCTAAAGATTCCAGCATTTGCCGGGAGCGGTGGCATGCCTGTAATCCCAGCACTTGGGAGGCTGAGGCAGGGGGATTGTGAGTTCAAAGCCAGCCTCAGCAATGGTGAGGCACTTAGCAACTCAGTGAGACCCTGTCTCTAATAAATACACAAAAAGGGCTGGGGATGTGGCCCAGGGGTCGAGTGCCCCTGAGTTAAATCCCCGGTACCAAAAAAAAAAAAAAAAAAAAAAAAAAATTCCAGCATTTCCCGCCTAGTGCCGTGGCCTAGGGACCAAGCCTCTAATATATGGGCCTTTTGGGGGATACTAAAAATCCAAACTAGGGTACCCCACTTCCCAAAGATAGACCTCTTCTATGGCCTGTCCAGTTCTGCCCTCAGCCTCCCCCAGAGATTCCCCGAGGACTCCTCCAGGCTAAGGATCCCAGAGGAGCAGGAGGGGTGACTCTCACAGCCTGAAGCCCTGAGCCCTGAGGGGAGGCTTTCTGGGTCGGGGTGGAGTTCTGGGGTGGACAGGCTGGACTGTGGGCCCCACAATGCCTTGCTGCCTGCTTGTCCCTCTAGGTGTGTGATCCAGGCCAAGGATCAAACCAACAGCCTGCAGAGGGTGGAAGTCCAAGGCCTGTGGTGATCTGGGCACTGAAGAGAAGGCAGATGTGACATCCCAGGACCCACAGTGGCTGTGCTGCCTGGCTTTGAGGCCCTGGATGGGCATCGCCCTCCTGATTCTCCACAGCAGCCCCCACCCCCATGTTCAGTTCTCGCTGCACCTTCAACCCACCCTCTGACCTCCCCTGCCAGTTGCCATAAGACCAGCACATCGCTGGGCTCACAGAACTTTTTAAGTACAGGCTATCCTCACTCTTCACGGATCCTGCATTTACGAGTTCACTTGCTTGCTTGCTAAAATTTATCTGTTCGCCTGGGGTTGTGGCTCAGTGGAAGAGCGCTTGCCTAGCATGCGTGAGGCACTGGGTTTGGTCCTCAGCACCACATAAAAATTAGACAAATAAAATAAAGGTATTGTGTCCATCTTTAAAAAAAAAAGTTTAAAAAAATTTTTATCTCGTAACCCTAAAATCAATACTTGATGCTCAGCTAGCCGCGGTGGTGGACGCCTGTAATCTCAGCAGCTCAGGAGGCTGAGGCAGGAGGATCACGAGTTCAAAGCCAGCCTCAGCAGTGGCGAGGCGCTAAGCAACTCAATGAGACCCTGTCTCTAATAAAATACAAAAAAGGCCTGGGGATGGCTCAGTGGTCGAGTGCCCCTGAGTTCAATCCCTGGTACCAAAAAAAAAAAAAAAAAACCTTGCTGCTTTTTGGGGTCATTCACTGACATGCACAGAGCAGTGGAGAATTAGAGAGAGTCCCCAGCGGAGTTGGAGTGGGGCCCACGCTGCCTCCATGTTTCAGCTCTCATACCATGAACAAGTCCTTTCTGCAGTCTGGTTAGTGCCATGTTTTTGAATTTTTGTGGTTTTTTTGTTTGTTTGTTTGTTTGTTTTGTTTTCGTGCTTTTGGTTGGTGATTTTGCTGCTTAAATTGACCCCCCAGGCACAGAGCTGAGGTGCTAGCTAGTGTTCCCAAGTGCAAGAAGGCTGTGAGGAGCCTTACGGAAAAAGTCAAGTGTCAGATGAGTTTCATTCAGGCATGGGATGTGGTGCTGTCAGTCATGAGTTCAGTGTTAATGAGTCAACAATATCTAGTAAATAAGATGTCTTTAAACAGAAACACAAACAAGGCCATGCATGGACCTGTTGAGAAATTTGTGACCAGAGGTTTGTAGAAACCTAACCTTAATTTCCCCCCAGGACCAATGCTTCAATAGTCATTGGTTCTAGTCATCATGGAGACTTTCTTTTTTCTTTCTTTTTTTTTTTTTTTGGTTCCAGGGATTGAGCCCACTGGGGGTGCTTTACCACTGAGCTACCTCCCCAGTCCTTTTTATTTTTTTTTTTATTTTGAGACAGGGTCTTGCTAAATTGCTAAGGGTCCCACTAAGTTGCTGAGGCTGGCATTGAACTTAAATCTCAGCCTCCATAGTTTCTGGAATCACAGGTGTGTACCACTGTACCCAGCAGTTTTAGAAAACCTAATTGCTGCAAATAACAACAAATAACTGCCCAGTGACAATGCCCATGCCCACCTGGAGTCAGAATTTGCTGGACTTGGGCCCTGGCACCTGTTTTTCAGTTTCACAGGTGACTCTGATGCTGGGCCTGAGCAGGAATCGTGCAGTCCACACCTCAGAGCAGCCACGTGAGGCCTGCAGGGCCCTGGACAGAGTAAATCGGAGATCTCAAGACAGTCTTCTGGCATATCTGTGCGGTGATGTGTAGTGAGCATAGAGCTAGTAGGTATTAGAGACCTGGAGACTCTTGTGTGACTTGAGGCAAGGCATCCAACATCCAGGTCCTCAGTGTCCCCACCATAACATGAGGATGACAGTAGTGGGGTGTGTGTGAGTCTCTGAGACTCAGACATTTCTTGTGGGCTGGAACCCCCTTCACTGGCAGGAAGGACTTAGGTGTCTTTGTTTTTGGTGCTGGGGATTGAACTCAGGGGCACTCGACCACTGAGCCACATCCCCAGCTCTATTTTGTATTTTATTTAGAGACAGAGTCTCACTGAATGCAGGAGCCCTGATTTGGGAGATGGCTAAGATTGTGGTTGGCTACAGGCCATGGAGATGTTTGGACATTGCCACCTTCCGTGGTCTCGCGGAACTTGGCCCAAATCTCATGAGACTTGGGCAGAGATCGGAGCGGTTCGGCGCCATTTGGTTGTTAGAGGAGCGTGGACGGTGTGTCGGGGTGTTGTTGGAGCTGGAGAGAGAAGCTGACAGAATAAAGAGCCTGTTTGTTTCCAGTCTGCCTCTAAACTTATTCTCGCGGCTTTGCTGCTCCAAGTGGCCATCGCTTCAGGTGGCAACAACTGAATTGCTTAGCCTTTCCATTGATGAGGCTGGCTTTGAACTTGCAATTCCCCTGCCTCAGCCTCCCAGCTGGGATTACAGGCGGAGTGGAGACTTAGGTGTCTTTTGAGAAAAAAAAAAAAACTCATCCCAAGAGAAATGGCAGATGGTCTTGGTCCAAGAGTGATGAAAACACCTTCCTGGGGAGGGACAGGAGGAGGACACTTGGAGGACCATTTGGTTTTTGTTGCTTGGACCAGTCTCTAGCCTGGCATCGGCAGACTTGTTCCTGCGGAGACTACAGGGAAGGCTGCTCACCCAGGAATCTTGGTGAGACCCAGGGAGACAAGGCCATGCATTGAAACCAATGCGTGGCTCAGGGCAGAGACAGACTGTACCTCTGAAAGAAGGGTGCTACCCAGCATGCAGCCTGGCCTGCTCTGTGGGGGACAAGTCTGCACCAGCAGCGTCCTTCCCTGGACCCAGGATGTATCTCCTTCACGGTCTTTGGAAGCACGAAGGGCAGCTGCTCCAGATGTCACCTCAGACACCTGGAGAGGAATGAGCTCCCTTCCAGGGACAACCCAGCGGGGAAACCCAGACGCCCTGCAGAGCCAGAGAAAGGCTGTGACCATTTGTTTACCCCAGAGCTGTATGTTTGGGGGGGCAAGGGCTCCCAAGTTTTGAGAATCAGCTGAGCTGGTAGCTATCAAAGAGTTTTGAAGCAGTACAGAAAGAGTCAGACAAACACAGGGCGTTTTATATCGGTCCTTTCCGACAGCATCCTCTAATGAACCAGAACCAGGTGGCTTCTATGGGGCAGACCTCTGCAGACGCCCACTGTGAAGCTGGCCTGGTGGGAGAGGTGGGCCCGGGTGGTGCATTTCCCTCAGAAGCCAGATGTATACTGTGGGCCGGCCAGTGTTCACCCTCCCAGCCTGGTCTTCCTATCAACAGAGTTGTATTGTGTACAATGTCTCTTTGTTTGCTTTGAGTGAAAAAACTGTATTTTTTCCATATTCATAATAGCCAAGATATGGCAACAACCCAAGTGTCCATCAACAAATGAATGGATAAAGACAATGCGGTATATACATATAATGGAATATTATTCAGACTTTAAAAAAAAAGGAATCCTGCCAATTGCAACAACGTGGGTTGTCTAGAGGACATTATGCTAATTAAAATAAGGCAGAACAGAAAGGCATATTGCATGATTCCACTATTATACAGGGTATCTAGAATAGTGAAACTTATAGCAGCAGACAACAGGATGGTGGTTTTTCAGAGGCTGGAGAGAAGGAAAATTTGGTCAATAGGTATAAAGTTTCTGTTACTCAAGATGAATAAATTCTAGAGATCTGTAAACAACATAATGTCTATAGTTAACAACCCAGTATTGTGCTCTTTAAGTCGGGCACTGTGGTGCACACCTGTAATCCCAGCAACTCAGGAGGCTGAGGCAGGAGGATGGGAAGTTCAAGGCCAGCCTCAGCAATTTAGTGAGACCCTGTCTCAAAATAAAAACTAAAAAGGACTGGGGATGTAGCTCAGTGGTAAAGTGCCCCTGGGTTCAATTCCTAATGCCAAAAATAAATAAACAAACAAATAAAAAAATTAAATGTTGCTGGGCGCAGTGGCGCACGCCTGTAATCCCTGCATTTGGGAGGCTGAGGCAGGAGGATCGCAAGTTCAAAGCCAGCCTCAGCAATGGTGAGGCACTTAGCAACTCAGTGAGACCCTGTCTCTAATAAAATACAAAAAAGGGCTGGGGATGTGGCCCAGTGGTCGAGTGCCCCTGAGTTCAATCCCTGGTACGAAAAAAAACCAAAATCTCTTATGTTGTGTTCTTACCACAATACACAGACACACACACACACACACACACACACACACACACACACACACACACATGAATACAAGGACATTTTTAGAGGTGACCAATATGTTAGTTCCTCAACTGTGAAAGTGGTACCACAGGCGTACACATATGTTCAAGCTCATCAAAGTGTACACTTAAAATGTGTGCAACTTTTTGTATATCAACTATGCCTCAATAAATCTTTAAAAATAATCAAAACAAGCCGGGCGCGGTGGTGCACGCCTGTAATCCCAGCACTTTGGGAGGCTGAGGCAGGAGGATCGCGAGTTCAAAGCCAGCCTCAGCAATGGCGAGGCACTTAGCAACTCAGTGAGACCCTGTCTCTAAATAAAATACAAAAAAGGGCTGGGGATGTGACCCAGTGGTCGAGTGCCCCTGAGTTCAATCCCTGGTACCACAAAAAAAAAAAAAAAAAAAAATAATAATAAATACAAAACAAACGAACAAACAAAAAACCCAAATGAAATGGAATTTTCCCCCAATTAAAAAGTAGAAGATTTCTGGGGCGGGGATTGTGGCCCAGCGCTGGAGCGCTCGCCTGGCATGTGCGCGGCCGGGTTCGATCCTCAGCACCACGTAAAAATGAGGGCATTGTGTACAACTAAAGCAAATAAATAAGTATTTTAAAAAAACAAACAACGACAACAACAAAAAACTAGAAGACTTCAACACAAGGAAAATCTATAAGGGCAGGAGCTGCCACGATCCTGCCTGGGGCCCACCTGCTCTCACCCACCCCTCGCCCCTCATCCCCCGACCCAAGTCCACTGGAGCTGCTACATCAGACCTTGGATGGCTCCCCCACTGCCCTGCCACAGGGCAGCTCCTCAGTAAATCCTGGGTTCCTTTTATTTCTTGGGTTCCCCTTGCAAGAACAGACTCCATCAAGGTGCTTCAAAGAAAAAAGGTTTCATCAATGAGAAGGTCACAAATGAGAAAGGAAACAAAACTCCCTGGATCAGAGACAGCCACTTCTCTGTCCCATCTCTAGCATATAAAGCAGGGTTTACTTAAAAGGGGTAACAGATGCTCCTCCTGCGATGGAGAAGGGGGCCGTAGCTGGTATCCTGGTATCCCAAGAAGAGAGAGTGTTCTGCCTTTTTTTGGGTCTCAGGCTACCTTTGTTCTCCCGCTCTCTTCCCCTTCGCCCTCTCCTTCCTGCATCTGTGATTAGGCCCAGGAATGCTCCAAAAGGTGGGAAACAGGTGGGCTGAAGGGGGAGGGCAGGATGGAGCAGCCCAGGACACATTAATTAACAACTTTATAGCTCCCTGTAGGGAGGGGCAATTCCTGAGACAGGTTATTTTAGCAACAGGCTGGAGCAGGGGCAGGTTCTTGATGAGGGTGGAGGAAGGGCTCCCAGGGCACTTCAGTCCCTCAGGGGGCAGTCTCCAACTTCCTGGTCTCACGCAAATTGGCCTCCTTGGTCTGACCTGACTCAGCTCACCTATCTGTACGAACTGCCTGTCTCATTCTGGCTTCATTCGGAGGACTTCGTGGACAGTCCAGGTCAGAGCTAAGGTGCAGACCGTCTGGGAAGCAGGTGCAGGATCAGTATGATAGAGGTGACCAGAACTGAGAGGGCACTTGTCCCCTTTCACTTCACTGTCCTTTCTTCTGGAAGTGTGGAGGATGCACAGGGAGGAGAAGAACAGAACTGGACCTTCTTTTTCGGGGTAGGGCAGTTACCAACCATGTGGGAACTGGACAAACTGCTTTTGATCTCTCATGGGCTCACCATGGCACGAAAGTCCTCCATAGGCCAGGAGGTGCTCTGATGGCCCAGTGCTATTGTTGGAGAAGGCCAAGGGGGTACCATGGAGCAAGCACTGCCACCCCTGGACCACAGACACCTCCCCGCAGACTGGATGTGGTCCCACCCTTCGGATGCCACAGCAAAGCCAGCAAAACTTCCGGCCAGACTGCAGGGGCTCCTCCAATTCTGAACCACCAAACCCCGGGCCCCATCACCACCCCTTCCCCAGACAGACACAGGCGTGAGACCTTTCTGTGGAAAGGAAGCTCAGTCTTCTATCTCCACAGGGACATCTGGGCATTCGGGGGGGCCACCCCCTGCCCTGCAGGGGACTCCAGCAGAGGCTCTATGGAAAAGCAAGTCCTGCACTCAATTGTTTTCACCCAGTGAACACAGTGGAGTCCGGGCCGCAACTGGGAGTGCAGGCTAAAAATGTTCCCTGGTTTCTGTTTGATCCCAGGCCACCCAATCTAATTGTCATCTCCTTCAGAGCCTGCCCAGGGTGCGATGGTGCTTTTTCCCATGGTCTGTTGATTGCCTATCTCCTCCCCTGTCACAAGGACAGGGCCCTCATCACTTCTATCACCGAGTACACTCAGGTCCAGTATGCCACAGGTCTCAAGTGTTTGTCAGATGAATCTGGTAAAAACTATAAAATGGAGCTTGGTTGGGGGAAGCCTGGTAACAGCACTTATCCAGTATATTTAAGGCCCTGGGTTCCATGCCCAGGACCAAAAGCAAACAAAGTGTATATGTATAAATATATATATATTTATATATATAAATAAATATATATAAAGGCCATTGCTTTCCTTTCCAAGAGCAGACTGCTCTTGTGGCCCTGTACAGCCATAGGGACTGAGGGCCAAACCCAAGCCTCTGTCCCCTCACAACTTCACCTCCTGCCTCTCAAAAGATGTTTGGTCTTTTAATGGTTAGTCCTGGGTGGGACTCCATAGATTTCCAAGGAAGCTCCACATCACAATCACCTGTTTAAAAACTCCAATTTCTGGATCCTACCACTAGTTTCCAATTCTTATGGTTCAGTGTGGCATAGAGGGTCCCCAGAAACTCTATGACTACCCCACAAGTCCTGACTACCCCACACACTGTGATGTTAGGAACAGCTTCTTTGTACCTTAATGTCTTCACCCATAAAATGGAGCTAATATCAACCTTATAGGCTTATTGTGTGGATCAAAGTCAACAGTGTGTGTGAAGCTCTTGGTGCAATGCCCCACCCAGAGTGAATACTGAATAAATGTAGCTATTATTGTAATTGTTATCTCACCACTACTTAGTGGCTGACGTGGGGTGAACATCCAGGTCTCCTGATCCTGGATCCAGTGTTCTTTCCAACACGTCACTCTTCGTGTGCACACAGCCTTCCCTCTGAGGCCAGACTCCACACTCAGCAAAGTAAGCACATGGTCGCTGCCCGGGGAACCCTTTAATCAAACCATGTGGAACACAGACCTGAACCTGAAAATGAAGAGCAGCCCGACCCCCGGGGACCAGAGAGGTGGAGAACAAGGAATGCAGCTTTTGGGTCCTTTGGGAAGCCATCCGGCTGCTTCTGTTAGCATTTCGTTATGGAAATACTGGGAACCAAAAATAGAAGTTCTTGAGAGGAGCTTAATCCTCTGGGCTTTACAAAACAGCTGCTGGAGAGTTCTACGAATCAACCACCACCAGAGGGCGCTGTCGTCACATGCAGGTGGTGGCTGGTGGGCCAGACCAGATTGGAACTTTCTGCAGAAAACCCCCTAAAACCTTCAGCAACCGCCTGCCCCAGCTTACTGGTGTGTGAGCTCATGGTCTGGGGTGGGAGGGTCCCCATAGAGGATCAGCTCCTGATCCTAGGAAAACCACTTTGCAACTCAGTTCACTGCTATCCTCCTTGAAGACCCTTAAAAGCAAGGCTGGGGGGCTGAGGTTGTGGCTCAGTGGTAGAGTGCTTGCCAAGCAGGTGTGAGGCACTGGGTTTGATTCTCAGCACCACATATAAATAAAAAAATAAATGTCTATTAACAACTAAAAGAAAGTATATTTTAACAATACAATGAGAGAGAGAGAGAGAGTGTGTGTGTGTGTGTGTGTGTGTGGCTGGTTCCTGCATTTGTTTTTTCTCCATTCTCCCATCCTATCCCACCCCACCCCAGCACCCAGGGCAGTGCTGTTCACATAGTAGGCATGACATACACATCCGGTTTTGTGATAAATGGGCCTGTGTGTCTAGTATGTTGGGTTTTTTTTTTGTTTTTTTGTTTTTTGTCACTATGACCAAAATACCTGACAAAAACAACTTAAAGGAGGAAACGTTTGTTTTGGCTCATGGTATCAGAAGTTTTCAGTCTGCGGTTAGCTGGTTCTATTTCTTTGGATCTGAGTTGAGGCAGAACATCATGGCAGAAGGACGCAGTAGAGGAAAGCTGCTCAGCTCATGACAGCCAGGAAGCAAAGAAAGGGGTCAGGGGAGAGGGGAAGAAGTCAAGGACAAGGTGTAGTTCCCAAGGACACCCCAGTGACCTACTTCCTCTAACCATGCCCCCCTGCCCACAGTTTCCACCACCTCCCAAATCCACCATAAGAGGTTCCAGCCCTCACAATCCAGTCATGTCCTCAAAGAACCCCCTCTGGATATTGCTGTATTGGGGACCAAGGATTCAATACATGAGCTCTTGGGGGACACTCCATACTATAACATCCCATTCCAAACCATAACATCCGATGTAATTCACAAATTGTGAGAAGTATCAAAGAACAAAATTTCAATAAATTGAGTCTTAAAAATTCGAATAGCTTTTATTACCCATTCATGAACCAGGCAGCATCCAGCCCATTAAATAGGAAAGAACACCCATGAACTGACCAGACAGCTGGACTTTATCGGCAGAAAAGGTTAAGGAAAGAAATGAGCAACAAGAAGCAGATCGGTCATTTCAAAGTTACTTTCCTTCTAGGAAATGTTGGCTTAAACGGATTTGGCTATCATCTCTCCTAATCTCTCAAAGGGCAGATCTTACATGTAAACAGCTTAGGTTTTGGTTTAGTGACATGAAACCTTAGCATGAATGACTCCATTTTGGGGTTGGAGAGTTGGGACCTAGTGCAGGAACTCAGTCCAAGTCAATAGGCTCCCATAAATTTAATTTAACAGGAGAAAAAAAAAAAAAAAAAAACTGCCTGAGTTTGGAAGAAATGGTACACAGAGTGGAGTGGTATGAATCAGGGAAAGGGTTACAACTAACTGTCAGGAGCCATCCATGGGTTGCATGTGGGTCACCGCACATCAAAGCCTAGTGGATAGAGACATCTGGTGTCTGGGAATGAGCAGTGGACATTTTCTCTGGTCAATTGCCCGGGACAATGTGAATTTCTATCCCACTCTGAAGTGGCCCACACAGCACCTGAGATGGGTGTGACCTGCCAAGATGTCAATCAACCTGCTGACTGCAAGACATCAGGAAGCAAGACTCCATCCTTGAAACCTTATCCCTGCCTTTGATGTATCCCCTTAAATAAACCAGGAGCCATCTTTTTGTGTCCAGAACCCATGTGGACTAGATCTATCAGGGCCTTCGCCTTTTGTAAATATATTTCTGAATATTTGTGTTTTATCATTCACTAATTATTTGAGACTTTAAGTTTGGGGATGGCTTGGATTCCCCTGGACAGGAAGAAGAACCCCCCAAAGAGATGCTGGCTGTCATTCCCATTAACTGACAATTAAGGAAAGGGTCATGGTTACTGGGTCAGGCGGGAGGATACTGGATGTATTTCAGGGATCCTGGATAGTAAGAGTCCTCAGTGCTGAGATCAAATCCTCCACTTCAGGACTCTGAGTGGCAGCACCATGAATACGGAGGAGATAAGTCCAAGAAACCCCAGCCACTTATGGCCTGTCCTCCACATGGGCGTCACTGACCACTCCTCCCTCCCCCCACAGCCATTGTCACACTCTCATGTCTAGGGATGGCTTGTAGCTGCCACCATCAAGCTATGAGCTCCCACTGGTGGGCCTGGTTCCCACTGCCTCCCTCTGGGTGATGTCATGGGGCCTATTACCTTGAGCCTGTCCAAGGTAACACATCCTTAGTCCAGGGAGTCCCTCTTAAGGGACATTGCCTTATTCACAACAGAATTCCGTGAAGACTAGAGCACAATAAATGTTTGTTAAGCGAAGGATTAGACTAAATGTTAAGAAGAAGAAAAAAGGAAAAAAAGGGAGCTAGCCCATGCATCGGCCCTGATGGAGGGCAGGGAGGGTCCCGAGCCAGGAAACTGAAGACCTGGGCAGAACCCAAACCACTGGGGCGGGGGGGTAGGTTGGGACAAGCTCGGCATGGTGGACCCACCTGGACACACCTGATACTGGAACCCCAGCAGCAAGACTGAGTCTCCTACTGGTAGCTTCTGAAGTCTTTCGGATCACTGAGGTAGGCAGTGGACTGGCTGGCTCTGCACGGCCCCACAGGGAGAGGATGAGGCGTCAACCCTGGGACAGGCAGGGATAACGGTCTGGGTCGACACAGCAGCTCCTCCAGCCCACATTTTTCCCTTTGGGATTCAGAGCAGGTGGTCTCCAGGGAGCCATGTGGCAAGGAGAGGCAGCTCAGGGGGCACCTTAGCAGCCAAGACTGGGGAGTGACCTGTGAGGACAGCATTTGTTTTCTCCCCAGCTCAGGCGGTCCCAGCCGCCCACGCTGGTTGCCATTTGCTGTGGTGGTTGCCAGGGGAACCACTTACTATTTTTATACATTCTCCAGATGATGAGGCTGTGGAAACTCTCAGGCAAGGTTGGTCCAGGGGTGATCCTAGAAGCCATGTCCAAGCAGGCTTTGCCAGAGACCTTGGCAGGAGGGCGGGGAACTGTTCTGATGGTCCAGGAGTGGCTTTGGCATTCCAGCTTACAACCCTGAGTGTGGGGATGGGAGAGGGCTGCGAGAGGGAGTGTGCCAGGGTGAGGGCATCAGGGCCTTCCCCCGCTCACTCATTCACCACATGTTCATCTGCCCATTCACCCGTGTTCTCGAACCTTGAAGGTGCTGGGTGGGCACTGTGCTAGGTGGCAAGGGCACAGCTGTGATAGCACAAGTGCATGTGACATGTGACAGCCTGGTGGGGAGGCAGACAAAGCAAACCACAATCACAGTTCCACAGGATCCACGCTGCCACGGGGTCCACGCTGCCACGGGGTCCACGCTGCCACGGGGTCCACGCTGCCACGGGGCGTGCTGGGTACATGTGCCTGTCTTGGCAAGGAGAGGGTCTGCGGAAGCTCCCTTGATGAAGTGGTATCTAAGCCAAGATGGGGGTTTGCAGGCAATGTGGGCAAGGGGGAAAAGCATCCAGGCAGAGTGATCGGCATGTGCAAAGGCCCAGGGGAGACGGTGAGCACAGCACTTTATGGTTAGAGGACAGGCCTCGAGAAGCTAACTAGCTTCTCCAGGGTCATAGTGACGAAGCCAGGATTCAGATGCAGGTTAGTCTGACTCTAAAACCTGTCTCCACAAGGCGCTGTGGCTTGCTGCACATACACCTGCTCCGTGCCAGGCATCAGCCTAAGCACTGCAGGTTCAAAGACGTTCAGTATTTCCCTAAATGGCCCCATGCCCCTTGATCTGGGACGGGCTTTGTGGCTACCATGGTGAGTAGAAATGATGCTGCCTAACTTCAGAGGCATAAAGGAGGGAGAGCCCAGCAACCAGCATCACCCTCTAGAAGTGAGTGAGAGAGTGAGGGAGACTTCATCATTCCAGCTGGTCCCTGGATATCAGGGACAGAGAAGCCATCCCCACAGCACCTGCTGAGTTCCCAGCACACAAGATCTCTGAGCACAATGGGTGGCCGATCCACAGCACTAAACTTTGTGCAGTTGGTTGCATAGCTGTAGTAAGTGGAATGAGGCATTTGTAAACTGTAAAGTGCTATACCCATGTAAGATGTTATTAGTAAACCCAAGTTTGGAGTAATGGGATTGTGTTGATGTCTGAGGAAGTAAACTTGTGTTTGAGGTTGAGTTTCCCTCAAAACAGAGAATGGGACAGGGTTTGTGTGCAGGCACACTCACTTGGGAAGTGACCCACAGAACCAGGCACAGGGGACTGGGGAGAATGAAACCAAGAAGACTCAGCCAATCCAAAGATGTTATTGAGCTAACACCACAGTGAACAGTTGGGACTTGCTATAGATTGGATCTGGAATGTCCCTCAAAGACCCATGTGTTAAAGGGTTAATCACACCAGGCATGGTGGCACGTGCCTATAATCCCACTACTCAGGAGGCTGAGGCAGGAGGATGGCAAGTTCAGTGCCAGCCTGGGCAACTTATTGAGACCCTGTTTTTCAAAATAAAATAGAAAGTGCTGGAGGGCTGGGATTGTGGCTCAGCGGTAGAGCACTTGCCTAGCATGTGCGCGGCCCGGGTTCGATCCTCAGCACCACATACAAATAAACACATTGTGTACAACTAAAAGCAAATAAATAAATATTTAAAAAAAAAAAAAAAGAAAGTGCTGGAGGGGCTGGAGTTGTGGCTCAGTGGTAGAGCGCTTTCTTAGCACATGTGAGGCACTGGGTTTGATTCTCAGCACCACATGTAAATAAATAAAATAAAGGTCCATCACAACTAAAAAATATAAATAAATAAAAAATAAAATAAAGAGCGCTGGAAGGTATCTCAGTGGTGGAGTGCTTACCTGGAATGCATGAGGCCCTGAGTTCAATTCCCAGTCCAATAAAGAAAAAAAATTAGGTCTTGGTCACCAGTCCCTGGTGTTATTAGGAGATGGTGGAACCTTTTGTAGGTGGGGCCTCGTGGAAGGAAGCCAGGTTATTGGGGCTGTGCCCTTGAAAGAATAATGGGACCCTGGTCTCTCTCTTTCTCCTCCTCCTCTTCCTTTTGCTCCCCCTTCTTCTTTTTCTTTTTAAACTCCCTCACTCCCTCACTCTCTCACTCCTTCTAGCCACCAGGAGCTGAGCAGGTTTCCTCCACCACAGGCCCAATAACAACCAAACCAACCAACCATGGACTGAAACCTCTGAAACTGAGAGCTGAAATACAGTTTTCCTCCTTTAAAGTTGGTTATCTCATGTCTCATATTATCTCACAGGGCTCAACATCACCTGAGCTATATAGAATGAGCCTTGAAGGACTCTGTGGAGGCTCTGTCTACCCAGGTTCCCATTAGCTGAGGCTTTCGCCCAGGGTCATCAACTCCTTGCACCTGCCGTTTGCAAACTCTCCAGATTGGCATGAGCAGCTCTCCTCAGCTCTGTGTGGCTGAGGAACCCAGAGAAGACAGCACCATCTGGCACAGAGAGATTTCACATGTTCTTGGCTGTCAGACTGTGAAATGGAGCATAGAAGATGACTGACCTGACATGGTATTAAATAATCCTCCAGGCAATGATTACATTTGATGTCCTGGACAGAGCCTGCAGGGCCAGCCTCTGCCTGGCCAGTTACTTCCCCCACCGAGGTGGGGCAGCCTGTTCCAGGCCTTAATGACTGAGGCCTTAGAGCACTAGAAGCCACCATCTATCAGAAGGGTCTGCTGGGTTCCTTGAGCCCCACAGGGCCTCTCTGGTCCTCACAGCCTGGAGCCAGGACACTCGCTGCCTCGTGGGGACTCAGCTCTGAGGGTGGATCTCTAGGTTGGGCCCCTTGCAGCCAAACCTCAGGTGGCTGAGGGGACAGGGGTGGAGGCAGGCCAGGCTTTTTGGAGATTGGTCTTGGAAGCTAGTGTGCAGGGTGGGCTAGCTTTACTCAGACCCTTCGCTTTCCTGGAAGCTGCTGAGGAGGTGGTTGAAGAAGGAGTGAAGTGTCCGCCTAGAGGTCTTCAGCCTTAGAGCACTTAAGCCTGGGCTGGATGACCTCTGCCTGACCTCCACCTCTAGAGACCTGGGGTGCTGGTCAGGCCTCTGCTCTTCTGCAGGCCAGTGAACTCCATTGATCACCCTCCTGGGACATTCAGTAGCTACTGGCCTTATGATAATAGCTTTTCAATGGTTCCATGCTCCAGGGCCTTGTTTCCTCTTCCTCCCTGTCATGGCAAGGGAGCTGGCCCAGTGCCCTCAGCAAGGGGTGAAGCTCCAAGCCAGAGTACAGAGAGGGGAGGCCACAGACTGGCATTCTGGGGTGCAGAGAAATATTTCCCTAAGAGAGTATGGAGAGGGGCTGGGGGTATAGCTCAGTTGGTAGAGGGCTTGCCTCACATGAACAAAGCCCTGGGTTCAATCCCCAGCACCACACACACACACACAAAGTGTATAGAGAGGTTGTCATGCAGTGGGAGGAACTTGGATTTGGGGAAGAACTTCACTGATGTCAACAGTACTCCAATAAGCTGAGAACCTACTGTAGACAAGGCAGTGAGCCTCCCATCAGAGATGCTGAAGTTGAACTTGTGGGGACTAGTAAAGAGCCAACCACCTCCTTTATCCCATCGACCTTCCTTCAGCCTTATCTTCTCCAGGGGCAATACTCACAGCTCCTTCCTTCCTTCCTCATCGGCTGGGCAGGTGGGGTGGGGTATGTGGGGAGGTTGGGGGGCGTGGCACAGGCCCCTCAGCTGGGAAGAGCCCTAGACCGTTCAGTTCCTCAGGTTTTGTGCAGGGCAGAGGAGCTTCTTGGGATGTAGAACTTTCAGTGCAAGAACCCAAGAAAAAGCCGGGCGCGGTGGCGCACGCCTGTAATCCCAGCACTTTGGGAGGCTGAGGCAGGAGGATCGTGAGTTCAAAGCCAGCCTCAGCAATGGCGAGGCACTTAGCAACTCAGTGAGACCCTGTCTCTAATAAAATACAAAAAAAGGGCTGGGGATGTGGCCCAGTGGTCGAGTGCCGCTGAGTTCAATCCCCAGTACCAAAAAAAAAAAAAAAAAAAAAACCCAAGAAAATACAAGGCCACCTGGACAATCTGGTTGCTCTTAGTGTGTGCCTGTGCTGGGCTGTCAGGATGCTCCTGTTGGGGTGGCAGGCAGGCTCAATAGACACGTACAGCCAAGCAGGTGCATAGGCCAATCTAGGTTACAGGGGATTCCAGAGAAGGAGAAGGTGTCCTGGCTGAGGTGTGCTTAGGCTAAGTTTTAAAAGGAGGACAGGAGGTTTTAAGGTAAAGAAAACAGTATAAAGCAAATGTGGGAGTAGGGGGTGCATGGGGCAGTGAGGCTTGGTGCTGCCACATGAACGGCTGTTAGTTCAGAACCCAGCGAGGGGCGATGGGGGATTGGAAAAGACAAACAGACACAAAGAGAGAAAGCTGGGAGCAGGTGGGACACCATTCTCTGGTGGTGGAACAGTGACCCAGAGCTAGCTCAGCACATTTATTATGTAGGTTTTTCATCAGAAGGTTTTTTTGGTGTGTGTGTGTGTGTGTGTGTGTGTGTGTGTGTGTGTGTGTGTGTGTGTGTGTGTGTGTGTAAGTTTCTTCAAAGCAGGCAGGCTGAAGGATGAAGCCCAATTATAATTATCTTTTTGCCCTCATAAATCTCTACCACTGGTAGCTGGTGTCCAAAGTCAGGGTCAAGACTGATAGTCCTGTGCCTTGCACAAAACCTCTCTAAGCAGAGCGTCACCATAGCAACTGGGCAATCTTGACTTGCACTTTTGCACGGGAAGTTCCCAGAGCAGGCGCAGGCTCCTGCAGAGAGAAAGTCAGAGATCCTGAGCCAACTTACTGCTCTCCACTGTTTGGGATTTCCAGGGATCTGCGCCAGTGATACAAATTCACAGGCCAGCATGTGTCCCTCCCTTGGGGCTGCATCCACTTCTCTGGAGCTTGTGCAGGCTGCCCAGAGTTTTGTACACACTGTCCTGGCACAATCTGGTCCAGAATCTCTAAATGAGAAACATAATTGTATTCATAGTTTCTTCTGCTGGTTGTAAGGAGGCAGCCTTTGAAGTGCAGGCCAGGGAACCAGGAAGAGTTGTCCTGGAAGAATGGTAAGTTTGAAGCCAGGAGGAAAAACTCTGCTTGGTTGCAGTCAGGGTTGAGGGAGGGAAATGGGGAAACAGCAATTCTGGAAAGTTCCAGGCCTGAATTTGAAGACCTTGACCTACTATAGAGACAGGGGTCTAAAGACTGGAATTCCAGCCAGGTGCAGTGGCACATGCCTATAATCCCAGCAGCTCAGGAGGCTGAGGCAGGAGGATCTCGAGTTGAAAGCCAGCCTCAGCAACAGCAAGGCACTAAGGAACTCAGTGAGATCCTGTCTCTAAATAAAATGCAAAATAGGGCTGGGATGTGGCTCAGTGGTTGAGTGCCCCTGAGTTCAATCCTCAGTACGAAGAAAAAGATTGGAATTCTAGGCCTCCTCCCCTCCCCCACTGCATGCTGATGTGGGAAGCAGTGGACACATAAGAAGTCACCTCTCAGGTGTTCCCAAGGGCCCCTACACCATCTGTGTTCATTCATACATCGACAGCGGCAAAATGTCCTGGTACAGACTACCTTGGCTGCAAGATTGGGTTTGAGAATTCCAGGCTAGCATCCTGTCTGGTAAGTTCCAGGTCCATTTCTCTTTGGGTCCATCAAGTGTCCAGCTTCTTGAGGGAGACCCAAGAGTTTGCCATTAGATGCCCCATCCTGGATCATGCTAATGAGGACAGCAAAGGTCAAAGTTGGTCCTCAGAGCAGATCTGAGACACTTCCCCATGAGGTGACTTGAAAGGCATGAGGCAGTTGTCTCTCAGAATGTATTTGGGCCCCTTGCTACTACAATCTCCTGTGGTGCTCATTAGGAACGTAGTTCCCAAGCCATGTTCCAGAAATGTGGAATCATAAGCCCTGGGGGTGCAGCCCAGGAATCAGCATTTTGGACATTTTTCTGTTTTGTGTAAAAATCCTCTTTTGGAGGCAGTTGCTATTTATTTATTTATTATTTGGGGGGGTAGTGTCAGGGATTGAACTCAGGGGGCACTCAGCCACTGAGCCACATGCCCAGTCCTATTTTGCATTTTATTTAGAGACAGGGTCTCACTGAGTTACTTAACGTCTTGCTTTTGTTGAGGCTGCCTTTGAACTTATGATCCTTCTGCCTCTGCCTCCTAAGACACTGGGATTACAGGGGTGCACCCAGTGGCAGTTGCTATTTACATTAATAACAAAGTGTTATATCAAAGAAATTCATCTCTACTGTAAAGTTTCTGGAATGAGCCAAACAGGGTTTCTCAGCCTTAGCCTGATACTTTGAACCAGATAATTCTTTGTAGTAGAGGGGTATTAAGGTTTGGATATAAGATGTCCCCCTAAAGCTCCTGTATTAATGCAGGAATGTGAAATTATTGGACTGTGGAAGCTGTAACACAATCAGTCCATCCTAGTTTAAATGGACTTACGGGGCAGTAACTGTAGGCAAGTGGGATTGCCTGGAGATGAGTCACTGGGTGTTTGCCCTGAAAGGGTACATCTTCCCTTAGCCCCTTCCCTGCACCCCCTCGCCCCGACCCCATCATGAGTTGAGCAGCTTTCGTTGGCTGGGCCCTTCCCCCATGGGGTGTCGCCTCACCTTGGGCACAGAGCAATGGAGTTGGCCACCCAGTGACTGAGACCTTGGAAACCACGAGCTCCAAATAAAGTATTTCTCCTCTAAGCTATTCTTATTGGGTATTCTGGTCATAGCAGTGCAACAGCAGACTAAAACAAGGGGCTATCCTGTGCATTATAGGATGTTTAGCGGCATCCCTGGTCTCTAGATGTCAGCAGCACCCTGCAGTTGTTGTGACAACCAAAAAATGAAAAATGTCTCCAGACACTGCCCAATGTTCCCCGGAGGAAATATATCTACACTTCACGGGGGATTTTGTCCCGAAATCTGACCTCAGTCCAGCATAAGGCATGTGTGTGTCCAAAAAACTGGACTATGGGCCACAGACAGGCAGCCAAACCTACCCGCCCACAAGTGTGACGAGGCTCCGAGGAGGTGACACATGTGAAGGAATTTTTCTTTTCCAACAATAGGAAGTTTATTTTTTTTTTTCCTCTTATTATAAAGTAAACATGGTCACAGAAGAAAATTTGGCAAGTATAAAGTGTAAAGAAGAAACAAAGGTCACCTCTTAGTCACTGTCCAGAGTGCCAACGTGGACATGCAGGAGGCCTCCCCTGAGGGCTGTTATTAGCACCCTCACTGATGTGCAGGCAGGAATACCCAGGCAGGCGACACCTGACCAAGGACAATAAAAAGCATTCACTCTTCCAGGTTCATTTCTGCTTTATTCAGATCCAGGTGACTCAGAGGCTTCAGGAAGCCTAATTTGCAGGAGATTAAGCACCTGTTCCCCAGCTCACTCTCCCAAGAACCTCCTCCTGCAGGTGGAACATCAGAACTCATCCTTTATGTCAAAATGGGGCTGATCTTCAGGCTTGAAGTCCAAGTTGGGGCTACCGTCCTCATTGAGAATTCTCCGGGCTGTGTAGCCAACAATGGGGTATTTGGCCTTATACACTCTGGTGAACACGTCATCCAGGGATTCCAGCTCTTTGGCTGTGAGACCCGTCTTGGGGAGAAAGAAACAAAGGGGTGGGCATGAGTGAATTGTGTTAGGTGTTGGTCTTTCTCCAACCCTGTCTCACAGCCTCCCTGTGCCCCAAATGCAAGAGAAAAATATCTTGACAAGATAGTGTGTGGGGGTGGGGTATGGTGTGGGGAGAGCAATGACTTCATCATTTTTTGCTGTTTGATGTGGGAATTAAAGACCCTGCAGAGAATACCAGCCTGGGGTAGGGTGTGCTTTGGTACAGCCTGTATCTACCTCCTCTGTCCTGATCCCTGCCTTCTCTATTCCTCTTGTTATAAATTTATGTATGTTTGCTGCTAAAGTTTGGATCTAGACTATCCCCTTACAAAAGGTCCATGTGTCAAAGTCTTGGTCTCCAGGGTGGTGCTATTGGGAAATGGTGGAACCTTTAAGAGGTGGGGCCTAAAGGGAGGTTTTTAGGTCACTGGGGGGATGACCTTGAAAGGGATTGTGGGATCCTAGTTTCCTTTTCTTTCTCTTTTGCTTCCTGGCCATGAAATAAATTGTTTTGCACTGCCTCATGCTCTTGTCATCATGTTCTGCCTCATTACAGATTCAAAAGCAATGGGGTCAGCTAATCATGGACTGAAATCTCTAAAACTATGAGTTGAAATAAACCTATTTTCCTTATAAGTTAATTATCTCGTGTGCTTCGTTACAATAACCATAAGCCAAGTAACATATTTCCCCTTTTCTTGTTAATTTCTTGTTGTAGCTTAAATTTTAATTTCTTGTTGTAGCTCAAAAGTTGGATTCATCTCAATGTCGATTTGATATTGAGCACATTTGGGGCAAATACCAGCCTTATTATGGGGATCATTTTTTTTTAATGCTAGTTTCTCCTCCACAGAAATAGGAGCATTGAGGAAGACCTTGCTTCCCAGCCCAATTCATTCACTAAGCTGCCTAGAGTGGTTTGCAGTGGGGCAGATCTCAGAGATGAGCAGCAAACCAGAAAGAGGTTGGGATGTGGTGGGTGCAAACCGTGAGAGGGAGGATCAGGCTGCCAAGTCAGGCTAGGGCCAAACTGTGAAGACCACTGAGTTAGATCACAAGTTCACATGAGTTTGGACCTGATCTCTTGGGAGGTTTCTGAGTAGATGTGACACAGTAAGATAATCTACTACAAGAAAGTGATTGAATACCACACCAAGTGGACTAGAAGGTAAATAGGCTAACATTTAAAAAGCTTTGCTATTGCCCACAGTGTTAAAAAAAAAAAAAAAAAAAAAAAAAAAAAAAGAAAGAAAAAAAGAAAAGAAAAGCCATGGTTGAGGGTATGAGGCATTTTGTCAAAAATCCCATAATCTGGCTCACGATATCATGGGTGAGGTCTGCAGGATCCAGGGACATCTTGGCCACCCCTCTGGTGGAGTCCTTCCCAGTCAAGGCATTGTAGGGGGCTCCTCGTCCATAAAACTCTGTAGTGGGGAGAAAGGAAGAGTGTGGGTGTGCAGGCAGCACAGTCGAGAGCCTGCGTGTGGAGGAGGCTTCTGAGGTCCCCCTATGCGAAGAAAGGCTCCAGGCCCGCAGACAAACAAAGCAATGAAGACAAAAAGCCCAGCTCTTACAGTACGAGTTAGGAAAATCTCTTCCCATCACGAGGTGTGCAAAGAGCAGTGGATAGACCACAAAGCCTGGCTCCCAGGCATCAGGTTGGATTTCACTAATTCAAATATGGAACAAATCACATACCTGGGCTGAGAGGTGATTTGGGGGAAATACAAGATGAAACTAGTCCTCTAAAAATATTACAAATGCAAACAAACAAAAAGTCTGGTCTCCTTAAATATTTATTGGTGGATGCCAAGTCTATTTCTGGCCATCAGTTTTGGAATTAAACAAAAGGTGAACCATTCATTATAAAACTACTTCCATGATATCATTTGTAGTTATAAGTAGGGAAATCATTATTTTAAAAAAAATTTTTTATATTTATTTTTTAGTTGTAGTTGAACACAACACCTTTATTTTACTTATTCATTTATTTCTTTATGTGGTGCTGAAGGTGGAACCCAGGGCCTCAAACCTGCTAGGTGAGCCACAACCCCAGCCCGGAAAATCATTATTAAGTGGCATTACAATGTTCTGTGATGCCAACTCCTTGCTAAGGAATATTTTTCTCATTGCTTCCATTAGAATCAATCATCCAAGTTTGAATCTGATTCCATAGGCAATGGGAAGCCATGGAAAGCTTTTGAGTAGGAGCATGACGTTAACAGGAAAAAAATCTGTTCAAGTAAAACTCTGACAAAGATTAACTCAATCTGGTCATTTAAGATGCAAGGAAAAGAACTTTCCCAACACTGTCTTCCTTTCCTCACACCTCCAGGTATGCACTCTGGCTTCTGAGCTCCCCCAAAATAAAGACTTAAAATGCCAAACCACTTACCCTTTCCAGAAGTGACATCAAACACCACTCCCTTCACAGCCAAGTAGATGGGCTGATCTTCCTAGAAAAGTAAGGGAGAAACTGTGAAAGGGAAGCAAAGAGCCCAGCTCTTACAGTACGAGTTAGTAAAATCTCTTCCCATCAAGAGCTGTGCAAAGAGCAGTAGATGGACCACAAAGCCTGGCTCTCAGCAAGCTTGCCACCTTCCCAGCAATGTCATGCCTGCTCACAAAACCTTGGAAAAGTTACAGTATCATGACAAGAGCAGTGCAATCCCTTCCTTTAAAAAAAAAAAAATTAGGAATTGGAACAACTTCATGCAGATAAAAATTCAAAAGAATATTAAATGATGAATGATTTAAAACCAGTCCAAATCTCCCCATCGTCAATGGACATACATAGATACAATCAGTGTAGATGATCTATTTTATATTTCAATTTTTTTTTTTTTTTTTTTTGGTACTGGGGATTGAACTCATGGGCACTTGACCACTGGGCCACATCCCCAGCCCTTTTTTTTGTATTTTATTAGAAGCAGGGTCTCACTGAGTTACTAAGTGCCTGGCCATTGCTGAGGCTGGCTTTGAACTCGCGATCCTCCTGCCTCAGCCTCCCAAAGTGCTGGGATTACAGGCGTGCACCACCGCGCCCGGCTTATATTTCAATTTTTGTAAGCAACATTTTTTCACATAACATTTCTACATATTGGAAAAATGGCTGTCACTTAAACAGTTCCACGGGGCCCCCATCTTACATGAGTGATACCATACCATATACCTGCTTGTATCGCTAGTCTTCTGACTGGGGCATTTGGGTATTTCCATTGCTTGGAACGATAAATGTCAGCATTATTAATATCTTCCTATAAATTACTTTGTAACTTGGTAAGTTACTTCCTTGAGGTTTATTTCAATATATGGAATTCCTGGGTCAAAGGACATAAATAAATTCCTTCAAAAACATTAAAACATGTACAGTGGCTGAAATGTGCAAGCAATGCTGTTTGTCCACAGTTCTACTAACAACGGTTTACATGCTTTATTTTTGCTGTATTAGTGGATATAAAAGGTTACCTTAGAAACTGTACCACCCCACCAAAAAAAATTTTTTTAAAAAAGGAGGGGGTGGAATTACACAGAAGCACAGGGAATGAATTTTCTAAATCCCACTGAGTCAGCCTCAGGCTGGGGTGATTGGCATGGTGCCAGGACACCAAGGACCAGGTCTCTCTTCCATCTCAACCCATCGAGGTACAGGTGAGCCAGGAGGCTCAAAGGCCTGGTGAAGGGGAGTTGCTGCTGGGTCTTAGAATCTCTGGTGGCTTGGCCTTCTCTCTGGGGCGGGAACACAAAAGCAGTGGAGCAAACAGCCTTGTCCCTCAACTGGCCAGGGCCTGGAACAGCTCTCAGACCCTAGACCAGGGCCTGGAACAGAGGAGTTCCTCACTAGTGACTATTTATTTATTTATTTTTGTTGTGTGTATTGGGGGGGGGGGGGTGCTGTGATGGGGCTTTTTGTTTTTTGTTTTGAGATAGAGTCTTGCTAAGCTTCCCAGGCTGCCCTTGAACTTGTGATTCCCCTGCCTCAGCCCCATGAATAGCTGAGATTACAGAATAGCTGAGATTACAGACATGCACCACAGTGCCTGGTTTTGCATGTTTTTTTTTTTTTTTTTTTTTTTTTTTTTTTAACAGAACTCTTGCCCTCCAATGATCTACCATATGTTTTTCTTTTCTTTCTTTCTTTTTTGGACTTGGGGATTGAACAAACCCAGGGTTTCACACATGTGAGGCAAGTGCTTAACCAGTAAGCTATATTCCAGTCCTAAAACATGTATTTCTAACCACAAAGGCATTGGTAAACTGGGTCATGGGATGAATTTAATGATTTATCAACAGTTTTGTTTTTGTTTTTTTAAGAAAATTAAATAGGAAGTAGTAGGAGAGTTTGAGTTGATTTTTCCTTCAATACACTCAATTAGCTTTAATAATAAACTAACAAAATAATAACAGCTAACATTTATTAAGGTTTACTATGCTAAACATTATGCCAGGCTTAGGCAAAGCGCTTTGCACATCACTATCTCATTTTTTAGGGGGGGAGAGGAATACTGGGAATTAGACTCAGGGACACTAAACCACTGAGCCACATCCCCAGTCCTATTCTGTATTTTATTTAGACATAGGGTCCCAATGAGTTGCTTAGCGCCTTGCTGTTGCTGAGGCTAGCTTTGAACAATCCTCTGGTTTCAGCCTCAATCCTCCAGTCTCAGCCTCTGGAGCAGCTGGGATTATAAGCGTGAGCCACTGCGCCTGGCTAGTACCTCAATTAACTCTTGTTATAAAATATGTGATAGTGAGTTTTATGTTGATTTGGATAGGCTACTGAACCCAGTTATTTGATTAAACACTCAAGAGGTGTTGTGTGAAGGTATTTTGGAGACTTGGTTAACATCTACCATAGGTTGACTTTATTATATAAAGGAGAGTATCAGATAATCTGGGTGGGCTTGATCTCATCAGTTGGAAGGCCTTGAACTTTTCCTAAGGACAAGTCTGATCTGGTTAGTTGGAAGGTCATGAGGTTTCCCTGAGGGAAAAGAAGAAGAAATTTATGACAGCCTGCCTTACAGATTTTTGACTTTCCTAGCCAGCTCCCCTGATTGCATAAACAATTCCTTGCAATAAGCTCTATCTCTCTATCTCCCTGTTTCCTGCTTCCTACTGGTTCAGTTCTCTGGTAGAACCCTGACTGGTGCAAGTGTCCTACAGAGGAAAAAAAGAGACTCCAAGAGGTTTAGTAATTTGTCCAAAACCACAGAGCAGAACAGGGACTCAAACCCTGGTATGATCCAAAGGTACAATGCTCTAGGATGACCATATGATGTATTATACAAACTGTGACATTTCCAAGAACGAACAGGGTTGCTACTGATAGTTATCCCTGGGTAACAGGCATACACCAGAACCATCAAGGACAAACTACAGCTCTGTCCAGCTCTGCCCACTGCATTCCCCTGCTTCTCTCCTCTTCCCTTGCTCCCCTCCTTCTGTCTACAGACACCTTCCGGGCTCCACTCCCAAACAGCTCTTTCTTTAACCTGTTTTCTTCTCAAGTTTCTCTCCTTCCTTCAATTAAGCATCATTCTGTAATGTTAACATCAAAAAACCAAGTGTCTATCCAGGTGAGGTGGCCCACATCTGTAACCCCAGCAGCTTGGGAGGCTGAGGCAGGAGGATCACTGTTGGATTCCGGGCAGGGAGGCCACAACTCCCAGGTACTTGCCCTTCCCGCCCCCTCTTGACCTCCAGCAGCCTATGGGAATACGAACTGGCTCCAGGGGTCCCTCGGACCACCAGTTTGCTATTTAAGCCTGCTCCGGACTGAAACCGCTCTCTTCTTGTCCTGCCCCTTTCCCATTCCCTACCCCTCTTCCCTTCCCTTCCTTTCCCTAATACCCTTCCACGTGGTCCCTAATAAACCCTTTTATTCCACTAACATGGCATTCCCAGCGTAAGTTAACTTTGTTCTACAATCACCAGTTCACGGCCAGCTTCAGCAATTTGGTGAGGCCCTACTCAACTTAGTAAGAATCTGTCTCCCCTGGGTTCAACCCCTGCTACCAAAACAAATACTGACCCAAAGCTGGGCGTGATGGCCCATACCTGTAATCCCAGCTGTTCAGAAGGCTAAGGCAGGATTGCAGTTCAAAGCCAGCCTCAGC
Source organism: Tamias sibiricus (assembly GCA_025594165.1). Taxonomy (NCBI): domain Eukaryota; kingdom Metazoa; phylum Chordata; class Mammalia; order Rodentia; family Sciuridae; genus Tamias; species Tamias sibiricus. Next base: position 44,906,173 of record CM046669.1, on the reverse strand, counting down.
AAAAGCCAGGCACTAAGCAACTCAGTGAGACCCTGTCTCTAAATAAAATACAAAATAGGCTGGGGATGTGACTCAGTGATCAAGTGCCCCTGAGTTCAATCCCCAATATCAAAAAACAAAACAAAACACCCCAAGAGTCTTTCTGTCATCCTTGGTACTGTTATTGTACCCTCTATTTTGAACTCTGTCTTCTCTTGGATTCTGTGCTGAGGGTCCCCAAGACCACCCCATATATGGAAGGACTCAGCATATGGTTGTATTCATGGCTAGGAGGGGAAAAGAAAGAGGTGAAATCTAGAGTAATATCTGTGCAGGCTTCTTTAAACTCTTCTTCCCTTAACACCCTTCCCCCAGCAACACAGTGCAGCTCCCATGAGTGCCATGTTGCCCAGGAAAGCCCATTAGAGACACAGCACCCAAGTTTTGTATTGGGGGCTGGTCTGGATGCTGCCTCACGTACAATGTTCAACATAAACCACACTATCCATACATACAGCAGAGGCAGGTAAGCCACCCTTACCATCAGGGAGGCATGGGAACATAGGAAATCCAGACACCAACCAAGGGCCACCCTTGCAAGCTGGCCTTTCCAATTCCAAGAGTGCAGGCCTGCTGTGTTAACTCTTTTCTTCACAGATTCCCTCACTCTGCCCCCAAAGAATGCATCTCTCTCTTTCTCTCTCTTTTAGTTGTCAATGGATCTTTATTTTGAATCAAACCCAGAGCCCCACAAAAGCTAGGCAAGTGCTCTGCCTCTGAGCCACAACCCCAGCCCCAAGAATGCATCTCTTTTTTTTTTAATGTTTATTTATTTGCTTTAGTTGTATACAATGCAATGCATTTATGTTTACGTGGTGCTGAGGATCGAACCCGGGCCACGCACGTGCTAGGCGAGCACTCTACCTCTGAGCCACAACCCCAGCCCAAGAATGCATCTCTTAATGCCCAGTCACATCCTTGTTATGTCTCCCTCCCTATGTCTTCATGGACCCAGTGTTCTAACCAACCTTTTAAATAATGATGCCCAGGGCCAGGTTTCTGAGTCCCCCTTAAAGTCCTAGTCCATCTAAAGCCTAGGTCAGAGGGTTTGAGCAAGAGAACATCCAGCCCCTTCCTGCTCTACCATTAATGGGTGGCATGCCTCAGTCTCCTCATCTGTAAAAGTAGGAAATTGGTTTCCTCCACCTCTGAAATGTCATGATACTATGCTCTCCCCACCAAACCTGATGTCCCTACCTCCTCCTCTAACATCGCCCAGCCCCCATGGCCCTTCTGAATGACGCCTGGTTCCCTGGGGCCACCCAAACCTGACAGACAGGTGGTTGTGAGTTTCTGGCGACCGCCACACTACTGGCTGAACTGGATGCGGGAATGTGTGTGTTGGGGGATTTTGTCGCTAACCAGTTTCCCTGTGTGCGCTCACTCCCGGCTCAGGCTCATCCTCCAGGGCACAGACACTACTTGGATTTGAGGAGTCGGCTGCGGAGGAGGCCCGGGATCTGCAGGCAGGAAAAGGAAGTGCAGGAAAAGCCGGGAGCGTCCCTGGACCTGCCCCAATTCCCACCTCACCCAAGGAGCAGGCTTTGCTTCCCTCCCTTCTCACCTGCTATTCCCCCAATGAATACGCAGAGTGACCGCCACCAGGTGATGCTAACATTAAAAACAAACGAACTAAAAAAAAGTTCTGAGGTTTGTATACAGACCACCAGCGAAAAGGTGGTTCCAGGCGGCAGCTCCCGGGGAAAGGGAAGCGCCGGAGAGGACGCGCGAGCAAAGCAGGGCCCCCACTGCCGAGGACTCGCCCTTACCCCAGGGGAGAGGAGGCCCAGGCGCCCGGGCCCTGCGCGGAGCTCGGGCTCGGCCCGGGAGGGGGCGCCCGCCGCGAGCCGCGCGTCCTCGGGGCGCCTCCCGCGTTGCGCCTCCCTCCCCACCGGCAGCCGCAGCCCCTATCCCTAGGCCCGTGCCGCGCCCGCCTACCTCCTCCCCGCCGTAGCGAGCCAGCTCCTCCTCGGTGAAGAGCCGCACCGGGGGGGCCCCGCTCGGCGGGGCGCGGCGCCTGCCCGGCCTGGGCTGCGGGCAGCCCCGGGGCCAGCGCCAGGACCAGGGCCAGCGCTGCCAGCGGCCACAGCCGCCACCCGGGCGCCCGGCCCGCCATAGTGAGCGCGCAGCGCAGGGCGAGGGAGGCCCGCGGCAGAGCCCGCGCGCCCCCCGCCCCGCCGCGCCGCCCAGGGCCGCCCCGAGGGCGGGGACCCCCCAACCCCCGCCTCCCCGGCGCTACTGCTCCTCGCGGCGCAGCGGGGCCACCGGCCTTCTGGAAACTTGGGAAGTAGGATTGCAACCCCTGCTCCTAACCCCGAACTACCCACTGAAAGTTAGCACAGGACGACAGATGTCAGTGTAGTTCCTTCATTAGGTACACGGATGGCACAGCTGCAAATATCAGCACCTAGGCTGGTGTATTTTTAAAATAGAACCCCAATTTTATTAATCCGCTTTTACTTCTCTCTCCCTCACCCGCTCCTTTGGGGTTGTGTTTAAAGGTTGAGTCCCCAAGGGAATTTTTGCAAAGGGTAGGGCATAACATAGGCGTATAATAATAGGTAACATTTGTACAAGGCCAAGGTCCTTGAATTATTCAGAAAATATTTTTTAAGGTCTTTCATGTACCAGGCTACTGGTGACCCATCATGGGATAGGACAGACCCATGCCTACATGGAGCTTACATTCTATGGGCAGTCATGAAGTTAGACAGGCAAGTAGTATGTTATATAGGTGAAAATACTAGGGAGAAAAATAAAGCAGGTCAAAAGGATAGGGAACATAGGAGTTGCCACCTTAAGTAGGCTGACCTGGGAAGACCCTATTGAGGTGTTTGTATAAAATCTTTAGGAGGTGAGGGAGGGAGTCCTGGAGAGAAGAGCAATCTCTACAAAGAATCAAGTGCCTAAATGCTGGAAAAGGAGAGTGCCCTACCTTTTGGAAGAATAGCAAGGAGGGAAGACTGTTGGAGATGAGGTCAAGGAGGTAACAGGGTAAGGGGACTGGGTAGAGGTGGATCTTGTGGAACCTCACAGTGTATTTTGAAAAGACATGGTCTTTTATTCAGAGTGAATGAAACAGAAGAATAAATTGAAATGTTAACCAAATAATTCTGGCTATTGTGCTGAAAATGCACAAAAGCAAATAAGCCATTGCAATAATCCAGGCAGGTGATGATTGATAGTGGCTTGGACCAGGGAAGGTGGGGAGAAGTAGGTGGATTTGGGATATGTTTTCAAGTTGTGGCTGATAGAATTCTCTGGCCAATGAGATAAGGGGTGTGAAGGACAGAGACTAGTCAAGGGTGATCCCAGGGACCTGAGCAACTGGAAAGACATAGTTGGCAATTACTGAGATAAGAGAGATGGTAGGAGGAGCAGGTTTTGGAGAAAGAAGATCAAAATCGGTTTGAGGCTTTTCTGTTTGAGATACATATTAGACATTTAACTGGAAATAGCATATTGGTAGTTGCACATATGAATCTGGAATTAGGGAAGAGTAATATATTTTGGAATCATTGGTGCATAAATTGTATTTAAAACCACAGGAATGGATGAGATAGCCAAGGAAATCCATGTGGGGAGAGAGGAGGCGAGGACCAAGGCCTGAGCTCTGTAAGCCTGCCAACATTTGGTGGTTGCAAGAACTGGTAAAGGAGAGCACAGAAGGGCTTACTGTGCCAGGTACTGATTCCAGCACTTTTATGCATATTAGTTCATTTAATCCTCACTGTATCTCTATGATGTAAAAACTATTACTATACCCCATTTTACAGATTTCTGAAACTGAAGTGCAGGGACCTGAAGTATCTTGCCCAAGGTCACACAGCAGTTGGCAGAGCCAAGACTCAAGCCCAGGCCATGTGTTCTCAAGTCTGTCCTAACCACCAGGTTATAGTTCCCCTCAGTGACTGTACCAAATGTTTATACATTTACTTATTCAACAAATGGACTTCTGGAGTAGAATGACCTTAACAGGATCTGTCCACTAGCCCTCTGAATTTCAATTGTGGCCTCAGTGATATGCCAGCCTGCCCCTTTCATAGGATTGTGTTGAAACTAGCAATGATAATGGACATGGAAGTTTACATAAACTTTGCTGTGCATGGCACAGGACCTCTGAGTTGGAAGAGGCCCTTCTAACCCCCCCGGAGGTAGAATAGCATTGCCCTTTACAGCATCTGTGCCATAGACTGTGCTGCCTCTCTGCCCGAGCCCTTTCTTTTTCTACAGGGTGTGTCAGGACCCTTGTTAAGTCAAAGGATCCTATTGTAGTTTCCACTGATCACATGTAGCTGCCTCTTCCTTGGGGTGTTGAGGAAGAGTATAACTGAATAATGTGTTCATACGTCCTTAGGTTTCTCCAGTTGTTTCCCACCCCTCACCAGTGTCCTTTCTTTCATTCTTTCTGTTGTTGTTGTTTTTTGTTTGATACCAGGGATTAAACCCACTGGCACTTAACCACTGAGCCACATTCCCAGCCCTTTTTAATTTTTTATTTTGAGACAGGGTCTCACTAAGTTGCTTAAGGCCTCACTAAGTTGCTGAGGCTGGCTTTGACATTGCAATCCTCCTGGCTCAGCCTCCCGAGCCCACTGGGATTACAGGCATACATCACCATGCCTGGCCCAGTTGTCCTTTTCTACTTGAACCCAGATTCATTTTTGCAAAGCACTTGGAATCAGTCAGCCACCTTCAAGGAAAATAGAAACTATTCTGAGCAAAGCAGAATGGCTGTGATGCAGGTCGTCAGTTACACAGATGATGGAAAGAGGCCAAGACAACACCCCCGAGGCCATCCAGAGAAGAGCAACAGGAGGAAGTCACCATCCTGCCAGTGGGTGGGAGGAGGTGGTGTTTAATATCAGACTCCTGCAGCCTGGGTCACCTGGAGGAAGCCAGACTGATATGAAGCTGTTTTATAGCGGATGAAGTCACAGAAAGACTGCCGCTGGAGGCAGGGAAGGGCTTAGCAATTGTATTTGAAGGCAAAGAGGAGAGTGCAGAGGAAAACCCTGGCTTTTCCCTTACCACAACTTTCTAATCTCTGGCAATACTTCTTTGACCAAACTCTGTGGAAACTGAGCACATGGGACCAGTTCCTGCAACCCTCAGCTGAACAGGGGAAGGGAAGACTGGATCTGAGAATAAACAAGCCCAGAATCAGCTCGACCCAGTCTCCAGTTTCTGACCCCTGCCTACCTCTCTGATCACGCTGCCTTCTCCAATCCCACTGCCTCCTGCTTGTGCTTCAGCCTACGGCCTTGGTACTGTACCCATGCTCTCTGCCTGGGGATGCAGAGCATCATGTGCTGGCCCCTTGTCATTCAGGTCTCAAAAGTAGCTACCATCATAAGGTCTCTCTCTCTCTCTCTTTCATGAGGCCTCTCTTAATGTTGCTTAGATAAATTAGTGTACCTCAATCATAGCTGCTATCATGCCCTATCATATCTTTTTAAATATATATTTTATGTAATATTATATAATATTATATATATTTATATATATATATATTTATGTATAAATACCTTTATTTTATTTATGTGGTGCTAAGGATCAAACCCAGGGCCTCACACATGTGAGACGAGCGCTCTACCACTGAGCCATAGCCCCAGCCCCTCATATATTTATTTATTTATTTATTTATTTATTTATTTATTTTTAGGTACCCAGGATTGGACTCAGACACATCCCTAGCCCTTTTAATGTTTTGTTTAGAGACAGGGTCTTGCTAAGTTGCTGACATCCTTATTAAGTTGCTGTGACTGGCTTTGAACTTGTGATCCTCCTGCCTAGGCCTCCTGAGCCCCTGGGATTATAGGTGTGTGCCACAGTGCCTGGTTTTATTTTCCCTTGAGCTTTTATTGCTATGTGAGATTTTTTTTCCCCCGTTTATTTAGTCAACAACTATTTGAACAACTAGTAAAAGAAGAACACCATTAGAGGCACTGGGATACAGCAGTGCACAAAACATGTAAGAACACCACCTTTAGCCGGGCGTGGTGGCGCATGCCTGTAATCCCAGCACTTTGGGAGGCTGAGGCAGGAGGATCCCGAGTTCAAAGCCAGCCTCAGCAATGGCGAGGCACTTAGTAACTCAGTGAGACCCTGCTTCTAATAAAATACAAAAAAGGGCTGAGGATGTGGTCCAGTGGTCGAGTGCCCCTGAGTTTAATCCCCGGTACCAAAAAAAAAAAAAAAAAAAAACACCACCTTCAATGGGGAAGAGGAGAAGGAACAGGGGACTGGAAGGAAAAGAGCAGGGAATCATGCACTGAAATCAAATTCCATGCATGTATGAGTTTGTTGGGATGAACCCAACCACTATGTATAACTATAAAGCTCTAAAAGAGAAAAAAAAAAAAAAAAAAAGAAAAAAGAAAGAAAGAAAGGGAGAGAGAGAGAAGAAAGAAAAAAGAACTCTATCTTCCTGGAGTTTCCACTTTCATGGAGGGAGGCTGAAAATAAATTAATTGGTCAGAAGGTGTACATGTTAGTAAGAACAAGTGGAGTAGAAGGATTGCTGAAAATGGAGTTTGCTGTTTTAATGGGTTTCTCAGAGGAGGGTGATAAGTTGACATTTGGAAAAAGATCTGAAAAGGAGATGAGGAAGTGAGTCATGTGGACATCCATTTCTTTTGACTGTTCATGTGACTTCTTTTGGATATCCGGTGCAAAGGTGCTAGATTGAAATGTGCTCAGCATCTTGGAGCTGGGGAGTGGGGAGCATGAGTATTAGGAAATGTGGGTGCTGGGGGACAGTTCCTTTGGGCCTTGTAGGTCACTGTGGAACTTTAGCTTTGGAAGGGTTGGAGCAAAGAAGCCCTGTGATCTGACTTTTGCACACTCTCCCTGGCTGCTGTCAGGAAAAACCTACATGGCAGCAAGGGTAGAAATAGCCTTGCTAGGAGGCCATGGAGAATAATCAATGAGAAATGCTGGAGTGGGTGGCCATAGTACTCAGATTCTGAATACATTTTTAAATTAGAGCCATTAGGATTTGCTGATTTATTTGTGGGGTGTGAGGGCAAGGGAGGAATTGAAATGACTCCAAGAGTTTTGGCCAGAGTGAATGGGAGGATGGGGCTTAAAACAGTGTGGGGGAACTATGGGAGGAGCAGATTTGGGGAAAGAAGATTCCCCAGTTTGGCTTTGAACCTTTAGATAACCACTAACACTAATCTAATGCTTAACATGTCTAAATTCTTCACATCTGATAATTCATTTAATCCTCTCAGAGTTCTATGAATTGGTGGTATTGTTCCACATTACTTGTTAGGTCACTGAGGCACAGGGAAATTAAAGAAATTTCCCAAGATCACAAAGTCAGGAAGTGGCAGAGCCAAGCCTAAGAACCAGGAGTTCTGGCTACAGGGTTTGCACTTTCCATAGCTGCACTCTGCTGCTGCCAGGTGGGCATGGGGGAGAAGAGGCCCAGGAAGCTGGGCAGTGAGCCTGCGCCTCAGGGGAGAGCTGGAGGCTGGAAATCATGCATTTGTATATACTTGGGGATTGTGTTGGTTTTCTAGGCTGCTGCACAGAAGAACCACAAACTGGAAGGCTTAAAAACAACAGGAGCTCTTCTGGGAACAGTGCTTAGAGGCACTCAGGATGGTTCAGCGTTTGACTACTGTTTTAGGCTTTCCCACAACACAGCCTCTAACAAAACCAGACTGTCTCGAACCCCTGGCAATAGAATTGTTTACCTTTACACAAAGAAGTTTGGGAAAGCACCAAAATCTGCATGTGGTGTGTGCCCAGGCAGACTTTGAGGGGTTTGTGCTGTGAGACCCAAAGTCCTTATGAGATTGTCTAAAACAAACAAACAAAAAACATGTCAGCAGGGCCTATGGTGGTTCCACATGTGCTAAGTGTGTTCGTGACAGGATCAAGCATGCTTTCCTTATTGAGGAACAGAAAATTGTTGTAAAAGTGTTGAAGACACAAGCACAGAGTCAGAAAGCTAAATAAAAAAAATGAAGCTTCTTTGAGTAATAAAAAGTCAAAAGGCAAAACAACAACAACAACAGGAATTTATTCCCTCAGGGTCTGGAAGCTAGAAGTTTGAAGTCGAGGTGTTAATAAGGCCATGCACCTAACTTCTGTTGGCAGCTGGAAATCCTTGGGATACTGCCTATTGTTTGCCTAAGGGATGAAGCCAGGCCCCAGGGGGACCTGGGACCTGTAACCAGCATGTGAATAATCGAAGTCACCTTGGCTTGCAGATGCATCACTACAATGTCTGCTTCTGTCATTACGTGGTCTTTTTCCTATGTGTCTGTCTTCACATCATTTTCCATCGTTTTATACACACACAGGACTTATTGGGCTAAGGAAACCCCTTTAACCACACTAACGCATGATTAGTGTTTCCACAGGTGTAATTTGTCCAAGTATCTCTGCCAGCCAAACCAAAGTAATAGAGTCATAGTGACCTTTTGATCTCATCTTAATTACATCTGCAATGGCCCTATTTCCAAATTCTAAGATACTTAAGTCAGAATTTCAACATAACTTGAAGGGACACTATTCAACCCATAGCAGGAATCTCTAGGGTTCAGATGGCAATTCAATCATGAGACTGGAGATGACCACTTCACTAACTCCTAGGGGGTACATAGAAAGGAGAAGTTTACCCTGTAGCGCTGAGATGAGGGGAAGTCAGCAGGGGAGACTGAGAAGGAGCAGCAAGCCAGGGAGGAGCAAAGTGGGAGTGTATGATGTCCTCGAAACCAGGGAAGGAAAGTGTATCATGGAGAAGGGAGGATCAGCTGAGTCCAGTGTAGCTGATAAATCAAGAAAGAGAAACACAGGGAAATGGCATCTGATATGACAACACAAAGGTCATTTGTGACCCTGATAACCACTGTTCTGTTGGAAAACTTGATTAGTGTGTGCTCACAGGGGAAGGGGAGGAGAGACCTGGGGACATCAAGGACTACTTTCATCAAGGACTGAAAGCTCTACTTTCTGGTCTGTCTCTGTACACTAGCATGGAAGAGCCACAGAAGCAAGGATATTGGGCTATCATTCATTTGTGTACCCTAGTGCCTGGCACTTTTTATTTATTTTTTGATACTGGCGATTGAACTCAGGGGCACTCCACCACTGAGCCACATTCCCAGCCCTTTTTTGTATTTTATTCAGAGACAGGGTCTCACTAAGTTGCTTAGCACCTCGCCATTGCTGAGGCTGGCTTTGAACTTGTGATCCTCCTGTCTCAGCCATTCAAGCCACTGGGATTACAGGTGTGTGCTACCATGCCTGATGTCATGTTTTATTTATTTTTTTAAATATTTATTTGCTTTAGTTGTACACAATGCGTTTATTTTTACGTGGTGCTGAGGATGGAACCCGGGCCGCGCACACGCTAGGCGAGCGCTCTACCACTGAGCCACAATCCCAGCTCTGTGTTTTATTTTTTAAACCATGCTGAAAACTGTATTAGTCAGTATCTCCTTGAAATAAGGGAGCCCATCATTTCCCAGTTTAGTCATACCAACAAAGAGCAGAGAGGTATGATAGGACTGAAATAGATTTCTTTTTCTTTTTTTTTTTTTTAATATTTATTTATTTGGTACCAGGGATTGAATTCAGGGGCACTTGACCACTGGGCCACATCCCCAGCCCTTTTTTGTATTTTATTAGAGACAGGGTCTCACTGAGTTGCTAAGTGCCTCGCCATTGCTGAGGCTGGCTTTGAACTCTCTATCCTCCTGCTTCAGTCTCCCAAGTGCTGGGATTACAGGCGTGCGCCACCGCGCCTGGCTTTAATATTTACATTTTAGTTTTAGGTGGACACAATATCTTTATTTTATTTTTATGTGGTGTTGAGGATTGAACCCAGTGCCTCACACATTCTAGGCAAGCTCTCTACCACTTGAGCCACAACCCCAGCCCCTGAAATAGATCTCTTTGGTTCCTTCCAGTCTAAAATTTTATGATTGTGTGACATGTTCTACCAAGCACCTTTATATTAATACACTGAAAGATTTAATTAGTTGCTTGATTTAACTGGTAAATGAAACGACTGGTGTTAAGTGCTCTATTCATGTTTAACAAATATGCAGTTGAGTGCCTACAATGTGTTGAGTGCTGTTGGGCAGGTTGGTCAAGAGAGGCATGGGACCTCCCACTACTAGCTTCAGGAGGTCCAGGGTGCTCTGATGTGGGTGCTACTGTGCTTGTCAGCAGGGAAGAGGCCCAGTGGCCTGAGTGGAGGGGGCTGCAAAGCTGCAGCTGCACGGGAGGGACACAGAGTAGCATTCACTAAGGCATAATAAGCAGCCTCTCTCTATCTGCTTCACCACTAAGCAGCCCAGGGTGGCCACTCAGACCAGCTATCCAGGCAGTGGGAGATGTGGATGGCCCTCAAGTCCACCCTCCACAGGGCCAACACCTAATTCTCTGCAGCATTTAGGGCTCCCTGCTTCTGCTGTGGTTGAATAGCATGTATGGGTGTTCACTGCACAAGCCCTCTTGGCTCCCATAAAGCCCTGTGAAACAGGGCAGGTTTTAGCAGTTGTGCTGAGGCAGAAACAGGTGGGCTCTGTGCATTGCTAGATTACCAGGTGAGGGGCAGAGCAAGGACAAGAACTAGGACTCCTGACTCCCAAGTGTGTGCCTCACAATGATGGAAAGAACATGGATTCTGTAGGCTACTCCTGGATGATTATAATCTTCACTTGATCACTGTTCTTCTTCCATCCTTTCTGAAACAAGATACCTCAGTTTCCTCAGTTGCAAAATAGGGAGAAAAATACGCCTCCTAAAGGGTCCTTGCAGGATCAAGGGCAGAAAGGTGAGAACGTTTTGTGACATATACAAAGCGCTCTTCCAGACATTTATTGCCGAACCAATCCACTTGCAATTAGAGATTTGGCGGTCCTACCCATCTGATCTGGCCTCTTTGTTCCATTTACCCTCCCCTTCCAACAAAGAGAGGAAGTGAGACACAAAGAGACACGCGCGTCGAAGGCCAGGGTTTGGCCGGGCTCAGCCAAACACTTGGGCTCCTGTTCCCCAGGGGTGGCGAGGGGCGCCCTGCCAAGAACTACATTTCCCTGCACTTCCTTTGCCGCCCGGGCGGCCGCCGGAGCGAGGCGCATGCGCCTAGCGCGTCACGCCTGGTGTCTGGGACGCAGCTTCGAACCGGTCTCGCTCCCGCTGAGCCGGCAGGTCCCCAGACTGCAGCTGCGGAGCTCACTCCCTGCGCCTCCCGGGCTGTAGCGGGCTCAGGTGTACCTTAGCTCTGGTCAGTGCCATGATCCGGCAGGAACTCTCCACATCCTACCAGGAGGTACGAGGGAGCAGGGGATGGAAGGGAAGTTTCTTGTGAGGCGGAGGAGCGAGGTCTCGGGATCCTGGGGTGGGGTGCCTGGGGGGCTCGGGCTGCGTGGGGCATTCGGCTGTGCAGCCAAAGGGCGGGGTGAGTGCGTCTGTAGAGGGTCCCGGGGTGCAGAGGAGCTGCACTGAAAGGAAGGAAGGAAGGAAGCCGGGCGGCGGCGTGGGTGCCCAGCCTTCTCCGGATGCTGCGGGTCGATTGGCCGAGGCATGGAGTGGGTCGCTGGAGCCACGACCCGTAACCAGCAGGTGAATGATTAAAGCCCCTTTGGTCCCGGTCCATAGTGCGGCCAGTCGACCCGAGCGATGTTCTTTGCAACAAGTGGAATCCGGTGCGTCTTCCTTACGGCGAGAGTAGATGCGCATTGGCCATCAGCTCGTTCAAGCTCAAGGCCTCGTGGTCCCCGTGGTCCCCGTGGCTGGTTAATGGCAGGGATCATTACTTCTTGCTTTGGCGGCCGCCTAACTTTGAAAAAGTACTTTCACCGACCTTGCTGCTTCTCGCTCCTCTCCTCTCCCTTCAATCTCACCTCCTCCCACGACTTTCACGATCACTTTCCAGTTCTTTGTCTGTCCTGAGCTACAAGCTGAGCGTCCAGTTTTCCTTCAGAGTACTCTTCCTCTTGGCTTCTTCAGCCTATCTGTGAAACTGCTCTGCTCTCTCTACCCAAACCTTGGTCATCTTTGGTAATCTTCCTCTCCTATTCTCCTCCGCTGTGCTCCTCTCATTTGCCAAGATTACACAGGTCCACATCCTCAGCTGTCTCTCCAGTGTGTGTCCCTGTGTCTGTTCTAATCACCCGAGTGTCTTATTGTGTTACTCCCTCTTTCTCTGGTCTCATATTCTCCACATTTGCTTTGAGGGTCTTCCCTGACCCCAGAGCATTTTCTTTTCATAGCCCTGATGCTGGGTCTACCCAGAACAGGTCAAACTTCTCAGCAAGGATTCAAAACCCTGTACAGCTCAACTGCTTATCTATTACCTTGACCATCTCCTCACCCACTTAGGCTTTGGCCATACTGGACACTCACTGTTCACAAATGAGTTAGTATGTGGAAAGTGCTGAGCTCGGTGCCCTCAGTGAATAACAGGCAGTTCCTTTTTCTAGGGAACTTTGGGGTCCAGGTTTAACAGGATCCTGTCACATCCACACATAGCCTGCAGTATCTCCTCACCTAACAGGGCTCATAAAATATTTATTAATATATAGACAGTTATCCTGCTCGCAGGGGCAAGGCCACAGGTGAGTCAGTTGCTCACTGGGGGATCTCATGGTGGATGGTACTCGAAAGTCCCAAGAAGATTGCCCAGATAATGATCTGCATTTTTCTTGCCTGAATCATTTGAGTGGACCTAGCTCTGAGATAGGTGTCTTTGCTGAGAGGAAATTTTGGCTTTGAGGGATGGGGTAGGCAAGGAGGTGGGCTTATTATGGCTGCAGATATCAAGAAGGGAATTGGGTAAGAGGATGTTGCTATGTGGGTCAGGGTGAACCCGGGTGAAGCTGGGATCATAGAACTTTGAGGCTTCCTGGTTCTAACATCCTCTTCTCATTTTGGCCAGTGAGACTCAGGGGTTTCTCTTTATGCAGGCTCCTACTAGAGGTCTGTATCTCATGATATCTTCCCCAGCCTCTGAGGTCTCTCCTTTTTATTTTCCCCCCCACCTTTTTTTGTGATTGGAGGGCTTGAAACTGGAGGTTTTGCCTGATTCTAAAGGGCAGGGGTGGATGCTTGGTAAAGGAGGTGGAAGAGAAACATTATGCATAAGAGCATTTTTTTTTTTTTTCTTTTTTTTTTTTTTAAACTCAAGTCTCCTGGAGGTGAATTTTTAATTGAAATACCTTGAAAGCGTTAACACTGAGAACCTGAGAAGACACTTGAGAAAACTACCCCACTGCCTCCCAATTCAGTGATAGCTCCTCCTCCAAACTCTGACCTCTCCTGGCCTCCCTCCTAATTTTTATGGAGACTGGTGATTATCACTGTTTTCCTTTCTGTCCTTCTCAGTGGTATAATTTCTACCATTTGACAGGTGAGAACACTGATGAAGTGAGATGAGGTTGTCCTGTTACCAGGCTGCTAATTAGCACCTGTCACCTGGACTTCCCTTCCAACTTTGTTCTGCCAGAGTCCTGGAGAGCTCTGACTGCTACTTCACTGTTCCCTTTTCTCTCTAAGCAGACTCAAAGCCATGCTTCCTCTTCCTTTGGGAAGAGGTTGAGCACTTGGGCTTTGGAACTAGACCGACTTGGATTTGACTCCTAGCTTTTTCTTTCACAAGCTTTATTGGCCATGGCATGTGTGGTGGGTTGAATTGTGTTTCACAAAAGAAGATATGTTGAAGTCCTAACTCCCAGTACCTCAGACTGCGATCTTGTTTGAAAATAAGGTCATTTCAGGTTAAGGTAAGGTCATACTGAAGTAGGATGTGGCCCTAATCCTACATGACTAGTGCCCTTCGAGATGACCATGTGAAGACACCAAACACAGGGACAATGCCTTGTGAAGATGGAGTAGAGATTGGAAATCAGATTCATCTGTAAGCCAAGGAATGCCGAGGATTGCTGGCTATCACAAGAAGCTAGGAGAGAGGTATGGGATATATATTTTCCCCCCACAACTCTTAGAAGGAACCAACTCAGCCAACATCTTGATATCAAACTCCTAGCCTCCAAGAAATGTGTGAGAAGAGAGTCCTGTTGTTTTAAGCCATTTCATCTGTGGCACTTTGTTACAGAAGTCCTAGGAAACTAAGACAGGAAGTTCTTTGAGTTCTCAGAACTCCATTTTCCTGATTTGTAGATTACACTACATCATGTGGTGTTTTTTGGTGACAGTTCAGTGAGTCGCAGCTTCTGCTTTCTTATTTTAGTCTAGAAAAGCAAGGCTGATGCAGCCAACCTGTTCACCTGCTTTGCTTCTCCCTTTAGCTGAGTGAAGAGTTGGATCAGGTGGTCGAGAACTCAGAGCAAGCAGACGAGCTGGACAAGGAGACAGTCAAAGTCCAAGGTCCGGGTGTCTTGCCAGGTAAGTAGGTTGGGTGCTGAGGGCGTGAGTGTTGGAAAATGGCTGTGCTGATGCTAGAGCCCCAGTCCAGATGCCTTGCTAGCTATTGCAGTGGGAGAGCCCCTGTCCTGCACCCTGGTGTCAGATCAAGTACTGTCCTGTCCTACTTCTGAAGCCATGCATATTTAACCAGCATCACGACAGAGGATATGTCTAGGCTGTTATCTACTCTTTGATACTCGAGTTTGGGCCAATTCCCAAGGCCAGATCGTTGGTTTCAGTGGCAGATGCTTTGGGTCTCTGTTCTTCCATTCTTCCTTCCCAGGAAGCTGATGGTGGGAGAGCCTGTAGTATCCTGGTCACTTCCCGGGGCCTTCCAGGAGATCTCATAGGCCCCCAGTGCTTAGATATCAAGGCCTGTCCAATACTGGTGCCCAACTGGGTGAGCCAGGTCCTGTCAGTGGTATCTTTTTTTTTTTTTAAGAAGTTTTTTATTTATTTACTTATTTATTTATTTGCTTTAGTTGTACACAATGCCTAAAGCTCAATCCCTGTCCCCAGTGCCAATTTAATGAGGAGAACGTGGTTTTGAGAAAAAGGAAAGTTTATTGCTTTGCTAGCAAAGGAGAAACACAGGGGCCTTTTGTCCCAAAGGCTATGACTCTTCTGATGCAGAGGGACAGGGGGATTTTAAAGGAACTCTTCAAGGGTTACATT
This sequence comes from Tamias sibiricus, assembly GCA_025594165.1. Classification (NCBI taxonomy): domain Eukaryota; kingdom Metazoa; phylum Chordata; class Mammalia; order Rodentia; family Sciuridae; genus Tamias; species Tamias sibiricus. Next base: position 44,891,065 of record CM046669.1, on the reverse strand, counting down.
CCAGGTTTGCTCTGGTAGGGGGTCCCAGGGCACCCTGATGGTGAGTTAGGATTCACTTGTTAATTTGGGAGATATTCACTTTCCAGATCCTCAGCAGGCATCTCCTTCCTGTAGTGGGTGTGTCCAAGGGCAGTTAACTTGGGGAAGAAAAGATAACATTGTCTTCCTAATCTTGTTAGGGAGGGCATGAGAGGAGAAGAAGAAGCAGCTTATTTTTTAAAAAAATAAGTCTTAGTGCAATGAGGGCTATATTCAGAAGGTGAAGGGACCACTATTAATTATGGTGCCTCAGCCTCACAGCCATGCTTTGCAGATAGGTTTCACACAGTTGACTCCTTCTCCCTTAGCTTCCACGATGTGACACACCTCTCAGGTTGCTGCTGCTGCTTTTTTATTTTTTTGTTTTAGGTGGGCACAATATCTTTATTTTACATTTATGTGGTGCTGAGGATCGAACCCAGTGCCTCATGCATGCTAGGCAAGCGCTCTGCCACTGAGCCACAACCCCAGCCCCTCAGGCTGCTTCTTCCAGACTCCTTTGCAGCTACCCTCCAGCTGTTGGCTGTTTTTTTTTTTTTTTTTCTTTTTTTTTTCTTTTTTTTTGGTACTGGGGATTGAGCTCAGGGGCACTTGATCACTGAGCCACATCCCCAGCCCTTTTTTTGTATTTTATTTAGAGACATGGTCTCACTGAGTTGCTACGCGCCCTCACCATCGCTGAGGCTGGCTTTGAACTTGCAATCCTCCTGCCTCAGCCTCCCAAGTGCTGGGATTACAGGCGTAAGCCACCACGCCTGGCTTTTTGGCTGTTAAATGTTTGTCGTAGGGCTCTCTAGTGATCGATTCCTCCAGGCCTGTTCCCCTGCTTCAGTCACTGCTTGCTTATATGTGGCTCTCATGTTTACACCTCCAGCCCAGAGGATGCCCATGAACTCCAGACTTGTATATTCTACATACTCAGCTGTTCATGCCATAGCTTTGCATTTCTTCCTATCATAGACCTTTCGTTTTCTTTTTTTTTTCCTTCTCCCTGGAATTCTCTTCCCTTCTTCACCTTGCTAATGTCTAATCATTTGTCAGACCTTGAGCTTCTCTCACCCTCCTGGCCAGACCCCTTCCCATTCTCCAACACACTCCTCTGTAGTTTGCACACCCCTCCTTTGCAGCTGCTGCTCTTGGAGTAGTTTGTTTGACTAATGCCTGTCTCTTCCACCACACTGAAACTCCATGAAGGGGAGACAGCAGTCTGTTTTGTTCACCACCTTAGCTCTGGACACTCAATAAAAATCTGTGGAGTGAGTGGAGCCCCCAGCATGACTCCAGCCTCCCGGGTGGGTTGGAAAAGGTGGAGTTTTCTTCCTTTGATTCCTGTATTTTGGGGGCAGAAGAATAGGATGTGAAATTCTTTGGTTCTGCCTGCTGTTAAGTTCACAGGAAGGAAGCTGGAAAGGCAGCTAATGTCCTCTGACTGCTTCCACAGTGTCAGCTTCTGTCACACCCATTGCCACATTTAATTTTCTTTCTTTCTTTTTTTTTTTTTTTTTGTGGTACTGGGGAGTGAACTCAGGGGCACTTGACCACTGGGCCACATCCCCAGCCCTTTTTTGTATTTTATTAGAGACAGGGTCTCACTGAGTTGCTAAGTGCCTCGCCATTGCTGAGGCTGGCTTTGAACTCGCGATCCTCCTGCCTCAGCCTCCCAAAGTGCTGGGATTACAGGCGTGCATCACTGCGCCTGGCTCACATTTAATTTTCTTAACAACCTTGTGAGGTGGTTCTTATTTTATAAATGAGGGCCTGAGATCTCCCTGAGCCTCCTTCTACTATACCAGTGTTCTTTTTTTTTTTTCCCCCATTAATGGGGGATGAACCCAGACCTCATGCATACTAGAAGGTGAAGGGACCACCTTCTATCACTGAGCTATATATCTGCTCTTTTTATTTTATTTTTGAGACAGAGCCTTGCTAAGTTGCCCAGGCTGGCCGTGAACTTATGATCCTCCTACCTCAGTCCTCCTGACTAGCTGGGATTATAGGATGCATCACAATATTGGTTGGGGGTTTCTTTAATTGACACTTAATTGTACATATTTATGGGTTACAAGGTAAGGTTTGAATACATGTATACAAATGATAATGAATATATCATAGTTATTAGCATGTCACCTCATACATTTACCATTTCTTTGAGGTAGAGCATTAAAAAAAAAAAATCTCTCTTCTACTGAGTGGAGTAGAAGTGACTTCACTCATGATCCATGTGACTCCAGAGGCTGAGGGAGGAGGTTCAGCAGATTGAGACTAGCCCGGGCAACTTAGTGAGACACTCTCTCAAAAATTAAAAACATAAGGGGGCGGGGGGCTGAGAGTATATCTTAGTGGTAAAGCATCCCTGGGTTCAATCCCCACTACCAAAAGAAGAAGAAGAAAAAACAAAATAAAAACGAAACCCTCTTCTCTAGATGTTCTGAGTGCATAGCATATTATCGTTTACTTAGAGTCACCCTGCTATGCACTAGGACACCAGAAGTTATTCCTCTTCTACTTGTATCCTGTTGACCTACCTCTCCCTACCCTCCCTGTCCTCTTCTCTGTTAACCTCTATTCTCTTCTCTACTTCTGTGGGGTTAGCCATTTTATTTATTTATTTTTAAAATTTATTTATTTGTTATACATGACAGCAGAATGCATTTCAATTCATAGTACACATATAGAGCACAAATTTTCATTTTTCTGGTTGTACACAAAGTAGCGTCCCACCATTCGTGTCTTCGTACACGTACTTAGGGTAATGGTGTCCATCCAGTCCACCATCTTTCCTACCCCCAGGTCCCTTCCCTTCCCCACCTTCCCCTTTCCCCTATCTAAAATTCCTCTATTCCTCCCATGTTCCCCCTGTCACCCCATTATGGATCAGCATTCACATATTACAGAAAACATTTGGCCTTTGGTTTTGGGGGATTGGCTTACTTCACTTAGCATTATTTTCTCCAACTCCATCCATTTACCTGCAAAGACCATGATTTTATACTCTTTTAATGCTGAGTAATATTCCATTGTGTATATATGCCACAGTTTCTTCTTCTTCTTCTTTTTTTTTTTTTTTTTTTTTTTTTTGGTACCGGGGATTGAACTCAGGGACACTCAACCACTGAGCCACATCCCCAGCCCTTTTTTGTATTTTATTAGAGACAGGGTCTCACTGAGTTACTAAGTGCCTTGCCACTGCTGAGGCTGGCTTTGAACTCTGTATCCTCCTGCCTCAGCCTCCCAAGTGCTGTGATTACAGGTGTGTGCCACCATGCCCGGCCATACCACAGTTTCTTTATCCATTCATCTGTTGATGGTCATTTAGGTTAGTTCCACAATTTAGCTATTGTGAATTGTGCTGCTATAAACATTGATGTGGCTGTGTCACTGTAGTAGGCTGCTTCTAAGTCCTTTGTGTATAAACCGAGGAGTGGGATAGCTGGATCAAATGATGGTTCCATTCCCAGATTTCCAAGGAATCTCCATACTGCTTTCTAGATTGGTTGCACCAATTTACAGTCCCACCAGCAATGTATGAATGTGCCTTTCTCCCCTCACATCCTCACCAATGCTTATTGTTGTTTTTAGTATTCTTAATAGCTGCCATTCTGACTGGAGTGAGATGAAATCTTAAAAAGTAATTTTGAGTTGCATTTCTCTAATTGCCAGAGATGTTGAACATATTTTCATATATTTGTTGATTGATTGTATATCATCTTCTGAGAAGTGTCTGTTCAGTTCTTTAGCTCATTTATTGATTGGGTTATTTATTTATTTATTTATTTTTTAAGATTTTTGAGTTCTTTATATAACCTAGAGATCACTGCTCTATCTGATGTGCATGTGGTTAAAAATTCCCTCCCATTCTGTAGGTTTTCTCTTTGCTTCACTGATTGTTTCTTTTGCTGAGAAGAAGCTTTTCAGTTTAAATCCATCCCATTTATTGATTTTCGATTTTATTTTTTGTGGCATAGGAGTCTTATTAAGGAAGTCGGGGCCTAATCTGATATGATGAAAATTTGGGCCTGCTTTTTCTTCTATTAGGCGCAAGGTCTCTGGTTTAATTCCTAGGTCCTTGATCCACTTTGAGTTGAGTTTTGTGCATGGTGAGAGATAGGGGCTTAATTTCAGTTTTCTGCATATGGATTTCCAGTTTTCCCAGCACTATTTGTTGAAGAGGCTATCTTTGCTCCAATATGTTTTGGGCGCCTTTGACTAGTATGAGATAACTGTATTTATGTGGGTTTGTCTCTGTGTCCTCTATTCTGTACTATTGGTCTACAAGTCTATATTGGTGCCAATACCATGCTGTTTTTGTTACTGTTGCTCTGTAGTATAGTTTAAGGTCTGGTATAGTGATGCCACCTGCTTCACTCTTGCTAAGGATTGTTTTGGCTATTCTGGGTCTCTTATTTTTTCAGATGAATTTCATGATTGCTTTTTCTATTTCTATGTGGAATGTCATTGGGATTTTGATTGGAATTGCATTAAATCTGCATAGTGCTTTTGGTAGTATGATCATTTTGACAATATTAATTCTGCCTATCCAAGAACAAGGGAGATCTTTCCATCTTCTAAGGTCTTCTTTAATTTCTTTCTTTAGCCTTCTGTAGTTTTCATTATAGAGGTCTTTTACCTCTTTCATTAAGTTGATTCCCAAGTATTTTATTTTTTTTGAGGCTATTGTAAATGGGGTAGTTTTCCTAGTTTCTCTTTCTGATGTACAGAAATGCCTTTGATTTATGGGTGTTGATTTTTATGTCCTGCTACTTTGCTGAATTCATTTTTTTTAAATAGTTATTCTTTTTAAAAAATATTTATTTGCTTTAGTTGTACACAGTGCATTTATTTTTATGTGGTGCTGAGGATTGAACCCAGGCTGCGCACGTGCTAGGTGAGTGCTCTTCTGCTGCTGAGCCACAACCCCAGCCCCTGCTGAATTCATTTATTAGTTCTAGAAGTTTTCTGGTGGAACTTTTTGGATCCTTTAGGTATAGAATCATGTCATTGGCAAATAGTGATAGTTTGAGTTCTTCTTTCCTATCCATATCTCTTTAATTTCTTTCGTCTGTCTAATCGCTCTGGCTAGGGTTCCAAGAACTATGTTAAATAGAAGTGGTGAAAGAGGGCATCCCTTGTCTTGTTCCAGATTTTAGAGGGAATGCTTTCAATTTTTCTCCATTTAGAATGATGTTGGCCTGGGGCTTAGCATAGATAGCTTTTATGATGTTGAGATACATTTCTGTTATCCCTATTGAGATTTGCCATTTTAGTCCACAGATGAGTGAGATCATATGGTATTTGTTTTTCTGGGCCTGGCTTCTTTCATTTAACATAATATCTTCTAGGTCTGTCCACACTATCTTATTATTAATTAATTAATTAATTAATTAATTAATTTTGGTACTGGGGATTGAACCCACAGCACTTTACCACTGAGCCACATCCTCAGCCCTTTTCTATTTTTTTAAAAATATTTTTATTTATTTGCTTTTAGTTGTACACAATGTGTTTTATTCAATGCGTTTTATTTGTACGTGGTGCTGAGGATCGAACTCGGGTTGCCCACGTGCTAGGCGAACGCTCTACCGCTGAGCCACAATCCCAGCCCCTCTATTTTTTGTTTTGAGACAAGTTCTTGCCAAGTTGCTGAGGCTAGCTTTGAACTTCTAGTCCTCCTGCCTCAGCCTCCCAGGTAGCTGGGATTACAGGCATGTGCTACCTCACTCAGCTGTACTGTCTTTTATTTCATCTCTGATTTTGAGTATTTTTTTCCCTTAGTCTAGCTAAAGGTTTATTGACTTTTGTTTATCTGTTCAGAAAATAAAATCTTCATTTAATTCACTTTTTTGTATTGTTTCTTTAGTGTCTATTTTGTTTATTTCTGCTGTGATCTCTGTTATTTCTTTCCTTCTAATTTTGGGTTAGATTTGTTCTTGTTTCTCTAGTCTTTTGAAGTAACATTAAGTTGTTTATTTGGAATTTTTCTATTTTTGAGGTATGTATACTCTTAAAAACTAACCTCTTATAACTATTTCAGCTTTATCCCACAGGTTTGGTATGTTGTGTTTCCATTTTCATTTGTCTCTAGAAAATTTTAAATTGCCTTTTTTTTTTTAAACATTTATTTGTTTTAGTTGTACACAGTGCGTTTATTTTTATGTGGTGCTGAAGATTGAACCCGGGCCGCGCACGTGCTCGGTGAGCGCTCTACTACCGCTGAGCCACAATCCCAGCCCCTAAATTGTCTTTTTAATTTTATTCTTGGCCCATTGGTTGCTCAGGAGCATATTGTTTCATTTCCATGTAATTGTGAAATTTCCAAAGTTCCCTCTGTTACTAATTTTTGGTTTTAGATTATTGTTGTCAAAAATGATACTTAAAGGTGGGTGCAGTGGTGTACACCTGTAATCCCAGCAGCTTGGGAGGCTAAGGTAGGAGGATCACAAATTCAAAGCCAGCCTTGTCAAAAGTGAGGCGCTAAGCAACTCAGTTGAGACCCTGTCTCGAAATAAAATACAAAATAGGGCTGGGGATGTGGCTCAGTGGTCCAGTGCCTCTGAGTTTAATCCCTGGTACCAAAAAAAAAAAAAAAAAAAAAAAAGATACTTGATATGAGTAGGTCTTAAATTTGTTAAGACTTGTTATGTGGCCTAACGTAAGATCCATCTTTGAGAATATGTCATGAGCTGTTGAGAAGAATGTATATTCCATTGCTGTTGTATAGAATGTTCTAGAAATGTGTGTTAGGTCCATTTGGTCTAGAGCGTGGTATATATGCAACGTTTCTTTGTTGATTTTCTGTCTGGGTGATCTGTCCATTGCCAAGAGTGGGATGTTGAAGTCCCCTGCTATTATTGTACAGCACTCCATCTCTCCCTTCAAATCTAATAATGTTTGCTTTATATATTTACCCTTATATTGGACACACACACACACACTTGTTATATCGTTTTTGCTGAATTAATTCCATGATTACATAGTGACCTTTTTAGTTTTTGATATGGAGTCTGTGCAATCTGATAAATATTGCTACTTCTGCCCTTTTTTTGTTCTGTTTGTATGGAATCTTTTTCCATCCCTTCACTTGCAGTCTTTGTGTGTGTGTGTGTGTGTGTGTGTGTGTGTGTGTGTGTTTTTACAGGTGAAGTGAGTCTCTCTCTCTCTCTCTCTCTTTAATATTTTAGTTGTCAATGGACCTTTATTTTTTTTATTGATATGTGGTGCTGAGAATTGAACCCAGTGCCTCACACATGCTAGGCAAGCGCTCTGCCACTGAGCCACAACCCCAGCCTCTGAAGTGAGTCTCTTTTAGGCAACATGTAGTTGAAATTTTTTTTAACCCATTCGTCCATTCTGTGTCTTAGAGAATTTAATCCATTTACATTCAAGATTCATTGAGAGAGAAGGACTTACCTCCTGCCATTTTGATGGTTGTTTTTCTAGATCTTTTGTTTCTTCTTCCTCTGAAGTTCTCTTCAGCAATAAGGTTTGGTTTCATTTTCTTTCTCATTTGTGTATTGGCTGTAATTGTGTGTGTATGTGTGTGTGTGTGTGTGTGTGTGTGTGTGTTTGGTTACTCTAGGACTTACATAAACAGTCTCATAAAAGATTGTTTTTACACTGATAACTTTGGCTGCATACAAACAGACTTACTCTTTCCCCATACGATTTGTAATTTCTTTGCCTTTAATTCCCATCTTTGTATATTGTGTATTCCTTAACATCTTGCAGCTGTTGTTTCTGTTAACCATTTTGACTTCTAACCTTCCTACTAAAGATTTGAAAGTTTATATATTGTATTGTAATGGAGTAGCTGAATTTGATCATGTATTTATCTCTGTTGGCAGGTTTTATACTTTCGTATGTTTTCATGGTTCTAATTATTGTCCCTTCACTTCTGTGTGAAGCAATCCCTTAAGGATTTTTTGTAAGGTCTGTCTAGTGGTGGCCAATTCTTTCTGGGAAGGATTTTATATCTCCTTCATTTCTGAAGAAGAGCTTTACTGAGCATAGTCTTCTTGGTTGGCAATTTTGTCTTTCAGCACTCTGACAGTATCATTCCATTCTTTTCTGAACTGAAAGGGTTCTGCTGAGAAATTTGCTGTAATTCTTTTTCTTTTTTTTTTTTTTTTTGTGGTACCGGGGATTGAACTCAGGGGCACTCGACCACTGGGTCACATCCCCAGCCCTTTTTTGTATTTTATTTAGAGACAGGGTCTCACTGAGTTGCTAAGTGCCTCGCCATTGCTGAGGCTGGCTTTGAACTCGCGATCCTCCTGCCTCAGCCTCCCAAAGTGCTGGGATTACAGGCGTGCGCCACCACGCCCGGCTAAATTTGCTGTAATTCTAATGGGGAGTTGTTTTTTTAAAAATTTATTTATTTTATTTTTATTCTAAGTTGTTATATATGACAGCAGAATGCATTACATTTCATATTACACTTACAGAGCACATTTTTACATATCTCTGGTTGTATACAAAGTATATTCACACCATTCATACTGCACTTAGGGTAATGATATCCATCTCATTCTACCATTTTTTTTTTTTACCCTTTTGCTCCCTCCCCTTCTTTCCCTCCCCATTGGCCATTCTAGTGGTATAGATACACAATGGAGTATTACTCAGCAATAAAAGAGAATAAAACCATGGCATTCGAAGGTAACTGGATGAAGTTGGAGAGTATAGTGCTAAGTGAAGTTAGCCCATCCCCAAAATCCAAATGCCAAATGTTTTCTGATATAAGGAGGCCGATTCACAGTGGGGTTGGGACGGGGAGCATAGGAGGATTAGAGGAACACTATAATGGGGAGTCTTTAGATGTGACTTGACCTTTATTTTCTCTTGTTGCTTTTACAATTCTTAGTCTTTGACTGTTGACAGTTGTTTATAGTGTTCCTCAAAGAGGACCTCTTTGGATTGAATCTAATTTAGGTCTTTTGACAGATTCGCATGTTCATATCTTGTCAAAGACTTTGGCAGTTTTCAGCATATTATTTCATTAAATATGCATTCTGTGCCTTGCTCTGTCCCTCATACTCTGGAATTTCCACAATGTGAATATGTGTTTTCTTAATGGCTTTCTGTAGGTCCTGAGGCTTTCTTTGTTCTTTTCCTTTTCATCCTGACTGGGTTATTTAAAAAAACATATTTTTAAGTACAGAAATTATTTCTTCTGTTTGATCTAATCTGTTGTTTGCACTGTCACTTGTATTTTTATTTGATTTATTGAGTTCTTCAGCTCCAAGTTTGTTTTTGTTTTGTTTTGTCTTAATGATACTTGGTTTCTTGTTGAATTTCTCATACAAAATTGAATAGTTTAATTTCCCTGTATTGATAATCTGTGCATCTGGTTGAGCACTTGTCTCTTCTGGTTTTATGAAGTGGCTTTCACAGGGAAAGACTTATACCTGTAGAAGAGCTCTAAGGCGTCACTGGGTAGAGTGTTATTGGTTTTGGTTCCAGGTAGCGACAGTTTCTTAGATGCCTGAAAATGCCTCAGTGGTCTAGCCTGTAGGAGACAGTGCAGCTGCTCCACCATGTCAGGTGCAGTCTCTGGCTGGGGGTTGGGGTCACCACAGGGTCCTGGGGCACAGGGGCTGACTGATCTCTGCCAGCTGGTTATGGCCTCTCCCTGCTGGAGGAGTTGTACCAGTGTTTCAAAAATTTTATTCTTTATGAGCATGTATTAACTGAACATATTAAAGTAGTTCAATGTGATATTTCCATACATGCATAGAGTGTGCCCTGACCAAATCCAGCCTCCCTTTCTACCACTCTTCTGTCCCACCTCTTCTTCTCACCTTTTCCAATTTTTAGTAATCACTGTTCTACTTTCAGGCTGACTTTTTGTAGTTTGCACATATGAGAGAGACTATGCAATGATTCTTTTTCTTAATAGTGCTGCAATAAACATGGGCATGCAAGTATCTCTTTGGTATGCTGATTTCATTTCCTTTGGGTATATACCCAAAAGCAAATAGTGAGACCATGTGGTAGACCTGTTTTAGTTTTTTCTTGTTTGTATGCCTTTTATCTCTTTCTCCTGCCTAATTGCTATGGCTAAAACTTCTAGTACTATGTTAAATTAGAACAGTGAGAGTAGCACCTGCTCTTGTTCCTGGTCTTAGAGGAAATGCTTACAGTTTGTTCCCATTCAGTATGATGTTGGCTATGGGTCTGTTATATGTAGCCTTTTTTTTTTTTTTTTTTTTTTTTTGTGGTACTGGGGATTGAACTCAGGGGCACTTAACCACTGGGCCACATCCCCAGCCCTTTTTTTTTGTATTTTATTTAGAGACAGGGTCTCACTGAGTTGCTAAGTGCCTCGCCATTGCTGAGGCTGGCTTTGAACTTGCGATCCTCCTGTCTCAGCCTCCCAAAGTGCTGGGATTACAGGCGTGCGCCACCACGCCCGGCTTATATGTAGCCTTTCTTATGTTGAGTTACCATCTCTATACCTAATTTGTTCAGGACTTTTATCATGAAGGGGTGTTGAATTTTATCAGATTTTTTTCTGTATCTGTTGAGCTGATATGATTATAGTCTTCATTCTGTTGATGTGATGAGTTCTATTCATTGATTTGCATCTGTCAAACCATCCTTGCATCCCTGGAATGAAACCACTTTGGTCATGGTAAAATGATCTTTTTGAGGTCCTGGTTCAATTCTGTTTGCTAGTATTTTGTTGAGAATTTTGTGCACATCAGGGGTATTGGTCTCTAGTTTTGTTTGTTGTCCTTATTTAGTTTTGGTAACATTGAAATGCCAGAGTCAGTGAATTTGGAAGCGTTCCCTCCCTTTCAATTCCATGGATAGTTTGAAAAAACTATTGATTTTTTTGGAATTCATTGGTAGAAAGTTGTTATGTTTTTTTGGAAGTGTCACATTCCTGCCCCCCACCCCTTTTTTTCCCACATTTCTTGTGCTCCTGCCTTGAGACTTGTGCATGTGGTAAATCAGGTGTTTTCTACCACAGAAATGGGTTGACCTTAGTAATCACACAGTTGACGGTGTGCTTTGGGGTGTCAGTTTGTGCAGTGTTGGCTTTGACTCTAGTTTCAATTCAGATGCAGTCTCCATACAGCTTCTTTGGGTATGTAATGAGTTTGGGCACAGTGTGTATTGTGATGGAGTTGGAGAGACCCCTTTCCCTGTGGGCCATGCAAGAGTGGTGGCATTCTAGCAATTCAGGCAGGCGGGTACAGGGTTCTTACTGTGTGGCTGTTTTTTAGTGGCAGTGGTAGCCAGTGTCAGGTGATGGGGGTCTCTGGCCATGTTGATGCTATCTCTGCTACTGTAAGGGCCTCTGGCATTGGCGTCCCTGGCAGTGGTGAGGGCCTGAAGCACTGTCCTCTGACAGTCATTGGTGCAGCCCAGACACTGCCCAGGGGGAGGCCATGAGAACTGCAGCACCCGCTCTGTGGCACTCACACCCAGTGAGGTCGGCAGTGTGTGGTCAGACAAGGTGCGTGTGGGGCAGGACAGCAGTGGGAACCATGGTCTCCTCACTTCTGCTCTTGGTGGCAGTGGCTGCCTGTGAGTGGGACCGTGGCTAGAGCTGGGCAAAGTTCTCTAAGGTCCCCCTTTGGCAGCGTGCACCTGGAGTCAGGTGACAGCTGGGGTTATGGAGTTGCTCGAGGCACCCTCGGCACAACCCTGTGGGCAGGGCAGCAGTGGGAGCCCTTCCTGCCCTATCAGAAACAGGCGCCTGAGCATGTGTGAGGAGGGGCTGCAGGAACTGGATGGGCATCTGCCTTACAGTCCGGGCGTTGGCCCAAGTTCACTCAGCTGGCCATGCTGCTGGTCTCAGCTCCCAGATCTCCTGGTTCTTGAGGCTGACACCCTCTATTCCCTTCCATGCTGCCCCCGTCCATCTCGTATGTGCAGGGCACAGCAAGGGTCAGTCACTCTTTACTAGGCCACACTGGGTTCTCAAGACAACTAGCCCTCAAGCCAGTGCAGCGAGCTGCCTGTGGAGTCCCAGAGGTGGGAACATGTAGGGATTTCTCACACTTAGAGCAGTCTAAGCTCAGTAGCTCACTGCTTGAAGATGGCCCTGGCTGCAGTACCCTGGGGGTTCACTGGGAGGTGATGTAACATACACCCCCAAAGAAAGGCTACTGCGTAGATTTCAGGTTATTTGTCTAAGTGGACCACAAGCTGCTTAGATAAGGATTATGAAACTTTCCAGTAACTAGGATTGCCTGCATCAAACTGAGAGAGTTAACTGGGACTTTCCTTCACTCGTGCCCCTGAAGAGGAAATACTTGCCCCTCTAGTTGTATGGTGACAGATGCTGGGGTATTTTGTTTTTCATCCTGTGCCATTGTCCTAGATCTCTGAATCCTATGAAGTTCTAGTTTCCCTCTTGCTGTGTTCTTTTATGATCATTCGCTTCAAAACGCAGCTGTGCACCTGTTGTTTTTGCTCCGGTTTGTGGGGGGTCAAGTGAGTGCTGGGCACCTGTTGAGCCATCTTGTCCTTTTGACCTGTGGCTTTAAGACAACATTCTAAGCATCCTTTGATTAGAACCCAGTACATAAAAGGTAGTGGTGAGCCTCCCACTCTGATGGTAGGCACTGTGGCCAGAGCCCTAAGACTTCAGGGAGAATAGTTTGAAATCTCTGTGTATCAGTTTCCTATTGTCTCTGTAAGAAATTAGCACAACTTTATTGGCTTAAAACAAGTTAGTTGGGCTGGGGTTGTGGCTCAGTGGTAGAGCACTTGCCTAGCATGTGCGCGGCCCGGTTTGATCCTGAGTACCAAGTAAAAATAATGCATTGTCGGGCTGGGGTTGTGGCTCAGCAGTAGAGCGCTCACCTAGCACGTGCGTGGCCCAGGTTCGATCCTCAGCACCACGTACAAATAAACGCATTGTGTACAACTAAGGCAAATAAATAAATGTTTTAAAAAAATAAATAAATATTAAAAAAATGCATTGTGTACAACTAAAAGCAAATAAATAAATGTTTAACAACAACAACAACAACAACAACAACAAAAAATTAGTTTAAGGAGGCATGGTGGTGCATACCCTAAATCCCAGCTACTCAGGAGGCCGAGGCAGAGAATTGCAAGTTTGAGTCCAGCCTTGGCAATTTAGGAAGACCCTGTCTCAAAAGAATAAAAAGGACTGGGGATGTAGCTCAGTGGTAGAGCACCCATTCCCCAGTACCAAACAAATAAAACCCTAGGCAAAAATCCCAGCAACTGTTAGTTGATTACCTTATAGATCTAGAGGTCAGGAACCCAAAATGGTGTCAGTGAGGTAAATAAAGGCAGGAGTGGGCCCGATTTATTTTCTGAAAGTTCTAGAGGAGACTCTGTTGTCCTGCCCTTTCCAGCTTCTGGAGACATCCTATGTTCCATGGCTTGTGGCCCCTTCTTCCCTTCAAATCCAGCAGTGGCCAGTTGTGTCTTTGTCCCATCCTATCACTCTGACCCTGACTTTTTTGATACCCTTCTCCATGTTTGAAGAGTCCTTGTGATCATGGTGGGTCACCTGGAATTATTCAGGAAAATTTCTGTTTTAAAGTCAATCCCACCTGGTGCCTTAATTCTCCTTTTCCATGTAATTTAAAAGGACTGTGACATCTTTGGGGGTCTTTATTCTGCACTACCCATTTGCCCCCAGTCAGAAGAGGATTCGTGGAGATGGGAGGAAGGTGGGAAGGAAGCCAAACTTGGAGAGATGAGGCTTGCTTTTGTGTTTCCTTTCATAGATAAATGCCCAGGTCCGTTAGGAAATGGCCATCATGATCTTGGACTTCAGCATCTCTTTGGCCTCAAAGCCTGAGGTCAGAGCAGGAAGCCACACAGGGCAGATTTGGGGTAGTTCTGTGAACCGGCCGGAGCTTTCCTGCTTTTGGACAACCCTGCTGAGTGTGTCTCCTTTCCAGTCTGTTGATGACTCATTTCTTAAGAGTCCATTTGGCTGATCTCATTAGTGATTAGGCCTGAATTGGAAGACCTTATATACAACTCTTACAGTTCATTTCCTGTCTCTTGAGTCTTCTAATAATAAAATATTGGTGGTGATGACAGTAGCCACGGTTTTTGGGATGCTTTTCATATCTACTTCTCCATGGAAACAACTGTGTATAATAGTAGAACGACAATATATAATTAATATACAAACAATAGGAAACTAATATTCAGAGATTTCAGACTATTCTCCCTGATTAATTATATCTTCTCCATGGAAACAACTGTGTATAATAGAATAGATGATATATCATCTTCCAGCCACTCTGTGAGGGAATGGTCATCCTAGTTTATAGAGGAGGAACCTAAAGCATGCAGGTTAAGTAACATGCTCAAAGCTAATGAGTGACAGGGCTTGATTTGCCCCCAGCACTGTCTCCCAGGGTGTTGTGATGTGGCTCATTATTCCCAGATGCTATCTTTTCCAGCTCCAGCAGTTACTCATGGGCTTCTTCATTTCTTAGGCCAAGTGCTAATGACACTAGAGGCGAGTGAGGTGTGGCCTACCTGCAAGAACTCAGGCCACTCAGAGAAGGCCGGCTACCCAAAGAAGCTGTCCCTCCTCCTGAGCCTTCTGTGGAGGTCCTTTTCTCCCTGGTGTGTGGTTTTCTGTGTAGCACAATTGAGAAATCACACTCACTGAGTACAATTCTCTTAATTGCCGAGTTCTGCCAGGCACAAAGGTTTTGCTTTTTCCTCTCCTGTTCTAACTCTAGTGCCTGGTGTAGAGGCCCACTGTACCTACCAGTACTTGTCTGTGCTTTGGACTTGGGGATTAGCAAGAAAGCATCTTCTACAGGAACAGCTAGAATGGATGAGTGAATGTGCGTGGGTCAAACAATGGCAGAGATAAGAGCTTCTGAGTAAAGGAGGAGGGTGGCTCGTGAAGGAAGGATAGTGACATGAAGGGGGAAAAGAAAGGACTGGCCAGGGCGTGGGGATGGCATGAATAACAGAATAGAGGTGGAAATAGAATAGGATTCTTCAGAGACAGTAGGTGGCACAGCAGAGTGTGGGTGAAGGGAGTTGAGGGAGATGAGGCAGGAGGGATAGTCCGGGTCAGATTGTGGAGGGTCTGAGTGTTGGCTTGGACTTTAGGAAGCAGGGACAGTAAGA
Organism: Tamias sibiricus; assembly: GCA_025594165.1. Lineage (NCBI taxonomy): Eukaryota > Metazoa > Chordata > Mammalia > Rodentia > Sciuridae > Tamias > Tamias sibiricus. Next base: position 44,875,930 of record CM046669.1, on the reverse strand, counting down.
GGAGTAAAGTGGGATTTAAGGAAATCCAGCATGGCTGCATGAAGGTGAAGAGAGTCAGCTGTGTCACATTGGAGGCTGGTATGAGAGGCTGTTTTGATGTAGGGGAGGGGACAAGGAAGAATCCGTCTGAGGTTTGAGGACAGGTGAATGGAAGGTGTTGTGGTACAGAGTTGAGAGTCTGAAAGAGCCTGGAAGAGTTGGTGGCTCAGAAGAAAAGGTGTTTGTTTGTTGCCCTGAGGTTTGAGCCTTGGTTGATTTGGTACATCTGGATGGAGGTGGCCTGGTGGTGACGAGAGCTGTGAGCCTGATGGGACAGCACGAGGGCTGGAGTTGTACCCACGAGAAGTCTCCAGGGTCAGGGTCATGGGGCACGGTAAAAACTTCGGACGTTGTTCATTTCCTCTTTATTGAGGGTGCCAGCACCAGTTCTTATTCTTTCCAAAGGGAGAAACGACACTAGAGATGCTAATTGAATAAGCAGTTTATTACATCTTTGATGTATCAAATTGAGGAAAACACTTGTCTAATTAGTTGTTACAACCAGTTCTCCAAGGAAACAACTGTGTGTAACAGAATAGACAAAGACAAGCGAACCAAAGAAAAAATAGATAAATTGGACCTTACCAAAATCAAAACCCTTCATGCTTCAAAGAACACTGTCAAGAAGAAAACAGCCTACAGAATGAGAGAAAATGTTTGCAAGTCATGTATCTGTTAAGGGACTTGTACTTAGAATACATAAAGAGCTCTTACAACACAATAATAAAATATAGATAACCCAATCAAAAAATGGGCAAAGCATCTAAATAGATGTTTCTCTAAAGAAGAGGCACAAATGACCAACAAATGCTTTAAAAGATGACTAACAGCATTAGTCATCAAGGAAACGCACATCTAAACCATAATGAAATACCTACTACCTCATGCCCATTGGGGTGGCTGTCATAAAAAAGATGGATGGTAATGAATTTGGGGAGGATGTAGAGACATCAGTACCCCCAAACATTGCTGGTGGGAATATGAAATGGCATAGCTGCTGTGGAAAATAGTCGACCATTTCTCCAAAGTTGAAATAGAGTTATGAGTGTGTTAGTCAACTTTCTATCACTGTAACAAGTACTTGAGATGAATCAACTTACAAAGAGAAAAGGTTTATTTTGGTTCACAGTTTGGGAACTTTCAGTCCATGACTGTTGTGAGACAGTGCATCGTGGTGGCAGCACATGACAGAGGAAATCTGGTCACCTTATGGAGGGGAAGAGAAAGAGGAGGAGGTAGGGGCTGGGATCTCACAATGCCCTTCAAGGCACACCTCTAATGACCTGATGACCTCCAAGTACCCCCCCTCCACACACACACACACAACACACATATACACCACTCCTTAAAGTTCCTACCACCTCCTAATAGTGACACACTGGGGAGATCGCTGTCAACATGTAGGCCTTCAGGGGACATTTAAGATCCAAACTAGAGCTCTCAGTAGTTCCACTCCTTGGCATGTATTCAAGAGAAGGGAAACTCATGTCCGCATACCACCTTGCTCATGTATGTTCACAGCAGCAGCATTCATAATAGCCCAAAGGTGGAAATATTCCAGATGACTATCCACTGATGACTGGATTAACAAAATGGCATATACATGGAACAGAAGATTATTTGACTATGAAAAGAAATAAAGAAACTGATACTTGTTTACCACACGGATGATTCTTTTTTTTGTTTTTAAGTATTTTTTTAGTTATAGATGAACACAATATCTTTATTTTTATGTGGTGCTGAGGATTGAACCCAAGGCCTCACACATGCTAAGCAAGCACACACTACCACTGAGCTACACCCCCATCCCCATGGATGATTCTTAAAGAGAGTATATTAAGTGAAAGAAGTGAAAGAATTTCATCTCTTTTCCTAGCCAAAGGCCACATGTGTGATTCTCTTTATGAAGTCTCCAGAATAAGCAAATTGGTCGAGATTGAAGGTAGATTAGTAGTTGCCAGGCACTAGGGGGAGGGGAGTGACCACTGATGGTCCCTCTTTTGGGTAGTAAGAATGTTATGTGATTAGATAGTGGAGATAATTGCACACCTTGTGAATATGCTAAAAACTACTGAATCTATTCACTTTCAAAAGGGCAAATTTTATAGTATGCAAATTTATAACTTAAAAAATAAAACCCAGAGTCACCACATTACTAAAAAGAAAAAAGGACAGACAAGAATTCAGAATACATCTCAACTTGGTTTTCTCTGCAAGGTGATTTCACAGGGCTTTTGCGAACAACCAGGTCCCTTCCTCTGAATAAAGGTCCTATGTTCTTCCAGAAACTGAATTACCCATCACAGCTCTCCTTAGTGGCCTGGCTTTCATTCTGGGTGGGCTTGGGTCTTCCAGGATTTCATTTTTTTGGTACTAGAGATTGAACCCAGGGGCACTTAACAACTTAGTCACATCTCCAGCCCTTTTATTGTTTATTTTGAGAGAGGATCTCACTAACTTGCTTAAGGCCTCACTAATAAGTTGCTAAGGCTGGCTTTAAACTTGCAATCTCCTGCCTCAGCCTACCAAGCTGCTGGGATTACAGGCATGCACCACTGTGCCCAGCCAAAGATGTATACTTTTGTTGCCGCCTGAAGCGATGGCCGCTTGGAGCATCGGAGCTGCGGGAAGAAGTTCAGAGGCAAACTGGAGACAAACAGCTTTTTATTCTGATAACTTTTCTCTCTGGTTCTAACAACGACTAACACGCGCCACACACACCACCAAAATGGCGCTGACCCGATCAGCAATTTCGGCCAAGTCACTCGAGATCCCGGGCCAAGTCCCGTGAGACTACGGAAGGCGACAATGCCCAAATCCTTATGGCCCATAGTCAACCGCAATTTAAGCCATCTCCCCAAACAGGGCTCCTGCATACTTTTTTCTTATTTTTGATACTGGGGATTGAACCCAGGGGCGTTTAACTACCAAGTGTATTTTTAAAAACACGTTCATCCAGCTTGACACAAGAAAGCCAGTGTTCGATTTTCTCCCTGCAGAGTGCATGGGACATTTTCTCAAATATCTAGTATTTTTTTTTTTTTTTTTTTTTTTTTTTACGTAAAATGTAATGCTGTCTAATTTCAGAATTGGAGTGTTACATTTAGCATGTGTGGTTGATAAGTAGTTTTATAACTTTTATTTACGTCACTGGCCTGTTAGTGGGCTAAGAGGCCTATAAAGAAGTAACCTTGGGGCTAGGGTTGCAGCTCAGTGGTAAGGAGTGCTTGCCTAGCACATGTGAGGCACTGGGTTCGATCCTCAGCACCACATACAAATAAACGCATCGTGTACAACTAAAGCAAATAAATAAATATTAAAAAAAAATTTTTTTTTAAAAAAAGCTTACCTTGGCTTTTGTGAGTGAAGCAGAGGAGACGTGTGGTTAGTGTTCCTATAGGAGTAATTTGTCCAAGTACCTCTGCCAACAAACCAACGTGATAGGGTCATAGTGACCTTTTGTTCACACCCTAAATTGGTGCTTTTAAAATTTTCAAAATTTCATCTCTTTTCCTAACTAAAGGTATCATAAAGGCAAGACATTTCAAATCATGTTTATGTGGCTGATAGCAGAGTGGACACCTGCCGCTGATGCCATTTATTGTTCATGATATTGCTCAGCCTGAATGTAATACATAGTTTGCCTTAACGCTGCCCCAGGCTTCTCTACTTATTAGGAAGTTAAAGTCTCAGGCAGGTAGAGTGGCACACATCTGTAATCCCAGTGGCTCAGGAGGCTGAGGGAGGAGGATCACAAGTTTGAAGCCAGACTCAGCAACTTAGCGAGGCCCTAAGCAATTCAAGGAGACCTTGACTCTAAATAAAATATAAAAAGGGCTGGGGATGTGACTCAGTGGTTGAGCACCCCTGGGTTCAATCCCTGGTATCAAAAAAAAAAAAAAAAGTTAGTCTTTAATCATTAACAACTAGAATGTTAATACTAATGCTCACTGTGTTGTGTGGGGAAAGAGCATTTGGGCTAGGAGCTAGGACTCCAGGACTCTCATATGATTCTGCCAGTTACTGATTTTGGATCCTGAACTGCTGTGCATGAGTGGGGTTGGGCCAGATGGCCTTTTTGTTTCTTACTAACTCTGGAAAATTCAGTTCAGATGTTATAGACCTTATCAGTCACTTTAGACTTCCTTCAGTTTTATCTAATGATTTTTCCAAGCCCTGCTAGAATGTAGAGAGCTAGTACTTGTTGCCACTACAGTTATGAGCAACTCATGACCCTGAGCGTGTTTTCACTTGCCATGTTTTGAAGCATAGCTGTGATCCCACCAAACTGTGGAAGCTGGAAATGCTGCTGTGCTTTGGGTCCTGTGGCCCTGCAGCCCAGCTGCACCAAATTGCCAGGGGTCAGCACGTAAGCCAGGGGAAACCATTTGTAGGCTGGGTGTGAAGAAGGATAGTCTCATGAGGTGTCCAATGGCATACCCTATACAGGATACTCTGGGGGAGGGTTTGAATGTACGACTCAGGGAAGAGGACTTAAATGGTAAAGTGGAGCAGGATCCTGAGAGAACGTGGAAAGAAGGTAGATAGCAAAGCTGAGAGGGAGCAGAAATTGACAGAGTCCCTCAGAAGTTAGAGCAAAAATGGAATGAGAGACAAAATAAGTTGAGAAACAGTTGCTTTAATTCTTTTTTTTTTTTTTTTTTTTGGTACCAGGGATTAAACTCAGGGGCACTTGACCACTGGGCCACATCCCCAGCCCCCTTTTTTTTTTTTTTTTTTGTATTTTATTTAGAGACTCACCATTGCTGAGGCTGGCTTTGAACTCACAATCCTCCTGCCTCAGCCTCCCAAGTGCTGGGATTACAGGCGTGCACCACTGCGCCCGGCTTGCTTTAATTCTTTTTGGACAGCTTGAGCTGCTGTGTACCTTGGTGGCTTAGTTCTCAGCTTGTTCAAGTGATTTCCTTGATTCTCAGTTCCCTGATCTCTTTGTAGATAGAGGACTCTTCCAGTGCCTATAGTAAGCTGTTCCTGAAGGGGCCTCATTGACATTTCTGGGAATTTGCGCTTCTGTGTAAAGTAGAAACTTTCTAAAGTGTTTTGCTAGAAATAGAAAGGAATACTAATTGGTTCATAGTTTTACATGCCTGAAATGTGCTAGTATTCTCTGATAAATTGCATTAGCATTGCAAGACTAATGTTTAGGTTATTTAGTCATTTAATGGATATGAAGATAATACGTGCCTACTATGTGAAAGACACTGTGTTCCACCCCACCTCCATTTAATTTTCAGCATATAATTTTTCTAGTTCCTTTTTGTTAAGAGATTATAGTTCTCTGGTCTTCATTTTTGTCATCTTCCTCATTAAGGGATTCATCTTTTGTGGGGTAGAGGGTACCTTCTGTTCATTCAGTAACAGTAATTGCTACCACTGAACAGGCAGTATAATGTGTTATGCAGCATTTTCTCATTTACTTCTCTCAAAAATCCTATAAAATTGAAATGATTATTCACTTTTCACATGAAGAAAGTGAGGCTTTAGGAACATTAATATCCAGAATTGCAGAGCTGGGACTGGAGTCTAAAATGGACTTAAAATCTCATTCTCTTAACCCATGGGCTATATATCTATTCTTTCAGTTCAGAAAATAAATGAAAAATGAAGAGCAATTTTTTTTTCTTAGAATTCTTGTGGTGAACAAATCCCAGCACTTTGGGAGGCTGAGGCAGGAGGATCGCGAGTTCAAAGCCAGCCTCATGGCGAGGCACTTAGCAACTCAGTGAGACCCTGTCTCTAAATAAAAATACAAAAAAGGGCTGGGGATGGCCCAGTGGTTGAGTGCCCCTGAGTTCAATCCCTGGTACCACAAAAAAAAAAAAAAAAAAAAAAAAAAAAAAAGAATTCTTGTGGTGCTATAGGCTCAGAACTAATGTTGACTTCCACAAAATCATTGCTGATTTAACCTTCTGCCCCAATTTTACATCCTCACATCTTTCTGAATTCTGAAGCAGTTGGTAGCAGAGTCCATTAATGCTTTTCTATTGGTATCTCTCTGAAGCACCTAGTACAAAGTCTTGCATATCGATTGGTGCTTGATGCCTATTTATAGCACTGAAGAATGATTGATTGCCTTATCTCTACCAACTAAGAATACTTTGATAGTTCTATGTTGATCCTGCTTTTAAATTAGGAAGAATGAAACAATTATGAGCAGATACTCTGTATTTAAGTTCATGTTTTTTTTGCATGTAGTTGAGTCTTGTTTTTTTCTATGTTGCCGCCTGAAGCGCTTGGAGCAACGGAGCCGCGGGAAGAACTTGAAGCAAACTGGAGACAAACAGCTTTTTTTTCTGATAACTTTTCTCTCTGGTTCTAACAACAACTAACACACGCCAAACACTCACTAAAATGGCGCTGACCCGATCAGCAATTTCGGCCAAGTCACTCGAGATCCCGCAACAAAATCCCGTGAGACTACGGGTGGCGACAATGGCCAAATCTCCACGGCTCATAGTCAACTGCAATTCAAGTCAATCCCCAAACAGGGCTCCTGCAAATCTAGGCAAACAATCTCTGCCTTTTATTTTGAGTATTCATTGCATTTACATTTAATGTGATTATTGATATGCCTGAATTTGCTTCTCCCCCATCTTGCTATTGTCTAGTTGTCTAACGTTTTTTGTTATTTCTCTGTTCTTTCCTACAGATTATAAATTTTACAATATTTTATAGACCTTAGGAGTTAAAAATATAATTTTTTTTCTACTTACCCACCTGTTTAGCATTTCTGGTGATTTTATTTCTTATGATAGTTATTTCTTATACATCAGTTACCACATGGTTGTCTCCCTGTATTTTTCAGAATTGTCTTTAGCATGCGTTACAGTGAAGGACTGCTGGAGTTTTTGTGCTTGGAAATACCTTTATTTTGTCTTCATTTTTCAAGTTTTTCTGAATAAGAATTCTGGGTTGACAATGTTTTTCTTTCAGCATTTTAAAGCTGTTCTGTTATCTTTGGGCCTCCATTTATTTAAAAAAAAATTGTTGTAGTTGTATATGGACAACATTCCTTTATTTTATTTGTTTAGTTTTATATGGTGTTAAGGATCAAACCAGTGCCTCACATGTGCTAAGCAAACGCTCTGCCACTGAGCTACAGCCCCAGCTTCCTTAATTGTTGATCAGAACTTAATCGTTGTTCATGTCAGTTCCCTCTATGTAGTCTTTTTTTTTTTTTTTTTTTTTCCCTAAGTGCTTTCAAGGATTTTCTGTCATTTTTGCACACTTGTTTGACCGTGATTAGCCTAGGAGTAGGTTTCTTATTTATCGTGCTTGGCATTTATTGAGTTTCTTGGATCTATAAGTGGATGGTGTGATGGTGTGATAATGTTTTAAACTATTAATGAAAAAAACTTTTTCTTTGCGACTCACCTTTTTTTTTTTTTTTTTTTTTTTTTTTCCATTTTCCTCCAATGCTTGTCAGTAGACTGCAAGATACTGGCAGGCTTCTTCTTTTTTTTTTTTTTTTGGTGGTACTGGGGATTGAATTCAGGGGCACTTGACCACTGGGTCACATCCCCAGCCCTTTATTTGTATTTTATTTAGAGACAGGGTCTCACTAAGTTGCTAAGTGCCTTGCCGTTGCTGAGGCTGTCTTTGAACTCGCGATCCTCCTGCCTCAGCCTCCCAGAGTGCTGGGATTATAGGCGTGCGCCACCGCACCCGGCTGTGGTAAGATACATAGACTATAAAATTTGCCATCTTAACCACGTGTATGCCTACAGTTCAGTGGTATTAAGTACATTCACATTGCTGTGTGACTGTCAAAAACTACTTTAGTTCTTTTTTTGTACTTTCGCTCTTTGCCATACATTTTCCTTTATGTCCTTTAAGTGCCGTGAAGTTCCTGTCTGCTAATTGCTACGTCTGAATTATCTTGATAAGGGTCACTGTAGATTTCTTTTTCCTTGAGTTTGGGTCACATCTTCTTGTTTCTTTGCATGCCTAGTAAGTTTTGATTGAACTTACTCTTTTTTAAAAAATTTATTTATTTAGCTGGGTGTGGTGGCACAGGCCTGTAATCCCAGCACTTGGGAGGCTGAGACAGGAGGATCGCGAGTTCAAAGCCAGCCTCAGTAGTGGCGAGGCACTTAGCAACTCTGTGAGACCCTGTCTCTAATAAAATACAAAAAAGGGCTGGGGATGTGGCCCAGTGGTCGAGTGCCCCTGAGTTCAATCCCTGATACAAAAAAAAAAAAAAAAAAAAAAGAAAATTGTTTATTCTAATTTGTTATACATGCTTGCAGAATTTCATATTACATATATGGAGCACAAGTTTTCAAGTCACTGGTTCTACACAAAGTATTTTCACACCATTCATGTCTTCATACAAGTACTTAGGGTAATGATGTTTAACTTATTCCATCATCATCCCTACCCCCTTACTCCTCCCTTCTCCTCCCTCCCATTTGATCTACTTAAAGTTTTCTTCATTTCTCCCATCTCCCGCCCCCCACTCCATAGCCATTGAGTCAGTATCTTCATATCAAAGAAATTATTCGGCCTTTGGTTTTTTGGGATTGGCTTACTTCACTTAGCATTATTTTCTTTAACTCTATCCATTTACCTGCAGATACCATGATTTTATTCTCTTTTAGTGCTGAGTAATGTTCCATTGTGTGTATATACCAAAGTTTCCCTGTCCATTCATCTACTGAAGGGAATCTGGGTTGGTTCCACAATTTAGCAATAGCCTTTAATTTGAATGTGAATTGTGCTGCTGTGTCACATTGATGTGGCTGTGTCCCTGTAGTATGCTGTTTTTAAGTCCTTTAGGTATATACCACGAGGAGTGGGATAGCTGGGCCAAATGGTGGTTCCATTCCAAGTTTTCCAAGGAATCTCCATACTACTTTCCAGATTGGCCACACCATTGTGCAGTCCCACCAGCAATGTATGAGTGTGCCTTTTTCCCTACATCCTCGCCAACACTTATTGTTGTTTGTATTTTTGATAGCTGCCATTCTGACTGGCAGCTATGAAATCTTAAGAGTAGTTTGGATTTGCTTTTCTCTAATTGCTAGAGATGTTGAACATGTTTTCATATATTTGTTGATTGAGAAGTGTCTGTTCAGTTCCTTGGCCCATTTATTGAATGGGTTATTTGTTTCTTTGGTGTTAAGGTTTTTGAGTGCTTTATATATCCTAGAGATTAGTGCTCTATGATTGAACTTACTCTTATTGGCATTATGAATGACAGAGATTCTAGATTCTCTTAGGATCTGAAGAATTTCTGTCTTAGCAGGTTGGTATGGCAAGACTCATGCTTTAAACTCCTTTCTCCCTGCAGCTGAAAACACTCCTTCCTCTTTCAGTTTTCAGCTGCTTTCCCCCCAACCCCCTTGGCCCCCCAGAGTCACCAGCCAGTGATTTGAGCATATTACTAATTTACAGCTTCAGGAGATTCACCCCATATGTGGTCACTCCTTTTAGGATTTCTCCTTAACTTCCTGACCACTCTCCCAGGCCTGAACTCTGTCATCCTGAATGTGTCTTTTAGGGGTTGGCATGTACCTTCAGGCAAAAAGTATAAATTTGTATATCTCACCAAGGGGCAGTTCTTCTCTTTCAACAATAGACTGTCTTCTAACTTCTACCTGCTTGTGGTCATTCTTCAAGGCCTTCAAATAATTTCAAATATATTCTTCGAGTTTTATAATGATTATCTGTGCCAGGGTGCTGTGACCAAGCTACTCTCTCACTGCTGGACATCAGAAACCATACAGATACTCTTTGGGGCTTATATTCAAATTCCTCACTTGTCCCCAGTCTTGTCCCTATTTGTGCTATGCAGAAAAGAGGGTTTTTCCTTGAGGAGCCAGCCAGGGAGCAGAGGGAGCACCATGGGAATGTCAGCTGAGGCTGCCGCAACAAAGTACCCCACCCCAGCTTGGGTGGCTTCAGCAACAAAATCTTATTCCTTACAGTCTGGAGGCTAGATCAAGATCAAGGTACCTGCAGGCTGGTCAGTGGTGAGGGGCTGTCCCCTTGGCTTGCAGAAGGCACCCTCTCTCTCACATGCCCATCCTGGAATGTGCACATTCTCTTGTCTCTTATAAGGACATTGGTCCTGTTGCATCAGGACCGCATCCTTAGGACCTTGTTTAACTTACTAGCTCCTTAAGGACCGTATCTCCAAATATAGTCACAGTGGGAGTTAGGGCTTCGACACAGGAGTGTTTTGGGTGGGGGAACACAGTTCCGCCCGTTACAGAGCAATCTGGGCTTGGGGTGGCATGTGAGCAGGTAGGGGAGGCACAGCTGTGTTGTAGGAGTGCCGTCAAGACATGTTTAGTCCGTCAGCACGGAAGTGCAGAATGCCTGCTCTGCGACAGGCACTGGGAGGCTAGGGATCCGCTTACGGACAAGACTGCTCTTGTCTCTGCCCTCATGGAGCTTGTCGCTTAGGAGTATAAAAAATTCAAAGACATTGCTGTGTGATGAAGTAGGGGACATATAGGGTGCCCTGGGGGCACTGAGGAAGGTCATCCAAATAAAGCGAGCAGGCCAGGGAAGGATTCTTCGGGAAAATGCCTTTCTAAATGGAAAGCGGAAGGATGAGGGGGAAGTCAGCTGTGGGAGGGGAGTGGCAAATGTGAGCCACTGCAGGGTTGAGAGGGATACTGGAAGGACAGAAGGTCACTGAGTGGAGCTGGACCTGGGGACCTAGGGAAATGGGGTGAGGGATGGGCCACAGAGGTAGGCTGGGGTCAGCTCTCTTGTTGGATTTATGATCGCCTGTCCCTGGAGACGGTGAACGCCATCAGCCAGTATCTACCCTCTGTTGTGTTTGGGGGTGAGGTGGAAGACTTGGGTGTGTGGGGGCGACCTCACCTCCTTGGTAAGGCAGGTGAGGGGGTGGTTGCCGACCATCTCTGGCTGCTCTGTCCCTGTATTCTGGGTCATGCTCTGGTGTTTGTTGTCAGGCCTGGACAGCGAGTCCGCCTCCAGCAGCATCCGCTTCAGCAAGGCCTGCCTGAAGAACGTCTTCTCCGTCCTGCTCATCTTCATCTACCTGCTGCTCATGGCCGTGGCCGTCTTCCTGGTCTACCAGACCATCACGGACTTCCGTGAGAAGCTCAAGCACCCCGTCATGTCCGTGTCTTACAAGGAGGTGGATCGCTATGACGCCCCAGGTAGAGTCTACCAGAGCCAGGTGCCAGAGCCGCAGCTCTGGGGTCAGCTGGCAGCCCCCTCCCCCAGCCACCACCATACCCACGGCACTGGTGGAGATGTGCAGGTGTAGACACCACCCCCCGCGTTGCTGCCAGGACCTGCAGAGGGAGTGCTGAGGGGAGGTGTGGGCCAGGCGTGGCTCCTGGAGGACTGGGCGGTCAGGCGAGCTTTGCAGAGGTGGGCTTGCTGCTGGGCTTTGGGGAGTACACAGTGGGCAGTGAGTTCCTAGGAGGAGGAGGAGGGAGGAGCCAAGGGGAGTGTGGGGAGGCAGAGGGCTTCTGGAGAAGAGACCAGGCTGTCTGGTGCCAGCAGCAGGGATGAGGGGAAGTCAGAGTCAGGGGAGACTGTAGGGTGGGGTGGGTGGCAGGGTAAGGCACAGCCATTCAGAGGAGGACAGAGCCCCTGCCAGGAGAGGGCCTCCAGACCATGCCCAGTATGCCTTTCTTACCCATTGGTGTGTCTGGTCCCCAAGTGGGGAGTCTTCTCTGCTGGAGTGGACGCTGCTCCAGGACTGTGGGGCTGGCACTGGGGCTCTGGAAGCCTGGGAATGAACAGGGAGGCCTGAGCTCTGTGGACCCAGGCCCTGCCCACCTGGTGTGTACCATCTGCTCTGCTAGCAGGATGTCCCTGAGCAACCCCCGGGACAGCCAGAGTCAGGGACCCCTCTGCCTGGGACACCCTGCCAGCCCCCAGGCATGCTGGACATGGCTCCCAGGCTGGGCTTTGCTGTTTCGTGTTTGTCCCCCGTCTCTGTGAGTCTGCTTCAGTCTCTGGGGGTCTTACGTGCAGTGTCCCATCTCTTGTCACTCTGTGCCTCTCTGATGCCACATGCTGCTCTTGGCATTTCTGTCCTGGAGGCTGGGACAGACGTCATCAGTAGAGCTGTGGACTGGGTATCTTAGCAGGGAGAGGGGAAGACTCTTGGGATGCCGCCCACACACTGGGAACTCCCCGTCAGCAGACATGACAGAGTGAGTTCTGGGGATACCTACAGTTTAGAGGCTTCCAGCAGATCTGCAGATGGTGACGAGCCCTGGACACACAGCTGGGCTTAGCCCAGGAGGCTCCCTTGGGGGAGTGGAGCGGGCTCTGTGGGGAGCAGGTCTTGGGGTGGGCACTGGCCTGCTATCTCCCAGGCTGGGCGGAGCTTCCCGAGGAGGGTGTGGTTCCCCACTCGGTCACCCTTTCCTCTCCCTTCTCAGCAGTCACTCAGGGAGACTGTACCATAGATTATTGGTTAGTGTGATATGATTTCAAGGGCTTGGTCAGGGACTGTGAGTTCTAACATTTACTTTTCCCTGTTTGTGTTCCCAGGTATCGCCCTGTACCCTGGTCAGGCCCAGCTCCTCAGCTGTAAGCACCATTACGAGGTCATTCCACCTCTGAGGAACCCTGGCCAGCCCGGGGACATGAACTGCACCACCCAGAGGATCAACTACACACACCCCTTCTCCAATCAGACCATGGTAACTCCCTGAGCTGGGTCTAGGCACTGTGTGCCTGCGTGCTCCACACCAGCGCCCAGACTGTCTTCTTCCCTGGAGGCCTCCTCACACTCTGTGAATATGGGCCCTTGGTCCTGAGATGTGAGGCTGTGCTGGCAGATATGTGGCCATGGCTGGCTCCTCTGCATTTAGGGCCACGAGGCCCTCATCCTTTGGAGAGTGACCCTCAGGTTCCTGACAATGGGATGAGACCTGTTCTTGATGGAAGGATGCAGGGCAGAGGGCCAGGCTGGGGTGATGTGATGAAGTAAGTCCCTCCCTGACCGCTTGATAGAATTACCAGGATGTGCCCTTTTTTGGGGGGGTACCAGAGATTGAACTTGGGGGCACTTGACCACTGAGCCACATCCCCAGCCTTATTTTTGTATTTTATTAAGAAACAGGATCTCATTTAGGGCCTAGCTGTTATTGAGGCTGGCTTTGAGCTCGCGATCCTCCTGCCTTAGCCTCCTGAGCTACTGGGCTTACAGGCATGTGCCACCACGCCCAGTGAAGGGTGCTTTTTGAAACTATAGATTCCTAGGTTCTGTGGAGGTCAGCTGGATCATAATTACTAAGGATGGGACCTGGGAATCCATATTTTGAATAAATTTGCCAGTGTAAAGGAGGAGCACTGGTTTAGGGGTGAGGACTCTCTGGCCCTGCTGTCACACAGCACAGCTCAGCTGGGGACCCGATGGCAGGGTGGAGGCTCAGAGCACGGTGTGGGGAGCAGTACCTGCACAGGTCTGTTGAGGCCAGGGAAGGGACTTGGTCATCTAGTTACGCTTTGACTTTTCCAGCTCTGTCCTCAGGAAAGGGTGACAGAGGCTGTGTGAAAGCTTTCCAGATCAGAGGGAAAGAATTTTTGTGGACAGAGGAAACTACCTTCCAAGACGGAAAGGGAGGAGGTGGCTGTTGGGTTTGTGCCTCTGGGTGAGATTATAGTAGGACTGTTTTTAGGACCATGTGCCCCTGGAAGTGCATGGGAGATGCAGCTGAGAAAAGCACCTGTGTCATGCTGTGGAACTGATTTTCCTCCTTTGGGTGCCAGGGAGCTATTGATGAGGTTTTAGGGAGAAAGGATTGTACTAAGACTTTTTCATTAATTGGTTTATGCATCCTGCTAAAATCCCACTGAAGTGATTCCTACTCCTGCAAAAACTAGGATAGGGTAGAATATTAATAATAGCCTTACAAACTAAGAATGTATCACTGGCACACCAGGAATTTTGAGGGACTAATGTGAACTGTAAGTGGCAGGTTGGGACTGATGATGGAGCAGAAAAATCAGAGAAAACCGTAACCTGAAACAGGTGTAGGAGGGCAGCTAAGGAGGTACAGCCTTCCCCTCCACCTCTAGCTCAGAGTGGCGTGTTCAGAGAACCAGTGTTCTCTGTCAGAATCATCATGACGGGACAGCCTGTTGGCCAGGCCAGCCAAAGCCTTTGCACTCTGTGTGGAGGCAGAGTGGCTGGGACAGTGTCACTTCTGGGTGACAGACCCTAGAAACATTCTCTACACGAGCCAAGGGAAGGTTCTGTGCATGGACAATGGAGATAGCAGAGCTGAGACTGGACTGCACAGTGGACAGCAGGAGGACACTGAGGGGTAGGAGCCTCTTCCAGAAGCAAAAGACTGAGAGACCCAGGCTCGGGCTCCCTGCCTGCTCCTGCACAGCACTCCCAGATGGCCTGCTGGGGTGCAGGAGAGGAGCAGCAGAGGAACAAATACGCCACTGTGGGAGGAGCTGCATCTCAGACCTGTGCTTGGCACCCTGGTAATTAGTGGTCACTAGACACTTACATGGAACCACAAAGAAAAAGACCAAGATGAACAAGCAGAACCCAGTCAAGAATAGGAAAACAAACTAAAACAAACAGGAGAGCAATTTTAAGAACGTGAATGTAGAGCAGAATCTGTAATGTAAAGACCTGTCTGGACTCCGGCTGTCCATCCCCTCTGTAAAACACGCTGGTGAACGGCTCGGCACAGCCAGGCCTGGGTTGGCCCTCCTCTTGCCCCAGCTCAGGAGTCAGCTGCCTTTCCCCCAAACCTGCTTATGCAGGTTGTGCTTATTATAGTAGTTTCTAATTTAAGTATCATAAAAACTATGATATAAGGGTACAAAAAGAGTTGTTTTCATGAAAATGAAGTTAAATGCAGTTGCTGCCTCCAGCTCTGAGTGATGGTTAGTTTTCTCCATCAGTTCCTTGGAGCCCCATAGCTATGAACTAACAGAGGTTCCTCCTCCCTCTCCATCAGCTCCCTGAACTGACGCCTGTGTGGACTAATGCAGGAGGCTGGCGCGGTGGCACTTGTCTCCAGACCCAGCTACTCAGAGACTGAGGCAGGGGGATTACTTGAGCCTAGGAGTTCAAGGTCAGTCTGAGCAACGCAGCAAGACTCTCGTCTTCACAATAATAATGACGTAGCAATCACAGTGGGGGAGAAAGAAGATCAGAACACTAGAGCCCCCCTGGAGCCCCACTGGGCAGGACGGCGGAGCCCCTGCCTTGGCATGAAGTCGGCTCCTTGGTTTGACCTTTCTGCTGCCCTCGGGGAGACTCCTGTGTGCTCTGCCTCATCTGCTGGGAGATTGGTCTTGTGTCCTCAGTGGCCCCGTCTGAAGTGGACAGGAGCAAACCTGCCCTCCCTGCAGTTGTAGGTTTTGCCGCTCAGCTCCCTGCTTGTGGCATTTGGGGTCTGACTTTAGGGCTGAAATTGCAGACTCGTTCTTACCCTCCTCCTCTTGCCTTTGCAGTGAGCTTTCTCTGTGGAAACATGCAGACTGTTGGCTATTTGCATCCAGGTGACAGTGATCCCCATTGAGGGTCTAATCCGGTCATACTTGGTCTCTTTCTCATTTTCTCAATTTAAGAGTATTAACCCTCATCAAATACTGTGAACTGCCTTCCAGCCTACAGGATCAGTTTTCCCACCACCCAAGTGTTAAGCTGATGCCTGGATGTTAAGTTTTTCGCTACTCTTTTTTTTTTTTTTTTTTTTTGGTACCGGAGGTTGATCTCAGGGGCACTTGACCACTGGGCCACATCCCCAGCCCTTTTTTGTATTTTATTAGAGATAGGGTCTCGCTGAGTTGCTAAGTGCCTTGCCATTGCTGAGGCTGGCTTTGAACTCCGCGATCCTCCTGCCTCAGCCTCCCAAGTGCTGGGATTACAGGTGTGCACCACCACACTCGGCTAAGGTTTTCATTACTCTTTTTTTTTTTTTTTTTTTTTTTTAATATTTATTTATTTGTTTTAGTTGTACACAATGCCTTTATTTTTATGTGGTGCTGAGGATCGAACCCAGGCTGCACACATGCTAGGCGAGCACTCTACCGCTGAGCCACAACCCCAGCCCCAGTTTTTCGCTACTCTAAACACTCCAGTTTCAGCTAACAAATTGTGTGTTGCTCAGAGAATAAGCTCAGCTCCTGTGAAAAAGCAAACACCCAACTACGGTGGCTGAGGAGAGAGAGAGGCCATTTGTCTCTGGGAACCTGCAGGCTTGCAGGCAGGGTGGTACAGTGGGCAGTGCTGCTTCACGGGATTGTCCAGCCACAGCTTCCATCATGTCCCTGTGCTGCCTCCTGGGTGTCGTCCTGATCCACATGGTCAGTGTATGAGCACTTGCTCCTGGGGAGGGGAGCAGTGGAGGGCCAGCAGTTCTGCTTTTAGGAAATAATGCCCGACTACATGAGTCACTGCTGCACATTCCAGGAACTTCCTCACATGGCCACACGTGAGGCCAGAAATGGGGCTCCAGCAAGGCGGCTGTATTCTGCTAGAATCTCAGGCTGGGAAGTTCATTCTTGTGCTGAAGGAGGGAGTAGGTGGTGGAGACTGGGGACAGTTAGCCTTCTCTGCAGCCTACTTCAAGGAAAGGATGAAGACAGATAGATGGACAAGAACTCTGAGAAAATACAAGAATAATCAGAAGAGATGGGTGACAGTGTTACCATCAAAGTAGAATTCCAGGAGCAGAGGGTTGGGGGGCTGGTTAATATTGATAAGAGCTTCCATTCCATCACTCTTCTCCGATCTAACAGTCATGAATCTATATGTACAGAACAGGTACCATTTATGTATTTTAGGTAAAACCTGTTAAAAAATACCCTCACCTTAGAGTGTGATTTTAATACCCTCAGAAGTTCACATCTCTTTAGTAATAAAGCATAAGAATTGAATAGCACATTTAGTAGACTTGGAGTGTGTGTGTGTGTAACTTTGCTACTTGATAGTACACTCACACTTTTCAAAGATTTGTAGAACATTTGTATAAATTGATATAAAGATACTCGTTTCTCAAATTAGCCCTTTGTTTTTATCACATTTAAAGTGGACCTTTATGGAACCAAACAAGCTAGCTTAAAAGTACACTTAGACCAGGCGTGGTGGCACAGGCCTATAATCCCAGCGGCTCAGGAGGCTGAGGCAGGAGGCTTAGAAGTTCAAAGCCAGCCTCAGCAGCTTAGCAAGTTCCTGTCTCTAAATAAAATATTTTAAAAAGGGCTGGGGATATAGCTCAGTGGTTAAGTGCCCTTGGCTTCAATCCCTGGTACCAAAAAAAGTACACTTAGAAGAACACATGTATGGTAATGACCCCAGCAGGTGCAGGGTGGGAGGAGCACTGTGAGAAATGGGCCACAGGTGTCCCAGGAGCAGAGGCTTGGTGCAGATAGAGACAAGTGTGCTCGTGGGCAGTGTCAGGGCCAGGAGTAGACACGTAGTGGTGGTGCTGTACTTGAATCTAGCCTAGGAAAAGAGGAGCAGGAGATAGCTTTAAAACCTTTATTCATTGTTGGTGGGGTAGGAGTTTCATCCCTGTTTCACTCTCTACAAAACTTAAAAGGCAGGTGTATGAGTATCTCAATGTGTAAAAGATTTTACAAAGTCCTATAAAGAAATAAGAACATCGACAGAATTCTGGCTTGCTTTTACAAGCAAAGTCCAGAAACCATAAAGAAAAAGATCTACAGATTTGATTCAAGTAAACATAAAGCTTCCACATAACAAATGACATTAGCAACCAAATTAAGAGAAAAGTGACAGACTGGAAGAAACAGATGGAAGTGAACATCCTTACTAAACAAAGATGGGCTTCCGTAGCTCAGCCGGCCAGCGAGAAAAGTGGACCGGGGATGTGTTTTTGCCGGGCAGCCGCTGGGTGAGGAGCTGTGGGTGTCTCGTCTGTCCTGCTGTTAGACCTGGAAGCCTGTGTGCCCAGGTGAAGGTCTAGGGACCAGGCAGTCCTCCCATGACTGAGATTCTGCATTTGTTTCCCTGCAGAAATCTGCCCTGGTTGTCCAGGGGCCCCGGGAAGTGAAGAAGCGGGAGCTGGTCTTCCTCCAGTTCCGCCTGAACCAGAGTAGTGAGGACTTCAGCGCCATCGACTACCTCCTCTTCTCTTCTTTCCAGGAGTTCTTGCAAAGGTGGCCTTTCGGGGTTCACAGTGGTCTTGCTATCAGCTGTTTACCTTATCCCAGCCTTGTGGGCCCCATGCTGAGGATGTAGGGTGAGGGCAGGGGAGCAGTGCTGCAGATGTCCCATAGCTAGGGAAGGGCCAGTGAGTTCAGCCTGTCCATTAAATCGTCACTGCAGAGTCAAGCAGATCTGGTGTGGAAGAGGGTCTTTGCTCGCACGGAGTGTGGTCCTGAAGACTTCATTTGGTCTGGCCCATTGCCCGGGGCTGCTGGAGAGTAGCAGGGGCTGCCTTCCATCTGTTAGCCCCTTTGATGTCGGGTCCCCTCCTGGGACCTTGATTTCTCCTGGAGTATGCATAGAAACTCAGGGCTCAGTGTGCTTCCCATAAACATCTCCAATATGAGGGGATACATCCTGCCAACTGCCGTTGGTCTTTCCTTGTGTGAATATGTCTTGATCATCATAAAGTTCTTGCCTGCTTCAAACACACTGCTTTGGGGACACATTGTGGTGCCGTCTCTGGGGCCCAAGTGCTCATTAGATTGGGAGCATTTTCTGCATGTCTCCACCAGGTCCTGCCCTGGGGCACCAATCATAGAAAGTAGGGTGGCAGTGGGGTGGCAGGTATACCAGCCACACCTCCCCTTAACAGGAGGGAGCTGCCTCCACTGTCCCCCACCACTGCCACTCCGTCCTACCCAGAGCTCGGAGCCTCTGCCCTCACATTTTCCACCTGTTCTGCCCCAACAGTTCTGTCTCCCTTGTCTGTCTTGCCTTCTTCCTGGAAGGCTTTTTTTCCAGAGGTCCCCCATGCCTGGCTCCTTCTGTGAGCTTCCTCATGCCATGCTGAGGGTTCTGTTTGCCTCTGCACCACAGTAGGCCAGATGTCTTCCCTTCTGGCCAAGACCTCCTCTGCCCCAGGAATCCTCTTTCCCTCTCTTGGCTTTCTAGGGGAGCTGAGAGGCCAGTGAGGGCTGCCTCACAGCTCTGCTCAAGTCCAGTTCTCTGAGGAGCTTGGGAACACCATGTTGCAGGAGCTTCTGAAAATCTAAGTGCTGACTGCTGTGGGAGCCATAGCCTGAGCGAGTGGGAGGGAGGAAAAATTCTCCCATTGGCAGCTGCAGGGACCTGGTTCCTGTCCCAGGCTGGTCCCAGCTCCCCTTGGCAATCAAATGAAGAGAAAGCAGGGATGGACCTGGCTTTTGCTGTTGACTGACAAACAGTCCTATTGAGGCAATCAAATTTTGGAGGGAAAGCAGGGAGTGGGCAGTGTCCTGGATGTGCCAGAAAAGCAGCTTGAAGCAGGGGTTGGAGTGTGAGTCTGGGCACCGTGGGCTCCTGCTGGCTGGCCTGGATTAACTTGGACCTTTCTTCTGTCCTCAAGCCCAGACAGGGCGGGCTTCATGCAGGCCTGTGAGAGCGCCTATTCCAGCTGGAAGTTCTCTGGGGGCTTCCGCACCTGGGTCAAGATGTCCCTGGTGAAGACTAAGGAGGAGGATGGGCGGGAAGCAGTGGAGTTCCGGCAGGAGGTAGGTGGCTCTGAGTTTGCTTGGGACTGCTGGGGACTCTTCCAAACTTGGGTCTAGCGGGGAGGGAAGTTTTGCAGAAAATGGTTCTTTTGAGCAGGACCCAGGGGTGAATAGACCTTAGCTAGGAGGTGACAGACCCTAGGGAGTGCTTCATGTGCCACACCAGGGATCTGCTTGCTCTCCTGGACGTGCATGGCTGGCCTGGGCAGCCTTGGAGTTTTTCACAAACACAGGTGTGGAGCAGCGATCAGGGTAACACACCCAGCTACATCTGATATCCCAGACCAGCAGAACTCTGAGAAGCTGGCGGCAGCATTGTGAATGATTATTTGCAGGGCAGAGAGACTAGACACAGTGATGGCAGGGCTGTGAGCATGATGATCATTGGGTGCAGGAAGAAAAGACCGTATTTATATTTATCTCATCTTTTTAACATTTCTATTGTCCAATGTTTTAAAACATATATAAGAGAAGAACAGTAATAGTGTACACTTGTAAAGTTAGAATTGTAAACATACTAAATGCATACTTAGACATTTTTTTTTTTTTTTTTTTTTTTTTTACTAATAAAGTCTGTTGAAAAAGGCTTCAGTCCACTGACCTGGAGCCAGGACGTGTCCTGGGCTTCCCTTCCTGTGATCCCGAGAATGCTGGGAGGACCATGGGAAAAGGCATGGAGGTGGGCGACCTGGCAGCCTTGAGGAGGCAGTTGGTCCGTCATGAGCAAAAGAAGTTGCCTGTTACTGTGTCTGGGGCTTCCACCTGCAGTGGCCCTCCTCCTCCTCCATCCACTTAGAGCTGGACTACCCTGTGTGTGTGTGGCCGGGTGCTGCAGAGGAAGTGAGAAGAGACAGCTGTCCCCACCTCTGTTCCTCCCAAAGGCATTCTTTTTGGGCTGGACTGTGGGGTCAGTATTAGGAAAGGTCTGGGCTGCAATGGAAGGACCCACTCCAATAGAGTGGGCTGTGTGGCCAGAAGTTTTGTAGGAGTCCAGGTGGGGACTGTATTGGCTTAGTTTTGAAATTGCTCCTTTGTGGGCTGGGTTCCTAGGACTGTTAAGGAATAGGCTATTTTTCCTGCTTCAAGAGGTGCCCTTGCTGCCAGATCCTTAAAATATTCCTGTTTGGTAAGCCACCTGTCACCTGGATTCTTACTCTGCACTTGGCTCCTTTGAACTCCCGGTCCTCCTCTGACCCCACAGAGGCTCTGGGAAAGGTGGTGTTGGCGTAGCTCACTGTTAGGTGCAGGCCCGACCCTGGCTTTCCTGGTGGCTCTGACAGTGATCTGAAACCAAAAGGCTGAAACCCCCAGTAAACCTATGCTTTTGGAATTTTTTTCTGCCTTTTATTAATGGGAAATCTTTTGGCAGGATGATGAGCTCTTTTTTTTTTTTTTTTTTTTAAAACATTTTTATTTATTTGGTTTTAGTTGTACACAATGCATTTTATTCAATGCGTTTTATTTGTATGTGGTGCTGAGGATCGAACCCAGGTCGCCCACATGCTAGGCGAGCGCTCTACCGCTGAGCCACAATCCCAGCCCTGATGAGCTCTTTTGTTTTTTTTTTTTTCCATGAACTCTTTTGAATAAAATTAAAAAATGTTCTTATATTATGCTTTTGAGTTTCAAATGCTTCTACACAGATTTTTTTTCCATTTGGTCCTCATCCTCCCACAGTGAGGTAGACATTTTGTCCTGCTTTATGGGAGGCAGAGGCTCAGATCAGAGGGTATGCCTCTGGAACCTGTCTGCTCTCCATGATGCCACGTAGCCGCTTTACCAGTTGATAACCAGATCTTACCATGCACACCTACTAAATATTTATAGGGAATGCTTAGCTCTTTGGATCTGGGGGCTGTAATTTGTTCCTGTAGACTTTTTGTGTTGAAATACCTAGCCCTTAAGATCAAGTATTGTGGAATTTTGGACTTTTATTGCCTTTAATTGGGACTCTTACATGGTACTCTATGGTTTAATTGAGAGTATAGGCCCCTGGTGACAAATTTCAGTAACAACCCAAAACACCTGTTGGACATCCCAGATCCTGTTTCCCAAAATTGTGGAAACCATGGTGAAGCCTTGAACTATACTGGTTTTGGGATCTTGTGTATACAAGTTTTTTGAGCCTTTCTCCAAAGGATGGTGTCAGAAAAGCTGGAGTCTAAGACCCCCTTCCTGCTCTCTCAAGCAATGGAGGGCCCAGAAGTGGTAACACTTTCTCTCCTCCATGTCTAGACCAGCGTGGTTAACTACATTGACCAGAGGCCAGCTGCCGAGAAAAGCGCTCAGTTGTTCTTTGTGGTCTTTGAATGGAAAGACCCGTTCATCCAGAAAGTCCAAGACGTGAGTAGTATTTAAGATTATGACAGCAATTTCCCTGTCTGAAGAATTCTGGCTCATCCTTGCAGGCTTGGCTACTTCGGTGTCCTCATCTTCTTTTAGAGCATCAAACAGCTTGCAATTTATACTTAGGACATCGATGTTATAGTATGTAATTTGTTTAATTGACCTTATCTTCATCACTAGACTCTCATCCCTGTAGAGATGAGGTTCATATGTTCACCATGACTCTCTGGTAACAGCAGAGAGCTTGGCACCGAGGAGCTGCTCAGTGTAAGATTAATTGACAAAGTAGAAAAAATGAAGCTACTATATAGACTACTATTAGAATTCATTCTTTTTAACTGCTCTCTAAAAGATAGATGCTAAGTCAGAGCAGAAAGGTACAAATAATTAAAGCATCAATTAATGCCCAAATTCTCAGATCTTAGATAGACCTTGGAAGGAGAGACAGAATTGAAAGGCTTTGCAAAAGGAACATTCACTGGCACAACATTCACTAGAGCCAGGCCTGAGTCTAAAGATCACCAAGTGTCCTGACACGATCATTGCTTAGGGCAAGAAATTCCATAGCCTTAGCCTCAACCATGTACGCTTGGGACCAGGTAGGGATTTTGTGAGACAGATGTCTTCCTCGCCACCAACTACCACTGTTACTACTGCAAGGCTGTGTAGAAAAGAGCAGGTGCAAAGGCTTACCTCAGACTCTGGGTGGAAGGATACTAGCTTTGGAGCTGTACCTGTAAAACGTGCACTTGAACCTTTTTTTTAACCTACTGTATTCAGCATGAGGTGCCTGTTTTGGGCCAAGTAGAGCCTCTTCCTGGAGGCATGCTCTTCTTGAGTGGTCACTTGGCTTCCCAGCAATCCAGAATGGTGGTGGTATAGCCATTTCGCATGTGGGAACCCTGAGGCTTATTCTGTCTCAGGTCACCCTGCTAAACTGTGCTTCCAACTGTTTTTGTTTTAACTTGCTTGGGAATTTAGACATCGGATACCAGGCCTCTGCCTCCAAGTGTTTACATTTAGTGAAGCAGTGATCTATTGCTTTAAATAACTAACACTAGACGGAAAGTAATTGTCAAAAGAGCTTGTGGGATAAATAGCTTTGTTGAAATCCAGAGGGGGTTTTGGCTTAGTGGTCAGAGAAAGCACTGAGATTTTGATAGATTGGTAAATCAAGACAGGAGAACATCACAGGTAGGGGACCGTGAAACTAAGGTAACTATGAGATGGGAAAAAAACAAAGAGGAACTAACCTTCTTGTAGGTTGGGTATAGTTGTAGGGAAATTTATCTTAAAAGGCATTGTTGGATTAGGCTGTAAGATTAAAGCTCAGCGGTAGAGCACTTGCCTAGCATGTGTGAGGCACTGGGTTTGATTCTCAGCACCACATATAAATAAATGCATAAAATAAATGTCCATCAACATCTAAAAAAAATATTAAAAAAAAAAGTAAAGCTCAGTATGGAATATCATATTGTTTGTACAGAGATTTTTTTTTTTTTTTTGAGAAATAATTTTTTTCTTCCAGAATCATTTTAAGGGATTTGTATTTTTCTCCTCAGACTGAGCTGTGGACATTAATAGACTGAAGGAAGTACAGAGCTAGGACAGCTTCAGAACACAGGTGTTTACTTGTCGCCTCAATAAATTTGGGAGTGTGGTTTCACAGTAACACCTGTATGACTTAATAACGAAGACTGAAGCGAGCCAGCAACTCAATGTGTGTTTCTGTTTCACAGATAATCACAGCCAACCCTTGGAACACTATCGCTCTTCTCTGTGGGGCTTTCTTGGCATTATTTAAAGCAGCGGAGTTTGCCAAACTCAGTGTGAAGTGGATGATCAAAATTAGGAAGCGATACCTCAAGAGAAGAGGTCAGGCCACAAACCACATAAGCTGAAGCCGCCTGTGTTTCCAGGGAACCGCCCGCAGTCACGGAAGTCCTCATCACTTCCACTTTGACATTGGAGCCACCAGCAATCCTGTACTCACTTGAAGAAAGGGGCCTCACAGGGAGGAACGTCCTGTCAAACTGGAACTCCTAACTCAAAGAGGCTGAATCCAGCCTGATGAAAAAGATCCAGTGGATAACCTGAAAGTTATTTAAGTATTTAAATTATTAATGAACATTTCACAGAGCTGTCCAATGCCTTAGGATTGGGGCTGTGGAAGATGCTTTTCTTCCTCTTTGGTTCACTGTATAGCTAAGGTCCAGCAGGATACTTAAGGCTCCTTTGCCCCTTAGGCTTTTCTTTGAAGTTTTTGAAGTGGACAGAAGAGAGTATGATTTTCTTTTACCAAAAATCCTGTCTACCAAGATGTGCAGGTCATGCTTTGGAACTTGTGCACTGTACACAAAACCCTTTAACATCATCTACCATCTGTGTTGTCCAGGCTCTGACTAAGCTCTCTGATTTGTTAACTATTAAATGAGACTTTAAAAGCCACTAGAAACTAGTGATTAAATTTCTCATGGACTTACTAGCCCCCACATTCTCTGGGTGGAGTCTGTGTTAGTGCAGGTCTAAGTGATTAACACTCAAAAGCACTAGGAGAGATGTACCTAGCTGGTGTCTACTCAAGTATATTTTGATTTCATTAACAGGTAAATAAAAGTTGGGTTAATACAAAAGGAACAGTCTGCCATTTTGAATGTCTGCTAAATCAACAGGAACCAGTATCTTTCACGCTGTTATCTCCAGAAACAAAAGGTAGCATGGGTCTGGACTCCCAGCATGGAGGGAGCTGACTTCTGAGGTAGGTCATGATTGATTCCAGGACAGGTAAGTTGGGCATGGTGATTGATGGTAGGTGGCCAGGAAGAGGGATCTATCATAGCCCACAAATAAGCTGGGCAGTGTGTCCTCCAAAACCACCTGAGAAAGGCGTATGCAGTGTGACCCTCAAAGCTATTGGTCTAGCTCTTTTTTTAATATATTTTTATTTATTTGCTTTTAGTTGTACACAATGCATTTTATTCAATGCGTTTTATTTGTATGTGGTGCTGAAGATCAAACCCGGGTAGCCCACGTGCTAGGCGAGCGCTCTACCGCTGAGCCACAATCCTAGCCCTGGTCTAGCTTTTTTTTTTTTCTAAAAATATTTATTTATTTACTTTAGTTGTACACAATGCAATGCATTTATGTTTTTACATGGTGCTGAGGATCGAACCAGGGCCGCACACGTTCGAGGCAAGTGCTCTGCTGCTGAGCCACAACCCCAGCCCCCTGGTCTAGCTTTTGACAGAGATGAGTACCCAAAAAACCTAGGTAGTTTTCACATTGACTGAGGATTATAAAAATTGTTTTCAGAGTTTCAAATTATTTACATGGCCATCACATGCAAAGGAGATATGGTAGTGTTTTTCTGAATTTGCAATCTGGCTTTAGATAATCCAAAGAGAACAACTCAGATCTAAGTAGGACATTTTTATCTTGTGTTTAACTTAGCAGTAAGAAACTATTTTTTGGTTGAATAGTAAAAATGAACTTGTGTAAAGAAATAGTTCCTGCTACTATTCTGTTCCACAGAAGCATGAGAATTCAAATTTTAGCCTTCGTCTGTTTATTAATTCTTATTGTAGGGTGAATACAAAGCCAAGCATAAAAGCTTATATTAACAATATTGAAAATCAGGTTTATGTTGTTTTTTAAAGCATCACTAAGTTCAGTCAGTGGTAGAATATGTGCTTATTTATGTGTGTGAGGCCTTGGGTTAATCCCCAGCACCAAGTAAAAAATTTAAAAAATAAGCCACTAAAATCCTTTTAATATTACTGAAATGGATAATAAAATCTGCTCCAATGAACATGCTAAAACTACATCCTATATTGTAGAAAGTGGAGAGACCTATTAAATATGCTTTAGAAAATAAGCATAAATATTTAATAACAAATATTTAAGTAAATAGGAAATAAGTGAGCACATTTACCTGTTCAAAGAAAAATAAAAACAAACCTTTAACAACTATTAGTTGTAGCCTGTCAAAATGCACTCTAGCTGCTCTTTAGAAATATCCCTAAGCTTACAAAATAGACATTTAGATGTGACTTTTGCTTTTTGAGAAGTCAAGAGTTTGCCTTCCTGTCAGTGTTTTGTAGGATCGTCCTTTAGCTGTGAGATCTATTTGGCTGTTGGCACTACTGCTGGCCTGGGGCTAGTGTGGCAAGCCGGGAAAGACCCCCTTGCTGACTCTGCCACTTGAGACTGTGATCCAACCTGAGCCACCGTGTAGGAAGGGAGAGTTTCTCCTCAGGCCACAGAGAGCAGAGGGTGTCCTTCACAATGACCAGGAAGTATTGTGCAGCACCTGTGGTGGTTTCTGACTGATGTTAAAGAAGTAGGTGTAAATGTCAGTAGTTGAAAACTACTTGAAAATGTCATCATAGTAATGTGTGACTTTCAACTGCCAGTCTCCTTGCTCTTCACAAAACAGGCTGTTATGTCTTGTGGATTATGAGATTTATCATCTTGGCTCTGTTTTAATTAAAACTGGATTTAGAGGTAAATATGAAAGAAGATGGAAGGATATCTGAGAACTTAGAACTTGATGAAAATACTCTGTAAAACAGTCAAAGTTGGTAAATGGCTAGAACACTAATCTATGGCCCACAATCTTCCTATTTTTAATTAGAATGCATTCCACAATTCACCTTTATTTTCTGTAAATATGCATACGTATGGAGAGTGTGGTTCTCCTGGATGCTAAGCTTACAGCTGAAAAAAGCAAAGATCACATAAGGCAAAATACAAACATAGACTTTATTAAATGCTGCTCAATCCCCCAATGAAGATCTTTCATTACAAAACACTTTTCCACACAACTGCGAGTTAAGAGATTGGAATGGTACTCTGATAACAAAAGATGTGAGAAATACTTGACCAGGTAAAAACATACAAGACCTATGTAGTCAACTTTTTCAGAACTCTACAGAGGAAGCCTACTGCATTTCCTTTAAATAAAGCCAGGCAGTGACAACTAGCAATCTGCACCACCACACTGTGGGACTCCATCCCTGGGGTCGGGAGGGCCTGGGAGAGGGGCAGGTAGGGGACTGGAAAGGCCCTGCCTCCAGCCTTGCAGAGGAAAAGGAGGAATGAACCCAGAGGCCAGCCAAGTGCTCACTCTGGGGCACTGCAGATGAAGGGGGACATTCACGAGGAACAATCTGAAGAATTTTGGTTTACTTTCCCAGCTTTTATTTTGTGCTTTAAAAGCCTGGAGATTTAAGGTTTTGCTCAAATTCCAGAGTACAGTAATATATTTAGTGAGGGCGGCTTAGGGCAGGTAATCCCATCATCATGTTTCTGGGAGAGACAAAGGGAAGGGTGAGGATGATACCTTAGTTTTATTTCAGGAAGTATTCTTTTTCCTAAGATGTAACTAAGGTCTGCAGCAATGTCAAAAGCACATTATAAAAGGGGAAAATATACAGAGCGGACTACTTGATCTATGTGCAACACAATCAAAAAAGAATTCAAGTCATAATTCTTACCACTCCCATAATTATTTCACTCATATCATAGATGATAGAATTCATTTCTGTGAAACTTAAGAAGTGACACAATAAATCAACGATTAGACAAAGGTTACAATATACTGTGGCCATGATACAGCTCAGGGCTATGTTTAGTCCATATATTTTTTTTCATTTACAGTTGCCAGAAAAAAATTTGGCCTTTTAATTATATTATACTGATGAGGTTGCTTTGAAATTTTTACATATTCCAAAAAAGTGTACAAAACTGTGCCTATCCAGCAGACGTGATAGGCTGTTTTTTATTCGGCACTTTTATTGCTGAGAATACTGTGCATGTTGTAAGCACTGTTCTGTTTTTCGAGGGCTTTCTTTAGCTTTAGCTCCTCTAATTTCTTCCATAATTCTTCACGTTCCAATTCCTTCTTTTTCTCTCTGTAGACAAATCAAAATTTTTGTAAACGGGAATTATCTCAGAGGCTAAAGAAAGGTACTGTTTGGTAGTTTATTGGAGAACACACTGTTGGCCCACATGTCACTCAAATCCCTGTGCTACAGCGCTGGTTTTCAGTTACTGGGAGCATCTGAGTTCTTTTTGTCACTATTCTAAGTGTAATTAGTCTATTCATCTCTTGTACCAACTGAAGGTGGCCACTGCCCCCTGCCCCTCCACTACCACTACCACAACCCTGCTTTATTGTAAACAGAACACTTTGACATTAAGTTTCAAATGTTAACTTCTTGTGGAGTTGTAGCAGCTAGATAGCTATGACAGACCAATGGCAGTGGCCACAAGGGCAGTCTGAAGCACCTTCCTGTCGCATCTCTAATCACAACCAGTTGGTATCTTAACTCTCACATCAAATGAAAACCTTGAAGTTTGAACAGCCAAAGTCAAAATGTTTATATGTTGCTTCAACAACTTAATTTCAGTTCCAAAGGAAATTTATTTTGTGACACTGGGGATTGAACCCAGGACACTCTACACTGAGCTATATCCCCATTCTTTTTTATTGTTTGAGACAGGGTCTAAGTTGCTGAGGCTGGCCTTGAACTCATGAAGCCTCCTGCCCCAGCCTAAATAACTTGGAGCAGCCAGTTCTCAAAGGTTGTATGAACATGTAAAACACATGCTTGTATTTTTGTAGTTCTATGTAACTTAAAAGAACTTTAAAAAGGATTTGCTGATTTATGCAGATAGTAAGAAATGACTATTCTCAGTCATGTGAAATAATACATTTTTCATGGGGCTGGGGTTGTAGCTCAGTAGTAGAGTGCTTGCCTAGCATAGACAAGGCACTGAGTTCAATCCTCAGTACCACATAAAAATAAATAAATTAAAGGTATTGTGTCCATAAAAATAGATGATAGACAAATCTTTTTTTTTTTTTTTTTTTTTGGTACTGGGGATTGAACTCAGAGGCACTTGACCACTGGGCCACATCCCCAGCCCTATTTTGTATTTTATTAGAGACAGGGTCTACTGAGTTGTTAAGTGCCTCGCCATTGCTGAGGCTGGCTTTGAACTTGTGATCCTCCAACCTCAGCCTCCCAAGTGCTGGGATTACAGGCGTGTGCCACCGGGCCCAGCTGACAAATCTTTTAAAAAATACATTTTTCAAAGGTAAATTTCATGTGATCCCAGTCAACTTTTCTTTCTTTGCATTGCTTCCTGGGACTCAAATCATGTGCCTAATTTCTATCCCTGCCTGAGGCTGCTCTTTAAGAGAAATAATACATTGGGTTATTGAAGGGCTAGCTTCTTTCCTTACTTGGCAAAAGAAAACCATTACTAGGAATTTGTAGTAAAAAAGCCAGCTTTTCTAAACAGAACAGATAATATGCTTATTAGAAATAAATAGTAGCTGTTATCCTTGAATGGTGGGTGGACTTGGATACAGTGATTACTTGCCTATCTTCTTAGGTTTTAAAAATAATTTACTTTCCATATATTTATTTCAAGATTATAATAGTAATTTATGAAATTCTCAAAGAAGTAACCACTAAGCTATGTTTCTAAAGGCTGATATGAACTATCATTTCTCCTCTAAAATATATTTGACACAAGGAACATGACCATCACTAGTATCCAAGTATATCATTATGTGAGTTCCCTCCTAAAGGAGAACTACACTGCCCTTATACCCCACTTTCTGGTGATTCACAGCATCAGAACTGTCAAAACAATATTATGTAAGAAACAGGTAAAGAGTGATGCTCACTATGGAAGCCCATGTGCACAAAAGTGATTTCCATAAGTGTAAGAAATCAAATTGTTTAAATTGGTGTTGAAAATTCAGCATAAATTGTATTTCACAATGTAGATGTTACCAGACTGATGAAATCTAAGGATCAGAATGAGATAAATAGGATTTATGATCCACATTAAAATCATAATCTAACCATTAGGATAAGCAAATTATGTAACAACCTTAAATAATAATGTCACTGCTTTTTTCTGCTTAACAAATTTTTAAAAGCACTGGAGCTAGTTTAATCTGGAAATGACTCATTTAGAGACTTTCTAATTATGTTTAATGTAACTGATTTTGTAAACATAGCTCAGAAGATATCTTGTTGAATTGAACCACATTCAACTAACTAAAATGTTAGATCATTTTAAAATTCAGAATATCAAATACCTCTGTCTTTCAGCTTTGTATGAGCTCGTAAGGTCATCAAAGAGCTTGCCATTCATTTCCATCAGTGTTTTGAGCACATTATACACCAGTGCTACAATGGTCCTGAAATGAAAACAAGCCAGTCCTGGGTTACTAATGCTAGCAGTCTGGAGAATTCTAAGAGAGGTTAAATGTTGGTGGATTCCTTTAATTTGGGGTGTTTCAGAGATGATAAAACTGAGGTTTCAAAGGTCTATAATGTGTTCAAAGTCCCACTGCCCCCAAAACTTGCATCCTTCCCATGTTATGCTTAAACTCACTAAATATGTTCTGGTTATCTTAATCTCTGCTCTAGTCTCATTATCTGAAACCCCAAGTAACAACATTAAAATAAGATAAAAAAAGATTTAATTACCACAAACCAACAGGGGAAAACAGCATAAGAATGTCACAGGAAGTAGAAATATATATGCATTCTATTATGTGTCACTGTGGCTTAAGCATGTCAGCTTCTCCCTTCTCCCCAGGATGGTGCCACCCACAGAGGTGAGGCTATACTGGGAGCCAAGCAGCTCAGCTCTGCCCTGCACAGCAGCATGCCCGTCTTCCACGGACGTTTGGTTTCTTCCATGGGATTTGACCACACACTGGTACAGAATGTTACACCAAATACTAAAGTGCATTTACAACTTCATAAAACTGTATGTTTATAAAACACAGAACAGAATAAAACTGTGAATGTTAACCTTTGGCATAAGTTCCATATCTCTATAGGTTTTCATGTATGAATTAGGAAATCACATGATAAAAAGGTTTGAGCCGGGCGCGGTGGTGCATGCCTGTAATCCCAGCACTTTGGGAGGCTGAGGCAGGAGGATCGTGAGTTCAAAGCCAGCCTCAGCAATGGCGAGGCACTTAGCAACTCAGTGAGACCCTGTCTCTAAATAAAATACAAAAAAGGGCTGGGGATGTGGCCCAGTGGTCAAGTGCCCCTGAGTTCAATCCCTGGTACCAAAAAAAAAAAAAGGTTTGAAAGAGGGCTGGGGTTGTGGCTCAGTGATAAAGCACTCGCCTAGCACATGTGCAGCCCAGGTTCGATCCTCAGCACCATGTAAGAATAAAGGCATTGTGTACAACTAAAACAAAATTAAAAAAAAAAAAAAAAAAAAAGGTTTGAAAGACAACACAAGAAAAACACGACCAACATAAAAACACTTACGGATTCCAGTGTTCTTTGGAAATTTTGTACAAACTGGCAAACATAATTGGCAGAATTTTATCAATATTCTCCTCAATCAAACTGAGAATATATTCATTATTCCAGAAGTACAGTGCTCGTTCTGCAACCTAAAAAGGACATTCAGAAATGTCAAAACTCTAAGATAAAAGAAATAAAAAAAAAAAAGAGCCAGGCGCAGTGGCGCACACCTGTAATCCCAGCACTTGGGAGGCTGAGGCCAAGAGGATTGCAAGTTCAAAGCCAGCCTCAGCAGTGGCAAGGCACTTAGCAACTCAGTGAGACCCTGTCTCTAATAAAATACAAAAAAGGGCTGGGGATGTGGCCCAGTGGTTGAGTGGCTCCCGAGTTCAATCCCAAGAATAAAAAAAATAAAAATAAAAATATTAAAAAAATAAAACAAGAATGGTGTCAACTGAAAATAACTTACCTGAAAATGAGAACTGGAGACACACTTAGATATCTGCTTAAAAAGTGGCTCTTCAATTTTTTTGAACTGTGTTGGTTCAATGACATCTAAGATTTCTTCAATTTCTCCTAAAAACATCACCTAGGTTAAAAAAATTCTCTTTTAAAAAACAATGACAAATTATATGATGTTTACATAGACACCATATTCATGAGTTTAATCTACAAATTATAAAGTGAGTAAAAAAGGTCTGGTTGGTGTACATTTCATTGTAACGCACAGCTGTCCCACCAGGTCTCCCCACGACTCCCGCGCTGCATCAGCAGCACTGTGGCCGAGCCGGAGAAGCAGTTCACAGCCCTGGGGTTGGGTAGTTCTGCTAAAGCACAAGACTTCAGTGAACAGAACCCACCTCTTTCTGACTGCATGTTTTTGGCCAAAATTTCAGCAGTCCTCTGATTACCTGCAGGAAAAAAAACACTTCAGAATGAATTGGACAATGAAGCTAGTCAATCCCAGGACATTTTCAATGATGATGATTAATCAACATTTGTTCTGAAGTAAAATATTTTATATCTAAGTGTATACCCAGATTTTCTGCTCAGCTTTAAACTTTCATTTAACAAATGTTTACTGAGTGCCTATTATATACCAAACAGCATTTTTTGTTTTTTGTTTTTTGGTACTGGGGATGGAACTAGGGGGCACTTGACCACTCAGCCACATTCCTAACCCTATTTTGTATTTTATTTAGAGACAGGGTCTCACTGAGTTGCTTAGCACCTCGCCATAGGTGCCACCGTGCCCAGCCCACACAGTGTTTTATTTTATTTTTTTTAATTTAGAGACAGGGTCTCACTGAGTTGCTAAGTGAGACTATTGCTGAGGCTGGCTTTGAACTCGCAATCCTCCTGCCTCAGCCTCCCAAGTGCTGGGATTACAGGCGTGCGCCACCACACCTGGCTCCACACAGTGTTCTTAATGCTGGAAACATGAATGAATGAGAGATGAGGTTTCTGAGTTTCACAGAGCTTATGTTCTAATGGAGGGAGACTAACATAAGTGATCAACTAAATATACAAATAAAACAGTTTCGATAGCAGTATATGCCAACAAAAGAAGACAGGATAAACTGGTGGGGTGAAGGAAGTTATTTTAGGGAGAAACTGTAAAGAACAGATAATTTCTGTTATCTAAACTACTATGAAACACAAAAAAGAGCCAGAGAGTTTCCCAGTTTGTTTCATGGCTAGCATAATCTAGATAACCAAAATGTGAGAAAGGACCTTAAACTATTTGTGTTAAACTAAATCTAACAGTATATTTAATTTTTTTCTTTACTTGTAGATGGACACAATACCTATATTTATTTTTTGTTTTACCTTTATATATTTTTATGTGGTGCTTAGGATCGAACCCAGTGCCTCATGCATGCTAGGCAAGTGCTTTACCACTGAGTTACAGCCCCAACCCCTAACAGTATATTAACAGAACAATATTTCATGGCTAATTATAACTTATTCTAGAAATGCCAGGATGATTCAACTCTGTAGGTTAGAAGGAAAACACTCTAGGATCTTAAATGATTTTGAACAGTTGTCTGATTTTTTGACTGACTATATATTCTGATAAAAAGACAAAACTAAGAGAATTTATCAGAGACCATCAGCACTCATTTTACATAATGGTTTTTTAGACACAGACTATAAAACCGTCTAAGCCTGGAAGAATTGTGAAATACATCTTTTCTAGCCTTTTAGGTCACTTAATAGTTTGCTGGTCTGATCCAGTAATGAGGAACTTTCATTCATATTAAAATTGGGAGGAACATAATTTTGGAGCCATGATTCAGTAAGATAAAAGGAACTTGATGAATAATGCTGGCAAGGAATAATAAAATCATACTTATTTGTGTAAGTATATAGTAGTATATAAGCTAGAATAAGTAATAAGTTATATACTAGAATAAGTAGAAAAATTCAATATGTGGCTAGTTAAAAAGTAATAAGTAAAAATATCTTTGATAGATTAAAAATGATTTTCACAAGCAACTGTTACAGTTATTCTTTCTCCTGTCCTTTTTTAAAAAATTACCATCTAATAGGATTATAACTATTTTTCTCTCGTATTTAACCTGTAAGTTCCAAATACCAATTGAGTTACCTTTGGAACTATGGAAATATTTATTCCAAAATTGGTAAATATAATCAATAGCCAAGTTTTTTTTGTTTGTTTGTTTTTTGTGAGGGAAGGTCAATGGAACAGAACCTATACTACCAGTATCAACAATTTAAACTGGATGGTGTTAGCATAGAAACTGACAGAGATAAATGAAAGAGCATCTAGACAGACTCAGGCATATATGGTTTTAATCCATGACAAAGGTGGTGTGGAACAGAACATCTCCCTTAGGGCCTCTGGTGACACCTTGGCTTCTGGCCTCCAGAACTGTGAGAGAATAAATTTCTGTTTTTTAAGCCATCAAGTCTGTGTTAAATCATTATGGAGTCTAGGAAACTACAGCTGGAATGAAGATATGAAAGTAAAAGCTAACTCTACAAAAACTGGAATATATAACTAGAAAACAACTACAAAAATCAGAATATTTTTATAATTTCAGGGGTAAAAAGATTTTTTTTTTTTTTTTGTGGTACCGGGTACTGAACCAGGGGCACTCTACTACTAAGCTACATCCCCCTTTATTTTGAGATGGGGTCTTGCTAAGGCTGGCTTTCAGCTTGTGATCCTCCTGCCTTAGCCTCCCAAGTAGCTGGGATTACAAGTGTTTGCCAGTGCACCTGGCAAGGGGGTAGAAACATTTTTTAAATGTATATATTTTTTAGTTTTAGATGGACATGACATCTTTATTTTATTTATTTATATTTACGTGGTGCTGAGGATGTAATCCAGTGCCTCACACTTGCTAGCAAGTGCTTTTACCACTGAGCTACAACTAACTCCAGCCCATAGAAAGATTTTTCTAAGCATGACAAAGAAATAGATTTATGACATAAAAGTTATTTTTCCTTTAAAGATTAAAAATAGTATATTCAAAATTAAAACAGAATTCCAAACAGTTTTTGCAAAATATGATAGGGAAAGGACTAAAAGTAGGACATAGAAATATAAATGACCAATAAACATATCAAGGGGTGGCTCAATCCTCATATAACAAAATAGCAAATTAAAATATTTCACACCTTTTAGAAAAATAAAGATTTTAAAACTTAGTATTTAGCATTGATTGGCTAAGGTGAGGGAAAATAGGTATTGTCACATTCTGGAGTGGAATATTGTATAATAAACTTTTTAGAATACAACTGCTAACATGTTAAAATTTGTATATACTCTGACTCAGCAGCACAGATTTCACTTTTCAAATGTTTTCATTTCTTAAATTTTCATACAGTAAAATCCCTCTTTTAATTTTTTTGGTATTGGGATTGAACTCAGGGACACCTGACCACTAGGCCACATCCCCAGCCCTATTTTATATTTTATTTAATGACAGGGTCTCAAGCTGGGTGTGGTGGCTAGTAATCCCAGCACTTGGGAGGCTGAGACAGGAGTATCACGAGTTCAAAGCCAGCCTCAGCAATGGCGAGGCACTTAGCAACTCAGTGAGACCCTATCTCTAATAAAAATACCAAAAAGGCTGGGGATGGTACCAAAAAAAAAAATTTTTTTTCCTTTTGTTAATCTGGATACTGACCTTCCTCTTACCTATTTCCATTAACCCAATTCATCCAGGCCAGATATCTGGGCATCATTTTTCTCCCTAATTTTAATTCTTTAAAAAGTAATCATGTATCCTCCTTATCCACCCCAATTAACAACTAAAATTATATTTGTTTTTCTATTTACCAGGCATGAATCATGACTTAATATGTGTTTTCTTTTCTCAGTTCTAAGAGGAATCATTATGAAATTATATTGTTAATCCCCTTTAGAGGTTATATGTTTTCATGTGAAAATACTGAGTACCTATTTCTCCTGATTTATCTTTCAAAACTGTTTTCAGAAACAACTGTGAATCTAAAAATTAAAAAAAAAAACATGAAAAATCAGGAAATGGAAAAATATTTGTTCCTTTACAAAAGGTTCAAGTAAGTGAAAGAGAGAAGACTTAAGCACGTAATTTTTTCAAGCATCCCTAGGCGGCACCTAAAAAGGCTTTAAAAAAATCTTTAAAAATAATTTTAATCCTTCAAGCCTTCTGCTATTCATTAATCCTTCAAGCCTTCTGCTATTTTTCAACAACTATCTAGTTTAAATATTAATTTAAAATGTTGAGGAAGCTTTCTATCAAAGTACTTATTTCATCAAGGTTAAAATATTTTCTATGTCACCCTACCTCAGCCCTTTTTGCACCTTCATGATAACTATCTTTTTCCTCTCTCCTGAATTTTCCTTTTATAGACAAATAAGCCATAGAGTTCAAGGACTAAATTGCTATGCCAATCATAAAGTAAACAACCTTTATTCTAAGATTCCATCTTAAAGGTGAGGAAGTGTTTTCAGTCCTATCTTGAAGTTTATCATTAATAAGAGGCAACATCCTATTTCTTTTTTTTTTTTTGTGGTACCAGGGATTGAACTCAGGGGCACTGGACCACTGGGCCACATCCCCAGCCCTTTTTTGTATTTTATTTAGAGACAGGGTCCCACTGAGTTGCTAAGTGCCTCGCCATTGCTGAGGCTGGCTTTGAACTCGCGATGCAACATCCTATTTCTAAAAGTAAAACAAAAACTCAAGGGAATAGTTTTGAAACCCTCACAGTATGTTTTAATTCTGAAAGGTAAACTAAAAGTAAAGACTATCAATAAAGATAATATACATATAAAATTTCACTGTGGTCATTTGATCCTATTGTCACACATCTCAATTACTACCTATTAATATTAATCTTTCGTTATATTATTCAAGATACATAAGTCATGAGCAGTCTCCCCTCCCAGCCCTGTTCTTTGCAGATTAACCTCACATTGCTCCTAAATGATTTTAGCTTAAGGTACATTATTACTACTGTTTGATAACTCTGAGAGACGATAGAGAAAGTTAAAATGAAAGCTATGAATGCAGAACAAAAACATGAAAATGAGTAGAATACTTACTGGTTCTGTCAGTGTTGTGTCTTTCTCCAGGAACTGTACAACACAGTATGCTAGCTAGAAGGTAAAGAAAAGTTTATAAATGTTATTGAGTGAAATAACATTTAGGGATGGAAGTTTTTTGTAGTTAGGCAACAAAAAATATCTAGTTTATTTCAATATATAAAAATGAATCTACTCAAAATGTGTAGCTTTTCAATCTTGAAAGTAACTTCTAGTTCAAAAAAAATTTTTTAGAATAGTGATTTCTGACTACAAAGCTCACTGAAATAAATCTAGAGCTAACAATTTAGTTTTTTAATATGTTACTACATATGTGCCTATACATTATTTTTTAAATATTAATAGAGGAGGCCAGAATCTTTCTAGATAGTTTCATGATTGCAAGTAACAGTCTGAAGAAATGTGGGAGTTATTTAAAGTCACATAGTTAATGAGGTAAGTACCCGGATCAGAACATATGTAAACTTGACATGCACTGGGGTTTTGTTTAATAACTGAATATCATCATATTTTCAATTTATAATGAAAATTTGCTGTAGGCAACTTACAAAGCAAACTACTTGGCTATACTTAAAATTGTCATCTCAATATTTCTCCACCTTCCTATTTGTCTTTTAAACAAAATTAATTTCATTTGAAACTTACCTGAGCATGAAACAAAGATAATCCTTTTGCAGTATGCATAGGAATAAGAACCTTCATTAGAAATTGTTTATGTTCTGCTTTCAGTGGCAATGCAAAGCCATTGATAATACTGGAGGGAGAAAAAGGCAGGGGGGAGGATTAAGTAGTTACTATTTTGTTTCTAAAAGTGACACTATCCACGATTACATAAGGAATAGTGCTCTGCTTCAATCCTGGTATTGTACATTCATTCATCTTCGACTACTTTAGAAAGACTATTATTATGAATTTGTTCCTCTGTCATTCACTAAGCCCAAAAGAAAATTATGACTGCCAACTAATGCCATAGTTTGTAATTTGTTTCATTTTCTATAAAGACTGTCACCTTATTTATACATTTTGCTTTTATTTTCCTCTCTAAAGCCCTAGGACAGTCAATGTCACAATAGTTAGAATTTTCAATATTTTCTGAAATAAATGGGTAGTTTCTCTTACTTTGTTGGATAATATGAAACTAAGTCATAGTTATCTCCACACTTATTTTCTAAATATTCTCTGAACAGTAATAGAGGGTTCTAAATTCTCTCAAATTAATAATGCGTTGTAGTGAATAAGGCAGGCAAAATGTTCGTGCAAACTAAAACCAAAAGACTGAAAATCATCTAAAAAGAAGGGATGAATAAGGAATGGTCTATCAATACTGAACAAGAGTGCCTGTAACTTCATCAAATATTCACGATATCTTGAGAAACTATTCCTTCCTTCCTTCTTTTTCCTGTAGTACTGGGGATTGAATCCCAGCTTCTTGCCCTGTGCTCTATATTTAAGCTCTGAAATAGGAAATAATTTCTTCAACTCTAGCTAAGATTTTAGTACACGAAACATTCAAAGTTACTTAATAAAAAGGACAAGAAAACCTGACCTACCTTCCTAAGATCTCAAGGAGTTCAGCAACACCATTGAAATGTTCTGTTTCATATATAAACCTGAATTTAAAATAAAGTAGATATAATGAACATCAGAAAACTAAAATATCAGAAGGTGAAGAAATCATTCTAAAGGCAACAGTATGAAACACAGGTATACTTTGGGTTTTCTTTGTAAACTAATTTGCTCCAAATCAGTTAATTCATAGCAATCTTAATAAAATATACCTTTGTAAAACCTGACATGTGAAGAGAACAGAATATCATTTCACCTGGAATATTCTATCTTATTTAACATATAAGAAAGATGGTTTTTTAAAAACTATTTTTATTAAATTATTTATGCTAATTTGTTATATATGACCACAGAATGCAATTCATTTCATATTACACACACAGAGCATAATTTTTAAGTCTCTGGTTATACACCAAGTATTTCCACACCATTTGTGTCTTCATTTTTTGGCAGGGGCAGGGTGCTGGGGATCGAACCCAGGGCCTTGTGCATGCAAGGCAAACATACTACCAACTCACCTATATCCCCAGCCCCGAAAGATGGTTTTTTTTTTTTCAAAGAAATACTTTTCAAAATAGAAAATCTCTTCTCTGGGGCTGGGGCTGTAGCTCAGTGGCAGAGTGCTTGCCTAGAATGTGTGAGGCACTGGTTCAATCCTCAGCACCACATAAAAATAAATTAATATACAAAGATATTGTGTGTCCCTCTACAATTAAAAAAGTATTAAAAAGAAAATCTCTTCTCACAGGAAAATGCAAGAGAAAAAGATACTGTCTAGCACTACAACACTAGGATCTCTTTTGAAGCAGGGGATCATAAACTCAAATACAACAGGCCAGCAGAGGTGTGAACACATGGCTGAAGTGGACTTAGGAGATGACAAGAGAAATGTAGAAGCTAGAGGAGGGAGCTGTCACTCATTTGTCACTACTGCATTGTGGGAATGTTGGCCTACTTTTGACAGGTCTTCAACTAATTAAAACAAATTTGAAATGCAGGTGTTAAATGTGAAGTCTCTCCTGATTTGAAGCAAATATTTAACAGATTAACAGCAGTCAAATGATAGGCCCCATAGGTAGTTAATTAGCCTTGTCAGAAAAATCAATAAAATTCCAAGAGCCACTGGTTTAAATAGTATTTCTACAAAAAATTTAAACAATAAGCTCAAAAGAAACAGAAAACTAGGTAAATTCTCCTCTCAATAAATCTTAAATAACACTGGTATTGCCTATGAAAAAAATTAACCTCATCACTACTATCTACTGCAGTTTCTAAAAAGTTAAGATGCAATCAAATGATATCCACAAAACAGGCTAAAAATGACCCCAATACTACCAATGCTTAAATTCGCAGATTTAAGATATTAAAAATCAACCTAAAAGGACTTGAATGAAGACAAGATGGGGGGTGTCTGTTTATGAATATATGAATGATTTACCTGAGGAAAATATTGTTAATTTGTTTTCTGATGAATGCTCTTAGTCCAAGAAATTTCCCATAAATTCGATGCAGAACGGTCTTCAGGAAGTCACGTTCTCTGGGATCTTCACTATCAAAAAGCTCCAGGAGCTTTAAAAAAAAAATCTGAGAAATTACTTTTAAAAAAATAATCGAGCTAAAACTTCACTTTATTCTAATTTTGACTGTAAGATTATCCACGAAATCTTTAAATCTTTTCTTAAAAGATTCTGCCTTATCAGATTGATTTTATCCTTGGTAAATATATAAAGCAAAAGAAAAGCTTAGGGAGTATTTCTTTTCACTACTTTCATTTTTTAAATGACACAATAAATGACATAAGCACTTTAACACTTTGGGGGTCTGTGGATATATAGGTTAGTGGTAGTGTGTCCTGGGTTTGATCCCTAGCACTACCAAAAAACAAAATAACAACAAAAAATTCCCCTTACCTTATCACTGATTTTTAACATTCTATCCTCCTCTTGACTACTAAACATTATTTATAATTTTTAGTGTTAAAATTTGAGAGGTGTTTTATGATTTTTTTTTTTTTTTTTTTTTGGTACCAGGTTTTGAACCCAGGGGCCACTAGGCCTCATCCCCAGCCCTTTTTTGTATTTTATTAGAAACAGGGTCTCACTGAGTCACTAAGTGCCTCACCATTGCTGAGGCTGGCTTTGAACTTGCGATCCTCCTGCCTCAGCCTCCCAAAGTGCTGGGATTACAGGCGTGAGCCACCGTGCCCGGCTAAATAAAGTTTTTAAAATACACATGTGTATGGGCTGGGGTTGTGGCTCAGCGGTAAAGCGCTAACCTAGCAAAGTATATGACCCGGGTTTGATCCTCAGCACCACGTAAGAATAAAAAAAAGGCATTGTGTACAACTAAAACAAATAAATAAACATTTAAAAAAATAAAATACACATGAGTTTACTAGAACCATCATGTGGATTTTTTTATGTTCTGAACTTTGGTACTGATAATTACACTAAATTTAGATGCAAAGCTCTCAACCTCATCAAAAGTCCTTATTCCACTGTGCCTTTAATTATAATTGTATGTAATTGCACATATGTACATCTCCAATATGAGTGGATATGAGGTAGTGATGGCTTAAGTCATTTTTGTATATGCCCAACAAGTTAACTGCTCATAGTTTGCACTCTTTGTTAGCTAGGTAAAGGCAATTGCATGAGGCTCCTGAAAAAAAAAAATCCATGGAATGTGAATATTATGTTAATATGCTTAATTCAATTTAAATTATTAAAAATAGTTAAACTGATCATTTAACAAATTCAAGTTTCGATTTGGATTTACTTGAAAGATATGCTTTCAAAAATTTTTTAAAAAATATTTATTTGTTTGTTTTAGTTGTACACAATGCCTTTATTTTTACGCGGTGCTGAGGATCGAACCCGGGCCGCGCACGTGCTAGACGAGCGCTCTACCGCTGAACCACAACCCCAGCACCGATGCTTTCAAATTAATGAAATGGATCTTTAATTGTTAAGGTCACTGTGTCTAAGTCAAGGAAATTATCATTCAATACAAGTTGATTTTTAAGAGGAAAAACATCAGAGAACAGTTGTTAGCTACTTTTCAACCTATTTAAAGAAATCTATTTTCAAATATTATAATCTAAACAAATAATCTATTTAGAAATATGATAGTCACATGATAAAACATACACAAAATGAATAATCAGGAAACCTATTATCCTGGTTCTGATACTAATATCAAGGTGCTTATAAGGGTCATTGATAACCTCTGAGTCAGTTTCTTCACTGATAAAATAAGACAGGTTGAGACCAAATTTTCTTTAAGATAAGGTGCCATCATAGTCAGAGACTTCAGCTCAAATCCTGATTGCACCTCCAGCTAGCTGTGTGAAATTGGATGTGGTCTGGCTTAGCTTCCTCCTTTCTTCTGAAATTCTGACTTGAACATAAAATTACAATTATGCAGTTGTTTTCCAATTCAATAATTTTTCTCATGCCTTTTTAGGTCTTAAAATTACTACCTACCAAATCATTTCAAAATACAAAAGCTGAGAATTCTGAAACATAAATTTATTAAAGTAGCACCTAACGACTCTTCAGGAAGTGATCTGTGAAAGCAGATCATATAAACTGCTAAAATAAAATTCTGGACCTTAGCTTTTCAGACAATTCAGGCATTTGAAGTAGAAGGTAGAAAATGGGTCCTACCCTACCAGTTTTCTTCTCTCAAACCCCAAGAAAAATATAGCATCCTAATATTTCAAGCTTAGACTAAGAAAGCACTAAACAAAGTTCCCTTCAACCCGCTGTTATCTGAGATGCAATTTAATGTGGCATTACTAGAGTTCCTTTAATATATCCCATATGAAACCAGGTGCAGTGGCACATGCCTGTAATTCTAGCAACTGGGAGGTTGAGGCAGGAGGATCACAAGTTTGAAGCCAGCCTCAAGAACTTAGTGAAACCCTGTCTTGAAAATAAGGACTGGGTTCACCCATGGGTTCAAACCCTAGTACAAAAAAATATGTTGAGTGTGTGTGTGTCTATATATATAACCCCACTGAAAACTACAGAAGGAAATAAAATATGCTTTCATTTGCAATTACCCAAATTACATAACTTGATTTAATCTGATTTTTTACTCATGATTGAAGTGTACATTTTACTGTTAACACATATCTAATATTTCTGTGCAATTTATGAAGAGTAACTTGAATGGTTAGGCTGACAAATGTTTTTCATTTATCTACAGCAATTGGTCAGAATACTTTATTTGAGGTTGGGGATATCTACAAACGACCAAAAATAAACTCTAAATATGTGGAACTTATGTTTGTGGAATATTTATCATAGGGGACACAAAAAGGTGGTCTGAAAGGTAGGAAAGGTCCTTATAAAGATTTTAATCCTGGGAAAAAAAAGATTTTAATCCTGGCCTCAACATTAAATTCCTAAGGAGGCCATAGCTGAAAGCAAAAATGAACCCAGAAGTTTTGGTCTGCTTGGTAATTTTGTTTAGGACCAGGCAATTTCAAATGTTAAAAAGAGGCCTCTAAATTGTTGAGAAGAGTCTGAAAATAAAAAAGAAATGGACACAGTCCTAGAAATTAACTGAGTATGTAAGTTCCGAAAATGAGCTAATAACCATTTTATAAAAAGAAGATACTGCATGTGTTTACCACCTCGTGATCCCATTTTATCTGTGGTTTAGGAACTGGGTGGCTAGGATGGGTAAGATGATAAGGGGAAGGGAAACTGATGCTTGTTGACAGAAAAGGAGCCTCAGTTCAAAGCCACAATGCTTAAAATATACACCAAGTTCAAGTACAAAGACTTAAAAATTTAAAACAAAAGTTTGAACCTTTGATTGAATGGTCATACCAAATTTTCTCACAGTAGA
This sequence comes from Tamias sibiricus, assembly GCA_025594165.1. Taxonomy (NCBI): domain Eukaryota; kingdom Metazoa; phylum Chordata; class Mammalia; order Rodentia; family Sciuridae; genus Tamias; species Tamias sibiricus. The sequence continues at coordinate 44,832,619 of CM046669.1, read as the reverse complement.
TATTGCAGAAAGGGTAGCTTTTCTAGCCTTTATAAAAATAACCACGAGAATTCAGGACTGGATAGGATAATTTGATTGACTTCATTAGAAGCTCAACCTTGATAAAAATACTTTTATATTCTTAAAGCTTCTTCACTTTTATTATGCTGTCTAATTGGGTAAGGGATTGAACTATTAAATGCTGTCAAACTGAACCTCACCATTGCTGAGGCTGGCTTTGAACTCGCGATCCTCCTGCCTCAGCCTCCCAAAGTTGGGATTACAGGCGTGCGCCACCGCGCCCGGCCCATTCTAAGTTTTGAAAGACTATTTTAATCACAAGTTAATCACTACTAAGATGAATATAAAAACTTTAGGACATGAGTTCCTTACCTGTTGTACAAATTTCTGATCAATGTATCGTTTTGCAATGCTAGGCTGGAAATCAGGGCTCTCCAAAAATCTCAAGAAGAATTCATACACCAACTATGAGAGAAAGTCAAATAAAAGCTAAGATGATGCTATATAATTCTACACCAAGTTATAATACTTCATATAAAAACACACCTCCATTACCAACTTAGTAGGGAGATTTCTGATATTACAAAATTAGAAAATAAGAGTTTTAGGGCTATATATGTAGCTCAGTGTACAGCACTTGCCTAGCACATGTGAGGCCCAAGGTTCAATCCCCAGCACCAGTAAAAAGAAAAAAAAATTACAGTTAAAAAAAAAAACTTTTTGCAGTTTGATCTCCTAAGCCAATAAATTCTGTCTTGCTTCCCTGTTTAGTGAATGAGCTGTACAGTGCCTCCTATCTGTTCACATGATACACAGCACAGTACTAGACATGAAAATAGGCACTGAATGAGTGGTGCTGTCAACAAAACTGCACAGCTGTCCATGGGAGACCAACTCCATGCTCAGGTTTGAGCATCTTTGGGCATGTTTGTAACCAAAGCAAAACTAACTATATTGTTGTTTAAAAATTATCTATAAACATTGATATAAACTTCTATTTCTTGTTATATCCTTAATGCACAATAAATATGAAAAAATTAGGTAATATTAGACCACATAAGCATTGCTTCCTTTGCATAGATGGGCAAGAATGCATCAAACAAAACTATATATGCTTAGATCATAAAACTGTTGTCTTAGAATATTATTGAGCTCAGTAGTAAAAATGTGTTCTGTTGTGAATGCTGTAGGGTCTGTGGATTTAACATAGTGATCTTTTTTCCCCCTTTCTTCCCTTCTCTCACTAAATACAGAACTAAAAATATATAAAAGGCATACAAATTGTATTTATTAATTACATGGCACAGACTATGAGTACAGAAGACATTTAGCAAAGGGCTACTACACTGTGGAATAAGCTTAGCAGGATAAGTTTTGAGGGAGATGTGCAACTTGAGCTCTACATTCAGCTGTATTCTGCACAAGCCAAGAAGAAAGTGGAGCACTATAGAAAGGCAGGCACATGTCTTGAAGATGTGCAGGGGGTAGGTTGGTGGTACAGAATCAGACTCAGTATGCAGCTCCCTAGTTCAGTGGGAGTTAAGAGTATGTGGTAAGACAGCATCAGTTAAACACAAGCCAAACATGGCATGCGCTAGCTTATCTACTCTTCAGATCTACATCAGAAATACAGGATGTAAGATTTAACTTTTTTTTTTTTTTTTTTGTACCAGGGATTGAACTCAGTGGCACTCAACCACTGGGCCACATCCCCAGCCCTTTTTTGTATTTTATTAGAGACAGGGTCTCACTGAGTTGCTAAGTGCCTCGCCATTGCTGAGGCTGGCTTTGAACTCACGATCCTCCTGCCTCAGCCTACCAAGTGCTGGGATTACAGGCGTGTGCCACTGTGCCCTGCAAGATTCAACAGTTTTAAGAGTAACGGCATGTCCTTTGGGAGACCTAGCTGACATCAAGCTCTAAGTCAAACTAAATTATCTGACATATATATCATATATACACACACACACACACACACACACACACACATATATATATACACACACACGTATACATACACACACATAGTTGAAAGCTCTCATTCACAAATACCACATATAATTTTTTTTAAATTTTTTTAGTTGTTGATGGACAACTTTGGGGCTGGGGTTGTGGTTCAGTGGCAGAGTGCTTGCCTAGTACGTGTGAGGCACTGGTTCAATCCTCAGCGCCACATAAAAAAATAAATCAATAAACAAAGATATTGTGTGTCCCTCTACAACTAAAAAAAAAATTTTTTTTAAAAATAAAGGCAATCTCTTCTCACAGGAAAATGCAAGAGAAAAAGACTGATATATAGTAAAGCTTATTTATTTATAATTTATTTATTTACTTATATGCAGTGCTGAGAACTGAACCCAGTGCCTCACACATGCTAGGCAAGTTTTCTACCACTAATCCACAACCCCAGCCCTCCACACATATAATTGTTAAAACAGTTTTCATCTATATCACTTACTTGACACAGTGAACATCAAATGACCAGTCAAGATTAGATGGAAAGTGCTTTCATGCAACCAACTTAGCATCACTAAAGAAATAATGGCAATTTTATCTATATTCATGGTGCATTATTATTCCAAATAGAAGACACACTAGTGATCTACAGAGCTGAAATCTTCAAAATGGCCAAGATTTTTCCTCTATAAAAATGAATATTAGTCGGGTGTGGTGGTGCATGCCTGTAATCCCTGCACTTGGGAGGCTGAGGCAGGAGGATCGCGAGTTCAAAGCCAGCCTCAGCAATGGCGAGGCACTTAGCAACTCAGTGCAACCCTATCTCTCATAAAATACAAAAAAGGGCTGGGGGTGTGGCTCACTCTTCTGTCATGTATATCTAAGAAGAACAAAAAAAGGGACTAAAAAGATAATAATAACTATTCATAATTTAAAATGTCAAAGTAATACAAAATTTTCTCAGCCTTATATATTTCTTTTTATTTCTATGTCAATAAATGTTAATGCCCTAGGCTATGATCCCTATCATTTTAGATTCTTAACACATGCAAATATTTAAAAAATATTTTCTGGCCGTTATTTGAATGTAAAGGTGTACATTGTAAAATATGCATGTAAAATAGTCTAAATTTCTAACTATAGTGACCAGAGAAGATCCTTACATTCTCTAAAATACAGGTTATTCCTAAAAAATGTATGTGTTCTAGTTTTTTTTTTTTTTTTTTTTTTTTAAAGATGGGGTCTTTCTACGTTGCCCAGGCTGGTCTCAAATTCATGGCATAAGGGATCTTACCTCAACTACTCAAGTAACTGAGACCACAGGCAGCACATGCCACCATGCCTGGCTTCACTAATTAGATCTTAATTATTTGTGCCACTGAAAATAATTAATAAAATAAAATGAAAATACTGTAGGTACAATCTGGTATGTGTATTCCAAGCTAGTACCCTCCTAATTACTTAAAAGAAAGTAAACAGAAAATTACTATATTCTTCTTCCTCAATAAATAGAAAACAGTAACACCTAGGAAAGAAAATATAACTTTAAACTGTTATATGTTAACAATTACCATGTAATACTACACTTAGTAAGTTAAAATATATAACCCATCCCAGGTACTGAAAAGGTCTTTTGTCTCTTTCTCCTGTCTCCCTTTAGTATTTCCATTACATGTGAAAGGAAGTCCGAAGAGAAAAACTTGTGAATTAGCATTTTTAGAAAATTCATGAAAAGGGTTAAGGTAACAAAGGTCTGGAAGGTTTTGGGATTACTTGTGATTACTCCCCCTCATTAACAACTTAGTGTTTATTTTCTATGATATGAAAATGATTTCTCATGTTAAGGATCTGATAAACTAAATATAAAATGTAAATGTTTAATGCAAAACAGAAAACTCCAGGCCATTTGATTCAAAGCACATTTATAACGGGAGGAAACATTCACTGAGCAAATTTCTTCTGTGTGATAACTCTCTATAATCTCATTATCAGAGCAGCTTTTTAAATGTTCTGTAAGAAATCTTTTTTTATTTTTTAATTGTTTATTTATTTATTTTTAATTTTTATTTATAGTAGTAGTATGTAAGAAATTTTTTTTTTTTAATGGTACCAGGGATTGAACTCAGGGGCACTTGACCACTGGGCCACATCCCCAGCCCTTTTTTGTATTTTATTTAGAGACAGGGTCTCACTGAGCTGCTAAGTGCCTCGCCATTGCTGAGGCTGGCTTTGAACTCGCGATCCTCCTGCCTCAGCCTCCCAAAGTGCTGGGATTACAGGTGTGCGCCACCGCGCCCGGCTAAGAAATCTTAAGTTGATTAAATATGTAGGTAGCTACAATGTGACAAATCCTAGAAATCAGGTAATAGTGTATAGTAGTTTCTGATATCCTTAGATCATTTAATAGCCAAATTAAAAAATTACATACCAAGTATTAATAGTTAGGAAGATTCTTGAACTATAAACAGATGTATCTAGAGCAGAGCCTTTTATTCAAGGAACCATGGATGAATGGAAATTTCTTGTGGGTCCCTGTGGAATGTGTCTTGGGTGAGAACCCATTTTTTAAAAATCCTTTTTTGAAAGTAATTTACCATCTCCTAAAATCTTAAGAACTACTCATTTCAGGGAATTTAAATAAAACCTCAAATTATACCAGTGAAAAGTGGAAAGCATATTGTTTATTTGGCTGAATTTCTACTGTTAATTTCCATGAGCATATAAAAATATTCTAATGGAAAAACTATATTTTTAAAAATTTGAAGACTAATTAAGGAATCTTTTTCAGAATATCCAGCTACATGTGATTAAAAAAAAAAGCAACATCAGCTAATGAGAATTTCATGCTTTTAAAATCTTTGAAATATTAAATATAGTATCACTAATTTTATACCAACTATGGCACAAAATTTCAGATGCTCTTGTGTATAGTTATATTAAAAATAATTTACCACTTCACATTTTCTAATTCTATAAGCTTTAATGTACTGATAAATATTAAAATTATTATCAGATTTCACTAATCCTAGACTCTACTTCCATTGTATGTGGAAGAATAAATAAATAAATAAATAAGAGGCAAACTATTGCCTAAAGGGCCCTGAATGATATAGAATGTAATTTTATTTCTCTTGTCTTTAATAATAAAAGAAAATATAATGGCCATTAAAAAATATAAGTCCTTGTAAAATAAAAAAAAAATAAATAAACAATTTAATTTGAAATAATGCCTTGCCCCCACATAATAAATAAGTTCCTCTATCTCCCAGGGACTATGTTGGAAAGTAGCCGATGTTACTGATAATCTATCCTGTTGTTTGTTACTTAAAAATGTACCATATTTATTTTCTTTAAGACAGACTCTTTCCTCCTATAGTTCTTGTCTGTGGTAAAGCACTACCGGTTAACTAACCTAATACCCATTCTATTCCCCTTGCCTGTCTCTGCTACTGAATCTGTAGAAACTAAATAAATATTCACTCTCTCAGACTGCCTTGCAGCTTGAGTCAGGGAATAAAGGAAAAGAGGATGAGACAAAAGAAAACTGACCCAGAAAAACCAACACTGATGTATACTCCAATAAAACAATTGACCATTAAAAGAAAAGTATCCCTTGAGCATTTAGGCAAAAGCCTAGTCTAGATACAAGGGAAAGAAAATCATAGTGAAATCAGGAGACAATGGAATAACATAGTCAAGCTACTCAGTAGAGAAGCTCAACCTAGGATTTTATGTCACATCAAGTTGATCTTTAAAAATAAAGGATATACACAAACTGCTGTTAAACATATAAGAACTCAGGAAATAATGTTTTCATGAACGCTTATGAAAAGTAAGTTCTAAATTACCCCCAAAATGACTGGAGATACTTTGATGGAAGGACTGAGGGCAAACATTAAATATATTACCTGTAAAACTACTAATAAATGATGGAAACAAAAATAATAGAATAGTGTATAATTAGTTAAAATGCTCTGACCATGAGGTATTATACAACTATCTAAAATATGGAGCTGGGGACAGGATGGAGATTTTATAGAAAGTAGAAGAATATTAAAATCATCATTAGATATTTACTGTGATAGTAAAAAGGTGTTACTTTACATGAGATGCTAAGGAAGACGGAAGCAGGGAAAGTAGAGACCACTTTCTATTTCAGTATTCTCATTATAGGAAATCAAGAAACTAGCTATAGAAGAGAAACACAGGTATCATATTGTCAGCATAAAGATAACTGTCAAACAAAAATATACTTCTTCTAAAATACTAAAAGTAATAATATATTTTAAGGAAAACAGAAGGGAACAACAACAACAAAAACCCAGAGAGTATAAGCTTTTAAAAATTGTGTAAAGTTTGGTGTATACATTGTCTCATTCAATCCTGAATCACTGTTTCATCCCAATTTTAGAAAGGAGAATGTGGGCTCAGAGAAGTTAAGTAGCTAAATAAAGATCACATAGCTAAAAATGTATCAAAACTGGAATTTGCCATACATAGCTAAAAATGTAACAAAACTGGAATTTGCCGGCCAGATGGCACCCGCCTGTAGCAATTCCGAAGGCTGAAGCAGGAGGATGACAAATTCAAAACCAGCCTCAGAAACTTAGTGAGGCCCTAAGTAACTGGGCAAGACCGTCTCTAATAACATATAAAAAAGGGGCTGGAGATGTGGCTTAGGTGGATAAGTGTCCCTGGGTTCAATCACTAGTACCAAATAAATAAATAAATCAAACAAACAAACAAACCACAAAACTGGAATCTGAATGGAGATCAGTCACCATAATTTTCTTTCACTATGCTTTGCAATAATAACTCCCTTACTAGTTTATATATATAAACTAGTGATAGTAAAAAGGTGTTACTTTACATGAGGCACATCTATACTCACTTATGAGGGCTAAAAGAAAAAGTGATGGCTAGTTGAATTATTTGGGAGATCTAATATACTGATGTTATAATGATGCTAAAAGTATGAATCAAATCTCATAAAAATTTATACGTATTTTAGGGTCGTCAACTGTTATAGGGTCATACATGAATCTAAGAAAGATAGTAAAGCTTTTGGTTATAGCAAAACATTTTGGAGGGCTGGGATTGTGGCTCAGCGGTAGAGCGCTCGCCTAGCGCGTGGGCGACCCGGGTTCGATCCTCAGCACCACGTACAAATAGAATGCATTGAATAAAACACATTGTGTACAACTAAAGCAAATAAATAATTAAAAAAAAAAAAAAAAAAAACATTTTGGAACAATGCTCAAGGTGTAAACCTGATTCTGTGGCTTACTATTTGTATCATCTTGGGCAAGTTTCTTAATCTTTTACATCTAAGCTTATCTATAAATAATACATACTTTATAGTGCAACTATAAGGATCAAATGAAATGATGTATACGAAGCAGTTACCACTATCTCTGGAACAGGGTAAGTGCTTGGTAAATGATACCTGTTGTTAATTGCTATTATTAGCTCAACATGATCAGTAGTCTAACAAATAAACATCATTGGTCACACATAGGCAAATACATTAAATTCCTATAAAAACACTTCACTGTGCTTGCCTGCAAATTTGGGACCATTAGTATTATCTTTAAAATATGAAAGACATTATATTGGATGCATCAGACATGGACTTGGAAATTTTCTATTTTCTCCCTCAGAGCCCTGATTGTTTTAGAAATAAGAAAGCATCTGTAAACTGAAGGTACCATTCAAGCAGTCTCAGAGCATTTTTAACTAGACATTTTAAGGGAACAAAAACTTAAAGTATACTGTCAAAAAGATCACAAAGACCAGATATATAAGAACATATGCATATAATATTTTATGACTATAATGATCTTTTTTTTTTTTTTTTTTTTTTTTTTCTGTACCAGGGATTGAACCCAGGGGTGCTTAACCACTGAGCCACATCCCCAGCCCTTTTTTTTAAATGTTTTATTTTGAGACAGGGTCTTGCTAAGTTGCTGAGGCTGGCTTTGAACTTGCAATCTTCCTGCCTCAGCCTCCCAAGCTGCTGGGAACTACAGGCATGTGCTACCCAGCTTATAATGAAATCTGTATAGTAATTTTTTATAACACAAGTGGTATAAGAAGATCTAACCTGAATCCCATCCAAGGAATTCCAGTTAATATGTATCAAGTGAGGTAGTACCAGAGTGATTCTACTGAGTGAACCTTGGAATGATACTATAACTAAAATGGTTTAAAGAGTCAATTTTATGTGAAGTGTATTTTTTCACAATAAAAAACATTTTGGGGAAAGAAAATAATGTTAAGAAAACATTTAAAAAGTTTAAATAAGACACTCAGAATCTAAAAGAGAGATCCATGATTTCAGCAGAATATCAAAATATTAAAATTGTCAATACATAATTATGTTCCATACTTGTATGTGAGGCCAAGATGCCTCAAGTGTGGGTTCATCCTCTTCTGGATCAAAATCTGGATTATCACTTGGAGGAAGAGTACGGAAGATATTAGCACTGATCTGCAAAGAAAAATACATTTAGATATTTGTTCTTTGTTATATAATTGAATTCAACAATACAAAATGGAATACATTTTAAGACCCTTGATTTAAGAAAAAAGTTGTGACTATTTTAAATTTAGTTCAAAAAATGAAAGAGGCAGGTGTTTCTCTCTTTTCTCTATCCAATAACTGACTTCTTTAAAGCTATTGAAGATTATGGATACTTCTAGATTCCTCTTCCTTAAATGTCAGTTCTTTCCAAGTTTTGCTTAAAATGAAAGAGGGGAGGAGAGGGCAAAATTACTAATCTTACCTATCTCTAACTTGATTCCTTTAATCTTTCCACAATTCCTCCCATATTCTAATACAGCTGTATTCAATACTTACGACACAAACAAGTTTAATAAAACATCTCCATTCTTATATGTATATGCCACACTAAAGGAGAGGTAAAATGCCTTCACTGTTATTACAGATGTAGCTTATAACAACTCATCATTTAATTCATTGTATTTCCTCTACTCTGAGACTTTTTTATAAAACATGATCTGAAATCAGGATTTGCTTTGAGATTCTTCATTTTAGATTCAATGAAACACAGTATTTACAATTTCATCCTTTGTATCATCTATCTCCACACCATCATGTTCTTCTTCTCCAGTGAAGGACAGACCATGGTTCCCAACCCCTAGTTCTTTTAAGAATGATGAATGGACTGACAAACCAAATAGTTTAGTAAACATTTAAGGACAATTACACAGTTGGTCATTTGAGAGAAACTACCTAGGGGACAGAGGATAAGTAATGTTTGACTTATGCAAGCAAGTTTCCAACTTTTTTTTGTTTTGTTTGTTTAATGAAGTGGCATCTATAGTAGAGTAATACTTCTACTAGTATTACTCTAAGACTTAACTAATAACTAAAAAGAACCAATTAAAAAAAGGCTTAACTACATCTCATATTTGTCAGTAATAAAAGTTAACCTTGCAGCCACCAATTAAATTACCTATATATAACAAATATTCAGAAGAGTTTTAAAGGACTAAGTGGGAAAAATGGCTCAACTCTTACCTAGAAATTAAGTACCCAGAAGTTAAACAACAAAATGTACACACCTTTGTACTTCGACAAAGAAATTAAATCCCAGAACATATGTAGCAAATTACAGAATAGTCTGAAAGATTTTCAAAATTCCTGAATACAAACCATTTGAAATCAATAACATTAAGAAAATTTTTTGTTTGTTTTTGTTTTTGGTACTGGGGATTTAACCCAGGGGGACTCTACCAAAAAGCTACAGCCACAGCCCGTTTTATTTTTGAGACAGTATCTTGCCAAATTGCTTAGGGCCTTGAATTTGTAATCCTCTTGCTTCAGCCTCCAGAGTTGCTGGGGTTATGAGTGTGAGCCACCATGCCTGGATTTTTTTAAAAAATATTTATTTATTTGCTTTTAGTTGTACACAATGCGCTTATTTTTACGTGGTGCTGAGGATCGAACCCGGGCCGTGCACATGCTAGGCGAGCGCTCTACTGCTGAGCCACATTCCCAACCCCCCCCCTTTTTTTTAATATTAGGGATTGAACCCAAGGGTGCTTAACCACCAAGCCATGTCCCCAGCCCTTTTTTATTTTTTTATTTTGAGACAGGGTCTCACTACGTTGCTTAGGGCCTTGCTAAATTGCTGAGGCTTGCTTTAAACCTGCAATCCTCCTGCCTCAGCCTCACAAATTGGTGGGATTACAGGCATGTGCCACCACATCTGGCAAGAAATGATGCTTTTTATCCTTGGGATTTTTTAAATGATAAAACAAAAATCAAAATAGGAACTCCATTAATATTTAATGTTTACATCCTCAAACTGTTGCTCCCTTTTTACTGTCTGCACAAGTTTAGGAAACCAATTTCATTTGGATTAATATTCTCTCTGTAGCTAATCTTTATAGGTTGTACTTGCTATTAACTTTAAAAAATTGTTCTTTTTAGATATATATGACAGTAGAATGTATTTTGACATACTATATATACATGGAGTATAACTTATTCTAATTAGGATCCCAATTCTTGTGGTTGAACATGATATGGAATTACATTTGTCACATATTCATATATGAACACAGGAAAGTTATGCCAGATCCATTTGACTGTCTTCCCTATTCCCATCCCCCTTTTCCTTCATTCCCCTTTGTCTAATTCAATGAACTTCTATTCTCTACACCCTGCACCTTTATTGTGTGTTAGCATTCACATATCAGAGAGAACATGTGGCCTTTGGTTTTTTGAGATTGGCTTATTTCTCTTAGCATGACAGTCTCTACTTCCATCCATTAACTGGCAAATACCAAAATTTCATTCCTTTTTACGGCTGAGTAATATTCCACTATGTATATATACTACATTTTCTTTATCCATTCGCCTGCTGAAGAGCACTTAAGTTGGTACTTGCTATTAAATTTTATATTATGGTATAAATTTAAATTGTGTACTTGGTAAATCTCTACTCCAGCTGAATTTTTTGTGTTTTATTAGAATATAATGAAATACGAAAATCACAAATCCCATGCAAATTTCTGTTTGATGGATAATGAGCTTGAATTACCAATAAATAGTATCCTGAACATCATTACTTCAATAAAGTTGGCAATTTTCAGATCACATTAGACATTCCAAACATTTACTTGTACAGGCTGAGAATTCCTTATCCAAAATGCCTGGAGAAGTGTTTTCAATTCTGGATTATTTTGGATTTTGGAATACTTGTATATACATAATGACATTATCTTAGGGATGAAATCCAGTTCTAAACACAAAACTCATTTATGTCTTATATATGCCTTATAAACATAGCCTGAAAGTAATTTTATACAATATTTCTGTGCACCTGTGTTTTGACTTCAACTCATCATTTGAAGTCAGGTATGAAAATCTCCACTGCTGATTCATGTTAGTGCTCAAAATGTTTTGTACATCTTATTTTGGATTAAAGATGCTCAATAAGAAGCATTACTTAATTTCTCAAAGGACCCAAGTTTCAATTAAAGTGTTGTAGTCTACAAACAAATTAAAATGTCCTAAATATTATTTCTTTTAAACCAAAATCCCTTACCCATTGCTTAACCCCCTTTACAAGTTCTCTCTCAGTGACTACTCACCCCTATGACATTATCTATTATCAATAAAATGTATAATCTTGAGCCTACATTTTCCCCCCCTAAGTTCAAGACTTCTCTATCCAACATGGTAGCCACCAATAATTGTGGCTACCGAATTCCCTACCTCCTAAGCAATGGCAGCATTTGTGAAACGGATGGATAATCTTTCAAATGGGCTGTTTTATAGAGCATTCTTTTGGATGATTATGCACATTTATTAAAAATAAGTCTATAATTCATAATTATACCTCAGATCTTACTTTGGATTTATATCAATCTGAGGAACATAAGTCTAGAGGCTTACCATTTTTACTATATCAGAATACGCTGATTCAACAATTACACCACGATTAGTTGAAACATACTCAACCAGTTCATTCAGTGTTGCTCTTTTAATTTCTTTGCTCTTCAAGTCTGAAACAGAGTCCATGAAATCAAACAGTATACAACACTGCTGTAACTTCTGACAGAACAGCTCTTGTTGTTCATTTGAAGTGGCATCTATAAATAAAAACAAAGAAAAACTTAGAAATAACTCAAAAGTTACCTTTATATAGTTATTAATATATGTTCATATATTAATATATGTTTATATATTAATAAATATTTAGTTATTAATCTTCTCAGAAAGCTAGTGGTAAATTCATCCATGTCATACTATGATTTAGGGACTTATTCTGGACTCATTGCCTCATAAATCATTATTAATCCTGTTTAACATATCTGGAATCTATCCTTTTCTTTCTTTCTTTTTTTAATATTTACTTATTTGCTTTAGTTGTGCACAATGTGTTTATTTGTACGTGGTGCTGAGGATCAAACCCGGGCTGCACATATGCTAGGCGAGTGCTCTACCGCTGAGCCACAACCCCAGCCCCTATCCTTTTCTTATTGCTCCCACTATCACTTTAGACATTCGTCATACCTCATCCAGACCACAAGACATCCTAATTGTTCTCTTGTATGGTCTCATAGCCACTATCACTTCTGATTTATCTTCCAAACTACTTTGAAAAGGCAAAATCTTGCTAAAATGACAATCAATATGATCATACTCAATACTTTTCAGTGATCCCAAATAATAACAACCTACTCATTCTCTGCAAAACTAGTTGTATTTTGAATAATTCTTTTCTTAAGTCCTTTAGAGTTATTACCCTTGAAATTAAAATGGTTATGTGCATTTAATTTCAATTAATAACCTGATGTTTTACAAAACTGATATCCAGTTGCTTTTATTAAACAAGATGTCTGCTCAACATTGATACTTGCTCCCCAATTGTACCAAACTCAGCAGATTGCGTATGTGTATGTGTATGTGTATGTGTATCTATCTCTCCATCTATCTATCTATATATACACTGTAAAAGATGGTGACTAGTTAGGCTGCTAGAATCATTTTCAAACTCTATAAGAATAATCACCATAGGTATCTCAGTTGCTTGATATCTCTACTTCCAAAGATATCCTTAAACATTATATAAGCTTTATTATAATAGATAATATACCTGTGTTACATCTTTTGTAATTCATATAATTAAATTTCATTAAAATGATAATTTGGGAAAATTTAAAAATATTTTTTAGCTTTTTTCCTGATACTTAAAGTAATACACAATATCGTGCTTCAATATGTGATCACCTTTATGGCCAACTCCTATTCTCTCCTTTCTCCCACTCCTACCTCCTTGGCATAAAAACAGTTCTCTTACTATTTTCTAAAGGCCATGTCTTTGTTTGAAATCTTTTCTCTATATGATTTTTTTTTTTTTCACCACCCAGGAGTGCTCTACCACTGAGCTATATACCCCAGCCCGTTTTTATTTTTTGAGACAGGGTTTCATTAAGTTGCCGAAGCTGGCCTTGAACTTGGCCTTGATCCTCGGCTTTGGCCTCCTGAGTTACTGGGATTACAGCTGTGTGCCACCAGTCCCTCTATCTGAAATATTTTACCAGATTTCCTTCCCTGTCTTTTCAAATTCTATACATTCCTTCAGAATAAACTGAGATCCCACATTTTCCACAAAATTTCCCTTGGGTAGGTCAGGATATAATGATCTCTCCTTTCACTGAACATTTATAGTACTCACAACAACAATTATATAGTTGAATATGTATTAATTTTAGGTCTATATTCAATGTTTCCTTTATCAACTCTCAAAAGATATCAGGCTTCTTAAGGGCAAGGATCATTCACTGAGTAGGGTTTCCCTTATCTAGGAAAGGGTATTTAAGAAGTTGACAAACATTTTATGCCTGAAAAGACTCCGAATTTGAACAATAAAGATTATGCACTACAAAAAAGACTACTGAACAAAAAGTTTTAAAATTGGTACTAGATACCAAAAATGGTATAGTGTATTATTATTATTATATCATGGCTATGTTTAAGAATTGATAATAATAATTTTTATCAAAAGCATACCCTGATGGTAGAATTATGTGGATTAAGTGAGATAACGATTATGAATGTGAATGCGTATATACTTCAAAATGGATTACAAAAGGCTTTTTTACCCCCTCTTACATCATAGGCTAGAAGCCTGTAGCTAACATGACAGAAGACACAAAATGGTTTCAGGATTGGCAAATAGTAGGTTTAAGAACATGTTATACATTTTAAAAAGAACATCTTTTTCTGAGCATTTAATTCTTGATCTTCAGAAATAAATTGTTTTTCATAGCTTCTCCATTCAATAATCAATTTCTTGGCCTAAAGATTTATTTGAATTTGTTGTTTTTTTTCTCTTCAAGAACTATATCCCAGCATTCAACTAATGCTTTGGTGAGACAGATCACATGTAACTCCCACTCAAACATTAGAAATATTTAGAAAACACTTTAACATTTCAAGTCCTTTGGCTCTGGGTTAAAATAGAAGTTTCCAATTCTAATTATTTTTAGGTATTATGTAATAGGAAAGTATAAAACGTTTATTAAATGTTAAGTCTGCTGCGCTACATAATAGCATACAGCAGTGTTTTATATGTACTAATTTAGTTAACTATCACAACAACCCTTTGAATCAGGTTCTGAAGGTTAGAGTGATTTCTACATTCAAGAGATTAGAGGTAGATTGGGAAGACACCAAACATAAAAAGATAATGTTATCAGAGCAAACAAGGGACAGGTGGCACACTGAGCGTTCAAGGTCAGCCTCAGCAACTTAGTGAAACTCTGTCTTAAAAAAGGAGTGGGGGGGCTGGGGTTGTGGCTCAGCGGCAGAGCGCTCGCCTCGCACGTGCGCGGCCCGGGTTCGATCCTCAGCACCACGTAAACATAAATGCATTGCATTGTGTACAACTAAAGTAAATAAATAAACATTAAAAAAAACTGTAAAAAAAAAAAAAAAAAAAGGAGTGGGGGCTGGGGCTGGGCGTGGTGGTGCACTCCTGTTATCCCCAGCTACTCCACAGACAGGAGGATTGAGAGTTCAGGGCCAGCCTCAGCAATTTAGAGAGGCGCTAAGCAACTCAGTGAGACCTTGTCTCTAAATAAAATACAAAATTGGGCTGGGAATGTGGCTCAGTGGTTCAGTGCGCCTGAGTTCAATTCCCAGTATCACCAAAAAACAAAAAAGTGGGGGCGTGGGGTGGGGTGTAGGGGATATATGTGACTCAGTGGTAAAACACTGATGGGTTCAATCCCCAGCATCATTAAGAAATAAAAAGATAATTTTATCAGGCAAAATGCAAAAGGTATTGTCATTTACCAAACACAAATACACATTATACACACACTCTCTACATAGACACATACCACCGTACACACACACTGCCTATTCTCCTTACAATCTAATAAAAAAAAAATTGAGTACTTACAAGATTAAATATAAAAAAAAATTTAAAAAAATAAAACCAGAATTAATTAAAAGCAGGAAAGTAATAGCTATTAAAAGGTATTTGACTACTATATTTAACTTTCTTTGCACTGAGTTTCTTGGCAGCCCAAGTAAAACAGCTGTAAAGGTTAAATGAGAGGAAGCTATAGTTATCTACTATTGGTTGGCCTACTTATAGGTGCAAGACGTGCAACATTTTTATATAGGTCAAAAACCTGTATGGTAGTAATCCTAGGAGGAAAAGATGGTGATCAAGGTTTTCATTATTAAAAATCAAGGAAGCCAGGCATGGTGGCTTGCACCTGTAGTCCCAGCACTCAGGAGGCTGAGGTGAGAGACTACTTGCAACCAGGAGTTTGAGACCTACCTGGGCAACACAATGAGACATCATCTCAAAGAAAGAAAAGTATCATGAAATATTTTGTAATTGTAGATGTTTAATCTGTAGATCTGTACCTTTCTGTAATGGTACCACTGGATTTTTTTCATAGAAAATATATTTTCAAGAGATTAAAAAATATCAGACTATCTACTTTGGCTGTTTCATAAACATGAATAAGAATCTGAGATAAAAAGAATACAATATATCTGTGAAATGTAAAGAGTATTGACAATATCTACACTGGCTGCTTACAACTTCTTCATTATAAGAATTCTTACAAATAAAGTCTGTCATACACTCAATATTATTTCTGTCTGGCAATGTCTTATACTAATGTCACATATTGTTTTTTCCTTGGCTATTTTTTCTCTTTTCACTTTATTTAATTGGTGCATTGTAGTTGTATAGAATGATGGGATTTGTTGTTACATACTTGTAAGTGTACACAATATAAGGATATAATTTGGCCAATATCACTCCCAGCCCTTACCCCCTCTCTCCCTCCCTCCCTCCCTCCCACCAACTGGTCCCTTTCCTCTGCTGATCTCCCTTTGATTTTCATGAGTTTCCCCACCCCTTTTCCTTTTTCCTCTCTAGCTTCCACATAGGAGAGAAAACATATGGCCCTTGAACTTTTGAGTTTGGCTTTTGTCACTTAATATAATGGTCTCTAGTTCCATCCATTTTCCTGCAAATAACAATTTCATTTTTCTTTATGGTTAAATGAAACCACTGTACATGTATACCACATTTTTTTATCCATTCATCTGTTGATGGATACCTAGGCTGATTCCATTGTTTGGCTATTGTGAATTGTGCTTCTGGAAACATGGGTATGCATGTATCACTAATGATGACTTTAATCCTTTAGGATAAATACTGAGGAGTGGAATAGCTAAGTCCTATGGTGATTCCATGCCTAGTCTTTTGAGAAACCTTCATAGTGATTTCTATAGTGGTTGTACTAACTTATTATCCCTCCAACAGTTTAAGAGTTTTCCTTTTTCTCCACATCCTCTCCAGCATTTATTATTATTTGTATTTTTGATGACCGTCCTTGGCTATGTTCATTGAACTGATGTTAATTATCCATTCTCAATGTGGATAACTCCATGCTGATTCACATGCTTCCTCACACGGAATTCTTCCTCCAGTATTAACTATATTAACTACCAGAATTTTATTTGAAGTCTTCAAAATAAAAACATCTCTTAAAAGTAAAAACATGCAAGTTCACAGGAAAAATTCAGAATATCTTATAGGGCAACATCACACAGCAACTAGAATTGTGGATGCTGACAGAATAATTGCTTTACATCATGCCCTGAGCACTACAGCATAGTCAGAAAGCAGTGAGAAGAGGGTATGCACTCAACAGAACGCATATTTTGGATTTTGGTCTTTCCCTGGGATAGAGATACTTGGTATGATATCCTTTCACAATGCTGGGTAGCGGTAGCAGCAAGCAAGTCACAGCTCACCATCATGTGATCAAAAGGGTAAACAATCAATACTCTACAATGTACTATGTTTGCTAACCTATGATACTCATGTGTATTAAATGAATTTTGGATTTTTTTTTTCCTTGTTTTGTTTTGGTGCCAGAGATTGAACCCAGCACTTAACCACTGAGCCACATCCCCAGCAGGGTCTTGCTGAGTTGCTTAGGGCCTCACTAAATCACTGAGGCTGGCTTTGAACTCATAATCCTCCTTTCTCAGCCTCCCAAGCTGCAGGGATTATATAGGTGTTTGCTACTGCGCCCAGCTATGAAATGCATTTATGACAGTATTATTTTTGACTTAGAATGATTTTGTTGACTATTATCCTGCCATAAGTTGCAGAGAATCTGTATTTGCTCAGTCACACTGAATTTAATTACCGATAAATTGCTGAGGCTGGCCTTGAATTTGTGATCCTCCTGCCTCA
This sequence comes from Tamias sibiricus, assembly GCA_025594165.1. Lineage (NCBI taxonomy): Eukaryota > Metazoa > Chordata > Mammalia > Rodentia > Sciuridae > Tamias > Tamias sibiricus. Next base: position 44,814,887 of record CM046669.1, on the reverse strand, counting down.
GCCTCTTAAATTGCTGGGATTATAGGTGTGTGCCACTATGCCTGGATTTCTTAGTCTTGCACTGATGACATGTATCTATTTCAAACAAATATTCATTTTTTCCAAAACGTATAAATAAATCATGAGTAAACGAGGGGGGGCATTTAAGAGCCTATTAATTCCATTTAAATCAAGAAAAAACCCTATCCTACATGTAAAATTATAAGTATACGTTTTGATCTCCCAAAGTATATACCATGGAGCAATTCAGATCCCAACTACTACCAGTGCATCATATTCAACAATTTTAAATTCCTTAAGTTTTTATGTTAACTCAAGGAAACTTGACCATAATTTTAAGAATATTACATAATAATTGATCTCCAGCACCACAAAAGTATTATGTAATAACCTACAATATCAATTTGTATTCATATCTTCAATAACAACACCAGAGCTAAGTATTTATTAAAAGCACTCTGCTAGAAAATATTACTAAATCCCCAATAAAAAAAGGCCTCTGAATGAATATTATGAAAGGTACAAGACAAACTGCACAATCAAGGTATTATCTGAATAAGAAAAACAGATGATGTGCCTTGCTTTTGCAAAATACATAATTAATTTAAACTTGGCTGGAAGATGATTTTCAAAATGCATCTTAACTGTTTTCCATTTTATTATGACTATAATGTGATCCTAATAATGAATTCTCAACACTGTAAAAAAATCCCTGCATGGTGTCAAGTAGAGAGGGAATCAGACAACTCCAGGGAAATGAGGTATTTCATCTTTGGAGAACCAATTAATATACCTTTCAGAACTTCCCAAAGTCCTGAGAGGTCTTTCCTAAATTTTTAAAGTTTTTTTTTCCTCTTTTTTTATTTTGTTAATTCTCCCAACACCCAACTTGAAGATGTATCTGGTTCACGTTTTATGAAATAATGCTCTAGTGTACTGTTTTTCAAAGTGTGGGTTGTAGCCAACTGGTGGGTAGTAGGATCACTTTACTGGGTCATTTCTAGAACTGACAACAACAATAAACAGGAAAAGGCTAAAGTAGGAGGATTGCAAGTTTGAGTCCAGCCTCAGCAACTTAGTGAGGCCCTAGGCAACATAGTGAAATCCTGTCTCCAAAGAGAAAATAAAAAGGGCTGAGGATGTGGCTTAATGGTTGAGTGCCCCTGGGTTCAATCCCTGCTACAAAACAAAACAAACAAAAAAAGCCAGAGTGTATTGCATGTAAGTGTAAGAGTTCATTTGAACGTAAAAAGATACTCAGTTGTGAAGTAAGATTATTTCATATTGTACTTTGTAGTTTTTGTTTTTTGGTTTATTTTTTAAATAAAAAATAAAAAGTCTGGGCTGGGCATGTAACTCAGTTGTAAAAATATATGCTTAGTTTTTGTTGTTGTTGTTTGTTTTAAACTACAAAGTTTAAAAAGCCACTGTTCCACAATATGTAAAATATAAGATCAAAGCCTGGGGTATAGTTTGGTGGTAGAGCACTTGCCTAGCTTGTTATAAGACCCTGAGTTGGATCCCCAGCACTGCAAATATAAATAACATTAAAAATTAAAAATTAAAAAATCCCATCCTGTATAGCATACCTAAGATCATAAAGTAAATTTGTAACAAAGCTGGGATTCAAACCACCTAGACTGCAAGGGGAATATGAGTACTAACTTTGAAATAGCACACAATCATTTAAAAGCTGTATTCTAAATTCTCACCCACTTAAGAGATTCACATGTGTTGTTGTCTGAAGCGATGGGCTTGGAGCAATGAAGCCGCGGGAAGAAGTTCAGAGGCAAACTGGAGACAAACAGCTTTTTATTCTGATAACTTTTCTCTCTGGCTCTAACAACGACTAACACGCGCCACACACACCACCAAAATGGCGCTGACCCGATCAGCAATCTCGGCCAAGTCATTCGAGATCCCGGGCCAAGTCCCGTGAGACTACGGAAGGCGACAATGCCCAAATCTCCATGGCTCATAGTCAACCGCAATTCAAGCCATCTCCCCAAACAGGGCTCCTACACACATGCACAGTAATTAAAAGTGTCCATTTTGTTTACCTCTTATCCCTCCCTCTACAATGTCAGTAGAGGAGAGAGAGAGAGAGAGAGAGAGAGAGAGAGAGAGAGAGATGAACTTACAATAACAGAACAGAAAAGGCCTTAAGCAAGAGACTTCAACAAATTATTTTGAAAACTCAAAGTCAGAAACTGACAAAACCATGACAAAGGAAGTCACAAGCTAGAATAAACAAAGGACTACAGATGAGGGTCCTAGAGAACGCCAGTGTAGTTACAGACTAAGAAGTATCTAGTGAAATAGAGGAAGGGATTGAGACATGAGCTGAAATGGGGGATTAAATAAAAAGTCTGGGCTGGGGATGTAACTCAGTGGTAAAAATATATGCTTAGCACACACAAGACCATGGGCTTGATCCCCAACACCACAAAAATTTTAAATATATTTAAAACAGACCCCACTCCAGAAGGGAGTCATGCATTCATACTCCTGGAAAAAAAAATTAAAAGGTTCTTCTCCAAAGAAATTGAACAGTCTCAGAGAGTCATACATTCTACCTCTTAACTAGTTCCATGTTCAATTACTCTAAGCAAAACCAGAGAGTCAATAACCACATCTAACTCCTGAAATGATTTTTTGTTCACTCATATACATGAAGTGGAAAATAAAAAATCAACAGACATTCAAAGAAAGCCTGCAACAAGAAAGAAAACCAAATAAACAGAAAAAATGACCCAGACAAAAGGATAATCCAGTGTATCACCAAAAATTCAGATGTCCTGGAGGAAAGGCCAAAAGCTTTCACATTAAAAAAAAAAAAATGCATCCACAAAAGAACCAAAAGTAGATATTCATCAGATTTCTTATCAGGAAGAGTCATGCCAGAAGATAACAGGGTGAACCCAAAGGCAAGGGAGAATGGCTGCACAGTCTGGCTGATTCCGATTACCCTGACTCATGTGATAATGTAAATCATAATCTTTTTTGGGGGGGTGGGATTGAACTCAGGGGCACTTGGCCACTGAGCCACATCCCCAGCCCTATTTTTTTTTTAAGCAATTATATATTTTTAGTTGTCGATGGACCTTTACTTTATTCATTTATTTATATGTGGTGCTGAGAATCAAACCCAGTGCCTCACACATGCTAGGCAAGCACTCTACACCACTGAGCTACAACCCCAGCCCCCCAACCCTATTTTGTACTTCATTTAGAGACCGGGTCTCGCTGAGTTGCTCAGCACCTTGTTTTTGCTGAGGCTGGCTTTGAACTTGAGTTCCTCCTGCCTCAGCCTCCCCAGCTGCTGGGATTACAGGCATGGGCCATGGCCACCACAACCAGCTGTAAGTTAGAATCTTCAGGAAACTCCTGCAAAGAAGTTTTACATTGTATTCTTTGATCTTATTTTATGAGTCCTACTAAGGAAGCTGTACCACTAAATTAGAAGGACTTGAAGACAAGTTTGGTGTTTTCCCCACACTGAATGTTATACCTGACTATAGAAATGTCATGGAAAATGAAAACTCTCCCTCTCAAACACATGTTAGTTCATCTTCAATAGAGAACAAGGCCAGTATCCCAAGAAGCCTGGTGTTCGTGATGAATTTTCAACATCTAAGTCTATTCATTTAACCTATAGAATAATACATTTTTAAAAAATATTTATTTATTTGTTAGTTGTCCACAATGCCTTTATTTATTTTTATGTGGTGCTGAGGATCGAACCCGGGCTGCGCACGTACTAGGCAAGCGCTCTACCGCTGAGCCACAACCCCAGCCCCTCATACATTTTTAATCACATACAAAAATAAATTAGCCAAGCTCATAAGATAATAATAAATGCCAATTTATTAATTTAGGATGAGAAATTAATCCCCTATGTACTATATTAGAATATTCTAATTATGTTTTCTTATAAGTAGACTGACAGGATAAACCAATTCATAATCAGAATAATGCCTGGTATATTAATTTTCTAGTATTTATAAACAAATTACCCCCTAAAATTCAGTTGCTTAAAATAATTATTATTATTCTCTCCATTTTTTTGGGTCAAGGATTCAGACAGGACACACAGCAGGGACAAACTTATCTCTGCTCCATGATGTCAAAGTCAAAGTCTCAGCTAAAAAACTGTGAAGCTTAAAGCACCCATGTATGTGTGGCAGTTGATTCCGGCTTTTGGCTCAAAAATAGTACCAGAACCCTGATGTGTAACCTTTCCATGTGGTGTAAGCTTTCTCAAAATATAGTGACCAGGTTTGAAAGGCAAAGAATCTAAGAGGTCTAACAAAACACACATAAGAATTTCATGAAGAAAATTACAAAGCTTTCATGAAATAAAGACATAAACAGAGGTATACTATATTCATTGATGAGAAAAATTAGTATCTTTTCCAATAAATATATGCAAGATATGCAATTTAGATCAAATTATCAACATGGTGTTCTGATGGAACCATAAGAGTTGTTCTTTAAAATTCATCCGAAAAAATAAAGAGCCAAGAATAGTCTAGATAATTTTTAAGATGAAGAAGGGAAGAGTCATCTCTGTCCTTATTAAGTAATTAAAAACTGCACCATGTTGTGTAGAAGTAGACAAAAAGACCACTGGGGTGGAGAGCATAGGCACTAAGAAACATGCCAGTGTACACATCTAGAAGGTTAATATGTAATACAGTTGTTATTTCTTTTTTCTTTTTTTTATTTATAATAGTATGTATTACAATTCATAATGCACATATATAGCATCTTTTTACATACAACTGTTTGTATACAAAGTATATAAGTACCATTCAGATCTTCAATCATCTATTTAGGATAATGATATCCATCTCATTCAACCACCAATTTTTTTTTTCCTTTTTTTCCTCCTCCCTCCCCCCTTGCTCCCTCCCTTCCCCTCCTTTTCCTTTGACCATTCTAGTGTTCCTCTAATCCTCCTATGTACCCCCATCCAACAACACTGTGAACTAGCCTCCTTATATCAGAGAAAACATTTGGTATTTGGATTTTTGAGATTGACTAATTTCACTTAGCATTATATTCTCCAACTTCATCCATTTACCTGCAAATGCCATTATTTTATTCTCTTTTATTTCTTTTGGTACCACGGACTGAACCCAAGGGGCACTCTACCAATCACTGAGCTACATCCCTAGTCCTTTTTTATTTTATTATTTATTTATTTATTCATTTAATTGGTACATTATAGTTACACATAAAAGTGGAATTTATTGTGATATGGTCACACATGCACATGACATAGTTTCTATTTTTTATATTGAGACAGGGTTTTGCTAAGTTGCTGAGGCTAGCTTCAAACTTCTGATCCTCCAGCCTCAACATCCCAAATTGCTGGGATAACAGGTGTGTGCCAACACACCCAGGAGTCAGGAGGGAATTTTAAAAATTCAATAACTTATGGTGACTACTCATATGAAAAAAAAATAAAATAAAATTAGATCCTTCCCTCACACACAAAAATTTCCGAGAACTAAAAAAATTAATGTGAACAGGAAAACTGTAAATAATTTAGTTTTATAACCAACAAAGGTTTGGTATCTGGAATATACAAAAAAAAACCAAAAACCCACAACTCAAGAAAAAGGGCAAATAAAATCTATAAATAAAAAGGTCATGATACATAAATGACCAATAAGCGTGTGAAAACACATTCAAGCACACTGGTAAGCAGAAAAACGTAAATTTATATAAACAATACATATGAATTTAAGTATGAAATATCATGCATCACTTTATATCCATTGGGTAAGGAAGACAAAAAGGGTGGGCAAGACTTCTAGCAGGGTAAGCCTACCACTGTGAACTACTAAATGCTAGACAAAGTGTATGGAACAATTATTTCAGCTGTTGGGAAACAAGCAACACGGGACCTTGATGTCTGACAGAAGGGAGACAGTGAACATGACGATCACATCAGTCATTTGGTGGCACTTTTCAGAGAGAGGAAGCAATGGGAAGAAAAGACCCAGAAGAGCTAGTAGGCTAACATAGAGAGATCAGAGATCAGGTCTACAGAGGTAGCTGAATTTAAAAAGAAAAGTACAAAAGAGAAAGGAACTGTACAGAATAGGAACTTTCTATTTGACCCTATTGAAACGATATAATTTTCCCCTTTATTCTATTTATATAGTGAGTAAATTTTAAATGTATAACTAGCCTTGCATTTCTCGTCTAAATCCCACATGATCATGACATATCATCCATTTTATATTTTATATTGAATTAACAGAATTCAATCTGTTAATATTTTACAAAAGACTATGTTCATGCGATACAGTGCTCTGTAATTTTCTGGTAATGTTCTTCTTAAGGTCTTTTTTGGGCGTGGGGTGGGTACTAGAGATTGAACTCAGGGGCACTCAACCAGTGAGCCACTTACCCAGCCCTATTTTGTATTTTATTTAGAGACATGGTCTCACTGAGTTGCTTAGTGCCTCCCTTTTGCTAAGGCTGGCTTTGAACTTGCAATCCTCCTGCCTCAGCCTCCTGAGCCACTGGGATTACAGGCGAGTGTGACTGTGCCCAGCTTTTCTTAGGATTTTTAATTAGGATTCAATCATACAGACATACCATTTAGATTTTTGTTTCTTCTTGCAGCAGTTCTAGTAAGTGGTTTATTTCAAGTAATCTTCCCAAAGATTTCAAATTTATTTGTGAGGTTATGTACCTGAAAGCTATGAAGTCCTACATAAGAACTAATTATTACTTTAAAAACTAATTAAAATTATAGTCTAGAAAGAGAAACTTCTCGGAAGACAAGGAAAGGAGTTCCACCGTTCTGCTCCCCAGGGATACTAATGAAAGTTATGTTCAAAACAACCATTTAAAGCCTCTGGAAATGGCAAAGAGCAAATGAGGAAACACCTTTCCAAGAGCACCTACAAAAATTAAGTAAGAATAGTGAGTCTGTGGTATTTGAACCAAGACTGCTTCTTTCCCTTGGCTCGGCTAGGTATGAACTCCATTTCAAAGAAGTGTAGCCAGGAACACAGGGATCCGTCTACCTCCGGCTCCCTGCCAGCTTTCTCCCAGTGAGGAGCAGGACACTGGCATTTCTCACCCTCCCCACAGCTACTTGTGGATGAGACTGAGTTCTAGGCAAGGGCAGAGTAGAAGTGAGGGCTCCCTTATGCCCAACTCCCACTTGTGGGACAGAGACTTCACTTTCTGGGCAGCACCACTTGAGAATATTGGTCCCTAATCACGCTAGCACTGGACGTTTTGGGCATGTCAAAAAGACCTAGGCTAATGCCACCCCTTCCATAAACAACTCCTCATCTTTTCCCAAAGGAATCGACTTCATTTGCAATGAGCCTTAAAAAAGTTCATGCCTAAGAGTGTTCTCAAAAACAGGGGAGGATATGTTGAAAAGGAAAAAGGATGATTTCTAGATTCAGTGAGGATACAGACTAAACTGCAGGCCAACTAATGTTCAGGAGAGATCCAGGAAGAGAGACAGCCTGGAGGAGCCTTCCCTGTGTCAGAACAAATATCATATACCGACTTGAGAACTAGTTCTTCAATTCCTGAATTTGACTGGAATAGTCTGTAGAATAATTTGTGCCCCTGAGCAATGCTGAAAACAATTGAGCAGTCAGCTAGAAAACAGTGAGATTTAGTAGCAGGGAGTATGGTTAGGAAAAGACAAAGAAAACACTGCTCATACCACCACCATCCCCGGGTGACTGTGGGCATAACCAAAGCTGCACCTCTCAGAGGAACATCAGGGGCTTGACATAGCAGTGGGGGGAAACTTCACCAAGGCATTAAACAAATAAATAAGTAACAATAAGCCCTGAGGATGAGGACTGAGATCAGTACCCTATGTTGCTACAATATATTATTTTAAATGTCCAGCTGGCAAGGTACATAAACTAAACAGGAAAAGTATGGCCCATAAACCAGATGGGGGAAAACAAAAACAAAAACAAAAACTGCCTGTGAGGGTGACCAGATGTTGGATTTAACAGAATATGACCTTCAAAGTAGCCATTATAAATATGTCCGAAGAACTAAAGCAACCATAACTAAAGAAGTAAAGAAAGGTATGATGTGAAATTCATTTGGAAAAATAAAAAAACCCAGAATAGCCAAAGCAATCCTTAGCAAGAAGAGTGAAGCCCAGACCTTAAACTATATACAGAGCCATAGTAACAAAAAATGGCATGGCAATGGCACCAAAACAGACACATAGACTAATGGTACAAAATAGAAGACACAGAGACAAACCCACATAAATAGAGCTATCTTGTACTAGACAAAGGCACCAAAAATATTCACTGGATTAAAGATAGCTTATTCAATAAATAGTACTTGGAAAATTGGAAATCCATGTGTAACAAAATGAAATTAAACCCCTATCTCTCACACTGCATGAAACTCAACTCAAAGTGGATCAAAGACTTAGGCACTAGACCAGAGACCCTGCACCAAACAGAAGAAAAAGTAGGCCCAAATTATGACCATGTTGGTTTAGGATCTGACTTCCTTAACAAGACTCCTAAAGCACAAGAAGTAAAATTAAGAATCAATAAATGGGACGGATTCAAACTAAAAAGCATCTTCTCAGCAAAGGAAACAATCAATAACATGAAGAGAGAGGCTACAGAATGGAAGAAAATCCTTACCACATGCACCTCAGATAAAGCATTAATCCCCAGGATATATAAAGAACTCAAAAAAAAAAAAAAAAAATTAACACACACACACACAGAAAAAAAAAAAAAAAAAAACCCAATCAATAAATGGGCTAAGGAACTGAGAAGACACTTCACAGAAGAAGAAACACAAGCAATCAACAAATATATGAAAAAAAAATGTTCAACATTTTTAGCAATTAGAGAAATGCAAATCAAAACCACTCAGTAAGATTTCATCTCACCTCAGTCAGAATGGCGATTATCAAGAATACAAACAAGCTGGGTGAGGTAGCACACACCTGTAATCATGGTGGCTCTGGAGGCTGAGGCAGGAGGATCTCAAGTTCAAAGCCAGCTTCAGCAAAAGCAAGGTGCTAAGCAACTCAGTGAGACCCTGTCTCTAAATAAAATACAAAGTAGGGCTGGGGATGTGGCTCAGTGGTCAAGTGCCCCTGAGTTCAACCCCCAGTACACCCCAGGAAAAAAAAAATACAAAAAACAATAAATGATGGCAAGGATATGGAAAAAAAGGTACACTCATACATTGCTGGTGGGAATGCAAATTGGTGCAACCATTATGGAAAGTGGTATGGAGATTCCTCAGAAAACTTGGAATGGAACCACCATTTGACCCATTTACCCCACTTCTCAGTTTATACCCAAAGGACTTAAAATCAGCATATTACAATGATGCAGCCATATCAATGTTTTAAAGCAGCTCAATTCACAATAGCTAAGCTATGGAACCAACCTAGGTGCCCTTCAACAAATAAACGGATTAAAGAAATCTGGTATATATACACAATGGGATATTACTCAGCCTTAAAGAAGAATGAAATTATGGCATTTGCTGATAAATGGATGGAGCTACAGAATATCATGCTAAGCAAAATATGCCAATCTGAAAAAACAAAAGCCAAATTTTTTCACTGATATGCAGATGTTAATTCACAATGTGGGGGACAGGGCTAGGGAAGAAAGGAGTTACTTTAGATTAGGTAGAGGGGAGTGAAGGGAGAGGAGGGGGTCAGGGAATAGGAAGGATAGTAGAATAAATCAGACATTGTTTTCCTATGTACATATATAACTATACAACTGGTGGGATTCTACATCATGTATAACCAGAAGAATGAGAAACTATACTCCATTAAATATATCAAAGTGCATTATATATTTAATTAGTCATGTATAACTAATTAAAACAAATAAAAGACTTTAAAAAGAAAGGTATGATGATAATTTCAGATCAAACAGAGGTTATTAACAAAGATAATTTATAAAAGAGAATCAAACGGAAATCCCAGGTTGAAAAGTGTAACAAAATGAGAAAAACAAACTAAAAGAACTTATGAGGAGATGTGAACTGGCATTAGAAAGATTTATGAAACTTGAAGATAAGTCCATAGAGATTGTGCAATCTGAAGAATGAAAAGTAAAAAGAATGAAGAAAAATGGACAGAGCTACAGACACCTGTAGAACACCATCAAGTATTCAACAAATGCATAATGGGAGTAACAGAGAGAGACGAGGGAGAAGGAGCAGAAAAAAATACTTAAAAGAAATAAAATAATGACTGAATTACTCCCCGAATGTACTGATAACTTTAACCTAATGTATTCAAGAAACCCAACAAACTCCAAAAAGGATTCAGCTCAAGGAGATCCACAGATTCATTGTAGTAAAAATGCTAAATGTCAAAGACAATGAGAAAATCTTAAAAGCAGCAACAGAAAAATTATTTGTCATTTACAAGGGCTAAGATTAATAGGTGATGTATCAGCAAACATAACAGAAACTAGAACACAGAATAATGTTTTTGAAGTGCTCACAGAAAAAATAAAATAAAAAAACTTACCAACCCAAACTACTATAGCCGACAAAGCTATCTTTAAAATATAAGTAAAGATAAAGACATTCCCAGATTTTTTAAAAAAATCTATTCCCACTAGCTTGCCTTACAAGAAATACTAAAGGAATTCCTTCAAGCCAAAAGCAAGTGACCACAGATGATAATCTGACCAAAAACAGTGAAAGTAATTATGTAATTTATATAAGACATTATAAAGGCATTATGAATTTTTTCTTAACTGATTTTAAAAGTCATTGTATAAAACAGTACAGATATAACATATTCTTCAGTTAATATATAAAATATATTTTGCTGGTAACAGCACAAAGGAGGTACTAAAGTAAAAAATAACTACTGATGGTGGTAAAGTAATAATTATAGCAATGATTACTGGTGTTGCAACGTTAATAGATACAATTGTGTAACAACAATACCACAAAAGGGAAACAAATGTATATCTTACTGGAATGAAGATAGTATAAATCTGAAGTGGATTCTAATAAGAGGCATGTGATAAACACAAGAACAACTGCTAAAAAAGATGCTCAATTAGAAAATGCTCACTTAATTCTAAAGAAAGCAGGAAAGGAAGAATATAGAACAAAAAGATACGTAGTACATAGAAAACATAAGATAGACATAAATCCAATAATCAGTTAAATCATATTAATTTATATTATATGTGAATGAATTAAGCCAATTAAAGAGACTGTCTGGATTTTTGAAAAAATAATCTAACTATATGATATCTCCAGAAAATACAATTTAGATTTAGATACACAAAGAAGTTGAAAGCATAATGATAGAAAATAATATATCATACAAACAAACACAAAAAGCTATAAGTGGCTATACTTGAATCAGACAAAACAGACTTTAAAAAAAAGTTACTAGAGCCGGGTGCTGTCGACGCCTACCTATAATCCCAGAAGTTGGGAGGCTGAGGCAGGAAGATTACAAGTTTGAGGCCAGCCTAAAAACTTAGCAAACCCCTAAGTAACTTAGTGAGACCCTGTCTCAAATTAAAAAATAAAAAGGGCTGGGGATGTGGCTCAATGGTTAAGCATCCCTGGGTTCAATACTTTGTACCAAAAAAAAAAAAAAGGACGGGGGATGTGGCTCAATGGTTAAGCATCCATGAGGTCAAAGAAAAATAAGATTCAAACATCCCTATTTCATAACTTACTATGAAACAACAGTAATCAAGACAGTGTGATACTGACACAAGAGCAGACATACAGATCAATGAAGTAGAACTGAGAATCCGGCTAATATTCAATAAGGGTGACAGGGCCATTTAATAAGGAAAGAATAGTTTTCAACAAATGGTGCTGGGACAACTGGATAGCCACATGCAAAACAATTAATTTAGACTCTGACATCATCTCCTACACAAAAATTAATAAAAATGGCCAAAACCTAAATGTAAGGGTTAAAATTCTTAGACAAAAACATAGGGCACTGTAAGCTGCCTATTGTGGCCAGCCACGGTGCCGCGGGAAAATTCTCGGAGGCAGAGTTAAGCTTTTACTACTTTTCTTAGAGAGAGCTTAGAGTCTTAGAAAGAAAGATAGAGAAAGATTTCTTCTTGTCTTCTTAGCTTAGAGTCTTAGAAAGAAAGAGAAATATTAGAGCTTAGCTTAGAGTAAGATTCTTAGCTTAGCTTAGAGTTAGAGTTAGAAAGATAGAGCTTAGCTTAGAGAAAGATTAGAGCTTCTTTCTTCTCTCTTCTTTCTTCCTTCTTCTGTCTTCTGTCTTCTGTCTTCCTCAGGAGCCTCGGCCTAACTCTGACCAGTCATTACTTCTTCTATCTGGTTTCTCTTCTGTAACCGCTCTGCCTACGTTCTGGCCGCTCTGATTCTTCTGACCGACCGAGTGACTGCCCGGCTGACTGAATTCTCCGTTCTCCTCACTCGGACCGCTTTCACCCGGTTATATACCTTCAGGTTTGCGGGTGCCTACAGGTGCGTCACATACATATCAGGTGGAACTTATGGCTTCCAGCTAGCTACAACAGCCCTTCCTAATTAGGGCTTCTTCATATTCCTTCCCTTTAGTTTAAAAAGGTGCTTTAATTCTATTTTCTCTATTTTATTTTCTCTATTTTCTTTTCCCTACCTAGCTTTTCACCTTTTATTTTTGAAAGGGTGGATATTTGAGCCCTTTTTGAGAAGGTGCTGTGGCTTTAAGGAAGCCTACTGCTGAGGAGCAACTAACGCACTTAGTTAAGCACAATTGCATAAGCGGCTTTGACTTTTTTTTCTCTTCTTTCTTTATGGCTTTCTTGCCAAAGCTCAATGGCTTTTTTTCTGCATGGTTTTTACCATGCTATTTAATTCTCTATTTTCTTTTAAGCTCATGGCTTTTTTCTTTATACTAAAGCTCAAGGCTTTTTCTCTATATTTTTTATGGCTTTTGGCTGGCTACTCTGCTTCGGCTTTCTTTTGGCCGGCTCGCTTCGGCTTTTCGCTGGCTACTCTGCTTCGGCCTTACTCTGCTTCAGCTTTTGGCCAGCTACTCTGCTTCGGCTTAATTCTTAACTGGCTTCAACTGAGTCAGAGGCTATGCTACTTGTTTCTACTCTTTTTGCTGGTCTCAACTGAGTCTGAGGCTATGCTTTTTCTTTGCTCTCCTTATTTCTTAGCTTTTCTTCTCTGCCTGCCGAGCCCCGGACGGACCACCATTTGTAAGCTGCCTATTGTGGCCAGCCACGGTGCCGCGGGAAAATTCTCGGAGGCAGAGTTAAGCTTTTACTACTTTTCTTAGAGAGAGCTTAGAGTCTTAGAAAGAAAGATAGAGAAAGATTTCTTCTTGTCTTCTTAGCTTAGAGTCTTAGAAAGAAAGAGAAATATTAGAGCTTAGCTTAGAGTAAGATTCTTAGCTTAGCTTAGAGTTAGAGTTAGAAAGATAGAGCTTAGCTTAGAGAAAGATTAGAGCTTCTTTCTTCTCTCTTCTTTCTTCCTTCTTCTGTCTTCTGTCTTCTGTCTTCCTCAGGAGCCTCGGCCTAACTCTGACCAGTCATTACTTCTTCTATCTGGTTTCTCTTCTGTAACCGCTCTGCCTACGTTCTGGCCGCTCTGATTCTTCTGACCGACCGAGTGACTGCCCGGCTGACTGAATTCTCCGTTCTCCTCACTCGGACCGCTTTCACCCGGTTATATACCTTCAGGTTTGCGGGTGCCTACAGGTGCGTCACATACATATCAGGTGGAACTTATGGCTTCCAGCTAGCTACAACAGCCCTTCCTAATTAGGGCTTCTTCAGGGCACATCTTCAAGACCTTACATTTTGGAAAGATTCTTAGATATGACATCAAAAGCATGAGCAAAGGAAAGAAAAAAGACAACTTATACTTAATCAAAATAAAAAAACTTTTGGGCTGGGTATGTGGCTTAGTGGTACAGTGATTGCCTACCATGCATAAGGCACTGGGTTTAAACCCCAGCATGCACACACACACACAGAGCAAATTTTGTGCTTCAACAGACAGCATTAAGAAAGTGAAAAGCCATGGGGTCGGTGGCACACATCTATAATCCCAGCACCTTGGGAGGTTGGGCAGGAGTATCACAAGTTCAAAGCCAGCCTCAGCAACTTAGGCCATAAAGCAATTTAGAGACCCTGTTTCTAAATAAAACATAAAAAAGGGGTGGGGATGTGGCTCAGTGAGTAAGCACCTGTGACAAAAGAAAAAAGAAAAAAGCCAAGGGAAGTTGTACAAAGAATATATAAAGAATCGTTAGGGGCTGGGGTTGTGGCTCAGTGGCAGAGCCTAGCACATGTGCGGCCCGGGTTTGATCCTCAGCACCACGTAAACATAAATGCATTGCATTGTGTACAACTAAAGCAAATAAATAAATATTAAAAAAAAAAAAAGAATTGTTACAACTCAATGATAGACAAATAATTAAAAATTGGACTGGGCTGGGGCTACAGCTAAGTGTGTAGAGTGCTGGCCTAGCATGTGCCAGGCCCTGACTTTAATCCCCTAAACCATAAAAGGGGTGGGGGAGGACAAAGGATCTAAAGAGCCATTTTTCCAGGTAATACAATGAACACATTAAGAGACATGTGACAGCATTAGTTATTAAGGAAATGCAAATCACAACCACAAGTAGACACTACTTCATATCCATTAGGATGGCTATAATCAAGAAGTCAGAATAAGTATTGGAGGGTACAGAGTAATCAGAACTCTCATACCCTGCAGGTGTAAATATAACATGGTGCAACTGTTGTGAAAAATAGTGTGGAAGTTCCTCAAGAAATTAAACACAGAATTATCACATGGCCCAGAAATTCTACTCCTAGGTATATACCCATGAGAAATGAAAACATATTCACACAAAAACCTGTACACAAATGTTTGTAGCAGCATTATTTATATGTAAACAAAAGGTAAAAAAAAACAACCTCTAATATCAAGTGACAAATAAGTAAAACATGGTACAATCATACAACAGAATATTATTCAGTCATAAAAAGGAATTAAGTACTGTCACTTGCTACACATGGATGAACCCTAAAAGCATACTAAGTGAAAGAAACCAGACCACACATTGTATGATCCCATTCAATGAAATGTCCAGAACAGGGAAATCTATATAGATAGAAAACAGATTAGTAGCTGCCTAGGGGTCGGGAACAGTATCCTAGGGGCACAGAGGGTGACCTTTAAAGGGTATGAAATTTCCTTTTTGAGGTGATAAAAATATTCTAAAATTGATCATGGTTGTTGCACTTATCTTTAAATATACTAAAAGTCACGGGATTCTATAATTTGGGTGGGGGAGGGTACTCAGGGGCACTGGACCACTAAGCCACATCCCCAGTCCTATTTTGTATTTTATTTAGAGACAGGGTCTCACTGAGTTGCTTAGTGCCTCAATGTTGCAGAGGCTGGCTTTGAACTTGCAATCCTCCTGCCTCAGTCTAGTAAACCGTTGGGATTACAGGGGTGTGCCACCAGGCCCAGCTGGATTCCATAAGTTAAATGGGTAGATTATGTATGTGAATCATGTTTCCAAAAAGTTGTTTTTATAATGTAGTCCAGTCCTGGTCTCTAAAATATTTTTGTATCAGAAACTCAAGACATTACTAAAAGTCAGTAAAGTTTAAAGATCAATTTTGGTAATGCCACTGACCAAAAATCACATTAACTTCAGTCCACCACAAATGTGTACAGAACACATCTTAGAATCCCCCTGTATTATCTTTTTTTTTTTTCCAGCATAGAATTTATAACACTAAATTAGATTTGATAAAAATTTTGAAAGGACATATAAATGAGAATCCCAAAATCAACATAAAATGAAAAAGACGTAATGATATTCTATTAATATGGCTATGTAGGATTGATTTTAAGAATAGTTCACTGAATTTTAAAAAATTTAGTATGGTAAGATAATTTAGAGTTTTTCTCTATAATCTGGTTTTGTTGGTACTGTCTCAAATGCATCTTACCAGAAAATCTAGTCTACATTTAATTATCTCAAGATTTCAAATACCAAGTAGAAGTACAATGAAAAAGTTGAGTATATTAACTATTATACAGTCTTCCTCTTCTTGCCCATCCTCATTAGAGTATTTTATAAATTAAACTTCTTAGGAATAACCAAATTATGTCAAATTGTTCATTTGTTAACCCTTTACATTTAAGGATAAATATTTGAAGTAGCAGGTATCATCATTGGTAACAGAAAAAAACAGTTATGTAGGTATAATTTTGCTGAAAGGAAAAAGCTGTCATATCCCCAATTACTGCTGTTCATGTATATGAAATTTAAAGTAAGATCTCATATAGGATTCATGCTACAAATTATAGAACAAGCACCGTATCATAGCAACCCAGCAATACCACTACAGTGACACGCTGAGGATGCAATCCAAAATTCTAATTTAAGAAACTGGCACAGAATATAGGACATGTAACTTTTTTTGGCAATACCCCTAGAAAATTAATAACTAAGAGTCTAAAATCAGCTTTTATTTGAAACTTTAGAGATCAAACTATCATAAAGTAATAATAGAAATGTTTATTAATAAATGACTCACAGCATTGTAACTACATATGACTTAGTTAAGTTTCTGTGGTTTCATTAAAATTGAAAATGGTGAGAAAAATTGTGGGCATCACATTTTAGAAAATCTGAACATAGGCACACTACCAGTTTGATAATATTCTAACAAATAAATGTATATTGTTTTAAGAAAACAACTAGCATACTATCTAAAAACTCTCAAGAGCATAAACATTTCCATGCTCTAATCAATTATCGTTCAAATAAGTTTTACATTATAGAAGGGTTAAAATACACTGGTCAGTTTTTATTTTTAAAAAAATTATGTTACTTTTTGTATTCAAAAAACACTTCTTGGGCTGGGGATGTGGCTCAGCGGTAGAGCGCTTGCCTAGCATGTGCGCTGCCCAGGTTCGATCCTCAGCACCATGTAAAAATAAACGCATTGTGTACAACCAAGGCAAATAAATAAATATTTTTTAAAGAAACACTTCTGATAAAGCAGAAAGGAGGAATGAAGATAAGCTAACAGGGCATGTAATAGATTCCTTGGGATGTAGAACCTTGGATTTCAGAAACAGAATGCTGAAAACACTGTACTAGAGTAAATGCGAGCTGTATTATCTCCTTAATTCAATTTTAATATAAAACCTGCTAGTAATAAAACAAGTTTTCACAAGTATCTTTCTCATTTGAAATTTTCAGGAATAAGAAATATAAACAGATCTCTATAGATGCAATGGAGAGCTATAGCTATTTTCAGTTTTGATAATAGTGATAAGGTTCCATTTTGCAGCTGTGCCTAACTGTAACTCCTGAGAAACACTTGCTACTGTGTTAGGAAATGGTATTATTCTAACAAGGTGTTCAAGTCTCTACAGCAGGACCTAAGCTCTAAAGAAACCCCACTTCCTCCCATCATCACCACAGATGAGCCTCAGGGTGGTGACTGAGGTAGAAATTCTAAGACTCCTGAAATTATGTAGAAAATATTGTATATATTTTCTGAAAACAGGTGCATTCTTTTAGTGGGATTTTCCAAGAGATCTACATATAACCTCTCTAAAATTAATTATCAGAACTTTTAAACATTATTTCCTCTCCTTTTAATGTAAGGAATGTAAAACCAAGGTTTCAAATGAGTTGATTCAATATTTCCAGAAATAAAAACTCTATTCAGAAATAATTTTAAAATTGATTTTTTTCTTTCAAAAAACTATTCTATTATAAATATTAAGTGAAAACAATGGGTTAGAGAACAGTACAATGTATGATCCTGCTAAAAGGAAAATGCTAAAAAATGTGAAGGGTTTCCTCTGCATAGGGATTTTTATTTTCTACCTTTATTATTTTTTAGTTGTTTTTAAAAAGTCTAAGTTTTTACAAAATCAATAAAGCCATTATAAAAGAAACAGGGTAGTTAAGAACACAACAGTTCTCATTGCATATTCTTTAAATAAGTTAATTTTAGAAAACCATGAAAACCGAGACTCACATATGACTCATAGCAAGTATTGTATCATAAAATAGTCATTACCATTCCATAGGAAAAACTTCTTCTCTAGATCTTTTTAAAAAAAAGCAGTTCTCAAAATATGTGTAGGATCACCCAGGTAATTAAAATTAAAAATACATTATTAAAACAAATGAAGTACCAAAACCAGTTCCTGGGTACCTGGTAGCTAGGTAAAAGCTGGGTTATTTTTTCCTTTCCTATATGAATAATCAAAATTTCCTATGAAGGAAATGTGACTATGGGAAATAAAAGCATTTAATTGTTACATTTGCAACTATAGTCCCACTACAGATTCCAAGTTAGGCTGGTTCATTCACTGGAAGCACAAATGCATCTGGAAAGCTATTTAAAGAGAAGACATGTAATTGTCAAATTTCATCTTGTCAGGAGGTTTTAGGAGGAGAATAGTCAGTAAACTGATAAATGAATTAGAACAAACTGACTTTGTATCCAAGTCTTGCCCCAATTTATTTTCCTTTCCCAAATTGGAACAAATGGATTAGAAATTCAGTGCTATGCTAATATAGCCACAGTATAAGAAAACTTCAAGAAAAAAAAATCTATGTAGAAGGGTACTGAAATACATCCAGCATTTCCAAAAGAAAGGCAAAAATAAGTAGATAGGGTCTGATCAGTTCCTGATCATCTATAATAATTAATCCAAGCTTCTAATTACAGATCGTTATAACTTTAACTGAGTGGTTACTGACTAATTTTTTTTTTTTTTTTTTTTTTTTTTTTTTTTTTTACTGGGGATTGAACTCAGGGGCACTCGACCACTGGGTCACATCCCCAGCCCTTTTTTGTATTTTATTTAGAGACAGGGTCTCACTGAGTTACTAAGTGCCTCGCCATTGTTGAGGCTGGCTTTGAACTCGCGATCCTCCTGCCTCAGCCTCCCAAAGTGCTGGGATTACAGGCGTGCGCCACCACGCCCGGCTACTGACTAAATTTTAAATTTAGCTGTGACACAAATGTGCTGCATGATTAATAATTCTAATTCACTCCATCTTGTTTCTCAGTACTCATTCATAAAACAAATGTTCTCAATTTTTAAAAAAATGTTTATTTTTTAGTTGTAGGTAGATACAATACCTTTATTTATTTATTTTTATTTTTTTAATGTGGTGCTGAGGATTGAACCCAGTGCTTCACACATGCTAGGCCAGTGCTCTACCTCTGAGCCACACTCCCAGCCCCTGTTCTCAATTTTTTTGAAACAAAACTTCAGAGACCACACACACACACACACACACACACACACACACACACACAAAGGAACTTTTTTACACCTGAAGAGTTTAATAAACAAAGATTCTCCACTTTAAATGTTCTTAGAAAAACCTATGTTTGGCCCATTTTCCCATTACTTAAAGAAACCAGTTATCTCTCTTGGTAAGGCTCTCAATTATAAGTATTTCTCTTTTGATGCTCAATTTTGCTTTAGTGCAGTCAATACACATCTTCCATTTAATACTATAACAGAGGAACTAATAGCCATGATCAAGCTGTAAATAACCTGCAGAAATATACCTAAGTTTTGGATTCTTCATCTACAAAATGCTAAGAAGTTTGGCATTATATATAAACATTATCACTTATAAATAATTACATGACTGTGAACTACTACATGACAAAAAATCATGTTTTTCTTTAAAGCAATTTAATAGTGTTCACTTCATTATTTCATTCAATAAATATTTAAACCGCTCTGATTCCTAAATGCTATGTAGGAAGATATGGATATCAGGTCTCAAAGCACTTACTGTACAGTGTAAAGGCAGAAAGCAGGCCATTAAGTAATTATAACCTTATTCATGCACTTCTCCCAATATATTTTTTGATCTCCCTCATGCACATGCTAAGATCATCTTGCTACAGGTGCACAGAGAAGATATTCCATTGAGGAGTAGGGAAGAGTTAGTCCTAAAATTTGTCCAGAAGACCAAGTAGCCAGCAACTTAAATTATGGACATCTAATAAGCAAACTTGAAAGTCTTGGCAATCCACTGAATACTATAATGAAGAATGTAATTAATGTTTAGAAGTCATAAAATCACCAAGTGGGTACTCTTTGATTCATATATCCAAAGGTCTATTTGGCATTTATAACTGGATTTCTCAAAGTCATATCAAATATAAAGTTTTCAAAATAAAACTGGATTTTCCCTCTATACCTGGTTTCTTCTCTAGTATTCTCCCTCTCAGAGGTAGTACATACCCCTATTCACCCAGGCATCCAAGCTAAAACACACTTTGGAATCAATCGTCCTGGATGCTAAACCTTTCCCTTTCCATCTGCCCCTGCCCCCAAACAATTCATTCTCGAGTCCTAGGACATATCTCAAATAAATCTCACTCCATCTCTAGAGCTCCCACCCTAGACCATGCCTCAACTAGCCTATTAAAATAATCTGCTGGGCTGGGGTTGCGGTTCAGTGGTACAGAGTACTTGCCTAGCATGTGTGAGGCCCTGGGTTCGATCCCCAGCACCACATAAAAATAAATAAATAAAATAAAGATATTGCATCCAACTACAACTAAAAAATAAATATAAAAAAAAAAATCTGCTAACTGGTCCTCCTTCTAAAAAAACTTGTTTTACTACAATCCATTCTTCCCTCAGCAGCTACAATAAAAATTTTTTTTTAACTATCAAACTCCCTGAAAGGATTGTCTATATTCCTCAGCTTACACAATTTCTACTCTATTCACCTTATAGACACCTACTTTCAAGTCTGACAATCCTCAGAAATGCCTACCTAGTCACCAATGATGCCTGAAGACCGCCAAATCCACGGAAACTTTTTGATTCTTATTTGACTTGTCTGCTTCTTCATTGTTACTCCACCCAACCTCCAGTGTTTAAGACTCTTTCCTTTACCGCCTCACTCCCACTGTCTCTTATTTCTTGGCTGCTCCTTTTCCTTTGACCATCCTAAATGCTGGCAGTCCTTGGCCTCTTCTCATACTAAAATCCCATGCACTTTTCTCCCTACTTACAAAAGCTTCTCTGATGAAATGACTAGAAAGCTAATTATTTAGAACAAGAATGAAAATCAGTTCCTAAAGGAGGCTAAACAGAATGACCTCTGTGGTCCCTTTCAGCACTAGAAGACTCAACTAGATACATCACAGTAAGGTTATAGTAGGTGTAATTAGCATCACCATTCCAGTAGGAGGAGTGTGTTCCCAAGAAATCTCTTGCCTTCAGTATCCAAGTTAGAAACAGGTTCTTTGAATTCCATCATGTGAACCTATCATATTCAGCAAACTACCAAAAAAAAAAAAAAAAAAAAAAAAAAAAATCCCAGTAGACTTCTTTAAGAAATCTGAATCAAATTATAGGATTTCTAAAATTCTTCATTGCTCACTCAAAAAGCGCACATAAACAAATTCCTTTATGGAAGAGTTCAAAAAGATATACATAAAAAATATTCTTGAAACTGCTTATTAGTCAATTATCCTGCTCAGACAAGTAGAGTCTACTTTGCATAAACCCAGACTGTCATGTAAAACTCTTGCAGCAATTAGATTCCTTGTTACATAATAACACACTAAAAGTAATTATATACTTTAAATCGAACTGTTCCTTTCATCTCCTTCAAGGACCTCCTTGTAAATAAACTGCACCTTGACTTTAGAAATTACTGTTAACAAATTATTTCAGTTTATTCAATCTTAAATATAAACATATTCATGTCAAGAGAAATCAACCCAGTATTACTTTTCCACACAGCTTTATACAATAACTTTCTTAGCAACAAATCAATGTTACATATCACGCACACTAGTCATTGGCAAAATACAAGGACAAACAATCTTTTGCTTTAAACCTACATTTACTATTTACTATCAAACTATTAACCCAGAATTCATTTACTTTAAAAGGCCTGAACCAATTTTAGGAGAAACATATTAAAACAAGACCCAAATAAAAGAAGAGAATCAATCTCTGGTAGACAGCATCAATCATCACTGGAGCCTGGCGCAGGAGCGTACACTTGTAATCCTAGTGGCTCAGGAGGCTAAGACAGGAGCATCAAGGGTTCAAAGCCAGCCTCAGCAGCTCAGTGAGACCCTGTTTCTACACAAAATACAAAACATGGCTAAGGATGTGGCTCAGTGGTTAAGCACCCTGATGTTAAGCACCCGGTACCAAAAGAAAAACAAAACAACAACAACAAAAAACCCTGATCGCTGGGAAAAGCACCATCTATAGTGGGGGGGTAGAGGTTAGAAGAAAACAAATATGAAATTTCCTAGTCAAAGTAGTGATTCTGTCTACATGATAACTTTTGTTATGCACAGAATACTATATCAAGCACTATGAAGAGTTTTGAAAAAACAGAGAATGATATCTGCTTTCACCAAAAAAAAAAAAAAAAAAAAAAAAAAAAGTTACCATCTCATTCCAGACAGAGAACATCACCATCTGACAACTGAACACTCACCCAAAACAACAAATCAACAGATACAAGTATTATACAAACTGGTAGCAGAAAGGTTGAAGGCAAATAGGGATATGAATAAAAGGAGCTCTGGATTCTCACTACTATACCTTTAACAAAAAACTGTCATCAAGATTACATAAACCGGCCCATGCACACCTGTAATCCCAGCACTTGGGAGGCTGAGGCAGAAGGATTGCGAGTTCAAAGCCAGCCTCAGCAATGGCGAGGCACTTAGCAACTCAGTGAGACCCTGTCTCTAATAAAATACAAAAAAAAGGCTGGGGATGTGGTCCAGTGGTCAAGTGCCCCTGAGTTCAATCCCCGGTACCAAAAAAAAAAAAAAAAAAAAAAAAAGACATACAACCAGGGGCTGGGGTTGTATGTAGCTCAGTGGTGGTGAACTTGCCTAGCACATGTGAGGCACTGGGTTTGATTCTCAGCACCACATACAAACAAATAAATAAATAAATAAATAAATTATTGTGTCCATCTACAATTAAAAATAATATTTTTTTAAAAAGATTACATAAAGCCATAGATATGAAAACACTCCAGAGAAAAATACTTATTGATCTGAAATAAATAGAAGGCATGGATGACCAAAACCACAGTAAAGTTCAATAGTTCAGTAACTTTTATTCAACATGCCAGTACTAATAGGTCTAAATCTTCAAGAAGTTGATCAATATGTATTATATAAAAATCAGTTTATAAAAAAAATCAGTTTATCTTCCAAAGTGGTGGGAGTCATCACCTGTTATCATGAATGAGGGGCTTAAAACTAGGCAAACCTCTACTATGTATTCTCAATTTTACTTGCCTACTCAAGTCTCTGTTCTAAAAATCAGAGTAAAGAAAACTGAACACCTGGCATTGAATAACAGCTGAGCTTTAATTATGATAGTACAGCAAAATCTAATAGAATTATGTCATCATGCCTACAACTCAGGAATCTAACAAGTACTATCCCCTTCAGGAAAGAAGCTGATTAGCCACAGGGGGCAGCAAAGTTAAGAAAGTGAATGTAAATACCAGGGGGTGAAGTGAGGGCAGGAAATGTTAATAGGCTGGGTAATGAGCCATGAGTATCAGAGAAAAAAGGACAAAGTCTCAATTAATGAATTAAATCAATAGACAGATAATGCTAAGCCAGTGATTCTCAACACTGACTACACATTAGAATCACCCTGGGAGCTTTTAAAAATACACAAGCATCGATTTTACCTTGAACCAATTAATTTAGAATCTTCTGTGAGAGGGGCCCAGATATTGATATTTTTTTAAAGCTCTCCAAGAGTATAACAAGAACTAAGCTCTAGAGTGCTAAACCCATAAAAACAGAAATAAACTCATTTTGATCCCCAGCTGCTTACAATTTTAAAGGCTAAATTGAAAATACAAAGCATAAAAATTAATTATTTTCCAAGTCTTTTATTTTTGTTGATAAACCTGCTTTTGAAATCCAAAGGGGCAATAACTCATTAAAGACTAATGCACCTATGATTTTTATCAAGGGAAAAATGTTATTCTTGCAGGTCAAAATAATTAAACTAAAGTTCAAAAGGGTTAAACAACTTGCCCAAAGCAATTGTGAATCATCACTGATACAGGAAGACAACTTAAATCTACTCTTCACAGGACAGGGCTCTTCCCCAATGGTTATACCAGTTTGCCAAATACATTTTCCTGGATTATCACTTTATTCACTTAGACACTTCATAAAATAATCCAAAATTAAATTAAGAATCAAAGAAGGTAATAAAATGGGGGAGTGATATGATCCTGAATAGAAATTCTGAAGATGTTAGACTTAAAAAGCTTTCCCTCCATGTGAAGACTAGCACTAGACACTAAGCAATTTCTCTAAGCAGTATATGCTAAAAAAGTTTTCATTTTTTAAAAATTTAGTTAAGACTTCCAGAAAACATATGACAATAATCCTAAAAGAAAACAGTCCTAACGTGTTATAATCCTTTAAAAACAATTTTTTTTTTTAACATTCAGATGAATTTCAACTTTCTCTTAATGCCATCCCAATAACAAAAAGGGGGTTGTGGCTAGATAAAATGGTATTAACTTTGTGAACATCTATAAACGGTAAAAGTTAATTGAGTAGCAGTATTACCCCCCACCCCCAAGAGTTAAGCTAGTTATGAAACTTCAGCTGTCAGTGTTCTGGTTTCAGTTAACTCATAAGACCCTATATCTCAACACACACGTCCCTTTCCCCTAATGCTAAGCCAGCCACTTTAATTAGCAGCACTGTTACTGGCCACAATACTTCCAGTAGGACCCAGTTTCTAAGAATGGAACAACAAAGAATTTGAGTGATACTTGGGAAGTTCTTGACCTCATCTGAAGGGGACTTCAATCTCAAAACCAGTTTCATCTCTTCTTTGCTATTTGCTGGCTATAGCCTATGAGAAATGAATATCTATACAATTCTACTAGTTAACTGAATTTCTTTGGTTGGTTAAAAAAAAGAAATTACCACAGCTTTTAATATTTTAAAGAGTTTGACTTAACCCTATTTTCATTTTTACATGCATGCTGAAAATGTTACAGCCTCACCTTACACATAAATCACATCTGAAAACTGATTATAAATAAAATCATACTTTAAGTACATTAGGAAAGTTTACTATTTAAATAATCCTATTAATTCTTCATTTAAAAATATTTTTAATCTGGATTTTTCAAATATCAAAGAGAATGGGAACGGACATTCTTTGCCTATTTTTAGGCACTTAAATTATTTCACTAAATCCCCTCAATCCTGAGAGATAGAAGGCATTATCCCCATTTTACAGATAAGAAAAACAACTCAGAAAAATTAAAAAATTTATCTTTGACTCAGAACTAACCCTAGTGACCCAACTTTTTCTATCATACTGCTTTAAATTATGCAAAACAGATTAATAGCAAAAATACTGAAATCATTTGACCTGAGTCCCAATATCAGTTGCAACACCAACCAGATAAGTAATCACAGGTCTGAAATTAATCTATTTAAGCTTCAACTTTCTCATCAACAAAAGAGGTATAATATTGATTTTGTAAGTAGTTAATAGAATGCAATGAAATACAATATTTGTAAAAATACACCGAGCCATGGACTATCACACAACAGCATTCCCTACTGGTGTGAAAAAGCAAATATCAGAAATTAAGAATTACACACCTTTGGATTGTTCCATTTGTCATGAGCAATACTAATTTAGATGAAAAATAAAGAAAAAATAAAATAATTTGAGAATTCTAAATTGTCATAAATGTAAGGCATCAACTACTTTACCAAACTAATCCTTCCAGTAACTTTAAACAAAATAAGTTGAACAGACTGAAAAACTTCCTACTGTGAGTAACGTGTTTTTTAAAGTTTCCAAATTGTTGGTTACCAGATGAAAAGTTTAAGGTGGAAAAATTAAGCCCAATACCAATGTAAATTTTAAATACATTTTTAAAAAATTGATAAATGTTCCTAATTTTACTTTCTAGCATCTAACTCTGAGATGAGCTTACATAATTAACAAGATAAAGTGTTTTGAAAAAATAATTAGTTTTACAATATATGGCTGTTTAATTTTCAGGACCCACATAATAAACAATTTCTTAGTTTTAAAAAGCCTTTTAGCAAGACTTGTTTATTTAATACTTTCTATAACAAAACTATTTTGTACATTTTCACCATTAAAATCCTGCAACCCACTTACTAAGTGATTGTACAAATATAAACTTCTGGTAGATGATTATTTTGTTAATCCTTACTCGCAGTATGCTTTGAGGAAAACTCGTTGGCACCTTTCCAGTTTAGACCCACGTGGACAAAGTGTAACATAAGCAGGTTGTTATAAACACTTAAAAGATCTTGGATGCCCAGGGATATCTGAATCATTCCACACTAAGATTATATTTCAGAGGAAGAAGAAAAATTCTCTTTGGAACACATACTAAATGGTTCTCCACTGTTTTTTGTTAAAACCACAAATGGAAAAAACTACTACTGACAGAAAAACACACAACACTGTGGTATCAAATACACTGCCAAACTACAAACTGAAACAACTGAATTTTTCAAAAAGTCACTTTTCAAGCATTTGGCACCTGCAGCAAAAGTAGTTTTTCCTATTAGTAAGTAACCCAAGTAAGGTCTTATTTCCCCAATTAAGTCTGCATAAATTTACCTTGGATAATTTTCCTATGAGGAATACTATATTTTCATTCAAACATCTAGAATTAATCTAAAATCCCAATTTTACTATTTTTTGCCCTACTATGACCAAACCCTATAAATAATACATGTAAGGTACCATCAACTTGTTGAACAAGACACCATATAACTCAGATAATTTTAAAAGTAAAATATATACAATAAGGTACATCTCCTGGCTGGGCTGAAACAAACCACATGTTTAATATTCAATTTATTTTTATTAGTTAAAATGGAATATTAACAAGTACAATACTAGGAACCAGAATATCTTACTAAAAAGCAAGTTCAATAAATATGAAAGAAAAATGTTAGCACCAAACCTTCAAACTGCAAAGATAACTTGATTAATGAAAAAAAAAAAAAGCATAAAAGTACTGATTTCTAATTAAGTGTAAAATAGCAAATAAAAAATTATTTTTTAGTTGTAGATGGACACAATACTTTTATTTATTTGTTTGTGGTGCTGAGGATCAAACCCAGGGCCTCCCACATGCTAGGCAAGTGCTCTACCACTGAGCCACCACCCCAGCCCATAAAATAGCAAATTTAATGCCTGAATAGGTAAGATGATATTCTTTTACAGCCATGACATCACTCAAGAATTAAAGTCTTAGCAATGCCTACCATTGTGGTCTACCATTGATTAACATATGTAAATTTTAACAAATTTGATATGCTAAAGAGCAATCAAATGTGATAGCATAGACTAAACATATCTCAAACATTCTTTTCAAAAGCCAGTTTATTCTGGCTCTGAAATGTCCTTGACTTAGAAGCACCCCAAGAGGCAGGGTAATGTAGGGTCTGAATGGGGTTCCAAAGCTATTGTAGGTCAGTTGTGATTTGATCTTCGTTTTCTTTAGACTCCTTGCCAACTCAGGCTGGATTCATAGGCCCAAAGACAAATCAGAACCAGATTGGCCTTGAAGGAGATGCTGGATCTTTTTCAAATGGACTGAAAAATCTGCTGAACATTTATCTATTTTAGTATGAAACTTCAATTTCCTGGCCTTGTAAAACAGATTATCTAGATTTCTAACGGGTATCTTTGTTGCAACAATTTTTAAATGTCTAGAAGCATAATCATCTTGTTCCATAATGATTTCTATCTCATAAAAAGCAAAGATATTAAAGTGACAAAATTAAAAGCCAGTAATTCTCAAAGAATAAGAAGGAACAACAGAAAAGAACTTATTGAAAAACCTCTAAACCTAGTGGGAAAGTGTGCCAAAGGGAGTGCCAAGTACTCCTGCAAGGCATTAGGCATGGTTACCAACTTGAATTACTGTACAAACCTACAAAGTCCCTGGAATCACTGCCTAATGAAGTAAGTTCCCACTGCATTGCAAAGCAACACTATGCAACACTATCTATTTCCTGATACTTCTCCAAACTGGTCGTGTGTATCCTCTAGACGATAGAGTATTTTAGGGGATAATATTTAAACCGAATGATACAGTTTAAAAAAATACTACACTGATCTGATTTTTTGTTTTTGTTTTTTTTTCTTTATAAATATATCTAAAGACAGCTAACTCAACGGTTGGTTGCATTCAGATTCCTGGCCTGATGATTTAGGAATAATCAATGGGAAGGAGAGTTGATAAGAGGGTGGTGCACACAGATTTATAATAGAAAAAGTGAAGGACTAACTAAGAGCGGCTAAAAAAAAAAAAAAAAAAAAAAAAGAGAAGCTGAGACCGGGAAAAGTGAGGGTCGAAAGACAAGACAGGATGTTAAAGCAAGATAGGGAGAACGTAAGACTGCGGGGGAAGAGTGAATAACTCTACCTTGCGGGACGCAAGAGTCCCAATTGGAAGGGCAGGTTAAGCAAGCGCGCAGATGGGAAGGGGTGTTGGCCTCCAAGATGGGAAGAGTTAAGGTGAATCAGGGAGAAGTAAGAAGCAACAGCCTTCGCATCAAACCTGTTGGAATAAAGGGGGAGGGGGATGCCAAGGTACCATGGGGAACACAGTGCACACACTAAGACCCCAGCAGGGCAGGAAAACCAAGCCCCAGAAGGAAACGGCTCAGCTGGCACAGAGGCGAGCGGAGCCAACCCCTGAGCTCGCTCCCCGGGCTGCGCCCTCGGAGGTTACCTTTGAGTTGGGGCAAGGGGTGCAGCTCCGCCTGGCTACCCTGGCTGCGGAACTGCGACGAGCCCTGAGAGCGCTTCTGTCTCTGCGCCTTGCGCACCGATTTCCGGGTGAAGCCGTCCACTTTCTCCGAGGCCGAGATGGCGGCGCTGGCAGCCCCCGCCGGCGGCGACGACGACGACATCTCCGCGGCCCTGGCGCTTGGCAGCTCCGGCGGCTGCTTGCACCGCACGGGCAGCGGCAGCGAGGGCAGGAGGAGGAGGCGGGGGAGAGGCGCGGAGAGCTCGCGCCCCTGCGCCCCGAGCTCCCGGCCACTCCGCCCTCCCGCTCTCGGGCACCGCCGAGCTTCTCCTCGCCGCCCGACAACGCCTCACGGCCACATCTCAGCGCCGGAGGTTCCTGGTCCCCGCTGCGCGGCGAACTCCCCGGGCTGACGGAGGGAAGGGCGGGGGTGGAGGGGGGTGAAGAAGTTGTTGACTCCGGGCGCGGAGGGCGGGTGGAAGGGAGCCTGAAGTTTAGACAACTGAGACGAGAGCTTGGGGTGGCGGACGCGGAGTGCGCCTCTCGTCCCTTCAGTCTTGGTCGCCAGCCGGCCGGCCGGCTAGCACCTCAGCGCCCACTGCCAGAGCCGTCCGCCCTGCCTGGAGCCTCCTCCCGGGGCGCTGCCATCGCGGATCCTCTGGGAGCCGTCGTCGCGGTGCCTTCTCTTCCCTGTCAGCGCTGACCCCTCATCGCCCGGGCGGTGACCCGCTGCCCCGAACCTCGGTGCACACACACTCGCCTCTGGCAGCGTCGCGCGGTGCGAGCCCCCCTCCCCCAGGCGCCCGCCGGCCGCCCACGGAGAAACCCGGCGAGCGACCGCTACAACTTGAGAAGGTGGTTGGTACAGGCAAGGGGGAATGTGTGTGCGTGTGCGCGCACGCGAAAGCGCGCGGCCCGGGGGAAGGGCTTCGCGGGGGGTGGGAGGAAGGAGTTTGACTGACAACTTCCTCGGGGTCCCGCCAGCCTCTCGAGGCCTGGGATTGGGTTGGGGGCGGTGAGAGAGCATGCCAGCTCCATCAGCCAATCGCAGGGCTAAGCGGCAGAGACGGGGTAAGGCGTGGCCTCCTGGGCAATCTCTCAAGTGTCAGGAGCTGGGAGGGAAGGCAAAGGGAGGGGCGTGGCGGGGTGACGGACTTCAGCCACAGCCAATCGCAAGTGAAGGCGGTGAGCGGAGTGCCAACTGCGTCACAACAGTGTAATAAATTCCCTCGCGAGGGAGGGGAAGTGCCCCTCCACCGGCGGGCCTTGTACGCCTGCGCACAGCTCCAGCCTATAATTGCTCTGCAGACCGACTTTGAGACCAGACTAGAGTGGGTAGTTCAGGAATCAAAATAGATTGCCCCTTTCCTTCCCTCTCCTCTCTACTATCAACAAGGAACTGGAGCGACGGGTGGGGATTTTGAGGGCAGGGGCTCGAAAGAGCGCCAGGTTTGCGTCACTGGAAAGGGCTGGAGCAAAGGTTGGGTGGGCGCGCGAGCGGTGTGATTGACAGGCGAAAGGGTGTAAGTGAAGTGCTTTTATCCAATCCGAACGAGGTACTGGACTCCTGGGCGGGCTTTAGCTCTTCACTGGCTCTAAGCCGCATAATTGGTAGTTGGGTAATACATTTGTAGCTTTGGTGGTTTGAGCACCGCAACTCCTCAAGAGGTACTCTTGCGTGGGGTTTGGGCAGTTTAGCATCTACTACTTCAAAGAGTTCTACAAGTCCTTGACCTTCAAAAAGAGGTTCCTCTTTCCCAACTCAGTAGCCCACAAATTTTCACTCCTTCAGCCTAAGGCCTCACGACTCCAAAAGTACAAATTTTCTGCTCAGTGGTTTTTGGATTTTGAAGCCTACCATTTACTCTTGGGGTCTCTTCCTTGGGGGTCCCATCTAGATTCTAAATACCTTAAGGACAAGAATTGTCCATCTTAGTTTTATTTGTGCAGTGCTTTCCACATGATATTTAAACAAGTGATCTGAATAGTCTGTGTCCTTTTGCTCTAGTGCACCCAAATCTACAGTCCTCTCCTTCGAGCCCTAGATCGTTTCCTTTCGACTTGATAAAAATAACTGCCATGTGTTCAAGCAAAGATACCTGTTACATATGAACAGAAGATTCTAATTTGGGGTTGGAAATTGAATCTAGACCTGTACTCAAAGCATTTCCTTTTCAGACTCACTGGGTGGTGAAATTGTACAGCTTTCCCAATCAGGGATGATTGGAAACCCCAGTAGCATCTAGAACATTTTTCTATTTCTTAGCCTATCAAGCTCCAGATTGTGTTGAATCTGCCTTCACAGAAGTTCAACAACAGTCCTTTACAATTTGCACAATTGACCACCAAACATAGTTGAGGGCTTTTAAAGTCACTACCACTTTTTTAAAATACTTATTTATTTGTTGTAGTTGTGCACAATGCCTTTATTTTTACATGGTGCTGAGGATTGAACTCGGGCTGTGAACATGCCAGGCGAGCGCTCTACCGTTGAGCCACAACCCCAGCCCCCACTACCAATTTTATTTTATCTGCATGTGTGAAGAATCAGCAAGTACCTACAGAATACAGTCCAAACTCAAGGATCTCTTCTGTCTGACGCCTGGTTGTATTCCTATTGCATGTATTATCCATATCACTCATAGCATCAGGCATCATTTTCTCTCTGAGATGGTTGTATGTTCGTTCACCCCTGAAAGTTTGTAAATACCAAGAAAGCAAGAATTTACTTTTTGCCTCTGTATTCTGAGCACAGACTAGATATACAATATAGAACAATCTAATTTTTTTTTTCCTGGTACCGGGGATTGAACTCAGCAGCACTAGACCACTGGGCCACATCCCCAGCCCTTTTTTGTATTTTATTAGAGACAGGGTCTCACTGAGTTGCTAAGTTGCTAAGTACCTCACCATTGCTGAGGCTGGCTTTGAACTTGCGATCCTCCTGCCTCAGCCTCCCAAAGTGCTGGGATTACAGGCGTGCACCACCGCGCCCGGCTTTTTAGAACAATCTAATTTTTAATTTTCAACAACAAAGTTCTGAAAGCGTGGTTATTGGATCACCTTCATCAGCATCCTGGGGTGCTTGTTTAAAGTTCAGATTGCTGAACCTCATCCTTGAAAAATGAATCAGAGCCTATGGGAAAAACTCTAAGAAATTTTATTATTATTATTATTTTGTACCAAGGATTGAACCCAGGGGTGTTTTACCACCAGCCACATCTCCAGCCCTTTTTATGTTTTATTTTGAGACAGGCTCTCACTAAGTTGCTTAGGGCCTTGCTAAGTTGCTGAGGCTAGCTTTGAACTTAGTTCCTCCTGCCTCAGCCTCCCTAGCCACTGGGATTTCAGGCATGCACCACCATACCCAGCTAGAAGTCTATTTTAAATAAGCTCTTGAGGTTATTTTTATGCAATCAGAAATTTGAAGCTACAATTCTCACAATCTGAATTAAAAATAAATAGAAATGTCTGGAAGCAGTGGTAATACTATTGTAATAAAGGTAAGTCATAAAAAAAACAGGAGCAACAAAGAGCAGAATGCAAACCAATACAATAAAACCAAAATTTATACAGAATGTGATAGATAATAGACACTAGAAAATATATAATGGATAGAATAGATAGAAGATTGAGAATGGAAACAAGTTGTTGGGAGGCTTGGAACCAGCAAAACTGTCCAGGCTTTGTTTGAAATGACCTCTTTTTTTTAAAGCATGTTTCAAAGAAACAGCAAATCAAAACCTGACAAGAGCTAATGGCATTCCAGATTTGTGTCACCAAACATTTTAGGGAGGAAAGAACAAAAGCTCAAGAGTCAAAAGACCTCACTTTAAGTCAGTAGTATAATTCTGTCAAGTCACTCATGCTGTCAGAGCCTTAGTTTCCACAGTTTTTACATCAGAAAAATAATGAACTTCCTTCTTTACAGGGTTGGCATGGGATTTAAATGTGACAAATAACAGAAAACACTCAAGGTCATGAAAATTATATGATGATTATCTTATACAACATGTATTTATCAAACATTTGCCAACCCATACGGTTCTTAGAGACCTTAAATAAATAATGTATCTGGGTTGTAGACAAGAGACTTGGTCTCTAAGAACCATCTCCAGTGATAGTTCTAACCTGTGTGTGCCCTTGAAGCAGGAAGAGTTTCTGATTCCATGCCCCAGAATTCGTGCTCCTTCCCAGGTATGAAGATCCTTGGTAAGGAGCGGTTCAGAGGCCAAGACTTTATCACTAACAAAGTTCTTGGTTTGTTCTCACATGAGTTGACTTCCTTAGTCCATGAACATATGCAAACTTACTGATCTCATTCTTTTCTTCATGTTTCTTAATTTGCTGGGGAAAATGATTCATAAAATAACAATATCCACAATATCAAAATGATGATCCTTTAGTAATTCTAAAGAGTGCATCTGAGAGAATGGTCTTCTTATATCACTGTGAAAATCCTCTAAAGAATATCCAAGCAAAGTTTTGACTGTCAACATTCTTTTAAGAGCCAGGATTCCCAAACTATGCTTCGCTGTAACACCAGAGCAAGGTACAGAATTAAATAATATGGTATTTAATTTGGTATTCCCAAATTAAGAAAAATAAAATTTCTCCCTATGTCTCTTTGAAATGTTTGATTCTTATTACCACATTACTGGAATTTAAATCAAAGTAGTATCTGGTTTATCACAAAAATGTTAATTTTTTGTGCTCATTTCTTTTTATTTAAATACATTCACATTATTTAAATTTCAAAAGGAGTAAAAGGATAAAAGAAGAGTCTTACTCCCACCCATGTCTCCTAATATCCAGATCCTTGGTGACAACCAGTTGTATCAGTTTTTTATAAGTCTATCCAGAGGTACAACATATTTAATCATTAATATTTAGTAAATTCTCGTTTTAAGAAGTTACATGACTTAGAGCTATTTAAGTGCCTGGAAATTTAAAAACCAGTGCCCTCGACTTCAGTATACTTTTTCACAGCTCATACAATTTTTTTCATATTCATTCATTATTTCATTAATTCACTCACTCATGCAGCAGATATTTATAAATGTATGCAATACCTCAATAGAATATGGAAGTTGAAAAAAATCTTCAAAGCTGATCAGTACAGGGCTGGCTCAGTGGTAGGGCACTTGCCTAGGATGTGTGAGGGCCTGGGTTTGATTCTCAGCACCACATATAAATAAATAAATAAATAAATAAATGGTCCATCAACATCTTGAAACAATATATTAAAAAAAAGCTGATCAGTACAGGGATGGTCAAGTTGGTATCCAACCTCAAGTAAACCAACCACTGCCTTAAGTCCTTTTAATAAAAAAAAATTAATGTTTCACAGGAGACTCTCATTTCCATGTGCAACAAAATCTTCCGACTAATAATTTACTATGTGAGTCGTTAAGACTTATCAAAATTTAGCTTTCATAAACTGAGCATTTTTCTAGATTGTTTTCAAAAACTTGAATTCCATGTTGCTTATCAGACCACTTTTGCAAGCACAAGTGCACATTGATTTTGAGTTTGTTTGTTTGTTTCTGGGGATTGAACCCAGGGGTGCTTTACAACTGAGCCACATCCCCAACTTTTTTTATTTTGGGATGTTGCTAAGTTGCTTAGGGCCTTGCTAAGTTGCTGAGGCTGGTCTTGAACTTGTGATCTTCCTGCCTCAGCCTCCTGAGTTGCTGGGATTACAGGCATGCACCACCATGCCCAGCACTGGTGTACATTGAGATGATTAGAAGTCATGCAATTTTTAGGAAGGACCTTTTGTTAATAGGGTGATATCAGCAGACATTGTTTTCAGTTGGTCCCATTTCTGTTTTTTAATTATAAACTTTTTAGCTAAGTTTACCATTTTAAAATTCAGTTTGTTGTGGGCTATTGTACAGGTTATTTTGTTGGTCTGTCAGGAATTTATACTAAGTCAGTAGCGATTGAGATGATTAGATTAAAGATTTAGTTTGGATGAGGATATATAAGACTTGCTGATGGATTGAATGTGAGCTGTTGGTATAGCAGATGTAATATTAATCCCAAACATACCAATGTATTTATGCTTTCTGATCACTGCTAAATTCATTTTCTGTAGCTATGAAGTCTTTTACACCATTTAAATGGGCTATTATAATAAATGTCCAATAGCTCATGGTCTAGCCAATCCTTTACCTGTATAGATGAGAAACTAGGACATAATCTGAAAGGGCTCAGCTCATGCCACATACCATCACCCTTGCAGAGTGGGATAAAATCCCCGAGGTTGGCAAAATCTCTGCACTTTAATTCAACCCTGCAAGCATTTATCAAGTGTCCTTTTTGTGCCAGGCAATATGCCAGTCACTAGGAATGAAGAGATTAAATAAAGCACAGCCCTTACATTAATCCAGTGAGGAAGGACAACATAAACAAGTGAATAAAAACTTATCACAAATGGGTAAGCCAATTTATCACAATGGGTAAGACAACTTATCACAAATGTTCTTTTTTATTGGTTCTTTTTAGTTATACATGACAGTAGAATCCATTTTGACATAATTATAAAAGCACGGAGTATATCTTGTTCTAATTCAGTCCTCTGTACCTTCCTCCCACCCCGACTCTGTTCCCTCTATTGATCTTTCTGCCAATCACAATGTTCTTTATGGTGTTATGGAGAAGTGGAGGGGAAAAGACTATCTGGTTTGGAAAGAAAGAGAAAATTTAACGGAAATCAGAATGTTCGAGGGGAGTCTTGAAACAGACAAAGTTTTCATGTGGTAAAGACAAGAAGAAAAATAACCTGCCATTGAAGAAATTGGCTTACCCATATTTCTTCATGACTATAATGATTTCCATATCTAAATGAACTTACTTATTTCACCCATCATGTTATCAAAAAATAAGGTTCCATGACAACAGAAGAATATGTTATGCTACATCTGTGTCAGAACTTGACTTGGAGGTGGACGGCAAATAAAAAGCAGAGATTAACTTCAGCACATGACCATCCTCCAGGCGTATTATGAAAACAATGATGGCAAAGACTACTATATGGTTCCTTAATGTTCCCCTAATATGCAGATTTCATATAACTCTATCAATGGTCTTCTTTCATCAACCCGTAGGAAGAATCTAGTAGGTTCTGAGGCAGTCCCTATTCTAAAACATCTATCTGCTAAACATTAGCATTGTAGTCTTTTTCCTTGACTTTCTACTTTGGGTCAAACTTGCAGAATAAAAAGATCAGTTTGAAAATACAAAAAATTGACCTTTATCTATAGTGTACATTATTGTGTGCAGTTTGAAGAAACAACAATGACAGATGGATTTTTCAGGAATTATTGAATTGAGAATTCTCTAATATTTTCAAATTCTACAGTTTGGCTTTCATACCAGAGAATATTAGTTTTTCAAAAATATGTGTGTTGCCAGGTGCGGTGGTGCATGCCCATAATTCCAGTGACTAGGGAAGCTGAGGTAGGAGGAGCGTGAATTCAAAGCCAGCCTCAGCAAAAAGTGAGGCACTAAACAACTCAGTGAGACCCTGTCTCTAAATAAAATACAAAATAGGACTGGGGATGTGGCTCAGTGGTTGTGTGCCCCTGAGTTCAGTCTCCAGTACCCCCGCCCCCCCCCCCCCCCCAAAAAAGAAAATGTGTGTGTGTTCAGGTATGTATAAATTCAATAGTCACTATAAATGTAACACCTACTATATGCTAGGCACCATTCATATGAAGAAACTAGCTTTTTGGGGGGGTGTTTTAGCATCTCTGGGGATCTTCATTCTTTCATTTAAAAAATCTGTGGAAATTCAAGGTTTTCTTTATTCATTCTGTACAAAGGCATTTACAAAATATGAAATTAGAATGGATTGGAATGTTATTACCAAAGGTCATTGTTTCTACCTAGAATTTGTGTGTGTGTGTGTTTGTGTGTGTGTGTGTGTGTGTGTGTGTGTGTGTGTGTGTTTTAGAACTACAGAGCTACGAGGAAAATGAGACTATCAAGAGACATATGGGGACTCAATGTTTTCATTCACTCAAAAAGATTTTTATTAACTCCCTGTAATTTTCTTGCCCTTTCAGGTGCTAGGAGTATAGCAGTGAGTGAGCTAAAGCTCATCAGTGTTGAAAGCTCACACCCATTAAAGCCCAACTATGGGAACAAAGTATGGAAAAGCACCAGAGAAAAAGCACTATGTGATAGTATGCACGGACAGCTAAAGTGGCTTAGGTGAACCCAGAGGGTGACCAATTTGTCATGTTTGCTGGGGATTTGCTCAGTTCTAACACTCAAAGTCCCATATCCCAGGAGCCCCCTTCATTCTGGACAAGAAAAATGGTTGGTCACTCTATGCACAAAGCAAATGACAACACACATTTATTAAAGGCCTATTATGAGCAAGGGCCATAGATAAACACTGTGGTCTCCAGGCTAAGGGACCATAATCTCTAGAGAAGGAGATGAGGCACACATTCAGGAAAAGATAACCGCTCATTCAGGCCAAGACAATATATTCAGAGCACGGTCCCAGGTGGTGTTTGTACTGAGATGGAGGAGACGGGATTTAAGTTGGACCTGGAGGACAGGCATAACAACAAAAGTAGAGAAAAAGGAAAGAGGTAAAGGAAAGCACACTAGCCAACTATTTACTGCACAACTCTCAAACTCAACAAGTTCAGCCTATTATGTCCACCCCTTCCTCTTCATTTCATCTCACTGTGTGGCATCACTATCCATCTGTTAAGAAGGAGAGAAACAACATGAAGCTATGGAAATGGAAAGTATTGGTACATAGAGGGAAGGTTAGAAGATGTGTTGGCTCAAGAAAGTAGTTCCTGGAGAGAGTTGGGGAACAGAAAACCGGAAAAGGTACATTCATGCACTTACTCAGCAAGTGTTAAGTGCTTATTATTGGCTATGTTTTGGTTTAGGATCTGAGTATGGAAAGAAAAAAAATCCCATTTCCTCTCTCAGAGAGTCTGTAAGAGGAAGCAAGAAAATAAAAACAACCACTATAGAGAGTATACTAAAGGCTGTGACAGAGGATGAATGAGGAATCTGTATCTCCTGGGTGGGAAGCAAGAAAGTCTTGTAGAGAGAACATGTCTAGATTTGAGAATTGAAGAAACAGAAGAAGTTTGTTGGAAGAACAAAGAAAGGGCAAATCATTCAAGCAGTGTGGACAGAACACTTCAGGTCCCTGAGAGAAGGGGGCACATTAGGAAACCAAAAGGAGCTGGTCTGAACTTTCTGCAGTGGGCAGAAGGTAAGTCTGTAGAAAGGGCAGAATGGATCATGGAGAACTTTGTGGGCAGCTTTTGAACTTTATCCTCAAGTCAATGGGGAAACACTTAAGGGTTTTAAGTATGAGAGTGGCACGATCAAATTTGCATTCTAGAAATATTACACTGTTGGCAGTAGGGAAGGTGAACTGATCACAGAGGGCACAGCCAGAGAAAGGGAGACCAGTAGGCCAGAAGAAGACTAATGAGCTCCTGAATAAGGCTGTGAGGTGCGATGCAGGGATCAGACTCAGGAGATGCTGTGGATAAAGTGACTTGGTGTTTATTGGGTGTGTGCAGGGGTGAGGGACAGAGAGGAGGGAAGGATAACTCCCAGGCATCTGGCTTGAGTGACCGATGATGAGACAGAGGTCGAAATAATTAGTTGGACACTTTTAAATTTGCAAGACATGCAGTGAGCAGTTGGATAGTGCAGTCCAGCAGGAAAGAGATTTGGGCTAAAAAAAAAAAGAAAAAAAGAGAGAGTTGGTCATCATCAGGATATAGATAGTAATGCAATTCTAAGAATGCAGTGATTCTTCTGGGTAGAGTGTGTAGAATGAGAAGAAAAGCGGGGTGAGAAAACTCCCAGGATATCCATATATGAGGAAGCAGCAGAGAACAAGGTAATATCAGATATGGAGTATCAACAAGTTTGGACCTAATCCAAAGGTCAGTGGGGAGATGATGAGGAATGTTTGAATGGAAGATGTTACGTTGAAGATAGTGTTTTAAAAACATTGGGTGGGGGAAGTGCAATCCAAAGGGATTGGTTGGAGATGATTACAAGTATCCAGGTAGCAAGGACCTGAAAGGTGCTAAGCAATGAGTTCAGTAGCACACAGAAATCTTTTTCAAGCTTTACATCTGGAGCTCATCAAGCGATATAAGAATCTTACAGTGAGACGGGCACAGTGGGGCACGCCTGTCTATCCCAGCACTTGGGAGACTGAGGCAGGAGGATCACAAGTTCAAAGTCAGCCTCAGCAATGGTGAGGCACTTAGCAACTCAGTGAGACCCTGTCTCTAATAAAATACAAAAAAGGGCTGGGGATGTGGCCCAGTGGTTGAGTGCCCCTGAATTCAATCCCCGGTATCAAAAAAAAAAAAAAAAAAAAAAAAAAAAAAAAAGAATCTTACAGTGGGCCAGGCATGGTGGTGCATGCCTGTAATCTCAGTGGCTCAGGAGGCTGAGGTAGGAGGATGGAAAGTTCAAAGCCAGCCTCAGCAACTTAATGAGGACCTAAAAACTTAGGGAGAACCTGTCTCAAAAAATATTTTTTTAAATGGGGGTGGGGATGTGGCTTAGTGGTTAAGGGGTTCTGGGTTCAATATCTGGTACCAAAAAAAAAAAAAAAAAAAAAAAGAAAAAAAGAAAAAAAAAAAAAAAGAAAAAGAAAAGAAAAGAATCTGTGGTAGTGGAGGCAAAATTTTGAAAAAATTCTCCTAATCCTACCCTATTCCTCATTCCTTGGTGATGAGTGTGTTACAGGTTGGACATGAGGTGTCCTCCAAAAGTTCCTATATTAATGGAACTTTTTTCTTTTTCTATGTGGTGCTGAGAATCGAACCCAGTGCCTCACACATGCTAGGCAAGTGCTCTACTACTGAGCCACAACCCCAGGCTAAAAGTTCCTATGTTAATACAAGAATATTTAGAAGTGAAATAATCAGATGATGAGCACTGTAACCTAAGCAGTCTATCTAATTTGAATGGACTAACTGGGTGGTAACTGTAGACAGGCAGGGCATGGCTGGAGGAAATGGTCGCTGGGGGTGTGCCCTGGAAGGGTACATCTTCCCTGTGGCCCTTTACCCCTTTTCTCTCTGCTTCCTGGCTGCCATGAGGTAAGTAGCACTCCTCTACCATACCCTTCTTTCATGATGTTCTGTCTCATTGAATAGGTAAGATTGTCAGATAATAAGACATAGGCAGACAGTTAGGGTAGTGAGCCCCAAAGAGGCTTCTCTAAGTAGATGGGAAGTACAGCCTACTTCCCTGGCAACCCTCCTTTTGACTCAGCGAGGCAAGAAAAGGGGAAGGCAAGATGAACCTAAGATAATTTCAAACTCAACAGCTTAAAGGGCACAACCAATTAGAAATGTTGCAGGCCCAACCAATGAACAAGTCATCTTCCAGATACCTAATTATCATAAAAGTTAGGCAACATTCCAAAACTGTTGGTCCAATAGACTTAGCATTCTTTCGATGCCTGATCAACATAAAAGGGAGTAATGCTCCCTACCCAACAGCTCTCACTCTGTGAGAGCTCTGTTTCTTTTCTTTTTTTTGTGGTACCGGGGATTGAACTCAGGGGCACTCGACCACTGGGCCACATTCCCAGCCCTTTTTTGTATTTTATTTGGAGATAGGGTCTCACTGAGTTGCTAAATGCCTCGCCATTGCTGAGGCTGGCTTTGAACTCGCGATCCTCCTGCCTCAGCCTCCCAAAGTGCTGGGATTACAGGCGTGCGCCACCGCGCCCGGCTTGTTTCTTTTCTTTTTACTTGAATAAATCTTACACTTTCTCACCCTTCGTTGTCTGTGGATTTCAATTAGAGTTCATGAGACAAGAATCTGAGAAGGAATTGCTGGTGGTCTGTTGCTGAATAGTAATCCTAGCAGGTGTTGCCTGCTATGGCACTAGAAGAGCTGTAACACAAACAGACTCTGCCTGCTATGACAGTAACAGCAGAAAATCTGATTTCATCACCTCAGGCCCAAAGAAATAGAGTCAGCCCACCATGGACTACACCTCTGAAACCATTAGCCAAAATGAACTTTTCCTCCTCTAAGTTACCCTTGTCAGGTATTTTTGTCACATTAAAAAAAAAAAAAAAAAAAAAAAGCTGACTAACACAAGTCTTTAAACTAGAATTG
This sequence comes from Tamias sibiricus, assembly GCA_025594165.1. Lineage (NCBI taxonomy): Eukaryota > Metazoa > Chordata > Mammalia > Rodentia > Sciuridae > Tamias > Tamias sibiricus. The sequence goes on along the minus strand of CM046669.1, from coordinate 44,773,879 downwards.
ACCTTGGGAATAGATGTGATGAGTTCTTACAAAGAAATTCTAGAACTGTTTGATTAAAGATAGGGTCGGTGGGCAGGGGGTGGCATGTCAAAGGGAAGAACGGCAGGTGGTGCTGAGGATTTCAACTGGGTGATCAAATGAATTTGGAACCGTTAGCAAAAGTCCAGAAATGGAGCCAATTTTCTTTTGTGAGAGGGATGTCTGAGGAAGGAAGGAAAAGGAAAGCAAAGATGAATCCAAGGTTAGACAAGTTGAGTTAGTAGAAAGGTGTTTTTTTTTTTTTTTTTTTTTTTTTTTTTTTTAGGTTGTTGAAGCTGGTTCTTTATTTTTAAAAAGAGGTGATGACATGTTGTATATTAATTTGGGGAAAGAAGACTATGTTGAGCAAAAAAGGAAATTATACAAACAATACAAGCTTCTTTTTCCTCTTCAAGGAAAAAAAAATCATGGCAGAAACAAATGAGTAAAAAGATGTGCAGCACATCATGTGCTTCAGGGTTTTTTCCAGTGCCAAGAAGTCAGTAGGACTACACAGGAAAAGAACCCCAGAGCCTGGAATAGTTCCTTGCATCTTCTGTAACAGTGAGCCAAAGACCAGGAACAAGGCAGCCCTCAGTACTCACAAATAGGGCTTAGTGACCACTTTGGTTATACCATATGCGCACACTCTATCACCTACCTACCTTATATTCTTAATTCCTAATCACTTTCCACACAAAGCTATAACAAATCTTTTCATGATATCTTTACAGAGGAAGCAAACATCTATCTACCAACTAAGTACTCCCTCCCTGATTCAAGCAAAGACTATATGAGGTTTCCAGCATTCTTAGGTTCTTGATTACTAAGTCCTCATCTTTTTTTTTTTTAATATTTCTAATTGTATATAGACACAATACCTTTATTTTCTTTATTTTTATGTGGTGCTGAGGATCGAACCCAGTGCCTCACACATACTAGGCAAGTGCTCTACCACTGAGCTACAACCCCAGCTCTAAGGCCTCATCTTGACTCACTAAGTCCCATTCCCACACACTGAAGTATAGTGATTGTCTTTCCCAGTTTACTTGGGCCAAGGATGTCTGACAGATGAGAGTAGAGAGTAGACCTTAATATTATTTAAGATGCAATTCCATTCCTTGCATTTGTTGGACTCCATATTCCAATGTGAACTGTTTGAGTATTGGTCTTAAGTACCACATCAATTCAATGGTTTAATACAGACCATTTCCTTCTGGATGTTAGGAAGAGTTAGGGAACCCAAGGTGAGGAGAAAACAGCTTTAATTCTCTCTTGGGGAAGGGGGAGTCAAGCACACAGAAAATTATAGAATAATTCAACGAGATATAGGATATACACAAAATGAGAGAAAAATGGAGGAAAATACCATATGGTGTTGGGAAAATAAAGACCAAGGGAAGAGCTAAAGATTTAAACTTGAGAATATCATGGAGTAGATATGTAGAAGAAAGTGAGAGAACAGACACATGGGGAAGAGCATGAACAAGGTCACTGAGACAGAAAAATGTGATTATTTGGAGAACTGAAATTTGTCTCATTTGGCTGGGATATGGAAGAATAGTAGGTGATAAATTTAGGAGCACAGGTTGGGGGCCTATATAAAGGATTTGAATGCCAAGCTGAGAACCTTGTACTCAATTCTTTGGGCAGTGGGGAACTATTGAAGACTTTGGATCAGGGTAGTAATTGATTAGATCTGGATCTAAGAGGCTTACGCCCATGGCTGTTAATGGAAAGAATGAAGAAGGGAGAGGCTAATCGCAGAAAGAAATTTTGGACATGTTGGGCTTAACATGTCTGTGGATACTCCAAATAAAAGTGTACATTAAAACTTCAGGAGTAAGATATGGTTAAGGTATTTGTAGCCTGTTTCTCCATCTATAAAACAGGGACAAGAACGCTTGCTTTGAGGATTGTTTTGGGGAATCAGAGAATGCTTATAAACACTTATCACAGTGCCTGACTCACAATGAGCACATGAGAGATTTTAGTGATGGTAGTTGTGGGGGTAATTACCAGAGGTAGTTGAAAATTTTTCCCTGTAGCCCTTTTGTTCTCCCCAGAATTGTGCCATGAGTTCAGGAAACAAAAACCATATGACAAACCCCTGCTATAGCTGGATTGCCCTTCCCCTATGATAACCAAGCCTGTTTATTAGGACACATGGGTACACTGGCTCCTTTCCCCTTAAGGTAACCACTCTTCCTGGAGAACCTGTAGTCCCTGCTTAATTGAGGTCTATTGAATGTCTCTTTATTTCTCTTCTGTGTCCAAACACACAGCAGCTCAGAAAAGTTATAACCTGGGATGGATAAATGAATGGAGCTAAAAACATGTAAAATGCTATTTATTGTTTAGGGATATATGGAGAATATAAATATTTGTAAAAAAAATATATACACATAAAAATTTATATGCCCATGTTCTTACATACACACACACACACACACACACACACACACACACTGCATGTGCACACACACAACACACATACATATGCTAAATGGACATTTAAAACACTGAATTCAGGGAACTACCTATTTCCTAGAAGAAGGATAGGAATGAGAATGCAAATAAAAGTGATATCCAGAGGATTTCAACTATATCTATAATGCTTTATACCTTTTTTTAGCTGGATCTTAGATGGGCAAGTGTGTATTATATTATTCTCTACATAGCTTCTATATAGGAATTAATATACTTAAATAAGTATATAGAGTGAAAAAAGTGGGATCTTTATTTTAAAAATGGTGAGCTTGAGTGGACTTTCACAAAGAGGGAAACTAGCGTGGAGAAAGTCCTTTGCAGCCTGCTTTTGGTCCAGCCAGTGGACAGACTGCCAGCTTTCATGCACCAGAGTAGGGATTTCCCCCAGAAGAGCTGGGTAGTGGAAGAGAGAGATCCTCAAGCATTTCCCTAGAGGATACCCTTCACAGAAAAAGTGACACCGAAGTAGCATCAGCAGAGAAAAACCTAGTGGAACAGATGGGTTGCTGAAAGAAAAACATGAGAAATGCAATTCCTTATATTCCAGGGGAGAAAGAAGCACAGATGAGGAAGTAATTGCCTGTGAGTGTCCGCAGTCAAGAAAGTTCCAAAGAGAAGACAGTTTGACTTGTCTAGAGAAATATTTGTATTGACTTAAGCAAGAACAAATTTAGCAGTACAAAAAGCTATGAAGAAACTTCCACTTCCAGACATGAACGTTAACTGGAACTGGATTTGCCCTCTCACCAGTAAACAACTAGGAAATTGGGTAAAACGTATGAAACAATTGTTTTCATTGGACAACACACAGTGCAGGATTGTGATCCGTGAAAGAAGAGGAGCAAATAAAGTGATCCCTGTAATATTCCTGGGTCTCTGCCTGGAGGCACATTCCAGACCATAAGGAAGGGAATCCAAGTAGACACAACAGTCTTGCTAAGTTGAGAAGGAAAATATCAGAGTTTGGGAAACTGAGGTAGCTGAAATTTGTGAGGCAGGGTCCCAAAGAATAAGGAGGTGTGTAGAGAAAGCGCTCCAGAAATCTTGAGTCCCCGTGAGTCTTCGGCTAAGTACTAAGATCACTGAGATTCATAAGGCACACCTCCATACAAATGGGCAAAGAAAAACTCTGAAGAAGCTGCAAGTTAAACCATTTTCTGAGCTCCACAGGATCGGGAAGCATTCAAATTCCAACCAGGCTGCACAGAGAGACCTGTTGAACCCTGGTGGCGTTCAGAAGAGACCCTGCCCTGGATTTGATTCCCAGCATCACTTAAAAAAAAGTCCACCAATAGACACAGACCCCCAAATAATAGCAATTATGCAATGAAGTGGCAAGAATTATAACAATGCTATTATAAATATGCTCAATGTAAAGGAAGATATAAAAGTAATGAAGAATAAATAAATAAATAACTATAAAAATGGCATATCTAGAGTTGAGAAATACAATATCTGAAATGAAAAATTCACTTAGTAAACTTAACAGCAGCTTGAACAATGCAAAAGAAAATATCAATGGACTTGAAATATATAGCAACAGACTCTAGCCATATTATGGAGAGGAGGAAGACTAGAAAAAAATTAATAGATTCTCAGTGACACCTATGAGAATATAACATGTTATTTAACATAGTGTAATTAAAATCCAAAAGAAGGGTGGGGAGAGCAGAAGAAATAATGGCAAAACATTTTCTGAACTTGATGAAATGATAAGCTCATAAATTTGAGAAATCCAACAAACCTCAAATAGGATAAAAATTGAGATAGAAAAACAAGATGGAAGAATGAGATGGATATCATTACCCTAAGTGCATGTATGAAGACATGAATGGTGTGAATATACTTTGTATACAACCAGAGATATGTAAAAATGTGCTCTATATGTGTAATATGAATTGTAATGCATTCTACTTTCCTATATAACAACTTAGAATAAAAGAAAAAAATTTTCCAACAAAAATTGAGATAGAAAGTGCATTCTGAGGGCTGGGGTTGTGGCTCAGCGGCAGAGTGCTCGCCTCGAACGTGCGCGGCCCGGGTTCGATCCTCAGCACCACGTAAACATAAATGCATTGCATTGTGTACAACTAAAGTAAATAAATAAATATTTAAAAAAGGAAGTGCATTCTGAATTTTTTCAATATTAGAGTGATTTTATGAATGGACTGTACCTAAAGGTTATAGTCCAGGTTGGGTGCAGTGGCACAAGCCTAAAATCCCAGTCAGGAGGCTAAGGAAGGAGGATCATGAGTTTAAAGATACCCTACTTCTAAATAAAATATAAAAAAGGGCTGGGGATGTGGCTCAGTAGTTGAGAGCCACTGGGTTCAATCTCCAGTACAAAAAAAAAAAAAAAAAAAAAAAAAAGTGATAGTCTACGAAGGAGAGGGAAAGTTCTGTAAAATGTAGGGAACTGTACAACTTGTGGTATAGAGAAGTAGAAGGCAGGGCTGGGGAAATAGCTCAGTTTGTAGAGTGCTTGCCTCATATGCACAAGGCCCTGGGTTCAGTCCCCAGCACCACACACACACACACACACACACACACACACACACACAAAAAGCATTCAGAGTCTGACAAGAAATGGAGAAGTAGAATGCAGCCTTGGAGGCACAAACAGGGAAAGATAATAAAGGAGAAGAGGTGGACCATGTAGAGGAACCAAATACTGGAAGGTACATATTACATAATAAGGAGAGAAACTCATGGGAATGAAAGAGGGTGGAGTAGCATCACCAGTTTTCATCCTTTCCCTTTGTCCCCTTGTCCTCATACTTCATTTTGAACAACAGACATCTCACAACTGACCTTGAAGCTTCATTCTCTTTCCTATGCAATCTATCCTGCAGTTCACTGACAGCATAGTGAGCTTCCTTAACCAGAAGAATCTCATCCACTCCTCTGTCAAGTATCTTTAGAGACTGGTACCCGCAGCAACCCCTATGTAAGGCAGCTGCAGAGGTAGCCCATGTCTCTCTACTATTAAGTGTATCAGCTTGGCCCTTGGCTTCTCCAAGCTTCCTATCTTTAGAGCTTCATGCTATTCCCAAATTATTATTTTTTTTTTATCAAACCCAGATCTCTTTCTGTCTCTGGACCACAACCACGACAGTTGGTTTATGCTTCATTTGCATCCTTTTGCTACTACGTACACTCATGCCTGTCCTCTCTGCCTCTTACTTGCCTGGAGTCCTGGTTGTTACTTATATTGGCTCTAAATCCCAGTTTATAGACCTTGAACCTGGGAGGCCACAAAAATTTCTCCCCTAGCCAGAGAAAGCTCCTTGCTTGAGAAGCAATGAGGCATTGAGGAAGGCATGCTGGACTTAGAATTAGGCCTGAGTCACAGCTCTGATTCTGCTGTAAACAGTCTAGGACTATGTTGTTCAATACTGTAGCCACTAACAAAATGTGGCTGATGAGCATATGAAATGTGTGGCTGAAGAACTGAATTTTAAATTTTAGCTAAGTGTAATTAATCTTAATTTTGATTTAGCACATACAACACTGTAAGTCATTTTTCCATTAAACATATTGTGGAAAATATTGTTATATTGTAATGCATGTGTTGAGTGCATGCATAATTTCTAGTATACACAAAAACACATTTCTAGTAGACATTAATAGATTGAATGATTTTTTATACATTGATGTAACATTGTTTATTTGAATATTTTATGCAGACAAGGCAAGTTATAGTGATATCTATGTAAGTCAAAATTGGTAATGAAATGGAACTACTTATTTTAATTTTAAATTATATAATAAATTATATTCTAGTTTTAAAAATAAGTATGGAAAAATTCTAATACTTAAATGAAGGTCTACTACTACTAATACAAAATTGAGTAGAGATACAGAAACTATAAATTACTATGACAGGAACAGTGGAGACAAGATACTGAAAGAGAACAAGTCACAAATTACACAATGAATGCTGCTATGATTTGAATATCCCCTTCAAAATCATGTTAATTTTTTATTTTATTTATTCTAGTTAGTATATATGACAGCAGAATGCAATTCAATTCATAATACACAACTAGAGCACAGTTTTTCATGTCTCTGGTTGAACACAAGTAGAGTCACACCATTCGTGTTTTCATACATGTACTTAGGGTAATGATGTCTGTCTCATTCCACCGTCTTTCCTACCCCCAGACACTCTCCTTCCCCTCCCTCTCCTTTGCCCTATCTAAAATTTGTCTGTTCCTCCCATGCTCCCCCACCATCCCCATTATGAATCAGCATCCTTATATCAGAGAAAACATTTGGAATTTGTTTTTTGGGGATTGGCTTACTTCACTTAGCATTATGTTATCCAACTCCATCCATTTACCTGCAAATGCCACGACAAAATCATGTTAAAATTTAATTGCGGGCAGGGGTTGTGGCTCAGCGGTAGAGCACTTGCCTAGCACGTGCGCAGCCCGGGTTCGATCCTCAGCACCACATACAAATAAATGCATTGTGTACAACTAAAGCAAATAAATAAATATTTTTTAAAAAATTTAATTGCCAATGTCATAGTGGGAGATGGGACCCTTAACATTATCACAGGAATGGGTTGGTTATCCTGGGAGTGCCTTTGTTATAAAAGTAAGCACTTTCTCTTAGCTCACTCTCTCTCTTTTCTTTCTTTCTTCTTCTTCTTCTTTTTTTTTTTAATATTTATTTATTTGGTTGTACACATTGCTTTCACGTTTATGTGGTGCTGAGGCTCGAACCCGGGCCGCGCTCGTGCGAGGCGAGCACTCTACCGCTGAGCCACAACCCCAGCCCCTTTTCTTCTTCTTTTATTTATTTATTTATTTTTGTTGTTGTTGTTGTTGTCAGTATGAAGAATCAGATAGGAGCAATTGGGTGTTGCAAGTCCTGACCATGCAAACACATTAATCACATATCATACAAGCTCCAATCATCAAGTTCTATTCTGCCCTCCAAAAGTAGAAACAGGTAAGGATTATGCAACCTGACAATGCTACTGCGTTCTTGTTCCCAGCTTTTTTCTGCTTGCTTGTGGGCTTTCTACCTAGTGATGCTTTCTGCCAAGTTATGACACAATGTGAGGGCCCCTAACAGATGCCAGCGTCATGCTTTTAGATTTCTCAGTCTTCAAACTGTGAGAAATAAATTTCTTTTCTTTATAAATTACCTAGTCTGTGGTATTCTGTTATAGCAGCAGAAAACAGACTTAGACAGATGGCAATTGCAATTTGCTGCAGCAGAGCAAAATGAAGAAGAAGCTGTTTTATAAAAATCTTTTAAAGATTAAAGTATACAACAGTAGGAGACGTTTCCAACAAACACAGTGAATTTAATTTCTTCCTAACAGCTAAACAGAATCAATATTAGTTGCCTGAAATTAGTATTAGATGTCCAACAAATATTTTTAAACAATTTTTAGCAGGATCTGAGCTTACAATGTTGGCCAATTTTAAGATGACTTGGATTCTTATACAAAAAGAGAACCATTTTTAGATGGAGAGGTAGTCAAAGAAATTACTATTTTAGTTATGGAAATTTTATTGGAAAAAGTATGAGAAAAAACTTGTGAGATATTTTACAAATAGTGAAAGCTTGGTGCAGCCAATATGGAAAACAGTTTGGAGGTTTCTCAAAAAATTAAAAGTAGAAAAACTACCATATGGTCCAGCAATCCCACTTCTGGGTATATATCCAAAGGAAATGAAATCACTATCTTGAAGAGATATCTGGACTCTGTTCATTGCAGCATTATTCACAGGAGCAAGATATTAAAATGGCCTAAATGCCTGTTGATAGATGAATGAATAAAGAAAATTATGTATATGTAAATATATAAAATTATGCATATAATTTTATATATTTTAATATATAAATATATATATATATATAATTTTCAAAATTATGTATAAGATCATATATATTTTATATATGTAATTTTCTATACACTTATATAGTACACACATAAAATTCACCTAAAATAAGGAAATTCTGCCATTTGCTATAACATGCATAAACTTGGAGGACATTATACTAAGTGAAATAAGCCAGATACACAAAGACAAAGACTGCATGATCTCAATTATATGTAAAATCTAAAGAAGTTGAACTCATAATGAAACAGAGTAGAATGGTGGTTACTAGAGAGAAGGGATGGGTGCAGGAAATGGAAAGATGTTGGTCAAAAGGCACAGACTTTCACGTATAAGATGATTAAGTTCTGGAGATCTAATGTATAGCATGGTGACTATAGTTAATCATGATGTATACTAGAAGTTTCCTAACAGTGGAACTCACACTCACAAAATAAGGGTCACTAAGTGAAATGCTGGATATGTTAATTAGCTTTATTTGGTAATCATTTCACAATGTTTATCAATTACTCAAATTGTACATCTTAAGTTTTTAAAGTATTTTTTACTTGACAAGTATTTTTTTACTTGTCAATCATACCTTAATAAAACTGGAGGGGAAAAAAGCCCTGAAAACTCTTCAGTTATGCAAACAAATAATTGTCCATTGAATACAAAATCTTTCTAACAATATCAAACTTCACTGGAGTCAAAATTTGAAAGATTGCAATGACTTTCTTCAGCTTTAGAGGAGTTATGAGATATAAGAGACACCATCCAACTAATACTTTGAATATGTTTTGTCTCAAAGGACTTTCAAACTTCCAAAAAAATTGTTGTCTTATTGCAGCCTAAAGGTTGAATTCAGGGGCTGGGGTTGTGGCTCAGTGGCAGAGTGCTCACCTACTACGTGCGCGGCCTGGGTTCGATCCTCAGCACCACGTAAAAATAAAGGCATTGTGTACAACTAAAACAAATAAATAGAAATATTTTTTTAAAAAAGATTGAATTCAATGATATATTTTGTCTTTCACACCTGCCAAAGAAAATCTTCAGCCAGATACAAAAAACATAGCTCTTACCATAATAAGGGTGCTCTAGCTATGTTAAATCAAAAGTCTGGATTTATTGTATTTTTAAAGCCAGAAGCTGATCTTTTGTCTATTGCTTTGCTTCTTTTAGGTGATACATCTTAAATATATTTAAATGTGTTCAGCTTTCTGAACAGTATCATGAATAGTTAAACTTGTTTTATATGTGTGCAAATGCTATGAATCATCTGTTGTAGAAAGAAATAGAAGAAAATGAATTCAATGACCTTGTGCTCTTTGCCAATGCTCATTGGTTGAGTAGTGGAGGATTTTTTAAAAAACTATCATATTGTTAATTTTTACTTAAGATTATCTTGAAGCAGAAGGAAGACTTACCAAATAATCCGTAATCAAAGACAGCAGTGTGATTTATGTTTTCTCACTGATATCACACTGCATATGAATGAGCTAAATTTGAAGCTCCAAGGCAAAGAAAAGTTTATCTGTGACCTAGCTTGACAGGTACAAGACTTTATGTTGAAATTGAAATTTTTTATGATATAATCAATAACAATGTTACATATTCATCTAACATGAATTAATATGCAGATTTTCATTGTAATCAAGAAATTATGCAAATTAGCTGCAAAGTTTAAAAGAAAAATGGAGAACACATTAATAATATTGATGAATTTGTAGTTGCTTTCCAATTTTTGCAATACCCTTTGAATTCAATGGGTGTCTTTTGTTTGTTTTTTTTTTTGTGTGTGTGTGTGTGGTACTGGGGATTGAACCTAGGGTGTTCTACCACTGAACTATATCCCTAGCCCTTTTTATTCTTATTTTGAGACAAGAGTTCCCTAAGTTGCCCAGACTGGCCTCAAACTTGTGATCTTCCTTGCCTCAGCCTCCTGAATTGCTAGTATTACAGGAATGCACTACCGTGTCCTGATAAATTCAATGTTAATAATACTGAGTTAGCCAGATGCAGTGGTGCCTGCCCATAATATCACCTACTCAAGACGCTGTAGCAGGAGAATTGCAAGTTTAAGGTCAGCCTGGGCAACTGAGACCCTGTCTTAAAATTAAAAATTTTAAAAAGGGCTGGGGATGTAACTCAGTGTTGAAGTACTTCCCTAGTATTCACAGGGCCATGGGTTTAATTTCCAGTATTGTAACAAAATAACAATAGAAATTAATTACTGAGCTAACACAAAAATTAGTGAATTCCTTAAGAGACACAATTTTGAAACTGATGGGGTTTTACTTTAACGTCATTTCTAAAATAAATAGATTTCACTGTATGGTTGCAAATATTAAAAGAGAAGAAAATTATTTTTGGTACTCAACTCAGTGTTTAGAAAACTGTTAAGTATGTTGGGAATAAATTGGGCATGTGAATCTATTTTTTCTACTAAATATTATGTGAAATATAAATACAGTGCAAGTATTTCTGATGCAAATTTAGTATTTGAATTAAAATATGCTGCAAGTTTAAAAATATACACTGGATTTAGAAGATTTCATGTAAAAAAGAATATAAAATATATAACTAATAATTATATAACTTACAAGTTGAAATGATAATATTTTGGGATGTTGGCTAAATAAAATGTAACATTGGGCGGAGGTTGTGGCTCAGCGGTAGCGCGCTCACCTAGAACGTGCGCGGCCCCGGGTTCGATCCTCAGCACCACGTAAAAACAAAAACGAATTGTGTACAACTAAAGCAAATAAATAAATATTAAAAAAAATGTAACATTAAAATAAAATTTACCTGTTTCTTTTTACTTTTTAATGTGGCTACTAGAACATTCAAAATTATATGGGTTGCTCATGTTATATTTCCATTGGCAGCTTTGCTCTGGAGTTGGGGCTTCAGAGGCTGGGCTCTGAAGCCAGGCAGCCTAAATTATTCATGAGTCTAGTCTCTGACACTCATTAGTTATACATATTAGGCGAATTTTAAAATATCTCCATGCTTCATTTTTTTCCCATCTAAAAAAGGGGATAACAATTGCTCTTACTTCATCTGGTTGTTTTAAGCATACTTAAATAGTGTCTGGCAGATAGTAATTACTGTGTGTAATTGCTATTATTATTATTACCATTATTATTAGTAATGTGATCTTGAGAAGTTCCTTGCCATTAATTTACTCACATGTAAAATGGTGATAACAACATCTATCTCATGAGATTATTCCTTGAGTTACATGAGACTAGATATGCAAAACTGCTTTTTGGAGGTAGGTTTCCACTATACATTTGCTGCATCTTCCAGATTGTAACTGGTATTCAGAAGTCTCGGAAATCTGTCTCAGCCACAACTCAAATCCAATAATGTATGTGGTGTGTGTGAAAGAAGTTGTAAACTATAAGATGCTTTTAATTGCTAGACATTGTTTTTAATATTCTCCATTGTGAAACTCTAGAGAGGATATGTTGCCTAGAGATGTCTTGGAGCCTCCCTGCCTCCACTCTCTTACTATCTAGGCTGAAGGGCCATTTTTCTATGAGGCCCTCAGTGTGGACTCCAGCCCTAGAGTAATATCTCTCTCCCCACTAAATTCCTGAAACATTTCCTGCCCAACGTATATATTTGGCATTTGGTCCTATGGCTACCCTGAATTGTTGTTTAATGGCATTGTGTTTTTGTTCCCCTGGTCAGATTAGGGTGAATGTTTTTTAATTTGTGAATGTCCCAACAGCACATGATAATTGCTCAAAAAATATTTAGCTAACAAATGGAAACATTTGGAAAAAGTAAGGGGAAAAAATTTGACCCAGCAGATCCTGGTATCCTCTGCAAAGAACAAAAAATGTCACTGGAGAGAGGAAGTTTTACGTAAAAGTTTGAGATAAGCATGAAAGGACTGAACAGAGCTGATATGGAAATTGAGAAGAGCAGAGGTGTGGTCAAAGACAGAGGTCAGGGAGCCAAGTGGACACCCACCCTGATGGACAGTCATAGAACTCAAACAGAGCTCCTCTTTCCCATACACCCAACAACAACTATTTTTGGCCATACTTAATTTTAGAAAATGATATAAGGTCTCAATCCAGTCAATTCATTTGCCAATCTGACAGCTTATTCCCAGAGTGTCTTCTTCCCACCCTGGAAGCCTTCCCCACACCTACATGTTTAAAATGTTTGAAAATTCTTCCTCTACATGAAGTTTTTGGTGACAATTCAAAAGTGAGTGAAATTAGGCCCCTTCCTCTCCTGCCTGCTAGACTCACACATCTCCCATGGACACTCTGTAAGGAGAAGATACCTTAGCATCTGGGTCAACTGCAGATCCTACCAACCCCAAACACAATACCTACTCCATAACACGACTCCATGACCACTGAGTGAATTAATGTCACAGAGTTGATTCTTATTTGGGCCACAAGGGAGGAAAAACACAGCTAAAATGGAGAGAAAGAAGCTGCTGTTCACACATGACTCAGGGACTTAATGCCCAACACAAGGTTCAGCTTTGTTTTGCATTTTTGGGACTCTGAAGTCTATGGTGAATTGGCAAGAAGAAAGCGAGACAGCATGGTGGAAGTCAGGAGAGGTGTGATTCAGTTCTTCTCACCAACTGCTGTGTGAGCTTGGGCTGGGTATCAACTCATTTGGGTTTGCAAAATACAAAGGTGCCTTCCCACCACAAAATTCTGTTATTTTAATGTTCGACTGCTTCATTGGGCATGATACACCAATGACAATCACACCAAGAAAGCAACTGACACTTTCCAGGGAGAATGATCACTAACTATTAGATTTGGAGAAGTAGGACTTATCAAGCCTGGTCAATTTGGAAAAGGATCACTAACTACTAGATTTGGAGAAGTAGGACTTATCAAGCCTGGTCAATTTGGCTCCAAATTCAAGGACAGAGACCATCATGCATGGAAAAGGACCTGGATGTCTTCATCACTCACTCATGCTCACTAAGCATAAGTTCATTCAAACCCCCTCTCTGTCTTTCCAACTGTATTTCCAGCCCCCAAACCAAAATCTGATTACATAATTTGGTCCTCAGGAAATGTTCTCTGATGCTGATTTTTAATGGACAATGCTGCTTCCTGTTTGGAAAGAGACAAACCCACATTAAAAGCTAGTCTGTGCCCCCAGTATCTACTGTGTCTCAGAAATCAAATGGGCATCTTTATCATTTTAGAGGAAAAATGGACAAAAATAGGTTAAACTTCTCACAACAAGGGCAGGGGGAGCTGTTGAAAAGAGGAATTTTGGTAGCAGGATATGACTAAACTAAAACTAGTATTGATATCTCTCACTTCTCTCTCTCTCTCTCTTTCTCTTTCTTTCTCTCTCTCATGCATTCAACCTACTCATTCTCAGAGTATACTATAAAAAGATATATATATATTTATATATAATATAAAAAAGATCATGAATATGCTGACTCTTAGTGCCTGACTTTTCTCTGAGATTTTTGAGTGGCAGGTAATAAAACCTGTAAGACTTTGGGTGCATCTTCCTAGCAAATCACTTCTCAGTCTCCTGGTAACTTTGGAGGACACCTTGGAATGAATTGCAGAAATTCACGTGAAGGTCATTTAAGCGCTATACCAGGAATGTTAATATTCCTTAGAGGAAGTGGAATTAGGCTATGTTCCCAACATTCTTGGTCTGTGTACTGAATAGTTCAAGAGGCAAGGGGGAAAGGCAATGTTTGAAGTAGTGGCGGGTAGGAGAAAAGGCAGGCATTGAGGAGAGGTGTTGGAATTATTCTCCATAAAAGCTTTTATATCTTCTCACCCAAAGTCCATGACTATTGCTGCAGGATTACACACTAATTCTATTAATTCCCTGCTTAAAATCTTTCATCCCAAGGATGCTTCCCATTGCATCCTTGGTTTGACATTCAGATTTGATTCTTCCTGTATCTCCAAATTCATTTCTCAACACCACCCTCCCACCTCCAAACTCTTGCAGACTCCATATGCTCTCTCCTTTTAATGCCTTTTCTCAGCTTGAACTCTCTCTGTCTCTCTCTCTCTCTCTCTCTCTCTCCTTCTCTCTCTCTCTCTCTCTCTCTCTCTCTCTCTCTCTCTCTCTCTCTCTCTCAGAATGCCCTTTCCCACCTTCACCTTTCATTTTCTATTTATTCTTGTTTCATTTTGGGTTTTTTGTTTTATTTTTTTATTTTAATTTTTTGTACTGGAGGTTTAAGTCAGGGGTGCTTTACTACTGAGCTACATCCCCAGCCCTTTTGGCTTTCTATTTTGAGACAGGATCTCACAAAGTTGCTTAGGGCCTCGCTAAATTGCTGCTGAGGCTGGCCTTGCACTTGCAATCCTCCTGTTTTAGTCTCCAGAGCTGCGCTGGGATTACAGGTGTGTGTCACCACACCCGCTCTCTATTTATTCTTTAAGATATTAAGATGCCACCATCCCTGACACCCTTCTGAACTTGATCTCCCTCTAGTTACCTTTGAGCACCTCAGGCAGATCTCTATCACAGTCTTTATTATAGGATGCTGTAATCATCTTTGCTTTTGTTTGTTTGTTTTGTTTCCTTGGGTAAACTAAACTATAAATTCTATTAATTATTTTTGTGTATCTGGTGCCTTGTACAATGCCAGTCACTTGTAGAAGCTCAATAAATATTCATAAGTTAACTAATTAGGTATAGGTTGAAGGTAGAAACATTCCAAACAAATGGCATTGGCATAGTGCCATAGAATACAGCTGGCCTTGTCTCCAGGCCTCTCCTGGGCGTGAGCCTGGAGCTCCCAAGGCACCTAGGAGCTGGGTGCTATGAGTACACACCAAATCACACTGTTCTTTCCCCTGAGGCTTCAACTCCGAACTCCATGCTCTCTGTCTTTTAGACACTGTTCCTGTTTAAACCACTTGGTTCTTTTCCCTTCACATTTCTGCTGTCCTCATTATCTGTGCTATGTGTTGGTTATGAGTTTCTTTGTCTATTTTTGCATGCATAGGGTGTGGGCCTTGTCTCCTCCACCCAGGCCAAAGTTCCCCAGTGGCCATGGCTCTCCACCAAGCCCTTTGCAGTGCTGTGTGCACAGTGGGGTTGCCTCCTTCACTGGCCCAGAGACTGCTTGGGATAATTCATCCATCCTACAGTCCAAAGTCATCACTGCAAGAGGTTAATTTTTTAGCTTTTCCTCATGACTGTTTGTTTCTACTGTATTCTGAGCCCTGTAGGATGCTAAGTTACTAAACACTGAAGATTTCATTTCAGTTTCAGGGATGTCTAATGAGAAGTTGTTCTGTCTTAATCTCAAAAAGCTCAGAACAATGAAACCAAATGTGACATCTCAGTCAGGTTGGAATATACCTATCCTCTCCTAGTGCACATTTTGAAGGAGGAGTAAATGTGGAGTTTGGCCTTTCAGGGATCAGGATTTCCTGAAACACTATGTCTCTTTTTATATTATGTTATAACTCTAGACCATAGGGAATATGTTTTTATGGGTTATTTGTGTATTTAAAAAATTAGAGGGTTATGCTAAACCATTTTCATTCTCATCCAGTGGTCTGTGCTTGAGAAATGGATGGCTAAAATTAGGAGCGCCGCCTGTAACACTGGGGTGGTTGGAAGTGGCCCACAAAGGAATCAGATTCATGACCTTGGCCCTATTACCACAAAACCAACTAGGATGTGGGCCCAGAGGCCTGGAAAACACGGAGCTTGGCAACAGCTCTCTTGAGAAAGAGCAGGCTACCCTGTAGGTGAGCAGTTAAAGATCCCCATGGCTTCTGTGGCAGTCTCAGAAGGGATCCCTGGTGACCAGCTTTCCCCCTAACATGGCTTTTTATTTGAAATGGTTTTGCCTATGTCAGTAGGTAGGAATACGCCACGGTAAATGCCCTTCAAGCAGTATGTTGTGATGGTGACCAAGCAGAGGACTAGGGTCTGCATCCTAGCACAACCACTTGGTTGCTATCTCATCTTGGGTAGGTTGCTTAACTTCGCTCGACCTTATTTCCTCGCGTTTAAGAGGAATAGTAATGGCACCTACTTCATGTGTTTGCCAGGGGATTAAAGGAGAAAGGCACATAACATGCTTAGCCCTGTGCTTGGAAGGTGGCAGAAATTCAGTGGTAGCTGTCCCTCAGATATTAGTAATATTAGGAATAATTATAATAAGAAGCCATATTTAAAGTGATTGCAACAAGACAGGACCCATGTTGGCTGTGCTGTCCAGCTACAATCCCAGTCCCTGCTCCCTGCTTTCTTCCAAGATGACCCAGCTCTATCCAGGGCTGCTTAGTGAGGTAAGAATCTTGGCCAGTGTCCAGCTGCCTGGGCATGACCCCTGAGCTGGCAGCAGTGGGAGGAGGTGCAGAAGGGGCAGGGGAGAAATCGGGTATCAGTGGGCGGGCTAGGGGAGGAAGTAGGTTTGTGGTGGGGTGAGGGCGGGATATAGAACGGGGATGGGCAGCGTTTGAGAGATTTTGAACCAGAAGGAAGGCAGTTGAGAAGAAAAAAATAAAAGCCACATCTTGTCTTGCTGGCCTCTTGGTATCATTTTCTGACAATGAAGAATCAGAAAGAAGACCCAATGAAAGGTTTCTAGGGTATCACAAAATATCAGACTTTTTATTAATTTTTAAAATTTTTTGTTTTGGTTTTGGAGGGGGTCTTATTACTGTCTGACCTGTAACTCCAAAAAAAAGAGAAAGAAAGAAAAAAATGGGCTGTGTTTTACAGATGGTCAGACCATTAGACCAAGATCAAATGTACCTTTTTCACCCTAAAAATCTTGTTGCACAACCGGGTGTTATTTCCACAGGCGAATGAAGTAACTCTGCTCTTGACATCTGCCCCATGTGACTATTTTTTCTCTTGTTTGTTAACCCAGTAATTAAACAGTCATGACAGAGAAACAGTCCTCCAGGTTGGTGGGGCATGGACCTGGGAGGTCATCAGCACCTAATGGGGACATCTCCAGAAACAAGGCAGTCTATCTTGGGCCATTGGAAGGAAGTAATAGAACTGGTCTCCACTTTCGGGGACCAAGTCTGATGCTTTTTTTTTTTTTTTTTTTTTGGTACCAGGGATTGAACTCAGAGGCACTCGACCACTGGGCCACATCCCCAGCCTTTTTTGGTATTTTTATTAGAGATAGGGTCTCACTGAGTTGCTAAGTGCCTGGCCATTGCTGAGGCTGGCTTTGAACTCTTGATCCTCCTGCCTCAGCCTCCCAAGTGCTGGGATTACAGGCATGCGCCACCATGCCTGGCTAAGTCTGATGCTTCGTGTCCTTCTTCAGTCATACAGTTATCCAACTAAGAGGCAGCTTGGTGCAGATGACAGCTGTGTCCCAAGGAACACTGGGAAGCTTCTCCTGTCACAACAGGAAGTCATGAGGAACAGGATTTCAGAAGCAAAGATTCTTCGGGGCCTGTGGAGACACCCACCTGCCTCTCTGTCCTCTCTGTAATTTCCTTTTATTTCTTATCTCTCACTTTTCCATCCTCTTTTGTAGGCTTTTGTCTCTAAGCTTTCACCAGGTTTTATTCTGGGGAGGGGGACAGGGGTGAAAGATTTAACCAGTTGATCTAGAATTCTGTGTCTCCTCCCCTACCCCATGAAATGGTCTATTGTTGGGAACAGTCTATTGTTTGAAGTGTCTCAACTTGGTTGTTGTGTCCTCACCTCAAATTTTGAACATTCAAATCACCCTCTCATCCTCATCTCCCAAATCAGTACAGTTTCCTTATTTTTGTTAAACAGGACCACCATTTACCCAGTCATTCATCTTTGCATTGCCCCTGATGGATTTACAAATGGTCTCCAGCAGATTAGGCTAACTCTTGACTCATCTGAAATATCCCTCATCAACTGTCACTCCTGTGCAGTGCAAGCCCTTTTGACTTCCTCGTTCCTGAGTGGTAGCAGCTTCAATTAGACCTCCAGGACTCACTCCTTCCTGCCCAGCATGCCCACATGAAGCCTCTGGAGTAAGTGGAGATTGTGTTGCATCACTTTTGTGTGCACAAAAGCCTCACCACTGCCTTTGGTTAAAAAGCCCAACCAGGTCCCCAGCGTGGCATTCCCCACATTCCTCTGCTGGCTGGCTGCCCAATTCCCTGGGGCAATCACCCCATCCCCAAAAGACACAGCCTTGTCTGGCTGCTTTTAATACTGCACCCTGCCTGGTATGTGGGAGATGCTAACATAGAGGAAGGAAGAAAGGGAAGGAAAGGGAAAAGAAGGAAGGAAGGAAGACCTGAGGACACAGCTTTATCTCCTCCACAAACCCTTCTCTAGGTGCCCTAGTCCTCACTTCCACCCCCCTCCTTTCAACTCCTCCCCCACTGGTGTCTACACCACTCATTAAAAGACAAACAAGAAGGGCTAGGTGCAGTGGAGCATGCCTGTAATCCCAGTGGCTCTGGAGGCTGAGGCAGGAGGATTGCAAGTTCAAAGCCAGCCTCAGCAACTTAGTGAGGCCCTAAGCAACTTCATGAGACTCTGTCTCAAAATAAAATATATTTAAAAAAATGGGGTGTGTGGGGCTGTGGCTGTGGCTCAGCGGTGGTGCACTTGCCTGGCATGTGTGAGACATTCTCAGCACCACATATAAAAGGTCTACCAACAACTAAAAAAAATTTTTTTAAAGTGGGGGGTAGGTACTAGGGATGTGGCTCAGTGGTTAAGTGTCTCTTGGTTCAATCCCTGGCAAATCCCGTCAAAAAAAAAAAAAAAAAAAAAAAAAAGAAAGAAAGAAAAAGAAAAAAAGAAAGAAAGACAGAAAACCGCAAACCCTTTTTATTACAAAAATTTCTAGACTTACATAACAAACACTCGTGAACCAATCAGCCAGCTTCAATAACCATCAAGTTTTACCACACTTATTTCATCTATTGTCCCCCACCCCCACCACTACCCCTTTTTTTTCCTTTTTCTTTCTTTTTCTCTTTATTTATTTGGGTCAGTTTACTCCCAAATACTTTAGCATGCATCTGTAAAAAGTAATTTGCTTACATAACCAGAATGCTATTATCATACCTAATAAAATTGGTAACAATTCCTCATCGCCTGTTACTTAGTATCTATTCAAGTTTCACAAAGAGTTTTTTTTAAAGGCCATTTTCAGACTTGGTATTTTAATTAAGATCCAGAGTCAGGTCTGTTATTCACTGTATTCAGTTATGTCTGTAAGGTTGCTTTAAACTCTTTCATTTATTTATCTAGTTATTCAGTTATTTTTTTGGTGATGGTGGTGGGCTTAAACCTAGGGCTTCACACATGCTAAGTGCATGCTCTGATACTGAAATACACCTCAGCTGTCTTTTAACTCCTTAAAAACTGGAATAATCTCTTCTTTGCTTTTTATCCCATGCCATTGACTAAGTAAATAAATAACAAACCAGGTTAACTGTCCTGTAGAAAGTCTGACCTTCCGGATTTGCCTGGTTACTTACTTGTGGTATCATTTATAACATGCTCATTTCAGCTCACATACATTTCCTTTCCCTGTCTTTGACCTAACTTTTGCATTTGTATGTAGTCCTGGTTCCTGGGGGAAGTACAAAGCTCCCAAAGAAATTCTGATGTGTGAGTGTGTATGCGTATGTGTGTGTGGCTTCAGTGCTAGATCCTCGATAAGCATTTATGTTCAATACATTTGTTGAACTTCACTATCTGCATAATTGTGTGTGTGTGTGTGTGTGTGAGAGAGAGAGAGAGAGAGAGAGAGAGAGAGAGAGAGAGAGAAAGAGAGAAAGAGAGGAGACAGGTTCTTTTTTAAAATTTTATTTCGTGGTACTGGGGATCAAATCCAGAGCTTCACATGTACTAGGCAAGTAGTCTGTCACTAAGCTACATCCCCAGCAGGAGATCAGTTTTTAAACTGTGTTTCTGGTCCTGTTAATTATACAGGACAGTGACTCTCAAACTTGCACATGCACCAAAATCACCTGAAGAGCTTGTTAAAAATATAGAAATAGATAATGCTTCTCGAGGAAAGCATATTAGCGAGGAGATGAAGGCCAAGTTTAGAACATGGGAAGTGCCTGTATAGAAGGGATGGGTGTGGGACATAAAGGAATCCATTCTGCAAGAATGAGGCAGGGGACAGAAAGAATAAACTAATAGGAATTATTGTAAGGAAAATATCAAGTTAGGCCCTGAGAATTTCTAATAGGTTCCCATCTGTTGCTGCTGGCCCAAGGACCAATCTTTAACAATCACTAATACTAGCCATGAACTTCAAAAAGTCTCTAAACCCTGGTGCCCAGGCCATTGCTACAGTACTAATTCCCAAGGCTGCCTGCTCCTCAGGTCTCTCTGGGCTCAGTGAGTGGCCTGGGCATTTAAACCTTTTGATGAGGAGGAGCTACTTTGAGGACAAGTTCTCCAGGTGGAGAAGAATGAGGTGAGGAAGTTGACAGTGAGGTAGAGGAGTGACTTGTTTGCATGGAGGAAGAGATCAGCTAGGTTCTGGAGTCACAGAAAATTTGCAAAGAGTGATGGGGAGCAGGGGCCTTGCCCAGGCTGGGTCCTGGGTTCTTCAAGCAGAGGTCTCTGGGTTCAAAGTGTGTACTTGCGCTTCCACCTGTGTAGTGGTTCCTACCATCCTTCACACGGGAGCACCACAGAACTGCAGGGCAAGACAGGACTGAGTTTTGTCAACCCCTGTCCCCACTTCAGTGTCCATCATCCAGATATGGGAGGAAAAGATGCACAACACAAGACAACTTGAAAGTCTTCTGAGAGCATTCTAAAATCAAAGTGATTAAATAAAAAATCTTGCTTTGCCTAACATCCTCAACAAAACTATTTTTTCTATCCCACACTTATTTCTTTTCCTACAGACAACGGCTAGTGATGTCTTCATATTTTCCTGTGATATTTCCTTTACTTTATTCTTTCAGTCCTCTACCTCATTCTTGGGGAATGGATTCTTGTATCTCTCACCCAGCCCTTACATATTAGGAACTTCCCCTGATCTAAACTTGGCTTTCATCATCATCTTCTTTTTTTTTTTAATACCTTTATTTTGTTTATTTAGTTTTTTTTTTTTTTTTTTTTTTTTTAATGTGGTGCTGGGGATTAAACCCAGTGCCTCACACATGCTAGGCAAGCACTCTAGCACTTAGCCCCTTGGCTTTCATTTTCTTATTGACGTACTCTCCTTGAGAAACATTATCTATTTCTATTGCTTCAACTTCCACCCATATGTTCATGGCTCTATCCCCAGCCTAGACATCTCACCCTCCAGACCACTGTGCCAGCTTCCAGCTAGATGTCTCCCCCTGATGGCTCACAGGGTACCTCCAACTCAGCACATTTAATTCGTCCTATTTTTCTATCCCAACCGTTACCTCTTAGCCCTTCCCCCAGCCTTGTATTTTATCACTGTTTCTCCTGCTGTCCCAAACCCTGCATCACACCTCTTGTGTTGTTTCAAGCTTGAAATCAGGGAATGCTCTTCAATTCTCTTTTCCTCACCTAGCCTCTCTCTAATTGTCCATCAGGTCTTATCTCTTCACCCCTGAAATATCTTCAGAATTCATACTCTTCTTGCAATCTCCTTTATCTTCACCTTAGTTCTGATCCTCCTCATCTCTTTCCTGAATTGCTGCAATGTGTCAGTGAGAGCTATTGTGAATTAAGTGCATACCCTGTGCCAGGAACATGGTGCCTAACCCCTTACCTGATTTAATTACAAGCCAACGAGGTAGACACCACCATCCTCATTTCACAGATGAAAAAACAGAGGGTTTAAAAGTATTCAGTAAATTGATCAAGAGCCCTGCTTTTTGGAAAGTAGTAGCCAAGAGCCTGTGTTTTTTCCCCATATTTTTATTGGTGCACTATAGTTGTTCATAATGGTGGGATTTGTTGTTATATATTTGTGTGTGCACACAATATGACAATATAATTTGGATAATATCATTCTCCAGCATTTCCCCTTTTCCTCCCTCTTCCTTCCACCTGGTTCCCTTCTTCTACTGGTCTTCCTTCAATTTTTATGAAATCCCCTCGACCCCCAACTCTCTTTTGTTTTTTCTTCTCTAGCTTCCACAAATAAGAGAAAGCATATGACTCTTGACCTTCGGGGCTTAGCTTATTTCACATACCAGATGTTCTCAAGTTCCCTCCATTTTCTTGCATAAGACATAATTTTATTTTTCTTTTTAAGAGCCTGTGTTCTTAACCACCACCCTGTACTCATGTGTTCCCAAGCTAGGTTTTGTGTGTCCCAACCTTGGCACACTGGAATCACCTGGGCTTTTAAAGACTGCATTATGCCAGCCTTATGAGCGGGGTCGGGGTTGTGGCTCAGTGGTAGAGCACTTGCCTAGCCTGAATGAGGCACTGGGTTTGATTCCCAGCACCACATTTAAAAAAAAAAAAAAAGAAAAAAAGAAAAACAATAAAATAAAGGTATTGTGTTCACCTACAACTAAAAAAAAAAAAAAAAAAAAAAAGACCTTGAGGGTGGGGCCTGCATGAGTAGTTACAAAGTCCCCTCAGGCAATTGTCATGGACAGTCAGGGTCACCCTCTGATTTACTGCTTCTGCAAGACCACTTTCCCTGTTTCCATGCCTGCACCAATCCAGAATCCTGTCCAGTTATTCTTTTATAAAGTACCACCATGTTACTGTCCTGCCCAAACACCTCAGTCATCCCCTCTGTCTATAGAATAAAGGCCAAATTCCTCAGCGAAGCGTCCAGACCCTTTACAGCTTGCAGCCTCATCTCTGAACTCCTGGCCTTTATCCCTTTATCCCTACCTGCAGGTACACCATGCACTTGAGATTTCCAGCACCTTTGCTCACTATTTGCTCAGCCCAAAGTGGCCATTCCTCCTTCCCTTCCACCCAACCCAATCTCTACTCTGGCGAATAGCTTCTCTGTCTCTCTCTTTTCACAAGCAGTTAAAATGTTACCTCTACAATTTCCCCAGATGGTATGGATATGTTTTAGTCAGCTTTTCCACTGCTATAATCAAAAGGCCCAACAAGAACAATTGTAGAGGAGGAAAAGTTTATTTGGGGGCTCACAGTTTCAGAGGTCTCAGTCCATAGATGGTCAACTCCATTGTTCTGAGTCTGAGGCCAGGCAGAACATCATGGCTGAAGAGTAAGGTGGAGGAAAATGGCTCAAGAAATCACACCAGGAAGCAGAGAGAGAGCGCTCCTAATGAGGACAAAATATAAACCCCAAAAGCACATCTCCAGGGATCAACCTCCTGTAGATACACCCTACCTGCCTACAGTTACCACCAAGTTAATTCCTATCAGGGGATTAATGCCCTGATTAGATTAAACCTTTTATAACCCAGTCATTTTATCTCTAAACTTTCTTGCATCATCTCACACATAAGCTTTTGGGAGACATCTAACCTAAACCACAACAGGATGGCTTCTCCTTTGTTCTCTTGGTAATCTGCTCAGTTACTCCAAATTGCATAATTTATTTATATATTTGTGTCCCTCAAATGACTTTGAGGGGCTGGGGTTGTAAGCTCAGTGGTACAGCACTTGCCTAGAATGTGTGAGGCCTTGGGTTCAATTCTGAACACCGCATATAAATAAATAAATTAAATAAAGGTCCATTAACATCTAAAAAAAAAAAAAAAAAAGACTTTGCGTCTCAAGAAGATCTGTGTCTTGGTCACCTTTCTACCTTTATGACCTAGTCCATGTTAGGCACTTTACAAATGATGAATTGATGTATGGGTGAGCTCTGGGGACCCTTGCCCAGTTATGCTGCGTACTGTCACCTGGCTCTATCCAGCAGTGGTCAAACGCAGTTCCTGAGCCAGGCGCAGTGGTGCATGCCTGTAATCTCAGCACTTGGGCGGCTGAGGCAGGAGGATCAAGGGTTCAAAGCCAGCCTCAGCAATAGCGAGGCACTTAGCAACTCAGTAAGACCCTGTCTCTAATAAAATACAAAAAAAGGGCTGGGGATGTGGCCCAGTGGTCGAGGGCCCCTGAGTTCAATCCCCGGTATCTCTCTCTCTCTCACACACACACACACACACACACACACACACACACACACACACACACACAGTTCCTGGAGTCTGCTGGGTCCAAATTCCAGTTCTGACCTCCTGGCAATGTTACCATGGCCTCTCACTGGAGACTAACCTTATCTATTCCCTTGAAGCTTCATCTCCTCACTTGTAAAATGCGAATAGTGATACTACTCACTTACCTCAAAGGATTAAATCGTGATGATTAAATGAGATTAATCCATGTTAAGGATGGCACAGGGCCTGGCACATAGCAAGCACTCAGTAACTGTCCATTATTATTAGCTTAGAAAAGAGACTTCCAGTGTATTGATGACACT
This sequence comes from Tamias sibiricus, assembly GCA_025594165.1. NCBI lineage: Eukaryota > Metazoa > Chordata > Mammalia > Rodentia > Sciuridae > Tamias > Tamias sibiricus. The sequence goes on along the minus strand of CM046669.1, from coordinate 44,749,201 downwards.
AATGGAGAAGTATTTCTACATACGTGTATGTGTGTGAAGAGATGCATGGAAAAATGCTCACTGCGGTAATAGTAGTTTTTTTTTCTACTTATATTTTTTCCTTATCGCTAGTATTTGTTTCACTATAAAGACCAATTTTTATGTACACTTAGCCTCTTCAACTGCCAAAATACACACACCCATATGTACATACAAACACTGCAACCCCCTGATATACAAACCCAGAAACATACAGAGAAACCACAAACATACACACTCCCTTAGGAGGCAGAAACTCAGTCCAGATGTGACCCAGCCTCAGGGACATTGAGAACGTGCCTGCTTAGAATGTTTAAACCTCAGGCCATCTCTGGCTCACAGCCAGTAGCCGGGTGGGCAGGCACATTGCCAGCCCTGGAACCAGGAAATGGCATCCCTGTTCATCCAGACCTCCAAGTAAACAACCAACCTGGGCGTCTGGAGACAGATTCCTTATGAAGTGCAGACCCTGGAGAAGCGGTAGGCTGTGCCAATCTTCAACCCACGGAGGTGAGGAGCAGAGGGCAGGAGCCACCCCATAATACACAGGAATTTGGGAAGTTAACTGCCTTCTGGACCATGGTTTTCAGAGGAAAAGGAACTAACTAGTTTTGGGAAATGATTTGTATTTAGGCCTCCAAATTTAGGAAATGCAGGAGGAACTGGATGGAGGGAGCCAAATCTTACATTTTCGTTGGAAACTCTTCTTTCTTCCAGCGAATAAGAAAACTTGCAGTGACTTTTGAACTAGCCTTAGTGTTTAGGCCACAGTTTTTCTGGAGCTTAATATCAACTGTGTTATCATAAGCAGTCCATTCCTTGGTGGAGTGTCATGCCAACCAAGAAAAATCAGGTGTCACAATGACCTCCAGAAATGAAATCTGCTTTCTTGTTTACAAGGAGATGCTAAGAAGTATCAGGACAGAAATGAAGCCAACCTCTGGACCCCTGAAGCAACCCTGAGGTTAGGAGAAGAATCAAGGAGGGAGATTCGAAGCTAACAAAACAGGGCCCTGTCCAGGGTAAAGACCCTCAAAGGGTAGGCCTTGATGCCCTGGTGCCAGGCCCTGGTTTACCTCAGGTTGGGGACATCACAGTGTCAGGAAGCACTAAAGGTGCCCAGCTTAGGCCAGGAAAGGAAGAGGGAATTCCTTTGCCTATGAGGATCTGACCTCTCCTCTCAAAAAGTTGACATCGTAGTTAGGGATATGAGATGGGCACCCGTGAAACAATTCAAAGACAATCTCCAATGTTCTGTCTTGAGCAGTGGAGATCCTAAACTGTTGAAGAAGCTTGAAAAATATATAACCAGGGCCACCACATACACAACCTGTACACAGGGGCTATACAGTATATGACCTATACAATGGATCTCCTTCAGGACCGAGAATTTGTGCTGCACAACTTAACACTGTACGCCTCATGCATCACTGGTGGTCTGGGTCATCACCAGCTTAATGAGGGATCATCTGGGCAACCAGGGAAGGGGCAGTAGGAACATTAATAACCAAAGTTTGGGGACTGGGGTTGTAGCTCAGTGGTAGAGTGCTTGCCTAGCATGTGTGAGGCACTGGGTTTGATCCTTGGCACTGCATATAAATAAATAAAATAAAGGTCCATTGACAACTAAAAAATATTTTTAAAACAAAGAAAGAAAGAAAAGAGCTAGCACTGCTTTTAAAAAAAAATAATAACCAAAATTTTACTACCTTACAGCCTCCCCTATCAAATCAAGGCCTCAGTTCTTCTTCCGCCCGCCCCCCCCCCCAATTTCCTAGTTCTTTCTTTTTTAATTGAGAAATAGATAGGTATCACAAAACTTTACTGTACTAAAGTATACATTCAGTGGCTCTTAGTATATTCATAAGGTTGTATAACCATCATCACTATCTAGTTCCAGAACATTTCTTTCTTTCTTTTTTTTTTTGGTACCGGGGATTGAACTCAGGGGCACTCAACCACTGGGCCACATCCCCAGCCCATTTTTTTTTGTATTTTTATTAGAAACAGGGTCTCACTGAGTTGCTAAGTGCCTCACCATTGCTGAGGCTGACTTTGAACTCGTGATCCTCCTGCCTCAGTCTCCCAAGTGCTAGGATTACAGGTGTGTGCCACAGAACCAGATTGAACAGGGGCACTCGACCACACATCCCCAGCCCTTTTTTTGTATTTTTATTAGAGACAGGGTCTCACTGAGTTGCTAAGATATTGCCTGGCTTTGAACTCGCGATCCTCCCGCCTCCCAAAGTGCTGGGATTACAGGCGTGCGCCACCACGCCCGGCCCACAGAACATTTTTAAGACTGAAGAAGAAGCCTGTGACCCTGTGCCCACCTCCTCCCAGCCCCTGACAGCCACCAATCTGCTTCCTGTCTGTATGGATTGTATGCTGGGCATTCCATATAGATGGAGCAATATGATCTGAGGCCTTCTGTGTCTTTCCTTAACATCATGTTGTCAAGGTGCATCCATGTTGCAGCATGTTTTTGGTGCTATATTTCTTTTCCCAGTTATTTCAGGGCATCCTGGGTGATGTCTCCCAAGTGCTAAGACTTGAGTCTGACATCTTTCTGCTCCCCAGAAGCCATTTGGAAGAAGAACCTCACAGCTGCTACCTCTGTCAGTTCTGTCTTCTGGTTTTCTACGAACTGGAAATCCATCAGTCCTCTCTCCCCTGTAATGGAGATAAAGATTCAGTCCAGACTTGGGAATGTTGTCTCTTTCCCTACCTGAGTGCTGATTTTGTTCCTGGTCTCTGCGAAGGCTCCACTCTCAGCTTTTAGTCACATTTCTCTGGTTCCTGAAGGCAGACCTGGTCTTCCATTTCCCCATCTCTCTCACTCACCCTGGTTCTAGAAACCTGGATTGGGAGGAATCCCAAGACTGAACAAAACTTTTATCTTCAGCTGGGTTTCCCCCCAAAACATCCTAAGACAAGAACTAATGTAAAAATGATTGTTTTTACCTGCAAATTCTATGATTTTATTCTCTTTTAGTGCTGAGTAAATGGATGGAGTTGGAGAAAATAATGCTAAGTGAAGTTAGCCAATCCCCAAAAATAAACAAAGGTCGAATGATCTCTTTGATATGAAGATACTAACTTATAAAGGCAAGAGAGAGGGGATGAGAGGAATGAAAGAGCTTTAAATAGAACAAAGAGGAGGGAGGGTGGGGAGGGGGTAAGGGGATAGGAATAATGGCAGACTGAGTTATCCATGATTACCCTAAATACATGTATGAAGACACAATTATTGTAAAAATACTTTATATAAAACCAGCAACTTGAAAAATTGTGCTCTTTATATGTAATATGAAATGAAATGTACTCTGCAAAGATGTATAACAAATTAGAATAATAAAAAATTTTAAAAAAGTGATTTTTTTAAAAGGGAAAATCAGTAGGGGAGTGAGAAAGTAGGAGAGAGAACATGTGGAATCAAAAAAAAAGCATGTGAAATCAAGTGAAGTCCACAGAGGGTAACTTGAGCTCAATCCCACAGGACAGTGACAGCTTAAGTCAGACCTCAGAGTGTGGTGTTCATCCTCTGCATCTGTCAGTCATTGGTTAAGAGCTGTTCTCTGGGCAGGTAAAGTACAGGCCCTTCAGTTCTCTGTGGCACCATCTCTGACCGTACATTCATTAACCCCACCATTAGCTGAGAGCAGCCCTTTGACATGGAGATACTGGTGCCACTGTTAGAAGTAAAGGCATATGTTTCTGCTACATTCCTTTGTGAGATCCCTTTTCCCACAAATATATCATCAGAACCTCCAGCCTCATCTAGCACAGTGCCAACACTTGGTATTTGTTGGTTGACTGATTGATAGTAGGATAGACTTCAACAAAGGCCAAAAAGTAATTTTCTTTATGGTCATAATTTTCAATCATTTGAAAAAAGTGGAATACATTATATACACCTCTGGCTAACTCTTTTCCACTTAATTGTACATTTTGGCATGTGCAAAAGAAAGTGAAGCCAGTACCTGCTAGATTGTTGATGTAAAAGAAGGAAACTTAGACACTTGGGAAAACCTGCTTATGAAAAGTTACAGGTGAAAAACTTGATTGTCAACAAGTGTTCAGTGTTTGATAAGCCAGGAATGCGGGCTAATGTTGTAGGTGCTGGAGGTTCCTCTTGGGTGTCTGGAATGAGTCCCATTTTCTTCTTTTCCATAGTTCTCTGATTGGGCATGCTATGGAATCTCTGTTTCTCTGTTTCCTCACCATCTCTGCCCACTTCCCAAGGTGACATAAAGATGAAAATCATGGATGTGAAAGGCCTTGAGAAGCACAAGGTGCTCAGGAATACAATATAGGTTTTAAATGGCTTTTGACTTTTTAAAGGGGCTCTTGGGCAACAAAGAAGAACATATTGGAAGAGTGAGGCTGACAACGTACCATTGGGTCCTCAGTGAAGGCGGAGTCTCAGTGGGTATTCACGGTGATCCCAGGCCTGACCAGAGACAGTACGTTCATTAACCCCACCATTAGCCGTGACTTTAGACCTTGCAGGCGACAGCTGGGCTAATCATTAGAGGGACCCCAAGAGAACAGAGGTCAAGAGAGAAAGCAAAGGGGAATGTAAGAAAGGGTGAGGTGAGAGGGGCGGAAACGGAAGAAAATGTGTTGGGGAGAGAGGAAGGGAGAGTATGTGTAAGACAGAGACAGAAAAAAGATGTGAAGTAAACTGATAAAGTGGAGATAAAGGAGAGAGGAGATAAGAGGTGACAGTGCTGGAGAGTGATGGACACCACTGGCAGCTGCTCCTGCGACATCTATGACATGGGCTCCTCAGGCACTGGTTGGACACATTCTCGTCAGAGCCCCGCTCTCAACTCTTGGTATACCTTCCCCAATTATTTAAGGGGGAAAAAGTTGAGGAGGGTCTCCCAGGCAACCTGATCTTGACCCCTCCCACCCCATATTTCCTGCAGGCCTTGGGCAGAAGGTGGCCAGGACAACCAGAAAGTAGAGGCTATGACCCAGTCAGCAAACAGAGGGCTCTCAGTGAGTGAGCCAGCCTGTAAATTGTCCTTTTGTTTTGCAGGCTTTACGGAACACGGTTTTATTTCATGTGACTGTGCTATTTCAGGAGGAGTAAATATTGCCGGCGGTCTGTTTAAAAAGGCCAATGACCTGAAATGTTTTTTATTTTTTATTTTTTATTTTTTTCTTTTCTTTCCCATTTGAATCATCTCCAAGAGGCAGGCCTACCCAAGCATCATGCAGTTTTAATTCATTACCTTTCAATCCTAACCTTCCCTTTTTGTCTCATGATATGCAAGGCTGACAACAAAATGGGGCAAAGATATAGGGATAAAGAGGTGAAGCACTGGCCCAGGCTCGGGGACAGAAGGAAGAGATGTCCAGGGTGTCACCGGAAGAGGGCAGGGAGTCCTCAGCTCTCTGCTGCCTTCACTGCTTCCGGAGCTGGTGTTTGACCTATAATTATAGTCTCTTTCCTCTGATTTCCTCTGTGAAAATAGCAACATTCAGACTAAGTGCAGTGTAGGAAAAATAACACTACATAAAAGAATCAGGGATTTATAAATACAGTTAAAATTACAGGATTGTTACCCCCATGGTTTAGTTCTCTAAAGAGAAGGCTGGGAAGAGGGAGCACAGTTCTTCAAACTTGACTCAGGTCCTAAAATACCCAGGTGTGACTCTCTGGAGGCCAAGTCAAGCAGAGATTCACTGAAGGTTTTTTTCCACTGGATGCAAAAGCTTTTTTTTTTTTTTTTTTTTTTTTAAGAAGGATGTTGTTGGCCAGGATTTTTATTTGACTTCTTGAGGATTCTCACTTGCCATTTAATTGTTCAGTTTCTTCTCATCAAACATATTATCTCTAAGAAAAGATAGGGGGAGAAGATATCCATGTCTTGGCCCTAGACCTCTCAGTTTTCTGGGGCCTGCATTCATTCCCTGGGGCAGACAATGTGTTCATGTTGGAAATTTCATCTTACATGACCCAGCACTCTGGTCACAGCTGGTCCACACAGCCCTTTTGAGGGATGTCTTAACTTGGAGCAGATGAGAAATCATGGGCTAAGTTCATTTCTGGTGATGGAGACAGATGGAAATACAGCCATGGAAATGGAGACAGCCTATCTGCAGTGCAAGAGAAGGAAGCCACCATGAGTGAGGAAGGGAGGTGAGAGATAGAGACAAAGGTTGGGTGCACTGAAGTCTCTGGTTCCTGTGGTTCCTGAGGCTTGGATCCATGTTTCCCCAGCCTTTGCTTAATTTGGATAGTCAACTTTTACATGGATTTCATAAGCTAGTACTTTCCCTCTTTTGCCTAAATTGGTTCACGTGGGAGTTCTGATGTGTGTGACCAAAAGTCTTAACTAACACAATAGCGCAAGTGCCAAGAAGTCTGCAGAGAAGTTGACAAAGCAATGTTCTCATTGCAACATCTGAAGTTGGTTTCACAAGGGTTAAGGGCACACTGCTCTTCTTTTCAGAAAGATAAGTGTTAGGAGAAGAATGAAAATATCTCAAGTAGCATTTATGACCCAATAATTGAAAAAGAGGAGGAAAACTGGGAGGGAAGCTTGTGGCCTGGCCTCTGCCTTCATGTGAATCATGTACAAGCTTTCTAGACAGCCCATCTCCAGAAGAGACTACAATAATTACCTTCCCGTCACCCATGACATTATCTTAACTCTCACTATGGAGTCTGCAGTTGGCCACTGAGGAGGGCTGCAGAAGTGACTGACCATCTTTAGCATTACTGTCTTTCCTTTAGAGTTGACACCTCCCTGCAGAGTGATCCCAATATTCTCTGTGCCTCAGCGAGGCAAATGTAATGGCCTGGCATGATGGTGTAGAAAATGCCCTGCACTGGTGTAAGCTGCCTGTCACGGCCAGCCACGGCGCCGCCACGGGAGGAAAATTCTCGGAGGCAGAGTTAAGCTTTTGCTACTTTTACTTCTACTTTCTTAGAGCTTAGAGAGGGAAAGAAAGATTTTTAGAGAGAAAGATTAAAGCGAGCTTTTCTTCTTGTCTTCTTAGAGTCTTAGAGAGAAAGAAAGATAGAGCTTAGCTTTTTCTTCTTGTCTTCTTAGAGTCTTAGAGAGAAAGAAAGATAGAGCTTAGCTTAGAGAAAGATTAGAGCTTCTTTCTTCTCTCTTCTTTCTTCCTTCTTCTTTCTTCTGTCTTCTGTCTTCCTTGGGAGCCTCGGCCTAACTCTGACCAGTCATTACTTCTTCTATCTGGTTTCTCTTCTGTAACCGCTCTGCCTACGTTCTGATCGCTGATTCTTCTGACCGACCGAGTGACTGCCCGACTGACTGAATTCTCCGTTCTCCTAACTCGGACCGCTTTCACCCGGTTATATACCTTCAGGTTTGCGGGTGCCTACAGGTGCGTCACATACATATCAGGTGGAACCCATGGCTTCCAGCTAGCTACAACAGCCCTTCCTAATTAGGGCTCCTTCACACTGGGAATCTTAGCATCTGGATTCCAGCCAAGGTTTTGCTACCCGCCATTTACAGAAACAAGCTAAGACACTGGGTCTAGCTTCTCATCTGCTAAATAAGGGCCTGATGATCTCTGAAGCCCCTTCCAGCTCTCATATTCTGACCGTTCGGTCAACTATGGGCCTAGAATTGTTCTCCACAATGACCAGTATTTGCTTTTCACCAAAAACAGGGATAAGAAGGGAAGAGAGAACAAGAAATCCTTTTTTAAAAATATTTAAGGTGATATGATTCTTTTTACAAAATTAAGGTCATTTCTAACATATCGTTAAGTTTTTAAAAAATAACAGGTTTATTGTATAAGAAATGCATGTTTTGTGTAGCCAAATGTAAATACAAATAAGCAAAAGAATATAACCTGTAAACCTTCCTATCAGAGATAACTTCTATTAATGTTTTATGTGTATAAATTAAAATACTTTCTATAAACATGCTATGTTTGGGGGTATCCCCCAAATTTTATGTATTAGGAACTTAATCCCCAAAGTCATGTGTTAATTGTATTTGGAGGTGGGGCCTTTAGCAGGTAATTAGGATTAGATGAGGTCATGGGGATGGGGCCCCCTCTTTATAAGAAGAAGAAGAGAAAGTGGAGCTAGCATGACTCCTATTTCTCACCATGTGATACCCTCTACCATATCATGACCCAGCAGAAAGTCCCTCAGCAGATGCCAAGCTGAGGTTGGCACCATGCTATTGGACTTCCAGAAACATGAGGTGAATAAACCTCCATTCTTTATAAATTTCCTGGTCTGTGGTATTCAGTTATAGAAACAACAACAATAAATAGGCTAAAGCAACATGCAAATACATTTTTCTTTATGAAAATAGGATCTGTTTTTCAAGTTGTTTCAACAAATATATTGAAAAAACATTTTTTTTTTTGTTAAAACATATACTTACATAACATTGATTTCAATTGCTATATGGTAATCTGGTGTTTGGGTGTACCTGAATTTATTTAAACAATCCCTTATGGCTGGATAGTTGGATAGACTTGTTTTTCAGTAGTAGTACCAATATTATAAACATACCTTGTGCAAATATGTATATTTTTTCAGGCTTCTGAGTGAGCAGTAAGCAGCAACTCAGCATGATTAGGGAGATAGAGCTATCACACCCCTTCTGGATTCATATGTTATGCAAGCTCTTTCAGGTTGCAGTGAACCATTTGATTCCTCTCTACCATGCAACCTCTACCATTCTAGTCACAACTGATTGCATCGGCATCTACTTCTCCTGTAACGGCAGCTATCTGGAAGCAGACCAAAAGCCTCTGAGGTGTCTGGCAGGCGACCTATTCCCTAAGACATTTTCATATTCTGGCTGGACACTAGGCAAGCTGAACAAATTCTCCCTTAGGGCATTAAATGCAAGACTTATGAGTAGCCTCAGTAGCAAGGGCAGGAGCAGACACAGTGCTAGATTCAAGGGTTAAATCCCATCAACTGGAGCCACCAGTGGGTCCCTCACAATCTGAGAAGAAGAAATGCCATCCAGTGGGGTTCCCAGAGCCACCTTCCCTGACTCCAGGTAACTGAACAAGGAAGGTAAAGGTGTGACCTTTTGGAGCCAGAGAATGTGGAGCCTGACTCCAGCATTTCTTACCTGTATGATCTTTGGCTAGTCCCTTCACCTTCCTGTTCCATGTTTCCCCATCTGAAAATGAGAATATTAAAAACTACTACAAAAGATCACTGTGGCAAATAAATGGGGAAAATATAAATATATATGTAAACATATAAATTTATATAAATATATATAATCCTTTAGAAGAATGCCTGGCATACAGCTGATATTATCATGCCTCTGCCAGCCAGCTTGGTTGTACCTGGAATCTCAGGGGCTTAAAGAGTCTCACAGGTCACTGATATCCACAAGGACAAACTAATGACTTCAGATATCCTATTATTAGTTTACTCTGTAAGTGCTCCTGATTCCTCCAGCAGATTGGTGAACTCCTTGAGTTCATGGCCATGTCCACTGCGCCCTCCACTGTGCCTTGCAGTGGTTGATTCTGCTGACTGGTGGGAATGCCTTTTCCTTGCAGACCCAGCACAGCCGGTTTGGACCAGTGTAGCGGGCAGCTGGGCCAGCAGCCTAGCTCCCCTCCCCGCAGGGCAGCCTTCCAGAATCAGTGCTCCCTGGAGGGCAAAACACCCGCAGCCCTCACAGCAAGCGGAAACCCTGTGTTGCATGCAGAGCCAAAGCCTTGCGACTGGAAGTTGTTGTCACCTACTTTGCTTTGCAGGCTTAGAAAAACATCTCCGTTGAAGCGAGCCCAGAACCTCCATTGGCATTGCCAGAGCAGACAATATGTAGAGCTAAAATCTGTTTTGGGGACATCTCCTTCCAGAAAGTCAGGATGTTTGCCTGCTTCCTAAGTGGAATCCCCAAGTCACCCACTGTGGCTTCCCTCTCTGATGTATCCCTGAGCCTAGAACCCCAGGCAAATAATGGAATGAAGTCAGCGAATATTGATGGTCCTTCTCACCCTTTCCATCTCCTCTGGACACACCTGCCGTCCTACCTATGCCACCAAACATGGGCCTGATTGCCCAGCAACTACCAACACTCCAGTTTCTTGTTAGGTGGAGAGAAGTCTAAATAAACAGGACAGCTAGAATGGAAGGAGCTCCACAGCACCCACAGCAAGTTTAGAACTCAAGGCTTCTGAGGACAGGGATTCAATTTGCTTTTAGCACTACTTAGTGCTGGATATTCTACTGGGTGTGTTGCATAATCATATTAACAGCCAAGACATAGCACACACCACCTGATGACTATGCTATGCCAAGCATCTTACACATGCTGACTCATTTAATCATTATCAAAAACCATTGAAGTGGACTGGGAATGTGGTTCAGTGGTAGAGTGCTTACCTAGCATGCCTAAGGTCCTGGGTTTGATCCCTAGCACCCAAATAAATAAATTGAAGTAGGTAGTATTATTTGCTTCATTTTACAGTTGATAAAACTGAAGCACAATAACTTGTTCAAGGCCTTACAGCTACTAAATGGCATACCTGAATGTGCACATAATCTTTATTCAAAAAGCTTTACCGTTCAAGCTTAAATAGGATTATGTATGCATGTAGACATTTAATTCTTATGGTACCTCTGCTAGTGAGGCAAATGTGGTCCCATTCTATGGATGAGAAAACTGAAGCTCCGACAGGTTAAATACGTTCAAGTCACATAACTTGCAAGTGGCAAATATTGTGCCAACTTTGTCTGGCTCCACCACACCATGGCACAGGAAGAAAGCCTTGCAAAATGACAGGAAACTGCTCAGTGAGCTTTTCAAAGAAGGCAACTGCAAGATTACAAAAGTTGAGAATGTGTAAATCAAGTCTGCTGGAGGTAGAACTCAGGCCCAGCAAAGGGTGGAGGCTCTGGACCCAAATTTATGTTTACCTGTCCTGTTGCTACTTTCAAACCACACCGATTAGCCAGATTGGTAAATTGATACTGGCAAATTTCTAAATGCCTTTTAGAGAGGTGAACCTTGCAATGCTGGGAGGGAAAAAAAAAGGGGGGGGGGCTCTTAATGCAGCCAAATATCAACTGGAAAAATCTCAAAGCTCTTCTCATCCTCCCCATTCACTTCCTAAACCATTTCATTTGTGGGGGTGGGGGTGGGGGGGTACCAGGGATTGAATTCAAAAGCACTCCACCACTGAGCCACATCCCCAGCCCTATTTTGTATTTTATTTAGAGACAAGGTCTCACTGAGTTACTTAGCACCTCACTGTTGCTGAGGCTGGCTTTGAACTCGTGATCATCCTGCCTCAGCCTCCCAAGCCCCAGGGATTACAGACATGTGTCACTACACCCGGCACTGTCTCATTCTTTAATCTTCTTTTCTCCTCTGCCCCTAAGGTTTTTCATTCCAGCTTCAAGTTATCTTTAGCTCCAGGTAGTTGCAATCCTAGAGTCACAGAGCTACAAGGAAACTCAGAGAGGACCCACTGCCTCTGTCTGTTTTAAATCTACTTCAAGCAACAGTTACCTCTTTGGGGATGTTTAGGTATTTTCTCCCTGCCTGAAGTAGGTTTGCTCTTGTTAGTGGGGTTGAGTGATCAGCTAGTGGCAGAGTTATTTTAGGCACCTAAAGGCAGCTCCTTAGAGATGACTTTGTTGGCCAATTCCCTACTACCGCCACCACCACCAGGCCAGGTCCTTACTGGGAGGACCAGAGGGTCTATCCTGCCTTTTCCAAACCCAAAGGAACTCTTGGAAGGGCTACGAGGAGTACAGAAATAAATAGAATCTATTCAGGAACCACATGAAGATAACAACAATACCATATGACTGTCAACAATCTGGAACACCTATAAGGAGTTTCATATGAGCTTGCAAAGCAGAAACTATCAGTGCCTTCAGGGGTCCAGAAACCTCACAAAGGAGAAGGCCCCAGGAAGGAACTGGGGCCCAGAGAAGCTGCAGGCCTGGAAGACAGCATGGTTTTTCCATTGAAGGCAGGTGGCACAGGTTTTGCAATCTGACCTTTCCCTTGCTACCCGTGAAACTACAACCACTGACACACCTTGGCATTCCCAGGCTTTCTTTTCATTGTACAGCTGTCTGGGTGGGTCCCCACAATAAAGAGAAAATGAATGATGACTATAAAATTAAATTGTATTTTAGATCGATCTTTATCATCTTTTTCAGGCACTAATTGATTACCCAGCTCCTTGCAGACTGACTGAGTGAGATCTGACCAATAGAATAGAGCCATATGCTGAGCTCAGCATCTTCAGCCGCTTCCATGCTGTGGCTACCTTCCTGGCTGTGGCACTGTTGAGGCCTGAATCTCCCAAGATAACGATTTGTCTATGGCGCCAGCAGGCACAACAGGACACCAATAATCTTAGTTGCATACCAGTTGTTTCTCAACAGAAGCTAACGGCAGGTACTAATTAAATGTCTACTAAGTGTCAGGTACTCTGGTGAGTGCTACATGTGCATTATCCAATGAATCAGTATGTTACTGCCATTTTACAGATGAGAAAATCACAGTATAAGAGATTAAGTCACTGCACCAAGGCTCCCCACTGAATGGTGAACTGAAAGACTGCCTCATTACTGACATCTCCCATGCACCTAGAACAGTGCTAGACACAAGGAAGATGTTCCATATGAATTCTTAGCTGGGCATGTGGCTCAGTGGTAGAGTGCTTGCCTAGCATGTGCGAGGCCCCTGGGTTCCAACCCCAGTGCTGCAAAACAACAACAACACAAAAAACAACAAAAAAAATACTAAATGGATGAATGGACAGGTTCTAAATGGTGCAACAAAGAGGGAATATGCTCTTCAGAAAGGAAAATGTAAACAGGGAAGCAGAGAGGAATATATTCTGCAGGCTAAGTAGAAGAGCTATGGTAATCGACAGCTGTTTCAGCCTCCCCTTTCTCTGCGTATTTATCCCATTGAGCATTTTGAATGGGAAGTGTCTGACTACTCTGTGGGTGTACGTATTGGTTGCTAATTTTGGAACACTTGTGAATCCTGGGCCCAGAGTCATGACCAAGACTGGTGAGTCATACTCCCCATGCAGAGCACCTCCACACAGGCTCTCAGGATAACCAGAAGTCCCCAGTGTGTCCCCTGCTTAGGCTGTCTCATTTTACCTTCTTTTTTAAAAAATATCTTTTTAGTTGTTGACGGACCTTTATTTTATGTGTATGTAGTGCTGAGAATCGAACCCAGTGCCTCACACGTACTAAGCAAGCGCCCTACCACTGAGCTACAACCCAGCTCTCAATTTACCTTCTGAAGCTGAGGGTGGGGTTAGGGTAACAGCAGACCTCTGGATACCCCTGCCCTTTGGAAATCTAGAGACTACACAGGCTCTCCTGGGGGCCTCCTCCTCTCTCTTCCCATTCTCCTGGAGGAGTCATCCCTCCCCCAGGATATCACAGTGGCAGGCAATGTTTCCATCTGCCCCACTGTGCCTTTCCAGGCAGGTGCATAAAAGAACCTGTCACCAGGTGACTAGTTAGCCTCTTTACCAAAGGGCACATCTCATCCCATCCTCAGAGAGAAGGGTTTAGAAGTACAAGTGCTCCAGAGACAGAATCTACACATTGATTTAAAGTCACACAATGACACGAAGAGCTGGGATAGAAAGCGGCAGAGTTCAGGGGGCCAAGACAGAGAGGGAAGTGGCTTGGCACCTATGACAGACTCTTCGGTACTTAAAACACAACCTGCTGTCTCTCTTTCGTATTGTGGGTTTTTCAGGCTCCTTTGCCTGGCCATGCTAGATGGTTGAATTCTTGTTTCCAAGTCCTTCAACGGGGAGCGATGTAGAGCCCAGAGCAGGTCGCTGTACTTGTGAACAACACCCTGATCAAGTTCTGATACGTGAGGTGGTGATGCTAAAAGTTCAATGGAGAGTTTCATCCTCTCTTCAAATTTTGACTTTGATCATTTCTGCCCTCCCTTTAAAATAAAGAATGGAGGCTGAGACAGGAGGATCACGAGTTCAAAGCCAGCCTCAGAAACAGTGAGGCACTAAGCAACTCAGTGAAACCCTGTCTCTAAATAAAATACAAAATAGGGCTGGGGATGTGGCTCAGTGGTCAAGTGCTCCTGAATTCAATCCCTGGTACCTAAATAAAATAAATGAATGAAATAGAGAATGGGCTGGGAATGGAGGTATGCACCTATAATTCTAGCAACTTGAGAGGCTGAGGCAAGAGGATCGTAAGTTCAAAGCCAGCCTCAGCAACTTAGCAATGCCCTGTCTCAAAAGTGAAAAAAATAAAAAATAAAAAATGGGCTGGGGAAGTGGATCAATGGTTAAGCACTCCTGGTTTCAATCCCTGGCACAATAATAATAATAAATTTAAAATAGAGGATGGAGAGTGGATAGTATTTGAATGTGTGAGGAGGCTCTGACTGAATGAGCAGATGCATGCATGCTCCAAACACCAATTCCTCAGCCTGAAGTCCCCCCATAGTTTCATTCCTCCTGACCAAACTGCATAAAGCAGGCATAAGAACAGAGAGAAGCATGCTTTTAAAAATAGATCTGACTTAGTAGTCTTTAAATAACCAAGGATTATGATATGGGAGGGGGCTACTTTGCATCTCCTTCTCCACTAAGAACAGAACTGCCTTGAAGCTAAAGTGATTTAGGGTTGCTAAGAACGATGTTCTAAAAGGTAAGAAAGCTGCTAAACCAGATGAATATCTTTTTTTGAACTACCATCTTATTTGACTAGGATGGCAATTGAACTATAGCTACCTTGACTCCAAGGGGTAGAACAAATCCTCTGTATCCAGTGTGGTCCCAGCCTAGCACCTGGGGAGCTTCTTACAGCGCAGGCTCTTCTCTTGAACAAAGTGTCCAGGTTAAATATGAACCTGAAAGACTGAAGCACTGGGCTCAATGAACTTCTCAGATTCTTCCTGCTTGAGGATTTGATGAACCTCCCCTAGGGTGAGAAGTGGGATAGCCCCTGTGTGGAGGAGGCCCTTGGCTGCTAGGGAAGTCTGAGGCACACTGATATCCCCTCCCATGCCACAGCTTTCCACATGTTTGTGCTTACAGGTCACCTTTCTCCTCAACCACAACGGCATCACAGCTGCAGGTCCCTGAACACATACCAGACTCCCCATGGCAAATTCCTGGCAAACCACAGTGTGTAAGAGATTCGTCAGAGCCTTCCTCAGAGTCATTGACAATTCCCAGAGCAAGGACAGTGGACAGTCCAGCAGTTTTTGCAGCTCCTACTCTCCTGTCAGTTGTGAGGGCCACCTGTGCTATTGTTGGATGTGAGGTGTCCCCCAAAGCTCATGTGTGAGACGATGCAAGAAGGTTTAGAGGAGAAATGAATGGGTTATGAAAACCTTAACCCAATCAATCAGTGAATTAATCCTCTGACAGAATTATCTGGGTGGTAACTGAAGGCAGGCAGGGGATGGCTGGAGGAGGTGGGCATGGGGGCGTGGCTTTGGGGTTTATATTTTGTATATATTTTTAGTCTTTCTCTGCTTCCTGATCATCATGTGAGCTGTTTCCCTCAACCACACTCTTCTGCCATAATGTTCTGCTTCACCTTGAGCCCCAAGGAATGGAGCTGGCTGCTTGTGGACTGAACCTCTGAAATTGTGAACCCCCAAATATACTTTTCCTCCTCTACAATTGTTCTGGTCAGGTCTTTTAGTCACAGAGTTAAAAAGCTGGCTAAAACAACCTGTACACTTCTCTGCTCATTCACCTGGGGGCCAGTGGACTGGAAAGGGCCCTCATTTGTTGAAGAATCATAAAGCAATCCTACTATATTTGCTATAAAGTGTTAAAAAGTTATTGCATAAATTATTCATAAATACAAGTGAGAAAAAGAGCACCCAAATCTAATGTGAGAGGGACACCTCAAAATATGGCCAACAACCCCCTAGCAATCTACTTCATAGGCATACACAGGTGGTGGGGGGAATATTTGCCTCGCTGTGGATATGAACTACTATCTTAGTTCAGGCAGCCCTAACAAAATACCGTGGACTGGGAGGTGTAAATACCAGACGTTTGTTTTCTTACAGTCTGGAGACTAGAAGTCCAAGATTCAGGTACCACCAGATTCAGTTCTTGGCAAAGATTATCTTGGCTTGGAGATGGCTGCCTTCTTGCTGAGTCATCATATGAAGTACCCATGGAGAGAGAGAGAAAGCAAGCTCTGGTCTCTCTAGACCTCTCTTACATAGGCACTAATCTATCATGGGAGCTCTACCTCAGGACTCACCTAAACCTAATTATCTCCTAAAGGTCCTCCCTCCAAATACCATCACAGGGGGATTAGGATATGAACTTGTAAATTTGGGAGGCACAGTCCATAACAACTACTAAAGTAATAGACTTCAAAGAGCCTGTTTTCTAATCTGTGTTTCTTATGTTCTTGGCTAATATTATTAGCCTACACTAAGATTACGCTTAATAGAAATGAAAACAGTTTAATTTTGCATCTTTATAATTAATGCTATAGACATGCAATTCATCAGTCTTTAGGGCCTTTTGACATGGCCATTTCTGTTGGGCTGTGGTCCCATGGCCGGATCAAAGAGGAGCTGCACTGAATATTTACTGGCAGTAAGGAGGGCAGTAGAGATCAGGGGCTCTAGAGTTAGAATGAGCTGGTTCAAATGTGATCCTATGGCTTCTTACCTGTGACCTTTCTAAACTTTAATTTCCCAGTCTACGAAATGGAGAGATTTAGTGTACCTTTCATCATTAAGTATCATTATAGGGCTGGGGATATAGCTCAGCTGGTAGAGTGCTTGCCTTGAAAGCATAAGGCCCTGAGTTCAATCCCCAGTACCACAAAAAATATATATATATATCATTATATAGTCATTGTGGGGGTAAAATTAAATAATACATGAAAATCCCCGTCACTGAATAGACATTGAATACACTGTGGCTATTGCTACTGTTGCAGTTGATGTCATCGAGCATGATATTTATGCTTCCTGTCATATGTACTCTTTCTGCTATCAGTCTGAGACCTCCAAGGAGCAGAAATTAAGCTTCTTTCAATAGACTCCCTCTCACCTTCCAGAGTTTAAAAGATCTTCTGCTTTAAGTGCTTCAGGGTGCACCCAATCCTTGGAGGGCACAAGAACTACTGTGGCCACTTGCCTGCCTACTGGCCCAGAGAACTCCTCCAGAGTCCTGAGCTCCCAATAAAACTGGCAGCACAAGTTAGGCCTTGTTTTTTAGGAAGCCAGGAGTCCTTCTCTACCTCCTTAACCCTCATCACCCCACTCTGGTGAGACTGATCTCCGCTCACACTTTGGGGGTTACACCCTGCCCTTGTGTGCACACATGTTGCATTAGTCAGGGTTCTTCAGGGAAACAGAACCAATCGAATATAAATTTATATAAAATTATAAGAGGATATTTATTAGACTGGCTCACATGTCAGAGGCTGGATAGTCCCACAATGGTCATCTGCATGCTGCAGAGTCAGGGAAATCAGTAGCTGCCCAGTCCAAGAACCTGGAAGCCTCAGAAAAAGAGGGACCAATCATGTAGTTCCAGTCCAACTCTGAAGGGACTGAAAGCCCCCTGGAGAACAGCTGATATAATCTGTGTTCATAGCCTAAAGAATCTGGAGAGCTGTCCATAGGCAGCAGCGGCAGCAAAAAAAAAATGTACCTGTTCAAGAAGGGTTGAGTGTGCACATGTGTGAGCTTCACTTTTCTTCCATTTTTCCTATTCCATCTGAACCCCAGCCTGTTGCATGATGCCACCCATGCTCAGGGTAGATCCCCACTTGTTTGCTGACCCCCATGCCACTCTGTGGAAGCACCCTCACAGATGCACCAGAAGGGTCCACTATCAATTTTCTAGGTGTCTTTCAATCTAGTCAAGTTGATGACCAAGATTACAGGATGCATATCATGCAATGGTCTTCAAGGCCATGATCTTTTTTTTCATTTCGACTTTCATTTCTACAATATTCTCTGTATCCAACACCTGAACAGGCACCTTAGATTGTGCCCAGAATTTCAAGGGTGGGTCCCCTCTACTCTTCCAAAATAGCAAGAAACATCATTTCTACCCTGCCCCTGTGACCTTAACCGTACTTAGTGACATCAAAATTTACTGTCCTAAATCTATGGAAGACCCACATTCCCAAAGCCCTCCATTCTAGTGCCTTGGTCCAGTGCTCTTAAACCATATGAATGGCTTGGCCTGCTAAGTACAGACCTTGAACCCTGCTCCTCTCCTAGATCCATTCCCAGTCAATCACCCAGATCTCTCTTCCAGGAAGCTTCCCATCATCTTCTTTGCCAAGCCAAGATGGGCCAGGGGATATTGAGCTCAATAGGGGATATTGAGATAATAGCACTCTGGCTTACCTCTGTCATTCCCCACTGTATTGCCATGATCTGTTTCCCTCTGCCTCTCACACTAAATTGAGTTCCAGGAGGACTAGGACCATGTGTTCTTCATCTCTGCATCCCCAGCACTTAGCACTGTGCCTGCTACCTAGTGAGCATGTGATACAAGTTGAAAGGAAGAGGGGAGGAAGAAAGAAAAAGAAACTTAGGAAGTAAGAAAGAAAAAAAAAGGGGCTAAGGATATAGCTCAGTTGGTAGAGTGCCTGCCTTACATGCACAAGGCCCTGAGTTCAATCCCCAGCACCACACACACACACACACACACACACACACACACACAGAAGAAAGGAGAAAAAAGGATGGAATAATAATAATAATAACTGCCTAGAAAGAAGGAAATAACAACATGCTGGATCTAATTCTGTAGAATTCCCAGTGGCCCTGACCAGTGTAGCTAAAATCCATCCTCCTCTATATTTAATCTTTCAACTTCCCCCTCCCTGTTATTAATATAAAAATAGAATGGGTTTATATGGACTCATTAAAATTGTTGGCTAAATAATCATGATGGTTCCTGGAGCCCTGGGCCATCAGCAAGCCCTATAAAAATACTTTCGACTGACAGCAGGGTATAAAACCATCATCAAACACAAACACTGAACTCTTTCCTGGTCACAGATAGAGGCTCCACTCCATGGCCAAGGTCAGTCACTTCTTTTGTGTACATGAGTCCTCCACAGCTGACAAACATTTCCACATACATTCACGAAGATGAGGAGAGGGACCAAAAAGCTCTTAGGAATTCACTGGTAATAATCACCTTATAGGTATTGGCACAAGTAAAGAGAAGTAAAGGCCCAGAAAAAATAAACAGCAAAACATAACAGCCAGATAATCAAGAAAGTATCCATGTGTGTACACATACATACACACTCAACAGTTTAACTTCCCTAATAATGTTTTGCACAGATTAATAATTAAATGACCTTGTGTGTTTTTGAATAGAAGCCAACTCCTCAGCAAGGAGAAGTGACAAAGGAGCATATCAACGAGGTCAACAGGAATGAGAGTTAACCAGTCCACCATGCAGATAATCTAGAGGTTCTTGCGTTCATTCCCTCTATTTCTCAAAAGTTTTATTTAATTCATCATTTGTTTTTTTTTTTTAAATATTTATTTATTTGCTTTAGTTGTACACAATGTGTTTATTTGTATGTGGTGCTGAGGATCGAACCTGGGCCGCGCACGTGCTAGGCGAGCGCTTTACCGCTGAGCCACAACCCCAGTCCGAATTCATCATTTGTTTTTAACTCAAAATTTTGTTAAACTCAAAATTTCAGAGATGGATTATGGAGATGGGGTATGGAGAAAATTTACTCTATAAACTTTGGCCTATTCCAGCTAATCTAGTCAATACAGAATAGAAGCAATCATTCAACCCTGAAACCTGAACCAAACTTTGTTGGTTGTATTTGGAAAACAGCATCCCTGAGCTTTGGGATCTAACCAAAGCATCTTCTCCCTTCAGCAGAGCTTTTCTTCTATAAATGCCGTGCCATCTCTCTTAACAGAATATTTCTCACAATTTGCTTTGTGATCAGGAATTTTGTTACTGATTGTAGAAATTATGTGGGAGTTATCTTCCAGGGTACTGGGAAAATGAGTGTAGGAAAAGATAATCTAGTATAGGTAACTTTAAAAATAATGTTGAATGTCAATCTTGTCTCTGGGATGAGCAGAAGTTAAAATTAAAGTTAACAGAGTCCAAAGGAGCCCAACTAGTGCTCGGGGAGGGAAGGTGGGAAAATGGGAAAGGAGGAAGAAGGCGTCCTTGGACTCAGTGGGGGAACCACCCTCTCCAAATCAAAGGAAAGCAGGTGCTTCCCAGGAGAGCAGAATCTTGGGAGCAGGTGTCTGCTCACGCCTGCCCTTTCCTTTCGTCTTCCTTCCCACCCTCCTTTCTTTCCATTCACTTTTATTGACCACCTGTGTGTTAGATCCGGCATGGGGGGTGGGTATAAAGATGATAGAAGAGCCCTTAACCTCAAGTAATTAAGTAGTAAAGCTAATAACCAACAAGTTCAACAAATAAGTTATGCAACCATATCACAGGGCCTATGTTAATAAATGTGGCCTCACCCAGTGGGCCTCAACGGAGGACGTGGGCATTTCTACCCAGCAGCCAACAGTTCATGTAGCTGATTTCACCAACAAGCTTGTCCTCAAAATTTCTCTACATCTATGCTTTGGAATACAAGAGAGTAAAGACATCAGACAACTAAGTGCAATGTAAGAATTTTGATTGGATCTTGTTTTGGGGAAAAATGTTAGAAGACATATTGGGGAACATTTGGAAAAAAAGTATGTGGATTGGGAATAGGCAATATTAGGTGAATATTATTAAGTTTATTAGTAAAGGTGAATATGTAGGAAAGTGTCCTTATTTTCAAGAGATGGTTGTTTTTCTTATATTGAAATGGTTCAAAAATATGTTTGTATATACATGGTAAAATGGAGACAACCTAAGTGAGAAACGTGTCAACAATACCATCCTTTATCTACATGTTTGAAATTTTTCATAATAAAAAAGTTGATAATTCTCTCCTCTTGCAAGTTGTTATATGAATGTCTGCAGTAGAATAAAGCCTTTTGTGTGTCACTTACCTAATAAATAATCAGAGATGACGTCTGTCATGGGCCAGGTGAGGATGAATACTAACATGCATTTTCTTCAGTCCTCACAACAACTCTGCCTTGTGTATGGACTTTCCTTTACAGAGGGGACACTGAGGCTTGGCAGAGTGAAGTACCCATTTCAAGTCATACAGCTAGTTACTAGCAGAGCCAGATTCCAACATGGCTTTCATCTGGTTCCAGACTACCCAGTCTTTTTTTTTTTTTTTTTTTTAATTTCTCACCATTTTGGTGACTAAAACTTCTGGGATCAAAGCACCAGCAAATCTGGTGTCTGGTGAGAGCCTGCTTCCTGGTTCATAGATGTATTACACTTTTTGTGTCCTCACATGATGAAGAAATGAGGGACCCCTCTGGGGCCTCTTTTACATGATGTTAATCTTGTTTATTTATTTATTTTTCCCTCTAAAACATTTTTTATTTGTCTTTTTTGGATATACATGAATAGAGTATATTTTGACATAGTATACATACATGAAGTATAACTTCATTCTTGTGGTTGTACATGATGTGAAGTTTCACTGGTCATGATTCATATATGAACATGGGAAAGTTATGTAAGGTTCATTCCTACTGTCTTTCCTATTCCCAACCCTCTCCCTTTCCTTCATTCCCCTTTTAATTAAATGAACTTCTATTCTTCCCCTGCCCCCTTATTGTGTGTTAGCATCCACATATCAGAGAGAACACTGAGTATTCGGGTTTGGGGGGATTGGTTTATTTCACTTAGCATGGTACAGACTACCCCCACCCTTTTTTTTTTTTTTTGGTACTGGGGTTTGAACTCAGGGGCACTCGACCACTGGGCCACAACTCAAACCCTTTTTTGCATTTTATTAGAGACAGAGTCTCACTGAGTTGCTAAGTGCCTCACCATTGCTGAGGCTGGCTTTGAGCTCATGATCCTCCTGCTTCAGCCTCCCAAGTGCTGGGATTACAGGTGTACGCCACCGTGCCCAGCTAGACTACCCACTCTTAACAGCAACCCTCTACTTACAGCCTCCCAGAAAAAGCCTTGAAACACAACATCTAGCTGAAGTAATAGTGATAGGATCATTGCCGTGTGAGTGAGAGAAGGGGTATAGAAAGAGGAAGTGGGGGGGGCTGGGGTTGTGGCTCAGCGGTAGAGCATTCGCCTAGCATGTGTGTGGCTCGGGTTCGATCCTCAGCACCACATAAACATAAATGCATTGCATTGTGTACAACTAAAGCAAATAAATAAATATTAAAAAAAAAAAGAAAGAAAGAAAGAGGAAGTGGGGAAGGGAGATGCGGCCTCACCCTCTGCACCAAATTCCTCCCCTAGATCATTGCTGTGAAGGGCAGCCTGTCAACCTATGAGTACAAACAACCATCATAGGAGCCTTTCCTAGTTTGCTTGGGAACAGAAAGCCCTCCATCATCTGCCAGAGGAGGAGAGACCTTGGTGAGTGAGGGAAAAGGAAAAGAAAGAGGAAGTGGGGAGGGACTGTGGCCTCACCTTATGGACTTAAAATTGTTGGGGGCAAATTGAAGCTGTCAGGCAGGTATTTTTGACAGGAGCAGCAGACAAAATGTTTTCTGTTTAGTAGAAAAATTGCTATGCTGTTTCACATCACGAATGAGAGCTGGAAAAATATCATAGCTGAACGATATAATAGTGTTTTCTTCCCAGAAGGTGGCTTAATCAAGGTCTCATTGTGTCTGGAGTCTGAATTACTGGCCCACCACTCAGGACATGCAAGGCAATGTGAGAGAGCAGAGCAGGGCTGGGCTGCAGTGAGCCATCTACGCCCTCTCACCTAGTCCCCTTCATGACCTGGGCCAGAGAGAGCAGAGGGCAGGGTGTGCCCAGCCAATTGGCTTTTTACAGGAATTTCAACTAAGACCTCAACCTTATGCGCCCTCAGCTCCAGCCTCCTGACTAATCAGCCCATACACATGGCAAAGCCTGAGTTGCACGGCCAGCCTGGCAGACCCATCACGTACTCATTCAGAGTCAAGTTGTGCTTTGCTCTTGGTGTATGAAGTGTAAGTATTGGAGAAATCATGTAAGAAGTCAGGAGGATGTAAACATTCCAAGCACCACTCTCCCAGGGATTTGGCATTAGAACAAAAGTCACTTCCCTCAGTGCCCTTTTTCTTAAAGCTCAGCTTTTCCTCAAAGGATAGAGTTATCTTAAAGATGTCCATTTAGCTGACAGATCTAGGTCTGGATGAACCACTTAGGCAGTGGGGCAAAGGGCCCCCTATGCAGAATGTGGGGACTGCCCTGAGATGTTTGCTTTTGTTATTTTAAACAAACACAATTGTGCCAGCTGATTTCAAATGTCTAGAAAATTCACAGCATTGCGACAACCACAGACCTTCCCTTCCACTGTGGACCAGGAGCACCACACTCTGAAGTTGGTCTCGGAAGACAAAAAGTTGACGTCGTTTCTAATGATTTCTGATAGGCAGAATTCATTTTGACTGAAAGGAAAAAGAAATTGAAAGGTACAGAAATGACTGCCATTCTAACAACCCCAAAATTAAAATTAACACTCTGAAGGGGGAGGGGTAAGTATTTGTGAAGATAAATAGCTTTCATGGGGCATTTTCTTCTAAAGATGTCCCTAGTCCCAAATAGTACTCCTGCCTCTAATCCACCTTGTGTCTCACATATGACTATGAACATCCTATGAACTTCTGTGATTTCTCTCATTAAAAGTCTTTGTGACCCATTTCCCTCAACCAACCTCCCACCCCACAACTGATCTCCCTTTCTCTGGCTTCTCTAAGCAATAAGATGCCCTTCTCCCAGGGAACAGTCTTTCTGAAAGGTTAGCATTATCCCGCTTCTCTCCTGCCCCTTACAAGATAAAACGTACCCTCTTAATTTAGCCTACAAGGCTTGCATGACCTTTGTCCTGTCCACTTGGCCCAGGCATATCTGCTGTCACACCTCCACATGCTTGCTTTGTTCCTGTTACAGACTTCTCTGAATTGTCATCCTGTCTTTATTGTGGCTTCTGTCTGTGCCTTTGCACTCATGGCTTCTTAGTCCAGAATGCCCTCCCTCCAAGTCCATAGAGTAAACTGAGGCTGAAGATTCAGTACAGATGCCACATCCTCAGCAGAGCCCATCCAGAACTCTCTCTTTCTACACACACACACACACACACACACACACACCCCTGTCCACACGGTGATCACACCAGATATCAGTGCTCACTGTTCACACCTCTGCTGCTCACACCAGACTGTGAGCACTTCCTTGGGGACAGAGCCCATGAGGTTCTCATATTTGGGTTCCCAGTTCTTCCTTCACCCAGTGCCTGGCACCCAGTAGGTGCTTCATAGTCTAAATCCTCCAACCAGCAAGATCAGGCTTAAATTCTACCTTTCCCAAGTTTTCCTTGACACTCCACAGGAAAAATGTGTCCGCCTGTGTCCTGCATCGCCTGTGAATCAGTACTTCCGTCTCTCTGAGCATTTGTTTTATTTTCTGAGATGTTAAAATTTTGTTCTTCTAAACTGTAATATGCTTTAGGAAAGTCAATATTTGGTACTTCCTCCCTCCCCTTCATCAGGCTTTGGTTGTTCATTAATTAATTTTTTTAATTGGCCCTTTAGGATGTCAACCTCAATTGTTTTCAAAATTCTTAGCTTGTGTGTGTGTATGTATATGTACATATATATTTTGTTACCCAACAACGGACTCCATTTGCCTCCCCACCCCCTCAGAGGCCTAGAGTTTCTGTAAGATGAATGTTTTATGTTTGGAAGTTTCAGGGACACGATGGCCTAACAGGATAAAAAGTCCTGGCACCATGCCCGGCCACCTTCCCCATTGTCTGTCCTCCTGATTGGCCTCTTCCCAGTCTGGGCTCTGTTCGCCCTTCCCAGGGCCAAAGGATTCAGAGACAACCCCAGATTTACATGTTGAAGTCCTTCTGATTTTCTTTTTTTTTTTTTTTTTTTTTTTTTTTTGGTACTGGGGATTGAACTCAGGGGCACTCAACCACTGGGCCACATCCCCAGCCCTTTTTTGTATTTTATTAGAGACAGGGTCTCACTGAGTTGCTAAGTGCCTCGCCATTGCTGAGGCTGGCTTTGAACTCGTGATCCTCCTGCCTCAGCCTCCCAAGTGCTAGGATTACAGGCGTGTGCCACCACACCCGGCTCTACCTTCTGATTTTCTTGGTGCAGCTCCTGTGGTGTCTGGCTTCTTGCTGTTCCCCTAATACTCCATCACCAGGATCTGCAGCTCTGTAACTTACCATGGCTCAGTGGCCCTAAGGGGGGAAATGAATAAAAATTGCTTCTTTCAAAGTGACCTTGGAAAAAACTTTTCTTTCCCCCAGTGTCACCATTTCATAAATTCTAAAATGCAGATCTGGGGAACAAGAAGCACGTGGAAAAATACTCCCCTTGGCCTTCTGCCTGGCACTCTATCACCTGAAGAGTCTTGTTGCCTGGAGGCCTTTAGCTGGGATGGCTGTGTGCCAGTGTCCCCAGGCTGCTGGGAGGTGGGGGAGCTGCATTCACAATGGCCTCAGGGTTGGAATCCGCCATCAGGAAAGCAGCTGGTATCTTCACCCATCACTCTCCCTTCACCTTGAAGACCCCACCTTATCTTCCTGTGGCCATCCTGTCACAAACTACCCCTCAAAGGTCTGCTTAGAGGGCCAAGAATTGTGTTGAAGGAAACGAGTCTGGTTTCAATGTCAGATTGACAATTGTACAGGTTCCCCTAGCCTGTATCCTTCAGATCCTGGGCTTGAGTGTTGGCGAGATGGGAAGCTAAATCCACGCAGCTACACAGAGTCAAGGAGTGAGAATTTGTTGAGGACAAGTCAGAGACTAGTGATTGGAGAGATGGACACATGTGGTCCCAGGCCAGCCTGGGAAGGCCAGTGTGATGTAATCACTATTAACCAAGGATGACCCAAACCAGATCCAAGACCCAAGAACCCCTCCAAGTGTGTATGTGGTGTTCGGTGAGGGGAGAGAGCCAAGCTGCTCACAGCATCTTGGAGACTTTAATAGCAAATGTTAGAACTCAGGTTGGGGATGTCTAGGTTTAGGGGCAGGAAATAAAAGTTTGTATCTTAGCGAGAGAACACTGAATTAATTATTCAAGGTAGGGTCTTGGTCCAAATCACAGAGCAGATTCATAACAAGGAATCAGGATACTTAAGTGGGCTACAGGCTAAGGGTATCTCCTCTTCCTCCTACTAGGTGCCAGGCCTGGTCCTAGACTTGGGCAGCACTAACCCTACAGATAGAGCTATATGATCAGCTCCATAAGGATGAGAACCATTCCTACCTCACTGTCTGCTCAGTGAGTGCCTGACACATAGGAGATGCTCAATGAACACTTATTTAGTGAATAATCATTGTGTAAGTTTTTGTGGGACAGAATCAGAATGCCAGGCACAGCCTCTCTCCACTAAAAGAGCAGAGTCAGTCTTGGTCCTGTAGGTTCTATTATTACCAGGTACCTGTCTAGACCTGTGGTGTGAGTATGTCTCCCTACAGTTCATATCTTGGAAACTCATTCTGTTGCTGTGTTGGTAGTTGGGGCCTACTGGGAGGAGTTTGGGTCAGGGCAGTGGGGTCCACATGAATAGATAATTCCTTTATCACAGGAATAGGTTAGCTATTGGGGAGTTTGGCCCCTTCCTCTTCTGCATGTGCCTGCTTGCCCTTATTTCTGTCATGAGTTGAAGTAGCACAGGGCCCTTTCTAGAAGGGAAGATGTTGGTGCCTTCCTCCTGGACATCTCATCCTCCTGAACCATGACCCCAAATAAACTTCTTTTCTTTACAAACACACAGTCTCAAGTATTCTGTTGTAGCAACAGGAAACAGACTAAGACGGAACTCATACAGCTCAAGCTCCTAGATTTGTTTTGACAAACACATATAGTGCTTGGCATGTGTCAGCCAATAGGAACTCATTTAATTATCATATAACCCTCCAAGGTAAGTACTTTTATTAACTGCATAAAATAGAGGAGGGAACAAGTGCAGAGAGTCAAGTAACTGGCCGAGGTTATACAGTAACCAGTAAGTAACAGAGCCTGGAGATGAAGCTGGGCTTTCTGACTCTACAGCCCATGCTGACATAGGTCTAGTGCAAAAGCTAGAGGATCCACACCTGCCACTACCTGTGGGTGAGAATTACATAGCATTGATCTATGACCCTCTAGAAGCCATTCACCACTGCTAAGCACCCTGACAAGTCTAAGATGCTGGTGGTAGCTATCAGATGTAGGAAGGCTTTCCATTGCCTCTGCTCATCTCTGAAATGCAAACAAGACACATGCTAGCAAAGCATTGCCTTGTAATCAGCTCCTCGGGGCCTCCTGGACTTGGCCACCTATGCAATCACACAGGTCTCTGTGCCCTCTCTGCTCAGCAGGGTCCCATGCTTGGTTTAATGTTTTGCTGTTGCTTCCCTGAAATTCCTAATACTTTTTGAGCAAGAGCTCTGGGCTTTTTATTTTGCTCTCGTCCCTGAACATTAGGTGGCTAGTCCTGTGTATGCTTCTGAGCTGTCCTTCAGTTTCATCCTGATTTCCTTTCTCTGGCCCTTCCTCTCTTGCCCACAGGAATCCACCTCTTAAGATCTTGGTAAATTCTTGTCATTCTTAGGTGTTAGGAGAGCATGCAGGTCACCTCCAGTTCTTAAGAGGCTCTTATTCTAATCTGTTTCTCCTGAAGCTGATTAGGTATTTCTTTTCCTTAGATCTGAGGACTCTTATATGCTCTCCATCCCCCCACTTTCTCTCCATACAGACTTCACTCCTAATCTCTTAGCTCCCTGCCAATCTAGGGGTGAGATAAAGGCTGTGAGGTCTGAGGCGTGTTGTCAACAAAGAGAAGCCCCAGTCAAAAGAGAACATCCGTAGCCTGGATTAAAAGAGATTTTGGAGACATGTAACAAAACTAATGTGTGGACTCCTTTGGGTCTTGATTCCACTAAACCAACTATAAAAAGACATTTTTTTCAAACAATCAGGAAATTTTGAATATGGACTGGGTATTAAATGATATTGAGGAATTTTGCTTTATTTTGTTGGGCATGAAAAGGTGTTGTGATTATATAAGAAAATGCCCTTATTTCTTTTAGAGATGCATATTGAAATATTTAAGGGGTGTTATGATGTTGTATCTGGGATTTGTTCTAACATTCTTTAGTTAAAAGAAAGAAAGAGAAGGTTGGGGAGAGAACGTCTGATAAAACAAATATGGTATTGGTGCTTGTTGAAGGTGGTGATGGGATTTCTTGTACTTTTTTTTGTGTACGTTTGGTAGGTTTTCATAATAAATAGTGAAAAGTGGAAGAGATGAAGAGGGACAGAGAGTGTCCAGACCACAAAGTTTCCAGAAGAGTAGGAGCAGATGTTAGGTCTCTGAGTGAGATATTTTATTTTATTATTTTTATTTTTATTATTATTATTTTTTTGGTACCGGGATTAAACTCAGGGGCACTTGACCACTGGGCCACATCCCCAGCACTTTTTTGTATTTTATTTAGAGACAGGGTCTCACTGAGTTGCTAAGTGCCTCGCCATTGCTGAGGCTGGCTTTGAACTCGCGATCCTCCTGCCTCAGCCTCCCAAAGTGCTGGGATTACAGGCGTGCGCCACCACACGCGGCTTGAGTGAGCTATTTTAATCAACTTTGCCATCTCCTCCAAACATGATCTTCTTGAGTTGTTCCGGGGGTGGTAGGAATAGCTTTGTGGAACCATCCCATCCGACTCTCCTGCCTGCTGTCTGTTGGGATCAGTAGCTTGTGAGGGCAACAAGAGCGACAGAGCATCCAACTCACGACCTGGTCATATTAGCCTCCTTCCCTAATTTCGTTGCATCTAAATCCTGTTCCTCCTCTGGACCTGGCTCAGGTGCTGCCTGCTAGATGAGGTTTTCTGTGACCACCTGGCCAATTCCCATCCCTCCATCCTGATTTCCCACAGCATTTACAGTCCAGCATCTGGCATTTCACTGTCATTTGGTACAGAGTTGTTCCAGAATCCTTTAGCGTGACCCAGTCTCACTCTCCAATAAGTTGCAGTTTCCTAGGCCTTCTACTCTGGCAGGTTTCTGAACCGACGATGCTGAGCATGCAGAGCCCCTCGGTGCCCCCATGTTCATTCATTTTTTCCTACAGTACCTGCTCTCTGCTAAGCATTGTGCTAAATGCAGAGAATTCAGCAAGGAACAAGGTAAACTCAGTCTCTGCCCTGAAACACTTTCAAATGAGGAGAGACAACATTAAACAAAGAACTGCACGACAAAACAATTCAAAACCCTCACTCACGGAGAGTGTTGTAACGCAGCAACCGTGGAACTCTGACGTGCGGCACAGGAGACCGGGTCTGCTCTGGACAGTCAGGAAAGGCTCCCCTCAGGAAGTGACTTTAGGAAGGGACTTAAAGGAAATGTAATAATTAGCTTGGCAAGAACAGGGGGGGGGGGTAGCATTCCAAGCAGAGCAAACAGCATGGGAATGGCCCCTGGGGGGAAGAACTCTGGCATGCCAATAGAAGTGCATGCAGAGACCAAGGTGGAAAATAAGCGTACTTCTTGAACTGAGAGGAATTTTGAAGTGTCTAAGTCCATGGGAAACTGGAAGCATCTGGGTTAGATTGTTGAAGGAATAGTTTTTAATTTATTCTCATTCTGCTTTGAAATGTGATTTTGTCCCTCTTCCCAATAAGCAGTGGTCTATTTCTTTGTCCACTGAATCTAGGTTTGGTCATGTGACCTTCTTTGGCCAATGGGAAGATAGCAAACATGATCCATACCAACACTCTGGTTGGTGGGAAACTTTTGCCACCATGTGAACGGCCTGGTCCCGCCTCCTTGAGAATGAAAAGAGACTCCACATGTGCTCATTTTCCCAGGATTCTATGTGAGGCCCCAGACAGATCAGTGAAACCATCCTAGACCACGCAACCCCAACCAACCAAACCAGTCCAGACCAGAAAAAAAAAATCCATCTAACACATACCATCCATGAACTCTAATGAACAGTTGTCATTGATATAGATTGATGCTTGTGTCTCCCAAATTTCACTTGTTAAAATTCTTCCCTCCTAATCTGGTGGCATTAGGAGGTGGGGTATTTGGGAGTTAACTGGACTAGATAAAGTTATAGGAGTGGAACTCCTCATGAATGGTATCAGTGCCCTTATTAAATGTGCACAGGCAACTCATTCTTTCCCCAATGTGAGGACACAGCTCTTAAAATGTGCTACCTATAAAACAGAAAACCCTCACCAGACACCAAATCTGCTAGCACCTCAGTCTGAGACCACTTAGTTTTCAGAACTGTGAGAAATAAATATTTTTTGCTTGAGCCACACCAGTTTATGGTATTTTTTGAATAACATCCCAAGCTGACTTTGTCATTTAGGTTGATTAGGTCATTGGGGTTGGTTTTTCATGAAAAGCTGATAGATCATCCCTACACTGGCACACTTATTCACTAACTCCTATGTACAAAGCACCTTCGACATAGGGATACCTTAATAAGTAAAAAATTCAAAGGTTATAATGCAGTGGAGAGATACCTATTAAAATATTAGTAAAACTGCAGTTCAAAATAACAAATATGAAATAAGTTCCACCAATAATGCTATGGGAATTGGGATGATAGAGGGATCCCCAAGGCAGAGATTGGGAATCTCCAGTTCAGGAGCTGGATCTTTAACTTGATCTTGAAGAGCACTGACTTAATCTTAGGTAACTGGAATGGAGTAGAGGTGGGATCTCCAAAAAGAGTGCAAAAAATATGCTCAGGAAACTGGTGGGCAGTTTGGTTTGGCCAAAGCATAAGGCCTGAAAAGGAAAGCAATGGGAAGTAAAGTTGGAATGGAGACAGGAGAGACAGTTGAGAACTGGCGACTTGGTACTAGAATTTAGCAAACAAAAATATAGATACTTAGTAATATTTTGGGCATATTTATACTAAAAATTTTTTGTTGTTTATCTGGGATTAAAATTTAGCTATAAATTCTGCTTTGTTTGCTTTTTATTTAATCTGGCAACTCTAGCTAGAGTCACAAACTCAAATGCCTACAGAAGGCCAGGAGAATTTTTTAAATGGGTAATGAGGGCAGTGTATTAGTTTCCAATTGCTGCTATAACAAATCAGCACAAATTTAGCAGTTTGAAGCAACACATTTATTATCTCACATTCTTGAAGTAAAAAATCCACAAGCAGCTGGGTGCGGTGGTGCACGCCTGTAATCCCAGCACTTTGGGAGGCTGAGGCAGGAGGATCACGAGTTCAAAGCCAGCCTCAGCAATGGCGAGGCACTTAGCAACTCAGTGAGACCCTGTCTCTAATAAAATACAAAAAAGGGCTGGGGATGTGACCCAGTGGACGAGTGCCCCTGAGTTCAATCCCTGGTACCACCAAAAAAAAAAAAAAAAAAAAAAAAAAAAAATCCACAATGCAGCAGCAGAACTGTTTTTTGTTTTTTTTTTGTTTTTGTTTTTGTTTTGCCTCTGCCCTCATGAGTGGATTAATGCTGTTATTGTGGGAGTGGGTTCATCGTCACAAGAGTGAGTTCCTGACAAAAGAGTGAGTCTGTCTCTCTCTTGGTCTCTTTTAAGCATTCACACACATTTTTTTTTTTTTTTTCTCACCAGGTGATACTCTTTATCATGGGATGATGCAGCAAGAAGTCTCTTGTAGGATTTGTACCCCTTGACTTTGGACTTTCCTGCCTCTAGAAATTTAAGAAACAAGTCTCTTCTTTATAAATTAGCCAGTCTTAGGGATTCTGTTATCTCATAGAAAATGGGTGAAGACAGCCACATCACACCAGTCTCTGCTTCATTGCTATCAACTTCATGCAATGTGGTCACATCGTCTCTGACTCTGACCCTCCTGCCTCCCTCTAATTAAGAACCTTCTGATTACACTGGGTCCAGTTGGATAATCTAAAACAGTCTCCCCATACCCAAATCCTTAATTTAAATCACATCTGCAAAATCTCTTTTGTCATCACTTAAGGCAAACATATTCACCAGTGCTAGGGGTCAGGCATGGACATCTTGGGGAAGGGACATTACTTAGTCAAGATGGGGATAAAAGGAGGACACTGGGATTGAGTAAATTAACTAAGAGAACTTCAACTTTATCTGCTAGCTTTTATTTCTTTACTTTAAAGAACCTGTCTGAGACAAATGTGTCAAATTGTAATTTGTTCTCTATTAAAGTTTTCTTTTTTTAAATTACAAAAAAGGAGAAATGGGGTTAGAAAGGGAAATTTTTTTTTCTCTTATTTCATACCCGTGGAAGGTATATTGTGTCACTGTGTGAATCTGTAAGGGAAGAATCAGTCTTTCAGAAAGAGAACAGGCCTCGGTTTCACATATGAAGGGACCTTAGAGAACAGCTGGGACAGTGGTTGTTAAACTGTCTTGAAAAGCCATGGCTAGGAGGAGTTCTTCAAGGTGTGCTGAGGCCCAGTCCAGGATCTAGAAACTCTTCTGTCTTAATCCAGTTGCTGCTGCTATAACAGAAAACCACAGACAAGGAAAATTATAAACAATAGAAGTTTATTTAGCTCAGGATCTGGACGCTGGGAAGTCCAAGATCAAGAGGCTGCATCTTGATGTGTTGAGGGGTGAGGGTCTTCTTGCTGCATCATAACCTGGTGAGAGGGCAAGTGAGCATGTGTGAGGCAGAGAGAGGGCCAGAGGGGGCCAAATTTATAACAACCAACTATCAATAACCAACCTATTTCCTGAAAATGACATTAACCCGTTCACAAGGGCCTTTAATTACCTCTTAAAGGTCCCACTCCTTACTACCATCACAGTGGCAGTTAATGAGTTCTGGAGAGGACATTCAAACCATAACATCCTCCTTCTCTTACCCACCCTTATCACTCCCACCCTTCCCTGAATCAAAACACCTCTAACTTTTACCTGTTTTTTTTATGTGAGCTCCACATAAGATGTCA
Organism: Tamias sibiricus; assembly: GCA_025594165.1. Taxonomy (NCBI): domain Eukaryota; kingdom Metazoa; phylum Chordata; class Mammalia; order Rodentia; family Sciuridae; genus Tamias; species Tamias sibiricus. The sequence continues at coordinate 44,716,196 of CM046669.1, read as the reverse complement.
TTATTTAAAACAATGTTCTGTCATTTAAATATATAGAAACACACACTTTTAAAACTGCTAATCTGGGGCTGGGGTTGTGGCTCAGTGGTAGAGCGCTCGCCTAGCACGTGCGCGGCCCGGGTTTGATCCTCAGCACCGCGTACAAATAAACGCATCATGTACAACTAAAGCAAAAAAAAAAAAAAAAAAAAAAAAAAAAAAAAAAAAAAAAAAAAAAAACTGCTAATCTGGGCTGGAATTGTGGCTCAGCAGTAGAGTGCTTGCCTAGCACGTGCATGACCTGGGTTCGATCCTCAGCACCACATACAAATAAAAAGGCATTGTGTACAACTAAAACAAATAAATAAATACTTAAAAAATAAAAAAAAATAAAACTGCTAATCTATCCAACCTTCATCATTGTGTGATAAAGAAATCTGAATTAAGACAGATGAAATGACTTGCCTAATACTGAGATAACATAAAAAGTGTTGTTATTGCTTAGTAAATATCTTTCATTGGGGGTCGGAGGCCAGGCTGTTCTTAAATCACAGAGGAAAGCCTTAAGATTTTCCAGTAACTGGAATTGTTTTCTCTGAACATGTTTCCTGAAGTCAAGGCAGGGGTGTGGAGATGAGGAAGGAGGGGGCTGTTTCTTGAAAAGGAGCAAGACTTTGTTCATCCTCCTGCCTCAGATGAATAAAGAAACTGCTGGAAAAAGGGCTGTTAGGAAGAGGAGGATGGATAACAAATCTTTAGCTTTAAAAAATAGTTTTAAAAATGCTGGTTTCTCAGAGCTCCAGTGAACAGAGGTACGTTTTTCCCTTTACCTCCTTTTACTCTTTCTTGCTTTTACAAAAGTGTACGTTTTCCTAATTCTGTCTTTGAGTCTGCTTTTTGTCTGTCTGCCTTTTGTTTTACTTTTGTATTTATTTATGTGAAATGAAAGGACAGGACTGGGAGTCGTCTCTCTTCAGGCGTATGTGGCTGTATCCCAGAGGAGATTCTCTCTGCCAAGTGTGGAGTGAACATTGTATAGATGTTTGGAGGATCCGCCAACACAGGACAGCAACTCCAGATCCTTGGGGCCTCAAAGCAGAGGGAGGAATGAGCCAATCCCAAAACATCCACTTGGCCATGTGCTGTGCTGGGTGACCTTTAGTAAGCTGTGAAGAGCCAGTATTCACTCTGGAAACTGTCAATCTGAAGGTATTGAAAATGTTTTCACTGGCACCTATCAAATGACGTGATTTCTAAGCGAAGAGGTGCACTAAGATGTTGCCCTCAAACCAGTATGTGTAGATTAGGGTTCAATGTCATTGAGAGAACCAATGAATAACTTTTCTTAGAATAGACGGGCTGGGTACTAGTCCTTTGTAGCAGGTGTTTGTAGACTATTATGGTACCTGTTGGTGGTCTGCTCAACTTCTATTTCTCCTTTCTTCCTTGCAAACAGAATTCCAATTTTGTTCATCTATTTTTTCTTTTGAGGCTCAAAGATGACCTCATCCCCAGTTCCAAAGGTAAGTATTGATTAATCTAAGTCAATCATGGTATTTCTACTCTCCTTGCCAAGGAAAGGTCATATAACACAGCTCTATCCAATGGGGCATGAAGAAAAGTCTTGGGGGATTCAATGGCAGAGCTTCTGAGAAAGACTCTGAAAGGGATGGTCTTTCTCTTGGGTACTGTGTCTAGATGAAATTCCTGAAATTGCTGTAGCCATTGTATTATTAGGCTGAGAATGAATGTCAACACACTGAGAAGGGTAGAACCAAAACTCCTGATATGATCTCCCGGAGTTTGAGATACCTGTGGACTAGTATGTGATATGATGATTTCTTATAATTCAAATGTATTAACTTGAGAGTTCTCTTTCTTGCATCAGAAATCATCCTGATATCTATACATTAGTTTGTTCACTCTCACTGCTGTCAAGGTAGTATCTATATTCCTTTTATAGGTTAAGAAATGCATTTAAGTTAATACAGTTATTAAGCAGTAGATCCCAAATTCAATTCCAATTCTCTGTTCAAGGAGATGGGACAGGCCTCTTCCCCTGAGGGCAAGGGCAGAACTTCCTTCACGAGGGTCTAAGTGCCTGTCACTTAACTACATGGTAGCCATTGAATGAATTAGCCCAATCTCAGGTTTATTTTATTACCTTATACCTAGAAATATCAATTAACTTCTACTTCCAGAAATAAGAAGACCAATGTGTCAGTCAACTTTGTGTTGCTATCTTCAAAATACCTAATAAGAACGGGGCACGGTGGCACACGCCTGTAATCCCAGCAGCTCTGGAGGCTGAGGCAGGAGGATGGCGAGTTCAGTGACAGCCTTAGCAAAAGCGAGGTGCTAAGCAACTCAGTGAGACTCTGTCTCTAAATAAAATACAAAATAGGGCTGGAGATGTGGCTTAGTGGCCAAGTGCGCCTGAGTTTGATCCCTGGTACCCCACCCTCCCCAAAAAAATCTAACAAGAAAAACTTAGAGGAGAGAAAGTTTATTTTGGCTCATGGTCCCAGAGGTTCAGTATCCATGATGGGTTCAGTCCATGATGGGTCCAGTCTGTGGTGGGCCAAGTTCATTGCTCTGGGCCCAAGGTGGAGACAAACATGGTGTTGGTAGAAGGGTGTGGTGGAGGAGTGCTGCTCCATTCATGGCATCTAGGAAGCAGAGAGAAAAAGAAGAGAGAGGGAACCCCAAGGAAGATGAACCCTTCCAGGGCATACCACCAGTGACCCACCTCCTCCATCCATGCCCCTCCTGCCTACAGTTACCACCTACTCAGTCCATTCAAACTAGAATGAACTGATTAGGCTACAGCTCTCATTATCTAATCATTTTACCTCTGATTATTCCTGCATTAACACAGAAGCTTTGGGAGGACACCTCATATCCAAACCAAAACAACCAGATATCCCGAAAAAATCCTGTCACGACCAAGTTCCTAAAAGTACTTGAAAATAAAATTTAGGCTTTTAAAATGCATTGCAGTAGCACTGTAATCACAGTGACTTGGGAGGCTGAGACAGAAGGATTACAAGTTTGAGGCCAGCTTCAGCAACTTAGTGAGGCCATAAGCAACTTATCAAGACCCTGTCTCAAAATAAAAAGCCAAAAGGGCTGGAGATGTGGCTCAGTGGCTAAGTGCCCCTGGTTCTATCCCTAGTACCAGAAAATAAAATGAAATAAAATGTATTGCTAAGCTGGTGTGTGTGTGTTTTGTGTTTGCATGCATAAACACACCAACCAAAAAGCAAGCAAGCAAGCAAACAAACAAACAAAAAACCCCTAAGCAATAGCACTGATTCAGAGAGATAAGTGAATGCTACAGCCAGGGGTACCCTGAGGGGGAATCTGTCCATTGCTGGTGACCAAAGGGCCCACTGAAATGACAGATAAGATTAGACAGATAAGATGTGTACCCAAAAGGCAGCCCTCAATTCAGGTTTGGGGTCCAAATTCATTCTATTTGCATATTTTTGAAAACACTCCAGTTAAGAACTTTACTAAAGTCAATCTCAAGTATATGTAATTCTGGGTGGCTATAGGAAGCAAACGTGAATCTCTCTGGATGTACACACCACCCTCAGTCCTCAAAAACTCCGACAGGTAAAGAGCCAATGAATTTCGCAGGGAAGAAAAACCTTTTCCTGAACCCTCTTTTGATTGGTAGCTGAGGCCTACAAATGAAACCAACAAAAGCCAGATTAACAGCAGAAAACAACAGAGTTTATTTATCTGTGCTACACACACGTTAGAACTCAATGAGGAGTAGTAACTCAAAAGGAGCAATTAAAATTAGGGACTTATCTAACATGGTAGCAGATGCATAGGAGGGGAAAAAGGTATCACAGAAAACAACTATTTGGAAAGATAAACAGATTTTTAGGAGAACAAAAGGAGATAAGAAAGTCTGTGATAATGTTTATCTATGTAGTTATGTGTGGTCCTCCTGTCTTGTCAACCTAAATTACACAGTAGAGAGACTGACTCCAAAGCCAAGAGTTTATTTGGGAAGAGCAGAGGATTACAGTGGGATTTACGTGCTATGGTGGATCACAGGCACATACAAAGAGGTTAGGGCAAAGGAGATGCTTTTAAAGACAAAAAATAATAATAATAATAAAAGAAAGAATGAAAAAGGAAATCCATGTAAGCTGTTTTCAAACTCAAACCATTGGAGTTGAATGAGCCCATTGGTGGGGATAGCTATTGTTAGGCAAGTGTCCTTGTACGAGTGCCTAATTTGTAATACTTGGGTTTTGAGGAAATCCGTCTCATAGTTCTCATCATAAGCATACATGCATGAGAGGCTCCTGGCTTCATTTTGTTAGAGTTTGACATTGGTGACTCCATTTTGATACTGCTAACTTCCACAGTCCCCTTCAGGGCCATGAAACTACCCCTAGAGTTTGGGGTAGGTTTGATTCTCCTTTCTTGGAGTAGATGTGCCTTGAAGAGGAACTTACAGCAAGCTTATTTCTGAAAAGTGGCCATTTTTAGTAGGATAAAGGAAGCTTCAAGAAGGCTTGCTTCTTGACTCTGTTAAATCTCATGTTTCTTCTTTAGCTTAAACTAACTTTTATATCAAATCTGGGGTTCCATGTGGTTCCCCACAATATAAAGTCACAGTTGTTGAAAACAAACCATAAAATTCATAAGGAAACAAAGCACCATGAGTGAAATTCAGCAGAAACAATAAAAAGAAGCATCACGTTGCAAATATTTCAGATGTCAGAATTATCAAACCAGAATATAAATTAAATAATTTAGTATCTGTGGAATGAGGAAGGAAATCTTAGGGGCAGGAAATAAAAGTTGAGAAAATAAAGGTCTTGAACTTGTATTCTCTCTTCAGAGATAACATATATTTGTTATTAAAATAATACAACAGCATATAGGAGTCAAAAAGATTCTAGCAATGCAAAATGTAAGGGAATTTGAATTGTAAATTTGAAAGTTATTGGATGTCTCTAGTAGAAAAATACGAAGTTTTAGAGCATACCTTATAGGATTATCTGATTCTAGACTTTTGTTGCCTTTTATCTCTTTTACAGCTCTGTAAATAGTAGAGAACTGATAGCAATGCAAAAAGATTCTTGTCTACAAATGTGCAAATGAGTTGTGTTCAGTGAAGGGACAATAAACCTTTTTCCCACCCTAGGGAAAAAAAGTTTTGTATTCATTTCACTATTTCTGATCTGTAAATGTGTCTTTTGTATACCTTTGAAATCATTTTAACATTGTTAAATCAAACTGTTTCATATGAAGATGTGTCTGTACTTACGTCCTTCCATAAAGATGAACTTCAACCTCATTTAGTATGTAACTGAAAGTCTGATTTAGGGGTATACCTCCTCCTCCCCCCCTCCCCCCCCCTCCCCCCCCCCCCCTCCCCCTCCCCCCTCCCCCTCCCCTCCTCTCCTCTTCTTCTTCTTCTTCTTCTTCTTCTTCTTCTTCTTCTTCTTCTTCTTCTTCTTCTTCTTCTTCATGCTAGGGATTGAACCCAGGGTCTCTCCAGCATGCTAGGCATCCACTCTACCATTGAACTTTACTCCTAGCCCCAAGAGTATACTTTTGTAACATGTAGCAGAATCTCAACCAATCACAGCAGCCAAGCTTCAGTCAATCACAGGAAGCAGACAGATCGGACCACATTCAAATAAGGCAAATGTTGAGTTGTTACCCATCAAGCTGTCACTGTACCTCACTTCCTGTTTCTGACCACAAAATGTTACTTGACCATGTTGCAGGTCAGAGTTCTCTGCACCTGTTCTGGTTCTGAGGACTGCCCCATTAATCATTCTTTGCTCAGTTAAAGTCTGTAAAATGCCATTTGTCTCAAGTTTTTCTTTTAACAACATATACCTAATCTTATGGTTAATAACATGCTTTAAAAATCCTTAGCACATGCTCATTTTGTATCTGTAAGAGTCACAGTTTTTGTAAGCTGCCTGTCACGGCCAGCCACGGGAGGAAAATTCTCGGAGGCAGAGTATAGCTTTTGCTACTTTTACTTCTACTTTCTTAGAGAGAGCTTAGAGAGGGAAAGAAAGATTTTTAGAGAGAAAGATTAAAGCGAGCTTTTAGAGCTTAGCTTAGAGAAAGATTAGAGCTTCTTTCTTCTCTCTTCTTTCTTCCTTCTTCTGTCTTCTGTCTTCTGTCTTCCTCAGGAGTCTCGGCCTAACTCTGACCAGTCATTACTTCTTCTATCTGGTTTCTCTTCTGTCTTCTATCTGGTTTCTCTTCTGTAACCGCTCTGCCTACGTTCTGGCCGCTCTGATTCTTCTGACCGACCGAGTGACTGCCCGGCTGACTGAATTCTCCGTTCTCCTAACTCGGACCGCTTTCACCCGGTTATATACCTTCAGCTTTTCAGGTGCCTACAGGTGCGTCACATACATATCAGGTGGAACTTATGGCTTCCAGCTAGCTGCAACAGCCCTTCCTAATTAGGGCTCCTTCAAGTTTTACCTTGTTTTTTAAGTTTGTCCTTTAACAAGAAGTATAAAGAATAATAAAACAGACTAAAGAGTAGAAAGACTCCTTTCTCCTCAAACCTTGGGTAACCCCTAAGGATCTGGTATCCCTGGCAGCCAAGTGATCAATGAGAGGTCACTCAGAGCTCCTGCTATGTTCAGAGTGTGCTGCGCCTCCTCCTGAGCAGGCTCTATGGGTTATCCAAGCCACTGCTCTCAAGGTTGGCAGCATTCCCAGTTCTCTTTGGTGCAAGAATGCCTGGGTTCAAGTCATGATTCACCACTCAACTGAGAGACTTGGGCAAGTTACTCAAACCTTTTGTGTTTCAATGTCCTCATCTGTAAAAATGAGGGGAATAATACAACCTTCTTCAAGGGGTTCATGGAAAGATTAAATGAGTAACATATATAAATCCCTTGGGACTAGTACCTGGACTATTGGTAGAGGAAAGTTTTAGCTAACACTATTATTTTTCTTCCTATAATACCTACTGTTAGAGTGGACACCAATCCATGAAATCACACCATCTTGGTGATCCGGATGTAACTCCAGCAGAGATGATATTTGGTTATTTCTCAATATTCCCAGAGTTGGTGGCCAGTCCCACTGGGTATAAATGGGGGTAGCCCAATGAAGGGGGCCACTCACAGACTGGTCTGGGGAGTCTTGAAGCCAAGTGAGGATGACCTCTGCCTTACTTACAGCTTCAATTCTTCTAAGGATGAAAGGCTACCTGCTGCCTCAGCAAAAGAAAAACACCTTGAGGACACCCCAGGCTGGAGCTGCCTATGAACAGCATCCCTCTTTGAAGTGCCTTCACAAAGCATCTTTCACATCTCCAGTGTGAACTTTTTGAAATACCCGGCACAGTGCCCAGCACATAGTAGGTGCCTAATACATTTGAAACACAGCTTTGAACCTACCAGGAAAATCACTTTATGGAAAAGATAGCTGTCATTCATATGCTTCTTTAAAGAGCATTTCATAAACCTTATTTCTTTAACTGCCACAATTTATTTGGTTGTGAGACAGGAAGAAAAAAATCTTATTACATTTTTCCAGGAAACAAATAAATAAGCTGAGGTCCAGGGAACTTGAGTAAATGGCCCGAGGTTGCTACAGTTAGTAAGTGAAAGGTTTATGTCTTGAATTCAGGTTTCAGGTTCCAAATCCCAGGCGTTTCTCTTGCCTAGAAAAGGAGATGGGAAGCTGTTAGTTCCTCCCTTCCCATCACCCCCACCCCCATATGCCCTCTGCCCAGGCAGGCTAATCATGGACAGAGCCACCTTCTCTAAGTAAGTCTCACTGCCAGAGCTATGACAAGCCACTCCACACAGTTGATAACCATGGCTGAGGAGCATCTTGGTGCTGGGTACTGTGCTAGAAGCTAGGGATATGAAGAGAAATAAAACAGGTAAATCCCCTACATTCTAGCACAGCTGCAGGGGCGTTGATGCGCTCATGTAAAATGGGAAGGAAGCAGCAATAGCCAGAATTAAGGCAAAATGTCAACGAGAACTCAAAAATAAGGGAAGTGATAGTGTGAATAACATAGAGACAACTGCAAAGAAAGCTATATTTGCCTCCTCCCGTTCCCCGTGTCCCTTGTTAGAATGTTTTTATAGCTAGAAAGATCTTAGAAACACCTAGCTGTATCTTGAACAAGGTGAAGCCAAGTATAGAGGGGAGATTTTCTCTTAAAGGGCTTCCTTCTTACCTGGATAGGTGGAGCACTGTTGCTGGGTGTTTGAGGATGGGGTGTGGGAAATTGGGAGGGAAGAATCATTGTTTCTCATCTCTGTAGATGAGACTCAGAACCTCTTCTGACATGGCCTTTGTATCATACTGTGTGTGAATATGTGTATTTAATGCTGAGAATTAGATCATTCCATCACAAGACTATATAAATCAGAGAGTGAATGGAGGGAGATGTCAGAGTTTCTCCTGCAGGATGGGAGGGAACACGACCACCGCCACTCCTACCAGTCACAGAGCTCATCTCCCTCTTCCAAAGGGCCCAGCCTAGGTGGGATCTTAAGTTAATATGAAGGCTTCTAACTACTTGAAATGAGACAGAATTCATTTTTCAGTAAAGAAGAAGCCAGGGGAGCCCTCCCCACTGCCTATCTCTTCCCACCCAGTTTCTCCACTACTGGCATCTCTGGGCCATTCTAACACGTAGGGATCTGCCTACCGAAGTCCTGGCAACTGTTCCTCCTGCAGAAAATTCAGTTCCATTCAATGTTAGCTGCATGGCTGGACAGCTCCACTGCTTCCAGTACTCCATCTCCCCTCTTCTCAGAGGGCCAAGGGGTTGAATGAAGTGAGCACCCCATCTTGACCACATTGACTGACAACAAGGTGCTGCTGGGCCTAAATTAATTCTTATCTCAAACTTAAAGACAGCTGTAAATGATCTCTGCCACACAGATGGGGAACCTGAGGATCAGAGAGGCAAGTGCCTCCCCCAGTTAACACAGCCAGCAAGCAGAGGGGCCCAAGTTTCCTCATAGACCTGTCTGACGCTAAAGCCCATGCCTTTCCACCACGCTGTTTGGCCTCCAAGTATTTCTGGCACCACACGGAGAAGGATTTAGTATTCTGGTACACCAGTGCCAGCGGAGGCAGGGCACAATTGAGACTTGTTTGCAACCCCTCCCCCTCTTGGGAAAATAAGTCTGCTTGTCCCCCAGGGTTTTCCATTCCGTGGAAGGCTGGGCCCTTGTGTTTTTAACAAATTCTCCCAGTGATTTCTGAGGTGAGATCCTGGTGAAGGGCTGAGGAGCTCCGTTGGATTACCAAGTGCCAACCCTCCAAGCACTTTGTACTCTCCCTTCGTTTAATCCTCCTGAAAACCCTTTTGGGTAAAACTACTTTTATATTCAGTTTTTAAATGAGGAGTCTGAGAAAAATTTCAGTAAACTTTCCAAGATGCCACAGCTGGAAGCCCACAGACGAGGGCGTCAACACGGGCCCTACTGCACCAGAGATGGCAGGCTTAGCTGCTACTCCATCTTGCCTCTGGATGAACCCTGCTTCATTTTAATAGAATCTTCTGGAGAAAGTGCCTTTTCTCTGGTAAAATAAATTATCTTGTAGGAAGAACTCACTAAGACTGAGGTTGATAGGATATTTTGAGACCAACAAAAATTTTGACATTTCCCTCCTCTCCCATCCCAAATCAGAAGCCATAGGCAAGCCAGCTCCTGTGTGGCTGGCCACTCAACCCCTCCCTGCACTCCTGGCATTCATCTCTTACTTCTTTACTATCTGAGTCTCTTTTTACCCCCATTACTCCCAGGCCCCGTAGACTTTTGCTGCCAAGTGTCCCCCAGATATAGTGGGTGTGTGAAAATGAATCACAAAGAGAAAGATTAAGAAACAATCCCTTTACTGGGAAGCACTGATACTGTTTTAGATTTCAAAATTTTCCTGAAAATAGACCATTCAGTGATGCAGATAATAATACATTATATGGAAATAATCAAATACTTGTGCACATTTTAAGCAAAAAGTTCATGCATACTCTGAGGTATTTGGAGATTCTATGAGAATGTGCTAACAGAACCCAGGGGTTAAAAATCAGGTGTTCAAAGTCCATCTGACATGAGTGCTGAGCATCAACTCCACTAATTTCTTTCTAGCCATGGGTCCTTGGGCAAGTTCATGACCTCTCTGTACCTTGATGTCCTCCTCTACAAAAGGAGAATGATATAGTACCTGCCTCATGGAGAGTCTTTGAGGACCAAGAGAGGAAATCACTTAGCTCCTCCTTCAATGGCTCTGGAGGGAAATAGTGATTCTCTGGAGAGAAATGGGCCCCCTTTCTCTTCTCTGCTTTCCTCCCTCCTCCTGGCAATGACTTACCTCCTTCCCTCCCACACAAGGGCACCTGATTCAGTGCAGTCTTTTCCTCCTTCAAGGCATCTAGCCCAAAGGATTTGCCTCTCCTCCTTGTACGTGGGGAGTTATGTTCTTGGCTTTGAGACAGATTTCTTAAATTGTCTTCCGCAGTTGCAAGTGACTCAGCCGTTGCTTAGGGATTTAATTAACCAGCAATAGGAGCCTTGAAAGATACAAGCCTCTGAGGACTTTCTCCCTTCCTGGGTTGGCTCTGATCAGGGTAAGAATGGAATAAGGCACCTTCTAGAACTGTACAGTCCACTATGGTAGCCACTGGCCATGTATACTAGCTATTGAGCACATGAAATATGGCTGTCCAAAATAAGATGTGCCATAAAGTATGAAATATTCACAGATTTTGAGAATTTATATGAGAAAGTAAATATCTCAATGATTTGTAATACTTATTATAAAAAATAATATTTTTGATATATTGATTTTACTTTTTAAAAATGTGGCTATTAGACCATTTAAAATGATTAAATGACTGTTGGATGGTGCTATTCGAGTATTAACAATTTAATGACTTAATAACATGCCAACACTTTTTGAAAGTGACTTTAGCATATATCTATGTTTTAGTCTGTTTTGTGCTACTATAACAGAATATATGAGATGTGGTAGTTTATAAAGAAGAGAATTTTATTTTCTCACAGTTCTAAAGGGTGGGAAGCCCAAGACCAAATTGCTGGCATCTTCCTGCTGTATCCTCCAGGGACAGAAAGATAGAGGCAAAGAGAAGGGTGTGTGGTGGGGAAGGAATTCACTTCCACAAGCTCTTTTTATAGGGACATTAATCTACTCATGAAGACAGAACCCTCATGACCTAAACATCATGCATAAGGTCCCATCTCTCCACACTGTTGCACTGGGGATCAAGTTTCCAATACATTAATTTCTGGGGGACACATTCAAACTATAGCAATCTACTTTTATCTTTATGAACCAGGTATTGTTACAAACAATTTTTGGATTAGGCCCATTAATTCAGAATTTGAACTATCAGTGAACTTCTGTGGCTGGAGCAGATGGAAGCTGAGAAATAATGAGAGGGAAGAACACTGACTTGGGAAAGCAAGAAACCTGGTTCTCAGCCTTGCTACCTCACTAAATTGCTGTGTGACCTTGGGCACACAGCTGGACCTCAAATTCTTTTTTTTTTTTTTTTTTTTTTTTTTGGTACTGGGGATTGAACTCAGGGGCACTCGACTGCTGGGCCACATCCCCAGCCCTTTTTTGTATTTTATTAGAGGCAGGGTCTCACTGAGTTGCTAAGTGCCTCACCATTGCTGAGGCTGGCTTTGAACTCCTGATCCTCCTGCCTCAGCCTCCCAAGTGCTGGGATTATAGGCGTGCACCACCGGGACCTGCTCAAATTCTTAACTTGAAAAATGAAGAGGCTAGCTGGATGAGAATTTAAGAGTGGAATATTAGTAGCCAGGGGACCAAATAGAGTCACAGATTTGTTTGTTGTTATGTGTTTTGGCCACCATCATGTTTGTAGTTTTTTTTATTTATTTGCTTATTTACACATGCTTTCAGGGAGGAGACTGTGGCTTCTATCACTCCCCGCAGCCCTGAATTCCCATTTCATCGTTTCACACTCTTAACATTACTAGCCTCAAAAGACTGGAGGCATTTGAGTTTGCAGCCCTTCGTTGCAAATTTTAAACTCCAGGGAGATGCTAATGCTGAGTGTTTATTTATTTATTTATTTATTTAAATTAGGTGTATATGACAGCAGAATGTATTTTGATTCATTGTACACAATTGCAGCACAACTTTACATTTCTATGGTTATGCATGATGTAGTGTCTCACCATATGTGCAGTCATACACGTACCTAGGGTAACGAGGTGTCCATCTCATTCCTCCATCTTTCCTACCCCATGCACCCTCCCTATCCTCCCTCTCCTTTGCCCAATCAAAGTTCCTCTATTTTCCCCATGCCTGCTCCTCCCCGTTATAGATCAGCATCCACTTATCACAGAGAACATTTGGTTTTTGGGGATTGGCTTACTTCGCTTAGCATGATATTCTCCAACTCCATTCATTTATCTGCAAAAGCCATGATTTTATTCTCTTTTAATGCTGAGTAATACTCCATTGTGTATATATACCACAGTTTCCTTATCCATTCATCTACTGAAGGGCATCTAGGTTGCCTCCACCGTTTAGCTATTGTGAATTGAGCTGCTGTGAACACTGATGTGCCTGTGTTACTATAGTATGCTGATTTTATGTCCTTTGGGTTTAGACCAAGGAGTGGGGTAGCTGGGTCAAATAGTGGTTCCATTCCAATTTTTCTAAGGAATCTCCATACTACTTTCCTGATCAGTTGCACCAATTTGCAGTCCCACCAGCAAAGTATGAGTGTGCCTTTTCCTCCACATCCTCACCAACATTTCTGACTGTTCTTAATAGTGGCATAGGAAGGGGTCCTAAGTGGTGGTCACCAATATGTTCCAGGACACATTTTAGTTTCTCCTTCTAATCCTTTTTTTTTTGTCAGATGTTACTATCTTGAATTTTCAACAAAACTGCATCGTATTCTTCTGTAGCAACACAGAATATTAAACTAGAGGGAAACTTAATTTATTCAGGGAAAACCTTTCATTTTACAGATGAGGAAACCATAAGAAACAAGGTATATAGTGCTTTTATACTTGTATATGTCAGTGATTATTTATCATTATCTTAGAAAATAAAATTTTAAAATAAGATAAAATATTATTGTCCTTTATCCTGTCTTATATTTACTCGCAGTTCCTTGTCATGAAAACATTTTCACACATTTATTTTTAAAATAAAAAATCAATGAGATAACTGGTCAGAAAAAGAAGACTGAGTACAGAATTTCCCTTTCCTTGTGATTACATATAAAACTTGCAACAAAAAATAGGTAAATGTAACCCAAGCAATGAAAGCCAATAGCTAAAGGATTTTAAAGCTCTGAGAGAAGTCTTTTTGCAGGGATAATAGCAATTTGGATGTGAGCTACTGCTTTTGCATATTAAATACAAGTCTTTGTCTCCTCCACCTCAATAGTGAGAGAAAGCAAAATCTGATTTGATGGGGAAAAAGGAGAAGACCATAAATAAAGGGGTGCGTTGTTTCCATGGGGGACAATCTTCCTAGTGGCATTCTGCCCAGAAGTCCTTTCTTCTTGGCTAGACCAAAAGGCCAGGATAAGTTGAGTAACTAGATGAATGATTGAGACTAGAGAGGCGTGGTAGGGACCACAAAGTTGATGAGAACCCTCAGGCCCAGACTTGAGTCAAGGTGCTGTGAGGCCACACTGGTCAGTGTTGCGTTGCATAAATCCATTCATGGCAACTACAACAGTGATCTCTCTCCAGAGAAACTCAAGGTCACTGCTAAGGCAGACCCCTCTGAAATGAGCAAATCACAGGCACCCTGGAGGTATCTAAAAATATAATCACTGCTGAGCCCTAGTCCCATAATAGAAGTCTAACCTAACCTCGAGACAGGAGTAACTCCTTGCAATTTTCCCAGACACATTGTACATCACAACCATGACCTCTACCCTCAGGAAGCCCATGCCCCAAAAGGAGAAAAGACAGATCTGTTTGTCATCTATAGAAACATAGAAAGGCAAATGCTGTAGGTCACCTTAGGGATTTGAGGAGAGGTGGCGAAATGGCAAAAACCAATTCAAGGACTGGGGTTGTGGCTCAGTGGTAGAGCACTTGCCTGGCATGTGTGAGGCACTGGGTTTGATTCTCAGTACCACATGTAAATAAATGAATAAAACAAATGTTCATCAACACCAAAAACAAAACAAAACAAAAAAAAACCCTAACCAACTGAAGTTCAGGAGATGAAGAAAATGAATAGTGAAGTGGTCTGGAAGATACAGGTTTCCCCAACCTGCTACGACAATTTCCTCCTCTACTTATATATTTACTTTCTAGCAGTAGGACCTTAATTCTTTCTCAATTCCTCCAACAGTCTATCCATTTTCAAGGTGGGTCAAGAATCCTGCATCTCCCATGACACTTTCTCTAATTCTCCAGCTGCAGGATGGCTGCTTTCACTATCTGTTTCATTCATTTGCTGATGTACTTAACTATGTATGGCCTTGAAACTGATTGTTAATGCATTTGTGAATGTGCACCTTGCCTTCCAGACTAGGCTACAGGAGCTTCATAGGCAGAGCTGTGGCTCAATAAGTTGAGCAGAGAGTCATCAAGAGGAGCTGAGGAGAGCAGTCTCTTCAGCAGCCATGACCCTGGACCTCTCTGCTTCCTCCTCCCAGCATGCCCCGGGACTCCACTCATTGACTCCTTCCCTGGCTCCCTCCTTGTCCAGACTGGAACAGCATTGGTCCCAGTTGCTTCTTTCCTCACCAGAGGGCTAAGAGAACCCAAGATGTCTATCTTTTTATATAAGAATCTTTATCAGAGAAATAGAACGTATTATTAGTTATCTATGGGTGTTTATGACAGAAATTACCATTATCTAAACTACTAGGATTTCCTTTGGAAAAAAAAGTCTTTTACTGTTGAACAGAGCTGAACCATTAAGAAGGAGGATGAAAAGAAGGAAGAGAAGGAGAAAGACGAGGAGAGGGGAAGGGGAGAACAGTTTTCCACAGCCTCTCTGTGGATGTGGTTACTAGGCATCTGAGGACTTTTACCCTTAAAAAAAAAAAAAAAAAAAACAGATATTTTTGTATTTTATTTACAAAGATCACAAGTTAAATGCAGTTGGGTCCACAAAACAAGCATTAAAAATAAAAATACAGTCCGTATTCAACCATACACTTAAAATGGGTAAGATGGTAAATTTTATGGTATATGACTTTTACCACAACTAAAAAAAAAAAAATTAATGCAATCTGTGCATGAGACCAAGCATTAAAATAAGGGTAGCAAGTTGAAAATGAAAAATGAAAGAGCACAAATTTATGATGGAAGAGGGGCTGAGATCTCTCCATCTACCTGAAGGGTGAGTGTAGTCAGTCACTATGATATGCTGTGTTGGATAAGGAATAAAATAACCATCAAAATGACCCATAGAACAAAAGTACGCATTGATTTAGCAGTTAAAACTGTGCTT
Source organism: Tamias sibiricus (assembly GCA_025594165.1). Taxonomy (NCBI): domain Eukaryota; kingdom Metazoa; phylum Chordata; class Mammalia; order Rodentia; family Sciuridae; genus Tamias; species Tamias sibiricus. The sequence goes on along the minus strand of CM046669.1, from coordinate 44,700,743 downwards.
GGAATTCAAATAAAATTGAATGTATAACTAAGTGCTATGTTTACTAGATGTCTGCTTTTATTTATATATTCTCTGCCTCTGAAAAAGAATACGAGGGTGGAACTGAGAACTATAATAGTATTATAAAGTTGAATATGCAACTCCATCCTTTCCCCTAAGTTAAAAGTCAGAACATGCCAAGGACATAAAATTCCAGTCAGACAAATGAGGTAAGGAACAAAGGAAGGAAATGGTCAACTGTAGCTGGCTCTCTGACGGGCACATCTGCAGAGAAAGTAAAACACTGGAGCAGATCCTTCCTACTCTTTCTAAAATCTTCCCCATTGTTTGTTGCAGTATTTCTCAAGACTAATCATACTTCAGGATACTTTTTATAAAAGTCGGAACTCATGAACTACATCATCATAATGATGATGATAGCTAGTGTTCGCTGATACTTACATGCTGTTTAAGTTCATTTTCTGTTGCTATAACAAAATACCAGGGACTGGGAAGTTTATAAAGAATAGATGTTTATTTAGCTCATTGTTCTGAAAACTGGGAAGTTCAAGAGCATCAGTGTGAAATCTGGTGAGGGTCTTCTTACTGCTTTATAACCTAAGAGAGGACATCAAAGGCTGAGACAGAGCAAGCATGCCAACTTGGGTTTTAATTTTCTCTTCTTGTACAGTTACTAACACTCTTATGGGGACCCCACTGTCGTGACCTCATCCAATCCTTATTACTGGCCCCTGCCTCCACATATTATTAATATATGCTTTTGGGAATTAACTTTTCAATACCTGAACTTTTGAGGGACGCATTCAAATTATAGCAAGCACCAACACTATTCTAAGCACTTCATATGCATTGCCACATTTAATCCTCAGAACAACCTGCAAGGCAGGCATTGTTAATAACCCTCATCTTAAGGAGAGAAAACAGCAGCACAGACAAGCACAGGGTAAATTGTTCAGGGTCACAGAGTTAGTGAGAGATAAAGTTAGAATTTTAATCAAGTTTGTTTGACTCCAAATTCTGGGGGCCTTCACCACTCTTAGGGACAGAATTTTTGTGTCTTCCCCTCACTCACAAATTCATATGTTGAATCCCTAATCCCAGGAGTGATGAATGGTATTTGGAGGTGGGGCCATTGGAAGGTAATTAGGGTTAGATGATTTCATGAAGGTGGGGCTCTCTTAATGGGATTAGTGTCCTTTAAGAAAAGACACCTGAGAGTTCCCCCTGCTCCTGCGTGTGCACTCAATGAAAAGGTAAGATGAGCACACAGCAGGATGGTAGCCACCTATAAGCCCAGAGAAAAGGATGCAGAATGAAATGTACCTTCCTGCATCTTGACCTCAGACTTCTTAGCCTCCAGAACTGTGAGGCCACTCAGCTTATGGTATTTCACTGTGGAAGCCCAAGTGGACTAAGACAACCATTACACCCCCATAGTCTTAGGGAATGTTTAGATTGCAATAAATGCTAACCAGCGTGATAATTTATGCTGAAATCACATACATGACATCTAATGAGAGACAATCACTAATTGGTAAGTGTTGTCCCTCCCTTAAGCTCCCACTGTGCACAGGCCTGCAGTGCTTCACCCACCATGTTTGTGTGGATACACAATTTCTTAAAGGCAAGGGGAAAAAATATAAGTGTGTTCAATATCTTTTTAAAAAATGAAATCATTTTTAGAAGCATTTTAGATTTACACAAAATTGCAAAGCTAGTAAGAACAGAGAGTTCTCATGTACTTATACCCAGTTTCCCCTATTATTAACATGTCACGTGAGTATGGAACATTTGTTACAATTAACGAACCAGTATTGCCGCATTACTGTGAACTAATATCCATACTTTATCAGGTTTCTCTACTTTTACCTAATGTCCTTTTTTATTCTAGGATCCCATTCAGGATACCACATTGCATTTAGTTGTCATCTCTCTTTAGGCTCCTTTTTGATAGTTTCTCAGACTTTTTTTTTTTTTTTTTGATGATGTTGGTAGATTTGAGGAGTACTGCTCAGATATTTTATAGAACAGCTCTTCGTTGAAATTTCTCTGATGTGTTTCTCAAGATTAGACTGGGATTATGGGTTTTAAGGAGGAAAATCACAGGGGTAAGGTGCCATTGCTATCACATCCTATCCATACTATCAATGTGATTTATCACTGTTGATGTTGATCTTTATCACCTGAGTGAGGTATGTTTGTCAAATTTTCCCCTTGAAAAGTTACTCCCTTTCCCTTTTTCATACTCTTTGGGAGGAAGTCTTTATATGTAGCTCACATGAAAGGAGTAGAGATTTATGCTCCTCCTCCTTGAGTGTAGAGTATCTGCATAAATTATTTGGAGTTCTTCTGCATGGGAGACTTGTTAAACCCCACCATTTATTTATTTCTTCACAAAATCTTTGGTGGGGGGGAAGATCTTCTTCAACAGATCTTATTTTTTAGAGTATTGTAGGTTCACAGCAAAATTGTGCAAAAAGTACAAAGTTAGCAAAAACAAAACAAACGAAAACAAATAATTCCATTAAATGGGAAAGGACCTGACAGACATTTCTTTAAAAAGGCATACAAATGGCCAACAGGCATATGAAACGTTGCTCAACCTCACTAATCACCAGAAAATGCAATTTGAAATCCCCATGAGATATGGCCTCACACCTATTAGGATGGCTATTTTTTTTTTATTATTTATTTTTTAGTCTAAGTTGTTAGAAATGACATCAGAATGCTCAGCGGTAGAGCGCTCACCTAGCACGTGTGTGGCCCGGGTTCGATCCTCAGCACTACATAAAAATTTAAAAAAACACATTGTGTACAACTAAGATGGCTATATTTAAAAATAAGAGATAACAAGCACTGGCAAGAGTGTGAAGAAAAGGAAACCCATGCCCATGTTAGCGGGATGTCAGTTAGCACAACCATTATGGAAAACAGTATGACGGTTTCTCAAAAAATTAACAGTAGAACCGCCATATGATGCAGCAATCCTGTTTCTGAGTGGATATCCAAAGGAGATGGAATTAGGATCTCAATCATCTCTCTGCATGCTCATGTTGGACGGATAAATACTCATCATTTATTATGCTCTTTTTTTTCGTGGGCTTCACCACACTCTCAGCACATTTCTGGCAGTTGTTCCAGCAAACTTGCTGCTTTCCAGGCCCTTCTGCGCTTGGCCCACAGGCCCCGTTGTCCCAGCTTGTGCTTCTCCTCCAGCACTGGCTGTCTCTGCCTCCAAGCTCCTCGGCACGTTTGCCTTTCTTCTTTCACCTTTCTGGTACTTATAAAAGCCCTTCCGTGGCCTGCCTTCTGGCACGTGGGGACACCTTCAGCCAATTCCATGTGGCAAAAGAAGCTATTCATGCCTTTCGGAAACCTCATCATTTGGTCAGGAAATGACCCACTTCCTGGCAAATAACTCCCGAGCACATCTTCCCAGAGGGAAAGAAGAGAACACACATCTGTGACGTACATGTACGGTTTCCTCCCAGTTGTACAGTGCGTGACTAAAGGGCTTATGTTAGGGACAGGAGCCCACCCTGTGTGACCCACATAGGCCCAGGTCCCGGACCTCGGATGGGCAGGGGTTTTGACAGATTTAATCAAATCAAGTGGAGATTCCTGGGGCTGGAACCTATTTCCTATGTATTCTCTACTCCTGTGGATATTTTCAGGGCACTTCCAAATTTTAGCTAACGTGTAAAGATCTTTTTTAAAAAAGAATTAGTGTAATTTAGTGTATATCAGAATGCCGAGTCAAGCGAAGCATGCCATGGATCTACAGAAGGATGCAAACTTCCTTCTAGAAAAAGGAAGGAATAGTATAAGATGGAGTCAACCCACCCTTCCCCCCCCCCCCCCAAATAAACAAAAAACTTCCATCTTCCATGGTGGCTGGAACACCTGAGAACTTTGACTCAGGTATATGTGAGAGATGGTTTTGGGGGTCAGTAAACTGGCTCTTTCCACAAGGGGATGTAGAAGGACCCAAATTCAGTGCTCTTTAGTTATTGTAGATGCTGTGAGAGCTTATATTTTAGCAATAACTGTAAGTGAGATTACTGATGACTTTGGTGTCATTTTGAGTATTTTAATCTTTTTATTTTCTACAGATTTTTTTTTTTTTTTTTTTTTTTTTTGTACCAGGGATCGAACTCAGGGACACTCAACAACTGGGCCACATTCCCAGCCCTTTTTTGTATTTTATTAGAGACAGGGTTTCACTGAGTTGCTAAGTGCCTCGACATTGCTGAGGCTGGCTTTGAACCCGTGATCCTCCTGCCTCAGCTTCCCAAGTGCTGGGATTACAGGCGTGCGCCACCACGCCCGGCTTATTTTAATGATTTTTTCAAATGTGTTCCATCATTTGTAGCAGACCACCCCAGCCCCCCCCAAAAGACTCCATTTGTAGTTCCTTGGAGATTTTCTTGGGGCAGATCCCTCCTCTCTGATATGCTACTTCTCAGATTCTAGTCATCTTGCCTTACCTGGACTCCAGTCTCTCAATTCAATGAGACCCCCCCAGGCTCTATTCAGTCCCCACTTCCCACACTGCAGCTTAGAAACAGTGTCAAATGGAATGGGGATATAGCTCAGTCAGTAGAGTGCTTGGCTCATATGTACAAGGCCCTGGGTTCAATCCCCATCACCACAACCAAAACAAACAAACAAACAAAAAACAGCTTTCAAAGCTAAAGCAATCATAGGACTCACCATGGTTTTTCCCTCTTCTCTTAGGGTCACAATCCTGTGTAATTATCCAAGTTCTGAAAACATTGTGTCATATAGTTTGTCCTGATTTTTAGTTATTTAAGGTAAGAGAGAAAATTCCTGGAGTCCTTGTTTTTCTATCATGGCTACAAGCAGAAGTTCTCTCCATGTGGAATTAGTTATATAACCTACAATATTTTACATCATTTAAAAAAATTATTACACAATTGTGGCAAACATTCTTTTAAACTGGTATTCATTCATTCACATATCACACAGCCATGTACTGAATACCTCCTATGCTGTGGGCTCTGAATAAAGCAGTGACTAAAACAGGTAAGGACACAGTCTCATGGAGCATTTACTCTAGGAGAGGGAAGATAGGTAAAATATAAGTAGGCAAGTAAATTAGTAAATCTTAGAGCAACAGGTGCAATAAGATAGTGTATATGAAAGAGTGACTAGGGCAGCAATTTAAGATGGGTATTTAGGGAAGTCCTCTCTGAAGGGATGACATGTGATCTGAGTCCTGAATGATTTGCAGGAGCATCCACGCACAGACCTGGAGCAGAGTGTTCCAGGCAGAAGGAACAGTACTTACAAGAGCTCCAGGAAGGTAGCAAGGTGGGGATACTGGAGGAATTATGAGGAGACCAGTTTGGCTAGAGTACAGTGAACAAGTGGGGACAGTGGTACCAGATAAAATCAGGGAAGTAGATGGGGTTGATTTTGTGGGGCAAAGAATATTGTGCAAGTGCATAATGTACTTACTTAATTATACCATTACATAATTTACTTACTTATTCCTGTCCTGTTGAAACGTTAGATTTTAACATTTTAAAATATTTTTATCAAAATTAATACTTCAGGGCTGGGGTTGTGGCTCAGTGGCCGAGCACTTGTCTTGCACATGTGAGGTACTGGGTTCAATCCTCAGAACCACATAAAAATAAATAAGCAAAATAAAGATATTGTGTCCACATATAACTAAAAAAATTGAAAGTAAATTAATACTGCAATAAACATACTGGGGGTTGGACTCAGGGACACTTTACCACTTTTTATTTTTTATTTTGAGACAGAGTCTTACTAAGTTGTCAAAGCTGATCTCAAACATGTGATTCTCCTGCCTCAACCTCTCAAGTCATTTGAGATTACAGGTGTGTGCCATGGTGTCCAACTTAGAAATATTTTAATATGGCAGAATCCAGAACTGGAATGAAAGAGTCCAAGGGTAATCAGCAGAGGCTGTTGGCACCCCTGGAGTCCCTTTTACATTCAGGGTAATTCTCCTCCAGCTACTACAGGTGCTGCTAATGACTCACTCTTGGGACCACTAGAGCTACCTCCCCACCTGCCTGTGAACAACATTCCCCAACAGTCTATAGTCAGTGACTGACTGTGGGTTATCAAAGCACCTGCTTCCTTTTGACACAGGACATACTCTGTACTGCTTACACACTAGTACTCCTGGAAGTATCAGTCAAGGTCACATTCTTCCTGAAGCCACATTCCTAATTTCTGGTTTCTTCCAGGGCACCATCCCCCCTAATTCACCTAATACAAGAATTCTATAGCATGCTCTTTAGGAAGCCAGACCTAAAACAGGACGTGAACCTTTTGAAGATCCCCAATTTACTAAATTCCTCTATTTTTGGAAACAGTATATGCATTGAAAACAATTAAAAATATACCCAGTTACCATGAAAGGTAGGAAACACTTGGAGGTGGGAGGTGGCAGGTGGATGGTTGAAGATCATTAAAGATCCTGAGGTAAAGGTGTAGACTGAATGTTTGTGTCCTCCCTTCAGACTTATATGTTGAAACTTAATCCCCAATGTGACAGTATTAGGAGGTATGAATCTTTGGAGGTGAATAAGTCATAAGGGTGGGAGCCCTTAGGAATGGGATTAGTGCCCTTATAGAAGGGTTCCCGAGAGCTCTTTTGTGCTTTCTGCCATAGAAGAACATAGAAAATTGATGTCTATGAATAAGGAAGCAGGCTCTTAGCAAACTCTGAGCCTCCTGGAGTCCTGACCTTGGATTTCCCAATCTCCAGAATTGTGAGAAATAATTTTTTGTTGTTTAATAAGCCATGTCGGCACTTTGCTACAGCACAAGAGCTGATGGCTACATAGAATGAGGATTAAGTTTCCATCAGTTTGGAGGGGTTAGGAGCACACATTTCTGTGATGACTTAGGAATAGCAGACTCAACATTAAATCAGAGTTGGTCATTTGAGATCATCTAGGTGAATTTGTTGCTCCTTTTCCTGAGAGCCTCACTGGTCTCAGAGCACACATCCCATTTTTCTCTAAAATAATCTATTTGATCCCAGAGTCCTAGTGATCTAAAATCTAAAGAAGAGAACAGAAACACTAAAGCCAGGGGTGGTAGCAAGGGTCAAAAGATAAAAGGGGGTAAATTGAGTGATAAGAATTTATCTTATCTCTCAATTAGAGGGCACAGACCAGGGAAGGAAAATTTAGGGTAGCCTGAAACTTCAATTTGTGATACTTTCCCCCCCCCCCCCCCCCATGGGAGAAAATATTCAAGTGGGAAAGTTGAAAATCTGCAGGTTTTTACACACACACACACACACACACACACACACACACACACATTCCACTACTTTTCCCTATTCCTTGCCCAAGTCCTCACCATCTATTCATCCTTTGAAGAAAGGATCTGAGATAAGAGAGCCTCAGCAGAGTGTTTGGAAGTGCCCTCTTATTGGAAGTCTGGGCAGATTCCAACCCAGCATTTAAGATAGACTGAAATTCAACTGCCAAGCATTTTGGAAGAGACTAGAATTTGAAGAGGCTGAGATCTAGAATCATTAACACGTTCAACCAAATGTCAAAGAAATGATAAAGGAGTGCATGCAGGAAGGCAGTCTTACTCTGAGTCCTTATGCTATCTCTATCTACGTCAGAACCAGAAAAGTAATGCTTAGGTACACACCTTAATATACCTCTTAGGTGCTGAGAAGCTCTAAGCTGGCCATGGTAGGCAGGGCATGTCCTTTGCATTCCATTTCCAAGATGGTGGATTAGTCTCACTGAGCTAGCCATGGTTTTATTAATAATTAACAATTGCAAAGCATATGACAGTTTCCAAAATGCTTTCATAAATATCATTTAGCTGCCATGGTCTTGGTCTGTTTCAACTGCCATAACAAAATACTAGAGCCTGGGTAGCTTATAAAAAACAGAAATTTATTCCTTATAATTTTGGATGTTGAAAAGTCCAGGATCAAGGCACTGGAAAATTTGGTGGCTGATAAGGGCTTTATAGTTCATAGATAGTACCTTTTACCATGTCCTCACATGGTGAGAGGAACAAACAAAAAGCTCTTGTCCCATTCATGGACATGAGAGCAGAGCTCTCATGACTTAATCACCTAAGTGACCTACTAATACCATTACCTTGAAGGTTAGGATTTTGACATATGAATTTGGGTCATGGAGATACATTTAGACCATAGCAGCTACTCCTCTGCAAAATAGCTACTCTCATTATTTTTGTTTTTCTTTTTCAGATGATTATATGAGAGCCAGAGCAATTAAATAACTTGCCCAAGATCTCATAGCAACAGTTCTTTTGTTCCTTCTAAATCCTTCTTTCAAATCCTTTTCTTTTAAGTCTATATAGTTCATATTCTTTCCTCCTCCCTCAACCCCTTCTCTGATCACTAAAGTCTACTTGGGTCCTTGTATTAAGGGCTAGGATTCTCAGATTCTAGAGAGGGCCATCAAAGAGTCCCAAAAGCTTACTTCTCTCTCATACCAAAGGGGACATTAAATACCATTTGTTTTCAATTTAGAGTATAGCTCCCCACTTCCTGAACACAAGAAGCACTTCTTTCTCAGCCTGATTTGCTCCTCTGTTGTTCCCAAGATGGTAGCCCTCTCAATACCTATGGGAAGATGGCAAGATGTGTGGACCTGCCCCTGGGAGCAAAAGCACTGAGCCCATGGAATCAACTGCACACATGGGATCTGCATGGGCTTATCTCTGGCCACCATGGATGTTGAGCATATTGTTTTATAACCCTGCCCACTGGCTCCCCTTTTTCGTCCTCGCCTCCAGGGCTGCCTATCTAACTAATCTGGGATGATGGAATATCATTTCTTTCTCTCATTACCTTAAATTAAGTATCATTAGGAAGGTAAATGCTCTGCTTAAAACAAATAAATCATCTAACACATTCCAGAGACAAATTTAACATATTTTTTTAGTAATCTTTCCTTTGGATTATCCAAGGCTCTGCTGCTTCCTCTAGCATGAATAATTGAGACCTGACACAAAAAGAAACTTCCAGAAGCTTAAGTCAACTGTGGACCAGCTAGAAACTCTACTGTGAAGGCAATCTATAGTGATTGCATTTGGGAAGATGTGTCATCACTAAGAACATAGTGGTGGTAATTTCAGCATTTGCAAACTGTGACTCATGGCAAAGCATGCTGTGCTATGGGGACAGACCCAGCTCTGGATTGGATGATTTCCCAAGGCAGAGTCACCCAACAGGCCTGGGAAGCTTGTTAATCCTCATCAGGGTGTGATTACCATCACCAACCCAAGCCATCAGTGAGCACAAATGCCCTACTGAGATTCCCAGGTTGGGACATGTGGGGGCAAGACTTGTGCAGGAGAGGCTCTAGACTGCAGTTCCCCATCCCCTGCACACAGGAACAGAGGCAGCTTAGACCAGGTAGAGGGAGCTGTGGACTGGGGTGGTGGCAGATGGGGCAGGAACCAGAGACAGGATGGATGGCTTGGACTCAGCCTCAGACTAGTCATGCCTGATCATTCTTTGGCATCACAGAAGTAGGGTAAAACAGCCATGCTTGTACCTGCAGGTCTATTGGCAAAACTAAGAGGTCCCTTGAGGGTGGTAAGAACTGTCATTTCCACCTCTCAGAAGAAGATACACGATTAATCAACAAATACATGAAAAAATGTTCAACATCGCTGGCAATTAGAGAAATGCAAATCAAAACTACTCTAAGATTTCACTTCACTCCAGTCAGAATGGCAGCCATCAAGAACACAAGCAACAATAAATGTTGGAGAGGATGTGGAGAAAAAGGCACACTCATACATTGCTGGTGGGACTGCAAAATGGTGCAACCGTTATGGAAAGCAGTATGGAGATTTCTTGGAAAACTGGGAATGGAACCACCCTATGACCCAGCCATCCCACTCCTGGGTCTGTTCCCAAAGGACTTAAAAACAGCATATTACAGTGACACAGCTATCTCAATGTTTGTAGCTGCACAATTCACAATAGCTAGGTTGTGGAACCAACCTAGATGTCCCTCAGTAAATGAGTGGATTAAGAAAATGTGGTATATACGCACAATGGAATTTTACTCAGCAATGAAAGAAAACAAATTAATGGCATTTGCAGGTAAATGGATGAAGTTGGAAGACATAATGCTAAGTGAAGTTAGTCAGTCTCAAAAATCCAAGTACCAAATGTTCTCTCTTATATAAGGAGGCTTTTTCAAAGTATTGTTGGATGGGGGTACATAGGAGGATTAGAGGAACACTAGAATGGTCAAAGGAAGGGAGGGTAAGGGAGGGAGCAAGCGGGGAGGGAGGGGGAAAAAAAAAAAGGTGGTTGAATGAGACGGATATCATTTTCCTTAATGCATGATTGAAGACCTGAATTGTACGAATATACTTTGTATACAAACAGTTGTATGTAAAAAGATACTAAATATATGCACTATGAGTTGTACATATTAAAAATTATAAAAATAAAAAAAAAAGATGTGAAAAAAAAAAAAAAAAGAACTGTCATTTCCTGGTCAGTGACACTGAACACTGACTTTGGAAAGCCCTTCCTCAGTTTTGGAGGCAAACAGACAGAGATACAAGGAACAAGAAGCAGCACCACCCCCATCCTCCCAACTGCTGCTGTAATGTAGGGGGTGTTCCAGTCAAACGCCAAAGACCCTGGAGGTTTTCGGGGACAGCTGTGGAGGTGTTCTAGGAACATTCCTGACATTCTGTGATTCCAGTTTAATAGAGGAGGCTGGATAAACATGTAAAAATATATACAAATGCAGAGCAGCAAGAAATGAGGAGATAGTGAAGCTTGGACTTCCTGCATATAGCATGATCTTTATAGACTGTGGTCCTCAACCATGCCCCAGTCCTCTAACAGCAAGGCTGAAGACTAGGGGACAGTAAGGACTGGATGTAGGGAATGAAAGGCAGGAGAAGAGGCAGGGGAGTCTAGCTGAAAATTGAGAGCTGGTTATTAAAGAGATTGGAAGGAGAAAATTCTTTTAAAAAGGGAAATTGTCACTGGGGTTGGAGCTCAGTGGTAGAACGCTTGCCTAGCAAGTGTGAGGAATTGGATTTGATTCTCAGCACCACATATAAATAAATAAAATAAAAATCCATTGACAACTAAAAAATATTTTTAAAAAATAATAATCTATTTTTTAAAAAAAGGGTAATCCTCATTGTTCAGTCCAGATTTTAACTTCTTAAAGGCCAAGAAGGTGTTTTATTCAGCTTTTTCATCTCTGTGACCAAAAGACTTGTCAAGAACAGTTGTTTGTTCTTTTTTGGGGGGTGGGGTGCTGGGGATTGAACTCATGGGCATTTGACCACTGAGGCACATCCCCAGTCCTATTTTGTATTTTATTTGGAGACAGGGGCTCACTGAGTTGCTTAGCACCTCACTTTTGCTGAACCTGGCTTTGAACCCCCAATCTTCCTGCCTCAGCCTCCCAAGCCACTGGGATTACAGGTGTGCACCATCATGCCAAGAAAAGTTTTGAGGAGGAAAAGTTTATTTTGTGGTTCATGATTTCAGAGGTCTCAGTCCATAGACATAGAAGACATAGAAGCTGGCTCCTTTCCTCCAGGCTCTAGATGAGGCAGAACATCATGGCAGAAGAGTGTGATGGAGGAAAGCAGCTCAGGACATAACACCAGGAAGCATAAAGAGAACTCCTGTCAACAAAGACAAAATATATACCCCAAAGGCACACCCCCAAAGACCCACCTCCTCTAGTCACACCTTACCTGCCTATAGTTACCACCCAGTTAATTCCTATCAGGGGATTAATTCTCTGATTGGGTTAAGGATCTTGTAAACCCAATCATTTAACCTCTAGACCCTCTTGCATTATCTCACACCTGAGCTTTTGGAGGACACCTAATATCTAAACCATAGAGATGGTGATTCAGGTCTTCCCCCTGAAAGGGCTGGTGGGTATGGAGTATTAAGGGCAGATTTGCACCTTATCTACAGTGATTTGAGCTGCCCAGGACACTATGTTCTGTGGGTCAAGAACTTAGGATAGTTTCCTATCACACACAGGTGCTTGCACTGTGGATGGACTGGAGATGCTTCTATGACTATTCAGTAAATGTCTCTAGGGAAAATAATTTACAGTTAAGTTCAAAAGGGGAAGAGATAGATGTGATGTTCTAAAGCTAAGCAAATTCAGGCAAGGTCAGGAAACTTTTCTGGAAAAGAGTTTCAAATCTGCTTGAGTGGTGAAGGAGAGCTATCTTCTGTCTCACGCATGTCTACAAATGCATCTCCATGTGCACCAACCTGATCTGCCATGGTGGTACAGCTCATAGGCGTTCAAGTGTCTCAAATACCTTTGATGGATCAGAGTGTATGAAAATGTTTACTGAGTACATACTACCTGAGAGGACTGGGTAGTAACTTGAAAAGTGCCTGGGTTCTGTTGCCAAAAGGGGCTGAGTTCAAATACTTCCTAGGGCACTAGTCAGGGCTCCTTGAATATATTGCTTGATCTCTCTGATCCCACAGGGTTCTTGGTTCTAAAATGAGGACAATCACTCACTTCACAGGGTTGGATTGAAAATTATATCTAAGGCCCAGAGGTGGTGCCTTCACCCTGTCTGTGTGTGTACTCTAGGCATATGGCTGTGTAGGAGCCCTGTTTGGGGAGATGGCTTAAATTGCGGTTGACTATGGGCCATAAAGATTTGGGCATTGTCACCTTCTGTAGTCTCACGGGACTTGGCCTGGGATCTCGCGGGACTTGGCCCGGGATCTCAAGTGACTTGGCCGAGATTGCTGATCGGGTCAGCGCCATTTTGGTGGTGTGTGTGGCACGTGTTAGTCGTTGTTAGAGCCAGAGAGAAAAGTTATCAGAATAAAAAGCTGTTTGTCTCCAGTTTGCCTCTGAACTTCTTCCCGCGGCTTCGTTGCTCCAAGCGGCCATCGCTTCAGGCGGCAACAGGGCTGACCCAATTGACATGTGCTGGCTTGGGTTTAAGCCCCCATCCCAGTATCAATATTCTTTGTTAGTCAGCCTTCTGTCACTATGAAAAATTATCTGAGAAACTCTACTTAAAGGAAGGAAAGGTTTGTTTTGGCCCACAGATTCAGAGGTTTCAGTCCCTGTCACTTGGTTCTGTTGCTTTGGCCTGTGGTGACAGTACATCATGGCAGGAGTGCCTGATGGAGGGGGACTGTTCACCTCATGGCAGTCAGGAAGCAGAGGAAGGGAGAGAGAAGGGCAACTGGGGTCTCAATATCCTCTTCAAGGGCACACTTCCAACCACCTAACTTCCTCCCACGAGGCCCCTCCTCCTGAAGGTTCCACTACCTCCCAATAGCACCCCAGTCTGGAAAGTGAGCCTTTAACCCTTGGATCTTTGGAAGGACATTTGAGATCCAAACTATAGTAGCTGAGAAGCAAAAAATAATTTCAAAAAGGGAAATATTAGTTAAGATGGCATGAACACAATTTCCAGTAGACATATTTTAAATTTTCTTCTTACTTTACAGTATTATTCATGAATGTTCTGGCAGGACAGTGCATCTATTAGGCCTTAAATGTGTCAAAGGGGAATCAGAGAAATTAGAAGTCTGGGTTCTTGTTCTAGCTCTTATTAAAAGAGAGGAATCCTTTAATCTTGTCGAGCCTCAATGATCTCATTTCTAGAATGGAGAGACTGGTGCCTCTCTCAAAGGGGGTAGTTAAGATCAAATACAGTCATGAACATAAATGTTCATAATGAACTGGTGGGGGGAGGGAAGGTGATACAAATGGTAGCTGGTTTTTGCATGCCAACTGTTCGTTGATCATCTACTTGAAGCATATTATCAACTAGGTTGATTTCTTGGACTATCTCGTTAATGTCTTGGCAGACATCTGAGCTTGCTTCTTCTACTTTGATCCCTACTTGAGTCTCACTCCTCCAACAGGTCAAAAGGACTGAGACTCTTTCGAATTATGTCCCAGGTGCCATGTTCCTGAATGGTCACTAAAGACTCTTAGGAACAGGATGTTTTCAACTTGCGGGTGTGAGAAGCCTTTTTCTGCTTGCCTTGCAGACCCTCTCATGGCTCATTATGAGAGGCAAAGCACTGTTTTACAATTTCCTAACTTTTCCTCAGCAAGTATTATTTTGAGTAACAAGAAAAAAAAAAGGGAAAGAAGGTTCATGGGACATAGGAAATGGCCTTCAACTGCCCTACCCACAAACTTTGCATAAAACATTAGAATATAACAAAAAAGAAATGATAGTCTCACCCTCATCCTCAAATTCTCTCTCTTTGTTCTTCTCCCCATGCATCCCCCACAAACACTGCAGAGGCTGCAGAAAACAAGGATATAGTTCTACAGCACAGAAACCAAAGGATAGGTGCAATTCCCAACTAATCTGGGTGATTTCGCATTGAATGACACTTTCCCACCTTGTTTTTGAGCATAAAATACTGTGCCCTGTATCCATTTTTTTTTTCCATCAAAGAATTAAAACTTTTTCTAACTATAAAATACCTATTGTAGAAAATTCTGAAAGTAAGAAAAAATATAAAGAAGAAAAAAAGAGCTACCTGTAATTCCACTGCTGCTAACATCTAGGGTTTTTGCAGTCCCAAAAATGTAGATAATGTGTCTATAGTTTAATGTATTTTTTTCACTTAATGTTATGATGTGAAAAATTTCCCATAATGATAAGCTTATCAGAAAAAAACATGAGTTTCAATGACTGCATAATGTCCATCATATGGGTGAATCCTAAGTCACTTAACAGATTCTCTATTGTTCAACATTTGGCTGTTCTTATTTTTTTTCCATTAAAATAGTATTGCTATTAATATCCCTATACATAAGTATCCATGTCTCTGATTATTTCCTTAATATAAATTGCTAGAAATAGAACCACTGGGTCAAAGAATTGAACATTTCTGGAAGTCTTGATGTATGGTGCCGGATTGCCCTCGGCAAAATACCAATTTACCCTCCCATTAAGAAAGCATTAGGGCTGGGGTTGTGGCTCAGCGGTAGAGCGCTCACCTACCATGTGCGTGGCCTGGGTTTGATTCTCAGCACCACATACAAATAAACGCATTGTGTACAACTAAAGCAAATAAATAAATATTTAAAAAAAAAAAGAAAGCATTAGAATGCTCATTTCACCACAGCCACCCAGACTGTGTATCACTGCTATTTTAATTTTTGCTCTTTTACAAAGTGAAAACTGATTTGCTTTCTTTTTACATGGCTGTCCTTTCCTGTCCCTCTAGTATGGGACTCATTTGTCTGCTACCTGTTTGCTCATTGGGTGCATGCTGTCTGTTTCCAAACAGAATCAGAAGTGGTTCCAACCAGATAATAACCCCTTAAAGCCAGTAATTTCCTTTCTTTTTAGCTCCTTGTAACTGGCACAGTAAGCTTCACATATTCAACATTTGATACATGTTTAGAAGTTATTTTTCTACCTGTATAGAAATGTCCACCAACAAAATATTCTCTTGCTGGTGTATATGGCTCTATTGTATCTCCTTCCAATTCTCATTGCTCTTACAGGATATATCGTATAATTTAATGTTTAATTTTTTTTTTTTTTTTTTTTTTTTTTTTTGTGGTACCAGGGATTGAACTCAGGGGCACTCGTCCACTGGGTCACATCCCCAGCCCTTTTTTGTATTTTTTTATTTAGAGACAGGGTCTCACTGAGTTGCTAAGTGCCTCACCACTGCTGAGGCTGGCTTTGAACTCGCGATCCTCCTGCCTCAGCCTCCCAAAGTGCTGGGATTACAGGCGTGAGCCACCGCGCCAGGCTAATTTTATGTATGTATAAATATTGAGTAGTTTGTTGGAAGGGGGAAAAATCTGTCTTCTCAGCTGAATTATTCATTACTTGAGGGCAGAAAAAATCTGACCTTTCTTTCTTTTAGAAGAAATGAGCACATATGGACATTTTTTTTTTCACTCAATTATTTACTCATTTCATTCAACAAGGATTATTGAGTGGAGCATGACTGTTGCATCTAAAGACCAAACAGTACTGCTGCTTCTCTAGCCAAGGGTAAAGGAAATTCCCCTAGAGGAGACAGTTCAATTAAGGGTTCCATAGCAAGGCTGCTGGGACCCACAAGCCACTTGCTATGGTTTGAATGTTTGTATCCCTCCAAATTTCGTATTAAAACTTGATCCTTGTTATGGTTTAGATGTGATGTGTCCCCCAAAAGCTCACATGTAAAACAATGGAAGAAGGTTCGGAGGAGAAATGGTTGGGTTGTAAGAGTCTTAACCCAAATAGTGATTTAATCCCCTGATAGGGATTACCTGAACTGGTAGGGTGTGGCTGGAGAAGGTGGGAATTGGGGTGTGGTTTTGGGTATATATTTGTATCTGGTGAATGGAGTCTCTCTCTCTGCTTCCTGATCACCATGATGTGGGCTGCTTCCTTCTGCCACCCTCTCCCGCTATAATGATCAATCTCATCTCGAGCCCTAAGTAATGGAGCAGGCCTTCTATGGACTAAGACCTCTAAAACCGTGAGCCCTCAAATAAACTTTCCTCCTCTACAATTGTTCTGGTCAGATCCTTTAGTCACAGCAGTGGAAAAAGCTGACTAAAACAATCCTCAATGCAATAGTAGAGGTGGGGCCTTTTGGGAAGTGATTAAGCCATAAGGGCTCCTCCTGTGTGAATGAGATTAATGCCTTTATAAAGAGGCTTCAGAGAGCTGCCTGTCCTTTCTTTTTTCTTGCCCTTTTAACATGAGAAGATACAGCATTTGTTCCTTCTGCCATGAGGATGTAGCAAGAAGCTGCCATCTTATAAGAAGAGGGCAAGCACTTGCCACATACTGAATCTTGTTGGCATCTTTTTTTTTTTTTTTTTTGGTACTGAGGATTGGACCGGGGGTGCTTAATCACTGAGCGACAACCCCAGCCCTTTTTAATATTTTTTATTTAGAGACAGGTTCTTGCTGAGTTGCTAAGTGCCTCACTAAGTTGCTGAGGCTGGCTTTGAACTCATGTCCCTCTGTGTCAGCCTCCCAAGCTGCTGGAATTACAGGCGTGATTACAGGCATGAGCCACTGTGCCTGGCTGTTGGCATTTTGATCTTGGACTTCCTCATCTCCAGAACTGTAAGAAATAAATGTCTTTTACTTCTAAATTACCTTCTCTGTGGTATTTTGTTATAGCAGGACCCCCAAAAGACTAATACACTCCTTTTCTTCCAGGAATGACATGTGCTGCCAGAATGGCCATGTGAGACAAGGTCCACTATGAACTTCCACTGTGAACCCTGAATGCCATTGCCTTTGGGAACTCTGGCTCAGATGCCAGGCTTGATTAAAGGGGCCTGTTTCCTTCTCTATGATGACTCAGTTCTCAAGGCTGCCACTACTTATAATCATGCCTGCCTGATGGCCACCCCGCTCCACGAGACAGCTAAAATCCAACCAGGAACCAGGTCTGTATTACATTAATAATTAGAATCCATAACATCCAAAAAACTCTAAGAATTTGATTAGAAAAGACAAACCTGGAAGAATTTGATTAGAAAAGACAAACCTGGAAGAAATGGATAAATGGTATAAATGAATACGTAATCCACAGAAGAGAAAATACAAATGTCCAAAAATATATTCATATAGTGTTCAATATCATTATTAGTCAGGGAAACAAAAATTGAAGTAACTATGTGATAGCACTGTATACCATTCAGACTGGTAAAAGATAAGAATAAAAACACTACTATGGATGAGAATGAAGGAAACAGGTATTTATATATTGCTGAGTGAATATGAATTGCTATAAACTTTTGGCAATCTGGTAGACTATAAAATTATAATTCATTTGTTCTTCAACCCAGAAATCCCACTGTTAGCAATCTAGTTTATAGAAATAAAAGCATTTGTTCAAAGAATACTTGTATAAAAGTGTTTATTAGTGCATTGTTTATAGTTGGAAAAACTCTGAAAACCAAGTGCATGCCCAGCATCATGGGAATGGTTACATAAATTACAGATGGTACAGACCATGGAGAATTATGCAGCCATTTAAAAATGTTAAGTTAATCTATACTATTGACTTTGAGGGATTTCCATGAAATGTGACTAAGTGGGAAAAGCTATCTGCAAAGTTCTATATATACTCCAAAACAATTTTCAAAAAATAAATACCTGTTGCCGCCTGCAGCTATCGTCGCCTGCAGCAATGATACCGCGGGAAAGAATTCAGAAGCAGACTGGAAAATGAATAGGCTCTTTATTCTTGCTTCTTCTAACTTCTCTCTCTGGCTCCAACAACCTCTCCAACTCCAACCACCTCCTCTAGCCAACCTCACCCAGTTAAATACTTTTTGCCTTAACAAGTATACACGTGTCAACAGCTCAAACTTACAGGTTACATAGTTTTCACGGGCATAAAAAGATTCTTAGATAAATGCATGAATATCAGGTGAAAATACTGAAACACCTCTCATGGCTCTCAGCTAGCCGCCATCTTTGCTATCTCCTTATTAGGGCTCTTACAAATACCTACCTATGACAACAACAAAAAAAGCCCCTAAAACCTTCTATCTTCCTCTCTCTCAATGGATGGTTGGTTGGTTACCTAAATCTATTCTCTTTCTTGCTTGCTAAGAGAACATCCTTTATCAGAGGTAGCAATGTACCAAGAGAAGAAAATTTCTTGTCTCTTCTTGCAGATTGAAGTAGCCAATGAGATTTAAGTGGAAGTTCCTTTTGCCCCTGGTGTTCCCCTTTTCTTATCTGAAATCAGGATATGATGGATGATGCTTTTGCTGTCATTTTATGATTTTGAAAATATGACTGTGAAAGACTACAGGCAGACAGGTCCCTTTGTGGAAACTTCATACCAACCTCAGACTCCTACGTACAAGAATAAACCCCTAAATGATTAAGCCTCTTTAGTTGGGTCACCATTATGGGGAGCCAGACACAATATACGATTATATGAGAACAAAATGAAAAAAAATGATGGAGGTATGAATACCCTGTGGTTAGCATGGATTACCTGGGGTGCAGGTGAGGTGCAGGGTGTAGAGAAAGAGAGGAGGGAAAGGAAAGAAACAAAGATTTAAATAGAAGATGCCTCATTAAAAACAAAACAGCATTATGATATTATCCCACTGCTTGTAGTTATATGTACAATCTTTCTGGGCCCTTTTTTGCTACTTAAAATTGTTCCTCCTTCAGGCTGCACTGTGGCACATGTATCTCAATTAAGGACACAGTTCAGACCCTTTTCTTGTATGTGTGATTAACACGGAAAGGTGCATGAAAGGATGATGAGTTCATGGAGGAATGAGAGGATCTCAGGGTGGTAGATTTCAGGCAATCATTTCTTTCTTCCTTTTATGATAGTTTTAATTTTTAGGTAGATTTGTATTATTTATATAATTAGGGGGAAAACAACTATTTTCAACATGGTACAACAATAAGATTTGAGTGAGGTCAAAGTTAGAGACAAGGAGAGCATTTTAGTACTCAACGTAAAAAAAATAATAATGCAAGTTAAACACATGTATTCACAATGGGGATGGAGAGATGCAGAAAGACCTAAAAACAAAACAAACAAACAAACAAAAAAAAAAAGGCACAGTGATTGATTGAAAGAGAGGGGAAAGGAAAGTTTTGCAGTTTGAATAAATACATGGAAAGATATGTCGTTCCCTGAGCTGAGAACACAGGAGAAAAAAGTCACTACTGGGTGGACATATCGTACCTTCAAAGGAGTGAAGCCTGGACCCCGTTCTGAATCAATCTTTAGGGACATATTGCAGGTGATTTGCAGGCACAGTCAGGGCTGAGTTATTCTGGAAAGGATCCCATCATTTGACTCTGGGGGACCACATTTGAATTCCAGCCTGAGGATCAGAGGGCCAGGAACTTTAAGACTAAGAAAACTCAGCCAGAAAATGAGGGGATCCCAAGAGAAAGTGTGTCCTGGAAATTATAGGGGAGGAAGATTCTGATACTTTACACTGCATCTGGGGTCTATTGGGTATTCAATACAAATTTAGGGACTAAATGACAGAAGGAAGAAGAACACACTGGTGGTACCCATTGGAGTCAGCATCAAATAGGCCACCTTAAGTCCCTCATGTGACCCACTTCTTTTTTTTATTATTAATTTTTATTTTCAGTTTTTTTTCTTTTATTCTAAGTTGTTATATAAGACAGCAGAATGCATTACAATTCATATTACACATATGGAACACATTTTTACATATCTCTGGTTGTATACAAAGTATTTTCACACCATTCGTGTCTTCATACATCCACTTAGGGTAATAATGTCCATCTCATTCTACCATCTTTTTTTTTTTTTTTTTTACCCTTTTCGTGTGACCCACTTCTACTGTTGAGCAGTGGCAAGTGAGGGCATAGGTGCAACAGGTTGATGAGGAAATGGAAGAGGACGAACTATCCTGTCCAAAGGTGTTGCTGCCTGAAGCGCTTGGAGCAACGGAGCCGCGGGAAAAACTTCAGAAGCAAACTGGAGACAAACAGCTTTTTATTCTGATAACTTTTCTCTCTGGTTCTAATAACGACTAACACACGCCAAAAAAACACACCCTAAAATGGCGCTGACCCGATCAGCAATTTCGGCCAAGTCACTCGAGATTCCGCAACAATCCCGTGAGACTACGGGTGGCGACAAAGGCCAAATCTCCACGGCTCATAGTCAACCGCAATTCAAGCCAATCCCCAAACAGGGCTCCTGCACAAAGGCTTAGTGATGCCTTGGAATTTGCATTCCTAAAACATTTTGTGATACTGAAAAATGCTCATAATACAACACTAAGTGAAAAGCAGGATACAAAACTCTACCTATTCTTGCTGATGTAAATCAGAGGCACAAAGAGCTAAGTTAAGAGTTTATGCTGAAGGGGCTGGGGTTGTGGCTCAGCTGGGGTTTTGCCTAGCACGTGCAGGGCCTGGGTTCAATCCTCAGCACCACGTAAAAATATAAGGCGTTGTGTACAACTAAAACAAACAAATAAATAAATATTTTTTTAAAAAGGTTATGCTCAGAAGCCAGACTCCCTGGAATGGAATCCAGATGAGAACACTGACCTGATACCCAGCTATGGTTAAGTCCCTCACGGGATCCTGGTGAGCCCGGCACACCAAAAGCACAAAGAACTCTAAGAATTTGATTAGAAAAGATAAACCTGGTATGAATGAATATGTAATTCATAGAAGAAAAAATCCAAATGTCCCAAAATATATTCATATAGTATTTAATATGTAGCTGTGGTTAAGTCCCTCACTGGATCCTAGTGAGCTTGGTACACCAAAAGTACTCGATAAGATGTTAGCTATTAAATGTTGGCCAAAGATATATATAAAAATGGAAACAAAATATCTTTGGAAGGTAGCTAAAGTGAGTGTCATGGCTAGAAAGGATTTTCTTCCCCTGTACAACATCTTTTTTTTCCCCTAAATATTCTATAACAAATGTGCATTACTTTTTTTTTTTTGGTACCGGGGATTGAACTCAGGGGCACTTGACCACTGGGCCACATCCTCAGCCCTTTTTTGTATTTTATTAGAGACAGGGTCTCACTGAATTGCTTAGTGCCTCGCCATTGCTGAGGCTGGCTTTGAACTCGCGATCCTCCTGCCTCAGCCTCCCCAGTGCTGGGATTACAGATGTGTGCCACCGCGCCTGGCTTGCATTACTTTTAAAACTAGAGAAAAATGTGGAAAAGCATTTAACTAAAAATAAAATGTTTTGCTGTTAAAAGAAGAAAAAAAAAGAAAAGCTGGGTGTGGTGGCACATGCCTGTAATCCCAGCAGCTTTGGAGGCTGAGGCAGGAGGATCACAAGTTCAAGGCCAGCCTCACAGCAATTTAGCAAGGCCCTAAGCAACTAAGAAAGTGTGTCCTGTCTCAAAATTAAAAATAAAAAGGGCTGGGGGTATGGTTTAGTAGTTAAGCGTCCCTGGGTTCAATCCCTGGTATCAAAAAAAAAAAAATAAATAAATGCAAGAAAAAGTATTTTAGTCTGTTTTGTGCTGCTATAATGGAGTGCCGCAGCCTGGGTAAATTATAAAGAATAGAATGTATTTCTTACAGTTCTAGAGGCTAATAAGTCCAAGATTAAGGCCCTGGTGTCTGTTGAGAGCCTTTTGCTGAGTCCTCAGATGGAGGAAAGCAGAAGGGCAAGAGAGAACCGACTTCCTCCCTGAAGTCTCTTCCAAAGGGTACCTAATCCCATTCGTGGAGGAGCCCCAGGTTCTAATCACCTTTGTAAAGGTCCCACCTCTTTATACTATCACAATGGCAACACCTGAATTTTGGGGGTCACACAGTCAAATCATGCTATTAGGCAATAGCTAGAGGGTATAGGCTCCATACTTCATGTGCTCGTGATGGGACAGATGTCTGTAGGTTCTTGGAAAGAGCCTGACAGGGGTTGAGGATGTCAACTGGGGTCATGATATTTTGGTGGGAGAGGACAGAAGAGATATGAATGTGGTTTGCAGGGTCAGCCTTGGTTAGTAAGTATAAATGCAGTCATTTGTAGGTGTAGAGACGGAGGCTGAGGGAGTTCATGGTTGATAGTCTTGAGTCTCTGAATCCAGTGAGGCTGTCCACTGAGAGGGGGAGATGTTGAAAAATCACCATAGAGGACAAAGAAGGAAACACACACAGCCGCTTTGCCAAGTGGCGTCCAGTGCCTGGTTTTGGCTGGGGATGTGCGTCTGCTGTGACCCCGGCCTGTGTCACCTCCAGTGCAGTAGTTGCCCCCACTGTTCTGTCATGCGGTTCTGACATGATTGTGGCTAGTCTGGATCCTAGGTTGAGTTGCGTCTCCTGTGAATTCCACTCTTTCTGTCTCTCTTCTCCTCAGGCCCAGCTCAGCTGTTTTCCTTTACTTTTCAGCTATCAATTCATCCAGTTTTTAGTTGGTTTTTCTTGGGAAGGACCCCTCTCTGCCTTTTCTCTTTGACACCTGTGATATCTGACCCTGACAGAGTCATTTTAGGACAGGGGGCTTGCCTTGAAGTCTGATTTCCTGCTGATTTTTGATTGGGGGCCAGTATTATATTCAGACTGTGTGTGAGCGCACATGTGCTTCCTTTATTTCTGCGCTTAGAGGCTTAATTTACTGGAGGGGAAACACCTGTAATCCCTGTTTGGAAAAATGTCTGCTTAATGGCAGTTCTCCCGGATGTTACCCACTTGACAACAAAAGCCCCAGTGGAATCAGGCCTCACTTATATCTACACATCTCATTCCATTCCTCCATTTTTCTACCAGTTCAGTCTATCTCCTGGCATACTTTTCTTCTGCATACCCACAGCATATCCTCTGGCATTCTCAGTATCCATGCTCCCTCATCTTTCTGTCACATCTGCTTTACAAATTATCGGCCCCAGACCAAACATGCCATCCCTTGTGCTTCTATGCCAAGGCTACTGAGTCCTTCGTAGCGCCTAGGTTTTGGCTCCAAGATGGCCAGCAGAGATTAGTGGGGAAAGAATTCAGCCCTAATGTCCCTGGTGTAAATCAGTCGGGCAGTAGACCAAGGACTGACTCCAGGGAAGGGACTCAAATTTGGGTAACATACTGGAGGACTGAGCAAATACATAAATATACTGAGGATAATAAAGGCAAGTCTCTCATTATTAGTAAAGAGAACTGCACATAAGGAAAGGGGGAGGCTAAAGTAAATCCTGTGGTGTTGAACTGGAATTGGAGGCACTGGTGAGAACTTGTGGTTTGTCGTAGATGCAGATGTGCGTTTGTGTGTATATGTGAGTATATACATAGATGTTTCCCAGCGCTCTCCACTGAAAGGACAACGACCTAGAAGCCATGAGTGACATCCCAGTAACCATGAACTCACTGAGGACCCAGATGGTGGTTTGTGAATATCATCTTCCACAAAAGGAAGGCAAAACTCCTTGGAGAGATGGTTGATTTCAGGGCAAGGGCGGGAGAGGATAAGAGGAACCCAGAGCCACTGATGGAAGTAACGAAGTGATCAAAGAACAACAGGGGACATACCAAAATGACACAAGAGATAATACAAAAGGATTCCCATTGGCCAGATCTGGGATAATTTGAAGATCAAAAAATAAAAAAGTAATAGATTACAAATCATTACATAAAATCGGAATTCATGAATTATGTAGAAATTCCATACAATTGACTTTTAATCCAAAATTAATAATTTGTGGGGTTTAATAAAAGGTATTTTATTAAATATAATAATAATAATAAAAGGAATTTCAAAACAATAATAAAAAGTATTTCAAAAATAGCACAAAGGCCAGGAAGAGAGTAAATATATAATTGAATTTCTTACCTTATAAATGAAGTGGTATATTCTTATTTCAAGATACACCTGTGATAAGTTATGGAGGCATATTATAATTTCTATAGCAGCCACTAAAACAAACCGAGGTGGAAAAGTTGAGGTGCTAATAAAAAAGATAAAATGGCACATTACATTTTTTTTTTTTTTGCTTTATACAAAAGAAAGCAGGAAAGGAGGTAAAAAGGAAAAGAGAACAGATGAGATACACTGAAAATCAATAGCAAAATAATAGACTTAAACCCAACTGCATCAATAATTACATTAAATATAAATGGTCTAATAGTACAGTTAAAAGGAAGACTGGGTAAATAAATAGTGGTCTAGGGGGGCTTCACCATGAAAATGATAATTGAAAAAAATACCTGAACAAGCCATGCAGATAGGAAGGATGATGCTGTTTCAGACAGAGGCAGCAGCACATATGAGACCCTGAGGTGGGGGCATTACTAGTATGCCCGAATCCCAGTGAGGAAGCCAGTGAGGTTAAAGCTAAATGAGTAGATAAGGGATGAGGACAGAGAGTTAATGGGGATGACAGATTACACAGGACCTTAAAGGCCATCGCAAGAACCTTGGGTTTTACTCTGCATGAAGAGGGAAACTATTTTTGATGGTTTCAATCAAAGAAATGGCATGATCTGATATTTATTTAATAAGCTTTATTGCTGTGTAATTGAAATATAATACATTTTGCCAATTTCGAGTGTACCAGTTGATGAGTTTTGACAAATATATAGATTTTTCTAACCACAACCACAATCATCTAGAACATCCATCACCCTGCTCTGATTCCTGAGCTGAGAAAAATGAAAAGATGGAAACAGAGAAATGAGTTGAATGACTATTGTAATCATCTTGGTGAGAGATAATGATGGCTTAGATCAGGCAGCTGCAGTGAAGTTGGTGAGAACTGATCAGATTCTAAATATATTTTGAGAGTAGAGCTAATGGGTTTTTCTGATAGCTTGGCTAAAAGATATGAAAGAAAAAATTCCAGATGTCTCCAAGGTTTTGGGCCCAAGGTATTGGAAGGATAGGGTTGCCATTAATGGAAATGGAACAGACCATAGAAAGAACAGGTTTGATGGCAGAAGATCATGTTTTCAGTGTAAGATGTCTCTTAGATATGCAGGTGTAGACAACTGAATACACAAATCTAAAATATTCAATTGATTGGAACAATCTAATTTGAGGAGAATCTGGGGGGGAGAGAGAGAGATTTGGGGGCATGAACTATATCTGATTAAACTGCCAGGTGTTCATCAGGAAGGTATAGCATTTCTGGGGCTTTTGATGAAAGATGCAGAATATTTTAAAAATGAGAGCAGATTAGCAGACACTGTCTAATGGTGAGGCTTCCTGGATTCTCAGTGACAGAAACATTCTAAGGATTTATATTGGTAAATTATCATGGTCCCGGGCTGGGGTGGCAGAGCGCTCGCCTCGCACGTCCGCGGCCCGGGCTCGATCCTCAGCACCACGAAAACATAAATGCATTGCATTGTGTACAACTATAAATAAATACTTAAAAAAATTATCATGGAGCCGGGCGCGGTGGCGCACGCCTGTAATCCCAGCACTTTGGGAGGCTGAGGCAGGAGGATCGCAAGTTCAAAGCCAGCCTTAGCAATGGCGAGGCACTTAGCAACTCAGTGAGATCCTGTCTCTAATAAAATCCCAAAAAAGGGCTGGGGATGTGGCCCAGTGGTCAAGTGCCCCTGAGTTCAATCCCTGGTACCAAAAAAAAAAAAAAAATTATCATGGTCCCTGGACTTTGCAGGAATAGTCCTCATGGTATGATCAGTTCTGATAGTTGAATATACCCTTTCTGAGTTCATTTGTTCTACACTTTACCACAAGCCCTATTAGGAAAAGGTACCAAGTCAAGAGTAGTTCATGGCAATAATGATCAGAGTCATGGAATTGGGAGGGCTTGGGGGACATGTTAAAGGTCAGCCTGCTCCAATCTCATACCAACAGTGTGGCTGACAGATAATCAGGGTCACATAAAATGGAAATTATCTCACACCTCTTAGGACACTCTTCTCTGGATGAAGCTCAATTAGAAAAGGCTTCTGGAGCATAAACCTGCCTCACTGCAATTGAATTTTTTCTGTGTCTAAGGGACCCTAAGAATGTCTTACCACATTTAGAGAATGGGACACAAAGTGCAAGAGTTTCAACTTGACCATAAGTTTCTTAACTTTCATCACCTTCACAGGGCCTGTCAAATGGTTTAGGTGTCCAAACCTAAACGCATGGCCTTTACTAAACCTTCCCCACATCTTCTGTCAAGAGGTTTCCTGGACTTTTGAAGGGAAAGTAAACCAAATGGGCGTTTGTTTCTCATCAGTGAAAGCACGGTGCTTCCAGGGCGTGCTGGGCTATTTTTGTCTGTGGGAGGTGGAGGGTTGCCAAGAATGAGCAGAGGTGTTTTCCTGTGGTAAAGGTCAGAGACAGGGACTGATGGGGATGGATCTTGATGCTGGAGAAGGAAGATTTCACAAACAGGATTCAGAACCTGGGAGACACTGAGGTGGTCCTAGACCTAACTTCCCCTCAGACCCCCTCATTCTCCACCTCTATTGCCTCCTCTTCTCTGTGGCCTCAGGACTGCTAAAGGATTCATCCTTCTCCTAACAGAAGAAGCCTTTAGTTAGGCCAGGTCTCATAGTTCCCTTATCTTAGTATAGGAAGCCCTGATTGCTGGTGTTGAGTCCAAAGTGCACCCTATCCCACTTTCCCTAACAGGGCTCTGCCACCCTTAAGTTGGATGTGAATGGTTAGGTGGGAGGACATAACTACCTGTGATGGCAGAAAACACTAAACAGGTAAGTTAAACCTGAAGGATAGACGAAACACACTGGGACCCCCGTGTAGAAGGGGGGGTGTTATTAAACAGCCAAAGGGACACGTGGGGGGAAGGGAAGGGAGAATCGGGCATGTGACCGGAGGAAAAGAAGAAGGAAAAAGGGGAAAAAAAGGGCCGGTTTCAGTCTGGAGGGCGCTTAAGTAGTGCGCCAGTGGTCTCAGAGACCCCCCCCAGAGGGAGCCCCAGTTCCATAGGCCGCTGGGGGTCAGAAGGCAAGCCCATATGTCGCAATTGGCTCAGTAAGGCACTTGGGGAGTGGTCAGCGGCATGGTCAACCTGAGGCGTGGTCAGCAGTATAGGGACCTGGGGTGCTTGGGAGTCTCAAGGCGCCTGGGGGTGTGGCTAGTTGAGCTGCCTGGGAGGCGTGCCTTTCCCTGCCTGGAATCCAACAAAACCAAGGGCTTTGAGGACCGTTCCAGATTCAAAGATTGAATATACACCAGAAAGACACCAACTCCATAGATACCCCTAAATTCTGGGGCTTCAGAACCATGAATGTGGAACAGATAGAGCAGAGTTTAAATTAGAGCTGTTTGGGAACAAGCCAGTATAGGGTCCTGGGTTGTGTTAGCATTTGCATTTTCTTTAATGACCCAAGATATGTGGGAAGGTCACAAGTGTGAATTCAGGTTGGTTTTTAAAAAATATAGATATTTTAATTTAGATTTTTAAATGTAGATTTTAAAAATACATGTTTCTGGGCTTTGTCCTTAGAAACTTTGATTTTGTCAGTCTGAGGGGAACTAAAAAAACTCTTTTGAAAACTTTCCCAGTTGACTCTGATGTGTGTCTGGTAACCATCAGCTTAAAGAATTGGAGGCAGGGCAGACACTTAATTGTCTGCATTTTCTGTTGACATTTGAACTTCCTGTCCTTGGTCTTGGTACTGTGCTTGCTTTATCTTTTTCTCTTCCTTACCTGGACGACTCCTGCCGCTTAGTTACCCTCCTGCCCAGTCTTAACAGTTCCACAGGGCTGTGAGGATGAAGAGAGCTAATGTGTAAAGAGAGCTTAGCATTGGGTTGGTACTTAGTAATCACTGAGTAAAAGTCAATTTTGTTTTGAATTTTTGGTACTGGGGATTGAATCCAGGGGTGCTTAACCACTGAGCCACATCTCAGCCTTTTTTTTTTTTTTTTTTTTTTTGTATTTTATTTAGAGACAGGGTCTCACTGAGTTGCTTAGTGCCTCACTAATTGCTGAGGTTGGCTCTGAACTCACAATCCTGCCTCAGCCTCTCAAGTCACTGGGATTACAGGCGTGTGCCACCATGTCTGGCTAAAAGTCAGTTTTATTCTTATTATCTCTGTTTAAAATTACACAATGCACCTGAATGATATGACTCATTGGATATGCAATAATATCCCTTGACTACAGTGGAATCAGGTCAACCTCCTACCACCCCTAATCTGGCATCTCTCCTCCCCCAGTAAGCTTCCTGTTTGGCCCTATTGGGTTCTCATTTGGTGCCAGTGTAACTTTCTTGGATTTGCTTTCTATTCTTTTGGCAGGATCCAGAGCAGGTGTGATCCCCTTTGTGTTTGTTTAGAAATGCTCTTGACTGGTTGAGAGGCGTTGGGCCTCCTACTCGCGGCGTTTTGGTGGTTTGCTTCCATTCCTTTGTGGTTGTGTTTATGATGTGGTATAACTACTTGGAACTGAAACCTAGCTTCTCTGGAAAGGGTGTTCTGTAGACACAGTGAAATTTCTTGGACTTGGAGGGTCCCCAAATGTAATACAATCTCTCTCCTGGCTCTAGGGCTGCCCAGAGTGGATAGGATTTTAGTATTAAAACTAGAACAAGGGTAAAGG
This sequence comes from Tamias sibiricus, assembly GCA_025594165.1. NCBI lineage: Eukaryota > Metazoa > Chordata > Mammalia > Rodentia > Sciuridae > Tamias > Tamias sibiricus. Next base: position 44,671,731 of record CM046669.1, on the reverse strand, counting down.
CAGATTCACTCATGTGGTCATTTATTTAGCCAGTGTTTATGAGCATTTCCAATGCACTAGACATTCTACTAATACTGCAAAGACTAGAACAGTCCTAACCAGCCCAGCCCAGATTGTCTTTGTCACCTCTTCAGACCATTAAGCACATCACAGCCAGCTTACCTTCACTTACGCTCACAGTTACTGGATGTTTATTGCGTATTAGGCTAAAAAGTTGGTAGGAGATAGTTCCTATCTCTCAGGAGTTCATGGTTTAGTTAGTTCCTATCTCTCAGGAGTTCATGGTTTAGTAATTAAGCAAGCTCAGAAACACAAAGCACAAAACTATCTGGAATAGGAATAAGTTCTGATCAGGATGAATGAAGTATACTTAATCTACCATGGGCTTAAGTACTAAAATAGAGCTATAATAGAAATGTGTGCAGAGTCCTGGAGCATAAGGATTAAATTTGCTTCAAAGGAGTCATCCATTTAACAAGCATTTACTTAAAGCCTACTATATGGCTGGTGTTGTTCTTAGCAATTGAGAAAAACAATCTTCTGTTTTTATAAAATAGCACATAGAAATGTGGACATTTAAGGAAAATCTGAGACTGTAACCTGGATCTACCCACCACTTACCAGCTGTGTGACCATGGGCAAGTTACCTGCCCTCTCTGAACCTAACACTTCTCATCTATAAAATGGAGAAAATAATATTTACTATGAGGTTATTGAGAAGGATAAATAAGACTTTTTGGTTTTTAAAAGAGCTTTAGTTTATCAGCTCTTTGTTTTATCTATCACCATGTATGAATTGTTGGAGTTGGAGAATATCATGCTAAGCGAAGTAAGCCAATCTCAAAAAACCAAAGGCCGAATGTTCTCTCTGATAAGTGGATGCTGATCCATAATGGGGGTAGGGGCATGGGGAGAACAGAGGAACTTTGGTTGGTCAAAGGGGAGGGAGGGAGGGGAAGGGGGTATGGGGGCAGGAACGATGGTGGAATAAGACGAACATCATTACCCTAGGTACATGTATGACTGCACATGTGGTGCGACTCTATATCATGTACAACCAGAGAAATGAAAAGTTGTGCTCCATTTGTGTACAATGAATTGAAATGCATTCTGAATTGAAATGCATTCTGCTATCATGTATAACTAATATGAATAACAACAACAAAAGAGTGAGTTGTAGGGCTGGGGAGGCCCTGAGTTCAATATCCAGCATAGCAAAAAAAGAAAAAAAGAAAGAAAAAAAGTAGCTGTACAGTGCCTGTTACCTTGCACTTTGAACTTCCCAAGGCTGGTGACTGCCATATTCAGTTTTATAAATGCTGTGATTGTTGCTTGTTGGATTGACTGTCCCCAGCTCATATCTGTTTTCAGAGTCTGCTGACCAAAAGCCTCAGAGCTGCTGTCCCTTCTCCTCTGGCAAGGCGGAGTTGATTTTCACTATAGAAGAACATAAATTCCCAGGGCATGGTGCAGGAGGCTGCTCTGGTTCAGCTTGCTCCTCCTCTCCTGCAGGTTCCTGACATGTCCCTTCAAGTTCAACTTCCACCCACACCTGGGTTCTTGAACTCACCTGGCCCCTGCCCCTCTCTTGCTGTCCATGTTAACACTGTCTTGTCTGTTTGCTGACTTCCTACCTGAACTGACTCACCAAATACAAGGTCACCTGGCTCTCTGGTGGTTCGAATGAGATAGCACTATTTGCCTCAGAAGCGACCCCAGCTGGCATCTAGCTCTCTCACCCTGACCCAATGCTCTACCGGACACCTTGCTATCAGCTTCTCAGTCCCAATGGGACTCCTGCTCTGCCCTGACCCTCTCAGCATACAGGCACTGAGTTCTGAAAGTGTGCCATAAATGACACGTCCCTACCCGAAGACATCTATCACTGTTCCTGTATTAAACATCTTTAGAGTTAAAATGATGCTTTGGAAAAGGAATCTGTAGCTGGTGAGAAGACTAATAGGGAGAAAGAATGCTTTTAAAAATTGTTTTGTTTTTATTTTTTCTGGTGCTGGGGATGGAACTCCAGACTTCCTGCATGCTAGACGAGTGCTCTACCACTAAGCTACATTTCCAGTTCCTAAATTTTATTTTTTATTGATGCATTATAATTATAAATAACAATGGGATTCATTATGCCATATTTGTACATGCATACAACATAATTTGGTCAATCACATTCCCTAGTGCCTTCCATTTCCCTCCTTTCTTTCCTCCCCCCCATCTACTTGCTGTATACTACAGATATCCATTATATTATTATATATTATTAATACTGTTAGTCTTCAGTTAATACCTTATAATATATATATATATATATATATATATATATATATATATATATATATATATATGCAGGATTTGGTGTGGTATAACCATACACGGACATAGCATAATTTGGTGATTTCTTTCCCCAGTACTTCCCCATACTCCCCACTCTTCCCTCTCCCACAAAACCCTTTCTCTATTCTATTGGTCTACCTTTTATTTTCATGAGATCCTCCTTTTAAATTTCTTCTCTCCCCCCCCACCTCCCCATCACTTCCACCTGAGAGAAAACATTTGACCCTTAACTTTCTGAGTCTGACTTATTTCACTTAGTAGGATGTTTTCCAGTTCCATCCATTTTCCTGCAAATGACATGATTTCATTCTTCTTTATGGCTGAGTAAAACTCCATTGCGTAAATATACCACATTTTCTTTATCCATTCATCTACCTATGGACACCTAGGCTGGTTCCATATTTGGCCATTGGGAATTGTGCTGCTATAAACATTGGCATACACATATCACTATAGAATGTTGATTTTAGTTCTTTTGGATACCAAGGCGTGGGATAGCCAGATCATATGGTTGTTCCAGTCCTAGTCTCTTGAAGACTCTCCATAATGCTTTTCAAAGTGGTTGTGCTAATTTGCAATCCTACCAACAGTGTGGAAGTATCCATTGAGGGAAAACTCTTTTCTATGTTAAGAGGAAAGCTTTCTTGCCTATTTTGATGAGTAGATAGCAATGTGCCTTCTGGTGGGGCCTGAGAGCCAGACCTTTTTACCTAACCTGAAAAAAATAGCACAGGTTAAAAAGCAGTCAAATGATAACAGTTACTGAGTGTTATGCTTCCAATATGAGATGTTCCCAAAAGTTCATTGCAAGAATGTTTAGAAGTAAAATGATTAGGTTATAAGATCTGTAACCTAATCAATGGATTAATCCATTAATATGAACTAACTGGGTGGTATCTATATAGGCAGGTAGGGTGTGGCTGGAGGAAGTTGGTCAAGGCGGGGAGTAATGGGACAGGGGTGAGTATGCCTTTAGGGTTTGTATTTTGTCTCTGGTGAGCTGAGCTAGCTCTCTGCTTCCTGGCTGTCATGTCCTGAGCTGTGTTCCTCTGCCACACCCTTCCACCATGATGTTCTGCCTCCCGTTGGTCCCAGAGCTATGGAGTTGGCCAACCATAGACTGAACCTTTCAAACCTTGAGCCAAATAAACTTTCCTCTTCCTTCTTGTCAGGTATTTTGGTCACAGTGACAAAAGGCTAACTAAAATATTGAGTCTTCACCATGTTCCAGGTACTGGGATACAACAGGAATAAGATAACACTTTCTGGGGCTGGGGTTGTGGCTGAGTGGCAGAGTGCTTACCTCGCACATGTGAGGCACTGGGTTCGATCCTCAGCACCACATAAAAATGAATAGACAAAATAAAGATATTGTGTCCTGTTGAACCACAACGCAAAGAAAAGACAACTGACTCCAATGAAATCAAATTAAAGCAAGCTTAATGTGTGTACACAGAGCGAGCTGATCAGTGTCTGTCTCCCCCAAAGAGAAACAGCAGCAGCTGTCTGGGAAAAAAAGGTTTATATAGCAGAGAAAGTTAAAAAGGGGGGTATCTTGGGAAACTTATAGCTAACGGGGTTCTGGCAAGCATAATACAAGTGCAGATAGCAGGTTTATGATCTACATTGTTTACATCTCAAGGTAGGGAGCAAATTCAGATTCTAACATCAAAGTTAATGAGGAGCAGCTGGGACTTCAGAGAGGGTTGTTATCTGGTCAGGGAAAGCCAGGCATGGGTGAGTTTAAAGCAGGGGCAGGAATTTCAAGCAAGTTTTTTTTGTTTTTTTTTAAAAGCATCAAAATATAGTTAGGCCAAATAGCAATCTTAGCAATTTACAGTAAAACAGAAATGAACTTTTCACAACTTTGTGATGAGCTGGCTCCCAATCTGAAGACGGAATTAGGCTGGGTTCATCATGTCCATGTATAACTAAAAAATATTTTTTAAAAAAAGATATACTTTCTATATTTGCCAAGCTGGGAAGGCAGCATAATGGCTTCCAAAGATGTCTAAGTCTATATCCTTAAATGCTATGCATATGCTACCACTACACAGCAAGGGGCAATTAAAGTTGTACATAGAATTAAGATTGCTAGTCAACTGACTCTACAACAGAGAGATCATCCTGGATTGTGCAGTGGGCCCAGTGTAATCACTGGGGTCCTTAAAAGTGGAAGGGGGAGGGGCTGGGGCTATGGCCCAGTGGTAAAGCGCTCGTCTTGTATGTGTGAGGCCCTGGCTTCGATCCTCAGCACCACATAAATAAAATAAAGGTACTATGTCCACCTACAACAAATAAAATATTAAGAAAAAAAAAACTGGAAGTGGGAGGCAGAACAATCAGGGACAACGCGATGAGATGTGAGAACTCTTAACAGCCTTTGAGGGCTTTGAAGATGGCAGGCGACTATGAACCAAAGAGTGCAGGCAGCTTCTAGAAACAGGAGGGGGGAAAACAGCTTCTTCCTTAGGACTTCAGAAGGAAAACAGGCTGCTGACACCGTGATTTCAGTTCAGTGAGAACCATTTCAGATATCTGACCCTCAAACTATAAAATAACAAACTTACATTATTTTAAGCCACTCAGAGTGTGGATATTTGTTAAAGCAGTAATAGGACCATAACACAGATCCAAGTGGGAGAATGGAAATAAAAAAGGGGATTGTAGTTCAATATGATAAATGCAACGACAGGAGACGTAGCAAATATCATGCGAATTCTCAGAAGGTACCCAACGCATCCTGGCCTAAGTGGGAATGGTGGTGGGAGACATGCAGTATATTCTAGAGGAAGAAGGGCTGGTACCCTGAAGAGCAAAGGATCTGGACAAGAATCTCCTGTAACTATGTGAGACAGACAATGACCTGGTGCATCTGAGGTCCAATGAAGAGGTAAGGGAGGATCTGGGCCCAGACAGTGACACATGCAAAGAGCTACACAGCCGGGGGGAAAGGGGGGGGGCTGGGGTTGTGGCTCAGCGGTAGACCGCTCGCCTAGCCCGTGCGCGGCCGGAGTTCGATCCTCAGCACCACATACAAATAAATGTATCGTGTACAACTAAAGCAAATAAATAAATATTAAAAAAAAAATAAAAAAGAGCTACGTGGGTTGATCCTCTGTGCAAAGTTTTTCCCATTGGGAAAGGGATTCAGCTAGAGTTCAAAATGTCAATGGTGAATGAATAAATGATGGCATATTTATACATGGAGTATAAATTAAAAATTAAAAATAAATTTTTAATTTTATTTTTCAAATATTGATCAAATATAAGTTTTACAGGAAAGATATGTAAAAAACCAACCACTAGGAATTTTTCCTCCACATGGGCTCTTACAGGAGTTCAAAGATGCATGAACAAGGAGGTGTCCTGTTGAACTGTTTCTACTAGTTAAATAAGTATCCATAGATAGGTGATCAGTCACATTTGTGATATCCATGGTGTGACAGTCCATTAAACTTATTAAAAGCAAAATAGAAGACCCATTTTGCTTTATAAGTAGAATGACCGTGAGATTTACCCAAACCAGAAGACTTTGACAGTGGAAAGGAATTTTGTTAATAATTATACTAGAACAGAGAGTATAAACTAAAACTGTCCTAGGCAAACTAGGGCATATAATCACACTATTGATTTTAAAAAATGACTCCAAAGAAGATTTTTAGGTGAAAAAGCATAGTGTGTAACAATATGTACAGCATGATTGTATTTGTAGTTTTTTTTTTTAAATAAAAGGAAACATTCTTCCAGTACTTATGCATAAATACTTCATTATAAGAATGTTTAAGAAGCGGCTAACCTTGGTCATATCAGAGGAGAGCTACCATAACAAAACACCATAGACTGGATCACTTATACAATATAAGTTTATTTTTGCATCCAGTCCTGGAGGTCAGAGTCTGAGATCTATGTGCCAACTTTGTCCTGGCTTGTAGCTGCCTGTGTTCGTATGGCAGGGAACAAAAGAAAGACCTCTCTCTCTCTCTCTCTTTCTGTCTCTCTCCTTCTTTTAATAAGGCCACCTACTTATCTCTATTCCTATAACCTCATAATATTAATTACCTCCTAAAAGTCTTATCTCCAAATATAGTCGTGCAGGGGGTTAGAACCTCAATGTATAAGTTGGGGTGGGGGGTATAATTCAGTTCATAGCATTCATAGGAGAACATGAGTTGACTAACGTGAGACACAGAAAAGCTGATATTTCAGTTCAAGCCTGAAAGTAGGAGCAAACTAACATCCTAACTCAAGTGGTCAGATGGGAAGAGTTACCTTAAACTCCCAGGCTTTTTGTCCCATTCAGGACTACAACTGATTGGATAGGGCTCTCTCATATTAGGAGGGACATCTGATTTACTCAAATGTTAGTCTCATTCAGATATCTCCTCATAGAAATAGCCAGAATAATGTTTGACCAAGTATCTGGGCTCCTTGTGACCCAGCCAAGTTGACATAAAAAATTAATTATCACAAGATACAAATTTCATAATAAAAATGAAAATTTAAATAAAGTCATGGAAAGTCAAGTACACTTTCATGAGAAATTTGCTCTCAGTCTTTCTCTATTTCATAGGTCAGCTCCCATGCCAATCTTTTCTCTCTTAATCCCAATCTCGTCTCATATGCCACCAATTCTAAATCTCAACAGATGCCAACAGGAGGTGATAGGAAAATAAAGCATAATAAATTAATAAACAGATCAACATTGCATATGATTAAAAAAATCTCCCTAGGCTTCCAACTGGGACAATATAAAAGTAGAGGCCAAATTTTCTAGAGAAAGTTATCTTTAAAGCTACAAACTTTCCACACAGAATGGAGGGAACAGGTACCATTTTTAGAAAATATTTTTCCCTCTATCTTCTAAAAACTACTGCAGAATAGTAAATTCTTCCTCCCACTCCTTTTCCCTTGAAAAAGGGAGCATATTTTAAATCTTTCCTCCTTTCAATGATAAGTTTCTTCCAAGAAGGGAAGGGTTGAATTTTAGGTCATTTGTCCACCCACTTCCTGAGCAGAGGTCACTTCCTTAGTCCTTATTATGGCCCAGCCTGAGAGCACTGGGAGGAACTGTTTTGTGGCTTGGTGGTTTGGTCAAACTGCCTGAGAGGGGTCAAGTTTGTCAAAGACCTGTAGATTTCCATGGACATTTTATTTTTTAATTTTTTTTTTCTTAAATCTGAACTCTCAGGGAAAAGGAGGGGACAGAAACACCCAGTTCAAAAGGACTGAGAGGATAGAGGTAGTTCAACCATTTCCTGGAATAACTTTTTACTAGAAAAAAATCTCATTAGACTCATTTCGTCCTGGCCTTTCCCTGCTCCTCAGCATCACTTAACTCCTTTGGCTTGGGTGAGTGTTGCCTCACAGCCAAGGGGCAGGAGTGGGAGGACAGCTCAGTAAGTGGCTGAGCTAGGGCTTGACCACTCTGTCTACCTCAAAAACTGGGGAGATCTGTACACGCTGGCCTGCCCTCTTCTCATGATCATTCCATGCCCCTGCCTCCCAGAGGGCTTTCTGTAGCCCCAAACACACCTGCTCCTGCCTGCCACATGCTCTACTCCCTCCATATCCCTGCCCATCCTTCCGCCCTGCTCCTGCCCAGATACTTTACATTTTTTGTGATAAACTTTCAGTCCCATCTCTTTTCCTGAGCACCCGTTTTATGCTAAAAGGGAGGGTGTTTTAAAAACTACTTTAAAAACAATGTGCAGGGCTGCGGTTGTGGCTCAGTGGTAGAGCGCTCGCTTAGCATGCATGAGGCACTGGGATCGATCCTCAGCACCACATAAAAATAAAATAAAGATATTGTGTCCACCTAAAACTAAAATATAAATATTAAAAAAAAACAATATGCAAAAGATTATTACTATCATCATTGTTGGTGATGATAAAATCACTGACTCCACTGGTGGCACACATTCAAACCTCCAGCTTAGCCCTGTGGCAGGCTGTGGTGGAAGCCTTGGTTCTCTAAGCTGCTTTGCCAGACTGACCTAGAATAGCAGCAGGCTATGACTGATAGCCTGGTGGGCCAAGGAGCTTTGCTGGGAAGAAAAACTATGCTGGCTAGAACCACCCTGAAGACAGGAGGTGCAGGGAGATATAGGTTGCAGTTTGCACATCAAATCCCAAGCTGTTTTGCCACAAACACAAAGGAATTGCTTTCTGTGAAAAGTCAGCTCTTCTGTTGCCTATCTGGTGCCACCAAAACAATTCTTGGTGGCTTTCTCAGAGCACAGCAAGGTACAATGTAGTCTCTGGACAGAACCTGCAGGTTCATCCAATGTCCACTGCCCAGGCAGAGGGGTCTCATTTTCAGCTATTTCAGTAGAAAGAGAAGCTGAGCTTCAGTCAGATAATACAAAGATGTTAATAGGAAGAAGAAAATTCCACAGAAATCCGATGCCTTCTGATAAGGGGAACAAGTCCCAGAGATTTCAGAATTGGTTAGTGTTATGGTTTAGATATTAAGTATCCCCCAAAAGCTCACGTGTGAGAAAAGGTAAGAAAGTTGAGAGGTGAAACGTTTTGGTTATAAGAGTCTTAACCTAATCAGTGCATTAATTCTCTGATAGGAATTAACTGGGTGGTAACTATAGGCAAGTGGGGTATGACTGGAGGAGATGGGTCACTGGAGGCACACCTTTTGGGTTTATATTTTGATGTGGTGAAAGCTAGCTCTCTCTCTACTGCTTGGTGGATATGTCCTGACCTTTTCTCCACCACAGTTTTCCGCCATGATATCCTGCCTTACCTTGGGCTTTGAGCAATAAAGCCATCTATGGACTAAGACCTATGAAACCATGAGCCACAAAATAAACGTTTCCTCCTCTACATGTTCTTGTCAGGTCTTTTGGTAACAGCAGTTAAAAGCTGACTAAAACAGTTTTTAATGACCAATCTGGATACTTGTCAGCCTTCTACCAAAAAAAAAAAAAATAAATAAATAAATAAATAAAATAAAATAAATAAATAAAAAGGGAAAAGTAGTTTTATTAAATAAAATTATTTTTTGAATGAAAATATGTGCTTTTATTCTGGTATTATGACTTTTCTCATTTTTAATTTTAAAATACCTTTTTTAATGAAATAATGATAATAGCAGATGATAGTTGATTATTTTTTTTTTTTCTTCTGAAGTACTGGGGATTAAACCCAGGAGTGCTGTGTTACTGAGCTACACTCTATCCCTTTTTACATTTTGTTTTAATTTTGAGACAAGGTCTTAGTAAATTGGCCTGGCTGGCTTCAACTTTGTGATCCTCCTGCCTCAGCCTCCTGAGTAACTGGAATGAAAAGCAAGCAGCTAGGATTAAAGACCTGTGCCACTGCACCCTGCTGCGATTGTTGTGTATGTGTGTGTGTGTTTTTAATTTGTTTGTTTTTAAAAATATATTTTTAGTTGTAGATGGACACAATACCTTTATTTATTTATGTGGTGCTAAGAATCAAACCCAGAGCCTCACACATGCTAGGCAAGCGCTCCGCCACTGAGCCACAACCCCCCAAAAATGACTACACTTGAAGTGAAAGCTTGAGTACCACAGGGTTAGGTAACTCACTAAAGGCCTGAGAGAGATTTGAATTTCTATTACTAATTGTTTTTTTCTAAGCCATATAGACACTAAAGGTATGACTGGGGATAATTGATTTTGCATCCTGAACTTCTTATTTCACACCTATAAAATGAGGAATAGTAAAATCTGTCCTGTGTCCAAAGTAATCAGAAGGCTAAAATAAGATAATGGAGAAAATAAGAACTTTGAAAAGTAAAATTTTTACACTACACAAGGTCTCAGTGTGATTATTATAGGTTATCCAACCAATTTTTGAGGCTTCAACTGCATGTGAATTATTCAATTTGAAGACTGTTTATTTCCTTAGGCTCCTTAAACAAAGTGCCACAAACCAGGGGACATAGAACATAAGACACTTACTCTCTCACAGTTCTGAGGCTAGGGGTCTGAGGCCAAGGTGTTGGCAGGGCCATGCTCCCTCTGAAGCCTCTAGGGGAGATTCCCTCGTTGCCTCCTCCAGCTTCTGGTGGTCTGGGCATTCCTTGGCATGCCTCTGTCTGTACATGGTCACCTTCTTCCTATGTGTGTGTCTGTTCTTTTTTAGTGACAACAGTCATATTGGATTAGAGGTTCAACACTACTCTGGTCTTGACTCGATTTCATTGGCAATGGATTTCCAAATAAGGTCCTGTCCTGTTCTGCAGTACTAGAGGTTAAGACTCAGCATATCTTTTTTTTTTTTTTTTTTTTTTTTTTTTGGTACCAGGGATTGGACTCAGGGGCACTCGACCACTGGGCCACATCCCCAGCCCTTTTTTGTATTTTATTTAGAGACAGGGTCTCACTGAGTTGCTAAGTGCCTCGCCATTTCAGCATATCTTTTTGTTGGGGGTCAGGGGTGGATACAATTCAACCCATAACAAAGACTAGGAAAATTTTAAGTTGCCTTTTTTTTTGTACTGGAAATTGAACCCAGGGCGCTTAACCCCTGAGCCACATCCCCAGCCCTTTCTTATATATATTTTTTAGAGACAGGTCTCCCTAAATTGCTTGAGGCCTTGCTAAATTGCTGAAGCTGGCTTTGAATTGCCTCAGCCTCCTAAGCTGCTGGGATTGCAGGCATGTGCCATGGCGTCCGGCTTTAAGTTGCCTTTTAAGTAGTAACACCTGCTCTGACTTATTAAAAAGCAACTTTCTCCCCAACCTTCCAAAGAGAAATGCTCTGAGGCAGAAACAGAGAAGTGAGGTAGAGTTTCAGGGAAAATTAAAGTAGCTGGCAAAATCCTTGGCTCCTGAGAGGTGGGGCACTTAGAGCTCAAGTGGCAAACCAAAAGTGACCGAAGCTGGAAAACCAAGTCCAAGCTGTACCCGCCCTTGGAGAGCTCTTAGCTGGAGTGTGGCTGCCCCAGAGCAGTCTGCACTGCCAGAGAAGGTGAAGGAGCTACAGCTCCTCAAGCCACAGGCTTGGGCCTGAAGCAGTGTTTACTCATGGAAGGTCTGAGCTGGGTTCCACTGTGCATGTAGCACACTGGTGGCAGGATACTGCTGTGAAGTCCCATCTGGCTAGACCCTGAGGCCAGCTGAAATGACATCAACACTCTTTTTTCCTACCTGTTTTTGTTTTTTATTTTTCTCTTGACTTGATTAAAGGCACCTGTGTTCAGTTCTCCAAAAGACTGGACCAAGGAAGGACATGGTCATAGCAGGAATTTTCAGATCCTGGGGAAAGCCACTCTCTAGGAAGTTTGTGGTCCCTGAAACCTGTCTCTTGAGGAAAACAGGGCTGCATTATGGCTTCTGCCAGCCTTTGACGCTTTTGATTTCTGGGTCTTCCCTCCATTAAAAAAAATAGTAAAAACCAGGCACAGTGAATGTATCTATAGTCACAGGTACTTAGGAGGCTGAGGCAGAAGGATTGTTTGAACTCAGTTCGAGGCTAGATTGGAGCCGGTGTGTTGCTGCCTGAAGCGCTTGGAGCAACGGAGCCGCGGGAAAAACTTCAGAAGCAAACTGGAGACAAACAGCTTTTTATTCTGATAACTTTTCTCTCTGGTTCTAATAACGACTAACACACGCCAAAAACACACCCTAAAAATGGCGCTGACCCGATCAGCAATTTCGGCCAAGTCACTCGAGATCCCGCAACAATCCCGTGAGACTACGGGTGGCGACAAAGGCCAAATCTCCACGGCTCATAGTCAACTGCAATTCAAGCCAATCCCCAAACAGGGCTCCTGCATTTCCCCCTTTTTGTTTTAAAAGAGGTAATGCTCTAGGACGTCTATGTGCAACCAACATTCTTACCCGTCATCGGATAATCAAGGCTGTGCCCTTGACTCCTGTCTTAGGTTGATATGTCGGCCACATGAGACTGTCCCGTGCGACTGTGCCTGTCTTAGGTTGTCCCCCTCTGGGATCTTACCCGTCATTGGCTAACCAGCCATCCAATGGAGCCCTTTAGGATCGACTATATATGATGACTAACAGCCGTCCAATTGTGAGGAGATGTTGCGGCTTTAAGGCGACAAGCCTTTTGGTGATGAGCCAAATTGCATAGCATATCAAATTGTTTAAACAAATCAGCTGCCCTAAGTTCCATCAAGTAACACACTGAATTCTCTAGACAAATACCAGCAAGGCATTGTCCCGTAAAGTCCCAAACAATGAAAGATCAAAATGTACATTTGTTGTAACATGTTGATGTAGGAGGCCCCATGCATGTAGAGCAGAGGCCACACTGTTGGTGAGGTTGTTTGATGTTTGAGCAGCAGGGATGCTTGCGGCGGCCGCGATCCCTGCAGCTGTAGCAGCAGACGTCTTTTTTATGTTTAGACAATGCCACCGGCAAATCTTCAGGGCCCGCTACCTAGAAACTCAAGCATCAATTATTAAAGGAAAGGCAGTGCTATTGCAGCACTGAGTCAAGAGGCGAGTTGTCAAACTACAAAATAGAATAATTAGATTAGAAAATTAAAGTTAATTTTTGTTCACACACATCGCTGGTAGAGCTTCTACAAACATAAGTTGGAAAAATATCATATTTAGAACAAAACAAAGAAAGACTGAGGGTAATTACTGCATTAAAGATAGATTAAAGAAAAGGTAAAGGCACTTTAGAGAAATAATTTGTTAGCTGGAACCCTTGAGTCTCTGTATACAGAGCAATCTATTACCTGTTGAGATAATTGAAATTAATGAGCTATTAAACAAATGAAGTTAATAACAAATAAACAATCTTATGTCAAAACACCAAAATATCAGGTTATATAGCACTAGTCATATTGTTTGCTAAAGAGAAGTCCCAGGGACACCTATAAATCAAAATTGAAAGTACCTTCATTTATAAAATTATTTACCTAAATTGAATACTCTTAACCTAAAATGAATTAAAGTTATTTGGATCCATATATATATATATATTTTCTTTTTCATAAGCGCTTTGTTCTTTGTGACGTCACACTGGACAGACGAACAAGCATACAAACATATATTTGTGACGTCACATTAACATGAAATGTAGACAAATGTACAGACATAAAGACATGTATAAAAAGAAAAAAAAAATACAATTGTGTGCACACTAAAGAGAGATCTCCTTGTCCCGGCCGGGAGAAATGACACTTAAGTTGTGAAATATTTTGAAGGACTCTTTTGAGGGAATCATTCTGTACCTTCATCTTGGTCCTCTTGATTTTGTACCTTTTTTATTAATCTTGATTCTTCAATCACTTCATCTTGATCATTTTGATGTGGTACCTGTTTTATTAATCTAGATGGTATCCATATTGGAGAGGATTCGTCTTTTGGAAAAACACAAACAGAACCTCTTCCCCAAATTAATACTGGATCTGGACCCTTCCATGTACCTGAAAGAACATCCTTCCAGTAAACCAAAGGTTTATGTTGTTGGTGTGGATTCCAATGTCTGTCTCCAGCAGAATAACCATTAGAGTCTAAAGTTAAAAAATTTAAGGTAAACAGGGCAACTGCCAATCTGTCCTTAGGACTTTTCCAATTTCCTTCTTTTTGTTTTAATAACATAATTTTCAGTGTTCGGTTTGCTCTTTCAATAATGCCCTGACCCTGAGGATTGTATGGGATGCCTGTTTTATGGGATATATTGAATTTTGCGCAAAACTGCTTGAAAGATGAGGACGTATATGTGGGGCCATTATCTGTTTTAAGCATTTTGGGGATGCCCAATGCAGCAAAAGCTTGCAAACAATGAGATGTAACATCTTTAACTTTTTCTCCAGAATGTAAGGAAGCAAAAATCATGCCTGAGCATGTATCTATAGTCACATGAATAAATCGCAATTTTCCAAAACTTGGCTCATGAGTAACATCCATCTGCCACAAATGATTGGGCATTAATCCTCTAGGGTTAACTCCGAAATGAGGATTGGGCAAATGTGTCATACAAGATTTACAATCTTTTACAATTGTTCTGGCTTGCTCCTTTGTGATTTTAAACCTACGTTGCAAGGTGGTGCTGTTGACATGAAACTGGGAATGAAATAAAGTAGCTTGTTGTAGCGCTAAAAGTATAAATACTGTTTTTGTAAGTTCATCAGCCTTTTGATTACCTTCATGGAGGGGACCAGGCAAATTAGTATGTGCTCTAATATGGCCTACGAATAGAGGTTCTTTTCTTGCCCACAAAAGTTTTTGTATTTGATAAAACAATTTAAAGGCTGGAGTATGAGGTGCTATTGGTCCTGCTAACTCTAATTTTGGGACGGCTTGTACAATATAGTGGCTATCTGAAAAAATGTTTACGGGCTGGTCCCTAAAATTTTCCAGAGCTCTTACCACAGCTTCCAGTTCCACTAGTTGAGCTGATTTGTGTGCAGTTATGTAAGTCATATTTTCTTTTTTAGTGACTACTGTAGCAGTACCATTTGAGGACCCATCTGTAAATACATTAAATGCCTTAGGAATAGGTTGATTTTTTATTACCTGTGGAAATATAATAGGATGATTAATACAAAAAGATAATATAGGGGACTTAGGAAGATGATTATCAAAATTTGCAGAAGTAGAGCATTTAGCTATAGCCCAATCATTATCATTGAAGCATAAGTATTCAATCTGTGATGATGAATAGGGAGTAATAATAGTAGCAGGGTGAATGCCAAATATTTTAGTAGAAGTCTTAAGTCCTTGAAGAATAAGTTTAGCCACCATGGAGGTATAAGATTCAATTATACTTTTAGGAGAGACGGGCAAATGTATCCATAATAAAGGCCCTTGTTGCCAAAATACTCCTGTGGGTGTATATTGTGAAGAAATAATAATCAACATCAGCGGTTGAGTTAAATCAAATCTATCACAATGAGCTCCTTCGATGGCTTTTTCTACTAATTTTAAAGCTTTCCTAGCATCAGGAGTCAATGTTCGTGGTGAAGATGGATCAGGATCTCCACGAAGGATGTCAAATAAAGGTTTTAGTTGGCCAGTAGTGAGATTTAGTGTAGGGCGAAGCCAATTAATGTCTCCCAGTAGTTTTTGGAAATCATTGAGGGTGGTCAAATGTTCTTTATTTATTAAAATTTTTGGGGGTCTAACAAAAGTATCCATGATTTTAAATCCTAAATATAATATGGGAGATCTGGTTTGAACTTTTTCTTCTGCTATATATAATCCATATTTTTTTAAATTTTCTACCACATCACTGAATATATTAAATAAGATTTTTTGATTAGGGTGGGCCAATAAAATATCATCCATGTAATGTAGACACATGAGGTTTGGATATTTATTTTTAATGGGTTGGATAGCCTTGTCCACATATATTTGGCATATGGTGGGGCTATTAGCCATTCCCTGTGGTAAAACCTTCCATTGATATCTCTGATCAGGGCCATTATTGTTCATAGAAGGAATGGAAAAAGCAAACCTGGGGGCATCCAGAGGATGTAGGGGAATAGAAAAGAAGCAATCCTTTATATCAAGAGTAATAAGATGGAAATTTTTTGGAATAGCTATGGGACTAGGAAGTCCAGGTTGAGTAGGCCCCATAACTTGCATGGTTTTATTGATTTGTCTAAGATCATGTAACAATCGCCATTTTCCTGACTTTTTCTTGATCACAAATATGGGGGAATTCCAGGGAGAGGTGGAAGGTTCTATATGACCTGCTTCTAATTGTTCCTGAACTAATTGGTGGGCCGCTTGTAATTTCTCTTTAGATAGGGGCCACTGAGGGACCCACACTGGCTTATCAGAAAGCCATGGTATTTTCAAAATTATTTTCTCAGTGGCCCCGAAAAAAAATATCTTTTTCCTTTATGACAATGATTACTTTTAGGGTTAAGATTACTCTGTACTTTTTGATAATGAGTTCTTTTATGGTTAAGATTACCCTATAGGTTTTCACATTTAACATCTGCAGGCTTGGTTGCAAGGTGTACTCCCATTTGTTGCAAAATATCTCTTCCCCATAAAGTAACCGGTAGATTAGGTAAAACATAAGGCTGAAATGTTCCTTTATGGCCTTCATCATCCTCCCATTTTAAAAATTACTGCACTTTTATCTGGGAGGTTATTATATCCCAAGCCTCTTAAACTGGTTGAAGCTTTTTGCAGAGGCCAGTGCTTGGGCCATTGGCGTAAATTAATAATGGAAGAGTCAGCTCCAGTATCTATTAATCCCTCCATTTCTATTCCTTGGATTTTTATTTTACACATAGGCCTCCTTGAACAGTCTCGAACCCAGCAAGCCATGGGACTTGAGTCAGTGGAACAAAATCCTCTATTGTTCCCTTCTTGAGGCACACCCATTTTAAATGAATTATGTAAATTGGGAAGGAGAAGCAACTGAGCAATTCTATCTCCTTGATTAACAGAAGTTATACTTTGGGGTGAGCTAAGCATTATTTTTATTTCCCCTTTGTAGTCTGAGTTTATTACACCTGGGGTCACTTGCAAACCTAATAAGCTTTTAGGACTACGCCCGATAATAAGTCCTACAGTCCCTGAGGGAAGAGGTCCCCTGACTCCTGTGGGAATCAGTTGAACCCCCATTTCAGGTGTTAACACTATTCGGGCGGTGGAACAGAGGTCTAATCCTGCATTTCCTCTTGTTCCTCTGGCGAGGGAGTGGATGGGTAGTAGGGATTGTGTCGGGGAAGCATCTGAGTGGATGCTTGAGGATACTCCTTCTGCAATGCCCCGTACATTTGTGGGCCCCGGGGTACTGGGCCCCGTGCCCCGTTTTTTGAATTCCTGAACAAAGGATTTCCATGGATGTCAAATTTTGAATAGCATTTATTGGCCCAATGATTTCCCTTTTTACACCTGGGGCAGCGGCCTGGGGCACGGTATGAGCTTGATCTTATTTCTCTTTTGGGATTTTGCCTAGAATTGCCTGATTGATTATGATAATTTTGCCTGGAATATCCTGATTGATTATAATGTCTACGTTTAGCCTTTGTGAAATTTCGAGAGGAAGCACCTCTCATTGAGGCTGCAATCACATTTCCTGTGACAAAGGCACCATTTATATCTTTACATAGTTGTATATATACGGAAAGATCCTTTTTAGTTCTCCATGGCCTGATGGCTGCTTGGCACCATTTATTTGCATTTTCATAAGCTAATTGAACAACTAAAGGCATAGCTTGGTCAACATCTGCAAACACACTACCTGCAGTTCTCAAAAGTCGATCAGCAAAGTCGGCATACGGCTCATTAGGTCCTTGAATCACTTTTGACAAGCTACCTTGTAGATCCCCAGGTCCTTGTACAGTTTTCCATGCCTCTAAGGCAGCTGCATTTATCTGAGCATATATATCTGAGTCATAATCTGTTTGAGCCTGTAAGTCTGCGAATTGCCCTTCTCCTGTGAGCATGTCTATATTATAGTTTTCAAACCCTGCAGCCGCGTTTCTTTTAGCCGTTTCTATACAAAGTTCTTGGAATTGCGATCGCCAAACCAAGAATTGCCCCCCGCTTAATGTTGCTTTACATAGACTTTTCCAGTCTGAGGGGGTTAAGCTAAAGGTGTTAAGGGACTCCAGCATACTCAATGTGAAAGGAGCTTGGGGCCCATAAGTCATTACTGCCTCTTTGAGATTTTTTATTGTTTTGAAATCTACTGACTGATGGACACTCTGTCCATTTTTCTTTTCAAATGCTGGCGGTTCCCAATGTATCTGTGAGTTGTCCTCGAGAGCGCATAAGCGATCAGAAAGACTTTTTATTTCTGTTTCTAGGGTATGCAAATGCCTAGTAATACCCTTCATATTTTCTGTAATGGATTCCACCCATGGGGGAGTAGTCACTTCCACAAATGACTCCTCTGCCTGACGGACCTTTTTCTCGGTCTTTTTAAATTTCTTTTTCCTCATTTTCTCAGGATCACTTTTACTAGATTCCTCACCACTGCTAATTTCACTGACAGCAATATCCTGAGGCCCAGGTTCCAGTGAGAGCAAGTATCCTTCAGCTTTCGCCAATAACTCCCGAATAGCTTTAATAGCTTGGATTTTTGTCATTTTTGGGTCTCTTCTAATACTCTCTTTACTGGTCTCAGTTGGCCCAGTGGAATCTACACTTTTTTGATCACTTTCACTTTTGTCTATATACTCCTCACTGAGAACAGAGTCAGGTATATCAAGGAGTCTTTGCATAGCCTCTATCACTTGGGATTCAGTTATATTCGAACCCATCTTTAGAGACCTTTCAGTTCTTACCTGTCCGCTCCGAAGTTCCCCGTACGGGCCGCCACCTGTTGCTGCCTGAAGCGCTTGGAGCAACGGAGCCGCGGGAAAAACTTCAGAAGCAAACTGGAGACAAACAGCTTTTTATTCTGATAACTTTTCTCTCTGGTTCTAATAACGACTAACACACGCCAAAAACACACCCCTAAAAATGGCGCTGACCCGATCAGCAATTTCGGCCAAGTCACTCGAGATCCCGCAACAATCCCGTGAGACTACGGGTGGCGACAAAGGCCAAATCTCCACGGCTCATAGTCAACTGCAATTCAAGCCAATCCCCAAACAGGGCTCCTGCACCGGTGTGGTGGCGCACGCCTGTAATCCCAGCACTATGGAGGCTGAAGCAGGAGGATCGTGAGTTCATAAGCCAGCCTCAGCAATGGTGAGACACTTAGTAACTCAGTGAGACCCTGTCTCTAATAAAATACAAAAAAGGGCTGGGGATGTGGCCCAGTGGTCGAGTGCCCCTGAGTTCAATCCCCGGCACCAAAAAAAAAAAGGCCAGATTGGACAACATAAAGAGAACTCTGCCTCAAGAAAAGAAGAAAGTTAAAAGTTGAAGATTTTTTTTTTTTTTTAAATCAGTGCATCTACTTAGCATGTACAAGGCCCAGGGTTCAATCTATAGCACCAGAAAAAATATATAAATTATATTTTATATAACTGGTATAAAGATGACTATAATCCAGGGTGAATTCATTATGATGTATCTATTATTATCACATCTTTATTAACACATTTTTGTTGATCCCTAAAATATCATGGGCCCTTGGCACTGTATCTACTGCACTTATGGGAAAGTTGGCTGTGGAGAGAGGCTGTGCTGTCTTTAAGCATGTGGATGTGGGATGTAGTAAAATGTAAATGTTTAGATCTAGGAGATGATTAGGATCAGTCCAGTCTAGACTCAGGGGAATGACCGAGATGACCTTTTGAGACCCACATAGATGAAGGAGTAAGGCTTAAGACCCCCAGCTCTTTCTTTGCACAGTTAGATGCT
This sequence comes from Tamias sibiricus, assembly GCA_025594165.1. Classification (NCBI taxonomy): domain Eukaryota; kingdom Metazoa; phylum Chordata; class Mammalia; order Rodentia; family Sciuridae; genus Tamias; species Tamias sibiricus. The sequence continues at coordinate 44,652,145 of CM046669.1, read as the reverse complement.
TCCTTTCCCCCTATAGATCCAGATGTGTGACCAAATGGAAAGCCCATATATCTTGTCAGTGGTTCCCTGTTATCCAACTTCAATATCTGGATACCTTGCCCCATTTCAGGACAGAAATGTGGATGGAGATGTGCAAACAGGTGATCAATAGGGGAGAAAATTGAGAGGAATTACCTGAACTACTCATCTAAACAGGGCCTTAGGACCTGTCATTATTGTGTATCAGCACAAATCCTTCCATGCTGGGGATGAAGAGGGAGGTCCCAAAAAACATCTCTCTCCCCACTGGAACCAGAACTAGTCACAATTTTGAGCACAAAACATTTCATTTACATCTAACCTTGTGTTCATCTACCTTTTCCTTGGTGAACATTTTCTGCAAAGGGCCAGATAGTACAGTCATTCCTTCATATCTATAGATTCCACATCCATGGATTCAAACAAGCTTGTGAAGAAAATATTAGGGGGAAAAAAGTGTCCGTACTAAACATGTACAGACTTTTTTCTTGTCATTGTTAGCTAAAAAATTCAGATAACAACTATTTTCATAACATTTACATTGGTATTAGGTATAAGTAATCTAGAGATGATTTAAAATATAAGGAAGGCTATGTATATCTTACATGAAAATGCTATGCTATATTATATAAAGGACTTGGAGCATCTGAGGATTTTGATATCTGAGAGGACTCCTAGAACCAATCTCCCATGGATGCAATGACACATATTTCAGATTTTGCATGTTTTATGGGCTTTTGCTATGGTTTAAATGTGATTGCCCCTGCAAACTCATGTAGGAGTTTAATTCCCAAATTAACTTGTGTTAATTTTATTAAGAGGGTGGAAAACTTAATCTGACAATGGTGTTTAGAGGTAGAGCCTTAGGGAAGTGATTAGATGATGTCATTAGGGTGAGGACCCCATAATTAAATTCAAGTGGCTTTATGAGGAGAGGGAAAGAGACCACACAAATACACACACATTCCCGCCATGATTTGATGCAACCCAGTGGGGCCTTCACCAGAGCCTGCACCATGCTGTTTAGACCTTCTGTTTTCACAACTGTGAGCAAAAAGAAATCTCTTTATAAAGAAATAGCCTCTTTATAGCCTCTCTCAGGTATTTCATTATAGTAATGAAAAGCTGACCAATATATCTTTGTTGGGACTAGTTAACTCTGCTGTTATAGGAGAAAAGCAGCTATAAACAACAAGTAAACTAATGGGCATGGCTGTGATCCAATAAAACTTTATTTTAGAAAATAAATGAAGGAGTCTCCAAAATGCAGTTGGTTTCTCCTGCCCTGTCCTCACTATGTTCCAGGGAAGAGCTGTTGTTGTTCCTGTGACTTAAGTTCTGTTTTGGTCGAAGAGAAACATTCCTTTCCAAATTTATATTATAGTAGATGCTCCACTTGATAAAGAATAAAAACATTAATTATAAAAAAAATAAATGGAGGGCCAGATTTAGCCTGTGGTTAATAATTTGCCAAATCCTGAACTAACCTATCTTTTACTTCCCAACCCCATCTTGTTCCTTATTTCCAGAACATGTTTGCCTGTCTATTATAAAGGATGCATCGTGTTAAGGACATTATTAGGACTTGTAATGTTTATGTTTTCCTTTATATCTGGTTACTTCGATGATCTCAGCTGATGGCCATGTTTTCTTCTGTAGCTTCCACGAGGACTAATGCAGTGCTGAGCTGATCATACTTTGGTTTCTTATGATACCTATTGTTTGCATTCTTTAGATCTTGAAATCAATGAGGAGGGCATGAAGTCACTAAAATCCACCCATTTGGTTTTGGTGTTCAATTGCTTATCTTCTCAGGCCTCTTGCTTTTCCCATGGAGCAATTTTCAGCTCGTACTCCCAGCCTTATCCTACAGAGCTTTGCTCTCAGTTAACTATACTTACCATTCATTTACTCCATCAACAAACATTTATTGAGCACTTATCAATATACTGTAGACAATGCTAGTAAATGGGGGAAACTTTCAAAAAATAGAAGATGCAATCTCTATCCTAAATGTTTATAAACTGTGGTTACCATAAAATGTGGTAAACATCAATGGCCCCCAATAAACCATATCTTACATATATCATTCTGTTTTGGAGTCCTTTCCTACATCAACTCTGGGGGTTGTCATGTGATTTCTTTGGCCAAGGAGATATTAACAAACATGAATCAAGTAGATAAGGGCTTGTACATCGGGGCTCAACTTCTTCAAATGCTCTATTTTTGGAATTTAGCCACCATACTGTAAGGAAGTCTAAGCTAACTTGCTGGAGAGAGCAACTCTGTGGAGAGGCTCCAGAGAATGAGGCCTCACATACAGAGAGTGGTCAGTCAGCCCCACGCTTTCCTAGTCTCCTCAGCTGAGGTGTTGGACATGTGAATGAAGTCCTCTTGGATCCTCCCATCCCAGCTGAGCCTCCAGATGATTTGAAGATACATGGGTAACATCAAACCAATCAGCACAAGAGCCACCCAGGTGATCCCTGCCCATATCCCAACCCAGTTACAAGCAAGTAGTTGTTTTAAGTCACCAAGTTTGGAGGTTGTTTGTTGTGTGACAATAGATAATTGATAGACAAACTAGGAATAGAGCGTGCACACACACACACACACACACACACACACACACACACACCAAGAACCAATTCAGCCAAGAAACCCCACAAGGCCATAGCTGTACCAGCAATAAAAACCCCCCAAAGAATAGAGCAGAACAAGCTGGAACAAAACCATTGAGGAAGTGCTCCAGGCCCTGAATGACAGATAATATTTGAATATGTGGGGAAAAAAAACCTAAGCAGGGGACAGCTGGAGCACAGGCTCATCCCTCTCTGGACTTTCGTGCCCTCAAATGGAGATTATGGGGCTAAGAGAGACCCTAAGGATTAACTTTAATGATGAACCTTCAGGAATGGAGAAATGGGGAGGCATTTTCTTACGTGACTGCACACCCCCTTATTTCTCTCAAAACTCATAAAGCCATCCCTGATTAAAAAACAAAAAAGACTATTGTAATTTTAGAGAATATACCTAGGATTCTAATAGGGGCTTCTTTCTTATGAGGAATGGCCAGAACAGCTATGTTCCACCTTCTGTTGTATAAAGTGGCCAAATGCTAAGTCTCAAGGTCCTATTTTTACTTATCTGGGCCCATCTTGTAACTTTGGTTTCATGTTACTTTACTCTTTGAAGGCTAATTGCTCCTCCATCCCCTGGCATTTTGGTTTCCTAATGGTAAAATCATTAACTGAGATGTAGAGTTGAACAATTATCACATCATATTATTTGTCCACTTTTCTTCAGTCTCCACCTGAGTACAAGATCCTCACAGGAAAAGATTTGTTATGTTCAACTTTGTGTCTCTAAGGCTTACACAGTGGCCAGTACATTGTAAGTGTTCAGTAAATATATAACAAATGATTGAATTCATGAATAAATGATGGAACTCAGAATACAACCTCCAGGAACCAGGCAAATTAGAAGGCACACTAGACATAAAACATCACTAACATTTATTGGCACGACTCTGTCTCAATTCAATGCTAAGTACTTCCTGAACTTTTTGCTCTTTCTCTATTTAATGAGGTTTTAATTATTAGATTTGGAATGGTCAGCCCAGCAAGGTGGCTTTAATCCCAGCTACTTGGGAGGATGAGGCAGGAGGATCACAAGTTCGAGGCCAGTCTGGTTAACTTAGCGAGACCCTGTCTCAGAACAAAAATTGAAAAGGGATAGGAATGTAGCTCAGTGGTAGAGTGCCTCTGAGTTCAACCCCCAGTAGCAAACAACAACAACAACAACAAAAACAGATATGAAGAGGTTACATTATTGCATTGTTTATCTGCAGAGCTGGAATCTGGCTAAGTCCTTCTCTTTCCAAGTCCACACTGTTTTGTAGCTCTCCTCCTGGATTCTGGGTACTGCCCAACTCCTTCTGTTTGACGGTGCACCAAATAGGGGCAGCACACAGAGGGGAAACCAAAAAGGACATCTTAAGAGAACTAGAGAATTTTTGCTTAGGCCTCAGGAAAGAACTTAACCCTGAGTTCATGCTGAGAAGGATTAGGATGCAGACAGAAGAGGCCCTCAGAATCTTAGCAGACCTTTTCATTGGCACCAGGAGAGAGGCCTTAGCAAACAGCCAGAGCTGAAAAAAACAAGGACAAGTTTTTCCCAGGTTTCTCTTTGCTTCCTTGGACTTAAGTTTCTGTTTTCCAGAAGGACCAACAGGCAGGAGAGGGCAGCCTGACCTGCCTGTTAACAGGGTGGAGTGTTATCACTCAACCCTATTTCCCCAAAGTTTCATGATTAAGACCTGGAGCTCAGGGTGGGGCAGGGGCTTGGCACTGGGGATGAGGTAGACCAAGGGAACATCGGGCTTGTGAAGGGCAGGGTGGAGCTGGGGTGACTCAGTGTGGGGCTGCCTTTTGCAGGCAGGGGCAGATCTGAGGAACATATCTACTACACACCTGTGCCCGTAACTCTGCAGGGTGGTAATGTAGTCTGTGGCTTGGTCTCTGATGTCTGTGGCTCAAATCTTAACAGAGCCACTTCTCTCTGAGACCCTGGCAAAATCATTGAACTTTTCAGAGTTTCTGTTTTTCCTTTTATAACATGGGACTAAGACGCTAGATTGGGGTGACAAAACAAATGAGAAATCCTGCTGAACATCAGTTCCCCTGTATCTCCCTGGCGGGGGGTTTGGTACCAGGGATTGAATTTAGGGGCACTTAACCACTAAGCCACATCCCCAGCCCTATTTTGTATTTTATTTAGAGACAGGGTCTCACTTAGTTGCTTAATGCCTTGCTTTTGCTGAGGCTGGCTTTGAATTCACTATCCTCCTACCTTAGCCTCCCAAGCCGCTGGGATTACGGGTGTGCGCCACTGCACCCGGCTTGTCCCTCCCTGTCTTGATTGGCCCTTCAGATTAGCCAGAGTCTTAAAGATGAGTTGTGTCAGGCAGGGCTGAATTATAATGTTCATGGATCCCTTTTGCCCTCCTGGGTTGTGTTCTCCATAAAACATTTAAAATTATATTTTATGAGTACATTGGTTAGAAAAATAAGTATAACCCAAGATGGATTTATCTTCATATACTGATTATTATTATTATTCTCATTTTTTTCTAATCCTAAAAGAAATAAAAATTAAAATATTTTTGTGGGCCTCTAAAATATCATGAGCTCTCAGAACTATGTCTCTGTGCCTAATGGTTAAATGGGCTCTGGTATGAGGCAGTGAGATACCTACAGGCTTAGGTATCTTCCTCCTTTGTGAATGTTTGAGTCCCATTGCAAAAGAGATGGTCTGGGACAGTGAATCCACAGAGGAGGAGGCCTTTTCCCAGTAGAGTGCTCATGGGGCAAGTGTCTATCTAGCAAGAGGCTATGTCTGTGCTGTGTTTCTTTTTCTACCTATGGGCATCCCTGTGGTTGTTTGGTGCATTTGCATTTCAGGATGTAGTTGTTAGGGACCAGAGTAGTGTGAATACCTGAATTATAAAGTCCTTAAAACTTTATTTGTTCGTTCAACTTTTTTTTTTTTTTTTTTTTTTTTTTTTTTTTAGTATCTCCTATATGTCAAGTACTGTTACGGGAACTGAAGATAGAGTGCAAAAAACAAAAAGATAAGTCCCTGTCCTCCTGCAGCTCACCTTCTAGAAGAGGGAGATAGACACTAAAGCACTGAGTTTTGGCAGGTGGTAAGTGATGAAGCAGAGTAAGGAGTCAGGGGCATGGGTGTAGTGGCATTTGCTATTACATATGAGGTGGTCAAGAAATGGCTCTTTTTTGGGGGGGGCGGGGTTACCAGGGATTAAACTCAGAGGCACTCAATCACTGAGCCACATCCCCAGCCCTTGTTTGTATTTTATTTAGGGACAGGGTCTCACTGAGTTGCTTAGTGCCTCGCTTTTGCTGAGACTGGCTTCAAATTTACAATCCTCCAGTCTGAGCCTCCCGAGCCGCTGGGATTACAGGTGTGTGCCACCGTGCCTGGCAAGGAATGGCTCTTTGAGGAAATAGTTGAACAGAACCCTCAAAAGGAAGTGAGGGAAGGAGCCATGGGGCTATTTTGGAGAAAAGCTTCCCAGGCAGAAGGAGTAATGAGTGCAAAGACCCCATGGCAGGAGCATCCCTGGTGTGTCTGAGGAGCAGCACAGAGGCCAGAAGATACAGCAGTGAGGGGAGGCAGAGGTCAGACAGGGCCAGGTCATGGACCACTTTGGAGGTTCCTATACTTCAGCTTGTAGCTGGACTGTGATAAGAAGTCAAGAGAGGGATTTATTAGCAGAGTGAAATGATCAAACTTAGCTCTTAACAGATCACTTTGGCTGCTTGCATGGCATAGATGGGAGGGGACAAACTCAGAAGCAGGGAGGCTACAGTATTCCAGTCAGTTTTAGAGACTGAGCCAGAGGGTGGTGGTGCTGAGCAGCGGTTAGGCTGTGGGTGTGAAAGAAGAGATTTGCTGGCGTTTTAGATGTGGAGAACCAGAGAGGATTCAAGGAAGACTCCAAGGTTTTTTTTTTTTTTTTGGAACCGAGGATTGAACTCAGGGGCACTCGACCACTGGGCCACATCCCCAGCCCCCCCCCCCCCCCTTTTTTTTATTTTATTAGAGACAGGGTCTCATTGAGTTGCTAAGTGCCTTGCCATTGCTGTGGCTGGCTTTGAACTTGTGATCTTCCTGCCTCAGCCTCCCAAGTGCTGGGATTACAGGTGTGCGCCACCACGCCTGGTTAGACTCCAAGGTTTTGAGCTGGACAACTGGAATGAAACTGGCACTTACTGAAATGGTTTAGATTTAGGGACGTCTCTAAAGTTAGGTTACTAATCAGTTAACTCTGTAATGCTTTGCAGACAGAGTTACTGAGATACTGCTGAAGCAGCCACTCCACCATTATCAGGCCAGCAGCTGTTGGGTCTGTGATGGGACTAGTGGATGCCTTGTTCATGTGCCCACTTCCATACCTCCTTTATTGAAAATTGAGGCCTTTGGTTCAAGACAGGGTTATACTTAATCTCATATCAGTGGAACAATGCTCTGTGAGCCCTTGATACCGATTTTGGCCAAGGCTCTACTGGTAAGAAAGGGAAATCTAAATATGGACCACCAACCACAAATATGTTGTTTTTTAAATTAAACTTTTATTTTTGAGATAATTGTACAAATACATGCAGTTGTAGGAAACACGGGTATGTAACACTTAATGATGGACTTGAGTTTAGAGAAATGATTCTCAGGCCATTTTGTTATTTTGTGAACTTACACAAACCTAAAAGGCATAGCCTATTACACATCTAGGCTAATTGGTATAAAACTATCATTCGGAGGCTGCAAACCGGTGCAGCAGGTTACTCTACTGAATACTACAGGCAAATGTAACATATTGGTAAATACTTGTGTATCTAAACATAGAAAAGCTACAGTAAAAATACTAGGCAACAGGAATTTTTCAGGTCCTTTATAATCTTTGGGGATCACAATCATATACACAGTCTATTGTTGACTGAAACATACGCAATGCATGAGTGTAATAAGGCGCGATTCCCCCCCAACCCCCCTGCCACCTTTACCCAGTTTCCTTCAACAGTAACATCACAAAACTGTAGAACAATATTACAATCAGGATGTGAACATTGATACAATTGTCCAAATTTGTGCAGATTGCCACAATTTTACTTATCTTGTGTGTATGTGTGTGTTTAGTCTATCCAGTTTTTTCACAGGTGTGGGTTTGTGTCCACCACAGTCAAGGAACAAAATAGTTTCATTCTCACAAGGATCCCTGTGTTGGCCTTTAATAACCATACTGGCCTCCCCTATTCTTAATCCCTGACAACCACTAATTTTTTCTCCATTTATGAAATTTTGTCATTTAAAAAATGTATTATAGGTCCTGGGGTTGTAGCTCAGTGGTAAGGCACTTGCCAAACATGTGAGGCCTTGGGTTTAATCCCCAGCACTTCAAAAGAAAAAAAAAAGATTATAAATGGAATCATGTAGTATACAACCTTTTTGGAATTGGCTTTTTTCCACTCAGCATAATTTCCTGAAGATTCATCCAAGTTGTTGTGTTCATCAGTAGGTCATTCCTTTTTATTGCTGGGTATTCCAGGATATTCCACTCGTTTGTTTAATCATTCATCCACTAAAGGACATCTAGGCTGTTTCCAAGGTTTTGTTTTTGTTTTTAAATATAGTTTTAGTTGTTGATGGACACAATATCCACAATATCTTTATTTATTTACTTATTTTTATGTGGTGCTGAGGATTAAACCCAGTGCATTACATGTACTAGGCAAGCCCTCTACCACTGAGCTATAACCCCGGCCCCTGTTTCCAAGTTTTGGGTTGTTATGAATAAAACTTCTATCAACATCTGTGTACAGGTTTTTGTATGAACATAAGATTGATTTTATTCAAAATTGTCAAACTGTTTTCCAGAGTGGGTGTACCATCACTCTCACCATCAATGTCTAATTCATTCTCCTAATCTTCACCAGCATTTGATGTTGTCATTACTTTTTTATTTTAGTGTGTAACAATATTCCATTATGGCTTTACTTTGTATTTCTCTATTGGCTGATGATATTGAATATCTCTTCACGTGCTTATTTACCATCTGTATATCCTCTTCAGTGAAATGACTTCATGGTTTTTGCCTTTTTTTTTTTTAATTAGATTTTTTTTTTAACATTGAGTTTTAAGAGTGCTTTATATATTTTATTTTTAATTTTTTTCCTAAGTTGTTATATGACAGCAGAATGCACTACAATTCATATTACACATATAGAGCATGATTTTTCATATCTCTGGTTACTGCTATACAATTTTAGATATCAGTGTCTTTTGTTGGATATGTGCTTTGCAAATATCTTCTCCCAGTTGTGGCTTGTCTTTTCATCCTTTTCTAGGGTCTTTCACTGACTCTGTATTTTATTTTGATGAAGTCTAATGTATCACATTTTCCATTTATGAATCATGCTTTAGTTTAAGTCTAGGAACTCTTTGCCTAACCGTACAGCCCAGAAATCCCCCCACCTTTTTTATTTTTTTAAAGTTTTATGACTTCACATTTTACCTCTAAGTCCATGATCCATTTTAAGATCATGGAATATGTTTTAATCTCAGACAGGAAAACCATTAACTCTTCCAGGGTTCCCAAATGCCATCAACTTGCCACCAAGTGGCTGATTGTCTCCTTAAAGGATGGTACTGTTTGGGGGACTGAGTAACAGTTTCTGTTTCTGGCAGGTTTGATTTTCTACTCTTTGCCCTTCTAGGCCCCTGACCAGCTAAGCCATTCACCATGGCCTCTGAGTCTCTGTGTATGTTTTTTACCTCATGTGATTTCTCTTTCCTCATCAATAAATGACAGATGCACAAAAGCTTTATTGGGAAGATGTCCCCTTACCCTGTCTTTCAGGATTGCACTGAAATGGTCTGTAATGCAGAAGTCCAATCAAGACTTGACTCATTTATGAACCAAGCCTGGCTTTTTCCTCCTTTTCAGATGTTCATAAGAGACCACTCATGTGGCCAAAGGTGTGAGCTGAGGGAGAGGTGGCAGATGACAAGGGTGTCTGGAAGCTACACTGCCTTTTCCAACCTAGCCTTAAAATCAACACAGCATCACTACTATCCAGTCAGGAGAAGGAGTCATAACCCTTACCAGATTAAAGGAGAAGGAAATTCACTTCTACATTTTTGTGTGTGAATGGCAAGGTCATAATGTAGACGTATATGTGAGATTGGAGCTACTGAGCCATCTTTGGAAAACACCATCTGTCAAGGTCTCTATTCTGCTAGTCAGAATTTGAATAATTCTCAGCCCTATATGAGCTCTAAGAATTTTTTGGTTTATAGCTTCTCAGTAATTGTTTCCCGAGTAGCTGTTCTTTGCCTGGCCTTGAGGAGTTTCACCCTGTGCATGCACAGACTGGTGCTCAGCCAAAAACTCAACAGTTTGCATGGAGCTCTTTCTCCATGCAGTCCCTCCTCTTTGGCATTTTATCCAGCCGGATTCCCCCCAAATCCAGTCTCTATCTCCTCAACCAGTCAAACCCCTGGGCTCTGTTTGGGTTCCCCCTTTGGTTCAGCAATCTGAAAATGCTCCACAACTGTGGGCTTGCCGCATTTGTTTCCCTCCCTCAGGGATCACAGGTCTCTACTATCCCTAGCCAATGTCTGGAAACCATTTTTGTATCTTTGATCCATTTTTTTCAGTTGTTTATAATGACAGACTAAGCCCTGCATCAGTTACTTACTCCTTTATGGTAGAAGCAGAGCCTGAATACGTTTTGGAGATAAAGCCAAAATGTTTTGATTATGAGGTGGATGTACACTGTGACATAGAAAGATGTGTTAGGGATGACCAAGTCTTTGGCTGAAACTGGGAGGGTGGCATTGCCCTAAGCAGAGGTTGGATCAGATTTTTAATTGGGGGGAGGGTTAAATTTAGGAGTTTAGTTTTAAACATGTTGAATTTGAGATGTTTGTTAAATCATCAAGAGGGGATGTCAATTTTTCTGTTGAATACACAAGTCAGGAATTCAGTTAGAAGTCAGGCTAGACAAAAATCAAGGGTTTGAAGTTTGAGTATAGATGATAGCTGAATTTGAAAGTCTGGATGAGATCATCAAGTAAGAGTAGGTAGAAAAGACAAGACGAAGGACTGACTCCTGGGGCATTGTAATATTAAGTATTTGGGGAGACGAAGAGGAACTCTTGAGTTGTTTTTGTCAACTCCCTCACCTAATTCTCCTATTCCCAAGACTCTACTCCATATTGGCTGCTCAATCAGCCATCACTGGCCATTTTTCTGGCACTGACTTCTGCTGACCTGTTTTTCCCTGTGGCCACCTAGACCAGGCCTGACATATCAGTCCCAGGACTCAAAAACTTCTTTAGACAATCCACATCCTCAGGATCTTCTGAAGTCATTTAAATTTCACCTGACTCTATCAGGACTGATTCTTCTGCCAAAATATAGGGTAGGAATAAGGCAATGGACTCTGACTTCCAGAGTGAGCAATACCTTGGCCAGAACCCTTTAGTAGTCTATGGTGGTACCTTTCGTGTTGAGGGCTCTGAAGAGGAAATATCAGATCTACCACTCTAGACCAAATGAGTGGACTTTTTTTTCTTTTTCTTTTCTTTCTTGGCCTCAGATTCTGTCATGGATAATGTTGCTACATGGTTGCTTAGTAGATGTATCCATGTTATTGACCTCAAAAGATTAAATATACATTCCAAACATTCCTAGTTTTCTTAGTGTAATTATTGACTAGATAATAGTAATAAATGTTAGCATAAGGTTATTCCTCATAGTGTTATTTATAAAATTAAAAATATTAGAAATTACCTACATGACCAACATTAAGTTATAGTACATCTATAACATTGAAATAATTTCACAAATACAGGGACATGTTTATGATATATAGTTGACTTACTTTTTTTTTTTTACTTAACATTTTAATCAGCCATTCAGTGTGGTATGTAAGAGTACTTTAGCACAAGCAGACTTGAGAATTCCAGGCCTTCAACCCCAATGATTAATGATTAGGTGGAGAAAGATGAGCCTACAAAGGAGGCTGAGCAAGAATGGGCAAAGGTAAAGAATTGAACAAGAATGGTACTGTATCATAGGAGACAGGGAACATTTTCTTTTCTTTTTTAAAGAAAGAGAATGGTCATTCAAACATTGAACAGTTATCAAGTGCTGAAGAGCTAAGATGAGGACTTGTTATGTTTTGAATATTCACCAATAAGCTCATGTGATAGAAAATGCAGGAATGTACAGAGGTTAAATGATTAGATTATAAGAGAACTGTAACTCAATAGGTGGATTAATCCATTTGGTGGATTAAAAGTTTGAATGAATTACTGGGTGGTAACTGTAGGCAGGTAGGGGTGGCTGGAGGAAGTAGGTCATTGAGGGCATGCCCTTGGGGATTATATATCTTGTCCCTGGCCCTCTCTCCCTCCCCCCCCCCCCCCGTTTCTTGGCTGCTATAAATTTACAGCTTCCCCTCATTACATCCTTCTGTCATGATCTTCTGCCTCACCTTGGGCCCAGAGCAATGGAGTCAGCCAACCATGGATTGAACGTCGGAAATGGTGAGCCCAAAATAAACTTTTCCTCCTCTAAGTTGTTCTTGTCAGATATTTTGGCTAGAGTGATGGAAAGTTGAATAACACAGGACTGAAAGGTGACTGCTGTATGGAGCAACACAAATGTCATTTATGACAATTGCAAGAGCTGTTTCAGTAGAGCAATGAGAACTAAGGTTAGATGTAGTGGTTTGAGGAGTCAATGGGAGGTCAGAGAATAGAACTAGGGAGGGGAAAAACATTTTGAGGAATTAGAGTATATAGAGGAAGAAATAGGTGATAGGGGTCTATGTTCAGGACATCTTTTTAAATTAAAAGGATATGTGTGGGCTTCTTTAAACAGAAGATGTATCACTAGAGAAGGAGCAAATTTAGAGAGAGATAATTTAGAGTTTATGAAAATTTTAGTTTGTAAAAAGGTGGTAGAGAAAAGGATCTAAAAACACAAGCCAAAGAATCCATCTTGGTTAGATAGTAGGAATGGAAATGCTTGAATTATAACAGTAAGAAGGAAGAGTGAGAATGTAGGAGGTTTAAGCACTTGGAAACACAAAGGAAGAACTCAAAAGACCTTTGTGGAGAGTAAGTAGGGAGGGTAAGAGGACCAGAGGCCTCAGGAGCATGGAGAAGAGTTGAGATGGATGTTGTTCATAGTAGGAGTGTGAGCCAACAAGAGTAATGTAGTACAATTTTCAAGTACCCTTTGGTCCCATGTGGAGTTGGTGACCCTGAATTATGGCAGAATACATCTGACTGGTAGGGAGGCCATCAACATTAGTATTTGATTGTCTAAGTGCAGACAAGAAGGAAGCAGATAGTTTGATCCTGGGGGTGGGGGTTAGCCAGAAAGGAGAGATGAAAATTTCTCCCCACTGCTTGGAGGCTTGGGAGGCTGGGCTTGGGCCAGCTGCTCAGCTTTTCTGTGGAAGACTAGCCAGAGGGTGGTTCCTTTGTTTCCACTAAATAAGTTTCCCTGCAGCTTCACCTTCCAAATCCCCTGTCCCTGAGACAGTTGGCTCTTTGTTAGCCTGGCAGATTCCCCATGCAGACAGAACTCAGTCCCCATGTGCTATTTGCTATTTCTGCAGGCTTGTCAGGAATAGTCTTTTCTAGTCTTTAGAAAGGTCTTTTTATATGTGCTCCTTCTTGATCCATACTGTGCTTGGGAGTACATGGTATGGACAGGGGTTGGCCCCCGAAGGCAGGTCACTATTAAGGTCTAGTGAGGACAAAACAGCCTTCTTTAGTGCTTCCAGCTCATTTGATACTCCAGTGCCAACACTGCCCATAAGAAGTCACAGGGCTTCTCTTTCCTCTGGCCCTTGGCTTCTGTGGGAAGCAAAACAGAATGGAGATACTCATTTTTCTCAGCTCTGGGCTCTTTACCCAAGGAGGAAAAACAGGGCAGCCAAGTTATAATTTTTGAGTGTGTAACATTCCTAACCTGATTGCTGGGCCAGAGTTGGCACTGGAAAGGGAAGGGCTGGTGGAGGAGGATAGATAAGTGGTAGAATCAGATTCCAGCTCAGGCAATGGCCTTAGTTGTCACTTCTGCTGTTTGGGGGACAGAGGACAGAGGCCAAGCACAGGGGTGAGCTGCTGGTGATTCTGCTGAACATTGGGCACTGTTCCCCAAGCAAGCCAGTCACCCAACTCCCACCCTGATACACACAGCCCAACTAGACAGGCCAACCTGTGCATCCTGTGTGCCCCTACTACCTCTGGCCATGGAGAACCATTTAAATGAAAAACCACTGTCTAACTGAAAAGGATTGGAGGCCACTTGCCATCTCTGGGACTGTTACTTCACTTACAACTTAAGAGCGGAACAGGATGATTTCTAAGGCTTTTTTGACCCTATTTATCTATGATTGGTCTGAAATGATATCAGATTTTAATTGCTTTATGGTCATTAGATCTAAAAGGTCTTAACATACGGATGATACAGTACAGTCCCAGCACTGGTCCCAGGGTTGTGGAGGAAGAGCATAATTTGAGAGAGCTTTGCCCTCAAGAAAACATTTGAGTTCTGATGACTATGAATCTACTTTGTAAGCCTCAGTTTCCTCAACTGCAAAATGAGACTCTGAAGGCTAAAAGTGCTTTAAGATACAGTTCTGGTTCTATGTGTTATCTGTCTCTGTTCTCAGGCAATTTTGAGCCCCAGTGTATAAATTTATTGAGCTGTCCCTTTGGCATGTGCACAGTGGGATATTGTCCTTGTTCTCAAGAAGCTTACAATGTATTAAAAAAATAAAAAGTCATGTGCATAGGAAAAGATAGCTAGCATGCAATTCATACATGACTAAGTGAATAATAGAGACACCACGACTCAGGATGGCTCTCTTTGACATGCTGCTGGCTAGAGGAAAACATGCAAGGGCCATGTCTAGAACTTTCCTCACCCCATGGCCTCTTACTTTCTCAGCTCTCACAAGGGGCATGGTGGAGGTCAGACACCCTGGGTTCACTTTTGGGTTCACCACTGACTTTTAAAATGGAGACAATAAAAGAACTCCCTTGCAGCACTGTTGTAAGGATTAAGTGAGATTATCCATGCAAAGCATTTAACAAGTGCCTAACACATGGTTAGTATTCTATAATGATCACTTTCCCACTCCAACCCCCAAGGAAGTCCAGCTGTGGGAATGTTACAATGGAAGGCTCCAGTAAGGCTGGCTTGGTTTGATGTGACCCTGGTTCAGTGCAAGACCACCTAGTTGGAAGTCTAAGGCCATGTCCAGGTGGAACTCAGTCACAGAAGTAGAAGGAAACGAACATTGTCTTCCTGGTTTAAAGATGATCCCTGCTGTTTCCATAAAAGATCCAGGTGTAAATGGAGTTTGGTCAGGATGAAAGAAGAATCTATACACCAATCAAAGAATGTTGAGGATTAAAGACACGGAGAAGGAGCCAGAGAGTAGAACCAGAACAGGACCTGGAGCTTGCCCAGGGTACGTAAGAGTTAATTCTATCTGCAGTTAGTGTGGGATCTTGCTTCTTTTGTTGAATTTAGTTGTTTGGTTTGCATCTGAACTGATCTCTGAGTAAGGAGATATATATACAGTATCATAAAAGAGGATGCTGGCACCAATTTTGTGTCTGTGCTTGTTAATAATGGGTTAAGAGAAGCTCAGGCCTTATGGCAAACAGCACTTGACACAGTGTTTGGCACTTAGTGGACATTAAACGTTTTTGATAAATGAATAAACGTGCAATATACAATCACATAATTCAGGTTCATTTCTTTAATGGGGATATTATAATCACATGCCTTCCTCCACGTATATAGTTGATATTCCTGATTTACCATTAAAAGACCATTCACCAGGCCACCTTTGCTGGGTGTAGTAGTGTGCTTGCCTGTAATCCCAGCGGCTGGGGAGGCTGAGATGGGAGGATCATGAAATCAAAGCCAGCTTCAGTAGAAGCAAGGCACTGGGACTGGGGTTGTGGCTCTGTGGCAGAGCACTTGCCTCGCATATGGGTTTGATCCTCAGCACTGCATAAACATAAACAAACAAAATAAAGATATTGTGTCCATCTATAACTTAAAAAAAAAAAAAAAGCGAGGCACTAAGCAACTCAGTGAGACCCTCTCTCTAAATAAAATACAAAATAGGTGGGGATGTTACTCAGTGGTTGAGTGTTCCTGAGTTCAATTCCCAGTAACCCCCCCACCCCCAAAAAAAGACCATTCAACCTTTGTATTGTGTGGTGTGATTTGGGCTCTATGCCTGGCCCCAAATGACCTCAAATAAATAACTAATACTCTCTCTCACTCTCTCTGTTTAATCTGTAAAAGGAGGAGGCTGAACGGGGTACATGCTAAACCTCTTTCCACATCTGAACTTTTGAGATTATTCTGTGGTTCTGAGATGAGCAGATGCGCACAGTGAGCTCAACCTCCTAGGGACCAAGCTCATGGACCTTGTCCTAGCAGCACTGTGCTGGAGCTGCAGTGGCCTGTGGTAGTTTTGAATCAGGCACCCTAATTGCAGGGATCACCCCCCAATTGGCTTCATAATGCCCACAGATTGTAGCCCCTCTCCATACTCTTTTGTTTGTGTTTTTGTGTTCACAGTACTCAGGTTTGAATCCAGGGTTTGAATCCTGGGCAAGTGCTCTGCCACTAAGCTATATCTCCAGCCCCCTCTCCACACAATTATAAGCAACAATCTGTGTTTAAGTGAAGACACTTAAAAAGAGTGACTTTTTTCTGGTGTGTCCCTAGATTTCAAAGATTCTAAAAAATGCAAATAACCCCTAAACAGGTTAAGAACCCCCTGAGCATTTCAGAGGACAAATGGAGAAACTTAGGCTTCCAACACCAATGCACTTAATCTGATGAATAAGTCCCCATTGCAATAACAGAAAATGAATGAAATTCAGAACAAAGGTCTAAGCATTTCTGTGAATTAACTGGTTAAGAAAGGTGAGTCTGAAACCTTCCTGATGGACCAACTACAAAGAGAAATATCAGAAGCTTTGATAGCAGGACAGTAATCTTTGAATCTTTGTTTGAATAGAATTCCACCCAGTTGGGATTACCATGGTGAGTTAGAAAGTTCCTGATGGAGTGATGTCACAGGTTGTCACAGAGAAGAGGCCCATGCCTATAACCATTAATGATTTGAGTTTTTAACTGGCCCAAATCAGAGGCAAACAAATAGAGGGTGACCATCTACAGAGGCAGAGACTCTGATAGGCTCTAATCACTGCTGTAATGTAGAGTTCTTATGACAATTCAGTGCAAACTACTTAATCCTTCTGGATTCCAATTCTCTTATCTCATAATGGTATTTAATATAAGAGAAATTGAATTCCTAGGAAGAAATCCCAAAGAATTTGTAGGATTTACTTTTTAAGAATAGAGAGGTGGTATATAGGAAATTAAGATATTAATGGAGACTCAGAGGCCAAACTTGGGGGACCTGAATGGGTCTAAGGAAGATTAGAGGGTTAAGGCAAGCAGACCTACTATCTTCAGGGCAGAGTCTTCAGATTAATTTCAGCAGAAATTAATCCAAAGACTTTTCCTTGAAGTTTTTAGGGTCAGTTAGCTAATTTCCAGAGCAATGCTCATGGGTCACAGGTTTGACCTTTGAGTTTATGTGATGACTAGTGTCTACTGTTTTCACAGTAGAATGAACCCTAGCCATCGCCAGCAGAGACACATGTGCATCACTGGGGACACACAGAGGATTGGCTGGGAGAGTATCATGGCATCTCTGCCTTTGGAAAGCAGCTCACAGTACATTTTAGCTCAAATAACACACCCCATCTTGGGTTTGGAACAGTGTTTGCATGTCTTTTGTCATTTTATAGTAATTTTAAAAGAACATATGAGCAGAGAAAGAAAGCAGGGTTCACTCCTAGGGAACTTCAGGTTGAGCAACTAGCCCAGTTGGGATGACCAATTAATTAGACTGACTAGGTGAGTCTCCCTCAGGAAGAAAGGACTCAGAATCCCCTGTCTCCTCCTTCTCAGGGCCTGCCTCTCTGGGCATCTCAACAAGTGCCCACAGGGCTGGTCATCTGGGTTGCCAGTGAGAGCTGTCACCGAGGATCAGGCACATAGAACTGGAGAGCTATGTCTTTGACGACAGCTCCCAAAATAAGGTGCCAAGCCCTACTTCTCACTTTCCCCTCGTGCCCTGGGCACTGCTGGCACTGTCTTTGGAACCATTACTCAGCAGCCTGAATGCAGAAGTAGGGCGCTGAACTGACTCAGGAGGCCCTGGCTCCTTCCTGGGGCAGGGTCCTGCAAATGTACACTCAGTACTATAGTGGGGAGGGGGGCCCAGGCAGGGCTGTTGGGGATATGACCTGGCCTCCCACTCCGTATCAGCAAGATAGTATCCTGTAACCAGGACAGCACTTCCCAGTTAACGCCCTCTGGGCTTTTACAGGTTCTCCATGCCCCTGAGCTGCATGGCACCTGCTGTCTGGTGAATACCCTTCCTTACCTCCTACATCCTTTCACCACACATTCCTTCCAACTTCTCATCCTAAAGGAAAACCTGGCCTGGCCTGCCTTCCTGGCTTTCCAGTGTTCTTCAGAGTCAGGAGAATATGCTGCAGTGCTTCACTCTCCTGTCATTCCTCCATACCCTGGCTTCTCCACCCTGTTCTTTAGCACACCATTTTATTATTTTGCCATCCCTATCCACTCAACTGTCCCCTGGTTTCCAGCCCACTTTTTGCCCTCCTCAATGGCTTAGTAGCTGACTCACAGCTTTCATGGCCACTTCATTCCCTGCCACCTATTTTTAACCCTTTTCAGATCCTGGCTTCATACTGCATTTTTTAAAAAACTATAAATGACCCGAAATTCTGGCAAACCTGTCACTGACTGTGATACTTTGGACACAGGCATCAGATGGCCCATGCCATCATCTCAAATTCTCACAACCCTACTCTCACCATAACCCACTTTTTTTTTTTTTTAACCTATCTACCTCAGGTACTTATTTCTCACCTGCTTATCCTTCCTGGAATCTTTAGTTGAATATTCATATCTGGTTGGGACCCCTTGGCTTTTTGTGGACCCCACATGCTTTCACTCTTCCCTGGGTCTCTCCTTGATGACTTCCTACCTTGGGTGCTCCCTACCAGTTTCCTTTGGCTGTGCTCCCAGATTCCTGAGCTAGGCTGGAAATGTACAAGCTCTCTGTGGTGCCTTAGCCCTTGCTCATTCCATTAATACCAGGTGTGTCTGGCTCTTTTCCCCACTGTTTGCTCTTTAAGGTAGGGATTTTAGTACCCCAGAATAATTATAAAAAGTTAAAACAGTAAGTTTTAACTTACTGTTAACTTACATGCCTGGCATATGTCTACGTACTTTACACAGATCAATTCATTAAGTCCTCTGATAATCTGGGTGAGACACTGTACTACGTCTCATCATCACAACTCTGTGAACTTTGTTATTTTTTTCAGAGCAGTTTAGCAATCAGTCTTTTTTCTAGGTCCTAAGCATGGAACCCAAGGCCTCCCCACATGCCAAGCAAGTGCTATTCCACTGAGCTACATCTACAGCCCTTTTTATTTTGAGACAGGATCTCACTAAATTACCCAAGCTGGTCTTGAAATTGTGATTCTCCTGCCTCAGACTCCTGAGTAGTTGGGACTACAGGAATGCACCACTGTATCCGGCTCAGCAATCTTTTCAGTTATCCCTTGTTCATTCCTAATTGTGTGTATGTATATTTCATTTCTATTATTTCTGGTCAATTTGGACCACAGAGTAATGCTTCAGAAGGCCTGGCAGGCTTCAGGAACCTCAGGGCATCCTTCGTTGTCCCTTTGTGGTTCAGTTGTATCAGCTCCCAGATGAGCTTCCCTGAGGACTTTCTGCATCATAACTCTAGATCCCTCCAACTGTTTAGCTAGGCAGCAGTGTTCCAGTTCCCATTCACCAGGGAAGGGAGACGTCACTGCAATTCTCATGAGGGTTATTTAAAGCCATTTCCATGCGAACTGGTTGTTGTAGAACAGAACTTAAATACCTCCTCTGTCACTCACTAGCTTCCATTGGCAAATGATTTAAACTCAAGGAGGTTTAATGCCTTTATCTATAAAAAGAGAATAACAATTCCCATAGGGTTGTAGGTTTTTATCTTTCCTGTGATGCTGGGGCTCAAACCCAAGACTTTGTGCATACTAGGCAAAGCATTCTACCTCTGAATTATATCTCCAGTCCCTGAGGGTTGTTTTATTAAAGAGCCTATATGTAGGCATCCTAAAAATTTGTTCATTTTTCTTCTCTTACTTGAACACATACCCTTGTCTATTCATTTCTTCCTTTTTGAGTGAATTACCTTTGACTTTTCTTATCTCTATCAAAATTTTCTCATTTACAGTACAACTTTTTGAAAAATGAATTGGTACTTCTAAGGCAATAGCCTTTGTCAGAACCTTTGTCACAGTAATTATATTTCTTGGAATCTATTATGAAATAGTTGGAAACGTATTTTATGTGTTGTTTTCTATAACATGATGTAATATTTTAAAATACTCAACATAACATATTCTGTGTAAGACAAAATATTTTCATATATATGTGTATTTTTTCTTTTTTGGTACCGGGGATTGAACCTAGGGGTGCTTTACTACTAAGCTACATTCCCAGCACTTTCAATTTTTATTTTGTGGCAGGAACTTTCTAAGTTGCTCAGGCTGGCCTTGAACTTGTGATCCTCCTGCCTCAGCCTCCTGAGTAGCTAGTATTACAGGTGTGAACCACCACACCCAGCTCTAATATATACTGAGAGAATATATTTTCTATATTGTTTTTAAACATGCATTTGTGAAATCTTTCTTTTTTGGGGAGAGTGGGGGGTACCAGGAATTGAACCCAGGGGCACTTGACAACTGAGCCACTTCCCCAGCCCTATTTTATATTTTGTTTAGAGATATGGTCTCACTGAGTTGCTTAGTGCCTCGATGTTGCTGAGGCTGGCTTTGAACTCATGTTCCTCCTGCCTCAGCCTCCTAAGCAGCTGAGATTACAGGCGTGCACCACGGTGCCTGGCTTATTTGTGAAACCTTTTAAGTGTTGTTATTAGTGAACTTTAGTTAAACATAAAAGGGGTTTCATTTTGACAGATTCATACATGCGTGGAATATAATGTACTCCGTTTCAATCCCTAGTTCTTCCATTTTGCCTTCCTTTCTGTCTTCCCCTGTTCTCCTTCCTCTACTCTACTGGCCTTCTTTCTATATAATCACTTTTTTAATTGGTGCTTTAAAGATCTATATAAAGGTGACATCCACTGTGGTATATTTATATATGTACATAGCATAATTTGAATTTTTTTTTATCTTAGAAAAATACAGTTCTTTGTATCTTTGAGAAATAAGTAACCCTTTTCCTCTCACCAAAAGCTATTTTTTTTAAATTATAAAATATATGCTTCTTGTAGAAAATCTGGAAAATACAGAGAAGAAATAAAATGAAATTAATAAATCACTTGTGATTCTTACTACTACTATAGTACATTTGAATACATGAGTATATAAGTCATTTACACCTTTGAAAACAAAATTGGCTATGATTCTGTGACTTCTTTTTATTATTTTGTGGATGTTAGGGATCAAACCTCAGACCTCCCACATGCTAGACAAGTGCCTTACCACTAAGCCACGTTTTTAGCCTTCATTATTGTTTTTAAGCATGGCATTTATGGGGCCGACTGGAAGGAAAGTTTAATTAGGAAAATTTGTGCTATTTCCTATAGGAAGTATAGGAGGGTCTGAACTGGATCTTAAGAATGAGGACTTTAAAGGCATAAGGCGGGAAAACTATTCCAGGCAAAGGAAGTACCCAACAAAGGCAGGATAGTAAAGTATTAGGAGAATGGCTAATAGATCAGGACTGGGATGCAAAAAGTATGGGATACCAGAATGCACTTGGCCAACCATCTATCTACTTTTGTGACTCTGAGCAAATTGGTCAACTTCCCCCCAGACCTATTATTGCATGTATTTTTATGGTCCATTTCTGCCCCAACTTGATGGTGGACCTTGAGAAAAAAGATACAAGAGTGAGAAAGGATGCTGGGCACCGTGGCACATGCGTGTAATCCCTGTGACTTGGGAGGGGGAGGTAGGGTTGCAGGTTTGAGGCTAGCCTCAGCAACTTAGTGAGACCCTATGCAACTTGGTGAGATCCTGACTCAAAAGTGAAAAAATAAATAAATAAAAGAGCTGGGTGGGATGAGGTTGTGGCTCAGTGGTACAGCACTTGCCTAGCATGTGTGAGGCACTGGGTTCGATTCTCAGCACTGCATACAAGTAAATGAATAAAAAAAGGTCCATCAATGTCTTAAAAAAAAAAAAAAAAAAAAAAGAGCTGGGGATGTAGCTCAGCAAATAAAGTTTTTACTTATTCCAGCTCCCAAAATATCCCTGGGTTCAACCCCTAGTTATCCAACCCCCACTCCCCCAAAAAGAGAATGAAGGAGAAAAGTGCATGATATGGAGCTTCAAATATCCATTTGTTGGCATACCCTGTTTACTTCTGGCTCAACCCGTTAAGAAAATCCCAAACCCATGTCTGAACTACAGCATGATTTGCAGAATGCACAGTTCTTTTCTTTTAAACTGAGTGAAGATACTATATACGTAGAGTCAACTTAGTTCATCCTTCTGCTTTGAGGGAATAGAAGATTCTTCTTTTCCTTACAAAGTATCAAGAAGATCCCATAGGCCTCCTAGTAGCTTATTCCCTTTGAATAACTTTAATTATCAAGTCTATCTAGAATTCTTCCATGTTTACCTCTGACCTATCTTCTCTAGAGAATTATCTGATTTCTATTTCTTAAAAAAAAAAAACCCTTTGAAAACATTGTAAAACATAAAATGTATACAGAAAATGCATAAAATACAAGTGTAAGATATAATTATACATCAAATGCCCATATAACCGCCAACCAAGACAAGAGACAGAAGAATCCCTATAGAGTTCCCCATGTTACTTCCCAAGCACAACCCTCTAGAGGGAAACACTGTTTTGATTGATAATAATAATCAGATCTTTGTCATTTACCACCCATATACATGTCCCTCAATTCTAGTTTAGTATTGTTTCCCTTTAACACTTGATCTGAATAGAATCATAATGGTAAATTCTTTCCTTACTTCTTTTTGCTCAACATCCTAACATGTGTTCATATTATGTGTAGCTAGTTCATTCTTTTTCCTCCTCTTCTTATACAGTGCTTATTATGAGCAGTTCATTGTTTATTCATTCTACTGTGTACAACAATTGTGTTGTTTCCAGTTTTTGGCTAGTATAAAAATGTTGCCCTGAACATCTTAGCATATGTATCCCAGCGCATGTGCCTTAAAGAACTTTTTTTTTTTCCAAATTTGTTTTTTATTCTAAGTTGTTAGAAATGACAGCAGAATGTATTACATTTCATATTATACTTGTAGAGCACATTTTTACATATCTCTGGTTGTATACAAAGTATATTCACACCATTCGTGACTTCATACATGCACTTAGGGGCCTTAAAGAACTTTAACTTCTGAGCTTTTGCTCCTGTTTTTCTTTTACTTGTTAACCATCTCCTTGTGCTCCTATAATATATTATCAGTACTAATTATTTCAGCTTCCAATGCTGCATATCCCCTTTTTCCTGTAGTTAACATGACTTCCTCTCCCAAGGAGTAATTTTTTCATAATTCTCAAGTAGGAAATGTATTGTAACATTTTGAGTGTTCTCTTTTTCTCCCATGGTTCTAGCAAACGAACCCAGGAGTGCTATGCCACTGAGTGACATCCCAAACCTTTATTTTGAGGCAGGGTCTTGCTAAGGTATTGAGGCTGGCCTTGAACTTGGGATTCTTTTGCCTCAGCTTCCCAAGTAGCTGAGATTACAGATGTGCACCAGAACATTAGGCCAAGTTATCTCTTTTGAATATAACACAAAATGGAAAGTACATGTTTGATGTAGGGCTGGGGTCAGGCCTCTTCCTGGGAGGCAGTATAGAATGGAAATTAGGACTGTGGGCTTTTGAGTCAGACCAAACCTATAAACTGCCGCTTACTGACTGCGTCCTTGGGTAAGTTATTTAACTTGTGTTTTAATTTCCTTATCTATAAAAAGTGGGGTTAATTATACCTACCTACAGGGCTGTTGTGTGCACTGCATCAAACAATCTATAACTCTGATTATAAGGATTTCATAAACTCTTATAATGTGGTGTGATGGTACATGCCTATAATCCCAGCTATGTGAGAGGCTGAGGCAGGAGGATTACCAAGTTCGAGGCTAGCCTGTCTAACTGAATTAAGACCCTGTTTCAAAATTAAGAAATTTTAAAAGGCTGGGGATATAGTTCAGTGGAAGAGTGTTTGCCTGGCATGCAAAAGAAGGCTCTAGGTTAAATCCCCAGTACTGTACCCCACCCCACCCCATCATAAATTAGGTCTTTAGGCAGGAAGAGGAAAGAACAGGCAGCATCCAGGAAACTTTCAGGTTGTGTAGTGATGCTATATATCATGACTGGGATTAAACACTCAGTTCACCCCTCCTTAGTGGGTGGGTGTGACTGGCTAGGGTAGGCATGTGAGATGATGCCTGTAGTCACAGAATACAGAGTGAAATAATTAGTCCATGTGAGAATAAAACCCAGAACCCTGGCTTCAGACATTACTCAACTGAGTTCAGTGGCCAAAATGACACGAAGGAGAAAGTGAATGGGATTAGAATGCCTATTAGTAAACAGGAAACCAAGAGGATGATACCACAGGATAATCCAAATCACAAGCCACTCTAAACAGCAGTCTCTTTGTGCAATTCATTGTACAGAAGAGTTGGCTAGAACACAAACCATAGTTTCTAATCATCAAAGAAACCACATTCTAATTTTTCTTATCCTACAAGCTCTCCATGTACAATTCAAGACTTTGTCACCTTAATTTCTTTGTTTTAGGAGATAGTTTTCCAAAGTCAGATAATTACAGGTACAGCATTTTAAGGCTGATATTTCATTACATAATTAGGGAGATGAGAAGTGTTTAACACAACCTCCTTAAGTTATTAATGTTTATTTCCTCTTGTCTTCTGGTCAACTTTTTTTTTTTTTTTTTTTTTTTTTTTTTTCTTTTTTTGGGGGGGTGGGTACTGGGGATTGAACCCTGGGGTACTTTACCACTGAATTACATACCCAATCCTCTTTTGTTTTTTTATTTTGGGACAGGGTCTCACTAAATTGCTCAATGTCTTGCTAAGTTGTAGAGCTCTTGTCTCAGCTTCCTGAGTTGCTAGGATTATAGATATATGCCACCATAGCTGGCTCTAGTCAACACCTCTGTGAAGACATAGATTTTTGGACTCTTAGTCTACTGCCTATAAAGCTGTCTAAATCCAAGAAGGCTTTTGAGGCAGTGGCATTTCCAATTTGACATTAATAGTTGGTATGAATTTGTACCCATTAGAGATGTACCAATGATCACTGGGTGTTAATTTTTTTCCGAACCATTAGTAAGTATTTTATAGTCACATTTAATAAATACTCTTATTATGCTTCCTTTATAATAATTCTTGCAATGTTTGAGCATATTGCAGGGGAAAGGAAAAAAGAAGTAAAATTAAGAGTGGTGCTGAATGATTATTGAGTGATGTGGTATGACAATATTTGCTAACTCCATGTCAACATAGCAAAGCCAGATGGTTTAGCTTTTTGTTTATTTGTTTCAGTAACATCATCTGGTAACATGTTGCTAAAGAAATGGGATGATTGGTATGTCTTTTAGACCTTGACTTTAAAAATAAGCAAGGCTTTCAACAGAAAAAATAAGAATAAAAAACAACAACAAAAAAAACCCCACAGCCTGTAACATTTTCAACATTGGCACAAATTCATGAAGGAGATCCAGGTGGCAAAACCATTTGCAGAGAAGCACATGCCATCTCCTAATAAAAGGATGCCACATTCTGGAAGTTACTGTAAATTGGAAACCAAGGTCTTAAACAGTATCAGTGGCAGCATAAATTTGATGCTCAGATGCCAACTGAAACCCCAGTGTTGGATTTGTCCACCAAACTGTCAAAGAAACTTTCATGGCTGGTATTTTGGCAATGATGTGACAATGGTAACAAGTATTATTGGCATCAAATAATACTTATTACCATTATAACAAGGATCCAAAGGAAGAATCCCATCAAATGAGATCAAAAAATCCAGTCTACCCAATATTCCTCGACTAATTAAAAAAATTTTTTTTTTGGTAATGTTCTGGGGATGGAATCCAGAGATTCAGGCATGCCTGGCAACAATTCTACCACTGAGCTGTATCTCCAGCCCTTTTCATTTTGAGACAGGGTCTTACTAAATTGTCCACAACTGGCCTTGAACTGGTGATTCTTCTGCCTGAATCTTGAGAGTAGCTGGGATTACAGAAGGTGTACCATCATGCCTGGCCTCAACCACATACTTGAATCTTCTTATGTATCCTACAAAATCAGAGGCATTCACAGAGCAAGGTAGCCTGTTCTCTGAGTTTTACTTTTTATTTTGCTTGCTTACTGGCTAGGCAGCACAAGAGCCTAATAGGTGATTAAGACTTGGCTTTAAAGATCACAGTTGCAGCTTCCTCTCTAAAGGTGATCACATTTGAAACAATGTAGCAGAGCTGGAGACAGCAATCAGGAAATGGGAGAGTGGTTTTTATGTGAGCAAAGGCTTTTGCTTGGTCAAAGACTCCAGGATACAGACTTGCAGATTATAGCCTGTTTGAACAGTTGCTGTAAGGCATGTATAAGATTATCTCCATTAATTTTCATATATACCTGGTGGGATGAAGCCACAAATCTCAAACACTTGGGGAACTGGAGTTCTTTTTGTCTCACCACCCCTCCCCCCGCCCTGCCAATAAGCCTACCTTCTTTTAAAAAGTACTAGACTGGGAGACCCAGGCATACTATGCTTAAAAAAAAACAAAAAGCTTCCCAGGTGACTCTGATTTAGTTCCCATACCTTTGCAGACTGTAGCTCTAGTAGAAACTGAATAGGAATGAATGACTTAAACCTTTATGTTCACTTATTAAACAGAAACTCCTGCCCTCCCTACCTTGTAACAGCTAAGAGTAAATATTCAGTAAATGTTAGCTATTATGTGTCAGCCACTATCTTAAAAGCTTTACATGTAATAACCACATGTAATAAACAGGAAACTGATTCACAGAGAGGTAAAAGTAACTTGCCTAAGGTCACAACTGGGGTTTGGATTCAAAGCTGGGAAGTTTGGATCTATCATGTTTCTAACTATTAAAATGTTGTAAAGAACATAATAAAAACATGTATGAGAAAAACATTTTACTTTCAGCTTTGTTGCTGTGACAAAATATCTGATATAAATCAACTTACATTTTGGTTCAAGGTCTCTTGGGCCCATTGCTTTTGGGCCTATGGTGGCAAAATATATCATGGCAGTAGTGCATGGCATAGGAAACTGCTCAACTCATGGTGGTCAGGAAGTGTAACAGGAAGGGGTTGGGGTCCCAATATCCTCTTTCCCCCAATGACCTAACTTCTTTCTAGTAGGCTCTACTTCCTGAAGATTCGGCCACCTTCCAACAGTGTCACTTCAGGACAAAGTCTTCAATGCCTGGCCTTAAGGGGACATTTAAAATTCAAACCATAACATTTTGACAAATTACAGGTGCTCTAAGCAGCAGCTGAATAAGTTCCTGGAGGGAATAGACTGCACCTAAAATAGCACTTGCTACTTAATAGCTGCTCACAAACAACTTTACTCAACTGACTTAAAAAAGCTGATCTCTTGTTTCTCTTAAATGCTGACTTTTGCTTATTGAAGTGCCATAGATAAAGTGACTCCTTTGACAACTAAAAATAAGGGAAGAACTCTTTGCAGACCAGGTGCCATATGCAGGGTTTGGCATCCAAGTGATGAATAAATGTTGGCTGAACCTAACTCCTTCTAATCAAAGGCATTTTGAAATGTGCTATTGATATTCATATTTGACACAATGGTTTAAATACAAATTACTTAGAACTGCAAAAAGGAAAGAAGCATGTAGCAAGTTAAGAAAATTAAAGAGAGATAGAGAATCAATGGAATATTAAAACTCTGAAATTAAAACATAAAGAACCTTGTTATATATGCTTGAAATCTTTCCTGGCTTAGCAGGGAAGGGAGCAGGATGAGCTTTTAGGATCAAGCAAGCCTATTATTTAATCATATAATATCTCTCATTTGTGCGGCACATGTTTGCTATAAGAAAACTGATGTGACAAGCTATTTAACATACTCAGGTAATATTTTTTAAAAAATATTTTTTTAGTTGTCAATGGACCTTTATTTTATTTATTGATATGCAGTGCTGAGAATCAAACCAAGCCTCACACATGCTAGGCAACCACTCTGCCACTGAGCCACAACCCCAGCCCCATGCTCAGGTAATTTTTTAAAGGCTGAATTTGCCTCATATCATTTCTTTAAAACTCCTATACTTTTTAGCATGCATTCAAACATAGCTGACAAAACAGATATCACTTAAGACAACAAAATGGTTATTGTATAACAAGTTACACTTGTATTCCTGGCAACAGTTCTAATAAAGCATTAAACTCACCTCAAGTTCAACAAAATTTTGTTTGGCTTGCTAATAACTTCCAACCAATGTACTTAAAGAACTAATGTATAATGCAGGTTTTCCATAATTTCCAAGGATTTCATGAATAAACCGGTTAATCAGTAATGTGGCACGATCCAAATGTAAGGCAAGCAAAGAATCACCATACAAAAAGCAGTGACATCTACTGATAAGCAATAGCTCAAATGGGCCGCCTACACTATCTAGTTGTGGAACTGATTCTGTCAGACTAGTTGGCCTTTCCTTTAAAAGGAGTGTGAAAGGAAATCAGACCCTCGAGACTAGGATATACAGCAAAACAGACATATAGTATGTGTCTGCTATGATAAGCTCTCAAATAGATGTCCAATAGGCATATGACCTATGTAAGAACATGGCCAATAGGTTAACTTTAAGCTGAGTATTCAAGGAACACACACACACAACTTAAAAGTGGGCTCTATTCATCCATATTGCAGTTAAAGTTTTTAAAAATGCCTTCTATTCAGGGTGTCCCAAAAGTCTCAGTGCAATTTTAAGATATTAGAGATGGGGGTGACTATGGTGAGCTGACCCCTCTTCTCAACCCCCAACAGAAGGGTAGCTACAAGTGGTCTTGAGTCACTATCTTAAGTGTGCAGCCCAGAATAAGAGACATTTTAAGGGCCTAGCCAATCTTCAGAAAAGTTAGGGGCCTGTGTTGAATAACCAAAAAGAAACTCTAATACGGCATCATAGTAATAGTGCTTGAAATGTGTTCAAATGCAAAAGTTTGGGCTGGAAATACTTGTTTAAGAAAAGAACTACATCACCCCACCCTCCTTTACCGAGTAATTCAAGCAATCTTAAACTTTTATCATCTGACCAAGCAAGATGTATTTCATTAAAAACTCTTTCAGATTGAACTACATTATCTCCTTGGGAATAAACAAATTTTATTCAACGAACAAGTAGAAAGGATTCTTGATTACTACTATAGTTCTTTGGTGTGGACTTCTAGTTTTCTATAAAAAGTTCAGAAAAGGATATCAGATAAAGTAAAGGGCTTTATTATTCAGGATCAGCTCACAGTCTAACACTGACTGACACAGGCAGGGATAATTATTATCTCATTACATTTGACCTTTGGCACCCATTTGAAGTACTAGTTTTCCAAGTGGGATATGTTACACCCAAAGGCTCTTGGCAGTTTCTGACAGCCACATTTACCCCAATTTCACTCCATAGTGCTGCCAGAGATGTGCAGAGACACAAACAAAATCATCTACTTTACTGATCCTTTTTCATGGATTTCCCTCCACTCACTACACTGGTTTTCAAAGCAAGAGAGTTAGCACTGGCAGGCACTTGTCAAAAGTAATACCTTCCTAACACTCAAAAATCAAAGACCAAATATAAGTAGATGTCTTAAATACTCAGTTAAGGCTATGGTGTGCTTGGTTTTGACTTTCCTTTACTCTGATTTCTCTTTATTTTTTTCCATGGAGAATCTATATTTAACCTATGTGATCCTGGTTGTTAGAAGTTTAATTTACAATCACAAAAGAATCAAAGAGCTTGCATTAAGAATAGTTTTTAAAATCATGACAAAAATAGGAATAAAGTCTACACAGTCCTCTCAGATACTAATAAAATGAATCGTTTTGTAACTGGAAGGAGAAGCCCTTCCAAGTACAGACTAAATTCATAAAACTCCTTTCCGTGAGGTTAAAAAGTGGAAAAAATATAAAATGACCATTCGTTTCAAAATAAACAATGCACAATTGTTTTAAAGGAAGAGATGTTAAGGATATTTTGTATATTATTTAGAGTTAGTTGATACATTCTCTGTATTAAATATCTAGAGGAAGTTCCATGTTTTTTTGCTCAGGGCAATACTAAAAGGCTGTTGCTTTTTTTTTTTTTTTTTTTGGTGGTGCTGGGATTGAACTCAGGGCTTTGTGCAATATAAGGCAAGCACTCTACCAACTGAACTATATCCCCAGCCCAAGGCTGTTGCTTTTATGAACATGAAGAGAAAGATTTCATTCTTCAGGTTCTTAATTTTTGGTTCAGAGCTATATTTTATAAAAATATCAATAAGAAATTGTTACCTTTTCTTAAAATCTGATGATTTACTTTTAAAAAGATGCAGCCCCTAGCACTGAGAAATAAACCTAAATTAAAATCCTAGCTTTAGTGTATGATTACTGATTTTATAAAACTCTTCTATTTAAATAGTAAAAAATCACAAACTATAGAAAGCAATGTTGGGTGATAACATACATTGCTTGGTAAAAATATGGAAAACTTAAATCTCATATAGTAGATATATTTGGGAGAAAAAAGATGAACCCAGTTTCCTATTGTTCTCCTAGTTTCTCCAAAGAGCTGACACTTATCATTGCATTTACATAAAGACTTTTAAAAACACTTAACCAACATAAATGTACTTATCTGAATATCACATTTTTACATATAGTTAAAGAAAACCACAAAAGCATAGTGAAAAGATTATATATTTCAAATAAAAGTATACTTTTTGAGGCAGGACAGATCCAGGGATATTCCATAGAGTTCTTTAGCAGTTGGCCTTCACAGACAGGCCTTCTGCTATGGCTGTTAGGCACTTTCTACTATGCAAGGAAGTTTCAGGATACCAAGAGACATGTCCTATTTCGTGCCTTTATGAGTTGGGATGTTATTATTGTAGAGAAGATGCATAATTTAGAAAGTAAAGACTATTCATTCAAAATGCTACAAAATGACAAATTCACTTTATGAAATTTAAACACAGCACTTACTCTGAGGAAGCTGCATATACACTAGGTAGTAAAACCAGATTAGGTACGCTGTTCAGAGTTGAAAGATTTTTCTCACAAAAATGAAAGGATGGCAGCTTTCTTAAAGACCAGAATTATGGAGTCACTGTCTTTGCACCTTGTTTTAATGGAATCAAGTTCAGTTAACTCACTCAGATTAGAATTTATAATTCTGTTGAGTGTTCAGGACTACAGAAGTCATCTTGGGACTTTCTGTGGAAATATGTACAGATTTTCCTCATGGAGCTGGGAGTAATGGTCACCTAGAAGAAGAAAATTTAGATTTCAGAGACTTTCTAGGATAAAATTAAAAGTTACCTCAGCAATTAGCACTAACAGTTAATTAATATATTAAGATGCCTAAGCCGGGCACGGTGGCGCACGCCTGTAATCCCAGCACTTGGGAGGCTGAGGCAGGAGGATTGCGAGTTCAAAGCCAGCCTCAGCAATGGCAAGGCACTTGGTAACTCAGTGAGACCCTGCCTCTAATAAAATACAAAAAAGGACTGGGGATGTGGCCCAGTGGTCGAGTGCCCCTGAGTTCAATCCCCGGTACCAAAAAAAAAAAAAAGCCTAGAAATTTGATTATTTTAATAAGACAGCTTTTCAGTCCCAACTAGTTTTGATGGCAATGTCTTTTTTGGTTGATTTATAATGAAATAGTAAAATTTTAATAGATAATATTCAAGAAAAGCATAGATTTTTCATGTGAACTGAAAATATTTACCAGTTAAGTCTCCTAATAGGAACTGAAGTGGTTACAATTACCAACCTCTTTGAAATAAATGCAGACTATAAACCAGACTATTCTATATTATCATTATAAATAGAAAAAAATTATTGCATTATTTTTTGTGGTGCTGGGGATTGAACCCAGAACAATGCACATGCTAAGCTAAATCCCTAGCCCAAATAAATCCCTAGCCAAATTCTTTTAAAGAACAGTTTCAAAAAATCGATATCAATACACTATTTTAAAGTCTTTTTTACGATTTAAATTTATGAAAACAATTTTTCATTGAAATTACTTTCTGCTAAAACACAGCTGAGACCACTCCCTTGAAAAACAACAGGAATTTTGGCTAGGAGAATAGACATCATTTTAAAGGAAGAAAGGAAAAACTCCTAATAGCTTTATTTCCTCCTTCCTATTTTCTTTAGCAAGGTCTTCGTTAAAGTTTACATGTTAAAAGTAGTCAAATATTTCCGATTTTTTTTTCCCTAAAATTATGGTATAGGTTTCATGATAATGTGTAGGGGATATGAACACTTACTACATAGATTCCACCCTTTAAAAGGCCAGATGTTGCTGATCCTGATTCCTGGATTGGATTTCAATTATCCTATCACTTCCCTCTAACACAGAACAAGAGATCATAAACTACAGTGGAAACTTCCTTAACCCACCTCCCCTTAACCTGAAAATTCATAGGCATTTTCTATTCATTCTGACTGGTACTCTTGAGTTCACCTAATGTTCAGTTTCTTCTGCCTCCACCATTTTAAGTCCATATGCTTTTCAAGGTTTTGGCAACAGTATCTGTTATTGACATTATCTATTTTAAATATTGTCAACCAATGAAATTTGAGTCCTAAAATGGTATGTTATGCTGCATCACTGAATATTTAAAAGAGTAGATATAGGTGCTAAGAACAATGGTGTGGTCAAGATAACTAGAAAAAATTAGGGAGAAGTCATAAAAGTCTAGAATTCTGTATTTTACTTACTTTGTAAGCATCTGAACTCTACCTTAAATAATCATAAAATGTAATTACAAACTGAAAATCTACTTGTGGGTGTTGGCAACTTTCCCAAGAATAACAGCTATATTGACTTAAAAAAAAAAAAAAAAAAAAAAGAGGACAGCATATCTATCTAATAGGATAAGAGAGATATTTCTGATTGATATTTGATATCCTGGAGCATGATGAAGGGTTTAGTGAATCAGGCAATAAGACTGAGGAGTATAAACCTTGACAGGAGGGATTTTAATGGAAGTAAATAGGATTGCCAGATACAATACAGTACACCAGTTGTATTTTAAATTCAGACAAATAATTTTTGGGTAAAAAATCTGTAATATAAATAAGTCCCATGCAAAACTTGTACTGTATTTTTATGTGCTAAATTCAGCAACTCTAAGAATAAATTTGCTTTCTTTTCTTTTAAGCATTTTGACTTGAGATCTGTATCTGGCCCCTCTTGAAGTTAAGAAATATGTCTTCTCATCACTTCTCACTTACCGGGCCTGGTGATGTCTTTCCACTCTGTCTCCTGGAATTGGGTGTCTGGGATGATGGACTTCGTGGAGATGAATTCTCAGCCTTCCGTTTGGCTGCCATGGCCAACAACCAGTTTTTATTCTCTGGGGAGCTGTTTTCTTTGCCTACCACTTCAGACCCTTCTCCGCAAGGTCTCAGAGGAAGAGGCAGTGTTCCACAGTTTTCTGTAGCATAAGGATTGACAGGAGAAGGAGGTTCTGAGATACTTGTACCAGCTCCTTCAATCTTGCTTGATTTGGTAGAACTTACAGAGTCCTTACTAAGGTCTTCCTGGTTACCAGTAAGGCAGCACAGATCCAAATGAAGATTTTCAACTTGGCCATCAAGCTCAGTCACACAATTGCAACTCTTCACACACTTTTGTTTCACACTCTCCAGACAGCTTGAGTCTAGCCGCCTCTTCACTCTATTTCTAGACTCGGAGCAAGCGTCTGCTTGGGATGACTTCTGGCTCACAGGAATGAGGGCTTTTCTTGGAGATGTGATCTTTGTTTCAGAAGCAGGTGGAGTGATGGGTGGTGATGAAGAAGGTGTTCGGGTCACCCAGTTTCTAATCGACATCTTAAAAGATGAGAGTGGTTTGGGAGAGACAGAATTGACAGAACCTTTTCTGCTGATGGGAGACCGGGTCTTGGCAGGAGGGGTTTTAATAGAGAACGTGGGAGTATTTGAAGGAAGAGGAAGGTCTCCAGCACAGCTTGGAGCACAAGCTGCAGATGATGGGGAGGAAATAGACGGACTGCTCTTTACTCTTGGGACTTTGGCAGGAGTACTCTGGCTACTCGTTACTGTTACTGAAAAATGAAGAGAAGAACATGAAAATCAGAAGTGAAAGCTAAATATTCTCACCAAGGAAAATTATAGCTCACTTAATCATCCAAGGGTTGATTTGCTAGTAAGTTATGTCATTTGATTCCTACCACATATGCCCTTTTAGCATTCTCCTTTCCTGTCACTGCCAGTTTCCCGAATAGCCTGTTGTAAAACATACACTTTTAAAAACCTACAAATTACAAAAAAAATAGAAAAAATTTCAAAGCACCCAAGCAGCCCATTTTTAGCATTGTTTCTATATTTATGCATATGATATAATACACCTCAACAGTTTTCTATCTAAAATTGAGACCATAATGTACATATTACTTAGTAACCTTTTCTCTAAGGATTCTTTATTCATTAAATGTGTTTTTTATTGTATATATTTGATGGAGTACAGTGTGATGTTTTGATATATGTATCTATTATAGAATTATCAAATCAAGCTAATTAACATATCACCTCACATACTTTTGTGATGAGAATATTTAAAATCAATACTCTCAGCAATTTTCAAGTATATAGTATATTATTAACTGTAGACACTATGCTGTACAATAGATTCCAGAACTTATTTCTTTCACATATACACATATATATTTGAAATTTTAAATCCTTTGACCAACATCTCCCCATTTCTCTCTTCCCCACCTTCCAGCTCCTGGTAACCATTGTTCTATCTTTGCTCCTGAGTTTAACATATTTAGATCTCATCTATAAGAGGGATCACGTGGGTTTGTTTTTTTTCCCCTCTGTTCCTGGCTTATTTCTCTTAATGTCCTCCATGTTCATCCATGCTACTGCAAATGACAGAATTTCATCCTTTTCAAAGACTAACCAGGGAACAGATAAACATTGTTAGTATATGTTGTTTACATATATTGTGTATATATATCACATTTTCTTTATCCATTCATTTGTGGATAGTCGTTTAAGTTGATTCCATATCTTATATTTAGGTGATTCAATACCTTGACTATTGTGAATAATGCTGCAGTGAGTGTGAGTACAGATGTCTCTTCCACATACTGGTTGCTTCCTTTGGCTATATACTCAGAAGTGGAATTGCTGGATCATATGATAACTCTATTTTTAATTTTTTTTTGGAAACCTCCATACTGTTTTCCATAAAATGGCTTTACTAATTTACATTCTCACCAACAGTGTAAAAAGGGTTCCTTTTTCTCACATTCTCACCAATACTTGTTACTTTCTGTCTTTTTGATAAATCATTCTATCATGTGTGAGGTGATACGTCATTGTGATTGTAATTTATATTCTCCTGATTATTAGTGATATTGGGCATTTTTTAAATATACCTGTTGGCCATTCATGTTTTCTTTTGACAAATATCTACTCAGGTCTTTGGCCATTTTTAAATAAAAAATAACGTGCTTGTAAATATACCATGAATATTTCCCACATTTCCCCCATTAATTATCATATTTAATAGTAACAAAGTATACTAAGGTATAGGTGCTCTACAGCATATCAACAAGCACCAAAAAGAAGGTTACAACAGTAAGACAGAGGTTATCACTGAAATTTCAGTTTCATATGTGAAGCTATCATTGGCATTCTTGTATATACTCTTTATTAATGCAGGCAAAGAAGCACTACACAGGGGCTCTTCAACAGAAATGCACAGGTCTAAAATCTGGCACAATCACTTACTATGTAACTTGAGCAGATCATCTGTAACTGACATCTTTCCTTATCTGTTGAATGATGACAGTTTTTAATCTTGACTAGAAGAAATTCCATCCCTTACTTGTTAAGTTTATCAGACCTCACATGGTTTCCCCAGCTTAATTTACAAATTTTCTATAAGTCAAAGAATGCCAAAGAACATTCAGACTCTCAATCCTTGCTATCCGTTAAGCAAAATCAAAATCAAAACATCAAACTCAGTGGACAGATCTCTTCTCTATGTGTCCTTATCCCTTTGTTTACACATAACTTTACATATTTTGGGCACGTTCTTTTAAATGTCATGATTCTTCCCTTAGACTCTACAACAGATGACATTCTGTTTTCTTTCTTGAGTGTTCTAGATTTCTGAAACAGTGTTTCAGTCTTCAAATAACAAGAAATGACATCTATTCATTTTTTAGTCATAAAGTCTTTGAATTGTAACTCTGACATTTAATTGAGCTTAATTACTAAACTGCATTTATATGCAACTGAATTTAGGATGGGCTGATCAAATGTGTTACAAAAGGACTTAACAGTGGCCCATCCATGGAGCCCTGTTTCAGTCCTCATATTCCTGTTCCAAAGCTTGATTACCGTTATTATTTCAGTAGAAAAGGAAGTTTTCACTTGCTGCACTCCTCAGGGCAGGTCAATAGCCACTGCACAGCTGCAACAGTCAATTGTTCCCTTTAAATGGGTCGAAGCGTACATTTAGGACAAAAAGTCCTAAAATAGTTCAGGTCTTACAATAGATCATTTCAAGGGGAGAAGGAAGAGTCATCACAGGGACAAATCAGTTACCTAAATTTCTTATACTTGCATGGCACACATTGGAAGTGTTTACTAAAGGCCAGCATTAGTGTTGGAATGATGTGTTGGAAAGTTGGGTCATTTTCTCATTTTTCAGAATATTATGACCCTGGGGGGGTGGTCAAAGAAAAGATTTTGTTTACTTTGAAGGTAAGCAAAATTTGGGGGCAAATAAATATATATATTTTTAATTTTTTTTTTTTTAGTTGTTGATGGACCTTTATTTTATTCATATATTTATATGCAGTACTGAGGATTGAACCCAGTGCCTCAAACATGCTAGGCAAGTGCTCTACCACTAAGCTACAACCCCAGTCCCCTGAAATGTATTTTTTTAATTGTTCTTTTTAATTATACATGACAATAGAATGTATTTTGACAAATCATACATACATGGAGTATAATTTCCCACTTTTGTGGTTGTACTGATGTAGAGTTATGCTGGTCATGTATTCATATATGAACTTTTTTAAAAAAAAAACAGTAACTAAATGATAGAAGACTGAAAATTTAAATTTAAACATATAAATGGGGAAGGTGAAATAAAGCAAATTTTTAGTTCTCTTCAACCTTCTCATTTCACTTATATTCTTACATGATTCACAATTTTCTATGTGCTTTTTATTGGTGCATACAAAGCTATATGTACACAATACCTTAAAACCTAATCAATCCTAATGGATTATACTATATAGTACATGGTTTGCAACTTGCACTTTTATCTTTATCTCTTCATACAAGCACACATAGATGTGCTGCATTCTAACAAGTGTATAGTATGTCACTATATTGGCCTATATATTTAAAAATGACATGCCACTTATTTTTCACCTACTTAAATGGATCAATCCCTTATAAACCATGTATGAGATCTGAGGACATAAAGCATAGACTGGCATGGCACACATTGGAAGTGTTTACTAATGGCCAGCAGATATCAGGACTAAAGGCTTCCTGAAAGTCAGTTCCTTTGAGGAATTGTAAAGAGCTTGCTAATTATCAATTTGCAGCTTCCTTCTATAAGATTAGCCATCTGACCATGGCCTACTTTTTTAAACTTATACTATACTACTTTAGGGTCCTGTTACAGGAGCCTACTTGCTGCTTCCTGAACAAGCTGTGTACTATGATATCTGTCTTTGTTCATGCAATTTTCCTGGCCCCTTCTTATTAGGCAAAAATTCTCCTCATGTTTAAAGGCTCTGATGATAATGTTAACTCCATTGTGAAGTGTTCACAAACTTCTACTCTTCAGAGGAAGTGAGTTCTCAGAACCCTCCTGTAGTACAGCTAGAAGAAATGTTTACAATGTACTACAGTTTTTACATCTGCCTCCTAGACTAGATTGTGAACTAAGAGGGGGAGGTAATGATGATTTATGCATCTCTAAGCCCAGTGCTCCTGTAGTTACTAACAAGGAATTATTAAATAATGTCAAATTTCATTACTACTGAGAAGGATAAGGGTAAGGGCCTAGGCATTAGAAAACTGTCTCTAATTATCTTGCTGACTTAAATGATTCCAGCAGGCACTTAAGATGGAACAGGTAAGGTTTACTTTTCTTTAACATTAGGATAAATATCTTTAGGCTGTGCCTTGGCACTTAAGTCTTCCAGTTAGTGTGTTAAAATGGCCAGAAGAGGATAATATAGCCCAGGACAGCAATGAAGAACTAGAATGTCAATTAGTAGCTTGAAAAGCAGAGGAACATAATTCTCAAAATAGCAATGTGGTTTGCAGCAGCCAATCTGTTGCCAGAAGCTGCTTAGAGGTTCAAATGTCCAAGTGTGCCAGCATTTGGTACCCACATCAAGTCTATAGTATTCTTCAGTATAACCATTACCCCAAAATGGAGAAATCTAGGCATAACTCCTGGTCTAGTCTCAACTTGAACTTTGCTTTGCTCTGCTAGGTCATAAAGGAGGCAGTAGTGCAGAGTGCTTCCAAGCATATGCTTTAGAATCAGACAGCAAGGGTTTCTCTGGTTCTACTACTACACACTACTTCACACTACCGCACAGCTGTGTGATTTGAGGAAAGTCTA
This sequence comes from Tamias sibiricus, assembly GCA_025594165.1. Taxonomy (NCBI): domain Eukaryota; kingdom Metazoa; phylum Chordata; class Mammalia; order Rodentia; family Sciuridae; genus Tamias; species Tamias sibiricus. The sequence goes on along the minus strand of CM046669.1, from coordinate 44,613,440 downwards.
ACTTGATCTTCAGTTTCAATTATTTTTGGGACTTAAATGATATAATCCAAGCAAGTCCTTAGAACAACTACGTGAAGACTCAATAATGGCTAAATATTTTTGTTATTATGGTCTAAATTTGGTTGTGTAACATTTATGGTGATTTGGTTTCTAAAACTAAGAATAATTAATGACACACTAAAAATAGCTAGTTAAAGACAAGATACTTCTCATCATAAATTTTAAAAGTGATTATAGCTGTTAACATAGGAAGAATTCCGCTGCTGGTGAACTATTTCAATAGGGAAAGGGGACCCTAAATTCAGGGAGAAAAATAAAACCCAACTTTTAACAAAATACTGAAAACAAAATACGTACTTCACGTATCATCTTTTTGCAACACTACTTAAAATTCCGACATTTATTTAGTGGAATATTTTAACTAGTGTTGCAAAAAGATAATACATGAAGAGCCAGGCGCAGTGGTGCATGCCTGTAATCCCAGCACTTTGGGAGGCTGAGGCAGGAGGACCGCGAGTTCAAAGCCAGCCTCAGCAACGGCGAGGCACTTAGCAACTTAGTGAGACCCTGTCTCTAAATAAAATACAAAAACAGGGCTGGAGATGTGACCCAGTGGTCGAGTGTCCCTGAATTAAAAAAAAAAAAAACAAAACAAAACAAAAATACATGAAGTGCATAAAACATCAAGTTCAGTGGGGAAAGTCTCAAGAAATCAAAATGTAGATACAATAAAACTATGGTTCTGTTAAAAAGAATATGCAAAACTAGGGAAAATATCCAGAAATATACTTAAGTGTTGAGTGATGGGAAGGAATACTAATGGCATTTTCCTCATATAATTTTTCTCTTTCAGATTGTCCAAAATTAGAGAGAAGTATAGATAAAGACAGGTGGCAGAAAGATACCCCAAGTTCATGGATGAGAAGACTTAACATTGTTAAGATGGCACTACTCTGAAAACTGATCTATAGAATCAGTGTAATCCCTACCAAAATTCTAGCTAGATATTTTGCAGAAATTGACAAGCTGATCCTAAAATTTGTATTGAAAAAAAACCCATAACAGGGGCTGGGGTTGTGGCTCAGCAGTAGAGTGCTCGCATAGCACATGCGCGACCTGGGTTCGCTACTCAGCACCATGTAAAAATAAATGCATTATAAACACATTGTGTACAACTAAAGTAAATAAATAAATATTAAAAGAAAAAAAAAAACTCACAATAGTCAAAGCAATTTTGAAAAAAAAAAATTAAAAGGGACTTCTAGATCTCATAGTATAAAACTATAGTAATTAAGACAATGCACTGTAAGAATAAGGATAGACACCTAGATTAATGAAACAATTCAGAACTCAAAACCAAACCCACATATTCATGGTCAATTGATTTTTGGCAAGGGTTTCAAGACAACCCAATGAAGTAAAAAATAATCTAAGGCACGGTAATCATAGCAGTTCAGGAAGCCGAGACTGGAAGATCAGATTGAGAGTTCAAAGCCAGCCTCAGAAAAAGCGAGGCGCTAAGCAACTCAGTGGGACCCCATCTCTAAATCTCTAAATAAAATACAAAATAGGGCTGGGAATGTGTCTCAGTGTTGAGGCCTCCAAAGTTCAATCCCCGATACCCTTCCCCAAAAAACAAAAACTAAAACAAAGAATTATCTCTTGAATAAATGCTAAGAAAGCTGGATATCCACATGCAAAAGAAATGAATTTGGATCCCTACCTCACACCATACACAAAAATAAACTCAAAGTGAATCAGACCTAAAACTAAAAAAAATTAGAAAGTTTTGTATATGTCAAAGGACACCATCAAGAAAGTAAAGACAACCCAAAGAATAAGACAATATATGAAAATCACTATACCATGTGGGATTATATCTAGAATATATAAAGAATGCTTACATGTCAAATGACCCAATTAAAATATGGACAAAAGATTGTATTACAGAGGCATCTCATCAAAGAAAATATGTCCAATAAACACGTGAAAAGATGTTCAAGATCACTGGCCATCCATAAAATGCAAATAAAAACCACAATGGGACACCAATTCATACCCACTAGGATGAATATAATAAAGAAGATGAACAGTAACAAGTATTGGCAAGGATACAGAGAAACTGGAACCCTCATTTTGGGTGTTGAAAATATTCTAGAATTAGATTGTGTTGATGACTACACAACTCAAATATACTAAAAACAACTGAATTTTATCTTGCTAATCACAAGTATGAGCCTACATTAGGAGAATGGGAGTGTGCAGGTTTGACAGTGGTGGGCCAAAGCAAATAAAGCAAAAATAAAGTCATAAAGTAAATAAGTCAGCATATAAGACTGAAAACTGCAAAACATAAATAGAAATGCACATTTGTCAGAGGTATAGACATACATATATATTAAAGAATCAGCTAAAAATATTAAAAGTTGTTGTCTCTGGGAATAGGAAATTTTAGAGTAGAGAGTCTGGGGAATGCCTGCTGTTTTTCTCATTCATGTTGGTAGAATTAGTTTTCTTATTAAACTGTCATACTAATGAAATGAAATTTTAAGAAATTTAAGAGAAAGCAAAAAACAAAACAAAAACAATTTTATTTTGGGGGGGGTACCAGGGATTGAACCCAGGGGCACTTAAAACCACTGAGCCACATCCCCAGCCCTTTTTTTTAATATTTTGAGAGACAGGGTCTCACTGAGTTGTTTAGGATTTCGCTAAATTGCTAAGGCTGGCTTTGAACTCGCAATCCTCCTGCCTCAGCCTCCGGGGTGGCTGGGATTACAGGCATGAACCCAACATAAGTAGGCATTTTTAAAGACATTACAGAAAGTAAACAAGAGAACAAAAAAGACTCCTCTGAAGTGTAGTTCTGCATCCTACAGGTGACTGAATAAATCATTAGAAAAATAAACCTATATTTTCCCTCTCTCACATTCAACTCTCCAATAACCATAGGCCTTGATATCTCAAGTAAGATAAATCTTTCAGTTTATTATTGTACATCTACTGATAACATGAATATCCCTGTTGGTTGGCTCAGTGCTTGAAAATTTTTGCTCTTGGTTAATTGTTATTCTCATCAACATATTCCTTGTCAATTTTTAATGTTAACAAAATCCACATATATGATCTGCTCAATATCTTGGTTTCTCAACTTCTCGACATCCTTTACAATTATCTTGTTTTTACTCACCTGCCATTTATTTCTTGATCTTAAATCCTCCATTATCTTAATTTCTATCATCTCACTCTGCTCACAACTCCCTTTAGTATTCCAATTCCAATAATCTTTCATTCTTGGGGTCCCTTAATCCATTGATAGAAACACTTTTAAACTGTCCCTTATCTCCACTATATCTTTAATTGCCTCCTTTGCCAGGTTAAATCCTATAGTAAGTCATTATAATCATTCTTCCTTGCCCACTCAACTTCTTGCTTACGCCCTTATACTTGCTTTCCTCAACCAACTCCCTAGTTAACTCCAACTTTCTAAGTACAGCATACCTGTAACTACATAGCAAATATAGCCATGTTGAATGCTTGTTTTCAATTAATGACTGAGAGTCTCAAGTTGACTCTTAGCACTTAATAATCATAGTTCCCTGGTCCATTTACTCTTCTAATCTCTAAATGACTATTCCAGACTTATCTCCTCAAATTTCTACCACCTATTCCCTCATCCTTATTCTTAGTTGATGACCCTGAGAAAGTCATCAGAACAAAAGAAAACTTGTAAGTCTGACCACCCTATGTTTCCACATATTTGCACAATGCTTGCAGATTTTTTCTCTCTAATCACTATGGATCAACTAACCCTCCAAGCTTTTGGCACAAGCCTAATCTTGTACTTGTGTATTAGTTCTTGTACTTGTGTATTAGTACCTCCTTCATGCTTACTGAAAGACTGTTTTCTGCAAACTTCCCTGCATTAATTTCCCCCTTCTCTCTGGGATCCTTACAATAACATGAAATGCTATATTACTACTAAAACAAATCAAACCAACAAATTTTAAAACCACTTCTTCCTCGGGCTACTTCATTCGTTTCCTTCCTCAATAATAAAACTCCCTAACAGAGTTGTATATACTTGTAGACTCCAAGTTCTTTTCTTCAATCATCCTGAACAACCTAATTTAGGCCCACCAACATTCCACCAAAACCTCTCTCATTAAGGCTACCAAATAACTCCCACATTACCAAATCCAAAGGTTAGTTTTTAGGTCTCATCTTCTTTGGTATGCCAGAGTCATCTGATCAAATCCATCTCTATCCTCCTTTATTTACTTGGCTTCCAGGGCATAATACTCTCCTGGTTTTTCTTCTTGGGTTGTGTCAGCTTAGTAGCCTTTAGTGGTAGTTGTCACATTCCTAACCTCTAAACACTGGAGTGCTCCAAAGTTTAGACCCTAGCTTATCCTCTCTTTTTTCTATTTATAGCTATCTTTACCTATATCACAATGAATCCCAAATCTATAACTCTAACCCTGAAATTAAAGAATTAAACATCTAATGTCTCCCAGACATCTCCATTTAGATGTCTAATAATCATATCAAACTGCTCCTCCTAACAAGGATTCCTATCTAGGTTAAAGAAACTCCATCTTCAGCTTCTCAAGCAAAAACTTAGAAGTTATCCTTGAAAATTCCCCCTTACATATCTCATATCTGATCCCTCAGCATAGTCTATTGCTATCGTATAAATAAATCCAGAATTTGAAAACTTATATTTTCTGTTACAACTGTGGTCCAAGACACCATCATCACTTCCTGAATTATTTTTAAAAAAGCTTTTAAAATTAGCTTTCTGCTTTTATCCTGATCCCCTTACTATTAGTTTATTCTCAATACAGGAGCAAGAATGATAAAGTTAAAAGTCAGATCATGATACTCCTCTGCTGAAAACCCTCTTCGTGGATTTTTGTCTGTTATAATAAAAGCTAAATTCCAACAAGAACCTTTTCTACTACTATTCTCTTCCCTCTTCTTTGCCCACTCCAGTCACAGGGGCTATAGCCAAATTAGCCTCTTTGAACAGAGAAAATATGCCAAGCCTGTCCTTGCTTTAAGAACTATTTTGTCTGCCTGGAATATCTTTCTCCAAAATATCCAGATGGCTCACTTTCTTTACTGAAATCTCATTCATTTGTTGAGACCTCCCTAACAACCTGATAGAAGATTTTGAATAGCATACTTGGTCATTGTTCCTTTTCTGTTTTCCTTAGCACTTTTGGCTACTCGACATAGTCTATATTTTACTTCTTTCTTAATTTATTGCCTCTCATACTAGAATGAAAGCTCTGTTTATACTTTGGGGATTTTTTATTCTTTTTTCATTGTTGACTCTTCAGCAACTGAAAATAGTGACCAGTACATAATAGGTGTTCAATAAATATTTGTTGATTAAATCCCCACTGTATTCTGGGGCCTTGTGTAGATATAAACAGAGTAGCGTTTAGACAGTATTTCTTGAGAACAAAACCAACAAATGCCAAGAAGGTAGTGCTTTTCTTTAAAAACATCAAACCAAGACCATAGCCTACCACAATATGTTGTAGGATTAAACAAATGAGATAATAAAAAACTTAGAAAATGCATAATATCCTTACCTAGGCCAGATCTTGCCTCTTTCTTCTTCTGAGAGGTCCAACCCACTATAGAATGTTTATCTCCTCCTGATTTCTCCTCTAAGCCTCTGTTCAAGCGCCAGATTTTTAGTGTATTGTCATCAGAGCAGGTAGCAATCTGAGAACCGGGAAGGGAATGATGAAGTTTCAATCAGAGATTCACAACAAAGTAAAAAACAGATGTGCCTTAAGGGTTCATGATTAGAGAATTATTTTGTCTGCTATATAACAGGATATAGAAAATGATACCTGAAAGATCATAGATTTCCATTCCTTGCTTTAAGAAATCACTCCAGATTTCCAAAGAAGCTAACTCTCTATTTTCTTCTTTATATAATTTCTGTTGACATGACATTATCAATAATTTCTTACCTAACCTAAAACCCTACTATAAAAGGCTAATTTAAATTTGGTTTCAAGAAGCTGGACAAGTTATTATCTTTACCACCTTCTATATTACAAAGAAATATGTAATTAAGATACCCCTTTCACGTCCTTTCTGTTAAATGATCAATCAGTGCATTTCACCAACATTCAATTTCTGCAATTTTCTTCTAAATTCTGTTATGTTCTGTCTTACTGGCTAAAGTAATATGATCATTTCCAAGATCATACTTAGCTCACAACTCTAGTGGGCCATGATAAGTACAATGAAATTACTCCTTTGAGATCCTTTTTCAGATAGGTAAAGGAGCAATCTGGGAAAACAACAAGTTCACTAGGCTGAAATAAGTTAAAAATAACCTTTGCCCCTTTAAAAATATCTGACCATTCCTGATCTTGGTCCCAAGCCTTTTATGGCAGAGAAAGTCCAGCTTGAAGAGCTTGTGGCAAATGGCCACTGGTACCAGAGCTGTTCCACAGCATTTGTTTATATAATTTCTCTATTTCAGTCACTAAAGAGAGAGAAAAAAGAACACACGTTCTCTTAAGTCTCGGCCCCCAAGAGACTGGCAACTTTTTCCTCTCCTTTCTGGGAGGCCCAAAGAAGACACACATATTTAACTGCTCAACAAGAAATGCTCAGAATCCCAGGATCACTCTACAGTAATAACAATAATTATTTACAAAGTACCTATCTCTGTCTGGTAATTCACATTCTTTATCATATTTAAGCCTTGAACTCAAATAATCTCATCCACAAAATAGGAATAAAGTTATTTGCTCAAAGTACCACAATTAAATGGCAGAGTTAGGATAAACCCAGTTTTATCATATTTCTAGAAGAACTTTAAAAAAGCAAAAACATAAACAACAAAACATATTTTACTTCCCTAATTCTAGTCTTATGCCAAAATTATTTTTAAAAATTTTAAAAAGGTGGTCATGAGATTAGTACACATAATCAGCCTTCCTTTTGAGTATTTTCTCATAGGAAATAAGAATATGTGATGGTTAAAAAAAGGTGACATAATTAACTGAAGAATTAAAAAATAATTCATCTTAGTAAGTTCCATGAAGATGCAATACTCAGCCGGGCGCGGTGGCGCACGCCTGTAATCCCAGCACTTTGGGAAGCTGAGTTCAAAGGATCGCGAGTTCAAAGCTAGCCTCAGCAATGGTGAGGCACTTAGCAACTCAGTGAGACCCTGTCTCTAATAAAATACAAAAAAGGGCTGGGGATGTGGCCCAGTGGTCTAGTGCTGCTGAGTTCAATCCCTGGTACAAAAAAAAAAAAAAAAAAAAAAAAAAAAAAAGATGCAATACTCCATAGTAAAGGAGATATTTTACTAGAAATTCAGAGAAGAAAAAAAGTCATTGGGATGTAATATGGATGATTAAAGTGAAACAACAACAAAAACCTGTCTGCCATGAAGCTGACCACAGAAATGGTAACTGGGATAGGAAAATGAAAAGAAATCCACAGCAGTATTGGAAAGCTATCAGGGATACCATGAATAGACCAGACCATGGGAAGTTTCTGCATGATAAAACAAAAACAAAAACAGATGGGAATAATAGGCAACAAAGCCTAAAATGTCATACACAAAAGGGGAGACCTCTACAGAAGTGAGATTTCCTGTAAAACAGAGAATAGCCCAAAGATCAGAGGCAATCGGGGTTGAGAGAATGAGTAGAATTTGGGCTATGATTATATAAAATCATCTATATATAAAAAAACTGGTTTTTATCTCTGGCCTTTCTAGTTTAGTTTATTTGGTTTGTTTTTAAGTATCACACAATATATTCATTATAAAAATTAAAAGGTGCGTATTTTCTTTCTAAAGTGTCTAAAATATTGCAGACCTACTTTTTTCAGTTTCCACAGATAGCCTAACATGTTAAGACTTCCCAGTGACCACTATGTGTGAAAAACCAAGTTGGACTGTGAATAGTCGTGATGTTACTTTTAACACACACTGATAACATATAAAAAGTAAAAGACTAGTTCTTACCTTAGTTTTATCACCTTAGATTTTAAGATAAAATTTTAAACTAAGCTTAAAAAAACTTCATTTTATACTTAGAAGAGTGACTTGGAAACCAGAAATCCACCCTTATTCCTTAGTGCATAATGATTCTCTATTGGTACCGAAAAGAAGAATATGTATGAGTAATGCTGATACAGATCTTAGATAACCTTTACATCTTTTTTTAAGTCTCTAAACAGAAGTCTGTATCACTTTCCAACAAACCTTGGTAAAACCTACAAACTATGATTTGCTTTTAAACCAATTACAGAGATTTGTTCACAAACCTTTGTGAAGTCAGATGGACACCAGCACACAGATGTCACCTCTTGAGAATGACCCAGTAGTACAGTGGGAGGATGCCAGGGTGTGGAGACCTAGTCCAATCAAAAAGAAACAAGTCAGTAGAGCAATGTTAGGTCTCCCAGATAAAGGTTTGAATCTAATTTTGTCTTAGAGAACCTTAGAATTGTTACCAAAGGTTGGTTATAGTTCAGAAAAAAAGAATTACAATGGGCAATAAAGTATTTGTCACTGAAAATACAATGAAAATAGTCAAAACATGTAAAGAATGTGTGTCTACATATCAGGATGGTTCTTACTTCAAAGTAGGACTATCTAGCTATATACTAAAATCCAAGACTGGCATTGTTCCTAATACCTTAGCTGGTAAACTTTCTGGGAGGATGAGGTTCAGTTGCTAGGCAGTGCATTTCAAGTGGACAACTTAGTCATGTTTTTACATAGCCTGGATATTTTCAGATCTTCCCGTCAACTACTTTCAGGAAAATTAAATTAACTGTGAAGCCTGAAGGTACCTTAAATATGCTACTAGCAATCTTGGGACAGGGGATACTCTTTCTTCCAAAGGAAGACTCACTTTTACCAAAATCCAAAGTTCAACCCCTTCACATTTTGAGTTGGAAAATCTTCATTTTGAAGAGATAAACTATATTTTGTGGTACTTTGTAGAAAAATATTTTTCCTCCAAAATATTATTTCAGCTAATTTTCATTTCAATATATCTTAATGCATAAAGAAGGGTCCCAGCTGGGTGTGGTGGCACATACCTTTCTTTAATCCTAGCTACTTGAGAGCCTGAAGCAGGAGCATAGTAAGTTCAAGGCCTGCCTAGACAACCTAGCAAGTTTCTGTCTCAAAGTAAAATAAAAAAAAGGGCTGGGGCAATCCCAAAAAGCCAAATGCCAAATGTTTTCTCTGATATAAGGAGGCCAATTCACAGTTGGGTTGGGATGGGGAGCATAGGAGGATTAGAGGAACACTAGAATGGCCAATGGGGAGGGAGGGGAAGGGAGGGGGCAAAAGGGTGAAGGAAAAAAAAAAAAAAAGATGGTAGAATGAGATGGATATCATTACCCTAAGTGCATGTATGAAGTCACGAATGGTGTGAATATACTTTGCATACAACCAGAGATTTGTAAAAAAGTGCTTTATATGTGTAATATGAAATGTAATGAATTCTGCTGTCATTTATAACATCTTAGAATTAAAAAAAAAAAAAAGGCTGGGGGTTGGTGGGAAGACCACTTGCCTAGCATGCATGAGTCCCAGAGGTTCAATTCCTAGTACTGGGGACGTGGAGGAAAGCTGCACTGTACATGTGACTATGAATCATATTTCTCATCATTGGATGCCACCAGTGACGTGCATTTTACAGCATCATACAGCTGATTCATTTGAGAGCTGTCAATACCTTTTAGAAGCCATGGAATTAATCAGCACAATAAGTAGCACAAACTCATGTAACTATCATTAGCACATGTGTTTGAAAAGAGCAAGAAAGTTGGAGCTAAGAAGTCATTCTTTTTATTGTTTTTTAAAACTCTGAATTATGGCTCATAAGGTTATCTAGCTCAATTATTACTACTCTTTTCTTGGGTTACATGGCACGAATGTGTACAATAATTCAGAAAGCAAAAGCAGACAAAGAATAGAGTCTAATTTACCTTGCTGAGCTAATTAAAGTTTAACAGAAAAGGAAACTCTTCCTATATCTACAAAGATTTTAACTACCTACTTCTACACAGCCACAGAAACAATGTCAATATTCCACAGGGTTACATATTTTAAAAAGGACTTTTAAATAGCCTTTAACTATCTCAGTAGTTACAGAAATTATCCTTCCTCTTCCACTTGGAGGGCCCTACTCCATGAAGTTTCTCTAGTCAAAGCCCAAACAGGTCTGGTAGCAGTAAGTTATAAGGGAAAGAAAATCCTCATGTCCTACCTCATCCCAGGTAGGAATACACTATTCTCCTCCATTGATTTACCCTGCTTACTACTCTAGCTTTTCATTTCATGATACTGTCCCTTCCTTAGTTTCTGTGTCATAATATCTAGAAGAATCTAGGTGTTATGTACACAAAGGGTTAAAATAAGTTTCAAGAAAAAAAATTAAATGTCATTTGAGCTGGCAATTCTGCTCTTAGGTACACAACCCTAGAAGAACTGAAAACATGTTCAAATGATAACTTAAACATATATGTTCATAGCAACTTTAATCGTAAAGTAAAAAAGTGCAAATGACTCAAATGACCATTGACTGATAAATGGATGAACAAAATTATTTACCTATACAATGAAATATTATTAAACCATAAAAGGAATTAAGTACTATAAATGCTACAATATTGCTGAACCTTGATAATGTTATGCTAAGTTAAAGAAGTCAGGCACAAAATGCCACATATTATGTGATTCCATTTATATGAAATGTCCAAAATAGGCACACATCCATAGTCAGAATGTAGCTTAGCAGATGTTGGGAAAAAGGGAGAATGGACAATGGTTGTTAAAAGATATGGGGTTTCTTTCTAGTGTAACACTGTTTGGGAATTAGATGGTAGTAATGGTCATACAACATTGTGATTTTAATAAACTTATGTACGCTTTACCCTGTCATGGGTTGAAATGAGAGAATATTGTCTAGTAAGTTTTTATGAATTTTAGTAATAAATGCTTTCAAAGTTTAAGACTTTCTTTCCTTGGGTATAGTACTTGGTGATTACTTCAAAGAAGATTTATTTCTTCTAATGAAACTTAGGTGGCTTTTACATTCTTCATTTTCCTTCCAATAAGTTTTTATTTGTTATCACTTTATTACAAATATATTATTCTAATTATATTATTTAATTTTTAAAAATGCCTCCCTTTCCTTTTAAGTAGGAGCCTATTACTTCCAAGACATTCAGATCTAAGCATTTTGCCATGGTTAGACACAGAAAACTGTCTTATATATTCTACATTTTACAAAATACAGACTTAAGGAACCAGGAATTTCAAGGTATCTAGGAGTAAATGGTTCTAATCTTTAAACCTCATAAAGCATTTTATATACTTAAACATACCAAAAAAGATCAGCACTTTTCCCTCACAAAATCTCCTTACTCTGCCCAGTCGGAAACCAAATCTAATCTTTATTTCTGCCATGAGATCATTTACACTTCCTAAAGTGTCAGGCTCAATGTTTCTCCAGTCAGCGGAAGAATGGCTGCGCCAAATCAGTTTATTTATAACTACCTCCATACTATTCAGGGGCTATATCAGAAACAGACCAAGAAAGAGCAGGTAGGAGTTGGGGTGGATTAGTGAGTAGGAAATTAAAAAGAAAAGCAGAATGTCAAATCTTCTTAAGTTTTGGGTATCAGTTTCAGAGGGTCTAAATATATTATACCTTCCCTTTCTGGGCAGCAGTGAAGACTAAAATGCCGTTCTCTTCTGTCTTAAGAGATATAAAACTCCTTTTTTTTACTGCTTTCTTGTATCCTGGGCTTTTTAGCACAGAAAAAATTCCAACACTTAAAAAGCATACTGACCTATTGGATACATAGCCGAGACATAAGATAACCAGACAGCCTGGTCACTCAGATTGCATGGAAGTGATTAAAACCATTGCCCCTCCCTTTTTTTTTTTATCATGGAAAAGAGAAATTGAGCCACCTCACTAGGCAAATTCAATTTTAGGAGCAGAAAGCTTGCCAGGATCTCAAATATCAGGGCCTGTACACTTGAGTTATGTGTGGACAGGCAGAAGAACATCACGTCTGAACCACGTCATTCAGAGATGACATGTGACCCAGCCTAGGAATTCAGAAAGGGTAACCCGTGTATGTGGTGGCTGCTGATTGGATGTCTGAAAATGGGTTGGGAACAACAGCCAAGTATCTTTGGTGTGTATTTGTCTTTATAGGGAAAAATTAGCCCCTCAACTCTCAGTCACTAAATCAAAAATTTAAAAACACATTGTGTTAGAGAAGAGTGTTATAGGAACTTCAAAATTTGGCAAGAAAGGAATATGATTGCATATGTAATATAATTATAAGCAAAATTATGTATATGTATAATTTAGAAACTTATCTAAAGTGATGTAAAAAATTGACCAGAACCCAGGTTTATTTTTTCCATAATCCTTTATTATGATTTTTGTTACACCTGAAATTACAGCTTCTTTTCAGAAATAAACTTATAATAATACAGACTTGTGGTAGAAAGAAAATTCTCCAGTTAAGTTGGGATTCAAAGTAAAGAAGGGACAGTAGGTAAGGAGTGGGGAAAGGAAAAGAGGGAAATCAAAAAACAGACTAAGTTTAAGACCAAATTTGAAACTCAAACTTTACGTTTATACCTTATAAACAACATTTCATTTAATACAACAAATAAAAGAAAAAAATGTGCTTGTAGAAAGAGGCAGGCCCAACACAGAAGATCTTAGAATCTTGGATAGGACAACATCTCCACCTTGTGACCATTTAGGATATTGTTACCAAAACTTTTTTTTTTTAATATTTATTTATTTATTTGTTTTAGTTGTACATAATGCCTTTATTCTTATGTGGTGCTGAGGATCAAACCTGGGCCGCATACATGCTAGGTGGGTGCTCTACCGCTGAGCCACAACCCCAGCACAACCAAAACCTTTTAAGAATTTAGTGTTGCATTTTTACAACTCTAGGTATATGAAAATCACTTTTTTGGTACTTTTTTCCAGGTCTTTTTCTCCATTAGGCTTCAAACAGCCAGTCTTTAAATTCTTAGCTTACAGTGGTCACTTTAGAATTACTGTTATTTAAAATGTTAAAAAATAAAAGTATGAGCCGGGCACAGTGGCGCACGCCTGTAATCCCAGCACTTTGGGAGGCTGAGACAGGAGAATCATGAGTTCAAAGCCAGCCTCAGCAATGGCAAGGCACTTAGCAACTCAGTGAGACCCTGTCTCTAATAAAATACAAAAAAGGGTTGGGGATGTGGCCCAGTGGTCTAGTGCCGCTGAGTTCAATCTCTGGCACCAATAAATAAATAAATAAATAAAAATAAAACTATGAATTTAATAGGTCGCATGGGAAATCTGTAAACTTGAAAAAAATTAAATGGTATTAAATATATAAAAAATTGATAAAGTAGCTACATCTATTTTAATAGCCTGAAGGTTGGCTATTTATAAAGAGAGAATAACAAATACAATTATTATACACATATTCATGAGTGACTATTTTGTATAAGGATCTTAGAAATCAAAATATTGTATTTTGCAGGAGAGTTCAAAAACAAGGAGAAGAAAGTACAACATGTTTTCCAGGAAGCAAGATAAAAATTAAGGTTCTTACTACCTTTCTGAATTCTCACTGTCTTGATAATCTATGAAACAAGACATGGATTATCAGTTTCTGATAAGCTATGGCTAAAAATAAAAGTACATAAATTTCTAACAGTAAGGTTTCAGCTAGATAGAATAAATGTCAAGAAGTAACTTTTACTCAAATTTAGTATATTGTAGAAAGAAGCTAAATATAGTATGTGTTTACATTAAACTTACCTCCTATCAGAAAGAAAAAGTATTCAAGAACAGACCAGTCTCATACTTGAGGGGGAAGTTGGACAACTTACCTTCCAGATGTAGGCAGCTTCATCACTTGAGCCACTGAGTAAAAACTGGTCATCTGGACTAAGACTTGATTTTACATAAAAGGTAGAGTTCTGGTGTCCATTGAAGATAGCCACTGCCAGAGGAAATAAACAAATCACTTGGTTTTTGTTATTTCCAGTGTTCAAATGAATGTATATATTCTAACAAGTTTTAGTCCCACATCAACTACTGAAGCAGATGGTCAAGCTTTATTCACCAAATAACAGGGAACTGAACATTGGCAAAAAAGAAAAAGAAACCATAGGCTTTTTATTAGGCCCAACCTCATGAACTCAGCTATATTTGGCATGAACGAGCTATGCCACAAGAGGAAAATGTGATGAAAAGAATTCTTTAAGAAAAAGGGTGCAGGCAATGTTCAATCTTGTAATAAAATAAATATTGGACCCTCTCTCCTTACCCCAAGATAGGACTTTTTCCATTGCCTTATACATTGGTCTTACTTCTTAAAGAGGTCAAGACTCTTGAGGGTACATTTCATATCTTCTTTTCTTTCTAAGCTTTATAGTGCTTGGAACAGAGTAGATTCTCCAATATTTGTTCCATGAATAGATAAAAATCAGTGAAAAAGGGTCATTTGAACTCTGGCTAAAACTTATTGTTGGCTTATCTAGGATGTAGGAATCTTTTTAGTCCAGCACTTTAAAAAGTAGAAGTAGCTAGTGGGGTAAACTATGTTCATATGTAAGACATTAGGCTGGGTTAAGCTCCTACAGGTTTAGACTTCTCATTATCCATGGCAAAAGAACAAGTATTGTTTCTTGTACAATTTACTTTTGACAGGTTCTTTTAGCCTAAGGAAGACAAAACCTTAGGTCTCTGACACCTGAATGCCACTAAGAAGTACAAGAAGAATCTCATTTATTGGAGAATTTTAGGAAATATTTAGGTAGGAAAAAAAATCATAATTATTCATCTTCAACTCTTAAACTGTGCCTGGCAAACTGTTGACTAAATTTTCCATTAAACCTGTAAGTACTTATTGCCCTCTACTGGTCTAAGAAAGGCTGGAATGAAGTATAGTGTAAATGTTTCAATCTTGCTAAAAATCCTTCTAAAACCTATATTGGCCTTAATTAACTCAATTTAGTCTTTCTTTGATGATCTGGGCTCCTAAGATGATTTATAGTCATCCTTACGAATGTCACTTAATATATATAATACTATAAGTAAAACACATAATAGATGTAATATTAAGTCCAGTACCTTCCTAAAGTTTTGAAAAAGGCAAATAATTACAAGATATTTCACATGTGTGCACAAACACATGCATGCACACATAGCCATCATTCAATTTCTAAGGAACAAATCAATATAGCTTCTACCTACCTATCTTTGAGAACAAATAAAATCATTTTAGAAGCACAGAAAAAGGTTACCAAATTACTAGCAAAGTATTTGATGGCAGAGGGACAAAACGAACTCAAGGTCCTTCTATTGTCACACTATGGGAAAAATTATATAAAAGACCTCTTACACATCTGATCACATAATCAGAATGTTTTATCTTTAGACGAAAGATTTTTTAAAGCCAATTTTATATGACTAATTAAACTAGCTGTTATTCAAGTTCTGATTCAATTAAGGAAAACAGTAAAAAAAATTATATAATCTCTTCCATTTTCCAAATTCTCTTGCTCTTGTTTCAAGAACACTGGACCTAATTCAAGAATTAGAAATCCCAAATATGATGCTGCCACAGATATCACAGTCCTAATATGATCACTTAGGGAAATCTTTTGAAACTTCTCTAAGACAATAGCTAAAATGACCTAAGTTCTGTACTATTTTGGGATTTCTTGTTTATCAGCATATCTTACTTTAAAAGTTCTGTGGAGGTTGTAAAATTCAAAGTGTTTTGACAATGCTAGACCTGAGGAAGAACCAGGCTACTAATATGTAGCTTGTTTATGTAATTGATAATGTTCTTAGATATAAAATAACAAAACCCCTTTAAAGCATATTTGAAAACCTTGGTTTCTTTTTAAAATGCCATTTATTAGTTTTATGTATCAGATTCTATTTTTATCTTCTTGAGGAGAAAAAGAAAGGTGGGGTTGGGGGGAAAAACCTCAAGAGATAAAATGGTTTCTGTCAAACATTCAGAGGAAGTCTGGGGCAGTGTGGAACTATATGGGGAATCTGAAAAATTTAGTTAATTTTTTTTCTTTTTGTGGTGTTGGGTATTGAACTCTAGGCCTTGAACATGCTAGGGAAGTGCTCTACCTTTGAGTTACATCACCAGCTGCAGCCCTCTAATTTTAACTAACAAGCCCCCAAAGAGGATAAAGTTGAGCAGAACAGTTTTCTTCACCCTGTAAGATCATTAAATAAAAAATTAAGTTAATTCTAAATATAGGCCAAGGGGTCTGATTTCTGGAGACTATTACTAAAATCCTCATTTGGCTTAATAAGTTTTGTTTTTAAGAAAATTAAATTATCAACAAAAAAGTCCATGTTAGGTTCCTGGCAAGAGAGTTTGTATGACTAATATCTTACCTGGAGAAGTCTTCAATCCAGTCATATTGAACATGTAGACATTGTCATCTGTGCAATTAGCAAATAAAGTAGAGCCAGTCGAATCCAAAATCAGACTTGAGTATCCTGAGAAAAAGAAAGTTTAGTCAGCATGTCCTGATGATAGTGAATATACCTGAAGCCAAAATTAGGACGCAAAAATAGATCATTGCAAATGACATCATCAGATGGGGATATTAGAACTTTTGCCCCCAAAACATGCAAATAAAAAGTATCCTTCTGAGTTTTTATCTTTTAAACATCAAAAATATAAGCCCACATATTAGTTTCTAAAGTCTATTTTTGCTGAAAACTAGCCTGATACATATATTTTTTTAATTTAACAAAAATTTACATATTCCCAAAAAAGTTTATACAAAGGCTTACCTAGTTTTCGAGTGCTGCTACCTGGGTACAAGAAAGACTTGGATGCTATGGGCTCTTGTCGATAAGCAGTGTAATTTTTGCGTAAATCCCATACTTTAATTATCCTAAAAATCAAGACAAATTGTTATTTTGTAGACCTCCCTACCCAAAGAACTTCACTTATATTGAATGTGAAATGTCTTTTAATCTAACTCCTCTGGCACATTTACCAGGTATAGTGAGGATATCTCATTGGGAAACAAATTAAACTATTCATACTACTGTGTCCAAGGTCGGGCTTACAATTCTGACTAAACGGAAACAGATATAATATGACCCAGCAATGGGTTACTGGAGTTTACTCCAAGGGAGCGGAAAAGGAAGATGAAAGTTGGATGCTGATAGTCACTGTTCTATTGTTTTTTAGAAAAACCACTTCCTCTAAGCCTTTAATACTCTGCATATATCCTCTGATATCGTAAGTAGCAAGCTCTGTTCCTATGGTTGTATCTCTGTACATAACTCCTTAAGCAATGCAAGGAAATTTTCCTGTGAAATAGAGAAAAAATATTTGTTCATCCATTGGAATAATTATCTTAATCCTCTACTTCTAGTTTGTGGGCAACTGTGAAAACACAGGCAGTATTCTTGGAAACACAGAGCACACTTTCCTAGCCATTCACAAATATAACTAATAACTTAAGATAATCCTTCATTCTTGCCTGAAAGTTTGGTTCATGTAAGTTTTAGTGTCCCAAGGAGACAGTGGAAATCCTAGTTTAGCAAGCTATTACAGGCAAGTGCTCCACCACTGAGCCACAACCCCAGCCCAGTAAACCATTACTTTTTAAAATTTATGAAAACAGTCACGTATTTGGAGATTCAATGGATAAGTATGCCTTAAAAAGAAAGAGTCCCTACCCATGAAGAACTTATCTCGTGCAACGCAAACCAATGTATAAGCATCACACATGTATTTTGAGGTCAAAATTTAGCCAATCACGAATGGCAGGTATGTGGAAAGTATTTAGATCTTAAATCTAGTTAGATCATTCCCAGAAACACTAATTATATGCCCAGAATCGGATTTGTCCTTTTAAAGATATTCCTAAACCTAAAAAGATAAACCCCAAAATAAAAAAAAATTTACTCCTCAAAATAAGAATCTGTGACTAAATTTTACTGCCATAAGGCAAGCTACCCATCTAGCTTCCTCTCTATTAATAGCAGCAGCAGCTAACACTACTCCTATATGCTAGACAACATGCTAAGAGTGACACATGTATTAGCTCATTTAATTACTGAGCAAGAGTTCAAATTCATTATTTTCCTGTGTATCTATAAGTTCCTCTTCTCAGCTGGAGTACTCAATATGTCAAAAGTTAAAAGCATACTTGTTCAATTTTAATGGGATTACATGATTTCTCCCTCATGTCTCATGAAAGACACCTCATTAAAAGAACAAAGAAATAAAGTCTCTTACCCATCCACAGCTCCTGCTGAGACTAATGTATTCTCATCTTGAAACAGGACTACAGTAACACTCTGTTGGAAATCCTAATAGTACCAGAAAGAAAAAGAAAAGAAGGAAATTCTGTCTTATGCATCAAAATTTTCATCATCAAGAGAACAAGGTGTTTAAAAATGGCCTTTCCCCTAAACTCTTGAGATTAAATATTCTCTTTCCAATAATCCTACATACACAGTAAATCCTAGCAAGAAAATGACCTGAACATCATTAAATTGTATCATATACTGGTAAAACTTGAACTTGTATTCAAGAAACAAACTGGTGACTAAAAGATCTTATCTGACACTACTGAGTCTACTTAGAATCAGCCCTACTAATAAGCTATATATCTCTAGGAAACCCAAATTTAACTTTCCTGTCTGTTTCATCTATAAAATGTTGATATCTACCTAGATTATCACATAGGAGTATCTAAAGAATTATGGATGAAAATATTAAAGGGACTTTAAAAGAGTTTTATCTCCTAATTGCTGTTAGCTAATAAGGTCTCTTAGCTTAGAATTAGACTCAATGCCTGAAAGGTTACACATTTTAATTTCATCTGGCTTCTATAGGCCACTGTCTGCTTCCATTCATGCTTGTATCCTTTGTATTATGGCACTCTCACTCTATAAATCGGGAACATTAGAAAAACACAGTAAACTGAGATCAAAGGCCATTTTTTTTTTCAGGGGGAAAAAAAAAAAAAAAAAAAACCTGGCCTAATTTTAGCTTTTGACTATTATAGTAGTACTTTCTTCTACCAAAGTGTTTTACAATATATATAATACTTTCCTAAATGTTTAAAAAATATATAGGCTGGGTGTGGTGGTATGCGCCTATAATCCCAGCTACTTGAGAGGCTGAGGCAGGAGGATCATAAGTTCAAGGCTAGCCTGGGAAACTTAGCAAGATGCTGTCACAAAATATATAGAGGCTCAGGATGTAGGTCAGGGGCAAAGCACTTGCCTAGCACGTGTGAAGCCTCTGGTTCAATCCCCAGTACTGCCAAATAAATAAACAAACAAACAAATAAAACATAACTTTTCCATAGTTTATATTTTAAAAACAATGGGAATTCTCTCCCCATAGAAAACCAAATCATAAAACTTATTATGCTTCTTTAAACTCCCCCTCCCCATTCCTAAGGAATCACATTATACTGCAAGTATATGGATATGTGGAGATTTCTAGGGATAAGGCTCGGAAAGAAAAATTTAACATGTCCCTTAGGTAACTCTTAATGTCCACTGGTGTTTGAAAACCACTACTACTGTAAAGGAGTAAACCTCTGACATCAAAAGAAAATAGCTCCCATTTTTATCCACAAGAAATTCCCTACAACGAAATTCTATTAAGAATTTCTGCTGTTGAGATCTACATTCGTGTAGATACCTATAAAACCTTACCACAGAAGGGGCAAGTCCTTTTGAATTCTGTTTCTTCTTGGGTTTTGAAGGGGTTTGCTTGTCTGAGGTATTGTGAGCTCCACTGATTTGATTCACTTGTCTATAGAACCCATCTGAAAGATATACCAAGGAAACTGATTTGTTTTTTTCTGATCTCATGTTGTATATAACATTTGTATAAAAGGCCTCAAAATTAAGTAACTTCTGACCAGATTAGTGAAATTAGAAACCAGTAGAACCATCTGTACCCCATTTCCTGTGCTGAGATTATAATGTATAATAAGGAAGAAAAGATATATTTATGGCAGCTCTTTTTCTTTCTAGCTAGGCAAGTGCTCTATCACTGAGTCAAATCCCAGCCCCTCTAAAGCTTTGTTCATAACACCCAAAACTTGGAAGCAACCAAGATATCCATTAGCAGGTGAATGGATACACTGTGGTACATTTAGAATTCAACACTAAAAAGAAATGAGCTTTATAAAGACATGGAGGAGGGCTGGCGTTGTGGCTCAGTGGCAGAGCGCTCGCCTCACACGTGCGCGGCCCGGGTTCGATCCTCAGCACCACGTAAACATAAATGCATTGCATTGTGTACAACTAAAGCAAATAAATAAATATTAAAAAAAAAAAAAAAGACATGGAGGAAACTTAAAGGTTACATACTATATGACATTCTGAAAAAGGCAATACCATGGAGAGGGGGAAAAATTTATGGTTGCCAGAGCTTAGTGGGGAGATAGGAATGACAGCACAACAGAGGATTTTTCAGAGCAGTGAAACTATTCTGTATAACACCAAAAATTAATCTTAATGTAAAGTATGGGTTTTTGGTGACAATATTGTTTCAATGTAGGTTCATCAATTATAATAAGCATACCCATTCAAGTGTAAGATGTTGACAATGAGGGAGAAAAGGAGGGTGTGTGTGTGTGTGTGTGCGCGCGCGTGTGTGTGTGTGAGAGAGAGATAATATATGGAAATTGCTTAATTTTGCTGTGAAACTAAAACTGCTCTATAAAACAGTCTATTAAATTTTTAAAAGATCAATAAATACATTAAAAGTAAATAGGGAGATGATTAGTGTTGTTTTTTTTGTGTGTGTGTGGTACTGGGGATTGAACTCAGGAGCACTCGACCACCAGGTCACATCCCCAGCCCTTTTTTGTATTTTATTTAGAGACAGGATCTCACTGAGTTGCTAAGTGCCTCGCCATTACTGAGGCTGGCTTTGAACTCGTGATCCTCCTGCCTTAGCCTCCCAAAGTGCTGGGATTACAGGCGTGCACCACTGCGCCCGGCTTGATTAGTGCTTTTTGCTTAATGGCATATGGGGCAATACAAACTTCTATTTAATTTAATCTGGTTCTTTAAAACAACAAAAAGAGGAAGTTTAAATTAAAGGTAATGTTTACCAGTGAGCCTATGTATTAATAATTCAAATTCTATCAATAATTTAGGTAAATGGGCTTACAATTCAGAAGACAATGAGGTAAATACATAAGTACAATACTCCCTGCAACAATCACTAGGATCCTGACAAATGAATGGTAAACGGAAATGGGAGATTGTGAACACATGTGCCCCCTGGTGGTAACCAGATGAAATCACTTTCATTCAATATAATTCAGTATGGATCATCTCTCTTCTGTCAAAATTAAAACAGACATTTTGGAAGCAAATTTTTGCCACACACATGTCAGAGAGAGCACTAATCTCCAGGAACTCAAAAAAATTAACACCAAAAAAAACAACCCAGTCAATAAATGGGCTAAGGAGCTGAACAGACACTTCTCAGAAGATATACACTCAATCAACAAATATATGAAAAAAATGTTCAACATCTCTAGTAATTAGAGAAATGCAAATCAAAACTACTCTTAAGATTTCATCTCACCCCAGTCAGATTGGTGGTTATCAAGAATACAGACAACAATAAATATTGGGGAGGATGTAGGGAAAAAGGCACACTCATACATTGCTGGTGAAAATGCAAATTAATGCAACAAATCTGGAAAGCAGTATGGATTCCTTAGAAAACTTGGAATGGAACCACCATTTGACCGAGCTATCCCACTCCTCGGTCTATACCCAAAGGACTTAAAATCACCATACTATAGTAACGCAGCTACATCAATATTCATAGCAGCTCAATTCACAATAGCTAAACTGTGGAAGCAACCTAGATGCCCTTCAATAGGTGAATGGATAAAGAAACTGTGGTATATATACACAATGGAATATTACACAGCATTAAAAGAGGATAAATTATGGCATTTGCAGGTAAATGGATGGTTGGAGAACATCATGCTAAGGAAAGTAAGCCAATCCCAAGAAACCAAAGGCAGAATGTTCTGATAAGTGGATGCTGATCCATAATGGGGTAGGGGAGGCATGGGAAAAATGAAGGAATTTTGATTGGGCAAAGGGGAGGGACGCTAAAGAGAGTGCATGGGGGCAGGAAAGATGGTGGAATAAGATGGACATCTTTACCTTAGGTACATGTATGACTACACATATGGTGTGACGCTCCACCGCGTACAAGCATAGAAATGTAAAGTTATGCTGCAATTGTGTACAATGAATCAAAATGCATTCAGCTGTCACATATACCTAATTAAAATAATTTTTTAAAAAAAGCTAAAAAAAAAAATTAAAATGGAACTAGATTACCTTTTTTGTTGCACCTGGTGTCCCAGACCATAATGTTGCCATCTCTTCCTCCTGTACAGAATACAGCTGTGGCAAAATAAACAGTATACAAGAGGTTAACAAAACCAGCCAATGATATAGATTTCAATTTAAATTTTCTAGAATGTCTATTTTATGCTAGGTACTGAATTTGGTAGTGGAGATAAAAAATTTTAAACTATATAGATCAACAACAAATAGAGAAAACAGTTGTGAAGGGAATGGATTACAAAAAGCTTATGTCAAAAAACAACTTTATAGAATAATCCCTCTGTGCAAATTTTCTCAAAACCACATAAGATACTTTATAAAATTATAGCAAGAATAATGATAAACAAGAAATAGCCAAAATTTACTGAGTGCCCATTATCCAAAGTGCCATATATTACCCTACAAGTTTTATTTTATTTTATTTTATTTGGTACCAGGGATTGAACTCAGGGGCACTTGACCACTGAGCTACATCCCCAGCCCTTTTTTGTATTTTATTAGAGACAGGGTCTCACTGAGTTGCTAAGTGCCTCGCCATTGCTGAGGCTGGCTTTGAACTCACGATCCTTCAGCCTCCCAAGTGCTGGGATTACAGGCATGTGCCACCATACCCAGCTACCCTACGAGTTTTATGCAAACATCTCAATCCTTGCTATCAACCTTATTATGTATTATTTCCCCTATTTTACAGATAAGAAAACTAATGCACAGAGTATAGAAGTAACTGGAAAAGGTATTCTTGGCAGAATGAATACGAGCCTATACTTGAAACCTCTAACCTGTATTATCTTACTATAAAAATACTGAGATCTACGGTTGTGGCTCAGTGTAGTGCTTGCCTACCATGTGTTGAGGCACGGGGTTCAATCCCCAGCACCACATTAAAAAAAATAAATAAATAAAATAAAATAAAATATAGGTATTGTGTCCATCTGCAGCTAAAAAAATATTTTTTAAAAGAACTGAGATCTATATGAAATGTATGAAAGGGGTTGCCCCTGGAAATGGAATGAGGGCAGTGAATTGAAGGGAATACTAGAGAACTTTGATTTATATGTAACGTTTTGTTCTTTAAAATTAAGTAAAAGTCGGGCATGGTGGCACACGCCAGTAATCCCAGCACTTGGGAGGCTGAGGCAGGAGGATCGCAAGTTCAAAGCCAGCCTCAGCAATGGCGAGGCACTTAGCAAGTCAGTGAGACCCTGTCTCTAATAAAATAAAAAAAAGGCTAGGGATGTGGCCCAGTGGCCGACTACTCCTGAGTTCAATCCCTGGTACCAAAAATAAAAGAAAGAAAGAAACCCTTAATTTTGTGTTTAAACTCAGTTTTAAGTGTCTGGTTGACCACTGAACCATATGTGCAAGAGAAAACTGAAAGCAGTTTGCAACTGAGGCTTATAATAAAGAACTGATGTAGGATTCATTGCTCTCCTGCAGGTGTAACACTCTGCAATTTGAGTCTAAATGAGTTAAATGACTGGTAATACAGAAACATTAACTCTTTTCTAAGGCATTATAACAGAATTCAGAATCCAACATCCCATTCACAATATCCACACAAAGAGCCAAGAAAATGAGTTATTATAAAAAGGAAAAGAAATCAATGAAAGCCAACCCGAAGACAACCCACACATTGACTTATTAGACAAGATTGTAATACAGATATAATTATGTTAAGTAGAGAAATATACACTTGCAATTAATAAAAGAGATGATAAATCTCAGCAGGAAAACAGGACTTACACAAAATTTGAGACCTAAAAACAATAATTTAAATGACAAAAATTCACTGGTTAGGCTTAAGAATGAGAAAATTATTCAACTTAAGGAGAGCTTGATCACTACAAATCAGTCAATTTGAAGTGTAGCAAATAAGATTGAACATCATGCTTAAGTGGAAGAAGCTACTACCTGAAGTGATTGTTGCACAACCCTGTGAATAAACTAAGTCACTGAAATATATACTTTGAACAAATCTTATGATACCTGCTATGGTTTGAATATGCTTGTCCCCTCCGAAATCCATGTTGAAATCTGATAGCCATTTTGGCAGTGTTGGGAGGTGGAGTTTTGAAGAGATGATTGGGTTATGAGAGTTATGCCCTTATGAATGGGTTAATGCATTCATGGATTAGGAATGACTTGGTTATAAAAAGTGAGCACTAATTAGCTTGCTCTGTCTTGTTGTGATGATGCAGCAAGAAGGCCCTCACCAGATGCTGAAGTCATGCTCTTAGACTTTACAGCCTCAAGAACAGTAAGCTAAATAAATCACTATTCTTTATGAAATATCCATTCTCATATATTTTGTTACAGTAACAGAAAACAGACTAAACAGCATGTTAGTTATATTTCAAATTTAAGACAAGTGGGAGAAAGAAGAAAATTATCAAAGATTCATGGGTCAATTCCAAAAGGCCAAACACATGAATAAGTAAATAGAGCCTCTTTTTGAAACAAATTTACAAGTTCAAAAAACTGAGGAAGCTTCAAACTGTGTTTGAAGGGAACCATGACTAGATACATCACAGTCAATCTGCTAAACACCAAAGACAGAAATCTTGAAAGCAGCCAAGTAAAACAACACATTGTATACAAGGAAATGATTTGAATGACCACAGAGTTCTCAATGGAAACCATAGAAGAGAGTGGAAACACACCTTCAAGTAATGAAAGAAAAAAAGCTGTTAACCCAGAATTTTATATCCAACAAAAATATCCTTCAAGAGTGAGTTTTTTTAGATATACGTAATAGTAGAATATATTTTGACATTTTTTTTTACAAACATGGAGTATATTTTATTCTAACTGGGATCTCCAGTTTTGTGGTTGTACATGATACGGAGATTCATTGTGGTGTATTCCTATATGTACATAGGAAAGTTGTATTAGATTCATTCAACTGTCTTTCCTATTCCTATCCCCACTGCCTTAGCTCTATTCCCCTTTGTCCAATCCACAGAACTTCTATTCTTTTCCTCCCCCCAAGATTTTTTCAGATATAGGAAAATAAAGGTAAAGGTAATTTATTACCACCAGACATGCACTAAAAGAATATGTTCTTTGGGCCAAACAGCAATGATAAGCCGGGTGCGATGGCACACCCTTGTAATCCCAGCACTTGGGAGGCTGAGGCAGGAGGATCGCAAGTTCAAAGCCAGCCTCAGCACTGGCGAGGCACTGAGCAAGTCAGTGAGACCCTGTCTCTAATAAAATACAAAAAAGGGTTGGGGATGTGGCCTAGTGCTCGAATGCCCTTGAGTTCAATCCCTGGTACCAAAAGAAAAAAGAAAAAAAGGAAAAAAAAAAAAAAAAAAAAAAGAAAAGAAAAGAAATGATAACAGAATATTAAAAAAGATAGCATTGCCAAGGGGAAATCTTTTGAGTTTTAGATAGCTTGAATTTCAAGTGCTTACAGAGAGGTTAAGGCTAAAAGTATAGATCTGGGTGAATTCAAGTAGAGTGGCAAACAAAGAAAAATTGGCACACACCTATAATCCCACGGAATTGAAAAGCTGAGGCAGGAGGTGAAGTTCAAGGAAAGCCTCAGCAACTTAGCAAGACCCTGCCTCAAAATAAAAAATATAAAAGGCTGGGGATGTGGCTCAGTGGTAAAGTGCCTCTAATTCTTTCTTTCTTTTTCTTTTTTTAAAATATTTATTTATTTGCTTTAGTTGTACACAGCAGTGCTAGTTGTACACAATGGTGCTAAGGATCAAACCCGGGCCGCACACATGCTAGGCGAGCGCTCTACCGCTGAGCCACAACCCCAGTCCAAGCGCCTCTAATTTCAATCCCTAGTACCAAAAAAGAAAAAAGAAGGGAAAAAAAGGAATCAATGGAATTGTCCAGGGAAAAGATACAAACTAAAAGGAAAAGAAGGCCAAATATCATATCCTGGGCCATGCCAACACTTCAAGATAGATTAAAAAGTGTAGTACACAAAAATAAAAATGAAGGAATCAACAAAAAGACAGAAGGAGAACTAGAAGAGAATGCTATCATAGATTCTGAAGAAGAAAATAATTTTTATGAGATTTTATAAATAGCCAGATATAAGAAAAGGCTGAAATGTTTCATGGCTTCTGACATACAGATAATTGTAAAAATGATTTCAGGAAGAGAGTTAGATGTGGGAAACAGATTGTACCAAATTAAGATGAAGAAATTTGTCCAGCTTTTGTTTAATCTTAAGAAACTTAAAGGAGATAGATATCAGCTAAAAGAGAACACAGGGTTAAGATGTTTTGGGGGTAGGTCATAGAAATGCTTGAGTCTTTCTTAAGAAGAAACAGTCAAAACTTGAAGGAAAAAAAAAAGGAAACAGTTAAAAAATTTGAAGATATAAAAGCTATGGGGACAAAAGTGACAGCATATGATCTTTTAAAAGAGCAAAAATGTTTCTCAACCTTAGGTATACACTAAAATTCTTTAAGGAACTTTAAAAAAAATAGATACCTGACCCACCTCCCAGACAGTCCCATTAAAATGAATTTTTTAAAAACTTCTGTAGGTGACATATGCAGGGTTAAAAAACCAGTGGCCTAGGAGGAAGGATTGGTCTTAAGCTGGAGAATGAAGAGTGAGAAAGAAGGTACAAATAAAGGAAGTGTGTAGAAAAGGAACTAGAAATAAGCTTATAACTAATTTTAATTTTTTCTGCTAGAAGTTCTAATAACCTCCCCACTTTTGGCCACACAAAAAATTTAGCTGTAAGTCTACTTTCCGCCTTTTACATGGCAAAATATTTGGGGAAGCCAAATTCCATTAGTATGACTATACCCAATTAGGACTTATATCCTACCCATAAAATTGGATCAATGGTTATTTCTACCATGCTACCTACAACAAACAAACAAACAAACAAACAAAACCTCCACAAAAAAAATTGGATCAATGGTTATTTCTACCATGCTACTTACAACAAACAAACAAACAAAACCTCCACAAAAACAAAACAACAAAAAACTATTTAATCACCTCATTTTTATGTATGAAATTATTTTTGTGAGTTAAATAGAATCAGGCATTTATTTTACTAAGTTAGGAAATTAAGGCCCAGGGAAATTAAAATAACTTTGCTGAAGAATTTATAAAGAAGTCAAGTCTAGAATAAAACACAATGCTTCTATGTATATTATAAAAGTGTGGCCTATAGAAAGGAACATAGCTGAGAGTGAATGAGGCTATAATTTCACCAGCCAAACCATGGGACCTTGGGGGCAGTTTCCAGCTATACTTATTCATACTAGGCCACCTATGGACTACTGGGAAACATGATAAAAGCCACTTGCCCCAATGTTTTAACTCAGTGCTTTTTCTACTAGATTATATTGGCATAGATTTATTCACATGCAGAGTTTTAAAAAATTAAGTGAAAGGACCAAAAGACACAGCATCATTCCCTTTTTCATTCCCCTTTAGTTAGGTAAATTTTCGTGATCTTAAAATATTTTTATAAACTCAAAGTGAACTCTATATTTCCCTTTCAGAGTTCTAGTCTCCAGCAATCAGATTAAAATTGACTTTTAAAGGAAAGTTCAAACCAGCTCAACAACTCAAGTTAATATCCCTGAGTGTTCAGGTAAGTAAATGAAAATATTCCTTTTCCAAATGGTGTATTTTTTAAGGATAAAGGACTCTTAAAAAACATATTCAGACACCTCTGCTAAGTTTTTCCTTAGCTGCTATAGTACTGTTCTACATTATATCTCTCTTCTAAGATAAATAGAGGATCAATTGTGTGTAAATACTAGTTGAAAACATACTGTGAAACTGGGTCATTTAAACTAGTTGCATGGTAAATTTTTAGGTAGACAATCGTGTCCAGTTTGTCAGAATTTTCACCCCATCCTCATACTTCATTTAAATTTTTACAAGTAGATTCAATGAGCACCCAGTACAAAGTTTTGACATCAATGGGCAAAGTTAAGCAGAGTTTTTTTTTTTTAACTGTTCATAAATTGTTACCTTATCTGTAAATTGAATTTCAAGGATAAGCTGGAGATAACAACCATAAGAATGGGCCTACAACCAACTTACTTTCATTAAGGGTTTCAGTCATATTAGAATAAAAATTATCTATGTTGGTAAAACAACTTTTATAAGGGCAAGGATAAAAACAATCACAACTTCTTATTTCCCCATCACAAAGAAGGTTAAGGAGACAAAAGAATAAGTAAAATTTACCTTTCTCAAACTTGGAAAAAGCAACAGACTTGAGGCTACACTGATGACCTTTGCATGTTCCAATCAGCTCACCAGCTTTAACGTCCCAAAATTTGGCTGTTTGATCACCAGCTGCTGTAACCTTTCAAAAATTAACAGCACAATTTAACAAGGCAAACTTTACCAGAATTTCAAGAACAGATCCCAATAAAATCAGAGTCACTTACAAGTTTAAATTCACCAGGAACCCAGGCAAGGTCAAAGACAGCATTCCAGTGAGCCATCCATTCTAAGTAAAGAAAATGGTAAATGTGAAATGTGTAGCCTGCGTTCTATGGTAGCCATATCAATAGTAGTTTAAATACCTTGAAAACTATAGCAAAAAGATCAATGGTCAGTACCCTACGGACCATGGGCCCAAAGAGAACTTGTGGACTCAGACATTACACATTCCCTTCATTACCACACATCAGAATTACAATCTGATGTCCAATTCCTTTCCAATGAGTTGACTAGTAATAGTCTCTGAAATGGAATCTTTATGAAACATTTTTCAGTTCAAAAATCTTCACAATGCTCTCTGAAAAAGTTCAAGGTCTTGCCTGCTTTGGTCTCTATCTGTTGGAAAGCTTCTCTTATTGTTCTCTATACATCTTATTCCAAACAAACCAGACCACTCCCTATTTCCTTATTATGTCCTGGGCTTTCCCTTAAGACTTTGCTAATGCTTTATCCTCCATCTGGAGTGCCCTCTTCCATTTCCACTGGTCTAAATATCACAGTTCAACCCAAATGCCTCATCCTTCATGAAAAATTTTCCTCACCTGCTTTTGTATTTCTATTATTCATACTTTGTTTTATTTTAGTTATTTCAACACTAGACTTTCTGATTCCAAAGTATTAGCTTCTTACAGTTAGCAGAACTTTGCTTTATATGTAGAAAATATTCAATATTTAAAGCATTGTTTAACCACATTAAGTGTAAATGATTAAGTTTTTTTAAAAAAATAACTGTCTTTGCCTTTACAATGTATTTTTTTCTTAACTTTTGTAAAGGTCTTGCCATAGTTAACTTTTTTTTTTTTTTTTTTTTTTTTTTTTGTGGTGCTGGGGATTGAACCCAGGGCCTTGTGCATGCGAGGCAAGCACTCTACCATCTGAGATATATAATATCCCCAGCCCCCCATAGGAAACTGTTATTGTCAGTGATAGTCTATTGTTTACTTTTATCCTAGTCCCTAAACACAGACATAATGAGAAGTGAATATAATTGGGAATATAGTCCAATAGCAATTTACTTGAACCTTTATGAATTAATCCAATAGCAATTTACTTGAAGCTTTATGAATTAAAAATAATGTTAAAACAAAAATTATAGACCTAGGCTTACCTTTGAAGCACTTCTTTTTACTAGTTTGTGATTCTGTGTTATATAATCTAACGAAGCCTTCCTCATTGGCAACTGCTAATATATGCTCCATATTGGGAGCTAAATAAGAAATAAATAATACATAAAGATTAACACACAAAAAAACACAAGTGTGCATGAAGGTATTAAATGTCTCAAACCATCAAAATTACCTTTAGATAGTCTCTTTCTAAAGAGAAGGGCTAAATCAAGACCAGTAATAAATAAGGTACTGACCAAAGGCAAATAAAGGCAATAAAATGATATAGGCCACCAGCAGACTGAGTCTATTAGTTTTAAATTTCCTTTTCACAACCTTTCACCTCTCCTTTTACACTACTAAGAGTGGGAACAGGTACTCCTATTCCTTTCATATATTCTCCAATGAATCACAGAAAGATACATATTCAATTGATCAAAGAGGCACCTTCTGGGTAAAATTGCTTTCATGGTGGCTGAACCCTTGCAACTCTTAAAAAGTTCTATGCTTTAGAAGAAATACATAATTATGCTAATTACACAGAGATTTTTTCATAAATCAGAATTTATGTAATTATGTTAATTATACAGTTTTTCATAAATCAGAGAGGATAGTTATTGGAAAATTAAAACATCTACCTAACTTACTTTTCTTTGAAGGGGAAACATTCCAATGTATTTTTCCTCTAGGTAGGAAATATATTATTTCTGTCCAAGCTTAGTCTAGATAGTAATTCTCTTACCAGAAGAAAAGGTGCATCCAAAAGGAGGAACTGGGACTCCCGTTTCTCCGTAAGAAGTGTGTTCATCATGACAGCTGCACTGATAACCAGTTAGAAGAGACTGTAAAGGGTAATGTGAAGACCAGCCTAAAACAAGAAAATTCCTTATAGAACTTCAATATAACATCACATTTCACACTTTTAAACAAATGCAGAGGTAAATATTGCTCTTAAAGAGCCTTATATATTTAACATAGATCCATTCACTACTTTTGGTCTTCTAGAATACTTAGTTTCTAATGTTTTCTTAAGATAGCCTCAGAAGTCAAAGTGTACTTCCAATTTCTGGCGAGGTATAGCTTTCGGCTTACCATCTTTAATGGTACATTAAGACTAGAAGGAACAAGTGGCCTTTGTACATTAAAAAGTGCTTGTCCCCTTTCCCAACAGAGACAACCACAAAAGCATTACCATTGAAATAGCTAATTCCCCTTAATGAAAATTTTACTGTTTTCTGAAGTCTCCAAATCAACATTACTATAAACTCAAGTTACTGGCAACCGCAATATACATATCTATATATCTACAGTATACATCTACTATAGATGTGTGCTCAAAAAGTTAAATGAAATAATGTGTTGATGTGCCTATTATAGTCAGTGACATATTCACTTACCAAGTAATTTTACTTCCTTTTTCCTTATAGTGCTTGAAATTCTATGATTCTAAAATATTAACAGCAACAAGTCATAATATCTTCAAGTGTATAAGAGCAATTTTAAAGGAAAACATTATGTATCTACCCCTAGAAGATATTCAGTTATCCCTGGCTAGTAGTAGGGTTAGAAAAGCCTTTAGAGAAGATCTTGAAAGATGAGTAAATTTTCATTGTATTTAGAACAAAGAGTAAGAAATTCAGGGTGGAAGGAAAGTTATTCTGCTGGGTCAGAGACCTAATGTGCACCATGGTCCTAAATAGGTAAGCTATCTTGTTTTTATAATATTAACATGTGTGTCAACACATGTTAAATACACACAGGTTGAGTATCCCAGAATGTTTCAGAGATTTTCACATTTGGGGATATTTGCATAGATTTTGCCAGTAGAGCTCCCCTTATCTGAAAATCAGAAACCTTAAAGTATTTGAGCATCATATTTATACACAAAAACTTTCAAATTTTAGTGCATTTCAGAGTTCAGATTTTTGGTTAAGAATGCTCAACCTGTGAAAGAAACATTCATTCAACAAATAATTACTGAAAATGAATTGTTCTTAAAGCATCTGAAGAAACAATTTCTTGAGAGCTGTTTAACTTATTAACAAATTCACATTTTAGGCCACTTTCAATTCTTATTTTTCACCAAAAGTACTGTTTTAGAAGACATTTTAGCCTGACAGAACTCAGACAAATCTAGATTTTCACAGCGATAGCCTGAAAGAATTAGTAGAAAGGAGGCAAAGAAATTTAATCCAGATTTAATAATTATTCCTGGGGGCATTACCTTAATAATTCAAAGTCAGGTATCACTGTAAACAGGTTGTTAAAAACTACTAAAAGAAGAATACAATAATCATGAATAAATGTTGAGTTCATAAATATCCCATCTGACAGAAACTAAATTTAAAAAAATACAAAAAAGCCTCCCCTGAGTTCAATGTTCTCAGAATATGTAAATTTGAACATGTGGTGTAGGACTTAAAAATTGTCTAATAAATGCAATACAAAAATTCAAAAGGGAATCTTGAACAATTAGATAGAACTGAAGATAATACGTTTGTAAAATCTTATTTTTACAAGCATTCATTGACTTCTTAACTTTTGACTCATTGCCTTCAACTAATATCCAAATAGATGAATAGTCTAAAGTGAGTTAACTGGGGTGGGGGTCCTTTTAATTCCCTACAACACACACTTCATTTTTAAGCCACCTTGAACTACTTCTGGATCTTTACTGTGCTCAGAATATGAACCTGTAATGCTCCACAACACTCATTTGGAAAACGCTATTATTTCCTCAAGGTACAGATTAGGGCCTTGAGGTTACATGCAGATTTCCCAAAGAGTATACAAGGACATGAGAATAATAACTATTCATCAAAACTAGTTGTTTACATTGCTTCTATCAATTGCATACTACTAACTATGATGACAATGCAGTCCAAGAGAAATTTTTAGCAGTTGGAATTTCATGAGCAGAGAAAACAGCAATTTAAATACATTTTTTTTTTTTTTTTGACACAGAGGGGTATAAGATCAGTAAAAACTTTTCAAGCATACAATTAAATTACATTAGGATAAATTCTGTGGGAGAAATAAAATGAAATAAACTCAAGAGAAAAAAGTAACTATGCAGAATGCCTAGTTTGTTCATATTTTTAAAAAGTAGATGTGACTGTCAAATCACTTTAATATTTAATCCTATTATACAATTAAAACAGTGATATAGCATTTTTACTTTAAGATGTCAAATGTTCACATTCTAGCCAGAAAAAAGAAAACTAAGAGGTCATTTAGGAGACTTTTGTTTTATAATTCAGACAAGGTTATTAGGGTCCAGGACAGGAAAGGAAATTGTAGAGAAGACTCAATATATGATAAAGAGGCAGAAACAGTAGGAATGAAGAGAATATGTTGGATTCAATAGATTTTAAAGGAAATTTTTGAATGTGTAATAGTGAGGGAGATGGGGGTCTTTAAGTGACTCTCAGGTTTCCGGCTAGGAATACTAGTTTAAAATAATAGGGCCACTCCCCAAAACAAGTAATATAGTAGGTTTAGGGAAAATGTGATCAGTTTGGGGTATTTGAATTTGAGATATCTGTGAGACTGACCAACTTGGTGAAGATGAATCTACATAATTTTTATAGAAATAATTGTACAACATAGGAAATAGAAGGTTGTAGGCAGTAGTGGAAGAAGCCCCATTTATGACTATAATCATACATGGGAGTAGAAAGCAGGGAAAAGGGTGGCATGCCAACACAGAAGGGGAATGCAGATAGTTGTACAGATTTCAATGAGTAACACATAATAATAAATGTCAGTGCCTACCAAGTAACAATGAATATTTGTGAAGAGGAAAAAGGAAAAAAGTAGAAAGATTGCAGAATTAGGAGAAAATGTGTCATAAAACAGAGGTCGAATAGTTTTCCCCAGGTTACAAAAATATTAGGGAGTAGAGCTGTAATCAAAACTCAGGCAGTTTATCTCCAAAGACAGTTTTAATCAATGTATTGAGACTACATGGCACAGAAGACTCCACAACACAGAGGACGGAAATGATTTAAGCAAGGTCCTAGGAGAGACAGAAAGGGAAGCATTTAGAGTGTAATTACAAAGATTATCTAAGAGGGAATTACAAAAGGATGGTATAAAGTTTTAGATTGGAAGGACGAAGTTGAAAGACTACACAGTCTGCTTCAACATCCTTTTTCCTAGACCGAATCCTAAGTATAAAAGTCCCCTTCTAAGATTCCTTTCTTTTTGCTTTCCACGTGGCTTTAAGGGGGAAGAAGGACTTCTGGATAGACAAGATCTATAAATGAGTTGAGATTTCATTTCTGTCCAAAGATGGTCAGTATAGATAAAGCCTTTATCGGAAAGATCGGGGTTGATGACACCCAAACCTAAGCTCAAATCTCTTATTGTCAATGTTCCAACATAAGCCCCAAGAACTGCGGAAAGTCGAGTTGGATTTCTACGCACTAACACGAGAATGAGTCTAACCTACACCGTGAACGGAGAAAACAAAAATATTTCCATCCCGTGTTTGGATCTTAGCCCTGGCATTGAAAAAATATCTGGAATAGCGCACTTCAATCTATTAGCAGCCGTCATCTCTGCGGGACGTGGTTATTTGTGGGCGTCTTTCGCTCTACAGTTTAGAACGTGCATGAACCAGGTAGTAATGGTGGGAGAACGAGAGTTCGACCGCGCTAGAAGCAGATGTCCTGCCCTCTCTGCCTGACCGAGTTCCCTAACGGCGGATTCATGGGCGCTGGCGTATAACTGCAAATAGTCGGGATCGCTAAGATTCTACAAAAAACGAACGAAAGCGAGGCGAAGATCTCCCGTAGTTGTCGAGAGAACGTCCCCCTCCCCCGAAACACACACACAAATGCATGCGTTTTCTAGTTAACGCGCGACATTGACGTAAGCAGCGAGGGGCCTCGGAGCCCAGCTACTTCAACGTCCTTCCTCCCTTCGGCCTACGTTACGATCCTAAAAGCCCGATTGCGATTAAAAGTGTCGGGAGGGAAACAAAGTACAACTTTCTTCGGTATTCCTCCCTAACACCAATTCATTTTAGCCCCGGAGAACTCGGAGACCGGGAAACTAAACTGGAGTCGGCCCAGATCGAGGTGGAGCGTTTCGGGGGCGGTGAATCCCGCCAGCAAGGAGCAGCGGTTAAGACCGTTACTCACCATTTCTCAGGACGCCAAGCTGGGGCTGGCGGAGCACCGAATTGAAGAGCATCTGGGCCTAAAGAACGACTCAGCTGAGGAAAAAGCCGTGAAAATGCCCTCGAGTTCACCAGAAATCGCAGCTTGCGCACCTCACACCACCACCCGTTATTGCCTCCAACTCCCGCCACTGTAAGCCCCGGCCGCCAAACTCCGCGCCAAAGTGACGTCACGCTCTCTGATTGGCTCACGCGGCAGCGTCCGGGCGCTTCAGAGTCACTTCCCCCTTCAAATCCCCGCCTCCTTTTCTCCCAGCCGCGGGAACCCAGAGTTCAGGAGCTCCCTGAGCGCCTGCGCGGGGGGCCCGCAAAGGCGCCGGCGAACCGCGGGGTGATCAGGACGCATGCGTAACACGGCTTGACAGAACGCGGAGGGAAAATCCGCGAGAAGGCGGCGGGAGAAGATGGCGGTGCTGGGGCAGAGTTTGCAATCTTTCTGACTAGGCTAGTCGAGTCATTCGGGTCATGGCGTCAAACTCAACTAAGTCTTTTTTGGCAGATGCCGGCTATGGCGAACAGGAATTGGATGCTAACTCTGCTCTTATGGAATTGGACAAAGGTATTCGAAAGAGCGGGCTGCTCAGGGGAAGTGGCGCCACCCTGTGGTGGTAGCTTCCGGAGAGGCAGGGAAAGCGCATGCGCAGTGGTTTGCTGGGCGGGGAGCTCTAGTGTTTTTGCAGGGGCGGGGATTTGTGCTGCTTCGGGAGATTGCGGGTGGATTGCAGGATTGGCCTTGCACCATCTAAACGAGTAGGGAACTCTGTTGAACGGCCTCTTTTGGCCACTTGAGGGCACAGTTCCCCGATTTTCCAAACAGTGAAAGTGGCTGGTTTCTAAAAACACTAAATTAAAATTGTGAAATTATTTTTTCGTATGTTTCGTTGAGGCTAGGTCTTCGTCGAGAGTACTGACCAATTTTGCACCGACTTTATAAAGATTTGTTTTCCGTAAGTGTAAGCGTTGGATTACAACACAGGTGAAATTAGTGCCGAGGCCAATCAAAAAGCATGGCCCTTGCATCTTCACTACAGACAAGTTCCACGAGTTCTCTTTCCTTACAGGGAAGGGCTTGGTGTGGTAGAGGGAGCTTTGGGTTTAGACTGAGTTGAATTCCAATTCTGCTAATTTTGTGATCATGGACAAGTCTCCCAGTTTTACCTAGTCTCCGTTTATCGTCTGCAAAGTGGGTACAGTACTACTGAACTGGCAAGAATGTGGTAAATATTAAATGATAAAATTGATATGCAAAAGATGCATTTAGATGCTTAAGAGACATGCCTTGCTTTCTAGATATGGGTATGGGAGGCAAGGATGGTGGATATTTATCACTAAAGAATCAAGTATGAATATAAACCCTTGTTTCAGGGACTTTTTTTATTGTATAGGAGAAACATTTTATTTACTGGTATACACTTAATTCTTGATTAACTACCGCTAATTTTTAATGAACTGGACTAGATCTGTCATTAAGTCCACTTTTGTGTGTGTGTGGTGCTGGGGCTTGAACCCAGAGCCTTCTGCATGCAAGGCAAGCACTCTACCAATAGAGCTCTATCCCCAGCTCTATTAATTTCACTTTGAGCCACTTAGTTCTTTGCCTTGGGCTTGCCTATTGAGTTTCTATGGACTTTTTTTTTTTTAATTTAACCTGTTAACATTTGTAGAGGATTAGTCTAGGTAGGAGTTTCTCAGACTTTTTAAAAAGCTTTTGACCTCCTTTTGATTAACATAAAAATGTCACAGTACCCCACTGGGATATTCCTTTAGCAGTCACAATGTTTTTACTACATCCCCATCCATCAAAAGATGTTGAGCTTTTCTTTTCTTACCAAACCTATAGGCTTTTTTTCTCCTGAAATATAAAGTTTTATCAAACATTTTTTTTTTTTTTTTTTTTTTGTGGTACCGGGGATTGAACTCAGGGGCACTTGACCACTGGGCCATATCCCCAGCCCTTTTTTGTATTTTATTTGGAGACAGGGTCTCACTGAGTTGCTAAGTGCCTCAGCAATGGCTTTGAACTCGCGATCCTCCTGCCTCAGCCTCCCAAAGTGCTGGGATTACAGGCGTGCGCCACCGCGCCCGGCTTTATCAAACATTTTTTAAAAATATTAAATCATCTTTTCTTCCCCAAAGATGTTTTTTGTCACTCTGGTCTAGCCAGGCTTGTTCATGTTAATATTAGGATAGTCAAATAGAAATCAGGATGAAACACTGAAAAAAAAGAGAAATTGAGAATTGTTTAATTCCTACAAGTTTGGAGTTATAACAATTAAAAAATAATCTTAGTACAATTTTTTTCTTGAAGAGAAGTTGAAATAGAAATACTTCATATTTGTGAACCAGCAAAGGTGTCCATCAGTGGATGAATGGCTAAAGAAAATGTGGTATTTATACACAATGGAGTTCTATTCAGCCATAAAGAAAAATGAAATTATGTCATTTGCAGGCAAATGGATGGAACTTGAGAACATTATGTTAAGCAAAATAAGCCAAACTTAGAAGGTCAAGGGTCATTTTTTTCTCTCATACGTAGAAGCTAGAGAGGAAGAAGGAAGAAAATGGTGGAGGCGGGTATCACGTGAAAATCAAAGAAATCTGTAGAGTAGAGGGAAAGGGAAAATACTGGGGAAAGGTATTGACCAAATTATATTGTGTATTATACAATATATACATTACAATCCCACCATTATATACAATTATAATACACCAGTAAAAATATAGAAAAAAAGAAATACTTCATATCTGTGAGGTGTAACGGATGGTTATTGAATGTTGAACTCCAAACCAGGCAGTGTTAGACACAGAGTGAGTGATCATGTTCAGTCCTCCCAGCAATGCCCTGGGTAAGTATTTCACAGTTGAGTCTTAAATTCAGAAAGATAAATTGTATAAGACAAAAACCAGAACACTTGTTCTTTTTCACTTTACCTTTTAATAAAGCTGCTAGGAAATTAGATTATAGAAATGACCAGTTTAATTAGAATATTTATGATTTAGTGTTTTAAATATTGAGTCATTTCACCTTTTACCTATTAAAGAAAGTGTTCTCCTTACCCTCACACACATAACATTTGATCAGGCTTCATGCTGGGGATATAGCAGTTAATAAAACAAAATAAATCTGACTTCATATAGCTTATGTTCTAGATTGAGGAAATGCACTGTAAACAAATACAGTAAGGATATGTTATGACAGTAGGATATATTATAAAGGAAAATGAAACAAGTGAAGGGGGCTAGAGAAAACTAGTGTGGGGTTGGAGTTGTTTTGCTATTTTATAAAGGGTAGTGAAGAAAGGATTTACTGATCAACTGGAGGAACAAGTACAAAGGCTATGAGGCAGAAGCCTTCTTTGCATGCGATAGCATAGGGATAGACAGGATAGAAAGAACCAGAGGCTGGTTCGGTTCATGTAAGGCAATGCAAACCATTAAAAAACTAGTTTTAATTTTAAGTTGAGGAAACTGGAGAATTTTCAGCAGATGCATGGTGTAATCTGACTTAGCTTTGCAATGGATCAGTATGGCTATGGTGTTGAGAATAAACCAAAGGGAGAGCCATGGACCGAAGTTGGGAGACAGGTGAGGAGGCATTTGTAATAATCTAAGGAAAAGAAAATAGTGACTTGGACCAGGATGGTGACAGTAAATTGTGGAGTGCTGAGATTCTGGATATATTTTGAGGTTTGAGCCAACAAGATTAGCTCATGGATTGGGTAAGGATTTAAGAATGAGTAGCCAAGAAGAGGCATTTGATCTGAGCTATTAGAAGGATGATTGCCATAGAGGGTAAAAATCATCAGTTTGGAACATGCTAAATTTGAGATGTTGTTTAAAGACATCCAAGTGGAAATATTGATAGGACTTAGGTATATGAAAGGACTCTTGAACTCCCAACTTAAAGAAATATTTTGTGGCACTGGTGTACTTATAAACAAACTTGAGAAATGCTGCTAATGAAAACCTATTATAGGCTGGATGTGATAGTGCATGCCTGTAATCTCAGCTACTCCTGAGGAGTAGGCTCAAGGCTGAGGCTCAAGGATCACAAGTTCAAAGCCAGTCTGGGCAACTTAGCAAGACCCTGACTCCAAATAAAAATAAAAGACCTGGGATATAGCTCAGTGATAGAGAGCTTGTATAGCATGCTTGATGCCCTAGGTTCAGTCCCTAGTGCTGCAAAAAGGAAGGAAGGAAGCAGGCAAGCTTGTTATGTATTTATAACCTGTTGCACTTTGTTGTGAACCTTTTGAACAAGCATGCAAGTTGTTTCTGATCTCTATAGGAATGAATAGATGTTATTTTGAAGATGACTCAACTTATTCAGGGTGTAGTTGGTAAGACAGGAAAAGAATCATTCATATGATAGCCATTTATTCATTTAAAAAGTATTTACTGATCACCTGCATTGGAAGAGCACTAAGACTTGGGACTATGTTTGTGAACAGGACTGCTTTGAGGAGTTTACATTCAATTGTGAAGAGACAGAGGGCTACATTAAATATTGCCTTGTTTAAATAGGACAAGAAATTGGAATTTAAATAGGACAAGAAATTGGAATTTTATACCAAGTGCAGTGGGAAGATATTGAAAGATAAAAGTGATAGGCATAATTACCAAGCTTCTGTGATTATGATACTTATATGCATATCATAAAAAATGCAACTTATATTTGTTGACACATTTCATGATATAGAAAATCATACTACACATAAGAGGGATTATCAAGGATGCATCTCACATACATTAATTAATGTAATTTTTTCCATTAATGTAACTTCTTTAGTCACTCTAAGCATTTTTAGATCAGCTGATGGGACTGTCCTGATGATTTGGGAATGATTACACAAGATCGCTTCCACCCTGAGGAAGAGAAGTCACTTTTCCTGCCCCCCTTTGGTACTGGGGATTGAATCAGTGTTAAGGTTAAGTGGTGCTTAACCACAGAGCCACATCCCCAGCCATCCCCACTTTTTAAATTTTTTTTATTTTGAGACATGGGCCTTGTTAAGTTGCTTAGTGCCTAGCTAAGTTGTTGAGGCTAGCTTAGAACTCACGATTCTCCTGTCTCAGCCTCCTGAGCCTCTGAGATTACAGGTGTGCACCACTGTACCCAGCGAGGAGTCACTGTTAAAAGACATCACTCAGCCTGGATGAGGTAAAAGCAATAGTGAGAGGTAATGAGTCTCATTCCCTTTCTTGAAGCTTGTATATAGAGGGTGGAATACTGTGAGGTGCTGGTGAATTTAAAGCTGTGTGAAAAGTGTGGTGCTCTACTTAATGAAAAATTTAATTATGAGATAGAGAAATGATATGAATTATGACAACTATCTGTACACTCTTGATTTTGCCCTTAGATGCCATCACCTCACCTATGTTCCAAAACATCTGAACTCTCAATCTGCAAAAGACCATAAATTGCTATGATACTGTCCGTAATGGCACAAATGTAATTAGGGCTATGGTGAACAAAAATGAGATCTTTTTGTACTTTTCTTCATAACCCCTCCAAAGAGAATGGCCAGGTTTGTCAGGTTTGTACCAGGTGACTAATTCCATGCCATAACTCATCTATTCAGGAGTGGACATGTGATTTACGCTGACTCAAATTCTCTCTCTTGAGATCTCTACTACCAGACTAAACTTAGTCTGTCAGTATAGGTAATTAGACCTATAAAATCATATAGAATTGCATGCAGACTCTTAGCAACTCAAAGTTGCATAAAAACCAGCATTAGGGAAGTACTAATTCTTGGTTGGTGCTTCCTTGAATGAGCTATGAACTAATTAGAAATCCAAGGCCTTTCTTTAGTTCTTACTAAAACTCACAGATTTACTTTTATGTATGTCTAACATCTGCTATCTTGTAGCTGACAAAGTGAGTTTTTATATTCCTACAAGTTGGTATTCATAAACTAAAATTAGTTTGTTTAGGATTCTAAATCACTATTATGTGCCTAGTGCACTCATCGCACCATGTACACTTAACAATTTCTGAAAATTTGGAAAAGAATGCTTATTATTAATGCATCATTAGTTGAATTGACATTATTTCATTTGTATCTGCTTTTTAAATATAAATTAAGGCTTTGCTATTATCATCTTATTAAGCTGTGAATTGTCAGGTTACCTTAAATATGTGGTGCATACTTGTGTTTGTATGTCTGCTTCCTTCCCACCACAAACACCTTTTTGTTTTTTAATGACTATATTTTAAGATGGTTCATTTTGAATCGTCATTGTCGTCTCTTAGCTAAAGCAAATGTATATAACAAATCTTCCTGAAATGTTCTTTATTGGTAATGGTTCATTAGTGGTACTCTGCAGTAAATGTTAGTCATGTTACTGGTTGCTTAGCATCTTTTGATCATTTCTGTGCTTGAGGAATGTCCCCACATCATGAGCCCTATCTCACTAAGTTGGAAGCAAAAACTCTTCCTGCTTGACCTTTGAAAGAGTGCAGTGTCTGACCTAGCCCCTGCCAATTGGACACACCTCCTTCAAGCTCTGATTTAGGAGTTTTGCAAGAAAAGTCGAAGAGCATACTCACAGGTCCTTGTCCTGACAGCAAGAGTGGCTCCAGTATTTCTAGTGTCCAATAGTAGCAGTAATGGCTATAATATTCCTACGTGATATTGTAGCATCTGGTGTTTCCTAGCAATGCTAGGTGTCCTTATCTAATCAATTTGGCAGTGTGGTATTAATGTTCTTAGAAATTTAGCTGTAAATTTTTGTTTGTTGATCTTGTAGTAAACCTATTTTCTACTTATGAGCCAGTTAGCTTCTGTGTAGCTTGCAACTAAGAGTTACTGATACATGCCACCTAGAAATTTTTGCTGTTTTGAAACTTGATCAGAACTTCAAGATTATCATAATTTGTTATTCTTCCTCAATTTCCTGGAATTTGTCATCCCTCAGAATTCTGCCACTCTTTAATCACTAATTCAAATGTCTTATTTTTTAATTTTAATCTCTATCCTTCTAGTTGCTTGCTAGAGATTTATTTTAGCATAATGGTTTAAAACCATAAGCTCTGAAGGCAGACTGCCGGAATTTGAAGCTTAGGCATTTGTTAGCTCTTTTTTAGGAAATTTTTTGCCTGTTTCTTCATCTTCAAAATGGGGGAAATAATAGTGCCTAACTTCTGTGTTCATACTAAGACATTAATACTTGTAAAGTACTTAGTAGAGCATCTGACACAGAATAAGCACTTAGGATACATCATCATCATTATGATTAACTGCTTTTTTTGTTTTCCCCAGTTCTAGGGATTAAACCCAGGGCTTCACACATGCTAGGCAAGTACTCTACCACGGAGCTACACTGACAGTCTTTTAAAATTTTACCTTAAGACAGGGTCTCACTAAACTGTACAGGCTGGCCTTGAACTTGTAATCCTCTTATCTCAGCCTGGTATTACAGGCATATGCCATCATGCCTGGCTTTAACTGCTGTTTTGACTATTCTCTATTTTCATTCAGACCTTAATATATTATCTTTCTAATTTCCCCATGCCTGTTTTCACCTTTTTATCCAGCATATATTTTGTAGTGTCTCTGATTAGTTATATTAACTTCCTTACCAGTACTATAATTTTTTATTTATTTATTTATTTATTTATTTATTTTTGAGGTACCAGGGATTGAACTCAGGGGCACTCGACCACTGGGCCACATCCCCAGCCCTTTTTTGTATTTTATTAGAGACAGGGTCTCACTGAGTTGCTAAGTGCCTCGCCATTGCTGAGGCTGGCTTTGAAC
Organism: Tamias sibiricus; assembly: GCA_025594165.1. Taxonomy (NCBI): domain Eukaryota; kingdom Metazoa; phylum Chordata; class Mammalia; order Rodentia; family Sciuridae; genus Tamias; species Tamias sibiricus. The sequence continues at coordinate 44,570,479 of CM046669.1, read as the reverse complement.
TCGCGATCCTCCTGCCTCAGCCTCCCAAAGTGCTGGGATTACAGGCATGCGCCACCACGCCCGGCACTATAAATTTTCACCCAAGGTTCCATTTTACTCCTGCATGTCCAAAGGCAGCCAAAAAATAAGCTGGACATAGAATACGTGGCTACCTGTTGCAGGTTGGTATGGGTCCCACTCAACCCTGGAGTAAGTAGCTACGGGGCCAGCATGCGAACCACACATGAAGGGAATGACCAGTCAAGAACTTCTGACCCCGGGAGTCCAGTGAGGCAAAGGCAGTGGTCAAGCTTCTTGCAGACTTTATTATGGAAATGCCAAGTGGTTATAAAGCATTATTAGCCAATCAGCGTTTATATGTTTAGCATAAAATCTAATCACTTGAAGGAGCCCTAATTAGGAAGGGCTGTTGTAGCTAGCTGGAAGCCATAAGTTCCACCTGATATGTATGTGACGCACCTGTAGGCACCCGCAAACCTGAAGGTATATAACCGGGTGAAAGCGGTCCGAGTTAGGAGAACGGAGAATTCAGTCAGCCGGGCAGTCACTCGGTCGGTCAGAAGAATCAGAGCGGCCAGAACGTAGGCAGAGCGGTTACAGAAGAGAAACCAGATAGAAGAAGTAATGACTGGCCAGAGTTAGGCCGAGGCTCCAGAGGACTGGTCAGAGTAAGGCCGAGGCTCCCGAGGAAGACAGAAGACAGAAGACAGAAGAAGGAAGAAAGAAGAGAGAAGAAAGAAGCTCTAGTCTTTCTCTAAGCTAAGCTCTACTCTAAGCTAAGAAGAAAAATCTTTCTTTCCCTCTCTAAGCTCTAAGAAAGTAGAAGTAAAAGTAGTAAAAGCTTAACTCTGCCCCCGAGAGTTTTTCCTCCCGGTTTTCGGTACCAGGCAGCTTACAATCACTTGATGCCACAGGGCACAGACACCCAGACCCCCCAATTTCTCCTTGGCAACAGCAAGTTTGCCTGGTATCCAATTATTTCTGTGCCAGTCTGAAAAAGCGCAGAGCCTTTCTCTGACCAAGTCTGCTGACAGTCTGCTTGTTAGCTGTCACCTTGGCTGTTGGCAGCTTGAGGAAGTGGGTTTTCTCACCTAGCCTGGCCACAAAGCTGAACACAGCACCATCCGTTCAGTCCTTCCTGAAGGCTTGTGCATACATAGGTTTTCCTAATGTATTTGAACTGTTCACAGCTGTTAGGCCAAGGGCTGGGAGTCTATCCCACAGCTACCATCATAAATGATGTCAAATCTAAACTGGCCTTCAGCACAGTAATTCTACTGTTTCTTTGGTCAAGACACTCCCACCTTCAGTGATATTTCAGGTGTTTTAATATTTTTCAAAGCCAGAAAATCCTGGGTTTTGTGTGAAATTTCATATTTAAAACTTGACAGTGGATTTAGAACCTTTGAAAACATTGTGCCTATACTCTTCCAAGGGGAGAAGAGGATTCTGGAAACTAAGCTAGGAAGGTCTGGGAGCTAGCATTCTGCATCTTCAGAGCTCCTTCTCTTCTTTCCTGTTCTGACTTCAGGATGTACACCTACCTCAATAGCTTTTGCTGCTTGGTCTGTTTCAGATTCCAGAGGCAAATCTCTAGTAGACTTATAATACGGTTTACTTGCATGAACAACATTGCTACACTTTTAATCTTTTAATCCAGTTGTGATTAACATTTTTGGGAAGTATCTTTTTTGATAAATTAGTATTAAATATATAAATATTAACTATAGCCTGATCTTTTCAAATTTTTACACCTTATTCAGAATATCAATGAATTTTAACTTCAGTTAAACATATACATACAGAGTCAGATTAAACCTGTGAGGTCCAGATTCAGCAGGCTGCTAATTTTCTTACTCCAATATAATCATTGTGGGTAGGACAGTCAAATAGATTATCAAGTGATGGTGCTTTTAGCCTGATGATCCAGATTCCTACATTTTCAAAGCAGGTAAATAGATGCTCAGCCCACACCACAGAGATCTGGTAGGTTTGGAATGGAACCCTAGCATAGGTATTATTGAAAAGGTTCACAAATAGTTCTGATCCAGAGCCAGAGCTGAAAACTAGCCTGATAAGTTTAGAATAATATATGGTTTTAGTGCTCCCAAATGAATTTTGAATGAATAAGTAATTTACATTCTATTTAGTTCCCATTCTACCTGTATGTTACAACTGAATTAAGCGCTATTGAACACCAGGTACTGAAAAGAAAAGAAAAAAAAATGATCTATTTTCTTTGGAAAATAAATAAAACATAGAAATAGCAATTGTTCTCCCTCCTTAATCTTTTCTCTGGTATTAAAACAGCATTCTTTTAAAAAATATAAAAATTAAAAATAAAACAGCATTCTTATGGTCAGTGCTGCTATGAGCACAGCATTCTTCTTTTGGGTCTGTTGTAGCAAGCAATAGAAATAAAGTTAACAGTCCCTCTTAGACTAGGATATAATTTTGCTAAGCTCCTATTTTCCAGTGTTTGGCTTATTTGGAGTAGAAATTGTCTTAGAACAAGCAGGATGGGCACCATATTGCCCTTAGCTGGGATTGTTGCTATGTAATAGGACTTTCAGAAACACTTCTTCCTTTTTGTTCGCCTTAGCTCCTGTCCATCAACAGCCAGCCTGGCTTTGCACTTCCTCTCTTTTAAGGCTCTTACATCAGACAATAAGCAAGAGATTTACTGTTCTTTGTTTCATTTACACTGAAGGCCCTGAAGAATGAGTGTCTACTTTTCTGTGGGTGGATACTGGAGATAGAACCCAGAGGAACCTAGAATCCTGTGCATGCTAAGCAGGCCCTACCACTGAGCTACATCTCCAGCCCCTTTTTTAGTTTAAGACAAGTTCTCCCTAAGTTGCTTTGCCCTGGTTGTACTCAACTTGTGATCCTCCTGCCTCAGCCTCAAGTAACTGGGATTACAGGCATATGTCATCAAGTCCAGTTTACTTTATCTTAAAGAAGTAAAAGTACAGTAGGGAAATAAGAACACTTCTCTGTCCACATTCAAAATTATCTTTGTTACATTTTAAGTCACCATTTTTAAACAAAGCAATGTGTTCTGTGGTTCTGTTCAAAGAACGGTCCAATATGATCATACTCTGTTGAGGATCCTATTGTACATGGGCTGCTTCCTACCTCCTTCCTTCCTACTTTTTTCATCCCAATCCAGGTTAATGCATTACAAACAACTTTGTATTCTTTGTATCTAATTCAACTACTGGCATTGAGAAAAGAAGGGAAAAAATCCAGTTACTATAGATGTTGTCAAAAATCTTCCCTTGGACTGGGATTGTGGCTCAGCGGTAGAGTGCTCGCCTAGCACATGCGTGGCCCAGGTTTGATCCTCAGCACCACATAAAAATAAAGGCATTGTGTACAACTAAAACAAGTAAGTAATTTAAAAAAAAAAAAAAATCTTCCCTCAGCACATGTACAAAAGCACAATTTGTTCTCTAATCCCCCACACCCTGTGTGATATAACATTCTCATGGGGAGAGTGATTACACTCTTGTTTTTATCCCAGCAAAGCCTATGTATTTGGAATTATTTCAAAAGCTCCCTAACATCCATCCATGTTGTTGCATGAATCAATAATTGGTTCCTTTTGTTACCGAATAGTGGTTCATTGTATGGATATATTTGCTTATTTTACGAATAGACTCACCTCCATCCTCAGCCTTGCTCCTTCCTTTTCTTCCTTTCCCTTCTGTCTTTTACTGCCTCATGTGCCCCTTGACCCCTTTTTCATGTCAGGCCTTTAGAAAAGTCTTTAATGCTTCATGAACCATTGCTAGTCACTTAAACTATCCCTCTTGGTACTGTTTGGTAGGAAGAAGGTTCTCTGAGCTCAATGGCAGTTCTTTTTGTGTATATGGGGGAAGATAGCAGGTTAAGGAGGATCTAGTCTACATATCTCAATTAGAAGTCTAAATTTTCCCATAAAAGTTTTTATTTTAAGTATTTATTAGGTCCCAGGGTACTATCGGTGCTGATAATGTCATTTTTTTCCTGTGAAAATATGTTTCAGGTACCAAATAACTAAAAAGAATGCATTTATATCACCCATTTGTAAATTGTAAAAATTGCCCGAGCACCTACTTTGTGGCTGTCTTTTATATTAAAGCATTGTGGCAATTAGGAAATAGCCATCAGATTTCCTTTGTTATTCTCTAACAATAAGCAAAGTTTCTGAGCAGACATGTTCTTGGGTGCTTATTCCTTGTGCAGATATAATCAGCATTTTGTGAATGGTAAAATACTAAAATTAAAAAAAAAAAAAAAAACATTTGAAGTGAGTGCTATTAAAATTCTTCATGTCAAAGTATTCATAGTGAATTTTTTGAAAAATTGAACATTAACTCTTGTTTGTTGGTTTAGTGTGTGTGTGTGTGTGTGTGTGTGTGTATGTTGCTTTTTAAAAATCAGGTTTATTGCCAGGTACGGTGGTGCATGCCTATAATCCAGCAGCTCAGGATGTTGAGACTGGAGGATTGCAAGTTCAGAGCCAGCCTCAGCAATTTAGCAAGGCCCTAAGCAACTCAGCGAGACCCTGTCTCTAAATGAAATACAAAAATGGGCTAGGAATGTGGCTCAATGGTTAAGCCCCACCAGGTTCAATCCCCAGTACTCCCCCCCCCCCCCCCCCAAAAAAAAAAAAAAAAAACAACCATCCTAACCAAAAAATTAGGTTTATTGAGGTATAATTTGTATATGATAAAAATTACCACATGTATACAGTCATAAACCATGACCAAAGTAAAGACATGGAACATTTCCTTCACTTCCCAAAACTTTCCCTATGTCCTTTTATAGTCAATCTCCTTTCTCCAGTTTCTAGCAATCACTGATCTGTTTTTCTTTCTATAGTTTTGCCTTTTTAGAATGTTTTACAGAATAAAATTGTATGTTAAGTATGTAGTCTTTGGACCTATCTTTCACTTCGCAACAAGATATTTTAGATTATTCCATAAGGCTAAAATGAGATGATCCAAATATGATTTCATGAATCATAGGATTTATTGCTATATAAAGAGATACACTCCCCCTTTACAGTGTTTAAAGAGGGAGAGAATAATATGGAGAACAAGTCTCATAGGGAGCACGCACAGTGAGGGAGTACATTAATGACGTAGTGGGTAAGTTCTGATCTGATTTGAGTCTAGTTATTAAAGTCCAGTTGCTCAGTTAGGATGAAAGCAGGACTCTATGGATGGAAAGTATAATTGAAGTTTGAGACATAGCCAGCATACTACCCATGAGCTACACCCCCAGCCCTGGGGCATGCCTTTCTACAAGAAGTTCTTCAGAGAGGTTTGACTAACAGTGGAGATCCAGGATGCTAACAGGTAGTGTCAGTGTTGGCTGGAGAGGATTCATCTCCAAAGCTGATAGAGAGTAGCTTTGCTGAAGCCTGAGCTCTGGAAAACTAGTTGACAGAGAATAGTCCCACCACAGCCTAAACTCTGTCAGAACCTTAGGTTTACATGTGTTTTCAAATCTAGTAGTTAACCACATATACTTGCTACCGAACACTGTGTTGGTCAGACTGTTCAAATAGAATCAGACAGTAAGTATGTAATCTTTTGGATCTGACTTTTTTTACTCAACATAATGATTTTCAGATTGCTTTATTTGGTTAAGGAGATGTTTTACCAATAGAAGCAAAAAAAAAAAAAAAGTTTAAAATATGATTTCATGAATCACCAGCTCTGAACTTGATCATTACGTGGTTAATGTCCCTTGTCTGTTGAGTGTGTTCCCTAAGATTTGTTCTTATTCACCCCCTTTTAAAACATTGTGAACAATAACAACTAAATCTTTTGACAATAAACTGTGTAACTCATGAAATCACAAGTTGACCTTTGAGATCTTATTATTTTAGCTGCATAGCTCAAATTTAAGTCACACTTCTGATAAAGTATGTTGTAACATTTTCATGGGGAGGGCGAATTGCACTCCATGTTATTATCCCAGTGAGGCATATGGCACTCAGCAAACTATATGTGTTTAGAATCATTTTAGAAATGCCTAACAGATCCATCCATGTTGTTACATGGCTCAGTAAGTGGTTCTTTTTTTATTGCTGAGTAGTAGTTCATTGTATGAATATATTACTGTTTGTTTATTCATTCACCAGTTGATGAACATTTGGATTGTTTCCAGTTCAGGGTTATTATGAATAAAGCTTCTGTGTATATTTGTATGCAGATCTTTGTGTGGCCATGTTTTCATTTTACGTGGGTAAATATCTAGTAGGATTGCTGAGTGTATAGTAAGTGTATGTTTACCTTTATTTAGAAAGGAGCAGAGTGTTTTCCTTTTTTTGTTGGTGTGTTATAGTTGTAAATATGGTAGGCTTTGTTGTTACATATTTATATATGAACACAATTATGACAGTATAATTGACTAGTATCATTCCCAGTATTTACCCTTTTCCTTTCCTCCTCCCTCTCCTTGCTCCCTCTACTGATCTCCCTTCAATTTTCATGAGATCCTTCCCCCACCACCTTTCTTTTTTTCCTCTGTAGCTTTCACATATGAAAGAACATGATCATTGGCTTTCTGAGTTTGACTTATTTCACTTAACATAATCTTTTCAAGTTTCACCCATTTTCCTGCAAATACCATAATTTAATTTTTCTTTATGGCGAAGTAAAACTCCATTGTGTATACATACCTTTTTTTTTTTTTTTTGGTACCGGGGATTGAACTCAGGGGCACTTGACCACTGGGCCACATCCCCAGCCCTTTTTTGTATTTTATTAGAAGCAGGGTCTCACTGAGTTACTAAGTGCCTCGCCATTGCTGAGGCTGGCTTTGAACTCGCAATCCTCCTGCCTCAGCCTCCCAAAGTGCTGGGATTACAGGCGTGTGCCACCATGCCCGGCCCATTTTTTCTTTATTTATTCATCCATTGATGGGTACCTCTGCTGCTTCTATATCTTAACTATTGTGACTTGTGCTGCTATAAACATACGTATGGATGTATCACTATAGTATGCCAACTTTAATTCTTTAGGATAAATGCTGATGAGTGTTATAGCTAGATCAAGTGAAAGTTCCATTCTTTAGTCTTTTAGTGGGGAGGAGGGTACCGGGGATTGAACTCAGGGGCACTGTACCACTGAGCCATATCCCCAGCATATTTTTGTATTTTTATTTAGAAGCAGGGTCTCACAGAGTTGCTTAGTACCTCACTTTTGCTGAGGCTAACTTTGAACTCATGATCCTCCTGCCTCAGCCTCCCAAGCCTCTAGGGTTACAGACATGCACTACCACACCTGGCCCCATTTTCAGTCTTTTGAGGAACCTCCATACTGATTTCCTTAGTAGTTGTACTTATTTACAATCCCACCAACAGTGTAAAAGTATTTCTTTTTCTCCAATCCTCTCCAGCATTAATTATTGTTTGTATTCTTGATGGCTGCTATTCTAACTGGAGTGAGATGAAATCTCAATGTAGTTTCAATTTTTGTTTCCCTAATTGCTAATGACTTGAATATTTTTTCATATATTTGCTGAGGGCCAGATTGTTTTCCAAAGAACTATATAGTTCTGCATTACATCAGCAATGTTTAAGAGTTATAATTGTTCCATATCCTCATTAGCATTTGGCATTGTCAGTGTTTTTTTGTTTTGTTTTGTTTGCCACTCCAGTAAATGCAGAGTGATATCTTGCTGTAATTTTAAAGTTTCATTTCCTTGATGACTAGTACTGTTGAGCATCTGTTCATGTGTGTTTATATTTGTCATCCATATTTCCTTCTTAATGGAATTCCTCTTCAAATCTTACTCACTTAAAAATTAGGTTGTCTTTGCCGGGCGCGGTGGCGCACGCCTGTAATCCCAGCACTTTGGGAGGCTGAGGCAGGAGGATCGCGAGTTCAAAGCCAGCCTCAGCAATGGCGAGGCACTTAGTAACTCAGTGAGACCCTGCTTCTAATAAAAAAAATACAAAAAAAGGGCTGGGGATGTGGCCCAGTGGTCAAGTGCCCCTGAGTTCAATCCCCGGTACCAAAAAAAAAAAAAAAAAAAAAAAAAAAAATTAGGTTGTCTTTTTATTGAGTTATAACAACTATGAATGAAGTCCTTTATCAGATAACTTTGTCAAATTAATTGTTTTGAAAATATTTCCTTCTAATATATAGCTTGTGTTTTCATTTTCTTACTAGTATCTTTTAAGAGCAGAAATTTTAATTTCAGTGGAGTTCAGCTACTACTTTTTAATTTTATGGATCATGCTTTTTGTATTTTTATGTAAGAATTCTTTGCCTAACACAAGCTTATAAAGATTTCCCCCATTTTCTTCTACAATTTATAATTTTAACTCTTATATTTAGACCTTACATCTTAGGTTCATATTTTTAATTTTTGTATATAGAGCAATTTAAGGGTTGAGGTTAATTTTTTTTCTTATGGCTATCTAATTTTTCCAGAATCACATGTTAAAAGGGTTATCCTTTCCATATTGAATTATGTTGGCTTCCTTGTTAGAGCATTGATTGGATTCCTTTCTTCTTTCATAATATATTTAATGTCATAGATGTTCCTTAAAACACTAAATAGCCCACAAATTGTACTTTTGTTTTCATACAGTTCAAAATACTTTCCTAATTTTCCTTCTGATTTCTTCTTTCACCTGTGGGTTATTTAGATGTGCATTGCTTAATTATCAAATATTTGGGAGGTTTCTAGATATTTTTCTCTTACTCTTTCTCATTTAATTTCACTGTGGTCAGCGAATATAAATTCTGTGGTTTTAAAGTTTTTAAAAAATTTGTCAAGGGGTTGGGGTTGTGGCTCAGGAGTAGAGACTCGCCTAGCATGTGCACAGCCCGGGTTCGATCCTCAGCACCAAATAAATGCATTGTGTACAACTAAAGCAAATAAATAAATTAAAAAAAAAATTTTGTCGAAATTTATTTTATGTCCCTGAATAGCCTTAATTAACTACTAACCTCTCAAATTTTTTCTTTTTCATTATTATGTATCTAAAAGTATCAATTTATCAAATTACTAATTTATGTACTATTTTTAAATGAGAAATGAATTGTAGCTATACTTTACCTAATTGCTAAGAATGATTGTTATTATATACTAAGTTGGCATTTGCTTTTTTTGCCTTGCAGACACAAATTTTTAAGTTGTGCTTTCTCATGTTTTTGATAGGTCTAAGATCTGGCAAACTTGGTGAACAGTGTGAAGCAGTTGTTCGCTTTCCCAGGCTTTTTCAGAAGTATCCATTTCCTATTCTCATCAATTCTGCATTCCTAAAGTTAGCTGATGTTTTCAGAGTTGGGTAAGTCTTTTAAAAGCCTCACCATTCTAAAGCACTTATTGTTCATACTTCTATGTTTTGTGTTGTAGTTTTCTTTTTTCCCTTTAGGACTTCCACATGGTTAGTTCCCATTTTAGTGGAGCATATTGCAGTGCACTACACCTTAGTATGAGATTTAATGACACTTTTAGCAAAAACAGAACCACCCTATGACCCAGCCATTCCACTCCTGTGTCTATTCCCAAAGGACTTAAAAACAGCATATTGCAATGACACAGCCACTTCATTGTTTATAGCAGCACAATTCACAATAGCTAGATTGTGGAACCAACCTAGATATCCCTCAGTAGATGAATGGATAAAGAAAATGTGGTACATATACACAATGGAATTTTACTCAGCAATAAAAGAAAATAAAATAATGGCATTTGCAGGTAAATGGATGAAGTTGGAGAATATAATGCTAAGTGAAGTTAGTCAATCTCAAAAATCCAAATACTGAATGTTTTCTCTGATATAAGGAGGCTGAATCACAGTGGTGTTGGGTCGGAGTACATAGGAAGATTAGAGGAACGCTAGAAAGGTCAAAGGGGAGGGAGGGGAAGGAAGGGAGCAAGGGGGGATGGAGGGGAAAAAAGAAAAGGTGGTTGAATAAGATAGATGTCATTATCCTAAATGCATGATTGAAGATTTGAATGGTACGAATATACATTGTATACAAACAGTGTTTTGTAAAAAGATGCTCTCTATGTTTATTATGAATTATAATGCATACTACTATTATAAATATAACAACTTTTAATTAAAAAAACTCAAAACACTAAAAAAAATATCACGTCACTTTTGTTGGTCATAAATTATATATTTTAAGTGAATTATATATTTTAGATGAATATATAATTCAAGTTACAACGTTTTTCTTTTTGTACACAGATGAGATTTTATGTATTAGAAATCTTAAATTATTAAATACATATACATAATGAATAGCAAAAAAAAAAATGAAGAGTATGATTCAGAGTATTACTTCTTTAGGGCATAGCTGTGTTTATGCTTGGTATCCTCCTGAAGTACAGACTTCAGGTAACCCTTTCAGTGGTGAGAGAAATAATGATAAGCTGGGAAAACATTTGCCTGTTGCTAAAATTTGATATCATTAATGTTGCTTTAATTCCAGATATTACTTTCCTAAAGTGATCTAAATTATATTATCTCTGGTTTTCCTAGAAACAATTTTCTGAGGCTCTGTGTTCTTAAAGTTACCCAACAAAGCGAGAAGCATTTGGAGAAGATTCTAAATGTGGACGAATTTGTGAAGAGAATTTTCTCTGTGATTCATAGTAATGATCCTGTAGCAAGAGCCATCACGCTCCGGTATGCTGTGCAGTAATCATTCATCCTAAGATTAAGCTGTAACTAAAGGCAATATAGTTACTTGTTTCATTTTAAATATTAGAGATTTATTTTGGGTTTTGACTAAGACTCAGTGCAAAAATATGCTAATATCCTAATCTGAAATTCTTTCCAGTTATCATCTTTATTACTGTTTTGGTGGTGAATTGTTGCCTAACTTGTGTTTGAAACATTCCTCTATGTAGGTGGGAGTTCTGATCAAATAACTTGGTGAATTTCAATATAGCTTAGCCTCAGTTCCTTCTGAAATTTTGCCTTCTTGACCTTGTTTTCTGTCCATTTTCTACATTCATCTTTGGTTATTTGCTCATTTTTGCATGTGATAATTTATGTTAGAATTTCTTGGAGAACACTGGATATAATCATTGTAGTTTTTTTAATCTTTCCTTTTCTTTCTTGGCACTTTTATTATTTTTAAAATTTTATTTTGTTTAAATTTCCTTTTGTAAGCTTCATATCCTATGTGAACCATAATTTTTTAATATGTGTAATATTAGGAGTATTTTTTGAAATTTATTTTCCTAAATTATAATTTTCATTTCTGACTGTCCCTGCCCAGATAATCCTCTTTTTGATCAGGCGGTCCAAGAAATCACTTCTTCCTGAGTTTATTTATTTCCACTTCAGGCATCAATTCTTTTTGTTCATAATTAAGTGCTTTTGTTATTCCTTTTGAGTGATGAAATTCAGCAGTATGAGATTTTAAAGTCAGTTAATTGATTTTTATCTTTAAAAATATGTATCCACCCTGGCATTGTGAAGCATTGGATATAATACTCCCCAGCATCCCAAAAGAAAGAAAAAAAAATTTATTCAGTGGAACAATTTAAATTTAAGATGCTCTTACCCTTTGCAAATTAACCTATAGGAATTTTTCAATAAATCATTTTTAAAAGTTGGTGAAGATGTATATGGATGATCATAGAGTTATTTTACAATGATAAATTGGGGGGGAATCATATGCTAACAATATGCGAATAGTTAATTTATGGACTACTATATCACTTTCAAAGAATGGCATGTCTGTATGTACTAATATATAGAGATACTAAGTTTAAAAATGATTAGATAATTTACATTTTTTTTTTTTTTTTTTGTGGTACCGGGGATTGAACTCAGGGGCACTCGACCACTGGGTCACATCTCCAGACCTTTTTTTGTATTTTATTTAGAGACAGGGTCTCACTGAGTTGCTAAGTGCCTCGCCATTGCTGAGGCTGGCTTTGAACTCGCGATCCTCCTGCCTCAGCCTCCCAAAGTGCTGGGATTACAGGCTTGCGCCACCGCACCCGGCTAGATAATTTACATTTTTACTAATTTTTGTCAGTTAATACTAATGTGTATATTTATTTGACTTAATAAAAACATGGGGGAACATATCCTGTTAAAAGTGATTATTTTGAGCAGGATCATTGGGTTGTGGATTGTAAGAGACTTCTTTGTGTGATTTTATAATGTTCGAATTGTTTTTAACAAGTATGGGTGTATTTTTTATCAGAGGATAATAAAGAATAGAATTTAAGAAATAAATAAATTTTATAAGTAATTTAGAGCTAGTGTGAATATTTTGAAGAGAAGTAGCTTAATGTTTGAATATTTCATTCATTTTGCATTCTTGCCCTTCTCTTAAGTTACAGCAATTGAGCATTGCCTCAGTTCTTCTGTAAGGACTGCTGTAATTGATAAAACTAGTAATTTCTAGAAAGTTTTCAAAAAGAAAGTTCAGTTTAAAGGGGAAAAGTCAAATCAAAATTGCAGTTTTCAACAGCAACACTCGATGCAAAAAGTATGAAAAGAAATTAAGCTAAAAATTTTATATCTAGGTGCTGGGATTGTGGCTCAGCGGTAGAGTGCTTGCCTAGCACGTGCACGGCCCAGGTTCGATCCTCAGCACCACATAAACGCATTGTGTACAACTAAAGCAAATAAATAAATATTTAAAAATAATGTTTTTATATCTAGTTGCCATTTAAAAGAATATTATAATAAAGCATTTCTCAGGCACATGGGGCCTTAGGAGTTTTGCTGTCTTTGCACCTATTTTGAAACATTCTATTCAATTAGGAAAAAAAAAAAAAAAAAAGAAGAAAAAAACCTAGAAGATGAGGGAAGAAGGGCTAATCCAGGAGTTTTATTAAGTAAAATTTAAAGACCAAAAAATGAAATAAAGCTATATTTATAATAGTTACAAGCTAAAATTCTAGCCAGTAGCAACACAATAGATTATCAAACACCTTTGACAAAAATATAACATTTTTGAATAGCCTTAGACATTTTTTCAGTTTCATTATTTTTTTAATTTGAGCTTTATGGTTATACATTGTAGTTGGGTTCATCCTGACATACTTACACATACATAGAAGTCAATTTCAACTCATGATCCCCCCTTTGCCCTCTTATTCTCTCCCCACCCTTCTTCTTCCTCTAGTCTGTTACAGACTTCCTTTCACTCATCTGTTAATTTGTATTTGATTGAATTCTTATGGAATTGTATCTTTCCCTCCCCCTTTCCTTTATTTTATTCTAGCTCTCACATATGAGAGAAAACATTCAACCTTTGAGTTTCTGAGTTTGACTAATTTCACTTAGCATGATATTCTCTATCCATTTACTGCAAATGCCATAATTTCATTCTTTTTAATGACTGAATAGAACTCCATTGTATAGATATATATACCACAATTTCATGATTTATTCATCTATTGATGGGCATCTGGGTTGCTTCCATAATTTAACTATTATGAATTGTGCTGCTATAAACATTGACATGGCTGAGTTTTATTATTCTGTGTGATATAAATAAAATTAATTAAAAGTTTTTAGTTTATTAATATTTCATGGTAGTTTTTAGTGAAATCCTTTAAAAAGTAATAAAGAAAATTTTTAATTTTTGTCATTAAACACCACGTAACTTACTACTTTGTGTTAGAAAAACTGTGACTGGGCATGGTGGGACATGCCTGTAATTCCAGCGACACCGGCAGCTAAGGCAGGAGGATTATGAGTTCAAAGCCAACCTGTGAGACTAATCAAGACATTGACTCAAAATAAAAATTAAAAAGGGTTAGGTATGTAGTTCAGTGTGGCATGCCGTTGGATTAAATCTCTAGTACCATAAAAAAAAAAAGAAAGAAAAAGTATGACTTGTCAGAAAACATGTTTTAAAATGACATATTTGGCTTGGGGCTAAATATACCACAAGTAGGTTAAATTTTTTTCCAGTGTTTTATTATAAAAAATTTTTGACATAGAACAAAGTTGAAAGAATTTTACAATGAATATTTGGATACCTACCATCTAGATCATACTAATGACCATTTACTAAACATTTTATCACATTATCTAGCCATCCTTTTATCCATTCATTGATCTAATTTATTTAACACATTTCATAATAAATTGCAGACAGTACACTTCCCTCTAAATATATCAGCATGAATAACTTTAATTCAGTTTGTTTATAAATTTTTTTAATGAAAATTTGCCTATAGGGCAAAGCACAAATATTACATGTACATTCACAATTGCCTCATGTAACCCCAACCCTTTTGAAAATACTGAATTTACCATCACTCTAGAAATCTCTGTATGCCCCTTCTAAGCTGGTTCCCACAACCACCTTCTAAAGGCAACTATTAATTTGTGCAGGAGCCCTGTTTGGGGATTGACTTGAATTGCAGTTGACTATGAGCCGTGGAGATTTGGCCATTGTCGCCACCCGTAGTCTCACGGGATTTGTTGCGGGATCTCGAGTGACTTGGCCGAAATTGCTGATCGGGTCAACGCCATTTTAGTGGTGTGTTTGGCGTGAGTTAGTCGTTGTTAGAACCAGAGAGAAAAGTTATCAGAATAAAAAGCTGTTTGTCTCCAGTTTGCTTCTGAAGTTCTTCCCGCGGCTCCGTTGCTCCAAGCGCTTCAGGCGACTACAAATTTGATTTTTCACCATAATAGATTAATAGTTTTTGTGTTTTCAAACTTCATGTAGATGGACTCATGCAATAGGAATCCTTTTGTGTGAGACTTCTTTGACTCAACATAGTGTTTTTGAGATTAACCCGTGTATACCAGTAATCATTTTTTTAATGGTGAATAGTTTTTTATTGTATCACTATAATAATTTATTAATCCATTTCCTTAACAACAAACACATTTATTTTCAGTTTGTTGCTATTAAAAATAAAACTGCTATGAACATTCTTATTCTTGTATGACATTTTATGAACATGCTTTCCTTTCTGGTGGGTGTGTACCTCTGAGTAAAATCACTGGATCATAGGTAGTGTATATTCAGTTTTACAAGAAATTGCTAGACTTTTTTCTGGTGTTCTTGCCACTTTATATCTCCACCAACAATGTATGAGAGTTCTACTTCACACCTTGCCAACTTTTGATGTTAGCTTTTTTTAAGTTTTAGTCATTCTAATGGATGTGTAGTGGCTTTGACTTGAGTTTTCTTGGCAGTAATGATGTTAAGTACTTTTTTATGTACCTTTTGGCTGCTCATATCTTTTTTTTTGGGGGGGGGGATTGAACCCAGAGGGGCTTAACCACTAAGCCACATCAAAATACACAAAATAAAATATTATTTTATTTAGAGACAGGGTCTCATTGAATTGCTTACGGCCTCACTAAGTTGCTGAGGCTGGCTTTGATCTCACGATCCTCCTGCCTCGTCCTCCCAAGCCGTAGGGATTACAGGCATGTGCCACTGTGCCCGGCTCATATCTTCTTTTAAAAAGTGTCTTTTGTCCCTTTTATCTTACGTTATTTGTCTTTTTGTTATAAAGTTATATGAGTTTCTTATATATCCTGAATACAAATAATTTTTCAGATGTATGTTTTAGGCATCACATACAAAGCAGAGAAAAACTTATTTCAGGACCTGAAATCCAGGAACAGAAATTTTTCCAGTTTTATGTTCATCATTAAGGTGTAAATCAGCATCCTGTTTCTTATGTTTTTGTCTTTACTAGTTAAATAGTATATGCTTCAGAAATATATATGTGTGTGTGTGTGTGTGTGTGTGTGTATGTATACATACAGTTTTAAACTGTGACTATGTGAAAGCCACCCCAGATGCTGGCAATGATAAACCAATTAACTGACCCATGAATGTGCTTATCATAGTTAACTACCATACATATTCAGTGTATACTATGCAGTTCTCAGAATGTTCTGCTTTTAAAAAGCGGGGGGGGGGGGGTTATTTGTTGCTTTTATAATTTTCAAAAGATAATGTGTTTTTCACCAGGCATGGTGGCGCACGCTGTAATCCCAGAGGCTCTGGAGGCTGAGGCAGGAGGAACTTGAGTTCAAAGTCAGCTTCAGCAAGATAATGTATTTTTCAAACCCCTATTATTTGGGGGGGGAACAGTGGACTAGTCAGCTAAAAAGAAGTATGGCTAGTCTGTATAGGGAGACTTGCTCTAGTTCTAATTCACATTCCAATGAACAGATATGAAGTAAATTACTTTTGTTGATGAGAAAAATCCACCTTAAGTGATTTCCTGTATGATAAAATGCAGAAATATGCCAAAAGACATTTAAAAATCTCCATAGAATTGAAAATAATCTGTCTATTAAGATAGATCTTTTGAAAGGATTTGGGCATGTAAGTGAAAGTATTTTCATTCCTTCTATTGTGAAATGTTTTGACTGCAGGGTTATGTTTTATAAAAAAGATATGGTACAGAATGGATCTTAATGCTTTGTAGGAATATGACTTTTTTCATTGAGGGATATTGCTAATACACTAAGGAGAAGAATTGTGTTAAGGAGGAAAACATACTCTACAAAGGTTTGAAGCTGATGAATGATAGATCAACTATTAAGTACTCTTTGAAAACTCATTGTATAGAAGGTTCTGTGTAGTTTGTTTTAAGGATGATAAAGTGATCTGAAGGACCTCACTTTCTAGAAGAAAGTGTTAATAAGTAGAAACTCATGAAGAAAAGCAAAAAGTGATACCTTTCAAACACTAAGCATTTTTTATTTTTATTTTATTTTTTGTAGTGCTAGAGATCAAACCCAGGGCCTCTTTGCGTAGTAGGCAAGTGCTCTACTACTGAGCTATATCCCCAGGTGTATTAAAAAATGGGAGATAGGGAAGAGAGATTTTTAAAATGTTCTACTTTTTACCTATTACTTTAAACTTAAAAATTAAAACAATAAATGGAAGAAGAATCTGGAAGATGTCATTAGTATTTGAAATATAGTACTATGAATTATTTATAATATTTCTAGAAATGTTATCAGAAAGTGACTAATGGAATTGCACCATATATTTTATTACATAATAACAAACTGTTAATCAGGTTTTGTCAGTATTAGCCTGATCTTTTCTGGTAAAAAAAAAAAAAAAAATGTTGCATTAATAGCCATTTGTGGTATTTTTGGTTTTTTTTTTTTTAGATGTTCAATTTCAAAACTTTCTTTTGAAATTGATTATAAGTTACAAATTTAGTTCATTTGTATTTGCTTTATAAGAACTCAACTACTTAGCTCTAATCGGTTATATCTCTGTAAAATCATTAGGTGAGGACATGTTAAGTTGGGAATTAACTTTTTTATTCACTTAAGATGTTAGTTTTAAGAAGGTTGTTATTATAGGAACACTGTAGGTTCTATTTATTTCAATGTTTTGCAGTTTTCTAAAATCCATGCCTTTCTGGATTTTTCAGGCTTTATTTTCTGTAGTTTATATTGTAGACAATGGATTTTTTTTTCTTTTCCAAATCTATGATTTTATTATAAAATGAATTGTGTTTTCTAGAAGTTACCTTCCTCACTGTTGCAGATTCTGGTATGAACTCTAGGGGGCATCCTCTACCTCTGTTCTCTTGATACAGAAGACAGATAAAAATCATGATACCATTATTTATTGAAGTGGGGGGTGAAGTCTTAGAAGTTTTACAGATTTACTTTGTGAATCTGCTAATGGTAAAAATGTTATATTCTTAATGCTTTGCTAAAATGGACTTCTTCATGCAACATTGGAAAATTGACATTTTAATCCTTTAGTAATTTAAAAGTTTATTTTCTGGGCCCTATTTGGTACCTTGGAAGTATTCAAGATGATTTTTTGAAACTTTTTGTGTTAGGTAAGCCATTTTGATAGCTCTGGCATATTAAAGTGTATAAAAGTGTTTAGAATTCCAGTCATTGCTTGATTCCTGAAGTTAACTTTTATTCACCTGAAATGGAATGGCCTACGAACTTTAGTTCTAATAATCTAGCTTGCTTTGCTTCTTCCTTTCCTGACCTTGAATTTATTCAATTCTTGGGCTTCTCTATTACTGTAGGATGTTGGGAAGTCTGGCATCAATAATTCCTGAGAGGAAGAATGCTCATCACAGTATTCGTCAGAGTTTGGATTCACATGATAATGTAGAAGTTGAAGCTGCTGTTTTTGCTGCCGCAAACTTCTCTGCACAGTCAAAGTAAGCATAGGCAATTTTAGTAATTTGGCTTCCCATGATTTTTTTTTGAAGGAAAATGTACATATAAACATTATGGGTTACAAAAAGTGTAAATCACAAGGTGTTTTTTCCCAGAGGATTTACAACATGTTGGGGAAATAAGATATGAATACATAAAATAGAAAGCTTAAATTCAGAGGTTGGTTTACAGAAGGACAAGATCAGGAAGGTTTCACTGGGTAGCAGCAGTTTTGTCCACTGAAGAATCTTCTACACACCCACTCAAGGTACTAAATTGCTATTTTATTAATGTTTCCTTGTCAAACTATGCATATACAGCCATGTACAGTTTGACAGAGAGTAATTTGAATTAAACCCAATTTTAATCTTTTCAGAATATTAGAGAAGTTCTTTTTTTTTTTTTTTTTTAGCTGAGATGTTAACTATGGTCTGACTTGCATGCTTACCTCTGTAAAAAGTATTATCCCCCTTGACCCACATCAAAATTAGCATTGCTTTCTGGAGACCATTCTGGTGATATGTATGAAAACCTTAAACATATATACCCCTTTAACCCAGAAAATCCACTTCTAAGAATTTACCCTAAGGAGTCAGCATACTGGTATTTGCTTCTAAGGATGCTAGTTGTAATGTTAACTTGTGACAATAAATATTTGTATTTATGGAATAGAAAAAGGATTCAAAGGATATGTATCAAAATGTTGTCTCTGGGTGATAAGATGGTATAATTTTCTTTTTATGATTCTTTACATCCTGTCATGAACTAGCTTTAGTTTTATAATCAGGCAATAATAAATAGCAATTTCAGTAGAGTCTGTTAAATTTGATAAAACTTGACATAATCACCAACTTTCTTCCAGTTTTAATTATATATACATAATCTCTTCAGCTGATTTTGTCAAACCTGCAAAGAATTCTAGGATTACTCATTGGAAAAAAAGAGTATAGAAAGCATATGATTTTTAATTTCACTGCTCAAAATTAATAAATATGGTAGAATTGAGGAGAAATATCTGAATATAGTTCCTACTTATGCTTTTTTTAAAAAAAATTTTTTTGTAGTTGTAGATGGACAGAATGCCTTTATTTTATTTGTTTATTTTTGTGTGGTACCTCACACATGCTAGGTAAGCACTCTGCCACTGAGCTATAGCCTCAGCCCCTCTTACTTATGCTTTTGAAAATAGGCAGTTTTTTTCTTACTGAGTTATTGATACTGAGAGAACTGTCTGAAATTTTTTATTGAATAGGAATTACACTTGTAAATAGTTATCATCTGATTACCTTTGTCAAAGTGTGCTTTTTTTTTTTTTTTTGGTACCGGTGATTGAACTCAGGGGCACTCGACCACTGGGCCACATCCCCAGCCCTTTTTTGTATTTTATTAGAGAAAGGGTCTCACTGAGTTGCTAAGTGCCTAACTATTGCTGAGGCTGGCTTTGAACTTGCTATCCTCCTGTCTCAGCCTCCCAAGTGCTGGGATTACAGGCGTGCACTACCGCACCTGGCTCAAAGTGTGCTTTATGTGTATAATCTGTTATGTATGTCCAGTGGTTCCAAAAATAGTTTTCTAAATTTAACTTCTAAATTTGATGAACTTATAATTTAGTGGTTAAATTTTATATATGAGAATATTTGTAGTTCAGTTTTTCTCTTGTTATCAAAAGCTAATTTTGTTTCAGCTGTAGGATTTCTGATTTCTCTTGGACAATGATTAAAACTAACATAGAAAAAAAAACAAAATTCTTCACTTACAGAATTGATGACCAGAAAGCCCATAAATTAGCAGTTTGTATAGAAAGTGTTTTAACATACCATGCTTCAGTGTGATATGCTCATATTTGTAATATTTTTAAAATACCAAATTAGTCCAGTAGGAAAGCCTGAAGGACTTATCCAAATATATCAGTATAAAATTAATGAAATACATATTTTTGATATCAGTGTTTTCCTCTTGCCCCATGACCTGGCTTGAGATCACATGTCTCTACTAATATTGATGGATTTCTGTCTTAGTATTTGTCTCAATTTTGGATCTTATAGTAACTGGCTAGATCAAATCTTAAGAAGAATTTATTTAATCCTATTCAAAAGGTTAAAATTTTATATTTTTAAAGAGCTAATTTTTGGGTCACTAAGCAGGAGTTGACAAGCCCCAAATGCCTTTAGGGGCCAGGTGCGCATTGTCAGTAAGAGAGGTGTCCTCTATGAGTGACCATGGTAAACTGAATAGCATTGGCTCCATATGAAAGGGACTGCTGTCCCTGGACACCAGCCAGTTGTTACAGAGTAGGGGAAAGTGCTCAGTGCCGTCATGTCTGATTTTGAGGAATAAAAGTGGGATAAAGTTGGGGGTGTGCAACTGGATTCAGATTATTTTGTTTAGTATCATTATCTTTAAGTTATCTTGTTTATTAAGAATTAAAAATTATTATTGGACCAAAATAAAAATCTGTAGGCTTCTAGTTTGCAGTTTATTGGCCCTAAAGGCTTATAACAGATTTTTAAATTTTGAAGTTAAAAAGTTTTTATATAGTTAATGAAGAAATATTTAGCTTTAGCTAGGGATAGCATGGGAAGCCTCTCTAAAGAGGTAACATGTGATCTGAAACTGAGTAAGAAAGAGGAGTCACCTGTGCAGAAATCTAAACGATTCAGAAGGATCAACAAGTGCAAGAACTCTCAGAAATAGGAGCTAGTAGTAGTCTGTATGTACCTAATACATACCACTTGTCTTCTACATTCATACCTTACTTTTTCTTTTGAAAGTGTGGGACTGATACCCTAGAGCAATAGTTTTCAAAGTATTTGTTAATAGAATCCCTTTACACTCATAAAGCATTACTGAGATCCACAAAGAGCTTTTATTTATATGGACTATAAACTATATTTAATATATTAAAATTTTTAATGGATAAATTTGAAAACTATGTACTTATTTTTTAAAATAACAAATCCATAATTTATTGACATAAAAATATTTTTGTGAGAATAATTATTTTCCAAAACAAAAACCAGTTTTGTGAGAATAGTAGCATTATTTAACATTGTTGCAAATCTCTTTAATATATGGCTTGATTCTCACATCAACTTTTGTATCACCATATCTGTAGTAACATGTTATTTTGATTATCAAGTATATGAAGAAAACCCAGTTTCACACAGATGCATAGTTTGAAAAGAGAGGAGTATTTTTAAAGGCTATCTAGATAAATGAGTGACTTAAGAACTTATGTGTTGGTCTTTTGGAAAATATTGGTTCACTGTGTTATATTGGTGTCCAAATGTTGACTTATTCCTTTGTATATATCAAAGGACATATTTGTTAATATCACCTCCAATTTCATCAGGAAAGGCTTTAAGTATTAAGCTTTCAAACTGTGACAAAAACAAATTTTCTAGAATTCTATAACTGCTTAAAAACTCAAGTATTATAATTAATAAAAAATACTTTGTTATTTTCCTTGAGGTTACAAAATCATTATATTCGTATTTCAAGAAAATGTCTGCCAAATAGCCCACTGTGAATAACCATGGTATTACTTGAAGAACCAACCAGTTTATGTCCTAACCCAGTTGTACTGGTACTTTATGTGAAGTACATCACTGTGTACTGTATGTGTGTTTTCCAGTTTGCTGAAGACTGTTAAAAAAACATGTACCCAATGGTTGAGATTAGTAAAATTAGTAATTTTCAGTGTTTTATTAAGAACATTAAATACAAATGGCTTTCTTTTCATTTTTTATGTGAGTATATAATAGTGAAGAATACAGTGACTGCTAATACGTTTAGAGGCCACTGCCTTGAGAGAGTTTTTACTCCTCATTCATTGCTTTTGTACCATAGGTGAACATGCCAATACCGTTGTTTCATAATACACCATGAGATTAAATAAACATTACTCACTGTGAAAATTTCTTCACAAATAGTATTTCTTGTTAAGAATCGACATAAAAGAAGACACTCTATGATTGGGTGGTACTGATACAATTATAAGCACAACAAAACATCTGGTCACAGCTGTAGGTTTGTCCACTTGTAAGGCAAAAATAAAATTCTGCAGATGAGCTACTAATTTGTTCTTCATATATGCAGCCAAATCTCTGACAAGTTACTCTTTTGTGTGTGTGTGTGTGTTGCTGGGAATTGAACCCAGGGCCTTGTGCATGCAAGACAAGCACTCTACCAACTGAGCCCTGTTATATCCCCAGCCCCAACAAGTTACTCTTGTCTGAAAGTGTCAGTGCCTTGATATCCTTCGCTGACTTCAGCAGGCATTCAGTATTGACAATTGCACGAGTCTCATCTAGTGTGTGTGCTTCTCCAGCCTGACTTGGTTTCATGTATTTCTAGGTTAAAAAGCTATAAACAGCAGTTTATTTCTTTTAAAGAGCACAACATGCCTGTACTTAAAATACTCAGTCCTATTTACATTCTGAGTTTTCAATCTCTTCAAAATGAAGCTACAACTTAACTGGTACCATAATACATTTTGAAAATGTTTTGTTACATAAAGCACAATAAGATAACTTATTTTTTAAAATATGTTTTTAGTTGTTGGTAGACCTTTATTTTATTTATTTATTTGTATGCGGTACTGAGAATCGAACTCAGCGCCTCACACATGCCAAGCAAGTGCACTACCACTGAGCCACAGCCACAGCCCCAAGTTAACTTATTAACATCTATAAAACCAAAGAATAGCTTCAGTCATGTTTTTTCCTTATTTATAGTTTTGCTATTTCTTTAAAATAGATTCCTCCCTTCTGTGAGTTAGAGAATTCTCTCATAAGTCAGGTTCATCCTTTTCGGCGTCTCCAAATTCATGTAGTACAGCTATGGGCTGAGAAAGCTGTTCTTATCCTGTATGTCAAACTAATAGTTCACCCTTAAGTATAAGAAAAATTATTTGCAGATAAAACTTTCTTTTATTTTAAAATAAAATATTGTTAAAGTCTAAAACAAAATAGTTTTAGATAAAATTTTAGAAAAATAAAATTTTTACTGTAAGGCAAGACAAAGTATACTTGATATGTTTCTGTGTAAACATAAGGAAAACATCAAGATTTCAAAATAATAATTTATTGGTTGATAATAAGTTTTAAAAGATTGTAATAGGTATCATCTAAGATAATAAGTATTGTAGAGGAATTGAGAGCAAACTGAATTAATCTCATATTTATACACTAAGTCTTCAACTTTAGAAATTTTTAGCGGCCAGGCATACTACTCAGTGATAGAGTGCTTACCTAGCATGTACAAAGTCTGAGGCTGAATCCCCAACACTTCAAAAAACAAGGAGAAATTTCTAGAAGACACAAGAATACAAAGTACACATATTAGCTTTTCAGAGATGATGTCATCCTGTATCATGTAGCTTGTGGAAAACTCTGCTGTTTAGTTGTAAGAGAAACTGAAAACAACAGGTAATTTTTTATTTTTTTATTTTTATTTTTGGTGGTGCTGGGATTTGAACCCAGGGCCTTGTGCATACAAGGCAAGCACACTGCCAACTGAGCTATATTCCCAGCCCCGCAGATAATGTCTTAATGGTAGGAAATATTTAGATTTCCATTGAACTCCAGAGTGAAAGTATTCCATGTTTTATATATCACTTATGACTTAATAAGCTAGTTTTGATAATACTGTATCATTTTTCTTCCATAATATATAGTATTTTATGCCAGCTATTTATGTTATTAATCTTGCAACATTCATTGATGTTTCTATTATAGTAGAATCAAAAGCAGCACAGCATCTTGGGAAAATATACATGTTGAAAACATGGCAAACTTTAAGTAGTGTTATTATGATTCTATCCATATTTCCAGCATTTCTTCTACTTCATACCTGTTCTTTTTCTGAAATTTATGTTAGAATTAATTTGATTGCTTATATAATCAGAGCTTGTGTGTTAAAAGTTTTTCTTAATTGAAAGTATATCTTCAAACATCATATTCGGTAATAGTGACTGATTGTTTTAGATACTGTCACTAAGTGATATAAATTGCAAGAAAATTTACGAATCAGGCATCTTTCCTTGAATACTACATGAGAAAAGTGTTCACATAAGCCTATCTGGTGGTTAGAGTTTTCGTTTTAATTGTGTTTCTTACCCTACCTCCCAGCATCTGATCCTTGGAATATTAGTCATGATTTAGAGTATTGTCCTAAATAATCAGGACAGGAAAACTGTCCTATATTCGCTTGTCAAGTCTTTAGAAAATTTAAGCAAATTTAATTTTTTGCCCTTAAAGTTTTATTGCTGTTTTCTCTTTCTAAAGGGATTTTGCTGTAGGAATCTGTAACAAAATCAGTGAAATGATTCAAGGTAAGTATGCTTCATTTAGTAATATGACCTGTCAATGGGATTTGTATTAATAATAGTTAATATTTATTATGCATCTCTGATATGCCAGAACTCTGTGAGGTGCTTTGGGTATAGAAATGAACAAACTAAAGCCCTTGCCCTCATGTAATCTACATTCTAGTTAGGGGGTGGAGGAGTCAATAGAGAAATACATATGCAACATATCAGGTGCTATGAACAAAAATAAGATAAGAAGGAAAGAGAGTCCCAAGAGTAGATGGCAGTGTTGGAGGAGGACTTTTGTATTTTATGTATGTCAATAGGGGAAGCCATCAATGAAGTAAGACATGGAGGGAAAGGAGTAAGGCATGTAGGGGAAAAACATTCTGATTTGGGGGAGAATAATGTTGTTTGGAGCTCTGGGGCTCTCTCTGGTGATGTCCCTCCAGTATCTTCAATTTGCAACTAGAATCAAATCCAAATTGCCCACCTCAGCCTACAAAGCCCTAGTTTTCAGTTTTACCTGCTAAATGATGCCTCATATGTTTTAACCCCATTTATGTACATAACATTTGTTAAAGGCAGCTCTGGGTCTGCAGCATTGCACAATTTTACAGAACACCACCTTCTTTGTATTCTTGTAAATGGTGTTCCAGTGAATTGTGCAATTTGGTGGCCTTTCTTTACTGCCAGGAAGTTTGGGGTCCAAGATAAGGAAACGGCAGAGAAGTTTTAGACAGAGTATCTGACATTTAATTTTAAGCTATTTGTGAAATGCAGTGTTGGATTCATACCAACAGTTATTTCACAATGGGAAATCCAATGATCTGCAGTGTGTAAATTAGCTCTTGGCATGTTTGTAGTACATTATGATTGAAAAATTTTTGTTCTTCATTGTCACAAAGCAATGCTATAAAAGAAAAGATGTTTTTATGTGTATTTGTTTAGCTTCAGTGTTAGTTAAAGATATATTGGGAGCCAGATGCGGTGGCACATGCCTGTAATCCCAACAACTCAAGAAAATGAGGCAAGAGGATTACGAGTTCAAAGCCATCCTCAGCAGTTTAGTGAGTCTGTACCAACTCAGTGAGATCCTGTCTGTAAATAAAATATTAAAAAAAGGGCTAGGGATGTGTCTGAGTGGTTAAGTGTCCCTGGGTTCAATCCCGGATACCAAAAAAAAGATGCATTGGAGTTATTTCTCATGGAATTGCAGCTGTATATGCAGTAAAGAAGACATTGCTATGCAGATAAAGTTCAGAGAACTTCACAACTTTTTTATACAGTGTATTCACATACTGATCTTGATGAAGTCATTGAAGGAATAATTCAAGTTGTTAGTATAATCTTATTGTAGCCATTGAGGGTATGTATATGTACACATATATATGTGTGTATAATCATATGAATATGAGAAGAAATAGGCAGCAAACATGACTGCTTTCAACTGTGCCTGTTAAAGGCATTTTCTACTAGCATATAATTTTATGTGATTGAAAAGTTAATGTTAAGATAAATAATTTTGGAAAAAACTATTGAACTTATTGATTAGTTGTAGTATAATTACCTTTAATTTTGTAAACACTAATAATGTATTAGTGTTTTTAAGTGGACATTTTGCTAATTGAGTCAGACCTTTTAAATCTGAATTGTTATTAAGGATGGTGATCAGAAACCTCTGAGCATTTTTTTTTATATCTAGGTTTAGCTACACCAGTGGACTTGAAACTGAAGTTGATCCCCATCTTACAGCATATGCACCATGATGCAATCCTGGCTTCCAGTGCTCGTCAGCTTTTACAACAGCTGGTCACGTCCTATCCTTCCACCAAAATGGTGATTGTTTCTTTGCACACTTTTACTCTGCTTGCAGCTTCATCTTTGGTTGATACACCTAAACAGGTAATTTTTTTTTATTAAACTGCCTATTCTTTAGTGAACTTGCATGTTAAATATATGATTTTAAAAAACAAGCAGGTGGGCTGGGGTTGTGGCTCAGTGGTGGAGCGCTTGCCTGGCGCGTGCACGGCCCGGGTTCGATCCTCAGCACCATGTAGAGATAGACGCATTGTGTACAACTAAAGCAAATAGATGGATATTTTGGGGGGGAAAAAAAAAAAAGCAGGTAACCCATAAGTTTTGATAACAAAGTCAATTTATCTGATAATGATCAGTTGAATTTTCTTTTTCCTCTCTGTATTCATGGTACTAATTTTGGGGAACCCTGTAGGAAAATGGAGTGTCAGGGAGTACATGGCAACATGTGAAGTTGGCAGTAGAGAAAGGATTGAGTGTTAAATCTCTGACCCTATGCTAGAACTGTATAGGTTAAATGGTAGTATTTTTTATACAAATATGGGCCCATAGCTACAAGTGAGAGGGCTCTGATTTGACATGAGTCTTGTCTCAAATATAAAAGTTTCACTAAATAGCACCGCATCTCAAATGATAATTTCAGTGACAATGTTTTTCATGGAGTGACTTTACTTCCTTTATAGATTCAGCTTCTATTGCAGTATTTGAAGAATGATCCCAGGAAAGCAGTAAAGAGGCTTGCTATTCAAGATCTGAAATTACTTGCCAATAAAACACCACATACTTGGAGTAGGGAGAATATCCAGGTATACAGAACTTTGAACATCAGTATTTTATATAAAAATATAGTATAATATTATGATAGGATAAATTGTTTTGCATCACAATATTATATTGTCTTTGTCATTTTCTAAGTGGTTGATTATGAAAAACTTCTAATAGAGCATTGTAATATTTGGCAGAAGTTATATTATAAATGGCAGAATATATGAAACTCATCTTTCAGTGTTTAAGTTTGTTTAAAGTGAATGAGACTTGTCTCTCAGTTTCTTAATTTTCCTGTAGCCTCACTGAGGCTAATTCAGAAACTCAATTTAATTATTTTTCTGCTGTCTCCTTTAGTCTGTATAGGGAGAATAATTTTAAGTGTTGGCTGACTATGATTTATCATGGGGATGATGCTAAATGGGTAAATTGGCAAAGTACATTTCTCCCTTTTAGGAAGAGAAAAAGATGTTCTTTTTCTTTTCTTTTTGTACCAGGGATTGAACCCAGGGGTGCTTTACCACTGAACCACATAGCCAGCCCTTTTTATTTTTTATTCTGGGACAGGGTTTTGCAGGGCCTATCCAAGCTGCTGGGAGTATAGGCATGCACCACCACACCTGGCACAAAAGATGTTCTTGAGTTTTTTTTAGTAAACACAAGCAGATCTCCCTCTAAGCTGTTGAGGTGACATCTTTTAAGCCATTTCTTAGGTTAAATTAATATTCTATATTTATTTATTTTTTTAAATAGAAAATTTGTTTACTCATTACAGGTAACAGATATACTATTTCCTAAATAAAACTATTCAAAGTGAAATTATTAGAATTTGGCCTTTATCTTTATGGGTTAAATTTTTACCTCTTGTCATCATCTCAGATCCAGTGTAACAAAAATCTTTGAATTTCCAATAATGAAAAGTAAGCTGCTATTTTTCTGTTTGTATGCTTGTAATTTTCTAAACATGTTGCACTTTATATTATGATTTAATAGTCCCAAATATCCCAAGAGATAAGGGCAATTGTTAGTATTTGCATTTAATAGATAAGCAATTAGGGTACAGAGAGACTTAATATGCTTATGAGTGCTTCTTAAGAGAACTTAATTAAGCATTAATTAAGAG
The DNA here is from genome assembly GCA_025594165.1 of Tamias sibiricus. Classification (NCBI taxonomy): domain Eukaryota; kingdom Metazoa; phylum Chordata; class Mammalia; order Rodentia; family Sciuridae; genus Tamias; species Tamias sibiricus. The sequence continues at coordinate 44,542,333 of CM046669.1, read as the reverse complement.
AGCTTCTGTCCTGTGATCCCTTATTTAGTGCTTTTCCTCCCAAACAATACTGTGTTTCCAAGAAGAGAATATGCCAAATTACTTTAGTCGTTTAAAGGAACTTGTACACAAAACCAAAATTATAGTTAGGAAGATTGATGAGATGTGCTATCTTATTCCTTCTCAGTTTTTTCCCCTTATTATTAGATAATTCATGTATACAGAAAAGTATATAAAATGTATATTAAATAGTTTAAATAATCATCTTAAATGAAAACATACAGCCACCATCTGGCTAGAAATAGAACATTGCACGTCATAGACCCTCATCTCTTTTCCTCTCCTGGCTCTTCCTAATTAGAACTTTACACCTACCCAAAGGAAACTACGGTGTTGATTTTTGTGGTAAACATCTTTGTTCTTCTTCATTGTTTTACCTTTATGTATGTCTCCCTAAAGAATATTGGTTTTGCTTTTTCTGTTCAACATTATGCTGACTAGAGTTTTCCCCCATTAATTACTATATTGGATCCCACTAGTGTATTTGCTCCTAATGGGTTATTTTCAACATGGGACTGTTGCAAACAATGGTGCCATGAGCACTCTTCTGTTTCTCTCCTGATATATATGTGCAAATCTCTCAATAGTCTACACCTAGGAATGAAAGTTCTAACTTTTCAAGCTGGGCACAGTGGCACATTTCTGTAGCCCCAGCAGCTCAGGAGGCAGAGGTGGGAGAATTGCTTGCACCTAGGAATTCAAGACCAGCCTGGACAAAATAGTGAGACTTCATCTTAAAAAAAGAAAGAAAGAAAGAAAAGAAAAGAATATGTGTGTTTTTAACTTTTTTCAAAGTAATTAAACCAATTTACATTTCTACTATGAGAGTGCCCATTATCTATAGCCTTGCCAACTATACAAATGTAAAATTATCAGAATTTTAACTTTTTGCCAATTTAGAAATAGTTTTATTTGTAATTCCTTAATTAAAAAGTTGTATATGTTTATTGACCATTTGGATTTCCTTTTTTTTTTTTTTTTTATTGCACATCACTCCTTTATTATACTGATCTGGAAAAAAGATTTAGTACAGTTATGCTTAAAATGAGTACTAGGCCTTTGTGGCAGGGCCAAGCAACTGGAACGTGACTCAGAAATCAGACACAGTAAAAGACACACTTGGACATGATCAAGAGGCATTTCACTGCCACAAAACAAGGCAGAGCATTCTCTAAGATACATAGTGAGATACACTCCTGCACTTTAAAGGCCAAAGAGCTTATCCCATATTGGTGTGAGGAATGGCTTAGTTTCTGGTGACAACATGTGGGACTATCCACGAGAATCCCCAGAAGGGTTTTGTTTATTATTTACTTGCATGTGTATTTTTTCTTTTTGTGAAAGTAAATGTAACAAACTTAATTCAGGGTTGATCCCAACCTTCTGGAGCCAGCTCCTCTGGGGTCAGGGAGTAAATCAAGATATATTTACTTGATTTAAGTTGTTTTTCTTAAATCACCATGCAGGTTACATTCATATTCCACTGGAATGACAAGAGCCCCCTGCCATCCACCTTCCCAGTGACCCAACTACAGAAGAGTGCAGAACTGGCTCTTAGAAACACAAATAGGCTTTCTTCTCTAACTTCTTCTCATTGGTCATGCCTTGGCACTGTTCTTCCTATCTCCTTCTCAAGCAGGTCCTTAAACAGTCACTAAGAAAAAAACAGATTACCTCAACTCTTCTGGACATGAGGAGCCTTCCCTGGGCTTGGACTGAGAACCAGTGCCCCACAGTTGCTATTCTGACTAGAATCTACAAAGGTAGTGGGTGCATGAGACAAAATGCTAAATTAAAATGGGAGCTACTGGTCCCCATCTGTAGCTACAACTTAAGATGCCTACAGATGTGGTCAGTATGGTGGTGCAGGAGAGGTGCAAATGAATGGATGGGCAGGGTGTTCCTTGGTATAGTAGTCCACAATTTTGCCTTTATTTCTTTGCCTTGCCCTGTGCAGCCACAGCTTCCATTGCTTTATGAACGGTCTCTTCATCCCCCAGGAACTGCATGGGCTTGATGGGCTTCAAGTTCTTGTCCAATTCTTAGACAATGGGAATACCAGTTGGCAGGTTCAGCTCCATTATGGCTTCTTCAGAGAGACCCTCCAGATGCTTGACAATGCCCCTAAGGCTGTTGCTGTGGGCTACAATCAGAACCTGTTTCCCCTCCTTTATCTGGGGGACGATTTCTTCATTCCAGAAGGGCAGAGCTCTGGCAATGGTGTCCTTCAGACTCTCACAGGAGGGCAGCTGATCCTCAGTGAGGTCTATATACCTACGATCCTTACTAATATTGCTGTAGAAGGGGTGATCAGGCTCCATTGGAGGTGGCGGGACATCATAGGAGCGCCTCCATATCTTTACCTGGGCCTCACCATGCTTAGCAGCAGTTTCTGCTTTATTGAGGCCAGTCAGACCCCCATAGTGCTGTTCATTGAGGCACCAAGTCCTCACCACTGGCAGCCACATCTGGTCAATGGCATCCGGCACTGTCCAGAGGGTTCAGATTGCTCTTCTCTGCACCGAGGTGAAACAGACGTCAAATTCATAGCCTGCATCTCGCAGAGCCTGCCCGCCGTGCTTCGCCTCCTCGTGGCCCGCCAGGCACAGGTCGGCGCCATACCAGCCGCTGAAGCGGTTGTCCAGGTTCCAGGCACTCTCAAGAAGATTTGCCTTTGCTTCTGCTAGGCAGAGAAGTGAAATTGGTGGTAAATGCTGTGGAGAAAAATAAAGACAAGGTAGAGGATTAGTGAGGGTGGAAGATGGAAGTTGTAATTTTAAATAGGTGGTAAGGGAAGCCCTCACTAAAAAGTTGACATTTGAACAGGCACCCGAAGGAAGAAATTCCAACATTGAAGGCCTCTTAAAGAAGACCCGTACCAGCAGAAATAGCAGGAAAGAAAGGCCCTAAAGTAGGAGCATTCATGGGTGTGAGGTCAGTGTGACTGTAAATTAGGAGAAATTAATAGATGTTCTCAGGTAGGTAGTTGGGGAGAAGAGCATTATGCGTGTGATGGATTGCCATTGGAAGATTTTGAGCAGAGAACATTATCTGACTTGAAGTTTTAAAAGAATCTCTGGCTTAGCTATATAGAAACTAAATTGTAGTGGTGTTAAGACAAATAGGGAATATTTAGTAAATGTAAATAATACATAGAAAATACTGTGGTGGGCTAGGGTTGTGGCTCAGCGGCAGAGCACTCGCCCCGCACGTGCGCAGCCCGGGTTCGATCCTCAGCACCATGTAAACATAAATCATTGCATTGTGTACAACTAAAGTAAATAAATAAATATTAAAAAAAAAAAAAAGAAAATACTGTGGTTACCTAAATTAGGCTGGTAGTGGGGGCTGTAGTGTGAAGTGATAAAATTATGGATGAATTTTAAAGTCAGAACTGATGGATTTGCTGACATATGTATAGTATAAGAGAAAGAAAAGTGGCTCTAAGGTTTTTGCCTTCAATAAATGAAATCACCATAAACTTGAACAGGAAAGACACTGGGAGTCTCATTTCTTAAAGAGAAAATAAAAAATTCACTTAAAATTGTTCATATAAGGTATAGGGTATAAGATACCCAAATGGAGATGTCAAAGATATGACTCTGGGGTTGAGTTGACAGATATAACTAAAGTAATAAATGTGACGCTCATCAGTTTATGGATGATATTTAAAGCCATGAGACTGACTAACTCCCCTGGGGAGAGAATATGGCTAGAGGAGATTTAGGGAATGATGATATGAGAAAGAACCAGCAAAGAAGAACCAGTGATAAGTAAGTCAGTACTGTTATTTTATATTTATTATAAGTAAGTACTATTTATTATAAGTAAGTGCTATTATTTTATAGGGAGAAGACCTTGATCAATTATATAAGATACTGTAACTATTTTCTTCTAAGATGAGAACTGATAGTTTCCCTTGCATGTAGCAACATAAGGTCATTGATGACCGTTAGAGAACAGTTTTAGTGGAGCATTCTGGGGAAAAGGTTGATTCTGGAGAAAAACAGGAAATTTAAGACAGTCAATGTAGACAACCTTTTAAAAGGAGTTCTGCTCTAAAAGGGCAGAGGAATGAGATGGTACTGCTAAAGGATATGTTGTTTGTTTGCTGTTTGTTTTTAGCCTGGAAAGAGTACAACCTGTTTTATATTGATGGGAATTACTGGCTGTGGTAGGGGTGTGTAGGGAGGGGTGAGTATAAGAGCAATATCCTTGAGTAGATGAGATTGGATAGGGCCCAATGTACAGGTGGGTAGGCTCTGTTTACTTCACATAGGAACAGGAAGGAAGACAAAATATGGGCACTAATGTAGGTGGGTAGGTAGGTGTGATAAGAGTTTATAGAAAATCTCTTAAAATTCCTTTTGTTTTTATAATTTGTATGTAATTAGGACAGATGGTCATTAGTGTGAATGAGAATGGGGGGAGTGAATGAGAATGGGGGAGTGAAGACAAATGTTTGAGGAAATAAATGCAAATAAATGCACAAAAAGGATTGTCAGGTAATTAAGATTTGAGTAAAACATATATGTAGTGTGTGGCAAATACAAATAAGTGATTTTTTAAAAGGGCAACTTTAAAAAATTGCATTAAATTACATTAATTTTCCTTTCTGTAAATATTAACAAATGGTAGAGTTGGGATTCTACTATCTTTTTTAAAATTATTTTTTATTCTAAGATATTATAAATGACAGCAGAATGTATTACATTTCATATTACACATATAGAGCACTTTTTTACAAATCTCTGGTTGTATGCAAAGTATATTCACACCATTCGTGACTTCATACATGCACTTAGGGTAATGATATCCATCTCATTCTACCATCTTTTTTTTTTTTTTTTCCTTCACCCTTTTGCCCCCTCCCTTCCCCTCCCTCCCCATTGGCCATTCTAATATTCCTCTAATCCTCCTATGCTCCCCATCCCAACCCGACTGTGAATTGACCTCCTTATATCAGAGAAAACATTTGGCATTTGGCTTTTTGGGATTGGCTAACTTCACTTAGCATTATATTCTCTAACTCCATCCATTTTCCTGCAAATGCCATGATTTTATTCTGTCTTATTGCTGAGTAATATTCCATTGTGTGTATATACCACATATTCTTTATCCATTCATCTACTGAAGGGCATCTAGGTTGGTTCCACAGTTTAGCTATTGTGAATTGTGCTGCTATAAACATTGATGTGGCTGTGTCCCTGTAGTATTCTGTTTTCAGGTCTTTTGGGTAAAGACCAAGGAGTGGGATAGCTGGGTCATATGGTGGTTCCATTCCAAGTTTTCCAAGGTATCTCCATAGGGCTTTCCATATTGGCTGCACCATTTTGCAGTCCCACCAACAATGTATGAGTGTGCCTTTTTCTCCACATCCTCTCCAACATTTATTGTTGTTTGTGTTCTTAATAGCTGCCAATCTGACTGGTGTGAGATGAAATCTTAGAGTGGTTTTGATTTGCATTTCTCTAATTGCCAGAGAGGTTGAGCATTTTTTCATGTATTTATTGATTGATTGTATATCTTCTTCTGAGAAGTGTCTGTTCAGTTCCTTGGCCCATTTATTGATTGGGTTATTTGTTTCTTTGGTGTTATGATTTTTGAGTTCTTTATATATTCTAGAGATTAGTGCTCTATCTGACGTGCATGTGGTAAAAATTTGTTCCCAATTAGTAGGCTCTCTGTTCACCTCACTGATTGTTTCTTTTGCTGAGAAGAAGCTCGAGTTCAAAGCCAGCCTCAGCAATGGTGAGGCACTTAGCAACTCAATGAGACCCTGTCTCTAAATAAAATACAAAAAAGGTCTGGGGATGTGACCCAGTGGTCGAGTGCCCCTGAGTTCAATCCCTGGTACCACAAAAAAAAAAAAAAAAGGCTAAGCAAATCTACTATCTTTTTTTGTTTGTTTGTTTAAATATTTTTTTAGTTGTGGAGTGACACAGTGCCTTTATTTTTTTTATTTATTTTTATGTGTTGCTGAGGATCAAACTCAGTGCCTCACACGCATGAGGCAAGAGCTCTGCTACTGAACCACACCGCTCTACTATCTTAATATAAATTGGGAGTTTTCTCTTTTCATGTTCTGGAATGGTTGAGAACTTTAACCATTAAGTTAAGTTGGTTAAGTTTTCTATTTCCTGAAGGTACAGCTTAAAAAATGCCATAAATCCATCTGAATCTGGATTTTTTTTTTCTAGTGATAATGTTTTAAGAACATTTCCAATTACTGGATGGTCATTGCTGTTATCTGTTTTCTACTTCTTCTTGAATTCATTTTGACAATTCATTTTGCATGTAATTCATTTCTCAAATTCATTAACATCAATATGAAGAATATTTTTAAAATTTTAATATTTTTGTGATTGATATTTTACCTTTAGTTTTCTTAATATTGTATATTTGTGTATGTATTTCCCCTTTTTTTTTTTTGGTACCGGGGATTGAACTCAGGGGCACTCGACCACTGGGCCACATCCCCAGCCCTTTTTTTGTATTTTATTAGAAGCAAGGTCTCACTGAGTTACTAAGTGCTTCGCCATTGCTGAGGCTGGCTTTGAATTCGCAGTCCTCCTGCCTCAGCCTCCCAAGTGCTGGGATTACAGGCGTGCACCACCGCGCCTGGCTCGACCCTTTCTTTTTTTCCTTTTTTGATTGAACCCAGGGCCTGCTGCATATAAGAAAATTATTTTAGCACTGAGCTACATCCCAGCCCTATCCTTTTCCTTGATTAGGCTTGCCAGAAGCTTGAATTTTTAACTTTTTTCAAATTTTTGGTACATTTATGTTTATTCTTCTTGTTTAGTAATGAAGATACTTAAAGCTATTAATTTTCCTGTTAGTACAGATTGACTACATTCCATATATTATGTCTTATAATATTCTCATTGCCATTAGGTTGAAATGCATTTTAAAAGTAAGATTTACTGGGGTATGATTTTTTTTTGAATTGTAGATGAACACAATACCTTTATTTTATTTACTTACTTTTACGTGGTGCTGAAGATCGAACTCATTGCCTCACATGGGCTAGGCAGGTGCTATACCACTGAGCCACAACCTCAGCCCCTATTGTGGCATAATTTATTTACAGAAAGCTTTCTAGATATACAGCTTGATGAGTTGTTACAATATATATAGTTGTGTAAGTATTACCACAAATTGAGTTATTAAATATTCTCCTCACTCCAAAAAGTTCCTTTAGAGTCCTGTGTAGTCAATCTTTCCCCCAACCCCTGACAACCACTAATCTAGCATCTACCCTCATAATTTGGCTTTTCCAGAATATAAATGATCATAAGGACTGTAGCCTTTTAAATATGACTTCTTTTACTTAGCATAATGCTTTTGGTATTCATCTATGTTGTGTGTAGCAGTAGTTCGTTCCTTTTCATTGTTGAGTAGTATTCCAGTGTATGACCATGTAACAGTTTGTTTATAGAGTTACAAGTTGATAGATATTTTGGTTGTTTCCATAGTTTTGTCTGTTATGAATAAGGCTGTTATCCTTCATGCCTTTGTTATATCTCTTGGGTAAATACCGAAAGTGGAATTGCTTGGTTGTGTGATAAGTATATGTTTAACTTTATAAGAGGTACTACTTTAGTCCCTTTTGTGCTGCTTATAAACAGAATACCACAAACTAAGTAATGTATTAACAATAAATAGAAATTTTACTTTTTTTAGTTGGGGAAACCAGGAAGCAAGATCAGGTGGCTGGCATCGAGTAAGGGCTTTCTTGCTACATCATTGCATGGCAGCAGGTCAAAGAAAGGGCTAGAGAAAGAGGCAAAAAAGGACAAATTTGTTATTTTATTAGGAATTCACTCCTGATGACAGCGTTAACCCACTTATGAGAGCAGAGCACTCATGGCCTAATCAATTCTTAAAGGTTCTGCTTCTTAATACCATTACCATGGCAGTTAAAATTAAGCATGAGTGTGTGAGGGGACAGTCTAATCGTAGCATCGCCAAACTCTTTTTCAAAATGGCTATTACCCGCCAACAATAAGAATTATAATTTTGTATCCTTGCCAGCACTTTGTTTTTGTGTGGTTTTTTTAAGCTTTTCTAATAGGTGTGTAGTGATGACTCATTTTGTTTTCAATTTACATTTCCCTGTGACTAATTATGTTGAATTTCTTGTAGCATTATTTGTCACCCATATCTCCTCTTATTTTTTATTCATTTTGTTTTTTATCTTTTTATTGAATTCTTTATGTATTCTGGATATAAATCTTTTATCAGGAGTATATTTTGCAAATATTTCCTCCCGGCATGTGCCTTTGATATAATGTCTTTTAGAAGAGTAGAAGTTTTTGATTTTGATGAAATGCAGTTTATCAGGTTTTTTCTTTTATAAATTTAGTATTTAGATCTTTGTAACCCATATTAAGGTGACTTTTGCATATGGTACAAAGTAGGGATTGAGGTACATTTGGATAACAAAATGTTTCAGCACAATTTGTAGAAAAAACTATCTTTCTTAGCATCTTTGTTGAAAATTAGTTCACCAATTCTAGTAGAACTACTGCTGGATTCTATTCTATTTCATGGTCTACATATCAATCCCCAAGCAGTAGCACATTATCTTAACAACTATAGCTTTATGGTAACTCTTAGAATCAGGCAGTGTGAATCTTCTACCTTTGTACTTCTTTTTAAAAATCATTTTAGGTATTCTATGTCCTTTGCCTTTCCATGTAAAATTTAGAATAATGTGTCAATCTGTGTTTTAAAACCTTTCTGGGATTTTGATTGGTCTTTGCATCTATAGAGTAGTTTGAGGAGAATTTACATCTTAATGGTATATCTCTTGTTTCTTCAGTTTTTCATTAATGGTTTTTAGTTTGCAGCATACAAATTTTTAACATATTTTGTTAGATTTATTCCTAAATATTTTGTGGATTTTTAGTGCATTGTCAATGATTTCATTTTCTTAGTTTCCATGAGAACAATTTTTACTTTTTTCTACATTTTTTAATTGATACATTATAGTTATTAATGGGATTTGTTGTTACCTATTCACACATGCACACAATATACCAATATAATTTGGCCAGTATCACTCCCTAGCACTTCCCCCCTCCCTCCCCACCTCCTACCCTTTGGTACCTTTTCTCTACTGATCTTTTTTTTTTTTTTTTTTTTTTTTAAGTTGTTAATGGACCTTTATTTTTTATTTATTCATTTGTATGCGGTGCTGAGGATCGAATCCAGTGCCTCACACATGATAGGCAGGTGCTCTATCAGTGAGCTACAACCTCAGCCCTGCCTTTGATTTTTAATAAAATCCATGCCTTTGTTTTCCTTTTTTTCTCTTTCACATATGAGAAAACAAATGACCCTAACCTTCTGAGCTTGACTTATTTTGCTTAACATGATGTTCTTGAGTTCCATCCATTTCCTGCAAATGCCATAATTTCATTTTTCTATATAGCCAAATAAAACACCATTGTGTATTTATACCACATTTTCTTTATCCATTCATCCATTGATGGATTCCTAGCCTGGTTTCATAGTTTGTCTATTGTGAATTGTGCAGCTATAAACATGAGTATGGTTGTATCACTGTAGTAAAATGACTTTAATTCTTCGGGGTAACTACTGAGAAGTGGTATAGCTCGATCATGGTGGTTCCATGGCTAGTCTTTTGAGGAGCTTCCATAGTGGTTATACTAATTTACAGCCCCACCAACAGTATGAAAGTTTTCTTTTTCTCTACATCCTCTCTGGCATTTGTTATTGTTTGTAATCTTGATGACTACCATTCTGACTGGTGTGAGTTGAAATCTCAGTCTAGTTTTCAAGTTTTCATTTGCATTTCCCTAGTTGCTAATGATGTTTAACATTTTTTCATTTACTTTTTGGCCATTTGTATTTCTTTTCTTTTTTCTTTTCTTTTTTTTTTTTTTTTTTTCTTTTTTTTTTTTTTTTGAGAAGTATCTGTTTAATTCATTTCCCCATTTATTGAGTTTTTTGATATTTTGGTATAGAGGGTTTTGGGCTCTTTATGTATTTTAGATACTAATCCTCTGTCAGAAGGGTAGCTAGCAAAGATTTTTCTTCCATTCTGTTGAGTTCTCTCCATATTCCTAATTGTTTTCTTTGCTCTGTGGAAGCTTTTTAATTTGATGTTGTCTCATTTATTAACTCTTGGCATTACTTCCTGAGGTTCAAGAGTCCTATTGAAAGTCCTTTGCTGTGCCTAAAAGCTGGAATGTTGATTCATTCTATATTTTCTTCTAGGAGTTACATTGTTTCTGTTCTGATTCCTTGGTCTTTGGTCCATTTTGGGTTGATTTTTGTGCAGGGTGAGAGATAAGGGTCTACTTTTATTCTTCAATATGTGGATAACCACTTTTCCCAGTACTATTTGTTAAAAAGGCTGGCTTTTCTCCAATGTATATTTTTGTCACAATCAGATGACTATCTGTGGGTTTGTGTCTTCTATTTTGTATTTTTGTATCATTGGTCTATGTGTCTGGTTTTTGTTTTTGTTTTTTTTTTTTTTAGTTGTTGACTGATTGTTCTTTATTTTATTTATTTATATGTGGTGCTGAGAATCAAACCCAGTTCCTCACACATGCCAGGCAAGTGTACTACTGCTGAGCCACGGCCCCAGCCCTATGTGTCTGTTTTTAATTCCAGTACCATCCAGTTTTTGTTACTATAACTCTGTAGGATAATTTGAAAACAGTTATTGTGATGCCTCTAGCATTGCTTTTCTGGCTTAGAATTGCTTTGGCTATTCTTCCAAATGAATTTTAGGATTGTTTTTGTTGATTTGTTTTGTTTTTGTTTTCTAGATCTGTGAAGAATGTCATTGTTATTTTGATGGCAACTGCGTTAAATCTGTATATTGCTTTTGGTAGTATGGCCATTTAACAATATTAATTCTGCTTATCCATGAACATCTTTTGAGGTCTTCTTCAATTTCTTCAGTGTTCTATAGTTTTCATTATAGAAGTCTTTTACTACCTTGGTTAGATTCATTCCACAAATAGGACTTTTATCAGTGTAAAACATTCCTCTGTCCTACTTAGAACTTTGTTTTCAAAATTTATATGTTATTATTATTGCCACTTATTTCTTTTTCTTTGCATGTCTCTATAGTCTTTGCCAATTTTATTTTCCTCAGCCTTTCTGTCATTTAACTTTGATCCTTATAGTTTTAGTTAGCTTCACATCTTTTGACTTAAATCCAAGTCTTTTTAAAATGTAACATATCTTATTTATATTTGTTTAACAAGTTTTCTTTCATCTTATTTTATGCTGTTTGTAATTCTTTATTTCCTTTGTTCATTGCTTTTCTCCTGTTTTGATCAAGTTTTGTTTCTTTCTTCCCCAAGTGAAAGAACACATTTTAGTATGCTAATTAAACTTACTATATTTGCTTTACCTACCTTTATATTAAGTATATTCAGCATCTCTATTAACATTAAGAATGAAAAGTTTGGTAGTTGAAATGTTACAAATTTTAGTAGGCTAAAATTCTTCTTTTTCTATTCCATTCATCTCCTTTATCCCTTGTGTCTTATTAAAACACTCTGGAATTTAGTTTCCAAATCATTTTTTATGCTGCAAGTTTCTTTTTTTATAATAAATTTTTTCATTATATTCACATTGAATTTCACGACCACATGGATGATATATTTAAATGTAATTATCTTGTTGATTTCACAGCTGAGTCTTCATTTTTTTTAATGCCACATATTCCTTTATCTTGAAAATTTTAATTCTAATTTATCTTGGGGCTTTTTTATTTGGTTATTTTTTATTGAACATTTTTTTAATGTTTGTATTATATTCAAAGAATTTTTTTCCCGTTGTAGCAGAAACACTAGTGTATTGAATTTAATTTAATGGATATAGTCAAATAACATTTTTAAAGGGGAAGTATGTTTTTTAAAATACTAAAATACCTCAAGAGAATAGTTGTAATGATTTAAGCCTTATATAGTAATAATATGTTGATTTTAAATTTGACTTTTAATTACCAAGAGTAAGTATACTTCTAGGGCTTTTCCATCCTTCCCTACCTCTTTCCTTTCTTCCTTCTTCTCAACTAATCTTTTTTTTTTTTTTACATTTCATATTATACTTGTAGAGCACATTTTTACATATCTCTGGTTGTATACAAAGTATATTCAAACCATTCGTGACTTCATACATGCACTTAGGGTAATGATATTCATCTTATTCTACCATCTTTTTTTTTTTTCTTGACCCTTTTGCCCCCTCCCTTCCCCTCTCTCCCCATTGGTTATTCTAATGTTCCTCTAATACTCCTATGCTCCCCATCCCAACCCGACTGTGAATCAGCCTCTTTATAATCAGAGAAAATATTTGGCATTTGGCTTTTTGGGATTGGAAAGACTGTCTTTTTTTTTTTTTTTTTTTTTTTTTTTTTTTTGTACCAGGGATTGAACTCAGGGGCACACGACCACTGGGCCACATCCTCAGCCCTTTTTTTTTTTTCATTATTATAGACAGGGTCTCACTGAGTTGCTAAATGCCTCACCATTGCTGAGGCTGGCTTTGAACTCCCGATCCTCCTACCTCAGCTTTCCAAGTGCTGGGATTACAGGCATGTGCCACCACGCCCCCCAACTAATCTTAATCATTGCTAATTGATTTTGAGTTTTGGTATTTAAAGATCAAATTGTGTCCATTTCATTGCTGATTTTATTGCTTAGTTTTATAAATTCCATGTGGAATCACATATCCTATTAAACAGAAGACTTTCATTCTGAGTGTTTTAAAAGCCTAAAGAAAGAAGGGGCCTAAATGAAGGCCCAGGTATTGTGTATTATTATTAACATAGTAAAAAATAGAATAATTTCATCAGAACTAAAGTATTTTTAATGTGTTTATAATTTCCTTTGGTTATTTTTTATGCCTTGCTAAAATAAGTAGTTGGTATTAGTTTGTATTATTAGTTTACAATGTTCTGATTGCATAGTCTTATCTGAAGGGGATATTGACTTTTGCAGCTTGTGTTACGAAGCAAAAGGTTATTTGTCTATAAATTCATCATAAATTGTATCAGCTCTTCATAAATATAAATCACTTAAAATACCATATTGAATCATTCCACACTGTAAGAAAAGCCATAAGAAGATAAATTAAAAAACATAAGTAAACATGTAAATAAATATTTATTTGTTCATTACCACAAAAAAAAAAAGTTGTTTGTTGTGGGGTTTTGTTTGTTTGTTTTTGTTTTTGGTACTGGAGATTGAACTCAGGGGCACTCGACCACTGGGCCACATCCCCAGCCCTTTTTTTTTTTTTTTTTTTGTATTTTATTAGAGACAGGGTCCCACTGAGTTGCTAAGTGCCTCATCATTGCTGAGGCTGGCTTTGAACTCATGATCTTCCTGCCTCAGCCTCCCAAGTGCTGTGATTACAGGCGTGCACCACCGTGCCCGGCTCTGTTGTGGATATTTTTAAAGAAATAATTTTATTATTGGTATTATCTCTCTTGAGAGTTTCTGATTTATACCTTATCCAATACTAAGAGGAATGGAGTTCTTTTAGGGATGGGGATCTAGCTCAGTTGGAAGAGTGCTTGCCTCGAATGCACAAGGCCCTGGGTTCAATCCGCAGCACCACACCAAGAAACATAAAGAGTTCTTTTAATTCATTTAATAATCTTTTTCTTTGTAGTTAATACCATGTAAACATAGAAAATTCAGAATACTTTCAAATATATATACATATATATATAAGTAAATATATATATGTACACACACACACGTATTTTTTTCCCCCGTTCTTTAAACTCTAAAGGTTACTGGCTTTTTTCTGGAACACATCCCTGGCGGCAAGTCTCATTCCAAGGTAGAGAAGAAGCCCCTGTTTAGAGACTGACCTAGAAAACAGTAATTCAGGCCAGGGCTTCTGGTTGAGCAGTGAGTAAAGCCAACAGAGACAGAAATTTAGACCAGATAGTTCATGAGGAGGGCAGTGGTGGTAAATGAGAAAGGGGACTCCATTTGAAGAGCTAGTCTTTATTTTTGGTTGATATGAAAAATGGTTGTAGTAAAAATAATTGTTATAGGTAACGTCCTTGAAACAGAAGCTTGAATCAGATTTCATCATTCGAAGTATGATTTATGTGCCATCTCTTGAGCACTTACTGATTTGCTCTGTTAAGCTTACTTATTTGAATCAGTGAATCTTGAAATCATTAGGTACTTTGAGATACCCAGTAGTGTGTTACATGGCAGAAATAAGAAGATAACACTGTAGATAATTTTATCATGAGATTTTCTTTTTGTGGTGCAGGGGATTGAACCCAGGGCCTTGTGCATGCGAGGCAAGCACTCTACCAACTGAATTACATCCCGAGCCTTTCTCATTTTTTAAAATATTTATTTATTTGTCTTAGTTGTACACAATGCGTTTATTTTTACATGGTGCTGAGGATCAACCCCAGGCTGCGCACATGCTAGGCAAGCGCTCTACCACTGAGCCACAACGCCAGCCCTCTAATTTTTTTTCAAATGTTAAGATTTCTCTTTTTAAAAATTATTATCATCATCATCTTACATAAAATGTCTCATTCACCTACTTGATAGTCACAAAAAACGAAATGTCAGTTATACCCAGAGCAGTGTCAGACATAATTTTGATACATAAATACAGGATATAGTCCCTAACTTCTGGGGTTGTTTGATTTAAATCCTAATTCACAAGCTAATTAACAATACAAGGTAGGACAGTTTAGGCAATAGAAAATGAATAAATAGAAATGGCCTAAGCATTTGAGTTAGTAAATAAAAATATAGCATTAACTAACAATTACTTTTCTTTTTAGGATTTTTATTTGTTCATTCTAAATATATATAATAGTGGGAGTCATTTTTACATATTTGTACATGCACACAATATAACAATATAATTTGGTCAGTTTCTTTAAAAAGTGTTTGTTTTTTTTTGTTTGTTTTGATACTGGGAGTTGAACCCAGGGGCACTTAAACACAGAGCTATATCCCCGGCCCTTTTTATTTTTTGAGACAGGGTCTCATGCAGTTGTTTAGGGCCTCGCTAAGTTGCTGAAGCTAGTCTTGAATTTGGAATCCTCCTGCTTCAGCCTCCTGAGCCTCCGGGATTACGGGCCTGTACCAGGATGCTCAGCAAAAAGTGCTGTCTTTTGAACTTCAAAAACAGCATTTGTTGGGCTGAGACTGTAGTTTAGTGGCAGAGCGCTTCCCTGGCATGCATGAGGCACTGGGTTCAATCCTTAGCACCAGATAAAAATAAACAAATAAAAGAAAGCATTCTGTCCATCTACAACTACCAAAAAAAAAAATTGTAGCTTTTCTTTGTTTTCTTCATCCCCTACTGTTCCTTTTATACATTTGCCTTTAGATGAATTCTTAAGCTAAAATCAGAGACTTTTTCTTCCCTTAATCATCTTGTGTTTTTGGTACATGTGACACTGTCAGTCTATCCCTTCTTTTGGCTTCGTTGGCATTTAACTATCTTCACTCATTCTTCATACCCTAAGCTGTATCTTCTCTGTATTTTCTCACTGCCCCTTCTCAGGAGTTGAGTTCTTGGCCTGCGTTCTCCCATTTATTCTCTGTCATTCTGATGACCTCTTATAAGTATATGCATCCTCCAACCATCTACTTGGTCCTTTTAGCTCAGCTTCTCCATTGCTCTCTAATACAGTAGCTTGTATGGGTTGCAAAGTGCAACTTTCAGTGACTGTTTAAAAATCTTACAGACAATAGATACCCCTACTTAAGTTTAATTCAAATTTTTGATGCCAATGCATTCATGTAGTCAAAATTCCAAAGCTACAAAAGGATATAGAATGAAATATTTCTCACCTACTGTTCTACCATCCATACAGCATTTTTACCCATTGGCTTAGCTATCAAAGTCTAATTTCTTGCCTATTTTTTTCGCAGATATTTTATATGAAAACCCACAATTCTTACATTTACCTCATTTTATAGATAAAAGAAGTGGAGACTCAAAGATTTCAGTTAATTGGTTCTAATCAAAGAGATGGCAAATGGCAGAGCCAGAATTCTGATGTGAGTCTTCCAACTAAAAATCGGTTACATCTTAGTTTCCAAATGCCTGATGAATATTTCTTCTTAGACTTAATATCTTATTTTCTGACATTCCTCTATAATTGACTTACTCAATAAATTTTCAGTCTTTATAAATAGAATCAACATTATGTGGTCACCAGATTTGAAATTTTGTGATCACCATTGAATGCTTCTTGTTTGTTCTGTTTTATGTTATTTTTTAAATGTTTCTCCCTAGCTGGGGGTGTGGTGCAGTGGTAGAGTGTGGTTTTAGTATGCACAAGGCCCTCGGTTTGATCTCCAGCATCACAAGAAAAAAAACAAAGCAAAGTATCTCATAGTTATCTTCTAATGTTCATTCCTACTACCTACTGAACTCTTAATTCAGGCTGTCTTCACTGCCTGCTGGAATTACTGCCTTAGTCTGTGGATTGTCCTCCTTAGCTTTCAATTCTCTTGTGAACTTATGTTGTTTCCTGTTGCCAGAATACTCTTCCCTGACTCTGTCATTCCTCTCCATGACTTCCTTTAATCGTTTTTCATCAAGCTGAAGTTACTATGTCTAACATTCAAGGCCCTCTGTAATCTGACTTAATTTTCTCTCTCTTAGCTTCCATCCATTTTGAACATATTTCCTCTTGGACACAAATAAACACTCCATATTCTGGCCTACTTGTCAGAGGTATTGTTTGTATTACCTAGCCTGTCTTCCTCTTCCATTACAATAAACCCTTGCTTCTTTAAGGTCTATTTCCATTCCTTCCATGATTTTTTTTTTTTCTGCTGCCATTTTTGTTGTTAATTAGATTTTTCTTTCAATTGAAAAGTATACATGCACATGATAAATTCCTACAGTTCAAAGGCTTATAGTGAGTAAAATATAAGTTTGTCTGTGTATCCTTCTAATCTTACTCATCCACATGCAAGAATTTGTACATCCTTTTTTATCTGTGCAAATGAAAATACGCTACATGCATGTTCTGAACCTTTTGCCACTTTATGTACCTTGGAAATTGTCTCATATTAGCAGGTAAAGCTATTGCCTTCTTTTACTCACATAGTATTGCCCTTATACTACCAGTCCTGCATTGATGGAAGTTTTGAGTTGCATCTAACTTTCAGTAATTTTTACTGTTACCGTTAACATTGCTACATTGAATAGTTTATAAAATTAACCTTTATGTAGGTGGGTAATCCCAGTGACTGGGGAGACTGAGACAGGAGAATCCTAAGTTTGAGGCCAGCCTCAGCAATTCAGCGAGACTCTAAGCAACTTAATGAGACCCTGTTTAAAAAAAAAACAAGGTGGGGAGAGGAACAGAAGATGTAGCTCAGTGGTAAAAAGTGACCCTGGCTTCGATCCCCAGTACTAAAAAAAAAGAAAAGAAAGAAAAAGAAACAAATCACCTTTGTGAACATAAATATTTGAACTGCTGGGTTTAATAACATGTATTTTTAAACTTTTTGAGAATTAATGCCAGTTATACATCAATGCAGTTTACACCATTTTACCCTCTATCAGTAATGTGTGAAAGTCCCTATACTCTTCAGTGTTATGCATTGACCTTGATCCATCTGAAAAGCAATACTTCTTTTAATTTAAATTTTTGAAAATATGAATTAGGTTAAGCATCTTATTTTTAAAGCCTGTGTATAAGCTATTTCCGTGAATAGCTGATTTTTATTGGATTTTGCCTGTTAATTAATAAGAACTTTTTGTGTGTGGTTATTGACCTTTTATTGATCTTACGTGATATAAATTTTTTTCCAGTTTTGTCAGTTATCTTTTTACTTTTTGTTTTTCCATGTTAACGCCTAGCACTTTTTACAGTTCTGTTTTGGTTTTGTTTTTATTAATGATACACAGATTTAGTTTTATTTTACTCAGGTGACTGACCAATTGTCCTGCAAATTTATATAATGATCCTTCTGACTTGAAATGCCATTATTATATATTAAATTCTAATGTGTATTTGACTCTGTTGCTTTTCAGAATTTTTCTGGATATTTTCTGATTTTTATTTTTCCATGTGCTCTTTGGAATCAGATTATCTAAATCTCTCCAAAGTTTTATTTGTGTTTTTATTAAAATCTAACTAAACTTATTGGTTAATTTAACATTTTCCAAAATTTTATTTTTAATTTTCCCCTAGACTTTAAGTTTTGCTCATTTTCTGAAACTCTGCCTTTGTGGGAGAATGGAATTAGCCTCATTCAACAAGAAAATTGTTCCACTATATTGCATGTAGTCATGTTATGCAGAGTTCTATCACACAGGATGAGGCAAGAGTCACCATGCTATGAGCATGTATCCATAGTTCACTGCAATGAAAGAAAAACTAACATTTAGTTTTTAGTTAATATTTCAGACAATTATAGTCAGGAATAGAGTAAATGACCAGAAATGAAGTAGGATAGCTCTACCTATTTAAAAACTAGATAGAGTGATCACATATTCGATATTTTTAAATACACATATATAACATAATACCCATATATCTTAGGTAAATAGAATGGTTTATAACAGTTTTACAATTTTATACTTATAGAAAAATGGAGAAAATAGTACACATGCACTATACCCAGTTTCCCCTAGTGTTGGCATTTTATAGTAATATGGTACACTTGTTACACTTGTTATAAAAGAACCAATACTGGGCTGGGGATATAGCTCAGTTGGTAGAGTGCTTGCCTTACATTCACAAGGCCTGTGTTTAATCCCCAGCACCACACACACACACACACACACACACACACACACACACACAAAGGACCAATACTAATACAATATTATTATTATTACTATTATTAATCAAAGTATATTTTTATTCAAGTTTCTATAATTTTTACCTAGTATCCTTTTTCTGTTCCAGGATACTACATTACATTTAGTTATCGTGTCTCCTTAGGCTTCTCTAAGGACTTGGCCGTTTGACCTAAGTTTTTTTTATCATGAATGAAAGACCTTTATGTATAATTTTTCTAAAAGCTGGAAAATTTAAATGGAGTTAACAGTTTAGAGGTATATTGATGTTTCAAATTCTGTGTTCATTTCTCTTCACATTCCAGGCACTCTGTGAATGTGCTCTCCAGACTCCTTATGACAGCTTAAAGCTGGGGATGTTGTCTGTTCTTTCCACGCTATCAGGGACCATTGCCATCAAACAGTACTTTAGTTTAGCTCCAGGTAAGGAAAAGATAATGTGGCTAATTCCTTTGTCTGTGTTATGTTTCAAGTTGTTTCCTCTATGAAGTTTTAAATATGGGAAGGTTTTAGTCTCATACTCCTTTGTATGCTAGTGATTTATTTGAAAATTATTTCTTAACTAATGTTTATGAAAATAAAATCTTCATCTTAACTCACAGATACTATTTTTCTGATTTGTCCCTCTTTTGAATTATATGTGAGTGAAACAGTGTTTTTGAGGATGATTAAAATAGCTGGTTTGCTTTTATGTCTCTGACTCAAAATGCCTTTTAATTAAAGTGCATTTCAAAAGCCAAGTGGTGGCAAATTTTAAAAACAAATGTCATATGCTTCCTTGTAGGTGTAAATTAGATCTCTGGAAAATGATTAAAATTTTATTACAGTTCAATAATGCTTTCCCTAGTTGCTTATTCAAAATTATTAACTCTAAGACACCTTTATTAATACTCAGTGAGGAACTTGCTTACCTAACAGACTTAAGGCTAAAGTTTTTTGTTGTTTTAATGAAAATGTTGTGAAATCTCTTTTGCTTCCTTTTCTTGTCAGTTAATTTGAAGTGAAATAATTAAAGAACTGTAACGTACATTTATTTGTCCTTTTATGGCTGCATATGATGACTTTACTGAGTAAAGGAAATTCCCTGCCATATAAGTCTTAACTAGGAAGCTAAAAAAACCTGATATTCTATTGCCGTGCCTCCCTTAACAGCTAATATGCACATTTGTGGCCTGAATTCAATTAATCATTTTTATGCTACAGACTAAATTGGGAGCAGTAGTAAAAAGTAGGGATGATAGTTGCTGTGTCTCCAGAATGAGATCAGCAGTACCAAAAAGAAAGAAAGAGAAAGGAAGGAGGAAAAGAAGAAATTATATATGTACAACATCATTCATAGCATTATTCATGTAATAGCAAAATATTGTCCATCAGTAGAGAATGTAGTAGCATTATAAAAAAGTCTGTCAATATGGTACTCATTAAAGAAATTACAATATATTATGACAATAGAAATCAGTGCAATTTATTAAAAAGAATATATGACATGAAACAAGATTAATGATATAATACTTAAAGAGAATTATATTAAGGTGCAGAATAGTGGATAAAAAATGGAAAAGAGCTGGGCGCGGTGGCGCACGCCTGTAGTCCCAGCACTTAGGAGGCTGAGGCAGGAGGATCATGAGTTCAAAGCCAGCCTCAGCAATGGCGAGGCACTTAGCAACTCAGTGAGACCCTGTCTCTAATAAAATACAAAATAGGGCTGGGGATGTGGCCCAGTGGTTGAGTGCCCCTGAGTTAGATCCCCGGTACCAAAAAAAAAAAAAAAAAAAAAAAAGGAAAAGAAATAAATATGCTTACAAATAATAACCTAAGAAATTGGTAGCGTTAGGTGGATGAGGGAGACTTTTTTTCTCACTAATCTTTTTCTACTATTTGTTGTGCCTTTGGAACTATGTAATTTTAATCTTAGAAAATGATTTCTAAATAAATTAAAATAATAATCTTATTCCTTAAAAATGTTAACAATAAGTTCGTGCTGATTTGTGGGATTTGGAAAGATTTTTGTTTTCTTCTTTGAATTTTCCTGCCTTTTTTCAAGTTTTCTATGGTGATTATTAGTAAGGAGAAAAAAAAGCAATTTATAAAACATGTTTATAAATTTATAGAAAAATCTACATTGTCTTTATCACATGAGCAAGAAATAATGGAGAAAATGCAATTTCCATAATTAAAAGAAAGAATATATACTTTCATCTTTCTAATATTTTACCTATCTTAAAAACACTGAGACTTTTACCTGAGCTAATATTTTTATGTTAAACTAGAAATCAATAAGATTACTATATGTCTTACACTGACTAGGGTAATCTTGGTTTATACCTATTGTAATTAATTATTAATAATGTTACTGTCAATCTCAAAATACGTGGTCACCTTTGGTATGAAAAACAAGGTTGAAGTTGACAGGAGCCATGGAAAAATAAGCAGAGCAAACGAAGACAGGAATGGCAAATTCTTTTAATAAGATGAACAAGTTTAAATCTCCTGATTCCTCTTGCAGCTCACCCAGTTATAACTGGGAGCTTCTCTCCTATAAATTATAATAGTCACAACTCAAGCCTCCATTGCAGAATTTGAAATGTGAATTTAAAAAGTTGCTGTGATTTGTAGCGTAGAACTTAAGATACAAAGCATAAGAATAGGGCATAAGTAACAAATAGACCTTGATGGCAGGCTACTTAATATCTTCGCCTTCTTCTATAAAAATTGGGTATTGAATCAAGTGATCCCAGAATTTCCCAGATCTCTATTCAGGAATTTTTATATTTGCTCTCTTCAAGGAGTGGTTCTGTTTTATCTGACAAGAATCTACCATGACATGCTTCTTAATCCAATTCCTGTAGAATTCCCAGGATACTGTCTATAGTTGTTTTGGATTTTACACTTTTTCTGTCAATTTTTATTAATATTTTTATGGGAAAGTCCCGTATTGATTTTAGATCTTAGTCATTACAAAACTGTTAGCACATACCTAAAGTACCTTGATAGGGAAAGAGAAATGGTGGCATAGGTTGACAATGGGGTCAAGGTAAAAAATTTTGTCAAGTTTATTGTTAAGAGATTTTCTCATTAAACTTAAACTGAACTGCTTTTTTATAATTCATATGAATGAATTATAATCTGTCTTGCTTTTTTCAACTTGTTCAGGAAATGTGGGTTCTTCCTCCAGATCTTCTGATTTAGTCAAATTAGCCCAAGAGTGCTGTTACCATAACAACAGGGGCATTGCAGCTCATGGAGTAAGAGTCCTAACAAATATAACTGTTTCTTGTCAAGAAAAGGGTAAGTTTGGTCAAGACTGATACTGTATATATAATTTTGGATTAGAGCTTGGGCAGAATTCTGTGTTTGGTTTTTTAATACCTTAATATTTTTACCCTATGTGCTTTGATCAATAGTTGCTTCCTTCTAAAGTATTCTTAGAGCAAGCTTCTCAAGGCTACTTAGTCCTTGTGAAAAATAATAAAAATTTGAGGACCTTGATACTGGGATTGTGAAATGAAGGTTTTAGGAGGGCCAGGCACAGTGGCGCACGCCTGTAATTCCAGTAATTTAGGAGGCTAAGGCAGGAGGACCACAAATTTGAGGCCAGCCTCAGCAACTTAGCAAGGCCCTAAACAACTTAGTGAGACCCTGTCTCAAAATAAAAAATAAAAAGGGCTAAGAATGTAGCTCAGTGGTAAGGCACCCTTGGGTTCAAAGGAAGGAAGTTTGGTTGGTTGGTTTTAGGAGCATTATCTCTTTCCTCCCACTGCTTACCTTTGCATGTGTGGTGTTGTGGATAGGGATTGCTTAGAATTCTATCTCTATAGTATAAACAGTATCTTCATTTATACAGAAACCTAGAAAGATTATTTAACTTATCAAGGTATTTAAGAAGTAATTTCACTAGCGGCAAAGTAAATTAACAGAACAATGTGAACTAAATTTTCTTTTTCTTTTTTTGATACTGGGGATTGAACCCAGAGGGACTTAACCACTGAGCCACATCCCCAGCACTTTTTTAAAATATTTATTTAGAGACAGGTCTTTCTGAATTGCCTTGATCCTTGCTAAATTGCTGAGGCTGGCTTTGAACTGCCTCAGCCTCCTGAGCCACTGGGTTTACAGGAGTGCACCACTGCACTGATTTGTGAACTAAATTTTCAAAAAACTCATCTCTAGACATATGTAGTATTAAACTGATTGATATAGTCAAGGAGGACATGCAAAGAAAATTGTGCACATTTTTTTGTATATTCCTAACTTTTGTCCTGAAGTCGTAAGAGTTTTCATGCCCGTGTTCAAGAACAGCAAATGCATCTTGAACAACCTGTTTCAGTGCTTATTTTGATCTTTATTAAGGATCACAAGCTCAGGAACCCTCCTTATCCTCCCTAGCCACAACCTTCACTGGTCTTTTACAATGTTTGCCAAGCTCCCACACTAACTCAAGAAACATTTCTTAACCAGGCACCATGGCTCATACCTGTAATCCCAGTGACTCAGGAGACTGAAACAGGAGGATGGCAAATTTTGAGGCCAGACTCAGCAAATTAGTGAGACCCTCAGCAATTTAGACCTTGTCTCAAAATAAAAATAATAATAATTAAAAGGATGGGCTGGGTACAGTGGCACGTGCCTGTAATCCCAGTGGCTTAGGAGGCTGAAGCAGGAGGATTGTGAGTTCAGAGCCAACCTCAGAAACAGCAAGGTGCTAAGCAATTCAGTGAAACCCTGTCTCTAAATAAAATACGAAATAGGGCTGGAGATGTGGCTCAGTGGTTGAGTGCCCCAGAGTTCCATCCCTGGTACCAAAAAAGGTACCAAAAACAAAATGTAACTCAAAAGTGCCCTCACATTCAATATAAACACAAAAACAAAAATATTTATGTTGGTTCTGATTTGAATAATTTAAACCAGTCTTATTTGGGGCATAATAAAAAAATATTTTCTTCTAAGTAATATATAGAAGACTGCTCTATGTTTTCAAAGATCACATATATGAATGTAAATACAATTAAAATTCATTTGTAATAATCTAGGCCCTCCAGGGATATTGTAGCTCTATGGTAATGAAAAGATGCAGTAGTACTGCTAATATGTGAAGCAACTAAAAGTGTGGTGTCTTGCCTTAAGGTCAGACTTGGAAACATTAATAAGTTTGTGTAGAGTCTCCATTACTTCATAAAAGTGGTTAATTTGTTAAAGATGATAACTATTATATCTAAGGTGGAAGTGGACAATCTACATAATTTATGCCTGATTAGGAAGATTAACATATACTGTTCTTAGTATTTTTCTTAGCTAAGCCGGCAATGCTATTTCAGTTTTGCTTTATTTATAGCTTTATGGCTTTAGCTCTTTGATTTAGTGTGTATATTTTTTATAATCTTCAATGAAGTGGTAGAAAGAAAGAAGTCTGAAGACAGCCTTTACATTTCAACAATAATGCTGCATATGCTTTCTCAAGGAGGATTAGCTTTACACATTTAAGCATTTTCTGTATCTTAGTCTCCGTGTGTGTGTGTGTGTGTGTGTGTGTGTGTGTGTGTGTGTGTAATTCTCTACTTAACCACCCTAAAATTTAGTGCTTTTCTTCTAGATCTTGTGGCATTGGAGCAAGATGCTGTCTTTGGCCTGGAATCCCTTCTGGTGCTTTGTAGTCAGGATGATAGTCCAGGTGCTCAGGCCACTTTAAAGGTGAAAATATCGTTTACTATAATAACTGTTTTCATTGTCTAAACTAGGAAGTGGCAGTCTTTCAGGAAAGGATAAAATAATATTTTAAGTTTCATAGGCCATACGTTCTATGTCATAGCTACTCAGTTCTGCAATTGTAGGGCAAAATCTGCCATGGAAAAAATGTTTAAGGTGAGGAGATGATATCTGTTCCAATAAAACTTTATTTACATAAAACAGGTAGGAGACTAAGTTTAGCCAACAAACAAGTTTGTCAGCTCCTGGTTTAAACATGCATTTACCCTTGATCTTCACTTTGAAAGCAGGCTTTTGATAGCCTTGGACCATTTTTCCATCAGCTGCCAGTATTAAGTTGTAATAGACACAAAAGATGGTCCTAGACACTGTAAAATTAAATAGGCAGAACTCCGTACTTAGAAATTTTTAAGGCCACAGTTTTAGTTAAACTTTTTGCTGTTGTAGCCAATATACCTAACAAGAACAATGTAGAGGAGGAAAAGTTTATTTGGGCTCATGGTTTCAAGAGGTTCAGTCCATGGTTGGTTAACTCCATGGCTCTGGGCCCAAGAACGTCATGGCAAAAGGGCATGACAGAGGAAAGACTCAAAAGACAGCCAGGAAGCATATATAGAGTACTGTATTCAACAAGAACAAACTATAAACCCTAAAAGCACACCCCTAGTGACCTGTTTTCTCCAGCCGCACCCTACCTGCCTGTAGTTACCACTAAGTTACTCCACATCAGTGGATTAATCCACTCATTAGGTTACACCTCTCATAGTCTAAGCATTTCAGCTTTTTTTTTTTTTTTTTTTTTTTTTTGGTACCGAGGATTGAACTCAGGGGCACTTGACCACTGGGCCACATCCCCAGCCCTTTTTTTGAACTTTATTAGAGACAGGGTCTCACTGAGTTGCTAAGTACCTCGCCATTGCTGAGGCTGGCTTTGAACTCCGCGATCCTCCTGCCTCAGCCTCCCAAGTGCTGGGATTATAGGCGTGCGCCACCGCGCCCGGCTGCATTTCAGCTTTTGAGGGACACTTCATATCTAAACCATAACAAACACAAAAAAATTGATGATGAATAACCAAGCACATTAATAAGACATTATAGTATAGAAGCCCTAAGCAATCCTCCTGCCTCAGCCTCCCAAGTAAGGCGTATTTCAGCTTTTGATTTCATATTTTTTGATGAGTATAACCAAGCACATTAATAGTATTCATTAATTTTTTGGAAAGGCCCTAGTTTAAGAAAGGGAAGAACCATTAAGAATTTTTACCTTTGGTCAGTTTATTGGTGCACACCTGTAATCCCAGTGACCAGAAAGGATGAGGCAGCGGGGGATTGCAAGTTCAAGGGCAGCCTAGGCAATTTAGTGAGACCATGTCTCAAAATAAAATAAAAAGGGCTAAGGATGTAGCTCAAAGGTAAAGCACCCAGAACTGCCAAAAAATAAAAGAATTTTCACTTTAAGTACAAAAGTTATCTTAGATATGTTTCAGATTTTTAAATGTGAAATGAAACTACTGTTATTGGAGTGAACATGAAATATAATCTGTGATGATCCAAAATTAATAATTGAAAAAACATAGGTAATACAAGTAAAAAGCTGTTAGATGTACATTGGAGAATATAAGAACTTTAGCTTATCTAAGTTATGGTTTGAAAGAGGCATTGACTCACTTTGCATGTTAAGAAAAGATGTGATGTGATCATAGTGATGAATACTAACAAGGGTAATACCATTAATAATAGTTGATGTGGAGGTGGAGGAAGGAAATAGGCAACATATGTGTTTGATGGTACATTCTGAGAGGATCCTCAGAATCTCCTTAGAATCACAGTACATTTAAAACAAATTTTAAAGCAAAAAACAAATCCCTTTGCAGATTATAGATTTCTATAAAACATTGGACTTGGCACAGTGGGGCATAGATAATTAAGAAAGGTCTCTGTGTTAGAGGAGTTTCCCATCTGGAGTAGGACATTGACATTCATAAAAGGGACCATAGTACCAAGCCAAATGCACTAAATTCTCTGTTGTATAAACAAAAGAATAATTCTAATGAGAGGACAAAGTTGGGAGTGAGATCATTTTAATGAAGAATTTTAGAGAAGGCTTCAATGAGTGGATGTCATATGAGTTGTACCTTGAAAGATAGATTATAATTTTAGTAATTAGGAAAATTATTTGAGCCCAAGAAACCACTGTTACAAAAGACTTGGAGCAGAAATTTACCTCTTACATAAGAAGAATGGTGAGTTGGGGCTGGGGTTGGGGCTGAACAGTAGAAACCTCGCCTAGTATGTGCGAGGCCCTGGGTTTGATCCTCAGCACCACATAAAAAATAAATAAATAAAATAAAGGTATTGTGTCCAACTACAAATGAAAAATAAAATATATTTTTTTAAAAAAGAATAGTGAGTAACCATTGTGACTCAATGACATAAGAGGAAATTGGAAAAGTAATTGTACACTTACTTTTGTCACTGTAACCAAAATACCCAACAAGAACAATTTAGAGGAGGAAAAGTCTATTTTGGTTCACGGTTACAGAGGTTCAGTCCATAGTTGGCTAGTTCTTTTACTCCAAGTGCGGAGGTAAGGCAGAACAGGATAACAGAAGGGCATGGCAGAAGATAGCCGCTCACTTCATGGTAGCCAGGAAGCAGAGAAAAAAAGAGAGGGAGAGAGCAGTGTTCCAGGGACAAAATGTAAACCCCAAAGGCATGAATCTAATGAGTTCCTTCCTCTAGCCATAAGCTACCTGCTTATAGTTACTAATCCAGCAAATGAATGAATCCACTGATTAGTTTACAGTGTTTATAATCTAATCATTTCCACTCTGAATATTCCTGCATTGTTTCACACATGAGTTTTTTTGGGTGGAGGCACCTCATATCCAAACCATAACAAGCTGGATCATTGATTCGATAGATAATGAGGAGGTATTAGAATTTTAGAATAATAGACATGCTCTAACTTTGTTACAATTGTTATTACTTGTTAGAATGTTTATTATGTTGAAGGTTTTTGTATATATTTCTATATATTTCTTTCTTTCATGACGTTTGGTCTCCTTCTTATTAGAAAATTAAGATTCAGGGAGATAAGTAACCTGCTCAAAGCTACCTAGCTAATAAGGGGCAAGATGAACTTCAACTTTTTGTCAGATATTGTTCCAAGCACCACACTGATGGCTCCATGGTTGTAATGTGAAGGATGGATTGATGGACCTGTTTTTTAAGAGGTTAAAATTACATATATCCTGTGTAGAAGAGTGGAAAGGAGCCAATTGTGGATATTTATTACAGACTTGACAAAAGAATCATTTGGCTACGAAAAAGTGAAAGAATTTCATGTTTCTGTTATGTACTTCAGAAAAGGTGAAAGGATTTCCATGTTTTTGTTTTGTACTTCAGAAAAAGTGAAAGGATTTCCATGGCTGGGATATTAGTGATGTCATTAACTAGGCCTGAGAGGGAGAAATTCTAAAGCCCTCCCCTCTCTCCCATCAGTGGACTTAGATTCACTGAGGACATCTTTCTAAGATTGTAACACCAACATACACATACACAGGTATTAACTCGTTAAGTTTGGACTAGGGATCTATAATTTTATCGTCTTCCCAGGGGATGCAGGCATAGGTAGTTTACAAACCTCACTTTAGATTGAGCTCTTGAAAAGTAGTAAAAGTACAATTATGGTGATGTTTGGCATATATTTAACTTCTTAGCATTATTTCTTATGATCTACATCTTCTTTATCTTTCTTTCTTTTTTAATGATCTTAGGTTGAAGTGAGTGGTTGATAGATTGATATACAGTCCTGACTTGCTATTTTAAATATGGTATACTTCTCAATTCCATTGTGAGATTTAGTGTGTCACACATTTCTTATGAAGAAAAACTTATGCCTGTAGAAAACATTCCCCTTGATTTTTCTCAGTTTATACAAATTCTTTTCTTTATGGTTTTACTTAACTACCTTCAAAGTGTAACTAGTCCTTTTTTTTTTTTTTTTTTTTTTTTTTGGTGTGCAGATTGCTCTGAATTGTATGGTGAAGTTGGCCAAAGGCAGGCCCCATCTTAGTCAGTCTGTGGTTGAGACCTTGCTGACTCAGTTGCACAGTGCTCAGGATACAGCCCGTATCCTGATGTGCCATTGCCTGGCAGCTATTGCCATGCAGCTGCCCGTCTTGGGCGATGGAATGCTTGGTGACCTCATGGAGCTCTACAAGGTGATTGGACGATCAGCCACAGACAAGCAACAGGAACTTCTGGTAAAGAGCTGTTTTTTTTAAACCTGGCGGAATGACAAGATCTGGTCTAGGGGGAATTAGTTTAAGAAGTCAACTCTACTGATTGACTTAAACAACAAACAGGTTAAAGTAATATCAAAGAATGAGAGTGTGCTGACGTCAGAATAAAATGAGTATCATGAATTTTTTATACTGCAAATTGAACATCATGAATCCAGAAATTCCTAACCTGAACTCCTCTGAAATCCAAACTTTGTAAGCAGAAACTGTTCAAAACTGCTTTAAAAGTTTCAGATTTCAGAGCATTTCCAGTTAGGGATGCTTAACAAGTAAAATCTATGCAAACATCCCAAAATATGAAATACTTTTAGTCATAGGCATTTCAGATGAGGGATACTCAAAGTGTATTTTCACTTTTGACATGGCAGACATGTTTAGTTCAGATCTAAAATTACTCTCTTTCTAAACTCTGTCAGGTTAGGTTATTTTAGCCAAAGCCTTCAATCTTGTGTTTTTCTTTTATCACAAAGGATGAAATGAAAATGAACTTCTTTCTTAAACAAATAAATAATAAACTAAACTCTATTTTGTACCTCAGAAAATGTTAGAAATCTAATAATGATAATAAATTTACCCAAATTTCATTTTCCATTATAGGACCTATATAGCTGTTTAGGATTCAATTTAGGCTTCTATAGACTCTTGGAATTAGGAAACTTGGGTGCTTGGAAAGCAACAGAAGCTGAAAGCTATATAAAATAATATTTAGTTGAAAGTTCTCTGAGGCTGAGACTACTCTCATAGACTACATTCTGAAGAGTCATAAATTAAATGAGAGCTCTAAGAGGGCCATTCCATGTTGTTTCTCTTCATCTGAAGCTAGAACTTGGAAAAAAGCAAAGACTTATTCATGCCTGTTTTATGTGTGATCCTCTAGGGGCATTGTGTAAAACACTGACCCCCATCTCATCATTTGCTATCAGAAAATGTTACCCTGATGACTAAATAGCAGTGGTCGTGGAAATGACACCATGAAGTTATCACAATGTATATAACAATATCTTCATATGTATCAATGATAAGTAGTTGGCCACATTTTTTTTTGTCGAAATGGCATTTTTAACTCATGATTTTTATCTCTTTTTTATTAGTACTATTTGAAAGCAGTTTGTTTGCTTGCTTGTTTGTTTTGGTAGGTATCAGGAATTGAAATCAGGGGTACTCTACCACTGAGCCACATCCCCAGCCCTATTTTGTATTTTATTTAGAGACAGGGTCTCACTGAGTTGCTTAGCACATCGCTTTTGCTGAGGCTGGCTTTGAACTCACGATCCTCCTGTCTCAGCCTCCTGAGTTGCTGGGATTATAGGCCTGCGCCACTACACCTGGCAGAAGGAATTTTTTAATTATGAAAAAAATCTTAAGGAATAATACAATAAAAACTCTTGCGTCCATCACGTAGTTTAAGACAGAGTAAGGCCCAGAAATCTGTAGAAAGAATCAGCAATACAGCTGAAGCACCCTAATAGTATCTCCCTTCTCCCAGAGGTAATCACTATCCTGAATTTGGTATTTATCATTCCTGTGCATGTTATACTTTTTCAACCTAAATGTTTGTCCCTAAGTAATATGTTATTACTTTGTGTATTTTAACTATGTAAATGTTATGCTACTGGGAATCCTTTTCAGTTTGCTAATTTTGCTAATCATCTATATTGATAAGTATATCTCTTATGCAGTTCACTGGTGTATGATATCTCATTTTGTGATTGTATGCATTTATCCTTATGCATGGATATTGTTTCTAATTATTTACTTTTATAAATAATGTTGTTAATGGAATAAGTTGTTCAGTGGCTTTATAAAGAAATTCTAAAAATAAATGTCAGTGAAAAACAAATTTTGTTCTTTTTAAGTGAACCCTAATTCGCTTTTATCCCTCTTGGGTAGGTTATCTGTGAGATTGGATAAAATTACATGATTTTCTTACTTCTTGCCCAATGTTAGGTGAGTTTGGCTACTGTGATTTTTGTAGCCAGCCAGAAAGCATTATCTGCTGAAGTAAAGGCAGTAATTAAGCAGCAGCTTGAAAGTGTCTCCAATGGATGGACTGTGTACCGAATTGCCAGACAGGCTTCCAGAATGGTATGTATTCTTTGGAGTGACCAGGGTTGAGGGAAATGTCAGATCATATACTGTATATCTTGTGATTATTAGTCATCATCAAAACTGAAAATAAAGGTGGAAGTATTTTTTACTCATGGGTGCTAAAGATGATGAAGAAAAGGACCTAAGTTTTAACTTTTCTCATAACAGAATGATATATTTGTTGGTGGTATTTATCAGTGTTATGAGGAAATTAAAATCAAACCCAGTCTGGCTATAGATTGTTCATACCACTTTCATGATGCCCACTGTTTCTGCCTCCTTTATCAACATATTATCTTTCTTCCCTTTCTCTTCCCAACCTTATCATTCTTTAAAAGAAGCAAGAAAATTGTGGTATAATGTACTTTTCTCAGTGATATGAAAAGCCCAACAATTTTTATTAAGTTTCTTTGAAAAGAAATATAAAGGTTAATTAGTACAGAAATCCTTTGGACCTAGGCCCAGAGACTTTGAGAAGCATTAGTCTGGGTGATTGAAGTATACATTCTCAGTTTTTAAACTGTTTCTCAAATGGGAAAGGAACACTATTGGCAGGATAATATTCTTTGTTATACATTGAGCATCCCTGACCCCCAGGCATTGAGTGGTATTCACATTTCCCCCAGCAACTGCCCCCCACCCCTGGTTCCCTTTACCTCACAAAATAATAGCTCATTCAGATTGACATTTAGTAAGTATTTATACTTTCTATATTTCTATTTCAGACTAAAATTCTCATCTTGGATTATAGTTAATTACATTTGTTTTCTCTTTGAAACTGGAACTGTTTTAGTAAAGAACTTTAGGCATATGTTACATAAAAGCAGCTCAGCCTATTTTCTCTGATGAAATATTCAGACTGTATCTCAAAGAATTACATAATGTGAGGAATGCTTGTTCAAGCTTATCTAGAGTTTGGGTTTGTCTTTGACTTGCTGCATCAGCCTTCAAATGCAAGAACTTCATCATGTGCCCCTTATTTCTTTCTTTCTTTTTCTTTTTTCCCTTTTTAGGGTAATCATGACATGGCCAGAGAGCTTTATCAGAGTTTGCTGACTCAGGTTGCCTCAGAACACTTCTACTTCTGGCTGAATAGTTTGAAGGAGTTCTCACATGCAGAACAGTGTCTTACTGGGTTGCAAGAGGAGAATTACAGTTCAGCACTTTCTTGCATTGCTGAGTCTTTAAAATTCTACCACAAAGGGATTGCTTCCTTAACAGTAAGTCCTTTTAATTTTCTCTTGGTGATGATGATTTGTGTGAGAATTCTCTCTCTCTTGGGGTTATTCTATTTTAACTGCTTGAGAGATCACCTGGTATGTATATCTGGCAATATCAAATTCATAAGTAGGTCATGGAAATAAACCTTAGTTAGCCCTGTCCCCTTTTTAACATTCATAGATTGATGAAAGTTTGTTTTGTTTTTATAAAGTGTGAGGTACCACATGTAAAAGGATTGCTGAATTCAGGGTAAATAGCATGGAGATAGGATCCTTCCTCTCTGGACTCCCATTAATAAGATCTCAGCCTGATGCAGTACTACCATCAGACATAAACTCATCTCATACCTTGCAGTTAACTTGCTTAGTAATAGACTTTTTTGCTTTCTTTTGTGATGCTAGGAGTTGAACCCAGAGCCTGTGCATGCTAGGCAAGCTCTCTGTCACTGAGCTGCATCCCCAATGAGTTTCTTGCTTTATAGATAAAGAAGAAATTATCAAGGATTCTAGTGTGCCCCTTTTTACTTCTTTGTGATATCCAAATTAACAGTTGGTCACCTATAGTTTTTATTTCCTCTGCCAAGAAAGTGTAAGGGTTGCAGAGGGAAAACCTCTAATATTTCTTGTTTTCTTGAAATTATATTCCTAAGTGAAACCTGTTCCTCTTCCATAAAATGAGCATTTTCTGTATTAATTGAACGGCTTTTTCCACTTCAAAGTAAAGACTTTATATAGTCAACATTAAACATTTTTGAAGTATTGTTGCACAACTTTAAAAATTGCATGTACTAAGTGAGACAAGACCTTAAAATTTTAGTACCTGTTTACATACATTTGTAACATACATAAAATATTTTTTAATGGTGGGCCATCCCAGAAGAAATGCCTCAAAGGAGAACAAAGAATAAATAGTGCCAAAAGAGACAATGTTCAGACTACTGTGGGGCACATATTTCTTTGAAGTATCCTTTGTTTTTACACTAGAACTGATCAACAGCTAATTCACAGGAATATGTAAAGGTTTGCCCTCCTCTCTCTCTCTCTCTCTCTTTTCTTTTTTTTTTTTTTTTTTTTGAGGGGGTGCTGGGAATTGAACCCAAGGCCTCACTCATGCTAAGCTCACATCTTGCCTCAACCCTCCTCTCCATTTTAAAGGGTGGTGTCGTCTACCATGATTCTTTTAATTATTCTGGGAATAG
The DNA here is from genome assembly GCA_025594165.1 of Tamias sibiricus. Lineage (NCBI taxonomy): Eukaryota > Metazoa > Chordata > Mammalia > Rodentia > Sciuridae > Tamias > Tamias sibiricus. The sequence goes on along the minus strand of CM046669.1, from coordinate 44,508,958 downwards.
ATTGTTGTTGGCTCTATCAGGCTAATGAATGCTTCAGAATATTAGAAGTTATGATATTGGTTCAGATCAATAAAATTATTTCATTTTCTAGTTTATGTGGGGCAGAAAATTGTTAAATCATTCACTACACTAAATGGTAAAAACTGAAAGAGGCTTGCAATGATGCAGATAGAATTAATTTTATAGAAAATTCTGTTGAATATTTAATATTCTTTTAAATGATTTGTATAGTATGTATATTTAATGAGGGGTTGGCAATAATTAAGTACTAAATTCTGACATAGGAAAAAGGCACTTGATTTACAGACAGGATACCCTTAAGTTTCAGTTCTGCCATAAACACACTTGATCTGAAAAAAGTTATTGAGCCTAGAGTTAACCTTTTTAAAATGTAGTTCTTTTATTCAGTAGATTATAAGAATTTGCTATATACCAAACACAGTGCTTTAAAGATTTAAAAAAAAAAAAAAAAAGAAAGAAAGAAAGTAACAGGAGACTGGTACCCATGTGTATAATTCCACCTTCTCTGGAGGCTGAGGCAGGAAAATCATTCGAGGCCAGCTAGGGCAGAGTGAGACACCCCATGGTAGGTGGATCAGGTGGAACAGAAATTATTCTCCACTTCAGAATTGTCTAGAGGGGAAGGCAGTAGGATCCCTAGAGTCCTTGGAAACTTCCCATATTTCTGGTTGTACTATACTCTCGGGGTTTTTTGAAAATTGTTGTTTTACCCGTTCACTTGACAAGTAAGAAGTTTTTAGAGTAGTTTTCTGAGTTCATATGAACATGGACTCCATTTGCTTCCTGATATAAACTATTGTGATCTGAGATTGTAGAAGATCATGTTTTTCACCTGTTTCAGGTGAAACTGTGAACCACAGTTCAAAATTCTGTGCTTATGAGGACCCCATAGCAACATTGGGTGTTTAATTTCCCAATATAATGATAAATAATAGAGTTGTCTGGCTTCTTAGAAATAAAAATTATAGTTGATAGAGCATGGCTGTGGAGGCTGACACAGGAAGATTACGACCAGCCTAGGCTAACTTGGTGAGACCTTGTCTCGTAATAAAACACAAAAAGGACTGGGTATGTAGCTCAGCAGTAAAGTGCCCTGAGTTCAATCCACAGGAAAGGAAAGGAAGGGGAAAGGAAAATTCTAAAAAGTCTTTGGGGGTTTGGGGTCTGGCTCAGCACTTGCCTTGCATACACGTAGCCCTAGGTTTGATCTCTAGCACTGCAAAACCAATAAATAAATAAAATAAAGTAGTCAAATCCATAGAAACAGAAAGTAGAATGGTTGTTACCATAGGGTTGGGAAGGAAGAAAGGGAGGTTATGAGTATAGAATTTTCAGTTCCACAAGATGAAGATGTTCGTAGCTATTTTATGACAATGTGAATATACTCTGTGTGTACTTAAAAATGGTTAAGATGGTGAATTTCACCAGGCATGGTGGCGCACACCTGTAATCCCAGCAGATCAGGCAGGAGGATCTCAAGTTCAAAGCCAGCCTCATCAACTTAGTGAGGCCCTAAGAACTCAGCAAGACCCTGTCTCTAAATAAAATACAAAAAGGGATGGGGATGTGGCTCAGTGGTTAAGTGCCCTTAGGTTCAATCCCCCATACCAAAAAAAAAAAAAAAAAAAGTGAATTAATGTGATTTTTACATGTATATTTTGTAATGAACTTAACAGGTAATTTTCTTTTTAGCCTCATTGTTTTCTTTAGCTAGCTTCATTTAGAAAATACAGTATATTTGGGGCTGAGGCTATAGCTCAGCAGTAGAGCGCTCGCGTAGCATGTGCGCGGCCCAGGTTCGATCCTCAGCACCACGTAAACATAAACACATTATGTACAACTAAAGCAAATAAATAAATATTAAAAAGAAAATACGGTATATTCTATAAATCAGAAATTCAGTGGGGCTGGGGTTGTGGCTCAGCAGTAGAGCGCTCACCTAGCACATGTGCGCCGGGTTCGATCCTCAGCACCACGTACAAATAAAGGCATTGTGTACAATTAAAGCAAATAAATAAATATTTTTTTAAAAAAGAAATTCAGTGAAATAGCATTATATGCACACTTTAAGATAAATTTAACTCAATATGTTTAGACAAAATGGGGGGAAGACACAAAGAAGAAAAATTACAAATAATAGGGTAGGAAAAGAGAGATTTAGATAATGGGGACAGTTCTGCCAGCCATTCATCTCAGCCCAGAGTGAACATGAGAAGACAACCATTGTTCCTTGCTGTGTGTTGAACTGAATGAAATTAATTAATTCCTTCTTGAGGAAGGTTTGGGATAGTTCTAACTATAACAGTGTTTTATCTGCTGTTTAAGTTTTAACCCCAGTGTAAAGGAAAGTAAATGATACTTTTATTTCTTTTCAGCCTTATTTATAGTTCTGGAGTCTAAATTTTATTTCCTGTATTTTTTTTTCCATTTTTCTTGGATATTATCTTTTAAAGTCTTTGACCTTTGTGACAAATCTATCTTTTCTGTGTTCTTTTTGAACATGTGTTCTATATCTAACATTGCTTTCCTTCAGTATAACATGATCCAAGATGGAACATTACTTTCAAGGTTATTGTCAATCAAATGTTTCTTGTTAGACAGAAATAAATCCAGAGTAGCAGACAAATCTCTCTCACTATGACTGTATCTCACTTATCTTTCAGTTTTATAATGCATGTTAGAACAATATTGCCAGTGTTTTTTGTCTGGTAAGATGGTCTGTACTGCATTTATATAACAGTATCATAGTACACCTGTCCCTTCTGAAGTTGTTGACAAGCAGTAAATTTAAAATAGCCAGTAGGCGCTAGGGCAGAGGAGGCAGAGCAAATATGTCTTTTTACAAGAGCAAATCAGATCTCATATAAGAAATTAAAAACAATTGAAAGGGTCTCATTAATATTTTAATATGTATTGTTTCATAATTAGAACAAAATATTACAAAGGTTGAAGACCACAAAGTAAATATATTGAGTATAGTTATTACCTCTACTTAATACAAAATGTTTCATAAAGGGCCTTTGCAGTTTGAGAGGGATATCAGGTGAATGTACGCTCTTATAAGGAATGTAGGGAGTAGCTCCTTATTTTGTAGAGTAAAATAGACTCATCACTTAATATAATTCATCATTTGACACAAGAAGTACATTAAAATCAATATATGATACTTGGCCAAATGGATAATATTGTAACTGACTCTTAGAACCCCCAAAATTCATGTCTGGCTCTCCTGCTAACAGAGTAGTATGAAGTAGAGTCTAACAAACAGCATCAGCGTGTTTTAAGAATACCATGTCATAGAGGAAAACTTAATTTCTCCATGTCTCCCTTTATTGTTAAATTAGCATGTTCTTTTTTTATTTGTTTTATTTATTTTTTATTTGTTTTAGTTGTACACAGTTTGTTTTAGTTATACACAATGCATTTTGTTTTTACGTGGTGCTGAGGATCAAACCAGGGCCACACACATGCTAGGCGAGCGCTCTACCGCTGAGCCACAACCCCAGCCCCTAGCATGTTCTTAGTATGTGCTTTTTGTTGAAAACAGCTAGGTTCTCCATCAGGACATTTGCTAAATAGATGAAGTAGTTATCTTAGTTCTCTGTTCATGCTTGTTTGACTTACCATTTTTCCCCCCTGTACCTAGCTAATACTACTCTTTGCTACCCAAGACTTACCCCTTTCACCCCTCTATCCTCATTGAAGCTTATTTGGGTGTAATAACCTATTATTCCTTGGTAGCCTCTCAGGATCTCTCAAGTGTCTACTTAGAAACTTTTTAAATCAATGTGGGTTTGAAGGCAGCTTTGAGGCAATTATGTGCTTTTTTTTTTTTTTCTTAACAGTAACTGTGCAGAAACATTTCTCCTGCCCTTATCTTTCTTATCCTTCCTGCCCAACTTTTCAAGACAATATTAATGACTCCAGTGATGAGAATTTCAGATTAGAAAGGGAGGAAGGTGATAAAGAACCTTGGAAAAATAATAATGTCATTGAATCATCTCTGAATGATGTCTTAATTGATTACAATCTAGCAAGCCCACAGGTTGTGGGGTGTCTGTGAATACAAGAAGGAAGGAACTGTTGCAAGTTGATAGAACATACAGTTTTTTAGAGCTGATGCTAATAACAAATTTTTCTTTCTACTGTTACACAATTATCTATATAATTTAAGTGTTTATCCAGCAGTGTTGTAACTATTGCACTTGTGAATAAACTGTGACAAATACAATCATCTTTGGTACTCAGGAAGATGGGTTCCAGAACCCCCTGCTATATATACCACAATCTGCAGATACTCAAGTCCCTTGAATGGCATAAAGCATTTGCATGTAACCTAGGCATATCTTCTCTCATATTGTGTAAGCTGCCTGTTGTGGCCAGCCACGGTGCCGCGGAAAATTCTCGGAGGCAGAGTTAAGCTTTTACTACTTTTACTTCTACTTTCTTAGAACTTAGAGAGGGAAAGAAAGATTTTTCTTCTTAGCTTAGAGTAGAGTAGCTTAGAGTAAAGAAAGATAGAGCTTAGTTAGTAGCTTAGAGTAGCTTAGAGTAAAGAAAGATAGAGCTTAGCTTTTCTTCTTAGCTTAGAGTAGAGTAGCTTAAAGAAAGATAGAGCTTAGCTTAGAGAAAGACTAGAGCTTCTTTCTTCTCTCTTCTTTCTTTTCTTCTTCTTCTGTCTTCTGTCTTCTGTCTTCCTCGGGAGCCTTGGCCTTACTCTGACCAGTCCTCTGGAGCCTCGGCCTAACTCTGGCCAGTCATTACTTCTTCTATCTGGTTCTCTCTCTGTAACCGCTCTGCCTACGTTCTGGCCGCTCTGATTCTTCTGACCGACCGAGTGGCTGCCCGGCTGACTGAATTCTCCGTTCTCCTAATTCGGACCGCTTTCACCCGGTTATATACCTTCAGGTTTGCGGGTGCCTACAGGTGCGTCACATACATATCAGGTGGAACTTATGGCTTCCAGCTAGCTACAACAGCCCTTCCTAATTAGGGCTCCTTCAATATTGTAAATCATCTCTAGATTACTTATAATACCTAGTACAATTTAAATGTTATGTAATTAGTTGTTATACTATGTTGGTTAGGGAATTAAGACAAGAAAAATTAGTCTGTATGTGTCATTATAGATGTAGTTTCTTTCCTGTTTTGTTTTGTTTTTTTTTTTTGCTACCGGGGATTGAACTCAGGGGCACTCGACCACTGGGCCACATCCCCAGCCCTTTTTTGTATTTTATTTAGAGACAGGGTCTCATTGAGTTGCTGAAAGTGCCTTGCCATTACCATTCCTGAGGCTGGCTTTGAACTCGCGATGCTCCTGCCTCAGCTTCCCAAGTGGTGGGATTACAGGCGTGTGCCACCATGCCCAGATTCTTTCCAGATATTTTTTTTAATATTTATTTATTTATTTACTTTAGTTGTACACAATGCAATGCATTTATGTTTACGTGGTGCTGAGAATCGAACCTGGGCCGCGCACGTGCAAGGCGAGCGCTCTGCCGCTGAGCCACAACCCCAGCCCCTCTTTCCAGATATTTTTAACCAAGCTTGCTTGAATCACAGACAGAATCTGCAGATTCAGAAGGCCAACTCTAATTAGTGCTGCCCCATCTCCCTGTTGTGTTCACTTTGCCTTAAATATCTCTTTTTTTTAATTCCAGGCTGCCAGTACACCACTGAATCCTTTAAGTTTTCAGTGTGAATTTGTAAAACTCAGGATTGACCTTCTACAAGCCTTCTCTCAACTCATCTGCACTTGTAATAGCCTAAAGACAAGCCCCCCACCTGCAATTGCCACAACAATTGCCATGACCTTAGGAAATGACCTTCAGAGGTGTGGTCGCATCTCCAATCAGGCAGGTCTTAACTCTCTGTTCAGTGCAGTTATTATTTTCTTTAGAGGTTTTTGAAATTGACTATGAGATAAATAGTTGTGAAAGGGAAAATCAGAGGTTTGTTTGACTCAGACATTGTGTCAAATGCTTATTAACTCATCTTTCTTGCCATATAGGCTAATGTGTTATTAGAGCAACAAAGTGATTGATGATGTCTCATTGGGTTCTATATATTTATATAAAGAGAATGGAATTGTATTTTAAAGAAACTTGGGAATGTTTGTGAAAATTATTTTAGTAGAACTTGAAGGTAAAATGTAAATGTTTGTATTTCTACATATCATATAGAAATCATAATTTTTGTGAACATTTGTAGTTTCATTTGTTATCTTTGTTGATTTTATTTAACAAAGTTCGTGAAAACAAATGGAATGATAAGAGTTAAATTTTCCTTGAATTTTTATTGTCTGAGAATGGAGTTTTTAGGTTTTCATTTTTGTGTTGTTTATGCAATAACAATAGCATGTTTGTTTGTCATAATTGATTTTTTTCCTTCTTTGTAGATGAAACAGTCCATGGAAGAATTCCGAAGCCTTGCTTCCAGATATGCGGATCTTTATCAGGCATCTTTTGATGCTGACTCTGCAACTTTGAGGAATGTAGAACTGTATCCTAAGCTTGCTCATCCTGTATTTCTCATTTTGGGGAAGTATTCTTTAAAGTGTAGACTAAATACTTTAGCAATGCCTGTTCACAGAATCTATATTAGATAGCCTCAAATTTCTTATAATTAATAACTTTCCCTATGAAATTTAGTATGAACGAATAATTTTACTTTTTAACTTAAGCCAGACTTTTAAAGAAAGTGGTGACTCAGTGGTGTTCTCTCTCTACTTTCAGGAAGAGAATATCCAAAGCCTGAATCCTGCCCAGCATAGTAGCATACTCCTACAGTCTCAGCTACTTCGGAGGCTAAGGCAGGAGGATCGCCCAGGAGTTGGAGGCCAGCCTGGGCAATATAGCAAGACCCCATCTACGTTAAAAAATAATAATAATAAATAACCCGAGTCCTACCAGTGTGGCATACCTTGTGCCCACTTGAATTCCCCCAGATAATGCGATAAATTTTACCACTAGAGAACATTTTCTGCTTCACCTCAACTTTCTTCATGGCTAACAACCCTAGTTCTCATCACCTTTATTAATGATCTAGTCAGTAGTTTCAGTCATTACTTTTGTTTCCTAAATCCTCTTTAAGTTCTTCAGATTTTCTTCTTCTTCCCCACTACCCCACCACCCCAGCAGTACTGGGGATCAATTCAGAACTCATGCATTCTAGACAAGTGTTCTACCAGTAAGTCACATCTGGCCTCCCATGTTTTCTTATTAAGATCTTCAAATCATTTTTGCAAGGAGGAAAGAAATTATTTTAAGTTGTCAAGAATCACAAGTTCTTGACATTTTAGTTTACTGATGAAACCCTACTGGATAGTATGAACCCTCTGCCATAAAAAATGCATATTATACCCCCAAATTACGTACAATTTCAAGGGAATTGACAGACCTCTTCAGTCCTAACTGAGGAATCATGGAGGGTCTATAGACCATTGGTTTCTTTTAAAAAAAAAAAAAAAACAAAAAAAAAAAACTTGTAGCAGTGAAACCTTTTTTGTTTTATTTTCTTATTTATTTCAAATTCTTGTTAAGACAGATAAAAATAGTTATTGTGAATGAATTATGAGGTCTGTTGTCTGGTCCCCTTTCCTGCATTACGTAACCTCTGAAATACTCTTTCTTGGACAGAGTTTTGACAGCTGCTAGGATAAGCAGTATATCTTAGAAGAAATAGAGCCACAGACCATTTGCATAACATTATGATTTCACTAAAAATACAATCCTCATCTTGACTCTTTGAGTATTCAGATACTATAAAATCCATAGTGGGGTTCTCTGTTTTCATATATAACCTTAACAATAATCTAGACAGCAGCAGAGCTGTTTACTGATATCTCATGCCATAGAAGCCCTGATTTTGGATCCAGAATCAGCAAGGTAATTCTAATAGTTGTTTGCATTACAAAATACCTTATTTGCATTACAAAATATTTTATTTTCCCTAATCATTACTGCAGTGTTTCAGAAAGGAAATTAAAAGACAAAAAAACAAAAGGAAGAATTCTTCCAACATTTGCCCAGGATCACACAGCTAGTGACCAGACATAAATTTTCTGACTCCATTGTATACTTAAATCTGCCCCCTGTTCCCTGTTTTAATAACTTTGACTTGAATAACTGGGAAGGAGTTCTTTGCATATGAACATTCCTTCTTGTATAACTATAGTTTGTTATGAAAAACTGAGTTAATACAATTAAACTTGAACTTGAAATTTTTATTTTTTGATTTCCCAAACCAAAAGAAGTTCCTGATTTTACTTCATTAAAATTCTTCTTCCGTAATAACTAATTACATATTTAAAATAATTATTTTTATTAAAGAATGATGCATTGAGGTTTTTTTCCCATGGGTGTATTCTACCTTAGAATATACATTTCATTGTCTATAATTTGAATGTAAAGCCTGAGATTCCAGAATCAGCTTCCTCAAAGAGAATATCATCAAGAAAGCAGTTTAAACTTCTCTACCTTAAAGCATTGACTCCTCATTTTATTTCAGGGCAATTCTGAGATCTTTACTGTCTGTTTTAAAATGTTAACCACTTTCCAATAAGGTCACTTGGCTACTTTTTTTCCATCTACCCGATCCATCTTCATATCTTCATTTCTTGTCTTAACGGAACTTAAATTATAAGACTGCAGAAAAGAGAGCTTTGGACCCAGGCAAATATTAATGTGAATCCTTTTCTCTATGACATGTTTTACTCTCACGGAACCCACATATATACAAACTGTGGGTAGAGAGTGATCCTTATTTCCCAGAGTGGTTATGAAAATTAAATGCAATCACCTATATAAAGTGTCTGGTGAAGTGCCTTGTATATAGTACATTAAAAGGATATAAGGGTATAATACCAATGCTATGCCCAACATATTTAAATTACCTGTATTGCATTTTTTAAAATATTTATTTGTTTTAGTTGTACACAATGCCTTTACTTTTACATAGTGCTGAGGATCGAACCCAGGCCATGCACATGCTAGGCAAGCACTCTACCGCTGAGCCAACAACCCCAGCCCCTGTATTGCATTTTTTAACTAGCCCTCTTAAAGTTTAGTTAGGATACAAGGGTTTTACCTTCTTATCTCAGAAATAGTTTCAGAAATGTGTGGGGTTTGAAGCAATAGAAGAAAAAGGGAGGAACTTTTTTAAACGTTGCCCAGCATGCTCTGTATACCAGCTCTTCCCTGCACATTCCTGTGCATTTTATTTCCAGGCTTTAGATTCATACCATCTCCCCAGCCACGAATGCCCCAGTACTTTACATCTCTCCAAATCTTATTCATCCTACTTCACCTATTAATTTGTTCAAGAGCAGTCTCTCCTATGGCACTCTTCAGCTGTCTCTATGTTCTTATCTGTTATTCGTGTATCTCATTGCTAGTTTGGCATTTATCTTCTGGCTTTATTGATAGTTACCTTTTCAGATGCCTTGTGTTTCTTTTGTCTCATGATAATGACAAGTTAGGTACCACTGCCTAACAACCAGAATGGCTAATAACATCATTTTGAAGTCAGATCTGGGTTAAAATCCCAGCTTGCTACTTACTAGTTAAATGAATGTAGGTAATTAACCTCTCTAAGCCTCAGTTTTCTATCTGTAAATGGAAATTATTTCTTTGTTCTAAAAATTAAATAGGAATATATGGAAAGTGCCTGGCACATTTAAGCATTGAAATAGTTACCATTTTGGTTGATTGATACTGATCTTTATTTTAGTTTCCAGGAATATGGATCTAGTGGAACAGCCAATGCTGATAGTGAATATGAAAGAAGAATGATGTCTGTGTATAATCATGTCTTGGAGGAGGTGGAATCACTTAATAGGAAATACACCCCTGTTTCTTATATGGCAAGTAGTGATTGTTTTACCGAGTTTTTACTTGCTGACTTTTTATTATGGAGTGGTGGGATTTTTGATCCATACTGACACTTGTAATTGTGTGAACTAAACAAATTAACCTCTGTACTTGTCTCCTTACCTGTAGAACAGGGTTAATACAATACCTACTTCATGGCATTGTTGTGACAGCACTTAGTGCATCTCTAGCTGCTACACAGCCACATTAAACATGTAAAGTCTGCCCTACCTGCATGTAGACCAAAAAAAAATTTTTTTTTTCCTTAAAATGTAACTGAAGTTGCAATAGCTCTTAACCCCGGCTATAAATTAGGGTCACTGTGGGAGTTTAAAAAAAATAAATAAATAAAGTACAGCAATATGCAGGCCCCTACCCCAGACCAGTCAACTCTAAATATCTGAAATGAGGCCCATACATTAGTATATACAGTACCCAACTTAGAACAGTTCCAACTTACACATTTTGGACTTTATGATGGTGCTAAGTGATTTGTATTCAGCATGAGTACTCATACAACCATTCAATTTTTCACTTTCGGTACAGCAGTCAACAAATTACATGAAATATTCAACACTTTACTATGAAGCTGATATAATATTTATTCAATACTTTATTGTAAAGTAGGCTTTGTGTTAGGTGATTTTGCCCAAATCAAGGCTAATGTAAGTATTCTGAGCGCCTTTAATGTGAAATAGGATAAATTATGTATGGTGTCCAATAGGCTAGGTGGATGAAGTGCATTTTTGACCTATGATATTTTCACTTTATGATGGGTTTATTGGAACACAATCCCATCATACGTTGTGGAGCATCTGCATTTTTAGAAGCTTCCAGCTTCTGTCATGCTACCAGAATTGAGAATCACTGGCCAATTGAGACAGAAAAAACTGCACTTGTTTTCTTCCCTTTGTGTGTGTGTGTGTGTGTGTGTGTGTGTGTGTGTGTGACAGACAGACACAGGATTAAACCCAGGTGTGCTCTACCACTGAGCTGTATCCCTGTTCCTTTTTATTTTTTATTTTGAGACAGGGTCTCCCTAAGTTGCTGGGTCTGTCTTTGACCTTGCAATCCTTCTGCCTCAGCCTCTCAAATAGCTGGGATTATAGGTACGCACCACCATGCAGGCTGGGCTTATTTTCTGGGTTTTTTGTTTGTTTGTTTGGTGATGCTGGGGATTGAACCCATGGCCTTGTGCATGTAAGGCAAACACTCTACCAACTGAGCTACATCCCCAACCCCTGGGCTTATTTTCTGACTGGCAGTAAATCAATTCCTGCCAGGTGATGACATTCATGTCTTTTAGTAGATCTTTAGCTTACTGAATCTCTGCTGCTTTGACACTGTTGAGCACTAACTACTTATTAAATCTTCTCCCTTGATTTCCTAGTTGTAGGGTAGACTAACAAATTCTTGTGTATTTTCTCCTCCTTGTCTTACTATTCACCAGAGTCTCAGCTCAGACTTCTGTAACAGAATATCACACATTGGCTAGTTTAAAGAGCATTTCATTTCTCATAGTTCTGGAGGTTGGGAAGGCTAGGATCAAAGTGCCAGCAGAGTCAGTGCCTGGTGAGGTCTCTCCCTGACTTGCAGGTGGCTGTCTCCTTACTATGTTCACATGGTTGTAAAAGAGAGCATACTTTGGTCTCTTTTCCTTTTCTTTAAGGACACAAATTCCATCTTGGCAGCCTCTCTAAATACTAGCACATTGGCGGTTAGGGTTTCAATTAATTGAGGGGACACAAACATTCAATCCATAACAGCCAGTCTCTGAGCTGTACACTTTGGACAGTTTCTCTTCTCCTGCTCACATGTTAGATGCTGGTATTCCCTGTAGCCCTTTCCTGATTCCTGCCCTTTTTATACTCTTACCCTTTGTGAAGTGTTTTAGAAGAAATTGGAAGGATGTGTCCTTCATTAAGGAGTTAGTTTAGATTTAGGGATCGAAGCTTTCCTTGACATGATTCTTTTCTCGTAAAGTTAATAGTATTTGCTAAATTGATAGTGTTTGACACTGAGATTGGTTGCTGAGAGAGATGGTAAAGGCTATCTTTGAAGAAAATCCACACATCTTTGTGAAGAGTGATCATTTTGATACCCCCTAATCATCACCTGAAGGAATTAAGTAGATGCTGAACAATAACTCCACTTAGATGTGGCTCAGCGGTAGAGCGCTCGCCTATGCGCGGCCCGGGTAATGAATTTAAAATGTGTACAACTAAAAAGCAAATAAATAAATATTAAAAAAAAAAAAAATAATAACTCCACTTAGATGGAGCTGATTCTAATGAATAAAATGGAGAGAATGAGAAGTTGAGTCCTCAGGAAGAGACACAATATGGAGCAAAGAAAGATTTCTATGAAGTTTAACAGAAATGATATATATTATCTAACATAGGGCCTGGCATATAAGGAGTACTTAATGAACATTAATTTTTTTCTCTCTTTCTAAGTTGTATTTCTTAGATTTGATACTCTGTGATCCCCAAATTTTTCAAACATATTGAATCCTAGGAATAAAAAAAAAAGACATAGGGCCTTCCCTTAGGTTGTCCACAGTCTTAAGAAGAAAAGATTTTGACTGGGTGCAGTGTCGCACACCCTTAATCCTAGTGGCTTAGGAGGCTGAAGCAGGAGGATCACTGAGTTCAAAGGTATCCTCAACAACTTAATGAGGCCCTAAGCAACTTAGCGAGACACTGTCTCTAAATAAAATATAAAAAGGGGCTGGGGATGTGGCTCAGTGGTTAAGTGGCCTGGGTTCAATCCCTGGTACCAAAAAAAGAAAGAAAGAAAGATTTTATAAATAAATTATAGTATGTGTTTTGCATAAGGTGGAGATGTAGCACAAAAGAGAAAATGAGTTTGCCTCGCATTCCTGAGACCCTAGGGTTGATTCCCAACACTGCAAAAAGAAGAAAGAAATTTATATAAAAGGATTGATAAAATATGATGGCAGGTAGATGTAATTCAAAAAGATGTCTTTGCATGTGAGTTAGATAGTGTTTGACAGATGAGGAGGGGTAGGGAATCTCAGGCAGAGAGAATGGCACGCTCAAGAGCAGAGGCATGTGATAGCATGGTGCCTTTTAGGAACAGTTTGTTGTTGCTGCAGTGTCATGTGCAAGCCAAGCACTAGAGAGATCATCCTAGAGAGGTAGGTAGAGGCCAGCTGACCAAAGGCTTTTAACACAGCATTAGAGAGTTTGGACTTTACCCTGAAGGTACTAGGAAGCCTTTTAGGAATTTTGAAAAGGTGAGAGAGAGACGTGGTTAAGATACAATTATATATTTTTTGGTAGAGGCAGGACAGGTAATGGCTTGGAGGGCATTACTTTTGCAATAATCCAAAGTAATGGCAAATTAATAAAATGCCAGTAGAAATGAGAAGAATAGCTACATAGGAAAGATATTTATGGATTAACAATAGTATTTTCAAGGTTTTGTCTTTTATTTTTTTGTTTTAATTAGGTATGAGGTGATGTAGACTAGGTTCCCAGCTTGAGTGAGTGCATAACTTTACTGAGACAGAATATACAGTACTGGGGAAGGAAGGTGACAAACATTTGGCCATCTTATAGGCAGTTGGGTAACAAAGAGGTCTGGGGTTGGAAGAAAGAGATGGGCTGAGGTGCAGGTAATGTCATCATGAGCATAAATGTTCTTAAAGCCATGGGAGTAGAAAGCATTGCCTATAGAGAACCTAAAAATTGAGAATATGACTGGGGAGAGACCAATATTTAAAGAACTCACAAAAGAAGATCTTAGGAGAGAAGATGGAGAAGAAGGAAAAAAAATCAGAAAAAAGTGAGGGTCAGGACCTTTATCAGTTGACTTTTCATTGCTGTGACCAAATACCTAACAAGAGAAACTTAGAGGAAAGTTTGCTTTGGGCTTATGGTTTCAGAGGTTTCAGTTCAATCCATTCTCTGGGCCTAAGTTGAGGCCAAACATCGCGGAGAAGGGTGTAGCAGAGAGAAGCTGCTCCCCTCATGGACTAAGATTGAAGGATTCACTGTAGTGTTTCTATTCCTCTGCAGTTAGGATAGGATTTTCAAAATTCAGCTAAATGTGTGAAATATATTTTTTAAATATTAAACTTTCATAATTTCATAAAGACAGATTATATAGTCATCTTTAATCTGAATCCTGGCAAATTTCCACAATTGCTTACTTTCTGGGGACCCATGGGCTCTGGGACAGAGAAGCCACCTAGTAGAGACAGAATGAAAGAATGAGCCAGCTCAAAGCTAAGGTTCTGCATGAGATCTGGTGTTAGTCTTTGGGTGGCTGTATAATGCTCTGGCTTCTTTACCATACTTTTTGTCATACTCTGCCATATAATTGTGTAATAGTATGGCTCTAGGTGCTATAGGAATATGAAATTTGCCTAATGCTTGCCCTTGAAGAATGTGGATTTTCTCCCTTCTGTCATTTCTTATTGAATATAGTTCAAGGTAAAGTAGAATCTGTAATTGTACTCCTTGACATGAATGTACATAAATGTACGGTTTCTAGATGTTGTGCCTATTTCCTGATTGCTGTGTGTTTTTGTGTTTTTGTTGTTCTCTGTATGAGCATTTATAGTTTTAAACTTCTTCATGAATGTACCATTTGTTGATGAAATTTGAAACTTATTTTCATTTGATTTTTTTTCTTCCCCCCAGCATACAGCATGCCTCTGCAATGCCATCATTGCTTTGCTGAAAGTTCCCTTTCATTTCAGAGATATTTTTTCCAGAAACTGCAGTCTACCAGCATCAAGGTAAGTTAGGAAGAATACTAAGGTAATATAGGTCAAAAATCCAAATGGGATGTAGTTACATTTCAATATCTTAACTTTGGTTTTGATAAAATTTGTAGCCTTTTAAATTATTCCCTTCCCCTTCCTTTAGCAAGGATTTGGAGAAGAGATTGGGATTTGAGAGTTAATCCTTCTTCTCCCTTTTTAGCTGTCAGTACCAAATACAGTGAAGCAGGCATTTAAGTAACTGGAGCCTATCCCTTGACTCTTAACTTCCAGGCATAAGTTAGTGGTTTTTATCAGAGTTGCCTACTAGGATCTTGAGCTGAGTCTTAATGTCTGATCAGTCTGTTCAGACCTAACTTAAACCAAATCAAGTCCAGTAAAACATCACCAATTCTACCTTCAAATCTCTTTTGCCTTTGAATAACAGCTTTTGGGAAACTGGACAATGAGTAGAGTTAGTATTTCTTAAATACTTAAACTACTCAAAATTCAAAAACTTTTTTTTTTTTTTTTTTTTTTTTTTTTTTTTTTTTTGGTGTGTGTGTGTGGCAGTATGCGGGTTAAACCCAGGTGTGTTCTGCCATTGGTCTATATCCCCAACCCTTTTTATTTTGAGACAGGGTCTTTCTAAGTTGCCCAGGCTGACTTTGAACTTGGAATCCTCCTGTCAGCCCAACAAGTTGCTGGGATCACAGGCAAGCACCACCATGTCAGCTCAAAAGCAGCTGGACATGAAAATTTACATAGTGCATTTCCCTACTGGAAGTGATTCATGGTCAAAAAAAGTCACACCCCAAACATTAGCAGAACCGCGCCATTGCTATCCTTTAATCTTCTGTTACGCATAAACAAAACTGAGGTTTGGGATTAAAAAATTTAAAAAAAATTTGGTGGTTTTTAAAAGGGGCATGAAAGGTAAGGAAGCTAGACTTTGAAGGTACTTCTCCTGGTTGTGCCAACAGAGTCAGGTCATAGGGGTAGAAGGATGCTTGTATGAATGTATTAACCTCTCACCAGTGATTAGCACAGATATGTTTGTGAGAAGGAAGCTTGCCCTTGATTGTTGGCATATTTTTTTTTAATATTTATTTATTTGCTTTAGTTGTACACAATACGTTTATTTTTATGTGGTGCTGAGGATCGAACCCGGGCCACGCGCGTGCTAGGCGAGTGCTCTACCGCTGAGCCACAACCCCAGCCTGTTGACATATATTTTTATGTTCACATTTCAGCTTGCTCTGTCACCATCCCCCCGGAACCCTGCAGAGCCTATTGCTGTCCAGAATAACCAGCAGCTGGCACTAAAGGTGGAAGGAGTGGTTCAGCATGGATCTAAACCAGGACTCTTCCGCAAAATTCAGTCTGTCTGTTTGAACGTTTCTTCCACACTACAAAGTAAATCTGGTCAAGACTACAAGGTAATTTAGAAAAGAGGCAGAATTGTGATGCAGATTTTACCAACTCATGTGTATACATATATGTAGCATTAACATACAATGATCAGAAAAAGTCAAGTCTTTTTTTTTTTTTTAGGGTGTTTGCTACCTTCAGAAGTCACAAGGCAGGTCTAAGTATTAAACAAAACCAGGTTTATATTATTGGTGAGAGGTAGGATGCTGATGTGTGCCTATGAAATGGGAGTTTTTCACAACCAAGTAGATTGCAGTTATACCTTTAAAGGAATCTATCAGATAAATATAAAAGCACATATTTGGGGTTTGAGGAGACTGTTATCCAGTGCTTCTCTTTTACCTGCCTGAGCCAGTTAATAAAGAGATAAAGCAACCAAGCAGACAAAGATCAAAATATGCTGTTAGAGCTGTGGGGAAACCTGACTCAGGTCCCTGGCAATGATTTTTTAATCTTGTACCTCTGATTGAATTTTCCCACCCAGCCTCAGCCTGGGTCCCTATACCCCATTCCTGCCCTGCAATGAGCAGTCAGCAAGACCCACCTGCTCTGCTCCCTCAGAGGCCAGTACAGTTCATCTAACGAAAGCATGCTACGTGTAGAAGAATACTACAAGTGTACATATATGTAGTATTAACATACAATGATCAGAAAAAGTCAAATCTTTTTTTTTAAGGGTGTTTGCTACCCTTCAGAAGTCACAAGGTAGGTAAGTATTAAACAAAACCAGGTTTATATTGTATGTGTGCCTACGAAATATTAGTGTTTCTTATTTTGGTAGCAGGGATTAAACCCAGGGTTGCTCTACCTCTGAGCTACATCCTTAGCCCTCTTTTTGCTTTTTGCTGTTTTTTTTTTCTTGTACCAGGGATTGAACTCAGGGGCACTCGACCACTGAGCCACATCCCCAGCCCTTTTTTGTATTTTATTTAGAGACATGGTCTCACTGAGTTGCTAAGTGCCTCGCCATTGCTAAGGCTGGCTTTGAACTCGTGATCCTCCAGCCTCAGCCTCCCAAGTGCTGGGATTACAGGCATGCACCACCACACCCAGCTCCCTCCTCCCCCCGCTTTTTGAGACAGGATCTCAATAAGTTCTGTAGGTTGGCCTTGAACTTGCAATCTTCCTGCCTCAGCCTCCTGAGTGACTGGAATTACAGGCTGGTGCCACCACACCCAGCAGTATGCCCTTTTAAGACATCTCTTTCCAATTCTTTAATGACTTATCCATAAGGATAAATACTAAGTGGATCAAGAGAACAAATCTACTGCAATTGTACTAGCAAAGCTGTTCAAATGCCCAGATTAGTTGTGTCCAAATTTACTGTAGCATGTTTGAACTAAGATCTTCATATTAACCTGTCACCAGTGATTAGCACAGACATGTTTGTGAGAAGGAAGCTTGCCCTTGATTGTTGGTATCAGTGAAGGTATTAAACAAAAGAGTGCATTTCATTTTGTTAGGTAGTTTTGGGCTAAAAAATAAAGTCAAAGACTGGTTTAAGCCATCATTGCTTTCTTTGGTAACTACCTCTTACTTTGGCACTGTCTACTCTCCTGTAAGGCTCAGCCTTCCTTCTCTTTCTCTCTTTTGATTCATGACCCAAAGCACAGTGCCTTAAGTCACCAGTAAGTAAATATTTAAATATTTGGTGAATGATTAAAAAAAAAAAAAAAAAAAAAAAAACCTTTACTCTGTAAACTGTATTTAGAGTACAGCTGTTACAGCTGAGTAATTGTAGCTGTCACAGAAGATTGTAATGAGAGTTTACATAGTTTATCCTAATTTGCAGGTCTTCCCTTACTTTGGATTTGAAACAGTAACTAACTACAAATTACTTTTTTGCTTGCATATAATAATTTCCCCTATTATTGACTTACCTCACATGAGGCATTGTTTAAAGTCAGCAATAAGCTGTGTAGTTCATGATTACCTTTCAGTTTTAATTGCAGTGAGATTCCAACTTAAAATGCAGTCCATCCATTAAGGTTGATCAGATCTCCTAGGCCTACTTCTGGTGCTTTAAGGAAGTTCTTCTTTGGTGGACCTGTTATTTTAGGGAAATAAAAACCCTACAAAAGCCAGTGATGGTGGCAAACACCTGTAAGTGTATAGTCCCTACCTAAATACAAGGATGCTAGGAAATTTAGGGTAGAAAATGGGCCTTTGATAAGGGATTGTTTTCAGGTATAGTACTCGGTCATTCTATTATACTATCAACAAAAGTAACAAGATTGCCTATTTTCTTATTCTCATTTGAAATAGAGTTGGCAGGTATGTTTCATATAGTCAGCAGTTGGCACAGCAACTCAGGAGGCTGAGACCAAAAGATCACATGTTTAGACTAGCCCCAGCAACTTAGTGAGACCCTGTCTTAAAAGGGTTGGGGTCTCAACACACATCCCTCACAGGTGATGGGATTTGGGAGTTCTTGTGCGTGATGTGGCTGGCTACGAAATAAAGCTAAGGAAAGAAGGTGGCAAAAAAAAAAAAAAAACCACCACACAGAAAGTAATTTTAGAAAGTGAGGGCAGGAGGCTCTTTGACCTTAGGAGTGGAACTTCCACACTGGGGGGAGAGAGAGAGCAAGAGCCCGCATTTGCTTTATTATATGGGGGAAACTTCAAAGGTTTTCCATAGAATGTTCTTCACCAAATAAGGTAGGAGGTGGGCTGTCCAGTTTCCAAGGAGTTATGCCCAACTCCAAAGAAGCTGTGAGATCAGAGGGAAGACAGAGGTCAGTGCATTGGGCAATCCATTGAGTGGGAGAAGCCACAAAACAGATTCCAATGCCAAATCTAAATCTCGTTGGCTCAAGGCCCAGTGAAGACGCTCAAATAGCTCAGGGGTGGCTTCCCACATTGAGGATATAGCTCACATAGGGAAATGTCTCTGAGTAACCTCATGATAACTGCTTATTGAGACACTTTTTTTTCCAGGTACTACAGAAACACAGCAATCTGGTCAAATAATCATTAATATTACTTTTATATTCTCAGAATCAATCTGCCTCTTGACAGGCTTTATCTTGGTACAGGTGAGGGTTGACCAACAGATGTCCTATTTGGAGGACAAAGGCATGAGTGTCTAGCTAAGTAAATGAATGTTATAAATCTATAATAATACATAATGCTACTAGTTTGTATTATACTACTAGTCTAATATTATGCCACTAGTCTATATTAACTATACTGCCAGTCTATATTATATTACTAGTCTGAATAGGACACTAATTAAATGAGCATTGTACAAGTTCTAAAGGTAATTTACTCCTTTAAGAGTAAAGAATGACTGAATTCCTTTAGTAACATAAAATCAGACTAAGGGAGGAAAATCCAGCCGGGCGCGTTGGCGCACGCCTGTAATCCCAGCACTTGGGAGGCTGAGGCAGGAGGATTGTGAGTTCAAAGCCAGCCTCAGCAATGGTGAGGCACTTAACAACTCAGTGAGACCCTGTCTCTAATAAAATACAAAAAAGAGCTGGGGATGTGGCCCAATGGTCTAGTGCCCCTGAGTTCAATCCCTAGTACCAAAAAAAAAGGGGGGGGGGGGGGGAATCCTTAAATTAACTTGGTGTTATGTTCTTATTCAGTCTCTTAGTTTCAAACTCCCTGAAACAGGTGGCTGTATCCTGTTTCTTCCAAATATCTTTCTATAGACTAAAGAAAGATGGGGATTTGGAGAATTGGGTGGAGAGAGCACGGAAGAGAAGCCAGCACATTAGGGGGTTGAAGAGTCTCTGGGACCTCATTCTACTCAAGGAGAGAGAGAGGCATTGTCACCTGATAGTTGGGAGGGTAGGCTCTGGAGTTGGCCTGCCTGAGTTCACATTCAGCTCTGCTACTCATTAGGAGAACCTACTTGACCTCTTTGTGTCAGCCTCCTCAGCTGAAAAGCAAGAATGATATTCGTACCTACCTTTTGGTTGTTTGCAAGGTACCAACCAGTTAGAATAGGGTATGGCTTAAAATGATCACTGAATAAATGTAGCTGTTGTTATTATTAAACAATTCTTTCATTCCAGATACCCATTGACAATATGACCAATGAGATGGAGCAGAGGGTTGAGCCTCATAATGATTACTTCAGTACTCAGTTTCTGTTGAACTTTGCTATCCTGGGAACACACAACATTACAGTGGAATCCTCAGTGAAAGATGCTAATGGTATCGTATGGAAGACTGGCCCCAGAACTACCATATTTGTCAAATCTCTAGAAGACCCTTATTCCCAGCAAATTCGCCTACAACAGCAACAAGCCCAGCAGCCATTACAACAGCAGCAACAGCGAAATGCCTACACTCGGTTTTAACCATGCAAGTTCACTACAGCCTTCAAGGATTGATCAAATTGACAGAAATAGTTTGCTTTTTCATATGTATTAAGTATGAAACTTAAAATGTGAAATCCATTTATTTGTTGATTTCTATAGTGTAATGTTCTGGGGGGAAATATCTCTTCTTGTAAATGTTTGAGAAATGTTTGGGTTCCTGGCCAGAAAAGTTTTTTTCCCCCCTTTTCCTTTTTAAACCAAGTCCTTTATCTAACATATTTAACATTTTTATTGTTTTACTGTTTTTTTTCTGTTACTGAGCTACTGCTTCTTTCAGGAATAGTCACATATTGTGCTTGCTTCAGTGGCACATATACTAAAATTGGAACAATACAGAGAAGATTACAATGGCCCCTGCACAAGGATGATATGCAAATTCATGAAGCATTCCATGTTTAAAAAAAGAAAATTCAATAATATAGTTAGTAAATTTGCTTCTCTACCATAATACATCATTTGCTGCCTGGTATGGACCTGGATTTCTGAGCTAGGCATTGGAAGTTCTAACCAGTCAGTGCAGGGTTTATCCATGCAGTGGGAACTGAGTCCTTCCATAGATGAACTGAAAAGTGTCTCCACAATATCCTGCCTTCTGGACTCTGAAAGCCTATAGTCTAGCAGAACTGAAACATGCTGCTGCATTATTTCAGCCACTTACCTATCTCTTTCTGTGCTAAAGCAATCTTAATTTATTGTTATGGTATGTTAGTTGACCCAAAGAGCAGCTAGCAATTACTTAGAAACATTGGAGATTAATAATTAGTTGTTTTTTTCTAATATAGTGTGTGAATGTGTTTAATATAGACTTTTTACATTGTTTCTGTAAATGAAAACATCACTCTCATTTAGTATCTTAATGTTTTAAGTTAATAGGGGCAGATCTCCTTTGATTGGTTCGGTTTCTCTGTGATGAGTCATGTAATGCTATACTGGATTGTCTAAAAAAAACAGTCTCTTTATAACAACTTCAATTAGTTGGGATGCTCAGGGAATAGAGTTTTCTGGTTAGCCAGAAAGCCCTTTTTTTTTTCTATTTCAACAGTGGTTGAAAACAACAAAATAGTATACTTTTTGTCTTAACACAGTTTACTAGGTGTAATTGAACTGTTTCTTGATTTGAGATCATTTAGTGCTTTGGAATTATGATTTCTAAACATCAGGGATGATCATAGGATTGCAGGTATTGCTAGTTAATTGGCCTGGATGTAGCTCCTAAGATGAAGCGGGGAACAATCCCTCGAATTTTTCTTTTTAAATAAATTTCTCAATTTCTTTGCTTGTGTTTTACCCTTTCTCTTCAAAGTCAAATTGATTCAAAAGAGAGTTAGAGTTTATGCTTTAAAAAAAAGGGGGGGGGGTTAATTTTTTATTTGTTTGTTTTTCTTCATTTTATGGCCTCTGGGAATAAGAAGTAATTGGCAACTGAGGTCCCTCCAAGATCATTTGGCTCCATGAGCCATTGCACCCAGCATAATACATTCTACTGCCAACCAACAGAATTGTCATAAGCATGTACAGATCTATAGTGTCCATTATAAGTGACATCCCTTTAGAAGCCATCCACTTGTACACAGTGCACAATTTGCACAGTTTTGTCGTGTTTGGGAGCAATGCCTGGAGGAAATATAAGAGCTGTGTGGAAGATGCGCATAACCCCTTGTCCTTCTACCAGGTGTGGAAAGAGCTGAGTCAGAAGGCTTGGGTTCCACAGAGTCAAAAGACTCTGATGAATTAGTCTCTGCTCTCTAGACCTTAGTTTCTTTGCAGAATTACCAAATTAAGACTAGATTTCGCCGGACGCGGTAGCACACACCTCTAATTCCAGCAGCTCTGGAAGCTGAAGCAGAAGGGTTAAGAGTTCAAGAACCAGCCTCAGCAAAAGCGAGGCATTAAGCAACTCATTGAGACCCTAACTCTAAATAAAATACAAAATAGGGCTGAGGATGTGGCTTAATGGTCAAGTGCCCCTGAATTCAATCCCCAGTAACTCCCACCTCACCTCCCCCCCCAAAAAAAAAAACTATATTTCTTCAGTCTGGAGTTTTATTATCAGGTAACTGAAAGACTAGAAATGAAAAATTGGAGAAAATCTTTTCTCTTTTTTTTTTGGTTTTGAGAACTGAACCCAGCACCTCATGTATACTAAGCAGCCACACTACCACTGAGTTACATACACTACAGCCCCAGGGAAAAATGTTTTTTGTTGTTGTTGTTGTTTTGTTTTGTTTTTGGTTTTGAGACAGGGTCTCAATCGCTGAGCCTGAAGCTTAGTGATTTTCCTGCCTCATTGTAGCAAGTATCTGGGATTATAGATGTGTGCTACCATGCCCAGCTGGAAAAATATTTTTAATTTATTTTTTTGAATAAGTAGTTGATATTACAATGTGAATTTCAGGTTTCTGGTACTTTGTCAAGGTAGAATTCTCTAAAAAGAAGCAAATCTAATATACTACCAATTCCTTCTGAGACCTTCCCAAATAAGGTAGGCTTTTGATAATTGTAATTGTGAACTCTTTGACTTGGTGTACTACAGGGGCCCTGATACAAAATTGGAAAGGAATTATTAAAATAAAAACATCCAGTCAGATGTGGTGGCACACACCTGTAATCCCAGCTCTTCAGGAGGCTGAGGTAGGAGGATGGAAAGTTCAAGGCCAGCTGGGGCAATTTAGCAAGACCCTGTCTCAAAAAGGGCTGATGGAGTGCTCCTGGGTTCCATCCCCAGTACCAGGGGTGGAGCATAATCCAAATAATTCATATTGTGAAAGTTAACTGTGAAGCCAAAAAGACAAATGTGTATCAATTAAACCAAGGATTGGAATTCTGATTTTATGCTTAGCATAGTATCTACTGCATTTTGTGTGTCAACCATTAAAAATAGTTGGGTAAGCCTGTGTTTATAATTTCAACACTAATGAATGAAAAGAAAAAAGTACTCAAAGCTACAGAAAAGATATGCATACTAATTAGTAAGTTAATTGTGAGCATGTTCACAGAATTTAGAAATATGAATGATAAAGAGTACTAGATCGCCAGGCATGGTGCCTAATCCCAGCAACTCTGGAGGCTGAGCCAGGAGGATCGGAAATTTGAGGCCTGTCTCAGCAACTCTGTGAGACCCTGTCTCTAAATAAATACAAAACAGGGATGGGGATATGGCCTAGTGGTTGAGTGTCCCTGATTTCAATCCCCGGTACCCTGTCCCCCACTCTCCACCCCACCCCCCCAAAAAAGAGTACTGGCTGGTTAAATCTAGGAAGATAAGACTAATTTTTCTGTACTTAGTGACTTTGCAGTTCAACTTCATGGCTGAGGGAGCCGAACAACCCAGGTTCAAATCTTACCTTTACCTAACTTTATGACTTTGGACAAACTACTTAATCTCTATGGCTCACTTTCATCCTTCCTAAAATAGAGAAATAGCGCTTCATGGATAGATGTGAGGATTGAGTTAATATAACATTAGTATGTGTACGGCACTTAGAACGTGCCTTCCACATAGCAGATACGTGTTTGCTATTATTACTGCTACTATTATCTTCCCTAGTATTTTTTGATGGCTTCCCTAGTATTATTTTTCACAGCCTTAGCTCAGTTCTTAAGCTTAGCATTTTATTTCAAATAAAAAATGTTACTTTTTCTTTGCTGCTAAACACACATTCAAGCTATCTTCCCTCTTGTAGAGTTTGGGTATAAGAAGTAATAAAATAATGTTGACATAACTAAAATGGATTTTTTTTCCGGGGGTGGGGTGCGGTACTGGGAATTGAGTCCAGAGGCACTTAACCATGGAGCCACATCCCCAGCCCTTTTTATTTGTTTTTTTATTTTAAGACAGGGTCTCACTAAGTCCTAACTGGCCTCAAAATTCCGATCCTCCTGGCTCAGCCTCCCGAGTCACTGGAATTACAAGTGTGCCACCATGCCTGGCTAAAATGGAACTTTTGACTACTACAGTGCTTTAAATTATTAAAATAATTAGACAAACTTATACAAAGGAAATAATGTAAAAAATAATGTAAAATACTTTCTCCTGGTTGTCTTTGATGGTGATAGCAATAGTATATTGACTGTTTAGAAATTGAAGTACTGTTGTATCCCAGCTTAAACTAAGAGATCTTCTGATATAGGCTTGTTTAGTTCACACTAACCGAGGTTGTATAGGCAACTGGAAGCTATATAAGTCACTCTTCACATCAAGATATGGTTCAGAGAAGAGCAGACCAACCAAACAAGATCTGCAGACTCGGGTCCTGGAGATGTCAGTTTAAATTCTGTTTATAAGACTCACTTGTCATGAGTCTTTAGTTTCACTTGATCTTTCTATGCTAATTATCTGCCAGCAGAGTATTGAGAATAAGATGATCTGCTACTTGATATGTAGGGTATAAGGAGCATTGGCCAAGAGAACTTTCTACAATGATGAAAATGTTCTAAACCTGCATAGTCTACTAATCAGTACTTAAAATACAGCTAGTTTGACAAGGGACTGTATATCCTATTTACTTTTAGTTCAGGTAATATAAATAGCTTCATGTATCTATTGCCTATAGAATTAGACAGTACAAAGGAGAGAAAAATGAAGAAATGAGCCAACTGGGTATGGTAGCACATGCCTGTTCTCCCAGACTCAGGAGGCTGAGGTGAGTAAATTACTGGAGCCCAGAAGTTCAAGGCCATCCTGGACACCATAGTGAGACCCCTATCTAAAAAAAAAAAAAATGAAGCCAGGCATGGTGGCACAAACCTGTAATCCGAGCAACTCAGGGAGGCTGAGGCAGGAAGATTGCAAGTTCAAAACCAGCTTCAACAACATAGCAAGGCCCTAAGGAATTTAGTGAGAACCTGTCTCAAAAAAACTTTTTAAAAGGGCTGGGGATGTGGTTCAGTTGTTAAGTACTTCAATTCCTGATACCAAAAAAATAAAAAATGAAAGAGTATTACTTTAAAACTAACTAGATAACCCTTAAGTAGGCTACTAAATGAAGGAGTGTTCATTGGAATTCTTTCTTTTTTTAATATTTATTTGCTTTAGTTGTACACAACGTGTTTATTTTTACATGGTGCTGAGGATTGAACCCAGGTTGCACATGTGCTAGGTGAGCGCTCTACCGACTGAGCCACAACCCCAGCCCTCATTGGAATTCTTTGATCCACTAAAGGTTCCATGGGAAAGTGTATAGATTATGAGGGAATTTAACATTGTATGTTTGCTTCTGATAATACTGTGTTGCTCAACAAGTCCTATTCTTTCCCCAGGGCTGCCTTGGAGTTAGCATCCACCAGTCACACAAACATTAGAAGTATGATGGGATCAGGCATGGTGGCACACACCTATAATCCCAGTGGCTGGGGAGGCTGAGGCAGGAGGATAGCGAGTTCAAAGCCAGCCTCGGCAACAGCGAGGCGTTATATAGCAACAATGAGTGACTTATATAGCTTCCAGTTGCAAATTACCTACAATCTTGGTTAGTACTAGCAACTCAGTGAGACCCTGTCTCTAAATAAAATACAAAATAGGGCTGGCAATGTGGCTTAGTGGCCAGAGTTCAATCCCTGGTCTCTCCCCGCCCCCCCAAAAAAGAAGCAGCTGATGGGATGTATTACAAGTCCAAAAGTCTGTTGAACTGGCTTAGATTTGCCAACAGCACTCCAGCTAGAGGTTATAATCTCCCCTCCATTTCTTGCCTAAGAGCACAGACCTTAATGAACTGTATTTTATTGGCTTTATTGGAATCTGTGAGCAATTGAATTTTGAGTTGCTATTGGGATTGAAACAGCAAGTCATTTTTCCTCCTTAAAACACCAAGAACTTAGAGGGTTGGTTTCCACATTTTAATGAAAAATGCTAAGTGTTATAAATTTTGTATTTTTCAAATCTACAGTTTCAAAGCACTGGTTCCTATCTTTCACTTTATCATCCTGTTTGCTTCCTAATGTCCCCTAGAGCAGTTCTTCCCTACACAGTCAGTTTCATTGTGCAAGAAAATTGTCCTCTTTGTTTATTATTTAGGTCTGATTAAAGATGGAATCTTGCCAAAATAATTTGAGGAATAACCTCACAGATCATGTCCACAGGTATCTGTATACCCAGCTGGCAAACTTGGACCAAAAATAATTTTATTGCTGTTCCCAGGTGATAGTCATGATGTTGTTAGTAAATTATAAAAGTAGAGTAATACCAGATTCTAATGTGCTCCTTTAAAATTGGCAGTTTGAAGGAGGACCCACTCATGGTTCTGAGTGGCCCCATTTTGTCCCTCTACCTTCTCAAGTTATTTCTCCTTCCTAGCATCTTGCAGGCAATCATCTCATGCTGGGAATGGATATTGTCCTCCAAGCCTCAGCTTCCCTGGCACCAGGAGGACCCTGGCAGAACTAGGCCTGCAACCAGATCTCAGCCTGACCAGAATTGCCTTGCATTTATACGTAGTGCTTGGCTCCCAGATTTTGCTCTGACCCTGTATGATTCTGAGCTGTTGTCCATAAGTATAAGACAAGTTTTCTAGACCAGCTGTATTGCCTATACTGACCACACCAAAATAAACAGCTTTCCTGCTTTACCACCATTTTTCTCTCATCAAAGATTCAAGGTGAGGCTGGGGCTGTAGCTCAGTGGCAGAGCATTTGCCTAGTAGATGTGATGCACTGGGTTCAATCCTTAGCACCATATAAAAAAAAAATGAACAAATAAAATAAAGGTATGCTGTCCATCTACAACTACTAAAAAAAAAAAAAAAAAAAAAAAGGCTCAAGGTGGTAAATGGCTGGACCTGGTCTGTTAAGATTCCCAGAGTCCCAGGACATAGTGGCCCACACCTATGATCCCAACAGCTCTGAAGTCTGAGGCAGGAGGATCAAAAGTTCAAAGCCAGCCTCAGCAACTTAGCCAGACCCTAAGCAGCTTAGTGAGACCCTGTCTTTGAAATTAAAAAAAGGGTTGGGGATGTGACTTGGTGGTTAAACACCCTTAGGTTCAAACCCTGGTAGCAAAATATAAAAATAAAAAAATTCCCGAGTCAGGCCTGTCCTAGGATTCCAGTAACAAAATGAATTGGAAAATCAGGGAAATGAGCTACCAAATAAATACAGAATGTTTTAAAGAAAGATGTAATACAGAAAATATATAGTCTGTACTTCAACTTCCTTTGGTTTTCTTTGAGATTTTATTTGTAACAATAAATCAAAAATGCTTAAAGGCTTAGGACTAAATAATAGAGCTTTGAGATCTCTTATGATTTGCATAAGAATGGAAAGTGCTAATGGTGTGCATGTGCCCCTAGGGATTTTGGCTATCTGGCCTATTTATAGTTATAAACCTATGACTAAGAAAAAGATGATTTATTATTGTAGTACAGCATGGTGTGTGTATCTGAAAGTGCACTCCAATTGAATGTAACTGTTTAATGTCTTCTTTTGTCTGTTATTCTGGCTGTTAGTCTGTGTTAATGGTGACTGACTTGATAAAGGCAAAAAAATCTGATGGCTGGCAGCAGCAGGCCCTATTGGAAATGTGTTTGGTTGATGGTTCTTGTTTTATTCTGAGCTGATTAATTTGGATGTCTTTTGTTTCAGAATGCTTGTCAGAACTTTGGTTGCTAGCATATGGTCTTTTTCTCCTTTGTCTCCATTATGTAAATTTGCCTTTTTGCTTTTTATCTCTCTTCTGATCGTTACAATCTTGCCCCTTTCAATCCAAAATACAAGTCCACCAGTTAGCTCAGAAGGGAGCAATGACTTTTTTGGATGATTATGATACCTCAACTTAAATGGGAAACATTCAATATTCCTAAATTGATTTTCTTGCACATTAATCTAAGGTTCTTGGGAAATATCACAAAAGGATAATATATGTATACATTTCTGACTGTCCATATCTAAATTTTGATGCAATGGGAAGTGTTTCAGAATTTAAAGCAAGCTCCTTTTAAAATGACTGAAGCCTATGATAAATTAGAGCATAAAGAAGGAGATTTGTAAAACTCAAAGGAGGCCTTCTCAGATTGGGTGGGCATAGAAAGTATTCTTTTTCCTACTCATTGAAGGTCTACATTTGATTAGAAAGATAATTGGGTCAGAAGCACTTATCAACTAGACAGTTTTCCAAAATAAGTTTTTCCTCTTTACAAAAAGTTTCCATTTGTAAGAGTATCTCTCTCTATTGATTAACTCTTAAAATAGGAAAATATTTTAAAGGTTTGCAATATGCCACAGAAACTTTTTGCCACTTTTCCCACATATACGCAAAAAAAAAAAAAAAAAAAAAAAAAAGGAAATTAAGAGCTCTCAGAACCTTTCTGTTTGGTTCATGTTTCAGATATGATGTTTTTCTTTTAACTGATCTTCAAATAGACTCAGGAAAATATGAGAACTTTCTTTTCTTATACTCCTGAATAGGATGATATTTAATGGGGGCAAAGATTAGCTGCAAATGTAAAAACACTTTTAAGATTTGTCAAAAGGCCAGCCTCAGTTGGGTGCAGTGATGCACAGCAACTCAGAAGGCTGAGGCAAGAGGATCACAAGTTTAAAGCTAGCCTCAGCAACTTAACAAGACACTTTCTCAAAATTTTTAAAAAATGAAAAGGGCTGGGAATATAATTCAGCGGTAAAACTGGTTCAATCTCCAGTACCATTAATTAATTAATTAATTTAAAAGGCCAGCCTCACCTGGGATAAGGCTCTGCCTCTTGCTCTGCTCCCAGAGTAGGCTAAAATTAAGCCCATTTAAAGTTCTGTTGAATGATAAATTTTTGTCATAAATACTACTGTAATCCCAAAATAGAGATATAGTAAAAAACTAAGTAAGCACTTGGGTAAGTTGAAAAGCTATTTAAAGGGTATGAAAGAGTTTTAAAAATAAATAGAATTGCTGGGCATGGTGGTTCATGTTTGTAATCCCAGTGACTCAG
Organism: Tamias sibiricus; assembly: GCA_025594165.1. Lineage (NCBI taxonomy): Eukaryota > Metazoa > Chordata > Mammalia > Rodentia > Sciuridae > Tamias > Tamias sibiricus. The sequence continues at coordinate 44,479,660 of CM046669.1, read as the reverse complement.
AAGGCTAAGGCAAGAGGATCACAAATTCAAGGCCAGGTGGGGCTCAGTAGTGCACACCTGTAATCCCATCAGTTCCCAAGGCTGAGACAGGAGAATTGCAAGTTTGGGGCCAACCTCAGCAATTTAGCAAGGCCCTATGCAATCTAGCAAGATACTGTCTCAAAAAGGGGATGTGGCTCAATGGTTGAGTACCTCTGGGTTTAATCTCTGGTACCAAAAAGAAAAACAAGTTCAAAGCCAGCCTGGACAACTTAGCAAGACCCTGTCTCAAAATAAAAAATTAAAAGAGCCGGGGATGTAGCTCAGTAAAGTACCCCTGGGTTCAATCCCCAAAAACCAAAAAAAACATTTTAAAAAAAGAAAGAGAATTTGTAAAAGATTTTGTGTGATCAAGATAGACAAGTTATTATGAATAAGTTTCAGGTTCAGAGCTAAACACAAACTATATTCTTGCTCTTGTTAATTTTATTTGGTATTTTCCTTATAAAACTTTATAACTATTGCCTGTTAAGTGTTTTACAGAAGTACATCTTCTAACAGAATAACCTGAGTTAATTTGAGACAATAAACCATCACCCAGATAGGATATAACAATGACTCCATTTGATGACTTCATACTGACTCCAGTTAAATGAAAGGGGTAACTATAAAATTACATAAGTTAATGTTACGACACATTATTCCCTCTTCAAGACTGGGAAACTGGCCCTCTGGGTGTTCAACCACCAAGACTTGGAGACCAAAGCCAAGGAAGATAAAAGGGCAGCCAGTATTTTGGCCCCTGCCATCCAAGTGTAGCCAAGACCCGGGCCAGGATGGGACATGGCTAAAAGGGTTCTAGGACTCCTGTGAGTCATCCAACCTCCCAATCAGGGACATTGCTAACACCCCAGAGGTCAGAAGCCAACCAGTATGCATTCTGCAAAAAGGAGGATCACTATAGAGGGGAATGTTCCCAGTGCTTCCAAGGGAAGCCATATGGTCAACAAAACCCTGACCCATCCTGGCAGGTATACACTGGTAGATGGAAAAAACAGGAACCTCTGCTGACCTTAATAATAGAAGGAAAAAATATTAATTTGGAGTCAAAATGAACAGCCATCAGGGAAGTATAACCAAAGATGAGTGAATTAATATAAGGGTGAGAAAAATGTCAGTCACCATATGGCCCTTTTAAATTTTAATTTGAGATGTGTACTTGCATCAGCCCTACCAAAAGAAAGTAAAGCTGAGAAGTTATGGAGAAGGAGTTCTTACATGATTGCCTAACATGAAAACCCTTCCACCAGGCAACTCCACACAGAAGGCAGGACACATAGCTCAGACAAGGCCCCCCTGTTTAATAGAAACAAGGAAACAACTTTCATTTTCTGATCTAGTCAATACACATGAATCTATTTAGTGGGAGAGAGAACCCCCTTCACAATTTATTTAGTTGAATATTTTCTGATTTTTACTCCCCCTTGTATTCTGCTTTATAATTTATAATGGTACTTCTACTTTTAAGTGTATGCATCTGACCCTTCTCACTTACAAGCTTCAGCCATTGTCTAAAGTTAACTAGTTTACCACGAGGTCTAGAAACCTGCAAAGCCAGATTGGCTGACACCTAGTTCCCTAAAGATTGAGAAATGGACAAGACCAGGGAATTTTAACAAGGACTTAGATTCTTCACTTTGGCATGCAAATGTTGGATAGGTAGCCAAAAACAGGATTGAAGTCTTGGCGTTTCTGCCCCTATTTTGTATATATCCCCTTTTTCTGAGTCCCCTGGGATTCCAAAAACAACAGGTCTGATTGATAAACATCTTGTGACAGTTGAAGCTTCCCCCCCAGGCAAAAACTTTCTTATTTGAGAGGAGGGCCCTCCCTGCCTGACCAATCCTGAGATAACAGTGGACCACACTACACTTGATCAAGATCACCTGCTCTGGCAGCTGTGACATGCCTAGGGGCTCTCTATGTGTTTTCTTTTGACTCTTCCTCCTGGCCTGGTCACTTGTGGGACTCACAGCAGGGTAGTCCTTTGCATGTGCATATTTATGGTGGTCCGGCAACTTCTCCTGTGACCCTCATGTTGAGTTAGCATGGAAAAAAATAAAGATAGGTAAAAGGGAGACTAAAGAGAAGGGAAATAGAAACCATTAACTTTAAATCTAAAGAAGCTTCATGAGTGCCCTCCCCTTTACCACCAAGTCTGCAGACATAAATTCTTTTAGTGGTGAAAAACATGAAAGGAGCCGGGCGCGGTGGCGCACGCCTTTAATCCCAGCACTTTGGGAGGCTAAGACAGGAGAATCGCGAGTTCAAAGCCAGCCTCAGCAATGGCGAGGCACTTAGCAACTCAGTGAGACCCTGTCTCTAAATAAAATACAAAAAAGGGCTGGGGATGTGGCCCAGTGGTCGAGTGCCCCTGAGTTCAATCTCCGGTACCAAAAAAAAAAAAAAAAAAACATGAAAGGAACTTTAGTCTATGTTGCCACACTGGGAAGACAAGGGAGACTTGTCTTTAAGGGGCTGACAATGACTTTTGAGGTTTTACAGAAAGGGGAATGAGGACAAGCATTGGGAGGGCACTCATGAAGCTTCTTTAGATTTAAAGTTAATGGTTTCTATTTCCCTTCTCTTTAGTCTCCCTTTTACCTATCTTTATTTTTTTCCATGCTAACTCAACATGAGGGTCACAGGAGAAGTTGCCGGACCACCATAAATATGCGCATGCAAAGGACTCCCCTGCTGTGAGTCCCACAAGTGACCAGGCCAGGAGGAAGAGTCAAAAGAAAACACATAGAGAGCCCCTAGGCATGTAGTCTCATCTGATAGATAAGGACTCTATTTTTAGAGAATGCATAGAGGACATTATAAAAGTAATTGCCAATGTACAAAAGAGTAACATTTCTGAAATTTTTAATAGTATCTCTTTGTAGCAATCAGGAGAGGATCTTTGGTAATTTGGAAACTGGTCATCATTTGGCATTTTCTTCTTTTGCAGCACTAGGAATACACAGTTCCTTCCCTCTTGGCCTCTTGTTGACATGATTCAGAGACAACTGGGTTCCTACTACTTGCAAGCCAGACAGGAACTAGAGTATTTGGAAAAAAAGATACACACATAAAGTGTAAAATGACCTCGAGGAGGTAGACACACTCTGAGTTAAATATTGTCTCCTGTTGCAGGAACTACTGCTGCTCTGGTCAGGCTGCTGGGTGACTCCAACTCCTCAATGTCACATTCCCAAGTGCCAGGACATTAGGGAGAAATAACTGTAATCATGGAATCACTTAAGCAACATCAAATCTATCCTACTCAGTGGTTACTATGTCCCTTGGGATGCTCAAAAGCATATTAGCCCTGGCTAGGATTTCTCTCTCTCTCTCTCTCTCTCTCTCTCTCTCTCTCTCTCTCTCTCAGGGAGTGAGCACATCTGGGCTCTCCTTGAGGGCCCTTGACATAGGAGAGGCCCCTGAGTCTTTTCTGAGCAATTCCCCCACCCCCATACCAAAGTGGTGATGGAAAGCACTTTTTCCTCCTCTTGGTCACCGAAGGTAACTCAGCTGACATCACAGGGCACTGCAGCTCAGTCAGCAACTGCAGGAGCCCTGTTTGGGGAGATGGCTTAAATTGTGGTTGACTATGAGCCATGGAGATTTGGGCATTGTCGCCTTCCGTAGTCTCACGGGACTTGGCCCGGGATCTCGAGTGACTTCAGCAGAGATTGCTGATTGGGTCAGCGCCATTTTGGTGGTGTGTGTGGCGTGTGTTAGTCGTTGTTCGAGCCAGAGAGAAAAGTTATCAGAATAAAAAGCTGTTTGTTTCCAGTTTGCCTCTGAACTTCTTCCCGTGGCTTCGTTGCTCCAAGCGGCCATCGCTTCAGGCGGCAACAAGCAACATTGGTCTGAGCAGTAGTTTGTGAACTTGGACCAAGTTCCCAGATCTATGCCAAAGGAGCCAGCAAGGCCACAATTTTGAATTTATTCACCAGCATTTATTGAACAGACAGTGCACCAGGTGCTGGCAATACTGTAGCGGAAAAGTTCCTTGGATTCCCATCGGTGTCACTCCCTATTTTTCAGAGACCGTGGTAGGGATGCTGATGAGAAATCCCCACTGGCTTTGACTGTTCCCATGAGCCAGACCCTGAGCTTCACTGGGGCGATCATTTCCTCCAGTGAAAAGGGAAAGGAATGGGTTTGGACAGGACTCTCCAGGTTAGGTTGCTAACGTTCCATGGCACCATGCAGCCCTTCAGAAAAGCACCCTCAGCCTGTGCCCGTCCTTCGGCATTGAACCGTCCTCACAATTCACTCCATTTTTCTTTATATCCAACCTAAAACACTCATGGCTGTATTAACCCTGTTTCAGTTCTTTGTCTATAGGAAATGGAGAACTGCAAAACCTTAGTAAAAGGAAAAAAGAGCTCCAGTAAAAATGCAGTCTCTTCTGACCTCAATTATTCCTCAGTGAAAAGCCCACCTGCTCTTCCAGACCCCACAGAAACACCCTCATTAGAATTCCTCCAGCCGAAAGTGTTCTTTTGTATCCTTCTGTGGTCAGTATACTGTCCAGATTGTGTACAGTCAGCTGCCTGACCCTCAGGGTCCGTTTAAATGTGCACAAATGGTGGTTAATGTTACCATCTCCTGTTAATAAGAACAAATAGCTCCCTCCAGTGCCCCCGCCCACATCAGCCCCCCTGGCTATTCTTCCAAGTCTCCATTTCTCCTCATTACATCTCTCTTACATCTCTCGGAGGCTTGACTTCATCCGTGAAGTGGGGCTAATAACTCTCCTGTTGGAGAGTCATGAGGATTAAATGTGATAACATACACAAAGACTGACACCTGAGTTGGGCACCTTCCTTAGTAGTGGAGTGGACAGCATGGCCTGGTGGCCCAGAGACCAGCTGGGAAAGAAACATCAGCATACCAAACAGTGATTTTTCAGGTCAGCTCTGCCTTTTTAATTTTTTTTATATTTATTTATTTGTACACAATGCCTTCATCTTTACATGGTGCTGAGGATCGAACCTGGGCCGCGCATGTGCTAGGCAAGCACTCTACTGCTGAGCCACAATCCCAGCCCTTCAGCTCTGCCTTTGAGAAGGATGCTGTTCCAGGTCAGTTGAGGACCAAAAGTTCTCAGATTCAAAGAGGAATTTATTCTTATCTCTTGGGAGCAGGGTATTTCCATTGTTTAGGCTTCCCTGTCAGCACAAGTCTGGAGCCCTGGGCAGAGTCTGGAAGAAATGGGAGAAGTGTCACCAGCACAGTGAGCCAAACCAGGCTTCTCTGTCATTCTTTCTGAGACTCATTTAGTCAACTGCAAAATAAACAGGCTTATATCTAAAGTTAGTTTGTGCAGTCAAATCTATTGGACATAAGCCCCAGGATTAAATGGATACTTCATAACCAACTGATCAGAACTCTTTCCCTACTGAGAAGGTTTAGGAAAGCTAGCCACCAACACAGAGCACAAAACAAAACAAGAAGACTTAAATTTTCAGTCAACTGTGAGGGCATGGCTTCAATCCCCAGTGCCACAAAAATCAATAAATAAAATTGCAGTAAGAAGTTTAGGTCAGGCATAGGAAGAACTTAATGAACTGTGAAAATAATTATATATAAAGGAGGAGGCATTTGGGCTGTGTTAGTACTTCTGAAGGGCCTTAGGAAAGGAGGTCTGTCCAACCCTCCCCCCCTGGGGGGGGGATGGGGGGATTTGCCAAGACCTCTCAGGAGGCAGAGGAATAGACTATATGGCCTCTTGGCCCCATTCCATCAGCAGGATTTCATGGAATCTACAGCCCCAGTTTCCCCACCGAGAGCTTTGCCTGGGAGACGGGGTGTGGCGCTGCTCCCCACCAAACACAGGGTTCTGGCCATGCAGCTACAGATATAAATAACCCCAGCTTGACTGTCCTTAGAGCAAATGCCTCTGCCACTGCCCAGAATGGGATGGAAAGATCAGGAGAAGGGTATACAGAGAAGAAGGGGGTGAGCAGGTGGGGTACACTGTGGTAGGGGGAGCACCTGGGCCAACAGCTGAGAAGAGAGGGAAGGTGAAAAGGCTGTTTCCTCTCACCTCCAAGTGTGTGTCTGCATGTTTAGATGAGATGTGTCAGGCAGGCGAGGAGCTGACCTACTTTTGAGGAGGGGAGGGGCGGTCTTTCACAATGTTCCTTCTTTCTGGTCCACTACCATCATCCTAATTCACAACTTCATTATATCTTCCTGGGGTACTTCCTTTACTTCCTGTCTTCCTTGTGTTTATTTCAGTCTCCTCTGAGTACACATTACTTGCCATTGTTTCCCAATTCTCTCTCTCTCTCTCTCTCTCTCTCTCTCACACACACACACACACACACACACACACACACGCACACACACACACATTCTGTTCCCAATACAGCCTAAATTTTCCTTTTACCACTGAAGACCCTTCTACCAGCGTAGCAGCCTAGCTCACCTCTTGACAGATGGGGTACCCATGTATGTCTATAGCACATACAGAGTCCCTGCTCTGAGGAGAGCTCACATTGTCACATGTTGGGGAAGCAGAGAGTGTGCAGAGGTAGTAAAGTCTCACTGAGGGGAGACTTGAGAAGGTATGGTGTTGTTTTTCTCACTGAGGAGGAATGCAAAGGAATGCCCAGAAGACCCTGCAGAAAGTGGAGTGGGCAACAGAAGATAGCAAGGAAGAGAAAAGCAAGGAAAAAGAAGCCCGAGGTGGCCCTCAGCTTCTCACCACTCCAATCCAGATGGATTCAAGAGTCACCTGTGAACCAGATTCCTAAAGCTCAACTCTGATGTGTTTGTTACCATGTTGGCCACCATAAGTTGCTTGCCAGTTCACGTTTTTCCCCTGGAACCCCCAGCCCTCATCTATTTTCACATACAGCTTCTGTGGCAGGATTTGGCCCTCAGGACCTCTCTCTAGGTGCCTGGCAACCTAGAGAGCATCCAAGGCCACATTTTCTGTTATACAGGTGGTAAAGGAAGAAGGCCCAGCTGAATTCCTGCCCCAGGTTCCCTGAGCTGACCTTATGTCCTTATAATGAAGTGAAATATTCATCTCTGTGCTTTTCTTTGGGGCTCTCCCTGATACATGATCTTTCCCTACCCAGAGGGATGCTCAACGCCATGGGGAGAAACAGGGGTTAAAGCAATAAGGCAAAGAAAAATAGCAACAGTTTTTTTTTTAACATCCAAAATAAGATACTGAGAAGAGAAAGGAATAGATTTTGGCTATAAAAACAAAGAAAAAGGGCTGGGGTTGTGGCTCAGCGGTAGAGCACTCGCCTAGCATGGGCACAGCCCGGGTTTTATCCTCAGCACCACGTAAACATAAATGCATTGCATTGTGTACAACTAAAGCAAATAGATAAATATTAAAGAGAGAGAGAGAGAGAGAGAGAGAGAGAGAGAGAGAGAGAGAGAAGAACAGTGGGATAACAATGACCACTTGGGACATGTTGACTTTCTCATTGTTCCATGAACCCCAGAACACAGAGTACCTCTGAGCCTTGGATCTCAGCATGCTGTGCACTTCTCCTTCTGCCTCTTCCCAACAGCATCCAAAAAGTTCCTTACTGTTAACCAGGCCTGAAGTCCTCCTCTCAGGAAGCATCCGTGCAAGCCCCACAGGGCTGCTGTTCCCTGAGCCTTCTGTTCTCTCCTTATTGAAGCACTCAGCTTCTTATAACTCCCAGCTTGCACATCTGGACCATCTAGATTGTCATCATTCAAAGGAAGGAACTGGGAGTCCATCTTTGTATCTTGATGTCCATCGCGGTTCCTGGCACACAGTAGACAGTTGATAAAGTTTAATTACTTAATGCAAAATTCAGTTTCAAATGACCTAGGCTTCATGCAGCTTCTGATCCTAGGAGCCTGGCCACTGAGAACTGATTGTAAACATGAGAGCTGTTACCCAACCCATTCCTGGGCATTGCTAGTTCTCAGTCCTCAACCTAATAGCAGGTGACCCTAAGCAGCACCACAAAAACCCAGAATTCCCTGCCATGCATGCACTCAGGCAGCCCACTAATTCTGCAGTGACTGCTAGAGAAGCAGCTTAACCTAGGCCTGAAACCCTCAAGTAAGAGGGAGACCTGGGCTTGTCTCCTTTGTGACCAAGGTGAAGATTTGTCATTCCTATCTCTGGGCAGTTTCTCTATCTGTTGTGAGGTCATGGGTCCTAATTAGAAAGCTCTTACAGATTCCTGAAAGGACTGTTATTGTACCATAGTACAAAGGGTATTATGCCACAGTAGTGTAAGAGCAAGGCAATTAAAGTGAACTAGGAAATAATAAGGGCACTTATTCCCAGAAGCACATTGATTTAAACCACAAAAGCTCCTTGGAACAGGGCTTGAGAATTGTAAAAGCCTGAGCAATCAGCAACCCTGAGGGTGGGGAGCCCATGCCAGGAGATTGCTGGAGAGTTCATTTGGTGATTCTTAGAGGGCTGGGTTTTGTTCCTCAGGTGTTCTCACTTTGGTGAAGTTTCTCTGCTATAATGAGCCTAGCCCACCTGCTGGGTTCTAAGGAAGGGGACCATTACTTCCTTTCCATATGAAAACAAAGAATTGGCCTTATTGCAGCTCAGTTTATTTTTCATTCTCTGTGTGATGAAAACAGGCCTCTAGATAATGAAAACTTTGTCACCACTTTTGCTTCTAAAGTCTGCAAAGCAGAAATATGATCTGAGTCATACCTTGATCTGGCCATTGCTACTTCTGGTCAGCAACTTGGAAAAACCTCTCAGGTACTAAGTGTCTGTGAAAAATAAGTTACTTTACCAAGTATGTCATCCAGGAGTGGAAAAGTCTATTTAAGTATGAGAATCCATAAGAAAAAAAAAATGGTGACTGTGTTAGTCAGCATTTCATCACTGTGACAAAACACCTGAGAAAAACAACTTAATGGAGATGTTGGATTCCAGGCAGGAGGCCGCGCCTCCCAGGCAGAAGGCCACACCTCCCCAGGTGCTTTGTTAAAAACTACACCTCCCAAGATCCTCAGCGTGACCAAGAAACCTGACCAGCAAGTGCCCTGTCCACTACCCCCCCCACCTCTGCTAGCCTATAGGGCAAGGACTCACTCCAAGGGGGTTTTTATGACCCCTACTCTATTTAAACCAGCCCCGGACTGAGCTCGCTCTCTGTTCCTGTTCCTGCTCTGTTCCTGCTTCTGTTCCTGCTCTCTGTTCCCGCGTGCACCAGCTCCCGTTCGTCCCCCGCGATTTGTCGACATCCCCTCCACGTGTTTCTTTTGGTAATTCAATAAACCCCCTTCCCTTTTCCTATACAACGGTCTCAGCGTGCGTCCGTCCATCCTGCAAAATTTTTCTAACATTTTGGTGCTGAAACCCAGGAAGGGAGACGCGCATCCACCTTCTCCACAGCATCGCTGGACTTCGGTAAGCCCCCCCCACCCCCCCCCCCCCCCCCCCCCCCCCCCCGTCCACCCCGAGTTCCTAAACCTGCCTGGCCACTGCGCGGTGAGAATTGACCGTCGAGTGTCCGGCAATCTCGCCCGCGGCCTATACAGGGGGGAGAGCACCCCACCCAAGCCTTCAGGGCGACGGTGGACCCCGGGAACTCCCTTCCCCCACCCCCACCTTTGTCCGCCCGCTCACCTTTATCTGCCTGCTCTAAAATTTCCAGCTATAAGACTAGGGCTCTCAGTTGTGAGTGGCTAGGAAAGTTCCCCTCCGCACTCCGGGCTTGAGCTTCCGTTTTTTCCATTCGGAACTGAAAAAAACCGAAAACCTCCGTGGAGTAAGCTCACAGTCCCCCGGCATCTTGAGAAACCCCCCATCCGGAACGGGACGCGGCTTCTCAGGTGTCCCATGTTCGTTTAACCCGGTGACGACCGGGCGAGCGGACTTGGACCTCATTCTAATACATGTTTTAAAGGGGACGCCTTTTAAAATACTGTATTAGCCTCTCCCCGTTAACGGGAAATATGGGAACTTCCCTATCAGCTCCAGCCGACTCACCCCTCACTTGTCTCCTAAGAAATCGGGCGCTTTTGGGCTTAAAACCCCAAATTAAGAAAAACAAATTGATAAAGTTATGTTCAAAAATCTGGCCTTCTTACCCGTTATCCAATAAGTGGCCAGAGTCAGGATCCCTGGATCCCCGGCTTTTACGGGAACTCTCCAGCTTTTGCCAGCAATCAAAGAGATGGACAGACTTGCCGTATGTGGATGCCTTCTCCCTTCTACGTTCGAATCCTTCCTTGTGCACCAGGTGCAATCCCGTGACGGTATTGCTCGCCTACAGGCCTGCGGATTCCCCCCCATCTTCCATTGACCTCGATTTCGACCCAGGATTAGAGGCTCCACCTCCCCCGTACCGGCAGCCTCCCCCTCGAGTCCTCTCACTTCCCGATGCTCCGTCCCCCCCAGCTCAGGCTTTTGAAATTGGCGGGCTCAAGCACTCGGACCCTCCCCCCCTTTGTCTTCATCCTTCGCTCCGCCCCTGCCTTCCACTCCGTCAGAATCCTCCTCTGTAGGCCCGCCTTCTCCTTCACGTCATTTCCGGTGCCTTCACCACCGCTACCCCCGCCTACTCAATTTCCCGTTCCTAGCTCCGCGCCCCTTCCGCTGTTACCCCTGCCCACTCAGCTTCCGCCGCTTGGTTTGGAGTTATTTCCGGCCACGGCTCCCCGCCCTCTCCAGCCATGCAGCCGTTATTGAACGCGCTGCCTCAGACTTCGGTCCCTACTCCCTCAGATTCTGCGACGCATCCTTTACCAGACGCGCTGCCTCAGGCTTCGGCCCTCTCCCTGGTTCCTTCCCCAATGGCTTTGGCGGCAACAGAGAGAGAGAGTGACGTAGCCCGGGCCTTGTCCCCAGCCTCTTCCACGGAGTTACTCCCGGACCCAGCAGTTCCCGTAGCATCCCTCTCCCAGACTCGCCTAATATGTCGCCGCCCCCTGCGTTAGTCCTCCCATGACTCACTCGAAAAAGCAGGCAGCTCAGATAATCGCGCCATTAAGGGAGGTAGCTGGGACAGAAGGGGTGGTGAGGGTGCATATCCCGTTCTCCATGTCAGATCTTTCCCAAATTGAACGCCGCTTGGGTTCATTTACAACAGACCCCACAACTTACATAAAAGAATTCCAATGGGTCACCCAAGCATACAGCCTTACATTTCATGATGCATACTTTATTTTGTCAAATACCTTACTTCCTGAAGAGCGTAGACGAGTCTGGGAGCAAGCAAGAGCATATGCAGATGAGACTCACAGAGTGAACCCAAATTTCCCCTTTGGTCCTGAGACTGTCCCAGACAGCGACCCACACTGGGATTACAATGCCCCAGGGGACGTGGTCTTAAGGGATCAGTTTTTAATGTGCATAGTAGATGGTCTTAAACGAGCAGCTCAAAAACCTGTTAATTTTGATAAGCTACGGGAAATTATTCAAAAGAGAGAAGAAACTCCCTCTGAATTCTTAGATCGGCTCACAAAGGCCCTCCAAAAGTACACAAATTTAGATCCCGAGTCCCCGGGGGGCCGTCAAGTACTTATGACATACTTCCTATCCCAAAGCTACCCCGACATTCGAGCTAAGTTGAGGAAATTAGAACAGGGTCCTGTGACCCCCCAGACCGAGATTTTGGCCACGGCTTTTAAAGTCTATCATAACCGTGAAGAAGACGCCGAACGTCGCAGGTTTCAAAAGTATGAGAAGACTAAGCAGTCAAAGCTCCAAATGTTAGCCCAGGCCCTTAGGGGCCCTGACGCTCAGGCCTCAAAAAAAGGGGTACATAAGTCCACACAGGAGGAACCCCCAGGGCCTTGCTTTAGGTGCGGGAAAGATGGACACTGGGCTAGAGAATGCCCTAATCCCAGGCCCCCTAAGTGCCCGTGCCCAAAGTGTTCCAAGATGGGCCATTGGGACGTTGACTGCCCCAGTTCCCGCAGGGGGGCTGGACCGGTCACAAAACCCAGCCTGCTGGCACTGGCCATGGAAGACTGATGGGGCCCAGGGGCTCCTCTCCCGACCGTTGACATCGCATTGAAGGAGCCCAGGGTTACTCTCCTTGTTGATGGACGCCCCGTGAATTTCCTGCTAGATACAGGAGCCACCTCCTCGGTCTTGAGGGAGTTTTGGGGCCCCACTACCATAGCACCATCCCCTATTGTCGGGGTAGAGGGAAATGCTATTCGCCCCCGCAAGACTCCTATGCTGTCTTGCTGCCTTCACCACCATCCCTTCACCCACCAGTTTCTGGTAATGCCTCAATGTCCTGTGCCCCTATTGGGCAGAGACATATTGGCCAAATTTCAGGCCTCAATTGTGTTCTCCAATCTGCCTAGCTCAGTTGTGCTCCCTGGTTCGTCTTGCTCCGTCTCCTCCCCCATTTTTCTTCTCACTGTTTCAAAGGCCACTGACCCATCACCCCCTACTGATGCTGATGAGGAAACCCCATCGCCCTCTAGTGATGTAAGATCCCCTCAGCCCCCTACCGAGGCAGAAACCCCCCAACCTTCTATTGACGTAGAAACCTTTAATTACCCTGTCCCTGCTGATTTAGTGGACCCCAAATGAAGGAGCCCCAATTAGGAAGGGCTATTGCGGCTAGCTGGAAGCCATAAGTTCCACCTGATATGTATGTGACGCACCTGTAAATGCACGTGAGGCACCCGCAAAGCTAAAGGTATATAACCGGGTGAAAGCGGTCCGAGTTAGGAGAACGGAGAATTCATTCAGTCAGTCGTGCAGTCACTTGGTCGGTCAGAAGAAGAGTTCGGGTCGGAGAAGAAAAGAATCAGAGTGGCCAGAACGTAGGCAGAGCGGTTACAGAAGAGAAACCAGATAGAAGAAGTAATAGCTGGTCAGAGTTAGGCCGAGGCTCCCGAGGAAGAAAGAAGAAAGAAGAAAGAAGAAAGAAGAAGAAAGAAGAAAGAAGCTCTAAACAATAATCTTTCTCTAAGCTAAGCTCTCTCTATCTTTCTTTCTCTCTTTCTAAGCTAAGAAGACAAGAAGAAAAACTCTCTCTAATCTTTCTCTCTAAAAATCTTTCTTTCCCTCTCTAAGCTCTCTCTAAGAAAGTAGAAGTAAAAGTAGTAATAGCTTTACTCTGCCTCCGAGTTTTCCTCCCGCGGCGCTGTGGCTGGCCATGACAGGCAGCTTACACCCAAAGTCTGGGATACTCAGACTCCCTCCCTTGCGCAGTGTGACCCCATACAAATATACCTTAAGATCCCCAACATTTCCCCAATAAAGCCCCATATCCACTTCCAGCCGCGAGCCCAGAGGTCTTCAACCCATCATCTCAGATCTTTTGCGGAAACGCTTTCTCAGACCCACCCATTCTCCTTATAATACCCCTATATTGGCAGTTCAGAAGTCCAACGGGTCCTATCGGCTAGTCCAAGACCTTCGTCTCATCAATGAGTCTGTCAAACCTATACACCCCGTGGGTCCCAAATCCGTATACTATCCTCTCCCTAATTCCTTCCTTATCCACCCATTTCTCAGTAATTGACCTGAAAGATGCCTTCTTCACTGTGCCCTTAGCCCCAGAATCACAAGACCTCTTTGCCTTTACTTGGACAGATCCAGATACCCGGCGTTCCCAACAGTTGACCTGGACAGTCCTCCTTCAGGGTTTTCGAGACAGCCCTCATATCTTTGGTCAGACATTGGCTGCAGACCTCAAAGATCTTAAATTCCCTAACTCCACTCTCTTACAATATGTAGATGACCTCCTCCTCTGCAGCCCTTCCCTCTTCACAGCTCGTGAAGACTCTTACACCCTTTTAAATTTTCTTGCTTCTCATGGGTATCGTGTTTCCTCATCTAAGGTGCAGCTTGCCCAGACCCAGGTAGTATATCTAGGAGTTCAGATTTCCCATCAATCAAAGGCCATTACTGTAGACAGAAAGGCCCTCATCAAGGAGCTCCCATGTCCCAAGACAAAGGAAGAGATTCTCTCTTTCCTAGGGCTAGCAGGATATTTCTGTGCCTGGATTCCTAATTTCTCTCTTTATGCAAAGCCCCTATATGAGGCAGCTAAGGAGATTGAGGGAAAATTCCTTCCTGACAGCATTCAGGCTGAGTTTAAACATTTGCAGCAGGCACTGTCACAGGCCCCAGCCCTTCACCTCCCAGACCTCCTTCAGCCATTTACCCTTTATGTCCATGAAACGAAGGGTTTGGCTCTCGGTGTTCTAGGCCAATACAAGGGCCCCACCTTTGCTCCAGTTGCCTACCTCTCTAAACAACTTGACCCCACCGTTTGTGGATGGGCCCTTGTCTTAGGGCTCTGGCTGCTGCTTACCTACTTCTGCAGGAATCAAAAAAGTTGACCTTTGGTGCCCAGGTTACTGTTGCCTCTCCTCATCATTTAAAAGATTTACTAACCTATAAGAGCCTTCAAACTCTCCCACCCTGTCGCGTTCTTTCTCTCCTTGTTTCCTTTTTACATGATTCCTCAATCACCTTCCAACCCTGCTCCTCTTTACACCCAGCTTCCCTCCTCCAGTCTCCTCAGAGCCCAGAACATGATTGTATAGAGACACTTGAGGCTTTAATCCCCCATCCCTCCCATATTCAAGAGGGACCACTTCCTGATCCTTCCTTAATTTGGTTTACAGATGGCAGCTCTTTCTTTAAGGATGGGCAACGTTTTGCTGGATACGCTATCGTTTCCCTATCAGAGGTTATTGAGGCAGCACCCCTACCCCCCAACACCACAAACCAACGGGCTGAATTAATAGCTGTTATTCGTGCCTTCCATTTGGCTGCAGACCAAAACCTTACCCTTTATACAGACTCAAAATATGTTTACCATATTTTGCTTTCCCATTTGGCAGTATGGAAAGAGCGAGGGCTCCTGACCACAAAAGGTTCTGCAGTTACTAATTCTAAATTAATATCAAAACTTTTGCAAGTCTCTCTTCTGCCCATACTAATAGGGATTTCCCATTGTCCTTCACACCAAAGTGGAGACTCTCCCATAGTTCAGGGAAACACGAAGGCTGACAGGGCAGCAAGGGAGGCTGCACTATCTTCTCCTTCTCTTCTGGCTCCAGTCCTACTACTACCCAGACCCCCACATCCCCTTCCACACAATCAATCCTCTCCTATCTCCATTCCCTTTTCCATCCTAACCCTCAGGCCCTCAAGACTTTTGCTACCTCCTTCCTCACCCTGACTCCGGAAGACACACAGTTTCTCCATCAGCTCACCTCCGCGTGCACTGCATGTCAGCGCACCGACCCATATACTCCCCTTAAACCAGGAACATTTCCCTCTCACCAAGCTCGAGGCCAGCTTCCAGGAGCCGATTGGCAGATAGATTTCACCAACATGCCAGCTGCCCAGAGACACAAATATCTCCTGGTTTTGGTAGACACCTTCTCTGGATGGGTGGAGGCCTTCCCTACTTCCAATAAAAGGGCCTCCACAGTAGCCTCCATTCTAGTCTCAGAAATCCTTCCCCGTTTTGGATTGCCCACGTCCAGCCAGTCTGACAATGGGCCTGAATTTGTTTCCCAGGTTACCCAAAGCATTTCTACTTCCCTTAATATCCCTTGGCATTTTCACATCCCATATCACCCCAAGTCCTCAGGGAAGGTAGAGAGGACTAATAGGACTCTTAAGGATGTCCTGACTAAACTCTCCCTAGAACTCCACTTGGACTGGGTCAAGTTACTCCCTCTTGCCCTTTTTAGGCTCAGAGTCCTCCCAAAAAAGCCCTCCTTACTATCCCCTTTTGAGGTTATGTTTGGGCGACCAGCCCTTCCACCCGGAGTTTCCCCAACTCAGGGACCCTTACCCAAAGACCTTTCTCTTCCCATCTTGTCCTTCATTAGGCATCAGTTATGGAAGTGCCAAGATTTCATTCTGCCTGACCCAGGTAGACTCACTACTTCATTTCCATTGGCACCCGGTTCTTGGGTATATTTCTCCCCTCCCCAGGACACAGGAGCAACCTCCCTTGCCCCGAAGTGGACAGGCCCTTTCCAGGTTGTGCTGTGCACACCCACGGCTGCTAAGCTTCGTGAAACTTCAGGAAATTTGACTTATTGGATTCATATTTCCAGACTAAAACCAGCTGCTCAACCAACTGAGGATCTACAAAAGGACGACAAACAACCACCTCAATATACTTGCTCTCCCAGTCCCACCGATCCCCTAAAAATTCGTTTCTCTCGTGTTCCTGTTACCGACTCACTGTTTTTTTCTCGTTTTGAACCTTTAACCAGTTTTTCTTAGGGATTATCAACTGTTGAAAAAACCAATGGATGACTTTCCAACCAGAGAGCCCTTATGCTGCCACCTGACGCTCATTCAAGATGTGCTTCGCACTCTCCATTGGCCTCTTCACCGTAAGTCCCACCTGGTGGAACACAGGCCTACAGACAATAATCCATCTCACCTTCTTTCCCTTTGTTGCTTCCATAATAGTGTTACCTGCAAACTCGCAAGACCCACAATTTCTACATGCTCTCCGGCTGACTCCCTCAGTGACTTTCTGCAGAAGCCTGGTTTGACACCCTCACCGACCTATGGCTTCAAAGAAAACTTCATCCATCCCATACCTGGACAGATTCATCTTTTCCACGCCTACCTCCTGGAATTTTTTCGCCCTCAAGCCTGACCTGCCTGCCCGCATTCCCCCCCCCAAAACTACCCCACGTTGCCCATTTCAGCTCTGAAGCAGCCAGATCGAAACACGATGCCCCGCTTCCTAAGAAAACAAAAAGGGGGGAATGTTGGATTCCAGGCAGGAGGCCACACCTCCCCAGGTGCTTTGTTAAAAAAACTACACCTCCCAAGATCCTCAGCGTGACCAAGAAACCTGACCAGCAAGTGCCCTGTCCACTACCCCCCCCCCCGACCTCTGCTAGCCTATAGGGCAAGGACTCACTCCAAGGGGGTTTTTATGACCCCTACTCTATTTAAACCAGCCCCGGATTGAGCTCGCTCTCTGTTCCTGTTCCTGCTCTGTTCCTGCTTCTCTCTGTTCCTGCTCTCCGTTCCCGCATGTGCCAGCTCCCGTTCGTCCCCCGCGATTCGTCCCCATCCCCTCCACGTGTTTCTTTTGGTAATTCAATAAACCCCCTTCCCTTTTCCTATACAACGGTCTCAGCGTGCGTCCGTCCATCCTGCAAAATTTTTCTAACATTTTGGTGCTGAAACCAGGAAGGGAGACGCGCATCCACCTTCTCCACAGCATCGCTGGACTTCGGTAAGCCCCCCCCACCCCCCCCCCCCCCCCCCGTCCACCCCGAGTTCCTAAACCTGCCTGGCCACTGCGCGGTGAGAATTGACCGTCGAGTGTCCGGCAATCTCGCCCGCGGCCTATACAGGGGGGAGAGCACCCCACCCAAGCCTTCAGGGCGACGGTGGACCCCGGGAACTCCCTTCCCCCACCCCCACCTTTGTCCGCCCGCTCACCTTTATCTGCCTGCTCTAAAAATTTCCAGCTATAAGACTAGGGCTCTCAGTTGTGAGTGGCTAGGAAAGTTCCCCTCCGCACTCCGGGCTTGAGCTTCCGTTTTTTCCATTCGGAACTGAAAAAAACCGAAAACCTCCGTGGAGTAAGCTCACAGTCCCCCGGCATCTTGAGAAACCCCCCATCCGGAACGGGACGCGGCTTCTCAGGTGTCCCATGTTCGTTTAAACCCGGTGACGACCGGGCGAGCGGACTTGGACCTCATTCTAATACATGTTTTAAAGGGGACGCCTTTTAAAATACTGTATTAGCCTCTCCCCGTTAACGGGAAATATGGGAACTTCCCTATCAGCTCCAGCCGACTCACCCCTCACTTGTCTCCTAAGAAATCGGGCGCTTTTGGGCTTAAAACCCCAAATTAAGAAAAACAAATTGATAAAGTTATGTTCAAAAATCTGGCCTTCTTACCCGTTATCCAATAAGTGGCCAGAGTCAGGATCCCTGGATCCCCGGCTTTTACGGGAACTCTCCAGCTTTTGCCAGCAATCAAAGAGATGGACAGACTTGCCGTATGTGGATGCCTTCTCCCTTCTACGTTCGAATCCTTCCTTGTGCACCAGGTGCAATCCCGTGACGGTATTGCTCGCCTACAGGCCTGCGGATTCCCCCCCATCTTCCATTGACCTCGATTTCGACCCAGGATTAGAGGCTCCACCTCCCCCGTACCGGCAGCCTCCCCCTCGAGTCCTCTCACTTCCCGATGCTCCGTCCCCCCCAGCTCAGGCTTTTGAAATTGGCGGGCTCAAGCACTCGGACCCTCCCCCCCCTTTGTCTTCATCCTTCGCTCCGCCCCTGCCTTCCACTCCGTCAGAATCCTCCTCTGTAGGCCCGCCTTCTCCTTCACGTCATTTCCGGTGCCTTCACCACCGCTACCCCCGCCTACTCAATTTCCCGTTCCTAGCTCCGCGCCCCTTCCGCTGTTACCCCTGCCCACTCAGCTTCCGCCGCTTGGTTTGGAGTTATTTCCGGCCACGGCTCCCCCGCCCTCTCCAGCCATGCAGCCGTTATTGAACGCGCTGCCTCAGACTTCGGTCCCTACTCCCTCAGATTCTGCGACGCATCCTTTACCAGACGCGCTGCCTCAGGCTTCGGCCCTCTCCCTGGTTCCTTCCCCAATGGCTTTGGCGGCAACAGAGAGAGAGAGTGACGTAGCCCGGGCCTTGTCCCCAGCCTCTTCCACGGAGTTACTCCCCGGACCCAGCAGTTCCCGTAGCATCCCTCTCCCAGACTCGCCTAATATGTCGCCGCCCCCTGCGTTAGTCCTCCCATGACTCACTCGAAAAAGCAGGCAGCTCAGATAATCGCGCCATTAAGGGAGGTAGCTGGGACAGAAGGGGTGGTGAGGGTGCATATCCCGTTCTCCATGTCAGATCTTTCCCAAATTGAACGCCGCTTGGGTTCATTTACAACAGACCCCACAACTTACATAAAAGAATTCCAATGGGGTCACCCAAGCATACAGCCTTACATTTCATGATGCATACTTTATTTTGTCAAATACCTTACTTCCTGAAGAGCGTAGACGAGTCTGGGAGCAAGCAAGAGCATATGCAGATGAGACTCACAGAGTGAACCAAATTTCCCCTTTGGTCCTGAGACTGTCCCAGACAGCGACCCACACTGGGATTACAATGCCCCAGGGGACGTGGTCTTAAGGGATCAGTTTTTAATGTGCATAGTAGATGGTCTTAAACGAGCAGCTCAAAAACCTGTTAATTTTGATAAGCTACGGGAAATTATTCAAAAGAGAGAAGAAAACTCCCTCTGAATTCTTAGATCGGCTCACAAAGGCCCTCCAAAAGTACACAAATTTAGATCCCGAGTCCCCGGGGGGCCGTCAAGTACTTATGACATACTTCCTATCCCAAAGCTACCCCGACATTCGAGCTAAGTTGAGGAAATTAGAACAGGGTCCTGTGACCCCCCAGACCGAGATTTTTGGCCACGGCTTTTAAAGTCTATCATAACCGTGAAGAAGACGCCGAACGTCGCAGGTTTCAAAAGTATGAGAAGACTAAGCAGTCAAAGCTCCAAATGTTAGCCCAGGCCCTTAGGGGCCCTGACGCTCAGGCCTCAAAAAAAGGGGGTACATAAGTCCACACAGGAGGAACCCCCAGGGCCTTGCTTTAGGTGCGGGAAAGATGGACACTGGGCTAGAGAATGCCCTAATCCCAGGCCCCCTAAGTGCCCGTGCCCAAAGTGTTCCAAGATGGGCCATTGGGACGTTGACTGCCCAGTTCCCGCAGGGGGGCTGGACCGGTCACAAACCCCAGCCTGCTGGCACTGGCCATGGAAGACTGATGGGGCCCAGGGGCTCCTCTCCCGACCGTTGACATCGCATTGAAGGAGCCCAGGGTTACTCTCCTTGTTGATGGACGCCCCGTGAATTTCCTGCTAGATACAGGAGCCACCTCCTCGGTCTTGAGGGAGTTTTGGGGCCCCACTACCATAGCACCATCCCCTATTGTCGGGGTAGAGGGAAATGCTATTCGCCCCCGCAAGACTCCTATGCTGTCTTGCTGCCTTCACCACCATCCCTTCACCCACCAGTTTCTGGTAATGCCTCAATGTCCTGTGCCCCTATTGGGCAGAGACATATTGGCCAAATTTCAGGCCTCAATTGTGTTCTCCAATCTGCCTAGCTCAGTTGTGCTCCCTGGTTCGTCTTGCTCCGTCTCCTCCCCCATTTTTCTTCTCACTGTTTCAAAGGCCACTGACCCATCACCCCTACTGATGCTGATGAGGAAACCCCATCGCCCTCTAGTGATGTAAGATCCCCTCAGCCCCCTACCGAGGCAGAAACCCCCCAACCTTCTATTGACGTAGAAACCTTTAATTACCCTGTCCCTGCTGATTTAGTGGACCCCAAATGAAGGAGCCCCAATTAGGAAGGGCTATTGCGGCTAGCTGGAAGCCATAAGTTCCACCTGATATGTATGTGACGCACCTGTAAATGCACGTGAGGCACCCGCAAAGCTAAAGGTATATAACCGGGTGAAAGCGGTCCGAGTTAGGAGAACGGAGAATTCATTCAGTCAGTCGTGCAGTCACTTGGTCGGTCAGAAGAAGAGTTCGGGTCGGAGAAGAAAAGAATCAGAGTGGCCAGAACGTAGGCAGAGCGGTTACAGAAGAGAAACCAGATAGAAGAAGTAATAGCTGGTCAGAGTTAGGCCGAGGCTCCCGAGGAAGAAAGAAGAAAGAAGAAAGAAGAAAGAAGAAAGAAGCTCTAAACAATAATCTTTCTCTAAGCTAAGCTCTCTCTATCTTTCTTTCTCTCTTTCTAAGCTAAGAAGACAAGAAGAAAAACTCTCTCTAATCTTTCTCTCTAAAAATCTTTCTTTCCCTCTCTAAGCTCTCTCTAAGAAAGTAGAAGTAAAAGTAGTAATAGCTTTACTCTGCCTCCGAGTTTTCCTCCCGCGGCGCTGTGGCTGGCCATGACAGGCAGCTTACACCCAAAGTCTGGGATACTCAGACTCCCTCCCCTTGCGCAGTGTGACCCCATACAAATATACCTTAAGATCCCCAACATTTCCCCAATAAAGCCCCATATCCACTTCCAGCCGCGAGCCCCAGAGGTCTTCAACCCATCATCTCAGATCTTTTGCGGAAACGCTTTCTCAGACCCACCCATTCTCCTTATAATACCCCTATATTGGCAGTTCAGAAGTCCAACGGGTCCTATCGGCTAGTCCAAGACCTTCGTCTCATCAATGAGTCTGTCAAACCTATACACCCCGTGGTCCCAAATCCGTATACTATCCTCTCCCTAATTCCTTCCTTATCCACCCATTTCTCAGTAATTGACCTGAAAGATGCCTTCTTCACTGTGCCCTTAGCCCCAGAATCACAAGACCTCTTTGCCTTTACTTGGACAGATCCAGATACCCGGCGTTCCCAACAGTTGACCTGGACAGTCCTCCTTCAGGGTTTTCGAGACAGCCCTCATATCTTTGGTCAGACATTGGCTGCAGACCTCAAAGATCTTAAATTCCCTAACTCCACTCTCTTACAATATGTAGATGACCTCCTCCTCTGCAGCCCTTCCCTCTTCACAGCTCGTGAAGACTCTTACACCCTTTTAAATTTTCTTGCTTCTCATGGGTATCGTGTTTCCTCATCTAAGGTGCAGCTTGCCCAGACCCAGGTAGTATATCTAGGAGTTCAGATTTCCCATCAATCAAAGGCCATTACTGTAGACAGAAAGGCCCTCATCAAGGAGCTCCCATGTCCCAAGACAAAGGAAGAGATTCTCTCTTTCCTAGGGCTAGCAGGATATTTCTGTGCCTGGATTCCTAATTTCTCTCTTTATGCAAAGCCCCTATATGAGGCAGCTAAGGAGATTGAGGGAAAATTCCTTCCTGACAGCATTCAGGCTGAGTTTAAACATTTGCAGCAGGCACTGTCACAGGCCCCAGCCCTTCACCTCCCAGACCTCCTTCAGCCATTTACCCTTTATGTCCATGAAACGAAGGGTTTGGCTCTCGGTGTTCTAGGCCAATACAAGGGCCCCACCTTTGCTCCAGTTGCCTACCTCTCTAAACAACTTGACCCCACCGTTTGTGGATGGGGCCCCTTGTCTTAGGGCTCTGGCTGCTGCTTACCTACTTCTGCAGGAATCAAAAAAGTTGACCTTTGGTGCCCAGGTTACTGTTGCCTCTCCTCATCATTTAAAAGATTTACTAACCTATAAGAGCCTTCAAACTCTCCCACCCTGTCGCGTTCTTTCTCTCCTTGTTTCCTTTTTACATGATTCCTCAATCACCTTCCAACCCTGCTCCTCTTTACACCCAGCTTCCCTCCTCCCAGTCTCCTCAGAGCCCCAGAACATGATTGTATAGAGACACTTGAGGCTTTAATCCCCCATCCCTCCCATATTCAAGAGGGACCACTTCCTGATCCTTCCTTAATTTGGTTTACAGATGGCAGCTCTTTCTTTAAGGATGGGCAACGTTTTGCTGGATACGCTATCGTTTCCCTATCAGAGGTTATTGAGGCAGCACCCCTACCCCCCAACACCACAAACCAACGGGCTGAATTAATAGCTGTTATTCGTGCCTTCCATTTGGCTGCAGACCAAAACCTTACCCTTTATACAGACTCAAAATATGTTTACCATATTTTGCTTTCCCATTTGGCAGTATGGAAAGAGCGAGGGCTCCTGACCACAAAAGGTTCTGCAGTTACTAATTCTAAATTAATATCAAAACTTTTGCAAGTCTCTCTTCTGCCCATACTAATAGGGATTTCCCATTGTCCTTCACACCAAAGTGGAGACTCTCCCATAGTTCAGGGAAACACGAAGGCTGACAGGGCAGCAAGGGAGGCTGCACTATCTTCTCCTTCTCTTCTGGCTCCAGTCCTACCTACTACCCAGACCCCCACATCCCCTTCCACACAATCAATCCTCTCCTATCTCCATTCCCTTTTCCATCCTAACCCTCAGGCCCTCAAGACTTTTGCTACCTCCTTCCTCACCCTGACTCCGGAAGACACACAGTTTCTCCATCAGCTCACCTCCGCGTGCACTGCATGTCAGCGCACCGACCCATATACTCCCCTTAAACCAGGAACATTTCCCTCTCACCAAGCTCGAGGCCAGCTTCCAGGAGCCGATTGGCAGATAGATTTCACCAACATGCCAGCTGCCCAGAGACACAAATATCTCCTGGTTTTGGTAGACACCTTCTCTGGATGGGTGGAGGCCTTCCCTACTTCCAATAAAAGGGCCTCCACAGTAGCCTCCATTCTAGTCTCAGAAATCCTTCCCGTTTTGGATTGCCCACGTCCAGCCAGTCTGACAATGGGCCTGAATTTGTTTCCCAGGTTACCCAAAGCATTTCTACTTCCCTTAATATCCCTTGGCATTTTCACATCCCATATCACCCCAAGTCCTCAGGGAAGGTAGAGAGGACTAATAGGACTCTTAAGGATGTCCTGACTAAACTCTCCCTAGAACTCCACTTGGACTGGGTCAAGTTACTCCCTCTTGCCCTTTTTAGGCTCAGAGTCCTCCCAAAAAAGCCCTCCTTACTATCCCCTTTTGAGGTTATGTTTGGGCGACCAGCCCTTCCACCCGGAGTTTCCCCAACTCAGGGACCCTTACCCAAAGACCTTTCTCTTCCCATCTTGTCCTTCATTAGGCATCAGTTATGGAAGTGCCAAGATTTCATTCTGCCTGACCCAGGTAGACTCACTACTTCATTTCCATTGGCACCCGGTTCTTGGGTATATTTCTCCCCTCCCCAGGACACAGGAGCAACCTCCCTTGCCCCGAAGTGGACAGGCCCTTTCCAGGTTGTGCTGTGCACACCCACGGCTGCTAAGCTTCGTGAAACTTCAGGAAATTTGACTTATTGGATTCATATTTCCAGACTAAAACCAGCTGCTCAACCAACTGAGGATCTACAAAAGGACGACAAACAACCACCTCAATATACTTGCTCTCCCAGTCCCACCGATCCCCTAAAAATTCGTTTCTCTCGTGTTCCTGTTACCGACTCACTGTTTTTTTCTCGTTTTGAACCTTTAACCAGTTTTTCTTAGGGATTATCAACTGTTGAAAAAAACCAATGGATGACTTTCCAACCAGAGAGCCCTTATGCTGCCACCTGACGCTCATCAAGATGTGCTTCGCACTCTCCATTGGCCTCTTCACCGTAAGTCCCACCTGGTGGAACACAGGCCTACAGACAATAATCCATCTCACCTTCTTTCCCTTTGTTGCTTCCATAATAGTGTTACCTGCAAACTCGCAAGACCCACAATTTCTACATGCTCTCCGGCTGACTCCCTCAGTGACTTTCTGCAGAAGCCTGGTTTGACACCCTCACCGACCTATGGCTTCAAAGAAAACTTCATCCATCCCATACCTGGACAGATTCATCTTTTCCACGCCTACCTCCTGGGAATTTTTTCGCCCTCAAGCCTGACCTGCCTGCCCGCATTCCCCCCCCCAAAACTACCCCACGTTGCCCCATTTCAGCTCTGAAGCAGCCAGATCGAAACACGATGCCCCGCTTCCTAAGAAAACAAAAAGGGGGGAATGTTGGATTCCAGGCAGGAGGCCACACCTCCCCAGGTGCTTTGTTAAAAACTACACCTCCCAAGATCCTCAGCGTGACCAAGAAACCTGACCAGCAAGTGCCCTGTCCACTACCGCCCCCCCCCGACCTCTGCTAGCCTATAGGGCAAGGACTCACTCCAAGGGGGTTTTTATGACCCCTACTCTATTTAAACCAGCCCCGGATTGAGCTCGCTCTCTGTTCCTGTTCCTGCTCTGTTCCTGCTTCTCTCTGTTCCTGCTCTCCGTTCCTGCATGTGCCAGCTCCCGTTCGTCCCCCGCGATTCGTCCCCATCCCCTCCACGTGTTTCTTTTGGTAATTCAATAAACCCCCTTCCCTTTTCCTATACAACGGTCTCAGCGTGCGTCCGTCCATCCTGCAAAATTTTTCTAACAGGAGGAAAGATTTATTTTGGCTCCCAGTTTCAGAGGCTTCAGTCCATGGTCCACTGGTTCCATTGCTTTGGGCCTATGGTGAAGCAGAACATCATGACACAGGGGTGTGGCAGAAAAAAAGCTGATTCAGCTTATGGCAGCCAGGAGGGAGGGAGAGAGACACGGGGGTGGGGGGGTGGGGTGAGGAAAAGATATAGTCCCCTAGAGCACAGCCTAGGACTTACTCCTTTCAACTAGGTCCCACCTCTTACAATTTCCACCACCTCCCAATAGTCTATTCAAATTGTAAATCCATCAATGGATTAATCAGCTGATGAGGTCAGAGCATTCATGATATAATCATTTCCTAAAAACCCCAACTCTAAACATTGCATTGAGGACTAAGCCTTCAATACCTGAACCTTTGTGGAGCCTTCCAAATCTAAACCACATCAATGGCTCTAATTGCACAAAATTTAAAACTTTTGATTGGCAAAAAGCATAATAAGCCAAACTATTGATGCAAATGCAAAAAAAGAAATTGTAGGGAATGTACTTGTAACATAACAGATAAAAGAATAATATCTTTAATATGTAAAATCTTTTAACATCATTTTTAAAAAATGCAAGCAACCCAAGAATGGGCTGAGAACACAGAGAATCCACAAAAGAAAAAATACAAATGGCCAATGAATAACTTAAAAAAAATAAAAATGCTAAAGCAGGAGAATCACAAGCTCAAGGCCAGCCTCAGCAACTTAGCGAGGTCCTTAGAAATTTAGCAAGACCCTGTCTCAAAAAAACAACAAAAAAAAAATAAAATAAAAAGGGCTGAAGATGTGGCTGGATGGTAAATCACCTTGGGTTAAATCTCTGGTATGTTAAAAGAAAGTAATAATGAAATAAATATAATAAAAGAAACACAAATTTACAATGTATTCAATTCCAGATTGGCAAAGACTTAAAGTGATGAGCTACTGGCTTATTTGTTTTTCTTTTTTGCAGTGTTGGGGATTGAACCTAAGGCCTCATGGCATGCTAGGCAAAATGATCTATCACTGAGTTATACACCTTGTCTGGAGAGTTCATATTTGGCATTACTTATGAATTAAAAAAAAAAAAAAAAAAACGATGTTTTTTGGGAATGGAAACCAGAGCTTAATACATGATAAGCACACACTCTGCTACTGAGTTACACGCCCAGCTTCTGACCTTCATTGTAAAAGAAACAATAACTCTATGAGCCTGAGATTCTACTCCAAGTTTCTCCTAAAGAAATCTTTGCATCTAAATGGAACCACCCTATGACCCAGCCATCCCACTCCTGGGTCTATTCCCAAAGTGTTGGATTCCAGGCAGAAGGCCACACCTCCCCAGGTGCCTTGTGAAAAACTACAGCTCCCAGGATCCTCAGCGTGACCAAAAAACCTGACCAGCAAGTCCCTTGTCCACTACCACTACCCCCCCCCCGACTTCTGCTGGCCTATAGGACAAGGACTCACTCCAAGGGGGTTTTATGGCCCCTACTCTATTTAAGCCAGGCCCGGACTGAACTCTGCCCTTGTTCCTGCTCTGTTCGCGCTTGCCCCTTGTTCCTGCCTGTCCCTATTCCCGTCCATCCCTACCCCCCTTCCCTTCCCTTCCTTTCCCTACCCTTGCCCACGTGGCTCCCCAATAAACCCTTTTATTTCACTAACACGGTGTTCCCAGCTAAGTTAACTATGTTTCAGCAGTTTTCTAACATTTGGTGCGTTGGCCGGGAAGGAGACGAGCGTCCAGCACACGTCTCCGTTTGTCTGTCCACCTTTCTACACCATCGCTGGACTTCGGTAAGCCCCCATCCACCCCGAGTTCCTAAACCTGTTTGGCCACTACGCGGCGAGAATTGACCGTCGAGTGTCCGGCAATCTCGCCCGCGGCCTTTACAGGGGGGACCACACCCCACCCAAGCCTTCAGGGCGACGGTGGACCCCGGGGACTCTCCCCCCCTCCCCCACCTTTATCTGCCCACTTTAAAAATTTCCAGCTGTAAGACTACGGCTCTCGGCTTTCTAGGAAAGTTCCCCTCCGCACTCCGGGCTTGAGCTTCTGTTTTTCCGTTCGGAAACGGAAAAAATCTGAAAACCTCCATGGAGTAAGCTCATAGCTCCAGCCGACACGCCTCTCAATTGCCGTACCTCCCCCATACCAGCAGCCTCGGAGGCTGCTCCAGACCGCTCCCCCCACCCCCAGCTCAGGCTTTAGCTCGCAGCCTGCGCAGAGGTGCGCTCCTGGTCCCACGCTCTCCCAGCCCGCTGCCACTAGAGCCACAGCGCGCCCCTTGCTCGCTTCCTCTGCTCTCTTATAGGTCCAGCTCTGACTGGTGCCTTCCCGCTCGCTGCGCGGGGGCCACTACCCTCCGATAGCCCAGCGCTTCTTTGCGCTCGGGCCAAATCCCCACCCCACCCCCATGCGTCCTCCGCGCCACTCATAAAGGCCCCCGGGGCCGGCCGCCGCGCCCGCGGCTCCACCCCCCCCCCCCCCCCGCCGCCGCCGCGGGCGCCCCGACCAATGGCCGGCCTGCGCCGCCGAGCCCTGGGCCCGCCCCGCACACGGCGATGGGCGCATCCCCGCTCGCCTGCAGGCCGGTTCCCCGTCTGCGAGTCTGCACCACGCGAGGCTGCCCAAGCCGGCGCAGCGAGTCTGCGCCTACATCACGTGTAGCCCCGAGCCCTCACCCACTTCTCCCCTTTGGTTCGAAAGGCTGTATAAAGTTTCTCTTCAGATAACAGTCCCCTCCCTCCCCCTTCCTCGGATCCGCCATGTTCTTCCACCCAAATCTGTCTCCAAACCAGACCCCGCCACTCCGTTCCAAGCCCGAGCACAGCTGGCCTTATCCTTCACCATTTACTTCCTCTGTCCTCTCTCTCTTTTACAGCCCCTGCTAAAATCATCTTTGCCTCTTTAGCTCCTCGCTTCCCTTTCCAAAGTACACACACACACACACACACAAAAGACTAATACTGTTCAGCCTCATATTTTCGTATTTGGCATGATATTATTCATTTGTAACTAACTTTCTTTGTTAAACGTCTAATTAATTTACAAGGTTAAAATGCTAACTGTTAAATGTGCTTTAACAGATATGATTCTACATACATAAACACTGTGTTCTCATGAAATGGGTACCAGATGTGTAACTATTATACACAAAGGTTTATAAAAGATTGATATGTATGTAGAGGCTCAAAGGTTTTTATTCCAACTAAAAATGCCATAAATAACAAAATGTTTTTATTAAGATAAAATAATTCATCTAAATTCAAATCATTATAAAGATTGTTTCAAAGGATGAACAGAGAAAGGAGTTAACACGTGAGAGAAATAAATTAGAAAGTTATAAGTGTGGAAACCATACTCAATAGAAAGAAAAGAAAGTATTTCAAGATAAGAATGTCTTATAAATAAGAAGGTTTATAAGAAATGTTTCAAGATTAGAGGATTTAAGTAAGTGATGTAAGGGCCTGTGTAAGTTGGTTGAATAAGTAGATAAAACAATCAGCAAAGCTATATAATTTATCCATAATGCTGTGTTTATTAATTTCCTTCCTTTTAAACAAGTAATCTTAAAAGAAATTAAAAATTGTATAGCTATGGTTAAACAACAATTATTTCAAAATATCATGTTCTTTCTTTAAAAGCTAAACTTGATTTATGGAAACATCAATGTAATTATATATTGTAAAAACATTTTGCCATTTTCCAAAAAAGTTAAATACTCTCAAAATTTCTTTAATCCATTCTAATTGTAATATTTTGTCAGCTAAATGCTCTCAGCATTTCTTTAACAAAAATCAGCTTCAAAACTTAAACACCTGACCTTCGCAAACCATCAAGACAGACAGGTACCACAGACCCTGGCTACTGTAAGTTTATAAGTTAAAGCCCAATGTTCTCAATTTAAGATTAACTTACTGGACGTCTAAGGTCAAAACTTTCAAATTAATCAAAAAGGGCCAAGAGGACCAGTATTTGGTTCTTGTCCCAGAGTCTGCCTGTGAGGGAAGAGGAAACATCTCCACAGAGCTTTATATCTCTGGGTCACATGATCTCTCGATAAGAGGGATAAATGAGACCGATAGAGGAAAAGCCAATCAGTGCTCTTGCTAAAAGGAGGGTCCATAAAAAAGGGAAAAACATCCCTAATGCTTCTGAGGAAAGCCACAAGGTCAAGCAAGACCTGGACCCATCCTTACAGAAGGCACCGAGCACAAAAGCTGCTCTCAAGTTTCCCCAAGATTCCCATCAGAAACAGCTGACTCTTACCAATGGTCAAAACAGAAGTCAGTTTGACAAATTTCATCCTAGACATCCAGTAACAGTTAAAACAGATGCACAACCATTTCTGAACATTTTAGAAGCAAAGGTAACTTCAGCCCTAAGTGAAGTGTTGTGTTTACATTCCCGATAACTCTGTACATGCTAAAGCTTTGAATTATCATCTTCATGGTATACATTGACGTTTCAGATGCTGCAACATTTCTTCGGTACTCATGTTTTTTTGTTCCTCCAATAGAAGCTTCCGTCCCTGATGACTTTACAACCTTCCCCAGGCTTCAATCTGACCTAACTTCTACAAAAGGAACTCCAAACTACTGCCCCCCATCACTTTGCCCCCGTTCAGCCTGAAGAAGCCAGACTCGGTCATCGACCCATTCCCTTACAGTGGTTAAGAGTTCCTAAGGTTAGAAGGGAAGTGAAGCCAGAATCTCATAGACAGTCAGCATATGTAGATAAATCGTGTCAGGTCGAAAGCCAATTTGAGTGAGCCAATTTTGGGAAGTTGGGAAACTGTCCCCTGAGAGATTGAAATACCGATTTCCTCAGAGCCCTTCGTCCACCCTTAACAACCTGCCCCAACATGTTGCCAAGGTAACCCATCTCAGGAATTGCCCCTCCCTACAGGGAGCTATCTCAGATCTTCTGCAGAAACGTTTTCTCAGATCCACCCATTCCCTTATAATATCACCTTCTCTGCAGTCCCTCCTTTTTCATAGCTCGTGAGTACTCTTACACTCTTTTAAACTTTCTTTCCTCTCGTGGGTATCGTGTTTCCCCGTCTACCTTTCTAAACAGCTTGACCCCACCGTTCGTTGATGAGCCCCCTGTCTTCAGGCTCTGGCCGCTGCTTACCTACTTCTACAAAAATCTAAAAAGCTAAATTTGGTGCTCATGTCACTATTGCCTCTCCTCACCATTTAAAGACTAATGTATAAAAGCCTTCAAACTCTCCTGCCCTGTCATGCTCAGCTCCTCAACCTAGTTCCAGTCCTGCTCCTCTTTACACCCAGTTTTCATTCTCCCAGTCTCCTCAGAGCCCCCAGAACATGATTGTATAGAAATGCTTCAGGCTTAAACTCCTGCAAGCCTCTCTTCTGCCCAAACTAATAGGGATCTCCCATTGTCCTTCACAACAAAGTGGAGACTCTCCCATAGTTCAGGGAAACATGAAGGCTGAAGCAACACTGTCTTCTCTTCTCTTCTCTTCTGGCTTCTATCCAATCTACCCAGGCCCCCACATTCCCTGCCATACAATCAATCCTCTCCTATCTCCATTCACTTTTCCATCCCATTCCAAGGGCATAAACCTTCTGAAATCGCCTGACTCAGCCTCCGCTCATCTTTTCGACCGCAATATCATTAAATTTGGTGTCATTCCGGCAACATTTGCCTCTCAGCTGGAGACGGATACAGAGGTTCCTTTCCGGCCCTTTGGCCTACTCCAGACTTGAGTCTCTCTCTTTCCTGTCCGGGACAGGACACGGAAAACCCTTGCGCAAGGTGGCTCATAGTCCTCCGATATCTTGAGCGGCTCATGATATCCCATGTCTGCCTGGCTCCGGTGACGACCGAGTCACAGACCTGGATCTCTCTCTAATACTTATTTTGAAAAGGATGCTTCTCAAAATATTGTATTAGTCGTTGCAACTTCTTAATCCATCCCGGCTGACACCCCTCTAAAGTCCCTTAAATAATTGAAAATTTGTTTTCAATTTCTACTAACGGTCGAAAGTATGGGCAAAGATTCTTTTATATCCAAGCTTTCTTCCTCCTCTGATCAAACCCGATTCAGTTGTGCTCGTTGCACTAGTTACCCAGAATATATCTACTTCCCTTAACATTCCTCGGTATTTTTACATTCCGTATCACCCCATGTCTTCAGGGAAGGTAGAGAGTAATAGAACTCTTACTTCCCCTCGCCCTCTTTAGGCTCAGAGTCCTCCCAAAAAGCCCTCCTTACTATCCCCTTTTGAGGTTATGTTTGGGCGACCAGCCCTTCCACCCGGAGTTTCCCCAACTCAGAGACCCTTACCCAAAGATCTCTCTTCTCCTCTCTTATCCTTCATCAGACATCAGATATGGAAGTGCCAAGATTTCATTCTGCCTGACCCAGGTAGACTCACTGCTTCATTCCCATTAATACCCAGTTCTTGGGTATATTTCTCCCCTCCCCAGGACACAGGAACAATCTCCTTTGTCCCAAAGTGAACAGGACTTTTCCACGTTGTGCTGTGCACACCCACAGCTGCTAAACTTCGTGAAACCTCAGAAAATTTGACTTCTTAGATTCATATTTCCAGACTGAAACCAGCTGATCAACCAACTAAAGATTCACAAAAAGACAACTACGTCAGTATACTTGCTCTCCCATTCCCACCGGTCCCCTAAAAATTCATTTCTCTTGTGTTCCTGATACTGACTCAAAATAATCTTTTCTGTTTTTCTCGTTTTGAACCTTTAACCAGTTTTTCCCAGGGACTATCAACTGTTAAAAAAACCAACGAATGACTTTCCAACCAGAGACCCCTGCTGAGTCCTGCCCTTATGCTGCCACCAGACACTCATTATAACGTGCTTCGCACTCTCCATTGGCCTCTTCACCGTAAGTCCCACCTGGTGGAACAGAGGCCTATGGAAAATAATCCATCTCACCTTCTTTCCCTTTGTTGCTTCCATAATAGTGTTACCTGCAAACTCGCAAGACCCACAATTTCTACATGCTCTCTGGCTGACTCCCTCAGTGACTTTCTGCAGAAGCCTGGTTTGACACCCTCACCGACCTATGGCTTCAAAGGAACTTCATCCATCCCATAACTGGACAGATTCATCTTTTCCACACCTACCTCCTGGGAATTTTTCCACCCTCCAGCTGGACCTGCCTGCCCACATCTCCCCCCCCCTCAAAACTACCCCACGTCGCCCCACTTCAGCTCTGAAGCAGCCAGATCAAAACACGACGCCCCTCTCCCTAAGAAATAAAAAAAGGGGGGAATGTTGGATTCCAGGCAGAAGGCCACACCTCCCCAGGTGCCTTGTGAAAAACTACAGCTCCCAGGATCCTCAGTGTGACCAAAAAACCTGACCAGTAAGTCCCTTGTCCACTACCACTACCCCCCCCCGACCTCTGCTGGCCTATAGGACAAGGACTCACTCCAAGGGGGTTTTATGGCCCCTACTCTATTTAAGCCAGCCCCGGACTGAACTCTGCCCTTGTTCCTGCTCTGTTCGTGCTTGCCCCTTGTTCCTGCCTGTCCCTATTCCCGTCCATCCCTACCCCCCTTCCCTTCCCTTCCTTTCCCTACCCTTGCCCACATGGCACCCCAATAAACCCTTTTATTTCACTAACACGGTGTTCCCAGCTAAGTTAACTATGTTTCAGCAGTTTTCTAACACAAAGGACTTTTAAAAAGCATATTACAGTGACACAGCCGCTTCAATGTTTCTAGCAGCACAATTCACAATAGCTAGGTTGTGGAACCAACCTAGATGTCCCTCGGTAGATGAGTGGATAAAGAAAATGTGGTATATATACACAATGGAATTTTACTCAGCAATAAAAGAAAATAAAATAATGGCATTCGCTGGTAAATGGATGAAGTTGGAGAATATAATGCTAAGTGAAATCAGTAATCTCAAAAATCCAAATACCGAATGTTTCCTCTGATATAAGGTGGCTGGTTCTCAGTATTGTTGGGTCGGGGTACATAGGAAGATTAGAGGAACACTATAATGGTCAAAGGGAAGGGAGAGGAAGGGAGGGAGCAAGGGGGGATGGAGGGGAAAAAAAGAAAAAGTGGTTGAATAAGATGGATATCATTATTCTAAATGCATGAATGAAGACGTGAATGCTACGAATACACTTTGTATACAAATTGTTTTGTGTAAAAAGATGCTCTATATGTGCAGTATGAATTGTAATACATACTACTACTATAAATAAAAAATATTTAAAAAAATCTTTACATCTAAGCATGACAAGACATCTATGAGAATGTTTGTATTGTCCCTGTTTATAAAACAAATGCTGGAAGGAACCTAAATAGCCGTCAATAGGTAAGTATATAACAGAATACGTGCCTTGGTAAAAATGAGTAAATTGCAGGGCTGGGGTTGTGGCTCAGGGGTAGAGCCCTTGCCTAGCATGCATGAGGCACTGGGTTCAATCCTCAGCACCACATTAAAAAAATAATAAAAATAAACAAAATAAAGGTATAAAATGAGTAAATTGCAGCTACATGCAGCAACGTGAATTAACAGAAAGTTGAGCATATAATGTAAATCACTCTGATTCCATTTGTATATATTTCATAGTATTATAAAACTTGGTTCCCTTCAGAGGAAGATAGCAGCTGGAGGAGCCAAGGAAGATCTCTGGGGTGCTGATCATTTTCTATGTTTTGATCTACAGGTGTGTCCATGCTGAGAAAATTCATCAAGCTCCACACTTAGGATATGTGCACTTTTCTGTATGTGTGCTATACTTTAATTGCAAATGTTTAAAAAAAAAAACAAGTAAAAAAGGAGGCTGAGATTGTGGCTCAGTGGCAGAGCTATTTCTACGCTTGCATGAGGCACTGGGTTCGATCCTCAGCACCACATAAAAGTAAATGAATAAAATAAAGGTATTGTGTCCATCTACAACTAAAAAAATATATTTTAAAAAACAAGTAAAAAAAAGAATGCATAAGTACAATTTCAGTTCTATGAAAAAAAAAAAAAACCCATACAGAACTAACATTGTTAAGGGATGCAAGCATATGTGTCAACCTAAAGAAAAGCAAGGGGCTGGGGGAGACACAATTCAAGAGGGAAGATTCTGAGAAGGAAGAGAAAAAGGAGGCTGGGAAGGGGTTGGAAAAGCACTAGGGGTCTTCTAGAGCATTGGTGATATTGAGCAGGCTGGTGGGTTCACAGATGTTTAATTATTCTTTATGCCACTATATGTGTTATAAATATTTTCATTTAATATTTAAGAAAAACAAATTTTAAATTATTTTAAAAATACTACTTTTGCTGAGCATGGTGGCGCATGCCTGTAATCCCAGTGGCTCAGGAGGCTGAGACAGGAGGATCCTGAGTTCAAAGCCAGCCTCAAGCAAAAGCGAGATGCTAAGCAACTCAGTAAGCAACTCAGTGAGACTCTGTCTCTAAATAAAATATAAAATAGGGCTGGGGATGTGGCTCAGTGGTTGAGTGCCCTTGAGTTCAATCTCTGGTACAAAAAAAAAAAAAGTATTCCTTTTGGAGGGAGTATAAATTGGTAGAATTTTTCTAGATGGAAAATGGCTGTGTGTGAAAAGATTACACTTCCAAGAAGTTTTTCTAAAACAAATTCCAGACAAGTAAGCAGATGTATTATTACACTTATCATATATGATTTATTAAGACAAAAATTGGAAATCTCAATTTTAACTATAGAAATTGATTAAACAAATTACACTAACAGAATATTACATGGCTATTGAGACTGATGATGATTTTGTACATCTCTTGATTGCCACAGAAATGTTTGATATATTTCTGAGTAAAGAATGGTAAAGTTATAAAACAGTACAGTTATGGTATAATCTCATATTTTTAAGACTGTATATTTTCAAGTAGAGGTGTTTCTTAAATAGTACATGTATTACTTAAGCAAAGAAAATAACCAAAATATTTATTTTAATTTTTTAAATAGGCCTGCAGCAGGAAAAGAAATTTACCTCAACTACTTACCTCCCAAGATGTTACAGGCATGGAAAAGGAATGTATGTACTTTCTTATCACTAAAATTCTGAAACGTGAGTGGAAGCTCCCAGAGTGCAAGACCCCTTTACCTTGTGTACAATGTTTAGTATAGCACCTAGACAAAAATAGATTTACAAATAAATTTTTAATGTGTCTTGTACCAGCCCCTCTCCTTTGTGCAGCCACTTTCTGAGACAGCAAGGAAGGCATCAGAATACCCATGACCCTCAGGCTGATCCACGGCTACGCCTCTGTCAACACCCGGCAGCTGTCTACACAGCCCTGGCTGCTCTGAGCATGAGACTGCCAGACTTGACGATGAACTTCTCTCAATCTCTCCAGAACTGTCACTGAGGCCTTTGTAAATGCTTTTAGATGACAAATGGGGAGATCAATAGATCACTTGGAAACATCCTTCACAGCTACTCAACCCTACACAGCTGCAAAGGACTGGAAGAAAGGCCTTCTGGGGGTTGTGCTGTCGTCATTCCCCTACCTCTCAACCTTAGATCAGGTCCTGTAGCCTGGAATGGTTCCTGGCTCTCTCCTAAGCCTCTCCACCCTTCAGGTCCTCCTTTGGTTCTAAAGTTCAGAACAGCTGCTAGGCTAGGACCCCGGGGAGAGTCTTCTCAGTTGTGACGTGGTGTACAGAATGGCAGCTCCTGGCTGATCACCTTTTTTTTTTTTTTTTTTTGTACTGGGGGTCAATCTCAGGGGCTCTTAACCACTGAGCCACATCTTCAGCCCTTTTTACCTTTTATTTCAAGACAGGGTCTCATTAAGTTGCTTAGGGCTTCACTAAGTTGCTGAGGCTGGCTTTGAATTCCTGAACGTTGAAACTCCTGCTTCAGCCTCCCGAGTTTCTGGAATTGCAGGCAAATTCCACTGCCCCCAGCACCTGGGAGGCTGAGGCTGGAAGATCATGAGTTCAAAGCAGCCTCAGCAATGGAGAGGCACTTAGCAACTCAGTGAGACCCTGTTTCTAATAAAATACAAAAAAGAGCTGGGGATGTGGCCCAGTGGTCGAGTACCCCTGGGTTCAATCCCCGGTACCAAAAAAAAAAAAAAAAAAAGTTTTTTTTAGTTATGGATGAATACACAGTATCTTTTTATGTGGTGCTGAGGATCGAACCCAGTGCCTCACACATGCGAGGAAAGCTCTTTATCACTGAGCTACAGCCCCAGCCCTCTCCGATCTTTCTTGACATAACTCAAACACAGCTGGGAGTTGAGGCAGTGAAAAGAGCTAAGAGCAGAGAAAGGATACTAAAGAGGGGCATGGAAAATGGGTCAAGACAAGGTAGAAATGGGAAATATCCCACAGGAGTTTTCTTTTATCTCCATCCCCCCACCTTGGTTTTTAGCTTTGGTGCTAAGAACCACACTCAGGGCAAATCACTTTCTCTACCACTAACCCCTTCTCTCCACCTCCAACTATTTTCCACCTTTTTTAAAAAACACAAACACTTACCCAATGGCTACCTATATCCTACATCATAACATAACATGGATATGAGAAAGGATGGTTGATTAAATTTAAGTGTAGAAATGTAAAAATCACCATTTTGTCAATATAGTCAACCAATTTAAATCATCTACATCAGTGTTCATGAGTGTCCATTGGGGTCAGGGATTAGTTAGGCCTGTGGAAAATGTAAAGGTGGGTAAGACACATTCCCTCCTCCAGAGGTCAATCATGGGCTTCTAGGAATGTCTGAAATAAAATGCAGGCTTTGATTGTGTCACAGAAGTGCAGAGAGCATCAGGAAAAAAGATTAACTCACTCCCACACTCTGTGTATAGTCACACAGCCATGATGAGGGCACATTCTGAGAAATGCGTTGTTAGCCAATGTCATTGTTGTTTGAACATCATAGTGGGAACTCATACAAGCCTACATGGTACAGGTCAGTTATGCAATGTGGCCTCTTTGTTTTTACAGTGCTGGGGATTGAATCCAGGGCA
Source organism: Tamias sibiricus (assembly GCA_025594165.1). NCBI lineage: Eukaryota > Metazoa > Chordata > Mammalia > Rodentia > Sciuridae > Tamias > Tamias sibiricus. The sequence continues at coordinate 44,442,730 of CM046669.1, read as the reverse complement.
TTGAGCATCCTAGCAAGTGTGGCCTCTTGATGCAATCAAGAGATACAATGTACACAGGTGTGTAAGATTGCTTCTGGCATAACATGGGGTGCTTTTTTACAGCAAACTTTTATTTATTTATTTAATACTGGGGACTGAACCCAGGGACACTTTACCACTACGCTACATCCCAGTCCCCTTTTTCAGATTTTTTAAAATTTTTTTAATATTTATTTTTCAGTTGTAATTGGACACAATACCTTTTATTTTATTTATTTACTTATTTATTTATTTATTTTTTATGTGGTGCTGAGGGTCGAAACCAGGGCCTTACATGTACTAGGAGAGCACTCTACTGCTGAACCACAACCCCAGCCCCAGCCCCCTTTTTGAAAAATTTAAAAAATTTTGAGACAGGGTCTCATTAAGTTTCTTAGGGGCCTTACTAAGTTGCAAAGGCTGGTCTGAAACTTGCAATTCTCCTGCCTCAGCCTCCTGAGCCACTACTAGGATTACAGGCATGTGCTACCATGCTCAGCTTGCATACGCAGTCCTTTTTCATATTTTATTTACAGACAGGGTCTGAATAAGTTGCTTACGGCCTTGCTAAGTTGTTGTGGCTGACTTTGATTTGTGATCCTCCTGCCTCAGCCTCCCGAGTTGCTGAGATTACAGGCGTGTGCCATTGTGCCCAGTGACTGTATTTATGCTTGAGGACTAGCAAGCAAGCTTTCTGATTCCATCTCTGTGTGTGTGTGTGTGTGTGTGTGTGTGTGTGTCACATGCGCATGAAGTCTAGTTATTTCCATATTGTATTTTCCTGTGTATTATACTGGCATCAGTCATCATTAGAGTTGATGTAGGGTCTGGAGAAGTAGGTAGTGGTGGACTTCCCTTGAGGAGGCTACCATAATTGGCATGACCATAATGGGCCTGCCTGCCCAGGCAACCTCTTTCCAAAATCCCAAATTCCTGGAAAGGGAATCTGGGAAGGTCACAGCATCAACTGGAACTGTCTAGGGGTGTGGTGGTAACACATGTGCATCTGAAGGGGTGGGGGAGGTTGGACTATCTCCAGAGACGCGCAGCTGAGCAAATAACCCAGTGAATGTCCCCTGCTAAAATGTGTACTGTCCTTTCTTATAAGTGTGTCAAGTGACTAAGATATAACAAGCAGAAGGCATGGAGATGACCATTAGTCACCTTCATATTTTGCATTGTGAAATCATGGAGGCCCATCTGTAGTTGCTACTTAGTGTTTGCCACTGTGAATGTGTGAATTGCTGCATGCAGGACTTTGCTGACCTGCCCCTGTACTCCAGGAGTTTGTGAGGTCAGATGTGAGACAGAAGTGATGATTAGCAGAATCAAATAAATCTCTTCAAACCAACCTCAGGTAAAGGCCTCTACTCACTTGGTTTGCCTGGTCAGGACATCTGACCTTGATTTCCATGGCCTGGCAGAATCCACAGAGCCCAAATACCAGACAGGCTATACAACTGGGAAATGTATATAGAAAACAAGAGGAGGAGGTAAGAATGACAGCATGACTGTCTAAAATAGAATTTCATTATTTAATCATAAATTTACCCAATCAACCACTGATCTGTGAGTTGGTATGATGTGATGTATTGGTTTCCAATTCCTTTCTTGGCAGGAAATTGAAAGACTCAATCCAGCATGTCTGAGAGGAAAGTGTAGAGGTCCAGAGTTGCTCATGAAAAGAGAACAAAGGTTGGAATCACTCCAAAGTATCTGGCACCCCAAATCTGATACTTGTACAACTTGAGGCATTTTACACGAGATCACTGCATCTCAGTGCTCTCATCTCAAATTACAGATAATAACCTCATAGTTGTAAGAGGATTAAGCATTAACATAGGTACAAAGTGTATAGTCCATTCTAGATACCTAATAGCTAGAACTACCTGCTTTATTCCATCCCCAGCCCTTTTTTAATATTTTATTTTGACACAGGGTCTCACTAAGTTGCTTAGGGCCTCACTAAGTTGCTGAGGGTGGCTTTGAACTCATGATCCATTGCCTCAGCCTCCTGAGCCACTGGACTTTACTCTTGTTTGTAATAAATTATCCTTTCTCTTGCTTGTTTCAAGTTCTCCAGTCTTTATTGGGCTATGTATACTCTGCCATTTATACCCCATGTGGAACATTGTAAGAGCCCTAATTGAGGAGATAGCTAAGATGGCGGCTAGCTGAGAGCCATAAAGGTGTTCAAGTATTTTCACCTGATATTCATGCATTTATCTAAGAATCTTTTTATGTCCATGAACACTGTGTGATGCACCTGTAAGCTCGAGCTGTTAGCACGTGTCCTTGTTAAGGCAAAAAGTATTTAACCGGGTGAGGGTGAGTTAGAGGGGTGGTTGGAGTTGGAGTTGGAGTTGGAGAGGTTGTTGGAGCCGGAGAAAGAAGTTAGAAGAAAGAAGAATAAAAGAACTTTTTCATTTCCATTCTGCCTCCGAATTTTCTCCCGCGGTGTCGTTGCTGCAAATGGCAATCGCTACAGGCAGAAACAAGTGGTGGCCTGTACAGGGAGTTCGGAATCAGCAGGTAAGAACTGAGAAATCTTTAAAGATGGGTGTGAAAATAACAAAAAGCCAAGTAATAAAAGCCATGGAAGAGTTTTTTGACATCGCTGACTCAGTTGATAGTGAGGAGGAAAGTGATCAAGAAAGCATAGTCTCCGCTGAGTCAGATAAGACCAGTAAGGATAATATTGGTGTGAACTCAAAAATAACGAAAATAAGAGCTGCTAAAGCTATCAGAGATTTATTAGAAATAGCCGAGGAATACATGCTCTCAATAGAATCTGAAACCCAGGATGATACTACCAGTGAAAGTGATAGTAATGAGGAGGAGCCAAATAACCATGAAAGCACAGCCTCCTCCGCTAAGTCAGTCAAGACCAGAAAGGACCATCAAGTAGAGGAACCACTGGTGCCCTCTGCTCCCTCATGGGTGGAATCCATTACAGAAACCATGAGGGGGATTTCTGAGCGTTTGCATGCCCTTTGAGGCAGAGATTAATGGCCTTTCTGAGTGCTTACGCGCCCTCAAACGCCAAAAACCGCACGAACATTGGGACCTGCCAGTATTTGAAAATGAAAATGGGCAAAGGTACCACCAATCCCTAGATTTTAAAACAATAAAAAATTTCAAAGAAGTGATAATTACCTATGGGCCTCAAGCTCTGTTCACGTTGAGCATGCTGGAGTCCCTTAACACTTTAACTTTAACCCCCTTAGACTGGAAGGGGTTATGCAAGGCAGTATTGAGCGGGGAACAATACCTGATCTGGAGGTCACAATTCCAGGAACTTTGTGTAGAAACAGCTAGGAGAAATGTAACTGCAGGCTTCCCAGACCGAAACGTAGATATGCTGACAGGTGAAGGACAGTTTGCTGAACTACAAATACAAATGCAATATGATCCCGGTGTATATGCACAGATAGACGCTGCCACTGTCAAAGCACGGAAGACCTTACCAGGAACAGGTGATTTGCAAGGCAGCTTATCAAAAGTAATACAGGGGCCTAACGAACCGTATGCTGATTTTGCTGACAGACTTTTAAGAACTGCAGGCAGAATATTTGGGGATGTAGATCAAGCAATGCCCTTAGTCGTTCAGTTGGCATATGAAAATGCCAATAAATATTGCCAAGATGCTATAAGACCATGGAAAAATGAAAAGGACCTTTCAATATACATTAGGTTATGTAAAGATATTAATGATGACTTTGTCACAGGCAATGTGATTGCAGCAGCAATGAGAGGTGCTTCCCCTCAAAATTTCATAAATAGGGCTCAACAAAAAAATTATAATCAATCAGGATATTCCAGACAAAATTATTGTAATCAACCAGGATATTCTAGGCAATATCCCCAAAGAGAAATAAGACCAAGCTCATACCGTGCCCCAGGCCGCTGCCCCAGGTGTAAAAAGGAAAATCACTGGGCCAATAAATGCCGTTCTAAATTTGACATCTATGGAAATGTTTTGTCCAGGAATTCAAAAAATGGGGCATGGGGCCCAATGCCTCGGGGCCCACAAATGTAGGAGGCATTAGATGAGGAATATCCTCAAACATCCATACAGATGATTCCTCGTCACAATCCCTCCTACCCATTGACTCCCTTGTCAGAGGGACAAGAGGAAGTGCAGGACTAGACCTCTGTTCCACCACCCGAATAGTGCTAACACCTGAAATGGGGGTCCAACTGATTCCTACGGGAGTCAGGGGACCTCTTCCCTCAGGGACTGTAGGACTTATCCTCGGGTGAAGTTCTAAAAGCCTATTAGGTTTTCAAGTAACACCAGGTGTTACTGACTCTGATTACCAAGGAGAAATAAAAATAATGCTTAGTTCACCTAGAGGCATTATCTCTGTTAACCAAGGAGATAGAATTGCTCAGCTGCTTCTCCTTCCCAGTTTCCACAACTCATTCAAGAGTATGCTGCAGAATAGGAACAATAGAGGATTTGGTTCCACTGGCTCAGGACCTATGGCTTGCTGGGTTCAGGATTGTTCACAGAGGCCTATGTGCAAAATAAAAATTCAAGGTATAGAGATGGAGGGGCTGATTGATACTGGGGCTGACTCTTCCATCATTAATCTACAACAATGGCTCAAGCACTGGCCTCTGCAGAAGGCCTCAACTAGTTTAAGAGGCTTGGGATATACTAACACCCCAGCACAAAGTGCTGTAGTCTTAAATTGGGAAGACAATGAAGGGCATAAAGGAACATTCCAACCTTATGTTTTGACCAGCTTGCCAGTTACCCTATGGGGAAGAGATATTCTACATCAAATGGGGCTACACCTAGCAACCAAGCCTGCAGGTGTTAAAAATAAAAATCTGCCGGGCGCGGTGGTGCACGCCTGTAATCCCAGCACTTTAGGAGGCTGAGGCAGGAGGATTGTGAGTTCAAAGCCAGCCTCAGCAATGGTGAGGCACTTAGCAACTCAGTGAGACGCTGTCTCTAAATAAAATGCAAAACGGCTGGGGATGTGACCCAGTGGTCAAGTGCCCCTGAGTTCAATCTCCAGTACCACACAAATAAATAAATAAATAAATAAATAAATAAATAAAATAAAAATCTAAATCATAATAAAAAAGGTGAAGGATATTGTTTTTTAGGGGCCACTGAAAAAAACAATTAAAGCTAAGATCCCAGGGCTTTCTGCGTCTCAGATTCAGAACCTCAATCCTGTTTTTGGAGGATCTGGGCCAGCTCTTACTGGACTTCATAATTTGGGAGATACTTGTTATATGAACTCAATATTGCAGTGCCTATGTAATGCCCCACATTTGGCTGATTATTTCAACCGAAATTGTTATCAAGATGATATGAACAGGTCAAATTTGTTGGGCATAAAGGTGAAGTGGCAGAAGAGTTTGGTATAATCATAAAAGCCCTGTGGACAGGACAGTATAGATATATCAGTCCAAAAAACTTTAAAATCACTATTGGAAAGATCAATAACCAGTTTGCAGGATATAGCCAACAAGATTCACAAGAATTGCTTCTGTTCCTCATGGATGGAATCCATGAGGACCTAAATAAAGCTGATAATCAAAAGAGACATAAAGAAGAAAATAATGATCATCTCGATGACTTTGAAGCTACAGAACATGCTTGGCAGAAACATAAGCAGCTTAATGAGTCTATTATTGTTGCACTTTTTCAGGGACAGTTCAAATCCACAGTACAGTGCCTTACCTGTCACAAAAAATCTAGGACATTTGAGGCCTTCATGTAGTTATCTCGACCACTAGCATCCACAAGTAAATGTACATTACAGGACTGCCTTAGATTATTTTTCAAAGAAGAAAAACTCACAGATAACAACAGATTTTATTGCAGTTATTGCAGAGCTCAACGGGATTCTCTAAAAAAGATAGAAATCTGGAAGTTACCACCTGTTCTTATAGTACATTTGAAACGTTTTTCCTATGATGGCAGGTGGAAGCAAAAATTACAGACATCTGTGGACTTCCCTTTGGAAAATCTTGACTTGTCACAGTATGTTATTGGTCCAAAGAACAATTTAAAGAAATGTAATTTGTTTTCTGTTTCAAATCATTACAGTGGGCTGGATGGAGGCCACTACACTGCCTATTGTAAAAATGCAGTAAGACAGCGATGGTTTAAATTTGATGATCACGAAGTTTCTGATATCTCCATTTCTTCTGTGAAATCTTCAGCAGCTTATATCCTCTTTTATACTTCATTGCGACCACAAGCAACTGATGTAGCCACATGAGAGTGGGAGCTGTGTTACTAGAACTATACTTTAGTGTGCACACAATTGTATTTTTTTTCTTTTTATATATGTCTTTATGTCTGTGCATTTGTCTAAATTTCATGTTAATGTGACGTCACAAATATATGTTTGTATGTATGTGCGTCTGTCCAGTGTGATGTCACAAATATCAAAGCGCTTATGAAGAAAAAAAATATACATATATACTTATATATGGATCCAAATAACTTTAATTCATTTAAATTTAGAATATAAATTAGATAAACAATTTAAAAGTGAAGGTATCTTCAATTTTGATTTATAGGTGTCTCTGGGACTTCTCTTCAGCTATGAATATGACTAATACTGTATAACCTGATATTTTGGTTTTGACATGGGATTGTTTATTTGTAACTGACTTTATTTGTTTATTAGCTGATTAATTTGAATTATTTCAACAGGTAATTTCATAGAAGGTTGCTGTGTATGCAGAGACTCGAGGGTTCCAGCTAACAAATTATTTTTTCAAAGTGCTTTTAGCTTTTCTTTAATCTTATCTTTAATGCAGTTAATACCCTCAGTCTTTCTTTGATTTGTTCTGAATGTGATATTTTGCCAGCTTATGTTTGTGGAAGCTCAAGCAGCAATGTGTGTAAGCAGAGATCAACTTTAATTTTCTAATCTAATATTTCTATTTTTTTAGTTTGAGAACTCACCTCTTGACTCAGTGCTGGAATAGCACTGCCTTTCCTTTAATAATTGATGCTTGAGTTTCTAGGTAGCGGGCCCTGAAGATTTGCTGGTGGCATTGTCTAGACATAAAAAAGATGGCTGCTGCTACAGCTGCAGGGATTGCGGTTGCTACAGGCATCCCTGCTGCTCAAGCATCAAACAACCTCACCAGCAGTGTGGCCTCTGCTCTGCATGCAAGGGGCCTCCTAGATCAACGTGTTAAATCAAGTGGACATTTTGATCTTTCATTATTTGGGACATTATGGGACAATGCCTTGCGGTTATTTGTCCAGAGAACTCAGTGTGTTACTTGACGGAACTTAGGGCATCTGATTTGTTTAAAGAACTTGATATGCTATGGAACTTGGTTCGCCAGCAGTAGGCGTGTCACCTTAAAGCCGCAGCATCTCCTCACGATTGGACGGCTGTTAGTTATCATACACAGTCGATCCTGAAGGGCTCAATTGGATGGCTGGTAGCCAATGACGGGTAAGATCCCCAGAGGGGGACAACCTAAGACAGGCACAGTTGCATGGGACAGTCTCATGTGGCCGACATATCAACCTAAGACAGGAGTCAAGGGCACAGCCTTGATTATCTGATGATGGGTAAGAATGTTGGTTGCACATGGACGTCCTAGAGCATCCCCTCTTTTAAAACAAAAGGGGGGAATGTAGGAGCCTTAATTAAGGAGATAGCTAAGATTGCGGTTAGCTGTGAGCCATAAAGCATTACCACCTTCCATGATCTCGCGAGACTTGGCCTGGGACATTGCGGACCAGGTCAGCGCCATTTGCATGATCTCACAAGACTTGGCCTGGGAGATTGCGGACAGGGTCAACGCCATTTTGTGGTGTGATTGGAGGAGTGTGGATGGCATGTTGGAGTTGTTGTTGGAGCCGGAGAGAGAAGCTAGCAGAATAAAGAGCCTGTTTGTTTCCAGTCCGTCTCTGAACTTATTCCCGTGGCGTCGTTGCTCCAAGCGGCAATTGCTTCAGCAGTGACAATTTTGGTATTTGACATGGGATTGTTTATTTGTAATTAACTTTATTTGTTTAATAGCTGATTAATTTGAATTATTTCAACAGGTAATTTCATAGAATGTTGCTGCGTATGCAGAGACTCGGGGGTTCCAGCTAACAAATTATTTTTCCAAAGTGCTTTTAGCTTTTCTTTAATCTATCTTTAATGCAATAAATACCCTCAGTCTTTCTTTGATTTTTTTTGAATGTGATATTTTGCCAGCTTATGTTTGTGGGAGCTCAAGCAGCAATGTGTGTAAGCAGAGATCAACTTTAATTTTCTAATCTAATATTTCTATTTTTTAGTTTGAGAACTTGCCTCTTGACTCAGTGATGGAATAGCACTGCCTTTCCTTTAATAATTGATGCTTGAGTTTCTAGGTAGCGGGCCCTGAAGATTTGCTGGTGGCATTGTCTAGACATAAAAAAGATGGCTGCTGCTACAGCTGCAGGGATTGCGGTTGCTACAGGCATCCCTGCTGCTCAAGCATCAAACAACCTCACCAGCAGTGTGGCCTCTGCTCTGCATGCAAGGGGCCTCCTAGATCAACGTGTTAAATCGAGTGGACATTTTGATCTTTCATTATTTGGGACATTACGGGACAATACCTTGCGGTTATTTGTCTAGAGAACTCAGTGCGTTACTTGGTGGAATTTAGGGCATCTGATTTGTTTAAAGACCTTGATTCACTATGGAACGTGGTTCGTCAGCAGAAGGCATGCCGCCTTAAAGCTGCAGCATCTCCTCACGATTGGACGGCTGTTAGTCAACACACAGTCGATCCTGAAGGGCTCGATTAGATGGCTGGTTAGCCAATGATGGGTAAGATCCCCAGAGGGGGACAACCTAAGACAGGCACAGTTGATCCGGATGAGGTCGTCACCCATCCACGGGACAGTCTCATGTGGCCGACATATCAACCTAAGACAGGAGTCAAGGGCACAGCCTTGATTATCCGATGACGGGTAAGAATATTGGTTGCACATGGACATCCTAGAGCATCCCCTCTTTTAAAACAAAAGGGGGGAAATGTAAGAGCCCTAATTGAGGAGATAGCTAAGATGGCAGGTAGCTGAGAGCCATAAAGGTGTTCAAGTATTTTCACCTGATATTCATGCATTTATCTAAGAATCCTTTTATGCCCGTGAACACTGCATGACGCACCTGTCAGCTCAAGCTGTTAGCACGTGTCCTTGTTAGGGCAAAAAGTATATAACCGGGTGAGGGTTAGTTAGAGGTGGTGGTTGGAGTTGGAGTTGGAGAGGTTGTTGGAGCCGGAGAGAGAAGTTAGAAGAAAGAAGAATAAAAGAACTTTTTCATTTCCATTCTGCCTCTGAATTTTCTCCCGTAGCGTCGTTGCTGCAAGCGGCAATCGCTACAGGCGGCAACAGAACGTGGCAACAATGTCCTTTTTAAGATTTAGAGTTGTTGCTAAGTATGGTGGCACATGCCTGTAATCCCAGCTACTTTTGAGGCCCAGGCAGCAGCATCTCAAGTTGGAGGCTAGCCTGGGCAACTTAGCAGGACCCAGTCTCAAAAATAAACATTAGAAAGGACTGGGGATGTAGCTGTGTGATAAAGCACCCCTGGGTTCAATCCCTAGTACCACAAAAAATAAATAACATTAGAGCTCCTAATTCTATATGAAGAGAATTCTGCTGTTAGACACTTGTCCCAACTCTTGGACAGAAGCCTGAGTCACCATCTTCAGCATCTGCCAGCAGAGATGGGAGAGTGGTATATGGCCATGAGGTCCCAGGTAAGTGATTGGTCAAGTGAAGCCAGAGGGTTGGATAGAGCTAAACCAGGATTAGCTTCCTCAATTAAGGAAAATATGTAAGATATCTGGTACTGTTTACTTCATTGATCCAGATAGACTAATCAGAGCCTAGAGAGGCTGGCTGATATACTAGCTGACTCACATTGAGCCATGGCTGAGCTGTGATTAGCAGCTTTGGCCTTTGAGCTGTCATCACAGAGGGAAGAGACCTTGAGCCCATCAAGAACACAGCCAACTCCCAGTAGAAATTTCAGACCCATGCATGCCACCTTTAATGGGCCAATAAAACACCGTGTTGATTTCTTAAATATCCCTTAATAATGTTCAACTCAAGTAGTTAATTCATTCAATAAAATATTTATTTGGCATCTACTCTGGGCAACGTGACGTACCCATTTGAGTTTTCTTTGAGGGTATTTGTTTCCTTCCCTGATGACATTTCCTAATTAGAAATCATAAGTGGGAAGCTCTGAGCAGGACATGCCAGCATTTGCCTTAACTGGGTGCCAGCCTGTGTCAAATCTTTAGGCTGCCTACCAGGGGCAGACTTCTGATCCAGAAATGAAGAGCAGGAAATGGTGTAAAAGTGAACCAGGCAGAGGTCAGAGAGAAGAGGAGCTTGAGCCTGCAGACTTTCCCACTAATGGATAGATGAAGGTGGTGAGAAATGATGAAAAAGACGTAGTAACCAGACAGAAGGGAATAATGTAAATAGAAGGCTGGGTGTGAACAGGAAGCAAAGACAGGATGAGTTTGCACACCCAATACCACTTGCATTAGTCATAGTTGAACTCTGGGTACGGAGCCACTATGAATATGATGAAGTAAGGAATTTATTGTAAGAATTAGGTCTTACACAATTGGTGGGGAGGAACTGGGGAAGTAAAGACCTGAAAAGGGGAGTTGAAGGATCACAGGTAGTCATGAGTGGCCTTGGTGTGGATGAACAGGATGAAACTTGCAGAAAGTAGGACAAGTCAGGCTTCTTTGGAAGCATGTGGATTCCTATTAGCTCCTGCCTCTGGGAGTTCACAGTAACACATCTGGAAGTGGGCATGGGGTCACTGTTGATGAGCAGGCCTGCAGTTATAGAACAGGGAAGGTGGGGACAAACTGGAGCTGCCCACACCTCAGTCTCTTAGCACCTCTTACCAACAATAACCTTCATTCCAATGGCTGTGCTTCATTACACCTCCCACATCTCATGCCACTTAAACTTCCAGTCAACTCCAACCCAGAGTCACACAGGGGAGGCGATTCTGGGAAACTATCCAGTATAACCAAGATGACAAGGGAACAACCCAAAACTGATCAAGGAAAAACAGGAACAGACTTCATTCTCAGACACACAGAGCCTGAAAATGGTGGCATTCTTAAAAATAAAATGTTCATGGTAGAGGGGGAAGCTGTTAGAGTGTCTCTGCTCATCCAAACTCTGGGTTGCAAGTAACAGAAATTCCAAAATTGGCTTCAGTGGGGGGGGGTGTAAAATTGAGGGTCAGGGGAAATGTTAGGGTAGCTCAAAGAAGCAAAGAAGCAAAGGAAGAGTTGCAAGAGAGCTTGACACCACACCACCTGCTGTTCCCCTGTTCCCATCTCTGTCTCCTTTCTTCTTTCCTTCCAGGCATCTCATGTGACAGCTTTGGGGCCATGTTCATAGAGCTCCTTGACCAGAAAGAAAAGATGGTTTCTCCTACAAGTTTTACTTAGAAAAATCCTTGATTTTTTTTTTTTTTTTTTTTTTTTTTGTCTTTGTTTTTGGGCAGGCTCTTGGGTGAATCTTCAGACTGATCACTATGGCCAGGTAAGTGTAGCCCAGAGGAAGGGGCAGGGGACTTTGACCAACAGCCTCCCTAGAACCAAAGGGAGGAAGAAAGGAGCAATTCCCCAAGAAAGGGAGGGGGGAAAGGCAGACAAAAAGTAACAGCTGCTCACCTTGGTGTCCTGTGGACTGAATGAAATGTCCCTTGAATACACTCTTCTCATTCTGACCCAGTTTCTTTCTTTCTTTTTTTTCTTTCTTTTTTTTTTTTTGTGGGTGCTGGGGATCGAACACAAGGCCTTGTTCAGGTGAGGCAAGCACTCTACCTACTAAGCTATATCCCCAGCCCCTGACCCAGTTTCTTTTATGTTATGGCCACTTCTGTGACTTTTTAACGCTCAGCTGGGATTCCAAAGAGCTGTCACAAAGAAGCAATACTTCCCTAAGGGTGATGAACTGTGGGAATAATCTAGATCTTTCTCAAACAGACCTGGAGAGATTGAGAAATTTGCTCAAGGCCACTCAATTATTAAAAATGAGAACTAGGACTCTCAGACAATATCTCCATGGAATAAATTAATAATCTGGTTCATAGACCACTCTAGAGATTTGAGCTTCTACAAATCCATCATCCAGGGCTTGATCGGATTGTTTTCCTGGACCAGAAAGAATAGCATTGGGCAAGAGTGATTTCTCAGAGGATAAGGAATAAGAGCCATTACTTGGAATCTAATAAAACCTTCAGCATGCAGGTAAGGAAAGATGATTCAGAGAGAGGGGAAGGGGGAGTGTTTAGACTGCTAGGTGAGATAAACAATATCACTAAAATATGTTTTCTAAGGATGGGGAAATGACCTACAATTAGGATTTGTGGTGTCCAGGAAAGTGTAGGCAATTTAATTTTTCTGTAGTTTGGCCCTTAGATATCTACTCTACAGAGAGTTTGAAATATGCTGATAATCTAAGACCTTTTTAGTTAACACAGTAATTTGTTTTTCCTCTTTTCTTTGTCTTTTATTCTTTGTCAGAGGTCTCCTCTCTTGGCTATGCATCAACATCACCCATGAAATTTTAAAAACAAATCCACACGCCGGGACCCTCCAGTACCCCTGCCCTCCATCTCAAACTCCACGGATGATCCTAGGGCATAGACAGGGTAGGAAACAGCAGTCCACTATGCTGTAAAATGCTTTCTGTCTTAGAGATTTTGTGTGCGGTATCTTGCCTGCTACCCCTCAACTTCTGGGAAGGTAAGGATACAGCAGTTAAGTGATGTACTTAAGTCAGACAATTTGTAAGGTATAGAATCAGGTGGACCAGAACCTGGATTTTTTTGTCCCTAATCCAATTGTAAAGGGTACCTTGGGCTTGGGCTTGACCCACTGTGGAGGAGTAGGAGGTAAAAGAGACATGACTAATAAGAATAGGCCCACTGCTGTTTTATAATCAAAACTAATATTCTTAGGTAGCATTCAGAAATTAGCACCTCCTACAGGCAGAGCCCCTCCTAACATGTACCATCTGCATATTGGTTCTTTGTTGAAGGCACCCTGTTTTCTTGTGCTGTGTAACTACTGGTTTGTTTGCAATCCTGAGGATGGAACCCAGAGGTACTCTACCACTGAACTACATTTCCAGCCCCTGACCCTTATTTATTTATTTATTTTTTGAGACAGTGTCTTGCTAAGTTGCCCAAGTTGGCCTTGAACTTATGATCCTTCTGCCTCAGCCTCCCAAGTTGCTGTGTTTATAGACATGTGCCACCACACCTGGCTCTGTGTGACCTTTGAAAAGTTGCTTGACTTTGTTCCTTGGTTTCCTTATCTATATGATGAGAGTATTGGACTTGGGTCCTTTCTGTTCTTATGCTAGATTATTCTATCTGTTTAGTAATAAGCCCTTGGACATGATGTGATTTTGAAGTTGGAAAAAGAGGCTTTTTCTTTTTCTTTTTTTCCTTTCTCTCTCTCTCTCTCCTCTCTCTCTCTCTCTTTGTTATTTTCAAGATTTTAAAATTTACCCTTTAAGAAATACACTACTTTTTTTTTTTTTTTTGCAGTAATGGGGATTGAACTCAGGAATGTTCTACATCCCCAACCCTTTTAAAAAAATTTTTAAGATGTTGATGGACCTTTATTTTATTTGTTTATTTATATGAGGTGCTGAGATTCAAACCCAGTGCCTCACACATGCTAGACAAGAGCTCTACCACTGAGCCACAACCCCAGCCCCATCCCCAACCCTTTTTTATTTTGAGACAAGGCCTGGCTAAATTGGTAAGGCTGGCCTCGAAATTATGATCCTCCTGCCTCAGCCTCCTGAGTCCCTTTGCTTTCTTAATATTTATTGATACCTTGTCCATTGGACAGAGCCTGCTGTGTTGCAATGTGATTTAAAAATAAACTCGAAATGTGATGATCCCTGGAAAGGGGGACTATGACCCTTTCTCATTCAAAGATAAAATGAAAATGACTACAGTAAAGGGAGGGGGAAGTATACAGAAGAAAGCAGGGAGGCTGCAAATTCGTGAAGGGGAGTGGGGATGTGAGGCTAAAGAATGCCCTCACAGGCTAGAGTTGACCAAAGAGAAGAGTGGCCATAGCAGATGCGCTGGTTTATTTCAGTGGTTTATTACAGAGAGGGGCTTTGCAAATCATAGCCAGGGCAATAAAAAGGCCTGCTAGGTCATGTTCAGAGCAAGATAGGCTAGTGCTGCAGCTTGGGAAACAGCGCGGTGTTAACAAATGACGAGGAGACAGAGGAACTACTTAGCTCCAAAGCCCTTACACTCTTTCCACTATTGGAGACGTGGGAAGCCTCTGAAGACCCAGGCTGTATGCAAGATCTGGCACATAGTACAGTCAAAGTTTGTGCAATGAATGAAGAATGAAGAGGAGGAGGATGAAGAGGAGAATGCTCTTTAAGTTGAACAGAGCCCAAGACAGTTGAAAAGGTCCTAGAGGAGAGTCTGTGCTGTCAATTCAATCCAAGTCAAAGGTCATTGTGGTGGTCCTACTTCTCTAGGAAACAGACTCAGATGGAGATTGAGTGCAGGAAGTTTGTGAGGAGTGCCTGAGTGAAGGGAGTAGACGTGGGCAGAGGGATAAACTGAATTGCAATGTAGAAGCCAAAGAGGTCTCAGGTCAACCTCATAGGATGACTCTTCAGAACTGGCCCACCTAAAGCAAGAGCCTGGGTCTTTATACTTTTTCATCAACTTCATCTTCTCCAGGGTTACATCCTTGGAGATGACATAAGTTTATTCTACCTGTGACTGTCAGCAGTCAACACTTCCAACAGATGAAGGAATGAATGCCTCCATCCTAAAGAAGGGGTGTGTGGGCACAGCAGAACAATACAGTGTCCACTGCACTAGTGACTTCAACCTCCTCACCTCACAGATAAAGAGTCCAGGATGAAATCATCAGAGCAGAGCCAATGATTCCCAGAGAGTTCCTGTGGCCTTATTGTACTGGAAATTCAGAGGATTTGATAAAGCTATCAATATGGATGAGAAGGAGAAATGGAGATGAGGTCAATGGATCCCCAACCTATCTGTGTCAGAGATAGATCTGTACAGATTCCTGGGCCCCATTTTCAGGAATTCTGTTCCTAGAAGGTCTGGGTTTGGGGTGAGGTCTGAGAATCTGCCCCCCTCCTTTTTTTTTTTAAACAAGATTATTCTAATGTGTTGATCTAGAAGGAGATAATATCAACAGATTATTCTAATGTGGCCTATGTCAATCTAGAAGGAGATCTCCGTGGCAGGGGTAGAGGAAGCCCAATGAGGCTTGCTCCTAAACTTTGTCCTATTGAAAATTTTTATCAGCAACTTGAAAACACTAATACAATATTTATCCCATGAAGATAATCCCAAAAGCTGAAGGGACTGATGATACTTTGGATGCACAAATCAAGATTTCAGTAGATTTCAATGTGCATCTTAATGTTATAGACATTATATAATGTTATAGATACATACTGACATTGAAAGCTTTTTGTGGTATAGCACAGACTTTGGATCCCAATGACTGCTATGGTTCAAATCTCAGCACCATTACCTACTTACTGCATGGCCCTACATTACTCACTTCCCTATAGCTCAGATTCCTCATCCGGAAAATGGGATAATAATATATTATCATAGTATTTACTTCATAAGGCTATTGTAAGGGTTATATGAGTTAATATGTATTAGAAATTTATAACTGTGCCTAGCATAGACTAAGCACTGTATAAATATTCACTGTTATGTATAGTTGTTTGGTTATCAACTGCTATGATAACAAATAATCCTGAAATCCAGGTACTCATTCTGGATGAGTACCTGTGAGGGTGGAAGGCCCCTGATTTATTACTTTGCATGATTATTATTTTTCTTTTTCTTTTTTTTTTTTTTTTTTTTTTTTTGGTACTGGGGATTGATACTCAGGGGCACTCGACCACTGGGCCACATCCCCAGCCCTTCTTTGTATTTTATTAGAGACAGGGTCTCACTGAGTTGCTAAGTGCCTTGCCATTGCTGAGGCTGGCTTTGAACTTGCGATCCTCCTGCCTCAGCCTCCCAAGTGCTGGGATTACAGGCATGCGCCACCATGCCTGGAACCTCTCATGATTCTTTGTAGGGTTGTCCATCACTTGGTACTGATGGGGGCCTTGGGGAAGCTGGAAGGTCTGAAGGGACCTCATGAGCATGATTGATGTTTGGTACTGGTCACTGCCTGGGAACTCTGTTGATGTTCTCAGTCTGGGCTTTGATCCTTCTTCTTGTGGGGCTCACCAAGTGGTTGGTGAGGCTTCACATGGGATTTGGGTTCCAAGAAGAACCTTCCAAGAGATGAAAGCTGAAGCTAAAATGGGTGAAGGCCTAACCATGGAAATCACCCAGGGTATGGAAATAAGCCCACCTTTCTTTTTTTTTTTAATTAATTTTTTTATTTGCTTTAATTAGTTATACATGACAGTAGAATGCATTTATGCACTTTGATATACATAGATGGGATATAATTTCTCATTTTTTAATGAGATAAGTGTCATCTTTTTTTAATATTTATTTATTTGCTTTAGCTGTACACAATGCGTTTATTTGTACGTGGTGCTGAGGATCGAACCCAGGCTGCGCACGTGCTAGGCGAGCGCTCTACCGCTGAGCCACAATCCCAGCCCCAATTTCTCATTTTTCTGAGTGTACATGTTGTAGAATCATATCAGTCATATTGTCACATATATACATAAAGTAATAATGTCTGTTTCATTCTACTATCTTTCCTATCCCCATATCCCCCCTCCCCTCCCTTCACTTCCTTCTACCTAATCTAAGGTAACACTATTCTTCTCTAGTGCCCCTCTGCCTTATTGTGAATTAGCATCCTCATATTAGAGAAAACATTTGGCCTTTGGTTTTTTGAGATTGGCTTATTTTGCTTAGCATGATATTCTCCAACTCCATTTATTTACTGGCAAATGCCATGATTTCTCTCTTCTTTAAAACTGAGTAATATTCCATTGAGTATTTATACCACATTTTCTTTATCCATTCATCTACCTAGGTTGGTTCCATAGTTTAGCTATTGTGAATTGAGCTGCTATAAACATTGATGTGGCTGCATTACTGTAGTATGCTGATTTTAAGTCCTTTGGGTATAAACCAAGAG
This sequence comes from Tamias sibiricus, assembly GCA_025594165.1. NCBI lineage: Eukaryota > Metazoa > Chordata > Mammalia > Rodentia > Sciuridae > Tamias > Tamias sibiricus. Next base: position 44,425,534 of record CM046669.1, on the reverse strand, counting down.
TGGGATAGCTGGGTCAAATGGTGGTTCTATTTCAAGTTTTTTTTTTTTTTTTTTTTAGGAATCTCCATACTGCTTTCCATAGTGGTCGCACCAATTTGCAGTCCCACCAGCAATGTGTGAGTGTACCTTTTCCCCACATCCTTGCCAACATTTATTGTTGCCTGCATTCTTGATGATTGCCATTCTGACTGCAGTGAGATGAAATCTTAGAGTAGTTTTGATTTGCATTTCTCTAATTGATAGAGATGTTGAACACTTTTTCATATATTTGTTGATTGATTGTATTTCTTCTTCTGTGAAGTGTCTGTTCAGCTCCTTAGCCCATTTATTGATTGGGTTATTTGTTTTTCTTGTATTAAATTTTTTGAGTTTTTTATATATCCTGGAGATTAATGCTTTATCAGAGGTGCATGTGGTAAAGATTTTCTCCCAGTTTGTAGGCTCTCTCCTCACATTATTGATTGTTTCATTTGCTGAGAAGAAGCTTTTTAATTTGAATCCATCCCATTTATTGACTCTTGATTTTACTTCTTTGCTTTAGGAGTCTTGTTAAGGAAGTCAGATCCTAGGCCAACATGGTTAAACCCCACCTTTCAATGAGAGGAATGGCAAAGAATTAGTAGCCATTTTTAATCTGTCACAGGAGTTTAATACCACCTTTATAAAAGCATATGGTGTAGAAAATGTCTCGAAGAATATCCATGAAAATGTTAACTAAAGTTATTTTTAAGAGGTAAAGTCATAATATAGTTGTTCTCTTTTTTAATCCTTGCATATTTTGCTTCCTCTGTCCTCTGCTGAGTTTCCCATGATAATACATATTACATTTATAATAAGAAAAATAATTCTCTTATTTAGAAATAATACATGGAGATTTTAAAACTTAATATGAACTAACATTGTGACAGTTCTATCAGAAAAGAAAAATTAAAAATCTAGCTCAAATTTACACAGCAGTAATAAAATCACAGTAGCTAGATTTAGAACAAAGAATAAAGAAAACAAGGAAGTTCCTCCCCCTACTCCACTCACCATCAGACCCTGCTGAGTGTTAAGTATAGTGCTTGATTCTGAACTCTAAGAGTCATAAAGGGAAACAACATATCAGGGAAAGAAGGGGTCTGAAAACTATTCCTTGTGGAGAAGGACTTTAGCACACATGGGTTGAAGAGAAGGAGATTTTGTGTAATCAACACAGCCCTCACTCCACATCAAGAAGGGCTGCCATGGGGAAGAGGCAGTAGTACTGGTCCTACAGAATTGGGAACATTGAATGGCAGTGACATGGGGGGGGGGGGGCAGATTTGAGATTCTTCGTGCAAATAGCTCTTTAAATTGTTAATGGAAGGCCATAGCTCCCTGTTCAACTGGAGGCCACAGAAGATACCCAATGTCTCAGGTCCTGGAAAGCAGAACTCCACTCTGAGGAGGTGACTGGCCTAGAACATTTGCCAAATCCCTTCCAAATCCCAGTTTGTATGAATGACTGTGGGGAGTGGAGGTCAAATACCTGGTCATTTGTTTGGGAAACTTCAACCATATCCTTTCTAAAGTCAGTGACCCAAAATAAATGAGTTCTTAAGATCCTTTTTATGAGTCTATAAATGGCTACTGCCCTTCTTGTGAATACATGATGAATCAACAAATATTATCAAGTGAACATTAGACACATGGCAAGATCCTAAGTGTTCAGAGAGGTCTCTCGCTCACAGCCTTATAGTTTTGAGAGGACAGACATGCGATCACCATATAAATATAAGGTTCCTAAATACATTCATTACGACATTATGGATGAGTACCTGTGGGGGTGGAAGGCTCCCAAGACTAAATGATTGTTTTGTAATAGCAAGGAAAGTGTAAGGGGATGTGGGGGTGGGAGTTTTAAGTTGTATCAAAGAGAGATGAGGGGGAGGGAGGGAGACCTGATGGCCCTATAGCAGACCTGATGGTCCCATAGCTCCATGCTATGATGAATAGCACTTTTTTTTTGGTACTGGGGATTGAAACCAGGGATGCTCTACCACTGAGCTAACCCAATCCCACCTTTTTTTGTATTTTATTTAGAGACAGGGTCTTGCTGAGTTGCTTATTGCTGAGGTCAGCCTCACCATCCTCCTGCCTCAGCCTTCTAAGCTGCTGGGATTACAGGTGTGTTCCACCACACCCAGCTGATAGATAGCTTTGCCAGAGGAAAGAGGGCTACATGCCTGTCTCCTGAGTTGGGTTTTGCTAAAAATAAATCGTATTTTATCTTTATTGACTACTATAATAATTATAATTATTATGAAGTCCTCCTAATATATTGTTTTACATATATGAACTCATCAAATCAATTCAATTACCTGGTAAAACAGTGACCAGGGTTTAAAAATGTGAAGAACTGTGGCTGACATCTTTTGGGGTGTCTGCCAAACTACGAGAGCCCTCTTAACTTCCCCCTTGCCCACAGTGGCAGCTCCCAGCAGCTGCCTGTTCAGCATAAACCCTGCTGTCTTGTCCTCAGTTGAGTCAGAGTCCCTTGCCCAGAGAAGACACATCCAGAACTGTGTTCAAAGAGAGATCTGGTTTTCCATGGGATGGGAGCTGTAATACGGAAACACTGTGGGTGGCATATTCTGTTCTGCTGAGACAGAGAGAGAGCGCGCCAGAGGGGGAGAGGAAGTAGATGCCCAGAGAGAAGCAGAGACAGGGAGAGGCACCAGTTGGCTTCTGGTGGGCAGCTGCCCACTTCTCTGGTTCTGGTCCCTCCTGGAATCTAACACATACCTGCCTGTCCTCTGGTATTAAGAGAGCCTTATATCTTTGTACTAATTTTTTTAAGGATCTTTTGTTTTGTTTTGTTTTGTTTGTGGTACCGGGGATTGAACTCAGGGGCACTTGACCACTGGGTCACATCCACAGCCCTTTTTTTGTATTTTATTTAGAGACAGGGTCTCACTGAGTTGCTAAGTGCCTCATCATTGCTGAGGCTGGCTTTGAACTTGCGATCCTCCTGCCTCAGCCTCCCAAGTGCTGGGCTTACAGGCATGCGCCACCATGCCCGGCTTAATTGATCATTTTTTACTTAAGCTAGCTTCAGTGACTACAACTTGCAAACAAGAAGTTCTACTAATGCAAGTGTTTTGTCCATCTGTTAAATTAGGAGGCAGGCTTCCCACTCAAGTTTGTGTACCTGCACAGGACCATCCATCACGGCCTCCCTGGCTCCTGTAATGTCTGCTCCAGAGTGGCAGTTTCAGTTTCCTAAAAGGGGGTCAGGTGGGACAGACTGCTCTCTGCTTCATCAAGGTCATTCCTGTCCCCAATCTGATAGCTAGCTTCTCTAATGAGGACAAGGGCTGAACTGCAGCCATGGAAATCGTTTATGTTTATCGAGTTCTCCGTCATCACATTCTTCCTAAGATGATGGGTGTCTTTCTTTTCTTTGTTGCTTTCCAGGTTTTAGTGACATGCCACAGAAGCTATTCCTCCAGCAGCTTGGGCTTCTAAGACTTTGGCAGCTGCCCCAGAGATGCCTCCCACCCCTTAGATCCTGCACCTGCTGTGCACACAACCAATCATCAGAACTGTCATTCTTACCACCCCTTCTTGCAAGCCTCCTCCTGGCCTCTGCCCACAGATTCCCCACCTGATTAGCATCACCATGAACCTTGCACCTAAGTCTATGCCAGTCCTGATAACACAGTCCCACTTTTATTTGCTTAACTGTCTATCTCCCACTTCTAGCTGGGAATCACTGGAGGACAGGGACAGGGTCTATGTCCTACTTGGTGTTCTGTCTCTGGTCCCTATTGTAGTGGACAGTACATAGTTAATGTGTGTGGAGTGAAAGATCAGATAAACAAATGAATGGTTAAACCAAGTCATTCTTTCCCAGCTTTATTTCATTCACTGTCTCTCCACATTATGGAATATGCTTTTCTTCTTTGCTAATTTTTTTTTTTTTTTTTTTTTGTACCAGGGATTGAACTCAGGGGCACTCGACCACTGGCCTACATCCCCAGCCCTTTTTTGTATTTTATTTAGAGACAGGGTCTCACTGAGTTGCTAAGTGCCTCGCCATTGCAGAGGCTGGCTTTGAACTCACAATCCTCCTGCCTCAGCCTCCCAAGTTGCTGGGATTACAGGAGTGTGCCACCGCGCCTGACTCTTCTTTGATAATTTTTTAAAGGACAATTTTGTCTTCACTGTTTTTACCTCCATCATTTGAAAGACTAAAGCCAAGTCTTTCCTCCCCTCTCTTTTTCATATCTAGCATAAGGCTTTGCATGCTATTGGTATCAATTCAATAGGTTTGTGCGTGTGCTTTTTCTGTTTGTTTTTCTTTTGTAGAACTCAAAATAATACTAACCCTTGTGCTTATCCTTTTGTAGGGAATTTCTCACATGGCAGTTTCTTTCCTGTCCTGTCCTTTACCCTCCTCCCCTTGTGGCTGGCCCCTTTAGACAGTGGACAGTGTTCAATACCAGGTTTTAGATTCAGCATGAGTGAACTTTGGCTTAGGCCACACAGACAGGAATTTACTCAAACATCCAGAAATACAGACAACCATTTAGTTGTCCTGATGGAACTTGGGCAAATCTGTCACATGGCATTCCTGTACTTTCTGACTTGCCAGAACAGAACAAACAAGAACTGAATTGGCTTCTGGGAATTCTCCAGTGTCCCTGCCTGTCAGAGAGCAGGTGCGAGTGATGCAATGGGTAACCTTCCCTGAGGGGCAAACACATTTAGAAAAACTTCCTTCCCACCACTCCGCACACTGCCAGGCAACCCTGGATGTTAGGTTGTTGCTGTTACCTTTGCTCTTTAGCCTCTCTGGGCTGCAGCAGCTCCCTCTGCCACACCCACACATCACCTCCTTCAGGTGAGCCAGGAGCATAAAAGAGCATAATCATGAAACGTTATATATTTTAAATTCATAATAATGGGTCCTTCCTAATTAATTTCTTTTCCATATCTGGCTTTACTAGAGATGGTTTTAAAAAATCACAGTTCCCCAATATTTCAGCAAGATGTTATGAAATTGATGGAATATTATTCAGACTTAAAAGAAAAAGAAGGAGATCCTATGACTTGCAACAGCATGGATGAACCGGGAAGGGCAAATGAAATTAGCCAAACACAGGAAGAAAAAAAACTGCATCATCTTATTTATATGTGGGCTCTAAAAAAAGTCAAACTCTTAGAACCAGGGAGTAGAAGGGTGGCTTCCAGGGGTTATGACTTGGGGCAAAAGGCTAGATGTTGATCAAAGGGTACTAACTTGTAGTTACAAAGGATGAATAAGTTCAATAGACCTAACATCCAGCGTGGTGACTGTAGCTAATAATAATGTATTTTATACTTGAAATTTGCTAAGAGTACAGATCCTTTATTACTTTTTTTTCTGATTATTTATTTATTTGGCACTGGTGATTGAACCCAAGCACTTAACCACTGAGCCACATCCCCAGCCATTTTTTTTAAGTTGTAGATGGACACAATATCTTTTTTATTTATTTATTTTTATGTGATGCTGAGGATCAAACTCAGGGCCTCACGCATGTGAGGCAAGTGCTCTACCTCTGAGCTACAACCCAGCCCACATCCCCAGCCTTTTCAAAAATATTTTAGAGACAGGGCCTTGCTAAGTTGCTGAGGCTGGCTTTGAACTCGTGACTCTCCTACCTCAGCCTCCTGAGCTCCTGGGATTACAGGTGTGTACCACTGAGCCCAGCCAAGAGTGCAGATCTTAAGTGTTCTTGCCACACATAAATAAAGGTTACTGTGTAAGGTGACGAATATGTCAATTAGCCTGGTTGGGTAATCATCTCATAACATTTGCCCATCTCAAAACATCATATTGTATGCTTTGAATATATATAATTTTTAAAAAATGTTTATTTATTTGCTTTAGTTGTATACAATGCAATGCATTTATGTTTACATGGTGCTGAGGATCGAACCCCGGGCCGCCCACGTGCTAGGCGAGCGCTCTACCGCTGAGCCACAATCTCAGCCCCATGAATATATATAATTTTTATTTGTGCAGTTATTCATCAATAGAGCTGAAAAAAAAGAAATTAAATTCAAAATCCCCTTTTTCACATTGAATCAGTGTATAATCAACACATAGCAAGTACTGAAAATTGAAAGATAAATATAACTATATTGCCTTAATCATCCAAAAGAGTTGTAAAATTACTTGGCTCTTTATAGATAAAATACATGACAGGAGATTTCCCCCCCCCCCCTGTATTTCTGGTTGTCTAAGTATCTCTGACTCTTTGGCTAGTAGCCTGAGTCTCAGAGCTGCAAAGTGACATGAAGACTTGAGGTAAAAGATTTGGAGCTAATATGGATCTAACTATCCACCAAAATCTATTCTCCCCTTTATCCCAGTCACATCTCCCAGTCTTCATTGCAATTAAATATGGCTAAGAGGCTAAGTTTCCTCCCAAGGAATGTGAGCATAAATGTCATGTGCCACTTCTAGCCCTACATCTGGAGACCTGAATGTGTCTCTTCCCCCAATTTCTTTCTCCTTGACACACCTGGGGCCCAGATGTGGCAATGAATCAGACTTGAATTTGTAGTCAGCAATGTAATCAGACTTGAATTTGTAGGGGATGGAGGACCAAGGAGGAAGAAACTTGGATCCTTGAACGAACAAATCAAACAGAGCCACCAAATGTCTGGAAACTCACGCTGACCATACCTGAGAAAGAGCTAAACACTTATCTTCCTTAGGGTATTGGATTATTGACAGATCTCTATTAGAGCACCCTAATTTACCTTGACTTGTAAAGAAATTGATACAGAAATGGCATTGCTGTTGTAAAAACCTAAAATATATGATATTGTCTCAGCAGTTTGGAAATAAGAAAAGTGATATTATGTACTAAAAAGCTGGTGTCCTTTACATGCAGAGGCAAAAAGCACTTGGCAAGCTGGGTATGATGGTGCATGCCTGCGATCACAGCAAATCAGGAGGCTGAGGCAGGAGAATCTCAAGTTTGAAGCCAGCCTGGGAAACTTAGCAAGACCCTGTCCCACAATAAAAAATAAGGGCAGGGAATATTGCTCATCCCCGGAGTCTAATTCTTAGTACCTTAAAAAAGTAAATAAATAAAGGCAAGATAGTCATCTGCAATAACTTAAAGGACAGCCCCCTTGTCTATTAAGCTCTTAGCTTTAGGGGAAGCAGTTGCATGAAACTGTATTGTTAGTGTGTGCCAGGTGCTTCTTCCTGCTTTTTTTGGCAAGGTACAGTAGGGAAGAGTGCATGTAAAAATGGACCAGATTGCAGAGTGTCTAGAAATGTGAAAAGGCAGATCTTTACAGAGTTAGAAAAATCAATTGCTTCTGCACCTCAGACAAGAAGAGATAATAATAGCTGCTCAAAGAGCCCATTAAAGCTTCTCAAACTAAGAGCCAGGCTTGCAGCAAAGATGAGAGAGGCTAAGGGTCTAAGAATTTGCTTTAAAGCCTATTGTTTCAGATGGACTCGAGGAAGTCACAATTATAATGAAAGAATCATTGGTTGATCAAGGAAACAAAGAAATAAAGAGTTTTCAAGAACTATATCCAAGGGGCTGGGGTTGTGGCTCAGTGATACAGCACTTGCCTACCATGTGTGAAGCACTGGGTTCAATCCTCAGCACCCCATATAAATAAATAAAATAAAGGTCCATTGACAACTAAAAAAAAATCATTAAAAGAGTTATATCCAAGAAGGAACTGACTGAAGCCTTCTTAGTTTCCAAAGGAATTATATTCCACAGAAATTGTAAGTTTCATCAATTAAAAAAAAAAAGTCTATAAGTGTTTAAGCCTTATAGAAGTCTATGGGCCCCCACAGCTCCAAAGAGGGCTTAATTCAAAGCTTACTTCAAGTATTGCAAGAGATTAATGAATAAAGAACCTCCCAGAAGGCCACGGAGTGCAATGGACATATGTCTTCCAAACTCTTTTCCCACTCCTGGCCACTTTGATTACCCAGGCTGTTATGTGTACTTATTGGTCATTTATTTTCATTGCACAATAGTATTCCACTGTAAAAACATACCACAATTTATTTATCCATTCTATCATTAATGGATATTTACATTGTTTCTAGTTTTTGTTGTTGTCATTCCAGTTTGGTTTTTTACTATTGTGCTATGGACAATCGTATATTTATTTATTAGTGTCCATGGATTTCTCTGGAGTACATTCTTAGGAGTACAGTTTTGAGTCAGAGGATACTTGCCTTAAAATGACAAACTCAAAGTACTTGTCCCAGTCATGCTTCTTTGTGCAGTGCTTCTTTTTTGTGTTCTTCTCATTTCATAACTTTGTCTGTATTTCTTTTCAGTTGTTTTAATTTTGCCAACCCTGTGGATTTCTACTGGAGTGTAATTGGAGTTTCATTTATATCTCATTACTAATGAGGCCGAAATTTTTTTTCATATTGTTTATTGTCATTTGTATTTTCTCTTCTGTGCTTATTTGAAACTTTTGGCTAGAACTATCGGGTTGTCTGTTTTCTCTATATTAATTTATAGGAATTACTTTATGTAATAACTTTGTACATAATGTTGCCAATATTTTCTCTTCCTCTTGCAGCTTCATTCTCTATCTGGTCTCTTGATGAACAAAATCCTAAAATTTAATGTAATTGAACTTAATAATTTTTTCATTCCTTAGTTTCCTACCTATGGTTCACATTTAGAAGGTCTCAAAGTTGATCTGATTAGTTGGCTAGTCACAGTAAAGGGCAATGTGGTTGAGTGATAACTCTCTTGCCAGATAATTTCCTAGACACTGGTTCACTTGCAGATGTTTGTTGCAGAGTCAATGCCAATCTCTGGCCATGTTCCTGAGCCTATGATAGGCGATATCATTTAAAACAATAAATGGTGCAAGCAGGAAGAAATCCGACAAAACCTACAATATCCAAGCCAAAAATTATTATGCTTGGGTAAAGAAAATGTAGTACAGATACACAATAGAATCCTGTACAGCCTTTAAAAAGATGGACCCACCATACGATCCAGCTATCCTACTAGTTGGTATTTCCCCACCCCCCCAAAAAATTGATATTTGAAGAAAAAAATTAATAGAAAATGTCTTGGGAACTATATCATCCATAGTATGGGACTTTACAACTCAAATATTTGGGATTGAATACTTAATAACAATAAGCCACCTTAAAATGTGATTTATAGACAGGTTGTTGATTAGGGTGATTCCAAAGTTATCACCAGGAAGTAATTAAGCTTGAAACTTCATGAAAGTGTGTTGAAATAATAACTACAATGGCAATCGGAAATGTGGCAGTCCAAAATCTAGAGAAAGGAAAGTCAGTGAGTTAAGATTTTCCAGTATTCAACAAGGAATTTCCAAGAGAGATCCGGGCTGGATAGACAGGAACATTTCTGCCACTTTAGGAAGCTGTTTCCATTTTTGAAAATGAGAACCTACTCATACCGGAAGCCTCAAGCTCGAATGAGGTGGGGAGCAGATGGGAACTTCTGTAGGGGAAAGCCAGAGAGCCAGAAAGGAACTGTACTAGAACCACGGGCTCATCCAACCCAAAAAAAGCTTTTTATGGTACCTGCCGTGTGGCAGATCCTGTGGAGGATACAGAGTTGAAGAGAGGATTCCTGTACCCGCTAAGACTCTTCGTGTTGCAAGTTAGGAAGAATTTGGCTCCCACTTATGAAGCATTTCTTCTCTCATGTAAATGGAAGTTCAGAGATTATATACATTCAGTGGCTCCTGGGTCATCTCCCCTCTGTGTAGTGGTCTCATCAGGCTGGCTTCCCTCGCTGTGCCAAAACAGCTCCTCTAGACACCAGGATTTACAAGAAAGAGGAAAGTTCTTATGGAGTTCTTTTTTAGAAGCAAAGACATTCTTTTTCAGAAACAACTATCAAAGATTATCTTGTTTTTCATTGTAGCATCCAAACTGGGTGCTACAGTTTGGGTGTGGTTTGTCCCCCAGGGTTCATGTGTGGTAGGCCTAGTGTGATGGTATTAAGAGGTGGCTGGCCAGGCCACCTCTTAATAAAAAAGGTGGCAGAACCTTTAAGAGGTAGGGCCTAATGGAAGGAGTTTAGGTCATTGGAGTTTAGGTCACTCTAGGAAGGGATTGATGTTTATAGGGCTCCAATTAGTTCCCATGAGAGTGGGTTGTTTAAAAAAAAAAAAAAAAGCAAGACAGCCCTTCTCCATGCTCTGGTCTCCTGCCTCATGTATTTTTTTTTTTTTTTTTTTTTTTGTGGTACCTGGGATTGAACTCAGGGGCACTCCACCACTGGGCCACATCCCCAGCCCTTTTTTTGTATTTTATTTAGAGACAGGGTCCCACTGAGTTGCTAAGTGCCTCACTATTGCTGAGGCTGGCTTTGAACTCGTGATCCTCTGGCCTCAGCCTCGCAAGTGCAGGGATTACAGGCATGTGCCACCACACCCAGCTTATGTATTTATTCTTATGAGTCCTGCCATGATACCATCTACCAGGTTGTGATATAGCCAGGTGAGCAAAAACCAACACCATGCTCTTGTATTCCAAAACTGTGAACTAAATAAACCTCTTTTCTTAATACTTTACCCAGCCTCAGGTATTTTGTTATAGCCACAGAGAATAGATTAATACATTGGGTCCTGTGATCCTTTCGAGACCCAATTCCTATATCCAGAGAAATTCATCAATTGATTCAGAAACACGGGTATAAACCTATTGCCTTAGCAAGCAGCGTGGGATTGCCTCTACACAATAAAAACTCCTCTGGATCTGGGTGGGGGATAGAGATATCTTTCCCCAAAGCTAATAGCCCAGAGAGTAAATACCTGAGTGAAATGGCAGCAAGGATGCATGCCCCCATCTTCCAATTAGTATCCATGTATAGTCTCGGTCTGCTGGAAGCTTATAGTTTAGTGAAGACAGAGTTGTTATTTACTCATAAAGAAAGAGTAATATGTGAGATAAAAGCCTTGGGGGTGACTAGAGAAGAAGGTTCTTTATAGCATTCAGGGATTAAGGAGCTGAGCCATGAACATATGCATTTTTGAGAGACACAGAAGTAGAGGTATATTCTAGGCTAAGGGAACAACATGAACTTTCACTGGCAGACAGAGCACTGTCCAACTTTAAGAGAATTAGGAAATAGGTTGGATTTGTTGTAATCGTGGACAAGGTTATTCAGGAATGGAAGAAAATGTGTTCCCAGTCTTTATCTCCAAAATGCAGCAATCCTCATTTTAGGTGCCTTTCTACTAATATATTTGCTCAAAATTCTTTTGTTGTACAAAGGTGTCTCCCTACCCCCTCATCACCTTGGGATCCTTTTGGCCACAAGTACCTGAAAACTCTGGCTCAGCAAGCAAAAGCAAAAGGAAAAGTATCGCTTCATATAATAAGAAGTCCCAAGGTGGGCAGCTCCAGGGCTGATTAATTCCATAACTCCTGTGTCATCAAGAACTCTGGTTATTTCCACCCGCTCTGCACGTTCAGCGTGTCACTTGGGCCCTTACACTGACTCTCCTGATGGACAAAAGACAGCTGCCAGAGTTCAAGGCAACACTTCAAGAACTAACAACATCCATAGGGAAAAGCTAAACCATCCCCGCGTTGTGTCCTTTTCTCATTCATGAATGAACCTTTCCTCAAAGCTATCTGGATGATCTGCCCTCACATCTGATTGGCCAGAATTGTTTCACGCCCATTCCTAATCAATCACAAGCAAAGGGAATGGGATTACCTAACTGATTTAGCCAAGTGCAAGACCATGTGGAAGACAGTGGATGAGTAACAACAACAGAATCAGGGTTTTCTTAGAAAGGAGACAGCAGCGGGCTGGGAATGGGGGTGTAGGTAGGAGGTGGGGAGATGAGAGTGTTAACCCTAAGGACATTGGGTAGGTAATCAGTGCGGCTGCTACATTCTCATCTACAGCATGATTCTCCATGGCAATTCTATCCCCCCCAAGAAGGCCAAAAATTGGTGGGGGAAGAATTTTACTGTTTTTATGCATAAAACACAAATATGCTAAAAAATGTGAGCAGAATCACAGCAGAGATAGATAAAAGATAAATAGATAGATAGATACATAGATACATAGATAGATAGATAGATAGGATGAATTAACATTTTATTGGGAAGGTGGTTAGGGAAAAAACGTCTAACTAGGTTCCTTGGAGTAGCGAGCGATAATTTTTAAAAAAGGAGGAAAGTTGAGAAACACTGATGGACATCAACAGAAAGTAGAGACTCCTAGTTAAAATGAGCAATGCTGAAATATGTGCTGTGCTGTGTGGTCCTCAAAGCAGACTTTTAGGGACATATGCAAATTGGAATAGATGCAAGGCATGGATAGTGGCAGTGGGGTGGTGATCACTATAACAATACCCTGATCCTTTTTGACTACTTAGAATATCTTATTTCCTTCTGGTTCAGATCTGTAAATATAATAGCAGCCAATATTCATTAAATGCTTTCTCTATATCATTCATGCTGCTGAGTACTTGACAGGTATTAACTTGTTAAATCTTCACAAGTGCAGAGGGTGCAATTATTATCTTCACTTGACAAATTAAGACACTGAAGCACAGAATGATTAAATAATTCTTGTAATAAGGGGTTGAATGGGAATTAAGGGGGGAAATCTATCTAGAATTGAAAATTTCAAATACTGCCAGTCTTCACTTTCTAGAGTACTGCAAGACTTTGAAAAGAGCCATGCAAGCTGAAACTATGAAAAGCAATCTTAATAATCAATGAGGTAAATTACAATTTTTTTGTGACCTTTAACGTTTTTGACATGCACAAGGCCATGGGTGTGATTTCCCATGGAGAAAAAGACCAAAAAAAAAAAGAATTGTCAAAACATGAAAACTCCTTTACTGCTATTTGTAGATATGTAGAGAAATGAAAATAATAGTAAAACCCATATTTATTTAGCATGCTACAATTTAAAACATTAGAAACATTGGAAATAAAATGTTTATTTTTTTGTTAAAAAAAAAAAACTTATCTGGAATAGTTGCCCTGGTGCTTGCCTTCTTGCTCACCTATGATATGGAGCAAGTGTCTTTTCTGTGCCTTGTTGAATTGTATTTTTAAGTTTGGATCAGCTACCAACATTTTATCCTTTGCATGTTCAATGTTGAGAAACAACACCAAAAGTGCCTCTAATGTGAAGTTTTTTCCTCTGGGAACTTTTCATCCTTTTTGTAAAACCATTTTCCCCAGTGAAGCAAACTGCTGCCTTCTGAGTTCCTCTGGCTACACATGTAGAGTGTTTTTTTTTTTTTTTTTTTTTTTTTTGGTACTGGGGGATTGGATTGAACACAAGGGTGTTTTACCAGCAAGCCACATCCCCAAGCCCTTTTAATTAATTAATTTATTTTTGTTTTGAGACAGGGCCTTGATAAATTGCTGAGGCTCGCTTTGAACCTGTGATCCTCCTGCCTCAGCCTCCTGAGCCGCTGGGAGCATGTAGAGTTTTGAATTGTGAGTGTCCAAATTCCCACAGTCATTTACGTTTGGCTTGAATTTCACTTCTAATAACTTTTCATTTCTTTGGTGCATTTTCATTTGGGGGTGGGGAATTCCCTCTCTCCACTTTTCATGTTTGTTTATCTGTGAGGTGGGGAGGGGGAGGGGGCAACACAACACACTTTCTGTCTGGGTGTGAACTGAAGAACAGATGGGCAGTGACCAATCACCCACAGACAGACTTTGGAAAAAGTGATGTGACTGAACACGGATAATGATGTGCATCTGTTACTTATGCAATGATTTGTGGACTGAAGAGCCTGCAGCATAGCTAGTACTTTGTGCAATAGCTCAGTTAATACACCATGGGAACTGAAAGTCAAACTGTTCTAGTGTGGCTGCATTATTTAACTAAACCATGGCAACTGAAATCCATGCATGTTAGAACCATGCAAATAGAGGACTGCCTGTATATACAAAGTAGGCAGATTAGTATAATAAATCCCCAAGTCTACAACACCTAGCTTCAACCATTATCAATCTTATCTCTGCAATACCCCACCCACTCAGAATCATTTAGACTGGGGAAAGGCAATTCTCCAGAGCAAAACCTGTGTGCAAATGTTGTTACTGAAAATAAGGATTTGAGTGTAGAGGTGAATTTAGGCAAACAAAAGAGTGACTGTGTTTTTTCAACTGATGGGATGCCCTATGCAAGGCTACAGTGTCTGGGATCTAAATCAGCATAAACAGGGCCACCTATTTCTCCCTTCTTTTGGCTGCCCCCAGTCCCTCTGTTCTTAGTGCCTGCTACCTCCTTCCTCAAGTGTCCATGTTGCACACACACCTAAAGTCACTTCTGAGACTATTGGGAAATCCAGCCAGAAGTGGTTGAAAGGACTCTCCAGGACCAGGATAGAAAATATGCCTATGTCCTGGAAATAGAAGAAGATCCACAGAGAAGTCGGAAAGCTGTGGTAGAAAATAGAGGAAGAGGACTACTAAAAAGCCATCAGGGGGCTGGGGTTGTGGCTCAGCGGTAGAGCACTTGCCTAGCACGTGCGTGGCTGGGGTTCGATCCTCAGCACCACGTACAAATAAACACATTGTGTACAACTAAAGCAAATAAATAAATATTAAAAAAAAATAAAGGCATTGTGTACAACTAAAACAAATAAATAAATATTTAAAAAAAAAAAAAGCCACCAGGAGGCCATCTCTCAGTGCCAGAGGAATTATGAGCTGGGGCACATGAATCCCCTTAGAATCAGTCGCAGGTTCAGAGAGGTACCCACAGAATGGCAGGCAGGATTTCTTTTCTCTTTCTCCTCTTCCTCCTCCTCCTTCACCTCTACCTTTCATATATTATTTTGAATGAAATCACTGGTCATCATTTTGAGATAGAAAAGGATAGGCAGTCAAGAGCAGGGTCCACAAGGGGGCAAGCATGTGGACAGCCAATTTTAACATGCCCCACATATTATAAAACAGTTCCTGTTTCTCAGAAAGGGTATAAGTTTCCGATAGATGGGCTACCCACACCCCCGGAAGTTTCCTTATCCTGAGCAAAGCAACCTTGTTTCTTCCCTGGTAAGGAGCCAATGGGCTTAAAGTTTGCCCTGTTCCACGGACAAAGAGCCAATAGTGTTAAAGGTTGCTCTGGTACACCCCCCACCAGAAATCCCTATTTAAGCTCCTGTCCATTTGGAGCTAACACACATAACAGCTCGTCCCTGCTGAGAGGAGGCAGCCACTGCACCAGCTCCAGACCCACCATCTTCAGCCCCATGGCAGCTGCCCCAGTCGACAGTTCCAGCCTCCAACCCAATGGCAGCTGCCTTAGCTGACAGCTCCAGAGACCACAGCCAGCGCAAGCAGGCACCCACCTTCTGTCCAGAGCTTGCACACTCCCCTCTCCCTGACTCCTCTCTCCCAGTACCTCTTCGATCTCTGACCAGCCATAAAGGCTGGTGAATAAATCTCTTGACTGCATGGTTGTCACCAGTGTGATTTTTGCCCTTCAGTTTCCACCTCGCAGAAAGTGACTGCATAATCCATAATCTGGTGGCCCGTGCCTACTGAGGGAAAATTGAAATATCAAAAACCAACCAAGGGCTGGGGCTGTAATTCAGTGGTAGAGCGCTTGCCTAGCATGTGTGAGGAATTGGGTTCGATCCTCAGTGCCACATAAAAATAAATGAATAAAATAAAGGTATTATGCCCATTTACAAGTAAAAAAATTTAAATAAATAAATACAATAAAGGTATTGTGTCCATCTACATAAAAAATAAAAATAAAAATAAAAATAAACAATCAACTTCTTCTTACATGCCTTTAAAAGAAGGTGTGCTGTAAGATTTAAACTGCACTCTTGCCCCTCCCAGGCATGCTGCACAGGGAATTCTGTCTTTCTCTCACTTTCGTTTTAAATAAAATTCCTGCTCACTTGCTTACCTCTGTGTTCATGGTATTCATTCTTCAACTCCTGCCGATCCCTCTCCCAACTCTTGCTGGTAACAATTTCATGTATAAATAAATTCAATAATAGGGATTTGTACCCAACTCTCAAATTCCAGAGATCAAGCTCTTAACAAGTATTCTCTCCAGCTTCTCCAAGGACATCTCAGAGAAATGGCATGATACATGAACAGGTGTTGGCTTCTTCATCTGGACAATAACCCCGAGAAGTATTATCAACTTTATTTCTTTTCAGATAAGGAAACTGAGGTACAGAGGGTGTAAGTGACTCACCACAATCCTACACTGAGTTGTTGAGTGAGGTTTCAAATTCAAATCTTCAGATTCTACATCTCTTCTTTCCTGAATATCACAACTGCACAGAAGGGCATCCTTAACCACCATTAACTTCCCAGCTATGGCCAAGAACTTAGGGATCCAGACATTACTTCCTTCTCTCCACCTCCAGCCATATTGGAATTTACTTTCAGTGAAAAAAAACATGGGTTCAGCACCATGCTTGCCTAGGTGTTGACTTCCTTCCATTTGAGGGGCAGGATTCCTACCAGCACTGAATCCATTGCCAGAGCCTCACTTGAGGTGAATAAGGAGGGCTCAGAAGAGCCCTGGTCTATCAATAACTCCCTCCCCAGAGGGTGTTCTCTCTGCCACTAACTCAAAGAAAAACCTCAAGAAGCAGGTTGCTGGATTGAAAACTGCCAACCCCCTCCTGGGCCTTATCTGGGAATGGGTTGAATGTCTGCCTTCTACTGATAGACCTCAGTAGCTGCACTGTGGCCTCCTGGTACTGCAGCTCTGGCCTGGGGAAGGAATGCTGTCTGCAGGAATCTGATACTGTGAAAATAGCAGAGGAGAGAAGGGGAGAGGGTGTTGGGGACAGGGGACAACATTCTGCCTGCCAGGCTGCGGGCACCTCTCTGAGTCTGCCACTGATTCTAAGGGGACTCATGTGCCCAGGCTCGTAATTCCTCTGGCACAAAGAGAATTGGCCTCCAGACAGCTTCTCAGCAGTCTCCTTCCTTTCTTTTCTACCACAGCTTTCTGAATTCTCTGTGAATCTTCTTCTACTTCCAGGATGTAGGCACATTTTCTCTCCTGGTCCTGGAGTAAGACAAGAGCGGGTCCTATCAGCCACATCTGGCTAGAGTTTCCCAACAGTCTCAGAAATGAATTTGGGTGTGTGTGGGACATGAACACTTGAGGAAGGAGGTAGCAGGCACTAAGAACAGAGGGACTGGGGACAGCTAAAAGAAGGGAGAAATGGGTGGCCCTCTTTACGCTGATTTAAGCCCCAGACACTACAGCCTTGCATAGGGCATCCCATCAGTTGAACAAGACAGTCACTCTTTTTTTTATTTTTTTTTCCTATCTGTCTCTCTGTCTAGACCTGTCTAGACCTATCTGTCTGTCTAGACCTTACTCTCTGGATTAAGTTATAATACAAACTAGTAATACTTCTGCAAACCAATTTTTTTTTTGTGGGTGTGTGTGTGTGTAAGCTGATTTAAGATAGGTTTTTCAGCACTTTGAGTGTGTCCTGATCAACTCCTTTAATCCTCACAACAATCCTATGAAATAGTTGAGGTTCAGAGAAAAGTCTTGTCCAAAAGTCATGTAGGCAGCAATGGGGAGCCAATGTGCACCCCCAGATTTCTCTGAACCGTCCAGTTCTGCATTTGTCATTATGTCTCCTCCTGAAGATGGGTTACAATGGGCCTGCTCCAAAGAATTGAAGTCCACATGGAAAGTTAGACCTTTAAACAACTATAAAGCAAGATAGAGCGTGGTGGCACATGTCTGTAATCCCAGCAGCCTGGGAGGCTAAGACAGGAGAATTATGAGTTCAAAACCAGCTTCAGCAACTTAGCAAGGCCCTAAGCAACTCAGCAAGACCCTGTCTATAAATAAAATAGGAAAAAGGGATGGGGATGTTGCTCAGTGGTTAAGGCCCCTGGGTTCCATCCTTAGTACCAAAAAAAAAAAAAAAGAAAAGAAAAGAAAAGAAAAAGAAAAAAATGTAATGCTATAGCAGATACAAATAAAATTCAGTGGGATCCACAGGGGAGGAACCATTTGAGACTAAATTGTGCCTTGAATAAGCCCAGGCCAGGTTTGGGATTGTTCCGGACTAGTTGGATGCCCATGGAAACCCCAACATGGCTAATCTCCCAAAGTCACTGCCAGCTTTTATGGGCACTGGCCATTTGTTGATATGCAACCAGCAGATTTTTACAACCCTACACAGAAATTTATTGCTGTGAGCTGTGGCCACTATTTGCAGAGCTTGTTGTTTGTGACTCTGTCACTCATATTTGCAGTTGCCCTGAAACCTTTGCTCTGAAGAGCCCCGCCTCCTCTCCATTTCTGATCACTGCTCTGTTGCTTCATCAGCCGCCTCCATTACTTCCTGCTGCAACCACAGCGAGCCTGCAGCTGAGTAGGAGTTGGAAAAAGGTAAGTATGAATATTTATTTCCCAGGCATCTCCCCAGAGAAATGCACGTGCACACGCCATTTGCAAGTGTTTTGCAGGGGCGTGCAGCACATTCCATTCTTCAATCCTAGAGTCTAAAAACGTAGTTTTTCAACCTCTTCTTTTTCCTTCTCTATACCACTTTAAGCTTTGCTAAATAACCCACAGTCAACCTACCTCATCCTTTCTTGTGTACAAGTGGAAAAATAACTTCAGGATACTATGAAGAGACCCAAGTATACTTGTGGGGATCAGGTGTACATGTGCTTTAGCAATTAAGGTGTAAATGATTCATAATCAATTTGAATGCATAATTGTCTTTAACTAGAAAGTTAAAGACCAAGAATATAGTTTAAGTAAATATGTATCACTAGTCACTTTAAGGCTCAAACAAGTCTTGACTACTTTGATAATGATGGAGCTAAATTAACGATAAATTATAATTAAAAGCAAGAATGCTTTGGGAGGCTGAGGCAGGAGGATTGCGAGTTCAAAGCCAGCCTCAGCAATGGCGAGGCACTTAGCAACTCAGTGAAACCCTGTCTCTAAATAAAATTACAAAAAAGGGCTGGGGATGTGGCCCAGTGGTCGAGTGCCCCTGAGTTCAATCCCTGGTACCACAAAAAAAAAAAAAAAAAAAAAAAAAAAAAAAAAAAAAAAAAAAAAAAAAAAAAGAATGGCATTAATTGGAATTCTCGACCCACACATGACAACACTGATGATAGACTAATGACAAAGCACCTGTCCAGACAATGTACAGGGATTGGCAAGGCTCCATCTGTGCTTTGTGCCGGGTCACATTTTCCCAGAAGCCAAACTTCCTGGTGAAACCCTAATGTGGAATCCTCAAAAGTTGGTAGCTTAATGATTTTTGCATATGAATCCCAAATTGGATTAATCTGTAATAATAGTTCATATAGCAAGCTATTAGTAAGTAGGTTTTGATGTATGTAAAAATGAAGGTATATGGATTTGTTAATAGTTTATGCCAAAGGACTACAGGGAAGAATTGCTTTTTTGGATCAGTTTCAAGGTAAAATTTAAGAGCCTTGGGTAAAATTAAAGAATCACCAGCTAGAAGGCCCTGGAATACAGCTGAATTGTTATTCTCAGATATTTTAGACAATATGAAACAAGATCTGAGAACCAGAGATATTTATTCCATTGCTTTCTATAATAAGAGTCACACCAAGACCTCAGGCAAAAGCTAAACATTCCAGCCTGCACCCTAGTTAGGTTAACACACAGGTTAATGTGTCTTGGAAGTTTTTCACACTTGCTAATTTTAAAAAAAGCAATCTCCTCAAAGCAATGAAGATGGATACTGGCAACTCAAATGAGCTGTATTTTATTTGTAGCTTAAAAATTAGCTGAAAGAATAGGAAGGAATTATTTCTACCTTAGGAAATAACACCTCACAATTGCATAACACTTTTAACCTCTCAAAACACATTTGCATGCATGACTACAGTTTCCATAGAGCAGATGTAATTTAATTTTTGAGGGGACGTAAGGTAACTTGCAACTCTGACCTTTTCTTTTCTTCCGTTCGCAACCCTCTCCTTGGGTTCATATTCATTCTAAGTTTTCCCTTCCTCTCTTGTACTTTTTGTTCAATTTTTTTTACTTCCTGATTTAAGAACCTGCTCATCCTTGAAACAAGCCTATAGGACTTTTTGGGGTTATTCAGCGTTCAAGAGGTAGCGGTTGCTGGAATCAAAGTCTAACTTAACCTAGACTTGTTGAGTCCTTTTTAAGAAATGAAAATAGAAATATTTTGCTTTCCAAATAGGTTGGGTGAGACCCATCACAGAAAGGCCCTTGTTTCCTTGATAGTCTCAAAGGTAAGCAGGTCTGTGCATTGAGAGTCACTCAGGTGCCACATAGGTCATCTAAGTCATCTCATACCTCCAGACTCACAGAGTCGGCCAGCACAAATTGTGAAACCTAAAGATCAAAGTAATCTGGGGAATGCTATGGGTTCAGTGGTGTTCCTTACCTCCACAAATTCCTATGTTGAAGTCCTGACCTCCAAAACCTCAGAATGTGACCTTATTTGGAGACAGGTCTTTACAGAAGTAAGTCAAGTTAAAATGAGGCCATACGGGTGGACCTTAATCCAATATGACTGGTGTCCTTATAAGAAGAGGAATATCTGGATACAGACACGTATAGGGGGAAGACCTTGGAAAAACACAAGAAGAGGATGTCCTTCTACAAGCCAGGGAGAGAGGACTGAAACAGACCCCTGCTTCAAGGCCCTCAGAAAGAACCAACCCTGCCCACATTTTTCTTTCTTTCTTTTTTTTTTTTTTTTTTGGTACTGGGAATTGAACTTAGGGGTACTGGACCACTGGGCCACATCCCCAGCCCTTTTTTGTATTTTTATTAGACATAGGATCTCACTGAGTTGCTAAGTGCCTCGCCATTGCTGAGGCTGGCTTTGAACTCTCGATCCTCCTGCCTCAGCCTCCCAAGTGCTGGGATTACAGGCGTGTACCACTGAGCCCAGCTTCTGCACACATTTTTGATCTCAGATTTTTGGCCGCCAGAACTGTGAGAAAAAGTATTTTTGCTGTTTGAGCCACATAGTTGTGGTCCTTTGTTACGGCAGCCCTAGAAAACTAATGAGTAGGGTAACAGTTCTGGGAGACTAATTTTTCCTGCCTCCCCACAAGATTGTTTTAAGATCGAAATGAAGCCAGGCACAGTGGAGCACATCTACATTCCCAGAGGCTCTGGAGGCTGAGGCAGGAGGATCGTGAGTTCAAAGCCAGCCTCAGCAATTTAGCAAGGCCCTAAGCAACTCATTGAGACCCTGTCTCAAAATACAAAATAGGGCTGGGGATGTGGCTTAGTGGTTAAGCATTCCTGGGTTCAATCCCAGTACCACCCAGCTCAGACAAAAGAAAAAAAAAATAAAGCTCAAAATGAAGTAATAGAACTAAAAGACTTTGCAGATAGTTAAAGCTACAAGGAAGATGAAAGCAATTGGTATTTGCTTCCGAAAAACTCGGTGTTTAGAACCAGCTGAAAAAGCACTGCATAAAGAAGCACCGAAGGAAGGGGCAGACACATATGGGATTGCACAGGATGCTGTATCAAGGATTTAGGGCAGAAATATGTCTTAGGCAGCAGCAAAATGGGAGTATCCCTGTACCCCAAGCAGGAAGAAGTGGTTTATATGCTAAGCAGGACAAATGGCCAGAGTCAACTGCAGTTTACTTGGGCTTTCTCAAAAACTATTAACATGTCAAATGTCAGTTAAGAAACAGTCTCTGTAGCATGAAATGCTCAGCTGACTGTGTCAACAACTTTGTTTATCCTCAAGGCTTGGGAGGCATGCCAGGGTCACCTGCTGGGGAAAATGGCATTACAACCAAGATGGCTGTAGCCAGATCAAGCTGGATCTGTGCAGTACTCAGCTGGTAGTATTCCCCGGCTACCATATTGAAAATCCCTATATTTTAAAAATTAACCCTCTTCCACACATACACACTGAATCCCCTCCTTTATTTTTTTCTCTACATAACATTTGTCACCTTCTAACGTACTATGTATTTGGCTTATTCATTTTGCTTATGGTCTCTCTCTCCCCACTAGGAATACAGTCTGTGAGGTCAGGGACCCTGTGTTTTGTTTGCGGCTGTCTCCTTGGCACTTAGAACTTTGCCTGGCGAATGGCAGTTCTTCAGTACACACTGGTTGGTGAGGGATGAATTCATATTTGCATCTTCTCATCTTCATCTATTCCCTACTGATTTTTTAAGACTTAACTTAGGTACCTTAGGAAACCTCCCTGTAAGCTGCCTGTCACGGCCAGCCACGGCGCCGCCACGGGAGGAAAATTCTCGGAGGCA
Organism: Tamias sibiricus; assembly: GCA_025594165.1. Classification (NCBI taxonomy): domain Eukaryota; kingdom Metazoa; phylum Chordata; class Mammalia; order Rodentia; family Sciuridae; genus Tamias; species Tamias sibiricus. The sequence continues at coordinate 44,403,258 of CM046669.1, read as the reverse complement.
GAGTTAAGCTTTTACTACTTTTACTTCTACTTTCTTAGAGCTTATTTTTTTCTTCTTGTCTTCTTGTCTTCTTAGCTTAGAGAGAGAGAAAGAAAGATATTTTTTCTTCTTAGCTTAGAGAGAAAGAAAGATAGAACTTAGAGAAAGATTATTTTTTAGAGCTTCTTTCTTCTCTCTTCTTTCTTCCTTCTTCTGTCTTCTGTCTTCTGTCTTCCTCGGGAGCCTCGGCCTAACTCTGACCAGTCATTTCTCTTCTGTCTGGTTTCTTTTAACCGCTCTGCCTACGTTCTGGCCGCTCTGATTCTTCTGACCGACCGAGTGACTGCCCGGCTGACTGAATTCTCCGTTCTCCTAACTCGGACCGCTTTCACCCGGTTATATACCTTCAGGTTTGCGGGTGCCTACAGGTGCGTCACATACATATCAGGTGGAACTTATGGCTTCCAGCTAGCTACAACAGCCCTTCCTAATTAGGGCTCCTTCATATTCCTTCCCTTTAGTTTAAAAAGGTGCTTTAATTCTATTTTCTCTATTTTATTTTCTCTATTTTCTTTTATTTTTTTGTCCCTACCTAGCTTTTCACCTTTTATTTTTGAAAGGGTGGATATTTGAGCCCTTTGAGAAGGTGCTGTGGCTTTAAGGAAGCCTACTGCTGAGGAGCAACTAACGCACTTAGTTAAGCACAATTGCATAAGCGGCTTTGACTTTTTTTTTTTTTTTTTTCTCTTCTTTATTTTTCTTTATGGCTTTCTTGCCAAAGCTCAATGGCTTTTTTTCTGCATGGTTTTTACCATGCTATTTAATTCTCTATTTTCTTTTAAGCTCATGGCTTTTTCTTTATACTAAAGCTCAAGGCTTTTTCTCTATATTTTTTATGGCTTTTGGCCGGCTACTCTGCTTCGGCTTTTGGCCGGCTCGCTTCGGCTTTTCGCTGGCTACTCTGCTTCAGCTTAATTCTTAACTGGCCTCAACTGAGTCAGAGGCTATGCCTTCTTGTTTCTACTCTTTTTGCTGGTCTCAACTGAGTCTGGCTTCTTCATTTTTTATGGCTTTTGGCCGGCTCGGCTTTTCGCCGGCTACTCTGCTTCAGCTTAATTCTTAACTGGCCTCAACTAAGTCGGCTTTTGGCCGGCTCGCTTCGGCTTTTCGCTGGCTACTCTGCTTCGGCTTTTGGCCGGCTCGCTTCGGCTTTTTTCGGCTTTTGGCCGGCTACTCTGCTTCGGCTTAATTCTTAACTGGCCTCAACTGAGTCAGAGGCTATGCTCTCTTGTTTCTACTCTTTTTGCTGGTCTCAACTGAGTCTGAGGCTATGCTTTTTCATTGCTCTTATTTCTTAGCTTTTCTTCTCTGCCTGCCGAGCCCCGGACGGACCACCATTTGTAAGCTGCCTGTCACGGCCAGCCACGGCGCCGCCACGGGAGGAAAATTCTCGGAGGCAGAGTTAAGCTTTTACTACTTTTACTTCTACTTTCTTAGAGCTTATTTTTTCTTCTTGTCTTCTTGTCTTCTTAGCTTAGAGAGAGAGAAAGAAAGATATTTTTTCTTCTTAGCTTAGAGAGAAAGAAAGATAGAACTTAGAGAAAGATTATTTTTTAGAGCTTCTTTCTTCTCTCTTCTTTCTTCCTTCTTCTGTCTTCTGTCTTCTGTCTTCCTCGGGAGCCTCGGCCTAACTCTGACCAGTCATTTCTCTTCTGTCTGGTTTCTTTTAACCGCTCTGCCTACGTTCTGGCCGCTCTGATTCTTCTGACCGACCGAGTGACTGCCCGGCTGACTGAATTCTCCGTTCTCCTAACTCGGACCGCTTTCACCCGGTTATATACCTTCAGGTTTGCGGGTGCCTACAGGTGCGTCACATACATATCAGGTGGAACTTATGGCTTCCAGCTAGCTACAACAGCCCTTCCTAATTAGGGCTCCTTCACCTCCCAAGCTTCTATTCTCTACCCAAGTTTGGAACTCCTCTTTCATTCTCTAAAAAGGATATTTCTATCATTGTACTGACCACATCACATTTCCATGGCTTCCTTACTGTGGTTTCCTTGAAGGTAGGAACCACCAAGATACATATATCCTATTGTCCAAGGAAGTGGTTGTTGCTTCTTAGGGGGCACTCTGTAATTGAGTGTTGTGTAGTCAGGATATTAGTCTATCTTTTTCTTCTTTCTCCTTCTTCCTTTTTTTTTTTTTTTTTTTTTTTTAAGCGCTGTGGATCAAACCGAGGGCCTTGCACATGGCAGGCAAATGTTCTACCACTGAGCTACATCCATGGCCTGTTTTTCTTCACTATAACAAAATACCTGAGGTTGAATAACTTTATAATAAATAAAAGAGGCTTGTTTAGCTCACAGTTCTGGAGGTTCAAGAGTATGGTGTCAGCATCAGCTCAGATCTGGTGAGAGCCACATGGTGAATGCATCAGTTCAGTGGGAGAGTGTGTGGGAAGAAGAGATCACATGATGAGATAGGAGTGATTGAAGGGTCAGCTTCAGACTTTTATGATAACTCACTCTCTCAAGAAAGTAACTCAAGCCAGGCGTGATAGCTCATGCCTGTAATTCTAGGGCTCTGGGGGCTGAGGCAGGAGGATCACAAGTTCAAGGCCAGACTCAGCAACTTAGTGAGGCCCTAAGCAACTTAACAAGATCCTGTCTCAAAATAAAAAATAAAAAGGGCTGGGGATGTGGATCGGTGATTGAGCACCCTGGGTTCAATCCCCAGTACCAAAAGAAAGAAAGAAAGAATTTAACACAAGAGGTCCCATGAGAACATCAATCCCTTTGGAGAGCACCCTCCAAAGATTTAAGGACCTCCCACTAGGCTCCACCTTTTAAAGGTCCCAATCTGTGTCACATTGCCATAATGGAGACCAAATCTCTAACACAGGAACTCTTGGGGGACAAATCACACCCAAACCATGGCAGCCAGGCCCAAGGGAGCCAGGGAAGGAATGGGCTGAGGGTGGACCAGAAGTGGCTCACTAGGGGGGTACCAACCTTGTTGCCTAGGTTGAGCCCATGAACTAGAATGGTCAGCAATACTGAGCACTCAAAAAGGAAGCCACCAAGTGTTGTCAGGTGTCACAGAGGAAACTATGAGTGTAAGACAGTAAGGCCAACTGTGAGGGTGTAAAAATCAACAAATCAGAGCAGAGATGTGCAAATCTACTTTACAGAGCAAAAAGGAAAGTCTCCTGAATATGTAAATCAAGTCTCACCTGATTCCTATGTTAACGGAATACAAAATGAATTCACCTGGGGCTGGGTAGTATGGGAGTGTCAATCAAAAACTTTGGGAAAGAGGGAACTGTGGGGCCTTTGTCAGCTGAGCCCCCTGGATTGAGAGTGCCTGAACAGGGCTGCAGATATCAGACCTTCCTGCAAGAGTCTGATGGGAACTAAATCCCAGAGTTGGGGGCAGGACCTTTCTGGGAATGGAAGTGCTCTGTGGCCAGCAAGCAGAGGGCTCCCGGAGAGCAGTGATCTAGGTGAGAATTCTCTGGCCCATAAAACATGATGTTGTGGTTTGCATTTTACAGAGAAAAACATAGAGGAAAAACAAATCTGTAAATGTCATGGTGCCCTCAAGGAGGAATTAAGGATCTCAACAAGAATGAGGAAAGGCATTGCTCGGTGCCAGACTGATCCAGCTTTGGGATTTCATGATCCTCGGAGATGAGAGTCATCCTTCTGTCCGTTCATTCATTCAAACTTTTTTTGTTAGATCCTCACTAAATCATGGGTATACAAAAATAAATGTTAACAGACAATCCAACTAAGAACCTTAACCTCCTGGATTTGTGTGATCCATAATCCAGTGGGAACAAGCATTATCTGGCATCCTCCCCTAGGGATGGGGAGTGTTTCGGAAGGGCAGCAAAAACACTGGGGATAGCAAGGTCAATCGAGCACAACAGAAGGCTCCTAAGAGGGGTCAGGTGCCAGTTCACAGGGGCACTCTGGAACCAAAGCATCACAACTTCTTGCTGGGAATGTTGACTGGGATTCAATAGAGCAGAAATACGGTCCCAGTTAGGCTAAGGGCTCTACTACTAATAATCACCTTTTCCCATAGTCTGTCTTTGTCTTACCCATATCATAACCGTACTCTTTTTTTTTTAATATTTATTTATTTGCTTTAGTTGTACACAATGCGTTTATTTTTACGTGGTGCTGAGGATCGAATCCAGGCTGCGCACATGCTAGGCGAGCGCTCTACTGCTGAGCCACAACCCCAGCCCCATAACCGCACTCTTTATTCTTGACTTTGTGGAATTAAACCAAGAGGTCTTAGCATCCTGGTACTTTTTCTGCCTGAGCATTTTATAACAGTAAATAAAGAGAGTCATCTTGGGATACATATTTCTACTGTTTTGCCACAGTACTTGTCCTCATTCTCCATTTGGCAGTACTTTCCCCGCTCTGGTAGTCAGCATTTCTGACAGCTGCTTGGCATGGCTTTCAATTAGAGACATCCATCTGTAAAAGGTACATTGCCCCACAGCCCATTACTGCTCTGGAGCTGGTGATGATAACAATACTTGCTATTACTTATTTGCAGCCTAATGGATGAGGACCCTTTTTTAGAACACTTACCTGACCTGGGGTCTACCATTTCTGGATAAAAATTTCATTTTAAGAAATTGCATTCAGCAAATGGAAATAGACAAAGACATATGTGAGAATGTAGACTACCAACATTCTCAACGACAGGGCTATCCTTGGGTGCTCAGTTCAAAATGAGTTTACGCATTTTCCCCAATTTCAGCTCTACCTATTGGAGGACTTTTCCTCCTTTTCATTTCCAAGTATTGAGTGCAGGCAGAGCTTTGTGCTACAGGAGCTGCCAGGGACTTTCTATGTAATCTCTTCCTTCTCTCATGGAAATCTCCAGCTGGAGGAAGTAAGTCAGCCAAGGAGGTTTAGGTATGCAAATATTATTAACAGCTCAGGTTTGGAGTCTAACTGTCTGGGTTTGAATTCCTGGGATTGAACACTGGGACACATTTCTTAATATTTGATACCTCTGTTTATTCATTTATAAGATGGAAGCAATGATAGTACTTATCCTTATAAGCTTATTCCAAAGATTGAACAAGCTAATTCATTTAAAACATGGACTGGCACATACTAAGCACTTGGTAGTGATGATTAGTTATTCTTATTACCTATAGAACTATCATTCTCAACCTAAGTGGTATATCAAATAAATTAGAAAGATTTTGAAAAAAATGCTAATACTTAGACACAAATCCTGGATCAGGTCTCCTCAACTGTGGCCCCACAGACATTTTGAGCCACAGAATTCTTCTCAGTGGGGATTTTCCTCTGCTTTGTAAGAGGTCTAGCAGTACTCATGTCCTTCACCCATTAACCCCCCCCCCCCCAATTGAGACAACCCAAATGTTTCCAGACATTGCTAAATATCTATTTCCTTGGGACAAAAATTGGCTCAGCTGAGATCCACTGCCCCAGATCAATTAAATTACAGTCAATGGAGAGAGGGGGATAAGGCATGGGTCTTTCCAAAGGTAAATCCAGGTTTTGTGTGACATGAAGTTTATCAATTTGGGAGTCCTTCTTTATGAAAGAGAATGAAAATACAAATATAAATTTAGGTATGGAAGTGAATAGTCATTTAGAATGAGTAAAGGAATGACCACACAAAACTAAAGCCTTGGGGATATACATCCCTTTCTTTTGTGATCATTGTAAGCAATTTGCAAGCAGAAAAATTTGCTTGAAAATAACGTAGCTTTCCCCACCTAGAACATTGGACAAGTCTTACCACTCAGAGGGGCCCATGCATGAGGGGCCCTGAAGTTCAAGTGTCCTGAGCCAGCTTCATGGAGAATCCACTGCTGGGTCTTCCCCTGCTGCGGTCACTAGCTCTGGATGGAAGCCTATCCCAGAGAGCAGGCATGAGGCCCAAGAGGCCCAGTCACCTTAATCAAAATTTCAGAAAATTTGGCACTGGGAGGTAGGTTGGAGGTAGGTAGGTAGCACAGCGGGAGGGAATCGATTTGCAGCCAAACCCTGAACTCTGGAGAACTGTGTCCCTGGACTATATAAAAGCAGGGCCGGTGACTTTGCTGAGCATTGGTTTTCCATTTTAGCACCAAGATCCTAGGCAGGGTAACCAGTCAGACTTTGGGATAAGGAGTGATGCAGGTCAGGCATCCAGTAGAGTTTCAAGGGTCAACACAATCACCTCTCCTTCTATTCCTTAAGAATGTTGAGTCCCAGGTCAGCCCAGAGACCAAAAGAATCAGGCACTGAATGAGCAGGCCATACAAGCACCCAGTGGTCATAACAAGGGAGCCAGAATTCAGGTCTTAGAGAATAAAGTTACTTCTCTGCTCCACGAGATGAAATTGTAGGGAAAGACTACACTCACAAAATACTGGATTTCCTGCCTTGGTCAGGATGGGCTTAGGGACTGGATGTGAAGAGGGGTGACTGGGACTGGGTATAGAGGTCAGCCATGAACCTAGCTCAGAATTATAGAGCAAGAGACAATGAGATGGGTTGACATAGGGCAATGGCCACTAAACAGAGGCTGTCTTGATCCTGTGCAAGGAGCCTTGAACTGGGTAGACCTGAAAGTTCTTTGTAACATCAGCAGAATTGCCCATGGAGGCATCGTGGAAGCTGCTAAGAAAAAGTATTGGAATTAGGGGCCTTTCTTTCCTTCCTCTTCTCTTTTCTTCTCTTTTCTCTCTCTCCTTCCTTCCTCCCTCCCTTCCTTCCTTCCTTCCTTCCTTCCTTCCTTCCTTCCTTCCTTCCTTCCTTCCTTCTTCTTTCCTTCCTTCAGTACTGGGAGTTGAACCCAGGAGTCTTCTACCACTGAAATATATCCCCAGACCTTTTTATTTTATTTTGCGACAGGATCTTGCTAAGTTGCTCAGTTGGTCTAGAACTTGCAATCCTTGTACCTCAGCCTCCTGAGTTGCTGGGATTACAAGTGTACACCACTGTGCCCAGCCAGAATTAGGGGTTTTCTAGGTCTATGAAATGAAGAGTTGGACCCTGTAGTCACCCCTCACCATTATTCAGGTTGGCTAGATACTCATTTTATCATTGAAGATTCATGCCAATTACCCCACAAACAAGCTGCTATATCCATAGTACACCAAAAGGAAGGTTATAAAGGAATTGGAATAACACTAGATGTTATTTTCCCAACTGTGTTGGACTGTGATCCCTAATTTGTCAGAGTCAGGCTTGTCCATTGATGTCCATACTTAGTCTACTTCACCCACCACTGATCATTCTCACAGGTGGTTAAACAGAAGCTAATGATGCTTTGCTTTTGAGGGAATTCAATATCAGCTTTTCATACTTTCGAATGTAACTTTCCATCAATATATTATTAATAGTTAATGAAGTAATAGCCTATAAATATCTATAATTGCTACCTTACATAAATGCAGTAAGGAATAAAGATAATGTATATAAAGTGCCATCAGTGATATTTATGAAACAATAATTATTATTAACACTATGAATTTGCTCCAACTCCAAAGTCAGATCCGAGTTTAAATCCTAACCCTAAATGTGTAATGGAGCAAGTTAGTTAAAAGCCACAATCCCTTAGTTTCCACATCTATAAGTGGTTGAAAATAGTTCCTACTTTATGTTATTGCTGTAAAGATCAACTATGATAATTCTAAGAGAAGGCATTTAGCATTGTGCTTGTCACATAGTACATGATGAATAAACATTAGTTATTGCATTAATTTTTATTATGAGGTCCTTACCATTCTGCTTCTGTTTGGTTTCTCCCTGATGTCATCACAATGCTATCTCCTTGTTAATACCTCCACACTCCTTTTTACCCTTTTGAAATAACATGCACCTTTGAAATTCTGAAATCTATTTGGAAGAATTCCATTAGGTTCTTTCCTTCTGATGTTCATTGACTCGATTTTGATTACTTTTCAGTTTCCTTAAATTCTCTAGGTCCTCTCTCTTTGCCAGTATTATTTTAATTTAGGGCATTCTTGATGCACAGCCCATTATTCGGGCCCAGAACATCCTGTGACTTGGAAGCTCTTTGTTCAGTAACAGTCATGCCCTTGATTATAATCATGATGCTTGATTCAGATCCATGGTTGTTTTCTCCATCTGTCTGCTTGCCTGTGCCTGCACCTCCTACTATAAGTGAGAATCCACCATTTTTTTCACATTCTCTCACAGTACCTTTCTCTCATACTTTGAAGGCCTCCTCTCACCTGTGACTGTTCTTCTACTTTGTCTCTGCTTGATGCCTAAGAGTCCTTAAAGCCTATTTTCTTTCTGCTTGTCCTCTTCTTTGCAGTTTTTCTCTCTCTCTCTCTCTCTTTTTTTTTTTTTGAGATTTACTGATGGGATTTAAATGTTTGTAAGTTCTAGCTTCTAAAATAAAGAATATGCTGAATGACTTGGATGGCAGAAAGATTTAAGTATATTATATTACATGTAATGATTATGTTCTGATAAGCTATTGATGGAATTTTTGTAAATAAGCTTTTACTTTAAATATTTTAGAGGAGACAACTTTTTCCCATAGTAAATACCTTTGTAAAGTAGATAATTACTCACTAATTTATGTTTATACATAAAAATGTGAGAATGTTAATATTACATTAGACCCTTAATTCATTTGGTATTCAGTCTTCAGGAAAGTTTTATGAAGATCACAGCTATCAGACTCATTTAAAAATAGAAGGAGACCCAATAACATTCAGCTTTTTTGGTCTCCTGGTCATAAGTTTTTAAAATAACAACAGGGAATGAGGATGTAGCTCAGTGGTAGAATGCATACTAAACATGTGCAAGGTCCTGGGTTCAGTAGCTAGCACCGCCCCCTTATATAAACAAAATGATAATACATGAAAAATAAATACAGTTCTAGGGAAGCTAATGAATTAAACACAATTGTTAATCTCTGTTGTCTTCCAAAATCTTATTAAAATGTGTGTGTGTTTGTGTGTATATATGTGTGCGTGTGAAAGAGAGACAGAGACAGAAAGACAGAGAGATAAAATGATAAACAACCCTAAGAAAAACACAAAGAGAACAGGTGAGGAGAGCACAGCAAATGAGAGACATCAACAATATTTTGAATGATGGAAAGTGGGTAGGAAATGATAACTGACTTTGTTGAAAGAAAAAAGCAGAAATGCTAATGTCCTTTGGGAAGAAACAATAAAAAGCAAACTAATGCCCACGCAGAACCCCAGAAAGAAACGGGAGGTATGTGATTAGGGGGAAACTGCAAACCAAAGGACTGAGGGAAAATCTGTATAAAGAAGAGCTGGACTCCTTCAAGATTGCCCATTCCCTCTACCCAGACACAAGCATACCCTTCTCCCATCCCAATGGGAGATTAGATAGACCTTTGCTCTCTGGAAAGGCTGACCCAGAGAGGTTTTGAACTCCCTAAAGTGGCTGAAGTCATGGGGTGGAATACCTTGTGAAAGACAGAGGAATTACATGGAAGTGTACAGATCAAAAATTGGGACTCCAAGCAATCTTATCATCATTTTCAGATGTTAGCATCTGTTCTTCTATTCTATTAGGTAGGAGATCACAGGATTCTTCCTTTGGGAGACTGACTGTACCCCCACAAAATGCTACAAGTCCCCATATTTGAAGACTCCCTTCTCAAACCAGCTGAATCTTTGCCCAACAATCTTACAGACAAAGCAGTTATCAATTATTCTCTACTTACATGCATAGATACCAAGAACTATAATTAGCAATTTAGTGTCTCACCCCAATACATGTATGGATGGCCAAGGACCATACAATAAAACATTGTTGAAAGGTTTTACAATGAAAGGTATTTTTAAAATAACAGAAAAAGGGTTTGTGGCTCAGTGGTAGAGCGGTTGCCTAGCACATGTGAGGCGCTGGGTTTGATATGTAGCACCACATTAAAAAATAATAAATAAGTAAATAAATAAATAAAGGTATTGTGTCCATCTACAACTGAAAAATTTTTTTAAATAAAAATAAAAACAGAAATGAGAAACTTGGAGGAAAGGAAACAATTTAGGAAGTGCAAGGGAAAATATATACATATTCCTCAGAAAGATAGGAAGATAATCATGATCATTAAGAGAAAAAATGCTCTTGGAAATAAAAAAATAGAAATTTAAAATTTTAATGAATACAAAGTCAAGAAAATCCCTCAGTAAGAAGAATATAGGGAAAAAAGAGAACGAAATGGGAGAGGTAAAGTGAACAAGGTTGAGGTTCAGACAAACCCCTATCAACAACAGGACTTCTAAAAGAGGAGGAAAGAGCTGCAGATATAGCTCAGTTGGTAGAATACTTGCCTTGTATGCACAAGGCCCTGGGTTCAATCCTCAGTACCAGATAAGTAAATAAACAAATAAATGAGGAGGAAAGAGAAAATAGAGAAGAGAGGTGTGTGTGTGTGTGTGTGTGTGTGTGCTCGCACGCGTGCATTATAAAACATGAAAGAACAACACAAATCAGAATAATCTCTAGAAAATGAGTTCCAGAAATCAAAAACAACTATTAGCATAAGGACTTATAATTACTTTTAGAGTTAAAACTAAATGAGAATTAATGTCTATATGTTCAGGCAATATAATATGGTACAAATTTTTAAAAATTGAATTAGAAATAGAGTACAAATGTAAAAAATATTTTTTAAAAAATGTTCCTATTATAATTGTTGTGGAAGTATTAGTATTAGTAGACTGATACTATATATTCAATGCCAAATAAAGTATAGGAGTAATAATGAAAATTTCTAATTCGATTATCCCATGTGTCCTCAGGAACTGGGACTCTTGGTATGTAATAGACAAGTAATGTAAAAAATGTAAACATGCAATAAAAATCTAATATTGTAATATATGAAAGAAAGAAATTGAAAACAACAACAAAAAACAACAACCCTTGTTATGTTTTATATCTGGAATGTTCCCCAAAGTCTCATATGTTGAAGACTTGGTCCCCAATGCAGCAGAGTTCAGAGATGGGGCTTTGGGGGAAGTGATTGGATCCTGAGGGCTCTGACCATTGCAGGCTGAATGGTCTCTTGTGAGGCAGCACTGTAGGCAAGTGGAGTATGGTTGAAGAAAGTAGGTCACAGGGGGCCTGACCTTGGAAACTATATCTTTTCCCTGGCCCCTTCTCTCTCTTCCCTATTGTCTCTCTCTTTATTTTTTTCTGCTTCCTGGATGCCATGAGCTGATCAGGTTTCTTCTGCCATGCCTTTCTTTCGTGATGCACTCACTGTCTCTTCTCTGGTCCAAAGCAATGAAGTCAGCCAACAATAGACCGAAACATTTGAAACCATGAGCCAAAATCAATATTTCCTCCTTTAAGTTGTTTATGTCAGATATTTTGGTCACTGTGATAAAAAGCTGACTAACATAACCCTATAGGCCCAAATTTGAATGAAATATCAGAGAGAACACATGAGGAATAGAAACAATAACTTATCCTGTAATAATGAGTCAGTGCCCAGAATACAGTCCTCCCCACCCCCCATGTGATTGACCTCAGAGGCACTCTATCTCTGAGCTTCATCCCCAGACCATGCTTATTTTGAGACAGGGTCTCACTACGTTGTCCAGACTGGCCTCAAACTTGAGGTTCTATTGCCTCCACCTCCCCAGTAGTTGGGATTACAAGTACGCCCCACCATGCCTAGACAGAATATAATCTTCAAATGTCATTTCCCATTCAAAGAAACAAGGCTTTGGGGAGGAAATGGTTGACTCCATATCTGGGGAAGGAGATTCATAAAAGAGCCTAAAATATACCAGATATCAAGGAAGCTATTAAGGATTACTAGGGTCATATCAAAAGGACTCAGAAGCCAACTTTAAGAGCTCTCTCTCACTGGCTAAACATAGGATGACTGGAGCTTCAAAAGGGGACCTCTGACTTCCAGTTTGGTATGTCAGGAGGTTAGAAGTGGCCACTCTTCCCTAACGAGTACAAAGCTGAACAAACTGAAAAATCAACAACTCTGTGTATCTGACAGATAAAGGGAGGTCACAGTGTAAACTGATGACCATGATCCCAAGATTGAAGAGATTGACAAGTGAATATAGAGAACTGTAGCTTGCCAGGCTTGACCAGAGACTCATGGGTAGAAACCACTGTGGGAACTAGCACTTGGGTAGAAGAACCTGAACTGAAATGGATGACTTGCTGTAGGTGTGATGTGGAAAAGCCTGATAGATAAGAACTCAAGGGGGCCAGTCACAGAGTGGGGTCGGGAACATGATATTGTGAGATTTACCCCCTGGAGCTCTACTAGGTTCTCACAGTGAATATCAGAAAAATCTCTTCATGCTTCTGGCATGGAGAGGGGACAGAAAACCATAATAAAATGTGCCAGGACATTGTGTTCTTAATAAGGTCTGCCTTCAGGAGAAGCTGTTTAATCCAGAGCCTAAACAATCTGGGGGAAGGGATATCACCAACTTCAACCCCCTATAGCTTTCTATGTGAGGGAAGGGAAATACCTGACTCTTGCTCCCTCTAGACATCCTGTCCCTCCTGAGGTGGGAGGAACAAAACAAAGCTTAGAAGCGGTTGGGAAGGTCACAGTCCAGGGGAACAGGATCACCATAGGATGTAATCACAGGATGACAGACTACATTCCCTCCTCTGATAATTTACTGCCAATTATTAAAAGCATTAAAATACTATAGTTTACACAGTACTTTATGCTTGCCTTTCAACAAAAAAATTGCAGTGCATACTAAGAGCCAAAAACAGTTTGAAGAGTCAACAAGCATAAGAACCAGAATCAGATATGGCAAGTATGTTGATGATTTTTAAAAATTATAATTAATATGCTAAGGGCCTAGATGAGAAAAGCAGACAATATGCAAAAACAGATGAATAATATAAGAAGAGAGAGTGATTCTAAAAAAAAAAAAAAACCCCAAAAAACAAAGAAACACTAGAGATCCAAAGCACTGTAACATAAATGAAGAGTGCCTTCGATGGACTTATTAGTAGATAGGACAGCTGTGGAAAGAATCTGTGTGTTTAAGGATACTATAATGCTAATTTCCAAACCCAAAAAGCAAAGAAAAAACAAGACTAAAACCTAAAAAAACAATACAAGTTGGCAGATAATATAAACATCTATGTAGAAAATCTGAAAGAATTGACAAAAGTTCCTGGAACTAATAACCAATTACAGCAAAGTTGTAAGATACAAGGTTAATATGCAAATGTCAATCATTTCCCTATATACCAGCAATGAAAAAAGTGAAATTTGAAATGAAAATCACATTACTGTTTAAATGAATATCCCCCAAAGAAACACTTAGGTATAAATCCAACAAAATATATATAAGCTCTATATGAGAAAAATTACAAAACTCTGAAAAATATCCAAGAAGATCTAAATAAATGAAGGGATATTCCATGTTCATGGACAGGAAGACTCAATATTATTAAGATGTCATTTCTTTCCAATTTGATCTATAGATTCAACACAATCCCAATGAACTCTCAGCAAGTTATCACATAGATTTGTTTGTTTGTTTTGCAATTTTGGGGATCCAACCCAGGGTCTCACACATGCTAGGGAAGTGCTGTACCACTGAGCTACATCCCTCGCCCTTATCATGTAGATATTGACAAATCAATTCTAAAGTTTATATAAAGAGTCAACTCTAGTTGATACGATATTGAAGAAGAAAAACAAAGTTGAAAGACTGACACCACTCAACTTCAAGACTTACTGTAAACCTACAGTAATCAAGACAGTGTGGTATTGGTAAAGTAATAGACAAATCAATCAATGAAATAGAATACAGAATCTTGAAGAAGTTCCATACTAGTCAGCTGATCTTTGACAAAGTACAAAGGCAATTCAATGAAGCAAAGAGTCTTCCACAAATGATGTTGGAACAATTAACTATCCACATACAAAAACAAATTCTAGACACAGACCCTATACTCTTGCCAAAAATGAATTCAAAATGGATCTGAGGCCTAAATATAAAACTATACAACTCCTAGAAGATAACAGGAGAAAATCTAGTTGACCTTGGGTTTGGTGATGGCTTTTTAGATAACAGTATCAAAGCCATGATCCATGAAATAAATAATCAATAAGATGGACTTCATTAAAATTAAAAATTTCTGCTTGTCTAAAGATATTGTCAAGTAGGACTATAGGTATAGCTCGGTAGTAGAGCACTTGCCTAGTATGCATGAGACCCTTGGGTTCAATCCTTAGCACCACAAATTGAAATTTTAGCTGTACAATTGCAAGGCTCATTTTGAGGCTCAAGTCAAAGGCAAATGCAAACTCCATGCCCCATTTACCCTGTTTGACATTTGGGGACTTATTTGTAATGCTGATCTCAAAAGTAAAAGTTATTCTCCAAATAATATTAGCTTCCCTAAGAATATATTGTAAACCCAAATATTTTTCATAAATAAATAAATTGTGGAAATTTATACCACTTGGTATATTCCTACTGTGCAGTTGTGAAAACAAATGTGTTAGAAACATGTATTTAGACACCATGTATTAAACAAATATAATTAGAAATGCTAGATCTTGAAACATGAGGTTTAATGACAATACTAAGTTGTCCAGTGTTATATATTGCATGTTATTTTTTGCATTTGTTTATTTTCATTATTTTATGTTTTTGTTTTTTTTTTTTTTTTGTAGTTCTAGGGATCAAACCCAGGGCCTTGTGCATGCCAGGCAAGTGCTCTACCATGAAACTATACTCTAAGCTCTTAGTTATATTTTAATGTTTTTACATATATTTATGTAAAAACACAAAAAATAGTAATCTAAGGAAAGAAGGAGAGTAAATGGAATAGAGAATAGAGGAGGGAATATAAGGACTTCAACTGTATTTTCAGTGTTACTTTTTAAAAAAATCTGTTATGGAATTACTTCTGGTTTTCTCCTAAAGGGCCCCAAGGTATAAAACTTCCTTAAGTTTCCCAGCCATTTTCTAAGATAATGCTTTCATTTGACCCCAAGTTGTACTTTCAATTTTGAGAGACATGCCCTAACTCTGGCATTATGAATTTTATGAACTTAATTTTTTGGGGGTGGGTGGGTACTGGGGACTGAACTCAGGGGCACTCGACCAATGAACCACATCCCCAGCCCTTTTTTCTATTTTATTTAGAGACATGGTCTCACTGAGTTTCTTAGAGCCTCACTATATTGCTGAGGCTGGCTTTGAACTCACGATCCTCCTGCCTCAGCCTCTAGAGCTGCTGGGATTAGAGGTATGTGCCACACTGACATATGAACTTAATTTTGTCCACTCTGCCCTTACTGTTGTGCCATTATAGATGGTCTCCAGAAAGAGTTTATTTAGAGTTAATCAGACACCAGGTAAAATCCTAACTTTATCAATTGTTAGTTGCCTGACACCAAGTGATGTAATTGTTTCCGTGTCTGTGAAACGGCAGTAACAAAAACTCATCTCTGGTTGTTAAGCTATATGTTTAGAGGCTGGCAGAAAGATGACACTCAATAAATGCTAGTTGCATAAATAATCATATTCTTTCTTAACCTTTGAACTAGTTTTTGAATGAAGGAATAAACGAATGTGTACCAGGAAAACTGTAGAGTCTGCAATGTAGTAGGTACACCAAGACAGCAGGCTAGAGGTTTTATACAGAAATATAAGTAATAAGGGAAGACATCAATTATAGTTTTTGAATAAGTGTATTTTAGGGATAGAACAAAAACATGCAAATTCTTTGCATACCATTAAAGAGGAAGCTGATATATATGTGTAAAATACGTGATGGAAGAAATTAAGTTGTTTTTATATGGATGGGTAAATTCAGTTATGTCAGCCAGAGTGCAGTGGCACACACCTGTAATCCCAGCTACTCAGAAGGCTGAGACAGGAGGATCACAAGTTCGAGGCCAGCTTGGAAATTTGGTGAGACCCCGTCTCAACATTTAAAAGGGAAAAAAAGAGGCTCAGTGGTAGAGTGCCCTTGGGTTTAACCCCCGGCCTGTACCCCCCCCACACACAATTTAGTTATGTCATATGATACATTGACTAGATTACCTGTATTAAATACAAAATGAAAATTATGACTGATAGTTTCTAAGAATGGAATGGGGGTAAAGGCAGAGAGTTGAATAAATTAAGAGTGAAGGTGTTTTGTGGGTTTGAATGTTATAACATCTGTGGTTAATATGTGATTATCTCCTGATGTATTTTGGTGATAATTAATTGAGGTCCTTCACAAACCATCAATTAATCAGACAATCCAGAACAGTAAAAACTTTGTTTCCTTTTCTGACCACTTCAGGTTCTGAGGCTTCTTAGAACAGAAATTGGCTAGTCAAATATTTCTCAAAACATCCAAGTATTTCTTAAAGTGTGGTCCATCTCACCAATAAGAAGAGGATATCATGCATCTCCAAAGATGATACTCTCAAAGGGATTCAATTTATGTGGGATTCCAGCCAAAAATGCATAACATAAATCTAATCACTAACATTAGCCAAACCCGTGATAAGGGATGGCCTATAAAAACTGGCTTGTATTCTTTAAAGAATATCAATGCCATAAAAAAACAAAGCTAGGTTGAGGCACTGTTCCAAACCAAAGGAAACAAAGAGGATGTCATTCAAAAGAGAATATGTGATCTTGTACCCAATTCTGTATGAGCAGGGGGAAGCTGCTATAAACAGGCATTCTGGAGACAATAGGACAATCGATAAAACTGGGATATGTATTATACATCAGATAAATGTGTATATTAATATTAAACTTCCTGAATTTAATAATGGTCAGTGGTTATTTAGAGAGGATATCCTTGTTCTTAGGAAACACTCACTAAAGTTTTGAAGGGGTATAGAGATGCAATATGCAATGTGCTCTCAAATAATTTAGGAAAAAATATTTTGTAAAGAGAGGCAAATGCAGAAAAAGACCGATAAAGCAAATGTAGCAAAATTTTAAAAATTAATGGATCTTGATAAAGCATATATGAAAGTTCTTTGTGCTTTTTTTTTTTTTTTTTTCATGGCTCTAAGGATTGAACCCAAAGCCCTATGCATACTAGGCAAGAGCTCTACAGTGAGTTATACTTCCAAACCCCTCTATGGTATTTTTGCAACTTTCTGTAAATTTTCAGTTATATAAAAGTTAACAGTGCCCATAAAAAAAAGTACCCATGGATCACCTGAATTAGAATACTGGAGTATAGTGTTTACTAAAGATGCAGATTCATGGGACATGTCACTAACTACTAAATCAGAAATTCTAGGGGGTAGAGCCTGGTAATTTCATTTAAAAATTATTCTTCATGATTAGTTTTTAAAAAAAATTTTTTTAGATATTAATGGCCCTTTATTTTATTCATTTATTTATAGGTGGTGCAGAGAATCGAACCCAGTGCCTCACACATGCTAGGCAAGTGCTCTACCACTGAGCCACAACCCCAGCCCCTCTTGATGATTACTATGCATACTAAAGTTTGAAAACCACTGGGTGAGGTGAACTTTGAATAATAACTTCATTTTATTGACTAGTACATTTTCTTTTCTTTCTTTTTTGTAGTTGTACATGGATAGCATGCCTTATTTTATTTGCTTTATTTTTATGTGATGCTGAGGATTGAACCCAGTGCCTCACACAATCTGCCAAGTGCTCTACCACTGAGCTACAGCCCCAGCTGGACTAGTGCATTTTCTTAGCTTAATCAAGTAAATGCCTTAAAGTCTATTATGACTAGTTAAAATGTTTCATGTGCTTATCATGTGGTAAGCAATATAGATACATAAATACAATTAAATTCTCACAGCAACTTTTGTGAATTACTATAATTATACCCCTTGCAAATAAGGAAATGGGGTCATACAGTGATTACATAATTTGTGAAGGTCACATAGCTATTAAAAGATGGAGGCAGGATTTGAATCCAAGGACAATGTAACTCCAGGACCACACTCTTACCACTATGCTATTGAGCCTAGATAGGCAACCATATGTTAAGATTATTGGCTTTGCCTATCATAAAACTGACATATTGTTTGCCTCTTATAAAAATCAGTCTTTAATGGCATAAAGCAAGGAGGCAGTGGTGCAGCTAAATGCAATGAGCATTATGATAAGATGGATTGCCTCTGCTAATCCTCCATCCTGGGAACAAAGCCTTTGTTCTGTGACTAAGATAAGGCTACAACCTATTTTTTTCCTCCTAAGCTCTACTGTGATTTCCCCATCACAGATGAGAGCACATTGCATATTGCATCTCTATACCCCTTCAAAACAAATTCTATCTGGAGGCTGGAGAGATAGCTCAGTGGTAAAGCACTTTCCTAGATGCATGAGGGCCTGGGTTCAATCCCCATCACCACATAAAAAATAAACACAAAAATCTAAAAAAATTCTATCTGGCTTCTTGGCAAAAATTTACAAGTGGATCATAAAATCCATATGGAAATTCAAGGAACCTAGACTAGCCAAAACGATCTTAAAAAAGAATGAAGTTGGAGGACTCACATATCCTAATTTTAAAACTTATTACAAAGTTGTAATAAGCAAGACAGCATGGTACTGTCATAGGAGAGACATATAGATCAATTGAGAATCCTAGAAATAAACCTTCACATTGATGGTCAGTTGACTTTGACAAGTGTGCTAAGGCCATCCAATGAAGAAAGAATAATTTTTTTTAAGAAGTGGTTCTGGGACAACTGGATAGCCATATATGAAATAATAAAGTTGGACCCCTACTTTGTATCACATATAAAAATTAACTCAAAATGTAGGACTAAAACTGTCAGAAGAAAACAGTGGTATAAATCTTTATAATCTTGGATTAAGCAATGGTTAGATACGACATCAAAAGCACACACAACAAAAGAGTTTTTAGATAACTTGGACATTTTCAAATCAAGTCTTTGGGCTTTTCCATGAAAACAGAAAACCTGCAGAATAGGAAAACATACTTTCAATATATATCTGAATATATCTGATAAAGAATTTACATTTAGACTCTATGAAAGATTATAAGTCAACAATAAAAAGAGAACCCAATGAAAAATAGACAAAGAGTGTGAACAGATATTTTTCCAAAGAAAATATACAAGTGGGCAATAGGCAAATCAAAACTGCATTGAGCTGCTACTTCACACCCTTTAGGAAGCTATAACCAAAGAGAGGGAAAATAAACAAGTGCTAGTGAGAATGTGGAGAAACGGAAACCCTCATACTTTGCTAGTGGGAAAATAAAGTGGTATAGCGGTTTTGGAAATTAGTACAGCAGTTCCTCAAAAGATTAAGCACAGGGTTACCTTGTGACCCAGCAATTTCATGCCTAGATAAACAGTCAAGAGAATGGAGGTCATATGTCCATGCAAAACATTTGTACATGAATGTTCACAGCAACTTTATTCATACTAGCCCCAAAGCAGAAACAACCCAAACATTTATCAACTGATGAATTGAAAAATAAAATGTGGTATATCCAGACAATGGAATATTACTTGGTAATAAAAAGAAGTAAAGTTCCAGTACATTCTATAACATGGATAAACCTTGCAAAGATATCAAGTGAAAGAAGCCAAGCACGAAAGACTTGTATGAGTCCATTTATATGAAATACCTAGAATAGGAAAATCTTTAGAGACAGATATAGAATAGTGATCTAGGGATAGGGAATTATAGGGAAAAGGAATAATTGCTAGTGGATGCATGGCTTCTTGTTGGGGTGATGAAAATGTTTTAAAATGGATTTTACTGACAGTCGTACAATTCTGTGAATATACTAAAACCCATTGCATTACATACTTGAAATGGGTGAATTATGTAATATGTGAATTGCATCTCAATAAAGCTGATATATGCCCTGCACATTTTATTATGTTTATACATATATATTTCTTTATGTATAACCATATATACTTAATTATATCATGATGTATACACATATCTAATGAACCCTTGGGTCTGTATCTTTTCCCATTACTTGCTCTCACTACTTAGACTGATTATTTAAAAATAGCAAAAAATTGAGAAATTCCCAGTAACTCTTTGGCTTAATGTGTACTGAGAAACATGAATTAAAACTTCAAACCATGTAAAGGTGGCTGTGGATGGCATTCTACTTTGGGGCAGGAAAGTAAGGACTTCTGATGAGACTGAGGGGAGAGGATTTCCATTGAGTTTCAAGAAGAGATGCTGATAAACCCATCATTTAAGTAAAAAATACTTGCAATACACTTAACCTATCTAATATTGTAGCTTTAGCAAGACAACATACTGTAAAACATTGGTTGTTTACCTTTCTGATCTTTGACTGACTGGGAGCTGCAGCTCTAAGCTGCTGCCCAGAATCACAAGAGACTATGGTATCACATATTGCTAGCCCAGGAGAAGATCAAAATTTGAAATTGGAAATATAGTTTCTACTGATTACATGTCACTTTTGCATCATCGTAATGTCAAAAAATTGTAAGTCAAACTATTGTTAAGTTAGGGACATCCGTAAAAAAATGTTATATTTGAAATGAGACAAATGGATACTTACCTGACAGGGGAGATAATGTAATCACATAGTTGGTTTTCCCAGGGTTGGTCTAGGGTGGGTCTTACCTATTGCACTCCAGATACACTGACCCTTGTGAATTCCCCAAATGCAGGAAACTCAACTGCATAATTTGTGGTAGTGGGGGACTGCATTTGCACTTTTCCTTGAAAAAGAAAAAGAAATGAATCAAACAGGATAGGAAGCTGATAAGGGAACTATAAAAAGATTTCCAAATGACTCAGAGGGATGGTTGAGTTTGGAAACCATAAAGTATTGTGTTACCCTTCCTTACAGAGCTGTGTGATTTTACTTTTTAAATTAAGCCCAACAGCCTCAATGTGAGTATGACCAAAAAAAAAAAAAAAAAAAAAAAAAAAAATTAGGGCCCATTCTAGTTTGCTGGGAAGGTATAATATAAAGACTAGGGAAGGGCAAATTGAGGAAATAGTGAGAGTGATCATGATTGAGGTGATTAGAGAGGTGAGAGAAACCCAGAGAGAGGGCGAGTGGGAGGAAAGGGATGAGTGGTGGGTTTCAAGGTCTAGATGTGAGGGAGTGAGAGCAGGAAGAACAGGAAGTTGTGGTCAGAGACAGAAATAATGGGGCTTAAGATGTCACAACTGAAGCAGTTCTGGGTGGTGACAAGGTCTAAGATGATCCTGATGGTGGTTTGCTGGTGCATGCATGCTACATAATTCCCAACTCAGCTTCTTTGGAGCTTCTAGATGTTGGAGCAGCCTTTTAGCTGTTTTGTCTGAATCAATTATCCTCATAGAATAAGGCAAGGTTTATTGTAAAAAGAAGCACCTCTGCCTCTGATGCTGATGCACTTGACCCCCAGTCATCTAAGTGTATGCTGGTCACAGTCATAAGATTTTCAGTATTATTTCATTAACATTATTTGTAGTGTATTTTATAATAAAATTAATTCATTCAAGTTAAAATCATGAAGTGCTACTGGGTATAATTGGGCTCTTTTAGAATGAAACTTAGTAAGACATGCTAATTATTATTTTGCAAGGAAAACATGTATGTACTTCATTGATTTAAAAAACACACAAAAAGTTTCTATAGGCTTATTAAAGACTTTACATGTAACTGGAGAAAAACAAACAAAAAGGTGATTATGTGTAAATTTTGATTCTATAACATCAATTTTTTTCACTATTTTTTCTTGGCTTACAATTCTGATCTTTTATTACTAAGGCTATCAGTTAGTTTTATGATGCAAAAAAGAGCACCACAATTATAAAGATAAATTTGTGTGTGTGTATATACACACCCACACACATTTTTTTGTTATACCTATTATAAAGGTGGAACAACTTGCAAAGAATGTTAAAATGACCACAAACCACAACGACAATCATAGGCATACAATAATTTCTTTAACTATCTTCTGTACAGGATGAAGGGCAAAAATCACACTGGTGACAACCGTGCAGCCAAGAGATTTATTCACCAGCCTTTGTGGCTGGTTGGAGGTCGAAAAGGTGCTGAGAGAGAGGAGTCAGGGAGAGGGGAGTGTGAAAGCTCTGGTGGAAGAGAGGAGTCAGGGAGAAGGGAGTGTGTGAGTTTTGAACGGAAACTGGGTGCCTGGTTGCGTGGGCTATGGTTTCTGGAGCTGTCGGCTAAGGCAGCTGCCATCGGGCTGGAGGCTGGAGCTGTTGGCTGGGGAAGCTGCCATCAGGCAGGAGGCGGTGGGTCTAAGGCTAGTGAAGTGGCTGCCTCCTCTTAGCAGGGACAAGCTGTTGTGTGTGAACTCTGGGCAGGCAGGAGCTGAAGTAGGGATTTCTGATGGGGGGTGCACCAGAGCAACTCTTAACACTATTGGCTCTTTGCCCATGGAATAGGGCAAACTTTAAGCCCATTGGCTCCTGCCTGGGAAAGAAACAAGGTTCCTTTGCTCAGGATAGGGAAACTTCCCTTGGGACGGGGGTATGGCAGAAACAAATTATTAAAATACTTCCAGAAATGCAGTTCTATCAAAAAAAATTTTAAACAAATAACTCTTGGAAACTGTTGAAGTACTTTCTAGTGGGAGGCAAAACCTTTTAGAGCATATCCAGGTGAGGGAGTTCTATTTTTTGAAGCACAGTTTTTCATTTCCCTGGTTGTACATGAAGTAGAGTCATACCATTTGTGTCATTGTACATGTACCTAGGGTAATGATGTCTGTCTCATTCCACCATCTTTCCTACCCCCGTGCCCCCTCCCTTGGCTTTCCTTATAGAGGACCTGCTTGGTGTTAGGTGTGGTTGGTAGGCTATAAAGAAAATCAGTTTCCTTGAAACACATTGATCTGAGGTAGTTTAAATGACCCTCAATAAAGGCAGCAGTTAAAGAGCCATAATTTTTCTTTAAAGTCTTTGATTCATAAAGCTAAGGTCTAGACCAGATAGTTTATAGTTTGGCTAAAGGCAGTGTCCTTTGGACCTAACTGTGTGTTTTAGAGCTCAAAATAATACAGAGTAGAGTAATCCCATGTGAGATCTGAATCCAGATTTTACCTTTACATTTCAGCTAATCCACTTTGTGTGTGTGTGTGTGGGGGGGGGGGGACTGGGGATTGAACCCAGGGGAGCTTAACTACTGAACTACATCTCCCAGTTCTTTTTATTTTTTCTTTTGAAACAGAGTCTCACTAAACTGCTTAGGGCCTCACCAAGTTGCTGAGACTGGCTTTGAACTTACAATCCTCCTGCTTTAGCCTCCTGAGTTGCTGGGGTGTGTGCTACCATGCCAGGCCTCTATGTCATCTTAAAAGTGGCATTTCCAGCATGGACAACTCAGCTATCCCAGAGAGGTGAAGGAGCAGCTGGCCTTAGGAATCAGGGGCTACCACCACTCAGTGTCTCCCCATTTAGACACTAGTGGCTACTTTGAACCCTGGAACATCTCTGAATTAACCAGACTTCCTGTTTGGCATTACCAGCTTTTTTAATAGAAAAAGAGATTTGTTACACTTGAAGAAGAAGAAGAAGAAGAAGAAGAAGAAGAAGAAGAAGAAGAAGAAGAAGAAGAAAGAAAGTGGCATTACATACCTCTTATGACTTCCTGCCAATTTTTCCTCTAAAATTATCTCAAAACTTCTCCTCAACTCCATTGTCACTACCCCAGCATGATCTACCATTGCCTGGATACCCCAATAATCTCCTAACTGTTCTTATCAATTGCACTCCTGCCTTGCTATAATTTGTTTTCCACACAATAGCCAGAGTGTGATCTTCAGGGAAAAATTCAGATAATTTGCTACTAGAGTGACCAACCCCTTGCTTTGCCTGGAATCATTCCAGTTCCAACACTGAAAGTCCAACATCTGTCCCAGTCGGCCACCTGAGGATTCTGCTCAAAGTCTGCCAGCAGCTTCTAATTCATCCCTGGAATAAAATTCTTCCCGATAGTTTGTCAGGCCCTACAGGGTACTTAACTACCTCTCCAGGTTCTCTCAGAGTGGGCATCTTTTGGGTTCACCACTCTGGGTGTGCTGGCTCTACCTTAATTTCAAGAATTTATCTGTGCGTAAGTGTGTGTGTGTTTGTGTGTGTGTGTTTCCACCACAGGCCTTGTCCTTCACTTTCCATCAGGGGATGTACTTTCTGCTTTCCTTCACTTAGTTAACTCAGGTTCATTCTTCATATCCTAGCTAATCCTCCCTCATTACATTAGATCCCTCTGATACAAGCTCTTAGAATGTTCTGTTCCTTTCCTTCAGGACACTTAGAGTATGTCATTACAGAATTACTCATTAGTATTTTAATGTCGGATTCCCATACCAGGCTGTAAACTCTATAAGAACCATGTGTATTTTTGTTTATCACTGTGGATTTAAATCCTAGAATGTGCCTGGCACATACAAAAGACTCAATAAATATCAGCTTCAGTTCTACTGCTAATGCCAAGGGCCAGACTTGAGATTTTGGAAGTATTTTCCTGCTTCTGTTTACCTTTCAAACTACGGTGTCTGCTACTGCCATGCCAATATTTTAGATGTAAAATTCTGTCAAAATTTCCACAACCATCATGTTCCAAATTGATTTACTGATATACCCTTGTATATAATTAAAAACAGTAGCCACACATGATGGTGTAGGCCTGTAATCCCAATGACTTGGGAGGCTGAGGCAAGAGGATGACAAATTCAAGGCCAGCCTTAGAAATTTGGTGAGACTCTGACTCAAAATAAAAAATAAAAAGGGCTGGGATATAGTTCTTTGGTATAGTGTCCCTGGGTTCAAATCTGTAGTATTAAAAAAAAAGGCATATTTATTAAGAGTATACTATGCATCAGTACTACATATATTTAATATCTTTTGCTCCTCACAATCACCCTCTGAGACATCCTCTCTACTTTACATGTGAAGAGAGAGACAAAGGCATAGAGAAATTAGACAGCTAACATATTAGGGTCATAGGGCTTATAAAAGATGGAACTGGGATGACACATGTGTTAGCCAGCTTTCTGTTACTGTAACCAATATCTGAGATTAATCAACTTTTAAAGAGAAAAAAATTATTTTGGCTTACAGTTTTGGAGGTTTTTTTTTTTTTTTTTTTTTTTTTTTTTTTTTTTTGGTACCGGGGATTGAACTCAGGGGCACTTGACCACTGGGCCACATCCCCAGCCCTTTTTTGTATTTTTTTTTTTTTATTAGAAGCAGGGTCTCACTGAGCTACTAAGTGCCTCGCCATTGCTGAGGCTGGCTTTGAACTCGCGATCCTCCTGCCTCAGCCTCCCAAAGTGCTGGGATTACAGGCGTGCGCCACCGCGCCCGGCTTGGAGGTTTTTTTTTTAAATATTTACTTATTTGCTTTTAGTTGTACACAATGCGTTTATTTACGTGGTGCTGAGGATTGAACCCGGGCCACGCATGCGCTAGGTGAGCGCTCTACCGCTGAGCCACATCCCCAGCCCCAGTTTTGGAAGTTTTAATCCATGACTGATTGGTTCTGCTGCATTGGGCCTGTAGTGGCATATCATGGCAGAAGTATGTGGTGGTATAAAGCCATTCACCTCACGGTCAGGACACTTTAGAGAAGAAAAGAAAGGGCCTGGGGTCCCTTCAAGGGCACACTCCCAATGACAGGCAGACTTCCCACTAGGCCTCAAGGCCTCATCTACTAAAGGTTCCATCACCTCCATAAAACACCATAGACCAAGCCTCAAACCCATGACCATTTGGGAGACACTTATTCAAATCATAGCAACTCCTGACTGCATTTTTTTTGTTGTTTATTTTGAATTACATGTTTTTTTCCATTCAAGTTAGGTTTGTCCATGCATGGCAGAAAAATCCAAAGTATAATAAGAGTGGTTTAAGCAAATCGCATCACATTTACAGCCTCTTTCATGTTAAAGACTAGAAGAAAGCAGTCCAGGGTTAGGTGGCTGATCATCAGGCACTGGACATGTATTGTTTGCTCACCTTAGCTTGCAACTTCCACTTTCAGGTCCAAAATGGCTACCTGATCTTCAGTTATCCTTACCCCTATTTAGTTAACAGAAAGGAGAAGATGTAAAGAAGAATATCTTTTAAAGACACTTTAGAGAAGTTGCAACTGACACTTCTGTTTATATCTCATCGGCAGGAACATAGTCATATGATCACCTTTGCAAAAGAGGTTTGGAAATGTCTTAGTTTTCATGTGACATGGGCCTGAGTTTTTTCTTTTTTCTTTCTTTTTTTTAATCCTCTTACCAGAAAGAAAGAGAGAAAGGACAAAAGAAAGAAAGAAAGATCTAAAGAAAGGAAGAAAGAAAGAACAGACATTGGGGGAAATAATCAGCATCTGCTAAACACACACACGCATAACAAGATCTATTTCTGACTTTCACAATGATCTACAATTCTGTTTCATTCTGCATAACCTTCTAGCCTTCCACTCCTGACTCCCTTTAAACCTTTGCCACAATGGGACCAGTCACCTCTTTGGAACACCTCAGAAAAATAAAACCATTTTTAGTTTTGATTTGTGTGTGAGGGGAAGGGTGTTGGGAGGTTGAACATTTTTAGTTTTATTTTCCTTGTGTTCCTCCTTCCTGGGAAGGCTTCCTGTCAGCCAACATAAATCCTACGCACTCTTAACTGACCAGCCCACCCACTCCTTCTCCACTTCTTTCACTGTTCCAGTCTGCTTCCCCTTCTTTGAATTACGGTTGCAAACAACAAATGTCCACATAGCATAAGGGCACTTCATTATTGTCTAAAAGTCTATATGTTAGCTTTCTTTATCCCAAATAGAATGGGAGAAGCAACATCTGGGTCCATATCAAACACCTAATAGTGCTTATTGATTAATATATAAAACAGCTTTATATGTCTATTGTTACACTTAATCCAGACTTTGAGTTTATTCAGATTTTGCCAATGCAAGTTAGTTTACTTTTTTTTTTTTGGGGGGGGGGTGGCATTGGGTACTGGGATTGAACTCAGGGGTTGACCACTATGCCACATCCCCAGTCCCATTTAAAAAAAATTTTTTTTTTAGTTGGACACAATACCTTTGTTTTATTTATTTTATCTTTATGTGGTGCTGAGGATTGAACCCAGTGCCTCGCATGTGTTAGGCGAGTGCTCTAACACTGAGCCACAACCCCAGCCCCCCAGTCCCATTTTGTATTTTATTTAAAGACAGGGTCTAACTGAGTTGCTTAGTGCCTTGCTTTTGCTGAGGCTGGCTTTGAACTCGCGATCCTCATGCCTCAGCCTCTGGAGCTGCTGGGATTACAGGCATGTGCCACCGGGCTTGACGCAAGTTAGTTTATGTCTTACAAAGTTAGAGAGACTTCTTTAGCCCCTCTCCCATAAAAATACATTCATCTTACAAATATTTGGTGAGTACATGTCAAGAGCTCCCCCCACAAAGAAGATTTGTTCCAATTTCTGAATTGATGTGATGTGGTTTGTTGAATTATATTTTTTTGAACCTTATGCACATATAAATCACCTAAGGGTTTTATTAGAATTTGGATCCTAATTCAGGAGATCTTGGGTACAGACTGAAATTCTGCATGTCTAAAGCAACCCTGGTGACACTATGATGGCAGGTGTGAAGAACAAGACTGTAGAGAGCCTCAGATCAACTGCCTCAGATCACAGGAAGATGCTTTTTAAAGCTAGAGATCCTTGGATCAGAACCCTGAGAATGTGGCCCCAGAATCAGCATTTAACAAGTTCTTTCAGAAATTCAAATATGGAGTGGCAAAAGAACCCCAGGAGAATCCTATGATTAGACATGTCTAAGAAACATTGAAATAGATCAACTTGCTTTTTTTAAAGATTGTTATTCAGTTCAGTCTTTGCACATCTACAAAATGGCTGGTAGGGTTTCCCCTGGAGAGGAAATAGTTCATTGGAACTTCAGTGCAGAAACCAACACAGGTAGACAAAGTGTTTTTTTAATTGCCACTAGGAGAGGGTGGGGGGAAAGAGGGCCCAAGAGGATTTTTTGCCCTAGGGAACTCCTCTCTGATTATAACCTAATTTGTTGTGAGTATGTGGACCAGATGGGTAGAATTAAACCTTCTAAGCTATTGTGGTTAGATTGTTTTCAAATGTCTGGAGAATCCAGGAAATGTGAGAAGTCCTATTTCTCTCTCAGAGGACTATCTCTGTGAGGGATTTCAAAACAGAAACTATAACACCTGTGACTACAGGGTGAGGTCTGTCCCCCCTTTTCCCTATTGGTGGTATATATGAAAGTTCTGAAATGCTAGATTTCAGGTTTTGATAAAGGTAGTTTAGGAAAGGGGAACCTAATTAGTCATCGAAGAGGGACCTTGCTTTCTGCACATCTAACTTGAAAAGCTGGCCATCTCAATCTCCCTGTTACAGTCATCCAGAGCATTGATGTGCCCAGGGATTGAACCCAGGGGCACTCATTCACTGAGCCATATCCCCAGCACTTTTTATATTTTATTTTGAGACAGGGTCTTGCTAAGTTGCTTAGGGCCTTGCTAAATTGTCGAGGCTGGCTTTGAACTTTCAATCCTCCTGCCTCAGCCTCCTCAATCACTGGTATTATGGGTGTTTGCCACCATGCTTGGCTATCCACAGCATTTGTATATCCACCTGCCTGCAGTGAAGGTAAGCCACTGAAAAATCTTAATAGGTTGCCTAAGTGGTTGGAGGGTGGCAGAAAACAAAAAAGTTGTAGGCAAGAGGAAGGTATTGTATGTAAGGTGAAAGAATACAAAATGCATAACTAAAATGAACTGTGAAATATAAGAAATAAATATAAGCATAATCTGAAATTTTCCCCAGAAGTAGTTAGCACAGTTTTTCATGCTTTCTAGGTGCTGAATTATTTATTTATTTGTTGGTACTGAGGATTGAACCCAGGGGTGCTTTACTACTGAGCTACACCTCCAGTCCTATTTTTTGTTTTGACACAAGGTCTCACTAAATTTCTGGGACTGGACTCAAGCTTGCAATCTTCCTGCTTCAACCTCCCGAGTTACTGGGATTACAGGCCTGTGCCACTGCACCTAGTTGCCACATTATCTTGAAACTGAATGTGCTGCTGTGGTCAGAAAGTTAAGACATACACACACACACACACACACACACACACATCCTTGGCACAAAACTAGGGCATATCTGTACCTGGAACACGATGTGTTGTACTGAGATTCAAGACAATTTTAATGACAGATTGGGGTTGTAGCTCAGTGGTAGAGCATGTGCTTAGCAGGTGTGCAAGCCCTGGATTCAATCCTTAGCACCAGCCTCCTGAAGTCTAATGAGGTCAATAGGAGAACATCTGCAATGATCAATGAGATGAGGGATTCCAGGTCCTTTCTATGAGGAGCTAGTGAAATGGCAGAATCTGACAATGTAAAGAGTAGAATGATGTTATAGCTCAGCTGTGCCCTCACAATTCATATGTTGAAGCCCTAACCCCTCCTTTTTCAGAATGTGACTCTTTGGAGATACAGTCTTTACAGAGGTAATTAAGTTAAAATGCAGCTATCAGTGTGGGCCCTAATCCAATCTCAGAAGAGATTTGGAGAGAGAAACTAAGAAGAGCAAGCAGACAAGTGCATGCACTGGGAGATGACCATGTGAATACCCAGTGAAAATGTGGTCACCTGCAAACCAAGAAGCAAGCCTCAGAAGAAACCAAACCTGCCCACACCTTGATCTTTGATTTTGGTCTCCAGAACTGTAAGAAAATTAGTCCCTGTTGTTTAGGCCCACTCAGTCTGGGGTAGTTTGTTATGGCAGCCCTAGAAGATTAGTACAGATGATAACAGATATGATGGAATTATTAAAATTATGGAGGGTCTAGAAAAGGATGTGATCATTTCAGGATAACTCTAGAATGAGGTTTCTTAAAGCAACCTGTTCATACTGCCTAAATCAGAATCACTTATGACACTTTCTAAAAAGCAAACTTCCAGGCCCTCTGGATACAGAAGTGTTAAATTGCTCTGGTATGAGGCCTAAGAATCCAGGCTTTTCTTCTTCTCTCTCTTTTTTTCCTTTCTTTTCTTTTTTGGCAAACATTCCAAGTGACTTTCCCCGCCCCCCCCCCCCCCCCCCCCCCCCCCCAAATAAAGCTTGAGACCCACTGCTTTAGGTCCTGCTGGACAGACCTCTGGCTCTTTTCTGGGCTTGGCTGGCAGGTACTAATCTCATCTCATTAAGTGCTGGTGTATCTGGTGCTCAGGCAGATGTTCCAGCTTCAGGAACCAGGCATAAATCCCATTGTAGGTTATCTCTCTCCAGGTGTCAGCCTGTGTATACTCAGCATGTGGGAAAGCTGAATGGGAAGGAAAAGAATGGAATCTTTTGAGGAATTTACTCTTGATCCTGCAAAGAAATATGTGCCTCATTAACTTACTTAATAATATAATGACACATTGTGAACAATAATCTAAAATACATATATTATTTTGCTCATGATTTATTTAACAGAGGGAATACAAGGAATAGAATGGGCATATTTAGCTTTGCTATTGCTATACATCAGTTGAGCTTATATGGACAGTTTTCTGACATGGCCTGTGCTTTTTATGACCTGTATGGTTAAAATACAATATTAGTGGGCTGGGATGGAGCTGATTGGTAGAGTGCTTCCTGGTATGTGCAAGGCCCTGGCTTCAATCTCCAGTACCCGCCCCCCACATAAAATATAACATTAGTGAAATAGGCAAATAACACATATGAATAAAAATAAACTAACAATAAATGGAAAGAACCTAATTTTTTTTTTCAAGACAAGATTGTGCTTTGAGAAAAGAAGAGGAGTAAGTCAAGAGTCCAAAGCAACACAGTGATGAACATTTTCAAAACAGGCAGAATATGTTGTACTTATTCAAATACAACAATGCCTAGGGATATGTAAAAACTGCTCTCCTATTTACAAATGTGATGAAGGGTTTTTAAAGTTGGGTTTTTAAAAACAAATTTAGGCAGATCATTTGAGAATGTTCAAGTGGACCCGCCATTAGGCTATTTCTTTGTCTTCCTTCTGGTGGTCCAGTCTTTCAACCAGAAAGCAGCTACAGTACCTCCCAGTATTGTGTGTCCTGTCTGGGAGTTCCTATAACCACAGTTTTTTGAGGACTTATTCAATGCCAGGCACTTGGCTAAGTGCTTTTCCTTTCTTGACTAAACAAATTTCAGTCTCTCTGTGTAGATCACTGGATTCCCACTGAATTCCTTTTTATCTAGGGTGGAGGGAGGATGGGAAATTGAAATTGTCATTAATGTTCCTGGTGCTTTCCAGAAACAAGAACTCTGGCGCTTAAAGGAATTGATTTAAAACTCTAGACCTTAATACTCTGGGGAGGTTTAGAAGAAAAGCCAGGAGCGCAACTGGGTTTCATTAGGAATGAAAAAAGGACTTTCAGTCTTCAAGGAGACAGCTTCTCAGTTTTGGCAGAGGCGCCCTAACAATGAAAAGCGGCGGTTTGGGCTGAAAGGGGTTCTCAGTTTGGATTGACGCACTCGGCGTGTGGTGTAAGGGTTGGTGCTCATTCCTAGACCTCTCTGAACCGCCCTCAGCTCGGGTTCTGGGCTCAGCGAGGTTCTGGCCTAACGGCCAGGCGCCCCCGGCCCAGACCCGCAGACCATCAGGGTCCGGTCGCAGGCGGTGGCCGCCGCGCCTTCATTAGAGGGCGCTCTGGGGGCGGCTCCGCCGCAGTCCCGACTCCCGCCGCTTCCTCCCGCCGCCCCTCCCCGCCAGCCCCGGGAACGCAGCTGGGCCCCGGGGACCAAGTCTCGGAGCCGCCAGGGACTCGGCGCGAGCTGCGCTTCTGCCGGAGCGGGGTCGGGCCGCGCCGCCGCTTCCTTCCGCCGTCCCCGCCGCCGGCCATGCATTCTTCCGGCTCCTTTTGCTCCCGCAGCCGGGGCCCGGCCCCGGCCAGTCCGAGGTAACCTCCGGCTCGGCGGGCGCAGGCCCGGCGCAGCGGAGCCGGGCCCGGGAGGCGCTGGGGGCGGGGAAGGGGTGTCGTCGCGTGGCCCGGGGAGGAGGCGGCGGCGGCCTGAGGGACGAGGGCGCGGTAGGCCCGGGGGAGGAGGCGGGGGCGCGGGGCATCCGCCCGCCTCCCTGGGACCCGCCCCGGTGACAGGTCCGGCCTCTGAGCCCCGCCGTCCTTCTGTCCGCAGGCAGTCGCGAGGGGAGTAGGGCGCTCGCGCGCCCGCTCGCGCAGCGCCTCGGGCCGCCTCGGCCGCCGCCGCGTCCATGACCGCGACCTCTCGGCAGGGGACACCCGCCGCCGCCCCGTCCCGCGCCCAGGGCCGCGGGCCCCCGACCCCGCTCGCCCTAGCGCTCCGCCGCCGCTCGCCTCTCGCTGCCCGCCGCTCGCTCCCGCCGAGGTGAGCCCGGAGCGCGGCCCGCTCCCGCCGCCCGACCCTGTCCTCCTCCGTGGAAACCGCTGCCGGTGCCTCAGCCAGCGCGCGGTGGTCGCCTCCTCGTCCCTGTTTGTTTCATCATCCCTGGCTTCCCGGTCCTCTGGTCGCAGCTCTCATTCTCTTCGTCGCTGGCCCCCTAGCCTTTACCTCCCTCTGGCTTTTGCTCCCCTCCCCCTACTGCTTTCTCGTGTTCGCCCTATTAGCCCCTCTTTTCTTCCTTTCACCTTTTATCTTCTCTTTTCTAGGCCCCTTTCCCTTTTTCTCTTAAAAGAGAGAGAGAGAGAGAGAGAAAGCAAAAACCCTATTGCTGCAAATGAGAATTTTGAGCGTAACTCTTGGCTAATGCGAGAGACCTTTTAAAAGGATGAATCAATGTGCAGGAATGGTGGTGGAGAGGACGCCCAGCTTCTCGCTCTCTGGGAAATCCGACCGAGAGGTGCCTGCTTTGGTCGTTTCACTCGTGTACCCTCAGTTTGGAGACACTGAGGGTGTCTGAAGCTAGCGGGTCTGTTTGCTTCCTTAAAGTCCAAAAAGACGACCGCAGTGAGACGCGGTGCGGGGACCGCCTCCAATTAGGAGTGGGAATTGTATTATCATTTGCTAAATATATTATGACATGCCCCAAGTGCCCCGGTGAACAGCTCCCTTGACCTTGTGCGGTTCCTCCTCCCTCGCTCTCTGTCCCCCTCTGGAATTTGCCCGTGAGCTCGCTGAGGTACTACACCGGAAAGCTTAGACCCTTGCTTTTTCTTTTCTTTTTGTGCTGGAGGCAATTATGTGCTGGTGACTATTTAGATGTGTTTAGTCCATTTTCCTTTTTAAAGGAATTTTCCTTTCACCCCAGGAAGACAGAATGGACTCCAATGTAAGAATGGCTGCGACTTTGGAAGAAGCTCCACGAAGGGGCTGGATCTTGGTGAAAGCCCTGATGAGATTTGCCTTCATGATCTTCAACAACCTGGTTGCTATTCCATCCTACATTTGCTATGTAATTGTTCTGCAGCCCCTTCGAGTGCTGGACAGTAAGTGGTTCTGGAATATTGAAGGAACCATGTATAAATGGCTTTTAGGAATGGTGGCTTCCTGGGGATGGTTCGCTGGATATACAGGTGAGCACTTTTGTTTAATGCATATGAAAATGAAATATGAAAAAAATATGTAATGTTATGCTTAAATCAGGAGGCATGACAGAATATTTGCTATGCTTGGGGTTGAAGATGCTGTTATGCTTACACTATTGAAAAATAAATGAAAAACAATCCTACTTAGTTTCTCTTAAATTCCTTAAATTAAAATTTTAATGTGATTGACATTCATTTGTTAAAACTAGGAGAGCTCTTGTAGAGAAACAGGAGTGCGTTATGTAGGACTTGAGGGCTATAAAGATGTTTAGCCCATAAACATTGGGAATTGAGTTTTCTCATATACGACCAAACCGTATTTGTGCAAAGATAGTTTAATAAGTTTTTCATTTAATGTGATATTGAACTGTGTTAATAACATTATAAGCCAAACAAAAATGGCTCTTTATGTTTTTTTTTCTCCAGAATCTGTATATCATCTCAGAGTGTTAAGTTTTAAAAATTAAGTTATCTGTGTTAAGCTTGTTTCTCTCTTGTGTGCCTTTAAGTAGATTTCTATTTTTGCTTTTAAATTGCATTCTGGAGAGCAGTAGTAACACTATTCTGAAGTGGACTTTCATAGAATTAAATGAGAAGTAGTGTTTATTTTCTTTTTATAAACCATATGTACTTTGAGAACTTAATGCTTCTGTGAAAATGCGATGTCTGTTATTATATTTACTTGGTTGTTTTCCTCCAAGAGTTAGGATAATGAAGAACACATTGAGGTTTCTAGTGCTTGTCAGATGTGAAGGCTTTTTATCACAAAAATGTTTAATTGGCTGGCAGTTTCCTTACCAATCATGCCACAGATGCTGGAGTCAGTGGTCTGCAGTTCAGAGCTTAGAACAGTGAGCAGGGTACCTATTTTCAGGGTCAAGCAGCACTGCAGTTCTCCATTTTTAAATTTGGTCTCCCTCTTTTCCTGCCGAGGCTGCATCTGCAGACTTTTATCCATACACAGGAAAAAAGGACTGACACTACACAGCTTTTATGGAGCCTTGCAGACTCTTGCTATGTCAGAATGTTCTCAGTTGCTCCAGATGAAGCCTATTCTCCTTCCAGCAATGCCATTTATTACTCTGCAAGTGCTGAAACCCTGGAAGAGTGTGTTCATTGCTTTCTTGTCCTGTGTCTTGTTGAGATTCCTGCTCTTTGGATACAGTAGGTGAGCTTCAGGTCCGCTTTTAGGACCAGAAGCAGTAGGAGTGGTAGAGGAAAAAAATGAAGTTCGAATCTGTGATGCTGAATTTTTTTTAAATTTAAGTATATTTATTTATTTGCTTTAGTTGTACACAGTGCAATGCATTTATATTTATGTGGTGCTGAGGATCGAACCCGGGCCACGCAGGTGCTAGGCAAGCGCTCTACCGCTGAGCCACAACCTCAGCCCCAGATGCTGAATTTTTATCTGAATTGCATTGCTGTCTTTGAATGACTTTCTTTGATATAGTTTGAGCTTTCCCAAATATATTTTGATACTAGTTATTTTATACTTTGTACTTAAGTATGCTCCGTTTTAAATAAGCTCATTAGCTTTTTAGAGACAGATTCTAGAAATTGATTCTACTTGAAATGCAACAAAATTACTGAAATGTTTGGGCTTGTGTGTGATGTATTTATAAGTTTCAGCATGATGGCAAGGTAAAAAAAAATTATTTTTGTCATTGACTTTGGGATTATAAGAAATGTAGGGCTACTACTTAAGGTTAGTTATCCTTTGGCCATAGCCCAGCTGCAGTGTATTTTTATTTTCTTGGGGTATTACTCCCTTACTGATTATAGAACTACTGTGCAGTTCATTTTGCCACCTGCTTAGAAAGTGGTCTTGACATGATCTGCATATTTCAGTGTCTTTGATGGATCTGCTGTTTTCTAGGCTACCTCATTTTGACAATTTGATCAGTTTCTCATTGAAATATAGAATATTTTAGTGTGTGTATTTTAAATGTTTTCCCCAAATGTAAAATATTTGGTTTCAGAGAGTCTGATAATAATAGAACACAGTCAGTTTCTCTAGTTCTGCACAGATTACTGGGCTAGGGATGTAGCTCAGTGCTAGACTTGCCTAGCATCTGTGAGGCCCTGGGTTCAATCACCAGCACAGCAAATAAATAAATAAACAAAAATAAACTCTTGTTTGGGGTAACACGAAGATATATATATATAAATTTTTTTTTTTTTTTTTTTTTTTTTTTTTTTTTGTAGCAGGGATTGAACTCAGGGGTGCTTAACCACTGAGTCACATCTCCAGCCCTTTTTTATTTTTTATTTTGAGACAGGGTCTTGCTGAGTTGCTTAGGGCCTTACTAAGTTGCTGAGGCTGGCTTTGAACTTGTGATCCTCCTGCCTCAGCCTCCTGAGCTACTGGGATTATAGGCATGTGCCACTGCTCCCAGCTACAAAGATGTATTAAAGATCTGTGATGTTACCTCTTAAAGTGCAGCAGATGTCACAAAATGAGTCCTTTGAATGCAGACATGCTTCTTGGATGATGAATGGTAGAGCCCAAGGACTTAAATGAATTTTCTTGTATTTAGTTTGCATTCTCAGAGCTGAAGAATTACTTGTGGGCACAGAAGGTGGAAAAAGGATTTTCTGGTCTTTGTGCTTGTTTCTGACATTCTCTTGTCAGGGAAACACATTTCTTGAAAGAACCCTGAAGACAATGAGTTTGTTCCTCTCTAGCTTGCTACAAGGTGGAAGGTGGAGGTGGAGGTGATAGTGAGCATTTCTTTTAGTGGGAAGTGCTGTACAGGTATCTCATGTTGAGGAAAAGTTTTACACCGCCTTTATCCTAGTATTTTAAGGACAAAGTATTAAGTCTTTAGTATTTTAAGTCTTATCCAAAAGAGATACCAGTTTAACTAGTGATTCATTTCTACATGCTCTGTTTGGATCTGGGGTAAATGTGTGTACCCATCTTTCCAATTTAAGTGAAGAGTGGCAAATTTCAGAGATTATGTGAAAAGCAAAATGTGTTTATTTATAACAGTTTATTTTTATTTTCACTTATTTTAATAAAGTTATTGTTGTCCAAGTACATTAAAGTCTTTGTACATGAAATAGTTTAAAAATATTCATTATAAGTGGGAGCTCCAGAATTTCTATATAGGATCGAGAGTCTTATGGGCCACTCTGACTGGCAGGGACTTGGGGTACCAGGGAACTTGCTGCCAAGCTGTTTTTGCTTAGCAAATATATATATATTTTTTTTCCTTAGATTGGGTATTTACTTGGGGTGGCTTTAGGGAAAGCTGATGCAGATGAGGTTTAGGTTCCTCACAGCTGCTATGGCTGTATGTTCATCTTTGTGTGTTATTTGATTTGGTAGTGATCTACATTTTTTTGTTTGTTTCAGATTTGTTGTGCAAGCAAAGTTAATTTTCAGGAGTTATTCTGACCTTAAATTTCTAGAGAATGTTTTAAAAATGTATCTTCTAGAGCAGTATTTTTTAGCCTTTGAGTCATAAAACCAGTTAAGTATGTCAAGATGAACATTTTATGGAAAGTGAAATTAAATATAGTTAAATAGAAAAGGTAAGAAATGTGTATATCTGTGCTGAGTGTTGCCTCAGAATATATCTTTTCACTGTGTGTTTAGTCAGCATTTGAAAGACATTGTTGTAATGGAAAGAACACCATAATTTAGAGTCAGTGGTGTTAATCTACCTTTAACATTTCTACTCATTAGTTGGGGGTGACAGCTGGATCTTCTTTATAACCCTAGAGCTTAATTTGTTGCCTGATGCTCCCAG
Source organism: Tamias sibiricus (assembly GCA_025594165.1). Taxonomy (NCBI): domain Eukaryota; kingdom Metazoa; phylum Chordata; class Mammalia; order Rodentia; family Sciuridae; genus Tamias; species Tamias sibiricus. The sequence goes on along the minus strand of CM046669.1, from coordinate 44,365,987 downwards.
GGTACTCAATAAGTGAATAAGTCTCTCTCTCTCTCTCTCTCTCTCTCTCTGTTGTTGTTATTTTTGCAGTGCTGGGGACCAAACCCAGTGCTTCATACATTCTAGGCAAGTGCTCTACCTCTGAACTACATCCCCAGTCCAAGTGTCTCTTGAACAATCCTTTCTTTTATTCCTGATCCCAACTGAAATTCCTTAGCTGCCTTCCTTCCTGAAAGGTCTGATATCAAGGTGGTTGCAATCCATAAAATATAAACCCTGAACCAGATCATGTGAACTAGATTGTATAAAATACACATTTGTTAATTTAACACATTTTCTGTTATGTGTAGGAATGGGTGTGCTGGAAGTGCTGAGAGACCAATACAATTACTCACTTTTAGGAACTCACAGCAGCTTTGGTGGGGAAGACAGTGTACCAACCATGAAAATATATTGAATGATGCTCTAATAGAGATGTAGCATGGGATGAAAGAGAAGGTCTTTCTGATCTAGCATTAGTGGTAGCAGAGAGGGAATAGGGAATGTAGGGAAGGAGAGGCTTCAGATTCCTGTTTTGTTTTTTTACCCATTAGGGAACTAATTCTCTGTGGGTATCTTTACCTAATCAGTAATTATAATGGATTTAAAATACTTGAATAATATATCAGTTTGAGATTTATATCTTTGTGGCAATAATATTAGCTAACATTTATCAAAATGTACGCCAAATAGTGTTCTAAGAGCTTCCCAGTAATGAATTATTTTACTTTGTCATTTTGCTATTTAGTCATTTAATGCTCACAACAATTTTATCAGTTTGGTACTATTATTATCCTGCTCCTTTTGGTATTGATAATTGAAACAGAGGTTTCACAGTTACTTCCCCTTAAACATGAACTGAAATTGTTGTTGCCTCAAGTTTATTTTTATATTTAAAAAGCCAATATTGATCTTTAGATAATGTCCCTAGAGTGTTTTCTTAATTTTTACTATCCCATATGCCCATTTGTTTGGAAGCATTAAATCTATTTCTGAAGCTATAGGTCTAACATCTGAAAGCAATATCACAACTGTAGATTTCTTCAAGAGGTTAAAAAATTGTTGCTTCAATGGAAATATTTGCAGCATCCTAGAAATTTCATAAAATCCCACTTCCTTTATGCCATATATATATGTGTGTGTATATATATGGATAACAAAAATAGAAAGCTGGCTAAATACCTGGAAAAAAAGCAAATAACAATAGACCACACAGTGAAAGATCTAAAATTTGATGGTAACTCTTCTATGAACAAGGGCAAAATTCTTTTAAATTCTTCCTTTTTTCCTCCTTTCTCTTCTCCATTGCCTAATTTTAGTCAATAGTATATTCACAGTACTATGTACTATTATGTTTGTTTTTATTCCTTCCTCTTAATTTGTGAGCTTTGAGGGTACTTTTGGCTCCTAGCTATTACATTAAGGTCATCAGAAAGCTTACTATCCTTTCCCTTGCTCTCTCCCTTCTTCCAGTTTATGTTACTTGCATTTATATAATTGTATGGCCTATTTTTATGTTCTATTTTGTTACACTTATCTCCATCTGTTTTTGTCTTAATTCTTCTGTTAAATATTCTTAATACTTAAGTATTTTTGTGAAAATTTTCCCAGTTGTCTTTTTGTTGGCTGAAGTTTATCTTTGCACAGATTTAGCTTCTTTAACCTGAAATTCCAAAATCTGAAATGCTTCAAAATCCCAAACTCTTTGGGTATGAATATGATGCCACGGTCAAATGTAGGTACACTAAAAATGGTTCATGAAATTACCTTCAGACTACATGAATATATACACTAAAAATGGTTCATGAAATTGCCTTCAGACTACATGAATATATACACTAAAAATGGTTCATGAAATTACCTTCAGACTACATGAATATATACACTAAAAATGGTTCATGAAATTACCTTCAGACTACATGAATATAAGGTATACATAAGACTTTTTTTTTTTGGTACCAGGGATTGAACTCAGGGGCACTCGACAACTGGGCCATCCCCATTCCTTTTTTGTATTTTTTTAGAGATAGGGTCTCACTGAGTTGCTAAGTGCCTCACCATTGCTAAGGCTGGATTTGAACTTGCGATCCTCCTGCCTCAGCCTCCCAAGTGCTGGGATTACAGGCATGAGCCACCACGCCTGGCTTTATATAAGATTTCAGTAGCTTTTGCATTTACATCTCAGTCCCATCCTCAAGAAAGCTCATTATGTATATGCATATATCCCAAAATCTAAAAAAAAAATTTTTTAAGTATTTTTATTAGTTATCGATGGACCTCTATTTATTTATTTGTTCATATGTGGTGCTGAGAATTGCACCCAGTGCCTCACACATGCCAGGCAAGTGGTCTACCACTGAGCCACACCCCAGCCCTTAAAAAAAAAAAATTGAAATACAAACTCTTCTGATCCCAGGTATTTCAGATAAGGGATGCTGAACCTGTAGTTTCTCAATAATGGCTCATGGGAACAAAATGAGTTTTCTTATAATGTTTTCAGAACTGTTTTGTTGCTTTACACTTGAAGGGCAGATTAGCAGGTTATAAAATCCTTGGCTCACCTTTCCTGTAGTATCATATGGTATTATTAAAATGCCTTCTTGTATTAAATGTTACTGTGGAGGTATGAAAAGCCAGGTTTATTCCACCCCCCCACCCCTGATTAGTGAAGCTATCTTTTTTGCTTGTCCACACAAAGGATTCTTTCTTTATCTGGTATCTAGTAACTTTACTAGAATATGTTGTTGTTGACTGTTTAGATCATTTTTTTCTGGTACATGTATGTTCTTTTAGTACACAGATTCAAATCTATTTTTATTTCAGGACAGCTTTTTTTTTTTTTAATCTTTAAATGTTTATTATGTTTCACTGTTTTGTTTTTATTTGGGGATCCTAGTTATATGTGTGTTGAATCTCCTTTTGTATGTCTTTTATAACAAGTATTTTTCCTTTAATTCTTATAAATATCTTTTGTTTATTTCTGTCTTTAATCTTTTATAATGTTTTCTGTAATGTTTCTTCTTTGTTCTCCTTTGAGTTTTTCTTTATTTGTGTGATTGTTTTGTTTATTTTCTATAACTGTTGAGTTCTGCTAACTCATTCTTCCTCTATTCCTGTTACCTAGACATTTCTCTCTTGAGTTTTTGTATTTCTCTTCTGTGGTCTTGCTTCACTGGTGGTGGCTTCACTATTTTCTTAAATTTAGACAGGAATATTCATTTATAATTTTTACCTTCTCCTTCGTAATATAATTCTGGTGACTGTTCTTTGGTGAGTGGTACATTTTGCTGCTCATTTCTAGCATTTTTCTTATAATATCTCAGTGCCCTGCCAATTATTTTCTATTCCTTATAAAGTAATGAATTATATTTTCCTGTTGTGCTAGACAGCTTTGTACCACTCTGCCAAAAGATCTAATAAGAACAACTTAGAGGAGGAAAAGTTTCTTTTGGCTTATGGTTTCAGAGGTCTCAGCACATGGTTGGCTGACTCCATAGCTCTGGGGCCCAGGTGAGGCAGAACACCATGGTAGAAGAGCATGGAGGAGGAAATATGCTCAGTTCATGACAGCCAGGAAGCAGAGAGAGAGAGAAAGAGGAGAAGAGGGAAGGGGAGAGGAGGAGGGCATAGGAAATGGAGACGGGGAGGGATAGAGATATAGATGCCAGGGACAAAATATATAAACCCCAAGGCATGCCCTCCAGTTACCTACTTCCTGCAGCCACACCTTACCTGCCTATGGCTACACCAGCTAATCCATTCAAGTGGATTAATCCACTGATTAGTTTACAACTCTTGATCTGATTTTTTTTTTTTTTTTTTTTTTTGTGGTACCGGAGATTGAACTCAGGGGCACTCGACCACTGGGCCACATCCCCAGCCCTTTTTTGTATTTTATTTAGAGACAGGGTCTCACTGAGTTGCTAAGTGCCTTGCCATTGCAGAGGCTGGTTTTGAACTCGCTATTCTCCTGTCTCAGCCTCCCAAAGTGCTGGGATTACAGGCGTGCGCCACTGCGCCCGGCTTGATCTGATCATTTTATCTCTGAACATTCTTGCATTGTCTCACACTTGAGCGCTATTTTTTTTCTCCCTGGTACTGGGGATTGAACTCAGGGGCACTGGGTCACTGAGCCACATCTCCAGCCCTATTTTGTATTTTATTTAGAGACAGGGTCTCACTGAATTGCTTAGCACCTTGCTTTGCTGAGGCTGGCTTTGAACTCGAAATCCTCCTGTCTCAGCCTCCCGAGCCACTGGGATTACAGGTGTGCGCTACCATGCTCAGCATACATGAGCTTTTTTGTGGGATACCTTATATCCAAGCCGTAATACCTGTGTTGTTATTTGTAGGCGATCTGGATGGGGCCGGGGTAGATTTCTAAATTTCTGCTTCAGATGTTTTTTTTCACATATGGAGCCTGACTATTTCTCTGTGTTGCCACAAGTCATCCTCCCCAAGTCAGACTGAGTCTGGTCTTTTGTGGCCAATTCTGGATCAGTTAATTTTCTTTGAGGTCTGCCCCAAAGCAAGTAGTAGTCTCCAAAATATGTGGAGTGTGTATGAGTGTCTCCCCACAGTGGATCCCAAGCTGTTTTTATTCTTGGACTATTTACCAATTGTACATAGTTAAGACATCCACTGTGTTTTCACTTGGCTTTAGTAGGAAATTATCATCAAAATGAATGGAAGAAATGAGTTACCTTTGATACTTCAGTAAGGAGCATGAATGAAATGTGGCATGAAATGTGGCATGGATAAATAATGTAATATAATACTAATACTTTAGGGTCTGATCTGTGGAAAATCTTGAAATGTTTAAGGATCCCCCCCCCCAAGCTCTGATAAAAATTACTATAAACTAGTTTCCTGTGTTTATTTTTCCTAATCTAAAATTGGGTTTTGCTAAGTACTTAGCTTTTGTTTTAAGAGTTTCTTTTTGGAGTTTGTAAATCAGTGGCCGTATTCAGCAGCTGATGTGTTCATTTGGCCTTATGCTTTTTACAAAGTTAGTTGCCAGCATTTTAAAATTAGGGATATTTCATAAAACATGAAAAAAAAATCTGCATTTCCAGCTGCTGTTGAGAAATTAGAAATCAGGCCATGCAAGGGCCTTATTCCTGCTGGCATCAAGCATGAGATGTCTGCCTTCTTTAGGTGGGGCCTGTGCTCTACTTCACCCAGCACGCCACTTCTTCCTTCTCTTGAGCCTACTTTGGTCACTAACATTACCCATTTGGACCCCAGAGACTTGGGGATGTTCATTTAAAAAAATTTAAATTATAATTGCTACTGATTCTGTTAGGTATATGATAGTTGTTTGAATTTATATGCCTTAATAGTACTTAAAACTGGTGAACTCTGTCGTTAAAAACTATGTGTACTGGGTGCAATGGCGCATGCCTGTAATCCCAGCATCTTGGGAGTACCAAAAATACCAATGTTTATTAGTGATCTCACCTACTCATTTCATGAAGCAGAGTCATTCAGTGGGAATCAAGAAATGAAGTGCCATTAGCAAGAGCTGTGTTCACAATATTTTTCAAGTTTTGTGTACCATATCACTAATCTAGTAAAATGTTTCCTGCTGTTTGTATACTTATTTAGTTAGCACAATGTCTCATTTCTTCTTATGAATATAATCACATAAAATCTAGATCATTAAAATTAGTTATTTCCCTTTATTATTTCATATTTTGAAATATGAAAAACAATAGGCCTGGTTGATTTTTGCTCATTTTAAATTATAGTATAGATAGCTAATCTTTTTTTTTTTTTTTTTTTTTTTGGTACCAGGGATTGAACTCAGGGGCACTTGACCCCTGGGCCACATCCCCAGCCCTTTTTTGTATTTTATTAGAGACAGGGTCTCACTGAGTTGCTAAGTGCCTCACCATTGCTGAGGCTGGCTTTGAACTCGTGATCCTCCTGCCTCAGCCTCCCAAGTGCTGGGATTACAGGCGTGCACCACCGCGCCCGGCTTAGATAGCTAATCTTTTTAGAATATAATTTTTAGTTATGAGGTTACACTGATCTTTTTTTTTTTTTTTTTTTTTTTTTTTTTGGTGCTGGAGATCAAACCCAGGACCTTGTGCATACGAGGCAAGCATTCTACCAACTGAACTATATCCCCAGCCCACTGACCAAATTTTGCTAGCAAAAAACTTTCCCAAACGTTTAAAAATTTATTAAGCATTAAGAAACTACATATCATGCATATAACACACCGGTTGTTTATTAGAAGTTTGTACTATTTGAGACTTTAAGGTAAAAAAAAATTGTAATTTAAGTACATCAAGATGTTTTTGAATCATCCAAAAACTAAACTGATCAGCATATCTTTAGTGTTAAACACAGTTTACATTTATTTTAAATTGGGATATAATTCACATATGATAAAATTCACCATTTTAAAATTCAGTGTTTTTTTAGTATATTAACACAATTAAGCATCTATCATCACTATCTAATTCCAGAACATTTCATCACCCTCAAAAGAAATTTCAAACCTGTTGGCTAGCATTCCTCATTCCTCCCTTTTTTTCAGCCTCTGGCAACCACTTATCTATATTGAGTCTCTGTAGTTTGCTTATTCTGGATACTTCATATAAATAGAATCATATACTATATGATCTTTTGTGCCTGATTTTATTTCATGTAGCATGTTTTCAGTGTTCATCCACATTACAACGTGTCAGTACTTCCATCCCTTTGTATGGCCGAGTAATATTCCCTTGAATGCGTAGACTACGTTTTGTTCATGCATTCATTGGTTAATAAATATTTGGGTTGTTTTTACATTTGGCTATTATAAATAATGTCACTATGAACATTCATGTACAAGATTTTGTATTGATATATATTTTTAATTCTCTTGGACCTAGGAGTCAAATTGCTGGGTCATGTGGTAATGCTATGTTTAACTTTTGAGCAACTGCCAAACTGTTTTCCATAACAGCTGCACTATTGTACATTCTCAGCAGTACATTCTCAGTTCCAATTTCTTTCTACATCCTCACTAATACCACTAATACTGGTTATTTTCTGCTTTTTTTTTTTTTTAATTCTAACCATCCAAGAGAATGTGAGGTGGTACCTCATTGTGGTTTAGATTTACATTTCCTTAACGATTATTTGTTGGCCATTTGTATATCTTCTTTGAAAAAAAATGTCTTTTTAAATTCTTTGCCTATTTTAAATTGGGCTATTAGGCTTTTTATTGTTGAGTTATGCTATGATTTGGATGTTGTTTGTCTCTCCATAAGTTCATGGTAGGAGCTTGGTCCCAGGGTGGTAGTATTGGAAGGTACTATGGACATCTTTTTAAGAGTTGGGTCCTGAGGTAAATTGGGGGCATGCCCTCAAAAGGGATTAGCATATTTCTTATGGACTCTGGATGTTCTCTCAATAGGATTGTTATAAAAAACTTGAGCTGGTACTACACAGTCTCCGGATTTCCCATTTAGTGAAATGATTGCTTGCTCTCCGTTTCAATATACATGAGGTGATGCAGCTAAGGTGACAAGACCCTTACTTGAGCCTGCCAGTACCATGCTGTCTGGATTTTTAGCCTCCAGAAAGCAATATAACAAACCTCTTTTCTTTATAAAGTTAGCCTGTTTCAGGTATTTTTTATAGTAATGCAAAACTGATACAAGTTGTAAGAGTTCTTTATAAATTCTGGATACTAGACCCTACCTATTTTTTTCTTGTTTGCTTATGCATTTAGTATCATAAATCATTGCCTAATCCATGGCCGTGAACACTTATACCTATGTTTTCTGTTAAGAGTTGAACTTTTATATTTATTTCTGCAGTCCATTTCGAGTTAATTCTTCTGTATTGAGTGAGGAAAGCGTCCAAACCTTATTCTTTTGTATATAGATATCTAATTGTCCTAGCATCAATTGTTGAAAAGACTGTTTTTTCCCATTGAATGATCTTGGCATCCTTGTCAAAATTAGATGTGCATTTATTTTCTGAACTCTTAATTGTTTCATTGATCTGTAGTTCTTTTCCTTATGCCAGTACCATACCCTCTTGATTACTGTAGCTTTGTAGTAAGTTTTGAATGTTAAGTATACTGTTATATTTTAATTCTTTAAAAATTAATAATCCTTTTTGTTATGTATTATGACTTTAATAATGAAGCCAGTTCACTACTCAGAAATCCTAATTAAAAACCATTTGGATTTAAGAGTGTTTCCTAAGAACAGTGTTTTTCAGAATTAATATACATAATTGGATTGAATGATCTTCTTTTTATGTCCATATGGAAAAAGTATTTACTAGTTATATGTTTCACTAGGAGTTGGTTTAGAAATATAGTTAATATCTCTCTCAAAAACAAAACAGGTGGGGCCTGGGGTTGTGGCTCAGCGGTAGAGCGCTCGCCTAGCACATGCGCGGCCCGAGTTCAATCCTCAGCACCACGTACAAATAAAATGCATTGTGTACAACTAAAGTAAATAAATTAATATTCAAAAAAATTAAAAAAAAACAAAAAACAGGGCATTAATTATAGAAGTATTTTGTGTAATTGATCAATCAAAAATTTATCCACTACTTAGCTGTTAGTTAGCAAAGTTGTTGATTTATAAAATACAGGGATAGAGAGTGTGATTTAGATAAATTTCTACCAAAAGGATATTTTGATGGATGGTTTTAGGAATAGTTGAGTTTTTTATGAACTCTATGTTCAAAAGGCACCTATACAACATTTTCTGAAAAACAGATGAATATGCACATTTTCACCTAATGTGATGGTTCCACTTTTTAAAGTTAATAAGAGTTCCCTGCAGAGAACAGTTAACTGAAAATAAATTTATTTTGTAAAATAAGGGAGAGATACCTGGATAAGGAGCCAGGATGTCAATTAGAATAATTGTTGTAGGCTATTTTATGAGTAGGATAGGATTAAACAGCTTTTTTTTTTAATAGTTTTAGATGGACAGTGTGCCTTCGTTTAATTTGTTTCATTTTTATGTGGTGCTAAGGATCAAACCCAGTGCCTCACACATGCTAGGCAAGTGCTCTGCCACTGAGCTACAGACCCAGCCCTAGGCAACCTTTTTGAAGCTTAAATAATCACTTTAAGTTGTCTTAAGCCCCCAGATAATTGAATATAGATGTATTCTCTGTATTCAAATAATACATACTGCAAATAATGATGTTGCTAAATAAGTATAATATTAGGAATAGCATAATATATTAGGAAAAAAACGATGTCTTTTGAGTTAGTATGAGTTTGAATCTTGCCACCCTACTTGCTAGTTGTGTTACTTTGACCTAATTGCTCAATTTCTCTGAGCCTGTTTCATCTTCTGTAAAAACAGATTATGATGTCCCTTTATTGTGAAGCTTGACTACAAAATGAACAGCAAGGTGTTTGGCCCTCTATAAATAACAAATTTTATCATTATTGTTTTTTATTATTAATGCCTAGGAAAACAATTATGCTAACCTTTTGGGTAAAGGCATGTCTAAGTCAATATAGTTTCAAAATATATTTGAGAATACTCAAATATACTAATAGTATAGCTTAATAGAGTTCTTTTAAATCAATGAAGTATCATAAACTGTAGTCTAAAATATTACCTAATTAAACTGTATGTTTATAAATTCTGAAATAGTTCAAAGTACTTAAAGCTTAAGTATCTTCTAATTAATTCAGTTGTTTATTCTAGGATAAGTTACTTAGAGGCCTACTTTGTGCCAATCATTGTGTTGGTAGCTTAGGAGTACAGTGGCAACAAAACAGCATAACTTTTTTTTTTTTTTTTTTTTTTTTTTTGGTACTGGGGATTGAACCCAGGGGCACTTAATCACTGAGTCACATCACCAGCACTTTTTAAAATTTTATTTAGAGACAGGGTCTCACCAAACAGTGTAACTCTTGTTCTTAATGAGTTTACCTATTGGTGTGGGGGATAGACAGCAGGAGTCATATGTAATCACTACTGTGGAAGGTGCTTTGGAAAACAAGTTGAGGGGGGCTGTCAGAATGAAACAGAGGACTTAATGTGGAGACTTGTGGTGTCAGGGAAAGTGGGTTCCTTGAGAAATTGACATTGAGTCTGAGACCCCAGGAATAAGGAGGAGTTGGCCAGGTGAAACCAGGAGGAGCAGGGACAACATGTGCAAAGGGCTTGTTGTCTTTGAGGACAAGGGGAATGTCAGGTTGGCAGTAGCATGGAGTGAGTAAGGGGAGAGGAGCAGGGGTCATTTGGGAAGCTGGGGAGGCTACATCTTCTGAGGCCTTATGGTGCATTTAAAGGATGTTGAAGTTTATCTTAGAAGAAACTGGAAGTATTTTAAGTAAGGGAATGATGAAATCCAATTCTTATCTGAAATTGTATATTCTGCTTACTTTATGAGAATGGATTAGAATTAAGTGAAGCCGGTATCTTTGGAGGCTGCGGGTTGCAGCTCTGAAAGATTCTTGTGTGGGTGAAGGTAATAGGTGATTGGTTAAGAGTGGTGGCTGTGGAGATGGAAAGAAGTAAACTAATTGGAAAGTTTATAGGAGGGTAAAATTGTCAGGACTTGCTGAAGGATTGGACATGGAGGAGGCAGTAAAAGGACAGGTGACAGACATGTCCCTGAGGCTTCTGGTGGGTGCTGCTAGGTGGAATGGGGAAGCCTAGAGAAGGAGCAACAAGAGGAAAGATGTTTTAAAATTTAGCATGGGGCAAATGAGAAACATCCAAGTGGAGCTATGAAATAGACATTCTGTGTACTGTGGAACTCAGAAGGAAAACTGAGCTAGAAAGAAATTGGGGAATTTTCAATGGCATTTAAAGCTGTGAAAATGGGTTAGATCATCTAGGGAGATAGTTAAGTACTGAGTGATGAGAGATTCAGAATCAGCCCCTAGGGAGTCCAGCATTTGGAGGTTGGGGAGGTAGATGGCACAGACTTGGGAGGAGCAGCTGGAGAAGTAGTAGGAGAAGTGCCTGCCTCCATAGTGCAGTACCCCAGAAGTCAACAGCATTTCAAGGAGTGCACACTCAGGGGAGAGGGAGGAGTGCTGTTGAATGCTGCTGCAAGTTTCTGTTTTGTAAGATGAGAGCTAATATATCTTTTATTGCATTTGGCAAGAACAGCTCATTGAGGTGATAGAATTGGAAACTAGATTGAGATGAGTGACGAATGGGAAGGGATAAAATGGAAATAATCAAGTATGACTTTCCAGAAGTTTGGCTGTCAAGGAATAGAGGATTATAGTGGCAAGAAGAATATAATAGGGTCAAGGCAGTTCTCTTTCAAAATTTTTATTTTTAAGAAGGAAAAGTCTAGATCTTGATCCTGATGGAACAAGGGTCATTTACTTACACAACTAATGTATTTTGAAAAACTATTGTTGGTGAGAATTGAATGAGTGAATGCCTACCAGCACTCAAGTGAAACCACTTAAATGTTGGCCATAGTGGCAAAGACAGGCAGAGAGATCCACAGCCTCCGTGATCTAATCCTAACCAAAATTCTTTATTTAATAGTAAGACTGTGTTCCTACAACTCCTTTGCATTTAAAAAAAATTAAAAAATATTTATTTAGTTGTAGATGAACACACTGTATCTTTATTTATTTATTTATTTTTGGTACTGGGGATTGAACTCAGCGGCACTTGACCACTGGGCCACATCCCCAGCCCTTTTTTTTTTTGTATTTTATTAGAAGCAGGGTCTCACAGAGTTGCTAAGTGCCTCGCCATTGCTGAGGCTGGCTTTGAACTCGCGATCCTCCTGCCTCAGCCTCCCAAAGTGCTGGGATTACAGGCGTGCGCCACCGCACCCGGCTTTATTTATTTTTATGTGGTGCTGAGGATAGAACCCAGTGCCTCACACATGCAAGTGCTTTACCACTGAGCTACAGCCCCAGCCCCTCCTCTGCATTTTATTATTGATATTCTTCCTCTTCCTAAAATCTGTTCTTTCATTTCTTTGAAAATTTCTACCTGCTTGTCTAACACCAAGACACCCTTCCCCACTAGTTTCTGCTATCTCCTTTCTGAAACTCTGGCATCTCCTCCATAATTGTGGTTCCTAAATATTAGGCTTTCCTGGAGTACTCAGAGTTATCCCCTGGGGTAAAGAGTCCCTACACTTCTCAAGTACCATCTGTAGAGGAAAAAGAAGTGTGTCTTGAAATATGTGCTAGTATTTTCCTAATATATATGTATATAGTTTCTGTTTTGACTAACATCTTTTGAAGTTATTATAGACTTTAGTAGCTTTTTGTTATGGATATTTTCACTTGGTGCTAAAAGAGCTATTATATAGAGGTCTACCACATTTTTGGACCTTAAAAAGAATATTCATACTTTAAAAGGTTAGGAATCACTGCTCTACAATATAAAAACATTTCAGAGTTCTGCTTCATGTTTTTTACCTTTGCAGTTCTTGTCTCTTGTCAATTGCTTAAGGGCAGTGATTGTTCCTTCTTTTACCTTACAGTAAAGGTTGGCAAACTGCAACCCTTGGGCTAAATCCAGCTTGCATCCTGTTTTGTAAGACCCTCCAGCTAAGGTTTTTACAGCTGAACTTTTGCAATCAATCTGATACAAAAACTGTAATTTTAAACTCCAGTTAAGCAAGTGTTATCTCTCCCAACAAGGAATTCCATTCTCCTCATTAGTAGATCAGTATTACAAAGATCAGTTATTATCTTTTATATTTTGAGTTTTATCATATAAAAATCTTGTAGAAGCATGTTAGAAAATGTTACATAAATATCTATATAATATCCTCAGTGTTCTGTTTTGGCTGTGTATCTTAAATTTTTTACTGACTGTCATTACCATCTTTTAGGAAAGTTTGCCAACTCCTGCTTTACAGTAGTAATTCCCAGATTTATCTGCATATTTGAATTATCTAGGGAGCATTATATAAGTATAAATATATATATATATATATATATGGATTCCACTACCCTGAAGATTCTGATTCAGTACAGCAGGAATAGAGCCTAGGAACCCACATTTTTAGCAAGGTATGGAATTGTTTAGGAATCACTGCGTTTTAATGTATTATGAGGGTTTAATCTCAAGAAATAATGAAATAAATATTAAATCATGTCAGAGGATATGAGAATATCTTCAACATCTACTAGCTATGGGACCTTATCCCAAGAACTACTTTTCCTGCAAGTTTTAAAAATTTCTAGTTTCCTAGCCAGGCACAGTTGTGCACAGCTATAATTCTAGCTACTTGGAAGACTGAGGCAGGAGGACCTCAAGTTCAAGGACAGCCTGGGCAACTTAAGAGAGACCCTGGCTCAAAATAAAAAGAACTGGGGGTATAACTCAATTGTAGAGTTCTCCTGTGTTCAATTCCTAGTACCAATAATAATAATAAGGAATGGATAATTTTTCTTTACTTTCTACAGTAGTAGTTCTTTTTATCTTTTGGGGTTCACAAGAACATCTTTCAGAATTTGATGAAAGTTATGCTACCCTTCCCACCAAAAATTTGCACCTGTATTAGTTTCCTGTGACTGTCATAACAAATTACTACAGAAGTTAAAGCAATAGACATTTATTTTCTCAGAGTTCCAGAGGCTAGCAGTTCTAATCAAGATGTCAGCAGGTGAACCCCCAGAAGATCTATGGGAGATCCTTTGCCTCTTCCAGCTTCTAGGCTATCTATGTTCCTGGGCTGTGACTGCATCACTGAGTCTGTGCTGCCAGGGTCTCATTGCCATTTCCTCCTCTGGGTATATTTCTTTTTTTTAAAAATATTTATTTATTTACTTTTAGTTGTACACAATGCAATGCATTTATGTTTACGTGGTGCTGAGGATCAAACCCGGGCCGCGCACGCATGAGGCGAGTGCCCCTCCGCTGAGCCACAACCCCAGCCCTGGGTATATTTCTTATTAGGAAAAGTGTCCTTGGATTTAAGGTCTATCTGGATAATCCAGGATAAGCTCTTCCTCTTGAGATCTTTCACTTAATCACATTTTTTTTTTTTTATCATATAGGGTAGCAATCACAGGTTCCACGGATTTGACATGGACATCTGGGGGAACTCTTTGGCTTCCCACAGTACCTTTGCATGTGCTCACAGCTTTAAGAGGTCGTAACTCTCTGAAATCCCATTGTAGACCCTAGGTTTGGACTCCTTGTGCAGTGAGAAGCTTACACTTATGGTGTGTTCTAATTAATGTAATTTCTGTTCTCTTCTGTCTCTGTATCATGTTCTTAATTCCTCATCTTACTAATACCAGGCTTGAAATGATTTTTTTTTTCTTCTGGCCTTAGATGCTTCAATTTATAGTTTACTCTTTTAATTAATTTCTTTGATTCTTTTAGGAGCCTTTTATCTTCTGGTAAGACTTTTTTTTTTTTTTTTGGTACCAGGGATTGAACTCAGGGGCACTCGACCACTGGGCCACATCCCCAGCCCTTTTTTGTATTTTATTTAGAGACAGGGTCTCACTGAGTTGCTAAGTGCCTCGCCATTGCTGAGGCTGGCTTTGAACTCGTTATCCTCCTGCCTCAGCCTCCCAAAGTGCTGGGATTACAGGCATGTGCCACCGCGCCCGGCAAGACTTATTTTTAAAAGAAAAGCCATGTTACTTCATTCTGAAGACTGGGGAGTAACTTTTATGTAGACGATAGATAACTAGTAATGCCTCCAGTGAGAAGAGAAACTTACCAATATTGGGTATATGTGTTCCAGGTCTTTTAGCAAGTGCTTATACATGGCTTCTTATTTAATACTGAAAACAATACTGAGAGGAGGTATCATTAAACCTCTCATAAAATGAGCAAGTGAAGACTGGTAGAAATTAAGCAACTTACTCTGTGTAGGTGATAGAGCTAGCAAGGCTCAGAGCTGATCTCTGTATGAAGTTCTTCTCTGAAGCCATAGCACACTTCACTTTTAGTTGAATGGTTACTAATCCCATTAGATAGAGGCAACTTCACTTTGGTTTCAGGTGCCAATGGACCTCGCTTTTTAGTTAGATTTATGTGCTCACTTAGAGTATTACCTTACATCAGTATCTTATTTGATCCTAAGTTTTAAATAAGACTGACACTTGGTTTTGTATGTCTTTTGAGGCTGTTGTAGAAATTGAGAGAATATGAATGAAAGATATAGTACAATTAATTACTTTCTCATTTTATCATATTCTTTGTACTTTCTTCTTTTCATTCCTAAATTTCAAATTTTGGAGATGTGGTCAAGCCTCAAAAAAGAGGCTTTTTAAACCCCAACTGTGAATTCTTTTGCTTAAGATCTCTTGGGCATTTGGCTGGTGTGAATGTTTATTTATAGTCTGCTTTCTGCTCTTGAACGTTAATGGGCTTCCCCAACTAGCTTCCCCTCTAGCTCAGTTTTACTTAACATATTTGTGAAAGCTTTCTGAATGGTTCTTTTTCCTGGGCCAGTTTTTAACTGCTCATTACTCTTTGTCCTGGGTTTTTGGTACTGTGCTCTGGAGACTAGTTCCCTAATTTCTTCACACACTCATTCATCTGTAGTCTCTTATCAAAGGCTAATATCCCATCTTTCTTGCTTCACTTCACTAATACTATCTCCTTCCACCTTTGTTCTTCCAGGATATAAAGATTCTAAAGACATTGTTATCTTCAAAAATAAATACCCCCTTGTAACAAACCACCACTTTCCTCATTCCTACTTCCTTCATTCCTTTCCTTCTATTGTCAATCCCTTTTGTCCCCTGGTTTTCTGTTATCATTGAGACTTCTGGTGCTCTAATAGGCTTGCTCCCCAAGCCTACCTCTTCAACCTTATCTCTTAGTAATCTTTCCCTTTATTTTTCCTGTTAAGAGTGTAGAATGTTTCTCCTACCAAGAACAATCCCTTTGTTTTGGATTTTATTCCTTCCTGTTTGCTCAGGAACCTTCTTCCATTGTTAATTTGCTCTTCTTTAACTTTCATAAAAGTTCTCACATTTTCAATTATAATTGTGTTAAATTTTCTGAGAAATGTGTCTTTAAATGATTTTGTACACACCTAGGGTGTATGAATTAGCCACTCTCATCTATGTAGTCCATCATTGACTGAAACTTCATTATATAATATATAAATGTTTTCTTAAAGAATGGGAGTATATGGTGGTCTGGGTCTACATTCCCAAATAACAAATATCTATGAGAGACTGGAGCTGAAGAGTAACTGCCCTCCTTGGATGGGACATGTTCTGTCTATTTAAACAGTCTCACCGTTTCCTGCTATCATGTAGGAAGCCTACTTTGCTCAGTTGTCACCTTGTAGTAACATATATTCTCGGCCTATATTTCACTGTCTGACATTTAAAAGTAATTCCATAAGCTGGACTTGTATTTACAGATACAACCTTATTTCCTCACCAACTCTGCTCCAGAAGGTTTCCACTCAGGCATGTTCCCCATGTCCTTAGGAACTCCTCCCGTCATGTTTCAGCTCATAAGGATTTCTTCTTTTCCTAGCTCCTCCATGTTTTCATGTATATTTTCTTATTCCCCACCTTGTCTTTTGTTTTCAATAAGTGAGCAGATTCCTTGAGGGCAGGGATCATATTTCCTTATTAAAAAGTTGGCTTAAGTTTTATATGAAAGGAACTGTACCTTTAAAAAACTAAAATCATAAAGCTCAGTGAGATGCTGGCATGATGATGGGCACATGAGAACTGAAAATGACAGGGAGCAGCAGATTCACAATTCCAGGCTCATGCCTACTCCAGGGCATGCATCTGTTGACTGGAAAGGCAGATAAAATTGCATGTACTATTCAAAATGCTTCTCTCTTTTTTCTTCTTTCCTTCCACCCTCTCCCTTCCCTCACCATCTACTTTTTCTTTTTTCTAAGCTCATATAGTTGATTTTTATAAGTTAATTATTTCATGATAGAATTTCAATATACTTATCTATCTCTGACAGTGGTGGAACCCTGTATCTCTATGAAAAGAATAAACCCAGTTGAATGAATGAATGCATCAATAAATGCTTTGGGAGATAGTGAGCAGGAGGTGGTGCAAATTAATTATATTTACTGTCTGTGTGTTTTTCTTTGCAACTCTTCAATCAGGCAAGGAGCAGCCATAGAGTTCTGTTCCTTGTTGTTTGATTCATAATTTTTGTGAAGTGAAGTATTTAGATGAAAAATTCTCTAAATTCCTTTCTAGCTCTAAATTTCTTTTTTCTTTTTCTGAGGGGGAGGGTACTGGGGATTACTCAGGGGCACTCAACCACTGAGCCATATCCCCAGCCCTATTTTGTGTTTTATTTAGAGACAAGATCTCACTGAGTTGTGTAGCACCTCACTTTTTTCTGAGACTGGCTTTGAACTCACAATCTTCCTGCCTCAGCCTCCGGAGCCACTGGGATTGCAGGTGTGTACCACCATGCCTGGCCTCTAAATTTATTGAAGATTGAAACCACTACAATATATCATAGTCTGATTCTAAAGCTTTTTAGAGGTCTGGTGGCAAAGCAAAGAATCTGTGCAGTGTACTTATTTCCTGGCAATTTGCTATACATTTTTGCCTTTAGGAGATTCAGAATTTCCCTTTTTTTAGTTACTCAATACTGCTTAATTGTGTTACTTAAAAGTTCTTCCAGTGGAATAAAATTAAAATACCTTTGATTTAAATCCTGATCTCTCTAGGGGAATTTTTTTGATTCCT
Organism: Tamias sibiricus; assembly: GCA_025594165.1. Taxonomy (NCBI): domain Eukaryota; kingdom Metazoa; phylum Chordata; class Mammalia; order Rodentia; family Sciuridae; genus Tamias; species Tamias sibiricus. The sequence goes on along the minus strand of CM046669.1, from coordinate 44,348,334 downwards.
GCTGTAGGGTAAATATGAAGGAGTGGGTTTACTAGGTTATTTGGTGTCTTCAACTTTTGAGAAACTGCTCGACTCTTTTCTGTAGTAGCTACACTATTTCACACTGACTCAGCAATTTTCTAATTTCTTTTTGCCCTTGCTAGTCCTTGGTATTATCAGTAGTTTTAAATTTTAGTCATTTTAATAAGTGTATAAAGGTAGCTCATTATGGTTTTAAATTTCATTTCCCTGGTAGCTAATGATATTGAGCATCTTTTCATACAGTTGTTCGCAATCCATACACTGTACCCTTCTTGGTGTCCATTTCTTAATTGATTGGGCTGTTTAATACTAAGTTTTGAGAATTAAAAAAAAAATTTTTTTTTATTCAAAGTTGTATTTACAACAGTAGTATGCATTATAATTCATAATAATTATAATTCATTATAATTCATAATAGCATCTTTTTACAAAACACTGTATACAATTTATATTCGTACCATTGAAATCTTCAATCATGCATTTAGGATAATGACATCCATCTTATTCAACCACCTTTTCTTTTTTCCCTCCTTACCCCCTTGCTCCCTTCCTTCCCCTCCCTCCCCTTTGACCTTTCTAGCATTCCTCTAATCCTCCTATGTACCCCAACCCAACACCACTGTGGATCAGCCTCCTTATATCAGAGAAAACATTTGGTATTTGGATTTTTGAGATTGACTAACTTCACTTAGCATTATATTCTCCAACTTCATCCATTTACCTGCGAATGCCATTATTTTATTTTCTTTTATTGCTGAGTAAAATTCCATTGTGTATATGTACCACATTTTCTTTATCCATTCATCAACTGAGGGACATCTAGGTTGGTTCCACAATCTAGCTATTGTGAATTGTGCTGCTATAAACATTGAAGTGGCTGTGTCACTGTAATATGCTGTTTTGAAGTCCTTTGGGAATAGACCCAGGAGTGGGATGGCTGGGTCATAGTGGGATGGCTGGTTCCATACCCAGTTTTCCAAGAAATCTCCATACTGCTTTCCATAACGGTTGCACCATTTTGCAGTCCCACCAGCAATGTATGAGTGTGCCTTTTTCCCCACATCCTCTCCAACATTTATTGTTGTTTGTGTTCTTAATGGCTGCCATTCTGACTGGAGTAAAATGAAATCTTAGAGTAGTTTTGATTTGCATTTCTCTAATTGCCAGCGATGTTGAGCATTTTTTCATGTATTTGTTGATTAATTGTGTTTCTTCTTCTGAGAAGTGTCTTTTCAATTCCTTAGCCCATTTGTTGATTGGGTTATTTGTTTTTTTTGAATTAAGTTTTTTGAGTTCTTTATATATTCTAGAAATTAGTGCTCTATCTGATGTGCATGTATTAAATATTTGTTCCCAAATAGTTGGCTCTCTGTTCAACTCACTGATGTTTCTTTTGCTGAGAAGAAGCTTTTTAGTTTGAATCTATCCCATTCATTGATTCTTTTTTTTTTTTTTTTTTTTTGGTACCAGGGATTGAACTCAGGGGCACTCAACCACTGGGCCTCACCCCCAGCCCCTTTTTGTATTTTTATTTAGAGACAGGGTCTCACTGAGTTGCTAAGTGCTTCGCCATTGCTGAGGCTGGTTTTGAACTCTCGATCCTCCTGCCTCAGCCTCCCAAGTGCTGGGATTACAGGCGTGTGCCACCGCACCTGGCTTATCCCATTCATTGATTCTTGAGCTACAGGATTCTTATTAAGGAACTTGGGGCCAAATCCAACATGTTGGAAATTGGAGCTTACTTTTTCTTCTATTAGGTGTATTGTCTCTGGTCTAATTCCTAGGTCCTTGATCCACTTTGAATTGAATTTTGTGCATGGTGAGAGATAAAGGTTTAATTTCATTTTGTTGCATATGGATTTCCAGTTTTCCCAGCACCACTTGTTGAAGAGGCTATCCTTTCTCCACTGTACATTTTTGGCGCCTTTGTCTAATATAAGATAGCTGAAATTATATGTATTAGTCTCTGTGTCCTCAATTCTGTACCATTGGTCTACCAGTCTGTTTTGGTGCCAGTACCATGCTGTTTTTGTTACTATTGCTCTATAGTATAATTTAAAGTCTGGTATGGTGATGCCACCTGCTTCACTTTTTCTTGCTAAGGATTGCTTTGGCTATTCTGGGTCTCTTATTTTTCCAGATGAATTTCATGACTGCTTTTTTAAATTTCTTTGAGGAATGTCATTGGGATTTTGATTGGAATTGCATTGAATCTGTATAATGCTTTTGGTAGTATGGACATTTTGACAATATTAGTTCTACCTATCCAAGAACAAGGTAGGTCTTTCCATCTTGTGAGGTCTTCTATAATTTCTTTTTTTAGTGTTCTATAGTTTTCATTATAGAGGTCCTTCACCTCTTTCGTTAAGTTGATTCCCAGATATATATATATATATATTTTTTATGTTATTGTAAATGGGGTAGTTTTCATCATTTCCCTTTCAGAGGATTTGTCACTGATGTACAAAAATGCCTTTGACTTATGGGTATTGATTTTGTATCTTGCTACTTTGCCGAATTCATTTACTAGTTGTAAAAGTTTTCTGGTAGAGTTTTTTGGGTCTTCTAGGTATATTATCATGTCATCAGCAATAGTGCTAATTTGAGCTCTTCTTTTCCTATCTGGATCCCTTTAATTTCTTTCGTCTGTCTAATTGCTCTAGCCAGAGTTTCCAGTACTATGTTAAATAGCAGTGGTGAAAGGGGCCATCCCTGTCTTGTTCCAGTTTTTAGAGGAAATGCTTTCAATTTTTCTCCATTTAAGATAATGTTAGCTTGGGGCTTTGCATAGATAGCTTTTATGATGTTGAGATATGTTCCTGTTATTCTTAGTTTTTCCAGTGTTTTGAACATAAAGGGGTGCTGTATTTTGTTGAATGCTTTTTCTGCATCTATTGAGATAATCATATGATTTTTATTTTTAAGTCTATTGATGTGATGTATTATGTTTATTGATTTCTGAATGTTGAACCAGCCTTGCATCCCTGGAATAAACCCCACTTGATCGTGGTGCACTATCTTTTTGATATGTTTTTGTATACGATTTGCCAGGATTTTGTTGAGGATTTTTTCATCTATGTTCATTAAAGATATTGGCCTGAAGTTTTCTTTTTTGGTTGTGTTTTTGCCTGGCTTTGGAATTAATGTAATATTGGCCTCATAGAAAGAGTCTGGGAGAGCTCCTTCTTTTTCTATTTCTTTAAATAAGTTGAAGAGCATTGGTATTAGTTCTTCTTTGAAGGTCTTGTAGAACTCGGCTGTGAACCCATCGGGACCTGGACTTTTTCTTGATGGTAGCTTTTTGATGGTGTCTTCTATTTCCTTGATTGAAATTGATCTGTTTAATTGTGTATAGCCTCCTGTTCTAGTTTGGGCAATTCGTACGACTCTAGAAATCTGTCGATGCATTCAGTATTTTCGATTTCATTAGAGTACAAGTTTTCAAAGTAACTTCTAATTATCTTCTGTATATCTGAGGTGTTTGTTGTGATATTTCCTTTTTCATCACGGATGTTAGTAATTTGAGTTTTTTCTCTTCTTTTGTTAGCATTGCTAAGGGTATGTCGATTTTATTTATTTTTTCAAAGAACCAACTTTTGGTTTTGTCAATTCTTTGAATTGTTTCTTTAGTCTCAATTTCATTAATTTCAGCTGTGATTTTAATTATTTCCTGTCTTCTACTACTCTTAGTGTTGATTTGTTCCTCTTTTTCTAGTGCTTTGAGGTGTGATGTTAAGTCATTCATTTGTTGGTTTTTTTTTTCTTTTAAGGAATGAACTCAGTGCAATGAATTTTCCTCTTACTACTGCCTTCATAGTGTCCCAGAGATTTCTATACGACGTATCTGCATTTTTTATTTACCTCTAGGAATTTTTTAATCTCCTCCTTGATGTTTTCTTCAACCCCTTGTTCATTCAGTAGCATGTTGTTTAGCTTCCAGTTGTTAGAATAGTTTTTTTTGTTTTTTGTTTTGTCATGGATTTCCAATTTCATCCCATTATGGTCTGATAGAATGCAGGGTAGTATCTCTACTTTTTTATATCTGCTGAGATTTGCCTTGTGGCATAATATATGGTCTATTTTGGAGAAGGAGCCATGTGCTGCTGAGAAGAAAGTGTAATCACTCACTGAGGGATGAAATATTCTGTATATGTCCGTTAGGTCTAAGTTATTAATTGTTTTAATGAGACTTACAGTTTCTTTATTTAGCTTTTGTTTAGATGATCTATCCATTGGTGAGAGAGGTGTGTTGAAGTCCCCTAGAATAACTGTGTTGTGGTCTGTTTTACTCTTGAACTTGAGAAGAGTTTGTTTGATGAATGTAGGTGCCCCATTACTTGGGGCATATAGATTTATAATTGTTATATCTTGTTGATGAATGGTTCCCTTAAGTAGTAAGAAATATCCATCTTTGTTCCTTTTCATTAGCTTTGGCTTGAAGTCTACCTTATTTGATATGAGAATGGAAACCCCTGCTTGCTTCTGCAGCCCATGTGAGTGATAAGACTTTCCCCATCCTTTCACCTTCAGTCTATTGATGTCTTTTTCTATGAGGTGGGTTTCTTGGAGACAGTAAATTGTTGGGTCATTTTTTTAAAATCCAGTTCGAAAATCTGTGTCTTTTGAATGGCGATAGGCCATTAACATTCAGAGTTATTACTGAGATGTGATTCTTATTCCCATCCATTTTTATTTGTTTATGGTATTTAACTCGATTTGTTTTCTCTTCTGGTTGGTATTTCCTTTAGTTTAATATCTCCCTTTGTTGATTTTCATTGTTATTATTCTTTTCTTCTTCATGGAATATTTTACCCAGGATGTTCAGAAGTGCTGGCTTTCAAGTTGTGAACTCTTTTAACTTTTGTTTGTTGTGGAAGGTTTTTATTTCATCTTCAAATCTAAAGCTCAATTTTGCTGGGTATTAGATTCTTGGCTGACATCCCTTTTCTTAGAGAGCTTGAAATATGCTATTCCAGGATCTTTTAGCTTTTAAGGTCTGGGTTGAAAAATCTGAACATAGTCTGATTGGTTTCCCCCTATATGTAATCTGATTCCTTTCTATTGTGGCTTTTAATATTCTCTCCTTGGTCAGTATATTAGGCATTTTCATTATAATGTGTCTTGGTGTGGATCTGTTGTGATTTTGTATGTTTGGTGTTTGGTAAGCCTCTTGCACTTGGTTTTCCCATTCATTCCTCAAGTTTGGAAAATTTTCTGCTATTATTTCATTGAATACATTACTCATTCCTTTGGCTTAGAGCTCTGCACCTTCCTCCACCCCAATCACTCTTAAATTTGGTCTTTTTATGTTGTCCCATATTTCTTGCATGTTCTGTTCTTCTTACAATTTTTGCTGTGTAATCTACATTTTTCTCCAGGGTATATATTTTGTCTTCATTATTGAGGTCCTTTCTTCCAAGTGGTCTAATCTCTTGGTGATGCTTTCAATTGAACATTTAGTTTGGTTTATTGCTTCTTTCATTTCCAGAATTTCTGTTTGGTTTCTCTTTAGAACCTCTATCTCCCTATTGAAGTAATCTTTTGCTTCCTGTATTTGTTTTTGGAGTTCTTTGTCAAAATGATTTTTTACCACTTGTATTTGCTCCCTTATATCATTTTTTAGTTCATTCTTAAGTTCCATAAACATTTGGAATATGTAATTTCTGAATTCCATCTCTGGCATTTGACCTACTGTGCTTGCTATGGAATCTTCTGAGGAGATATGTTGATTTGTTTGAGTCACTTTCTTCCCTTGTTTCTTCATATTGCTTGTGTGATTTTTCTTCTAGCACTGTGGAGCCTCGACTATTTCGTTTTTACCTTAAATCCTTACGCTGCTCCTGTAGTACAATGCTATCAGATCCCCTTATAAATACTTTACACTTTAATATTCAGATAATCCAAGTTTGATCACAATGTACAGATTTAGTTAACTCAGATATTGTCTCCAATTTACTCTGTATGTTTGTGATGGGTTTTATAGTTTTAAGTGTTGGACACAGAGGTGATAAGTTTAGGAAGAAGGCAGTGAGGGTATTGGGTTGATCTTTCTTAGGAAGTGTGAAAAGAGAATTCTATGGAAGTGGTTTAATATCATCAGACAAGAGAGGAAAGAGAGTGAACAATTTAGTGGAAAGACGGATTTATATATACGCCAAACATGCAACTGTTGAGAGACGAAAAAAAAGAAAGATGGAAAAGCAAAAAAGAAAAGAAGAAGAAAGAGGAGAAAAAAGAGAGAGATGACAAAGAAGTAGGGATTAGTGTAAAAGAGAGGAAAGAGAAAGTGAGAAAAAAAAAAGAATAAATTATATATAACACCGCTTTCCTGTATAATTTAGGTGTCCCAGTTCTTGACATCCCAATTTCTGCCTATAACTTCTGTTGAGAATCCCTTCTGTTATTCAACAGAATAACTTCTGTTGACATCCCAATTTCTGCCTTTTCACTTCTGTTGAGAATGCAATGGCAGGGTGTAAATAGGAAAGATGAGGGAAGAACAAAGGAGACAAAAGTGAGAAGGAAGAAAAGAAAGAAAAGAGGAATAAAAGCGAACAAACAAACAAACCCACAATCAAACAACAACAACAGCAACAAAAAAGGAAAACCAAAGTTGAACCCAGGAACAAATCTCAGGAATAGATCTCAGTCAAAAGCGCCCTGTGAAGTCCTTCTTTTTTTTCCCTTCCAGTTTGAGCCAGTTGTCCCGGATCACGTCCAGGCAGTTACCGAGAACCTGGGAAGCTTGCAGACCCGGGCATGTTCTCCTGCTGCCCTGTTGTGGGATAGCCTTTCTGCAGTTGGCGGGCTGGGAAAGTCTGCCGGTGGGGGCCTACCTGGGAAGCTTCCACGCCGGGGCTTTTTCCGCTGGGGTCCCGCGCTGAGATCATGTCCCCGCGTTGGGCAGACTGGGAAAGTCCTCTGTAGGGCCTAGCTGGAAAGCTTGCACGCCGGGATTTTTTCCGCTGGGGTCCCGCGCTGGGATCGGGTCCCGCGGTGGGCAGTCTGGGAAAGAAAAGTCGAGAATTCTGTATATATATTCTGAGTACAAATTTCTTGTTGGATATTTGGTTGCATATATTTTCTCCCATTTTATTCCTTGAACACAATGTCTTTTCCTGAACAAAATGTTACATTTTGGAAAAATTCAATTTCTTGATTTTATTTTCTTTTATGGGTTGTGTTTATTTGTGTATATGTAATATCTAAGAACCCCAGGCCATGGAGATTTTCTCCTTCGTTTTCTTCTAGAAGTCTTAACTTCTATGTTTTGCATAGATCCACTTTGAATTAATTGCAATTGAAAGTATGAGGTTTGGGTAGAAGTTCACAATTTTGCAACACTATTTGTTGTAAAAAGAGTGTTCTTTTTCCATCCAACTGATTTTGTATTTTTGTCAAAAATAATTTAGCCATATTTGTGGTCTATTTCTGTACTCTTTTCTGTTTTGTTGATTTATGTGTGTGTCTCTTTACCAATACTACACTATCTTCATTTTTGTAGCTTTTATAGGAAATTTTAAAATCAGGTAGTTTGATTCTTCCAACTCTGTTTTTTTCTTTTTCAAAATTATTTTGGCCATTGTAGTTTGTTGGTCTTTCTATACAAATTTTAGGAGCCACTTATCTTCAAAAATTCTTTGGGGTTTGATTGGAATTATATTTATAGATCAAATTAAGGTTCAGTAAACATTGTGGCTGTGTTGAGTCAGTGGTTCATGAATATGGTATGTCTCTTCATTTGAACTCTTTTGATTTCTTTCATTAGGATTTTGGTAATTTTCAGCATATAGATCCTGTATATGTGTTTTAGCTTTATAGCTTAGTATTTCATTTGGGGGATACTAGTATAAAGAAAAATAATTGATATTTGTGTGTTAACCTTGTATCCTGCAACTTTGCCAAACTTCCTTATTAGTAGTTTTCTGTAGATCAGTTGAGATATTCTACATAGGCAATTGTGTCATTTGCGAATAAGAATTTTATTTCTTCCTTTACAGCTTCTATGTCTTTTATTTCTTAACGCATTTTTTTAGACTGGCTAGGACTTCTGGTACACTGTAAAATATGAGTGGTGAGAATGGTCATCCTTGCCTTGTTTTCACTTTTAGTGAGAAAGTATTCTAAACACGACTAAATATTATGTTAGCTGTAGGTTTTATGAAGAAATACTTTATCACATTGAGCAAATTCCCTTCTACTCCTAGTTTGCTGAGAGTTTTTATCATGAGTGGATTTGGAATTTATTAAATGCTTTTCTTTTATCAATTTATGTGATCATGCAGTTTTTCTTCTTTAGATGGCTAATATGGTAGATTGCATTGATTATTGAGTATTGAATTAACTTTATTTTTTTAAATAATTTTTTAAATATATATTTATTTAGTTGTACACAATGCAATGCATTTATGTTTTTACGTGGTGCTGAGGATCGAACCCGGGCCGCGCACGTGTGAGGCGAGCGCTCTGCCGCTGAGCCACAACCCCAGCCCTTGAATCAACTTTATATTCCTGCAGTAAACCTAACTTGGTCATGGTGTATTTTGTTAGGTTCGATCTGTTAATGTTGTTTTAAGGATATTTGTCTTTTTGTGAGGAGTATTAGTATATAGTTTTTCTTTTTTCTTTTTTTAGTTGTGTGTTTAGGTAATGCTGGTCTCACAAAATAAACTTGAGAAAGTGTCTCCCTTGTCTGTTTTCTGAAAGAAATGACAGACCATATGGGCTAGTCAAATTGGTTTTTTGTTGTTGTTGTTGTTGTTGTAATTTGTTATATGTGACAGCAGAATGCATTACAATTCATATTACACATATAGAGCACAGTTTTTCATATCTCTGCTTGTGTACAAAGTATATTCGCACCATTAGTGTTTTCATACATGTACTCAGGGTTGTACTTAGGGGTTTTTTGTTTTTTTTTTTGTTTTGTTTTTTAGAAGTTTTTAGACTCTTAAAATCAGTTTATAGAAATGAACTTTTTGGATTGTCTATTTCATCTTGAATGTGTGTTGGTAGTTGATAATTTTCAAGGAATTGATCCATTTTACCTAAAGCTGTCAAATTTTGTAAAATTGTTCTTCAGTATTGCCTTGGTGTCTGTAGCACTATCTTTTATTCCTGACATTAGTAATTTATGTATTTTTTTATGAGTTTTGTTAGAAATTAATTTTATATGTTGTGCTGACCTTTTCAAGAGTCACTTTTGATTTTATTTTTTTCTTTTTCTGTTTTCCATATAATTGATTTCATTGATTTGTGTTCTTGCTTTTAATTCTTTGTGTTCTTTGGTATTTTATCAATCTAGGCTTTACATCTAAAAACTTTAAGTTTACGAATTTATTCACTGGCTCAGAAAACATGCTTAAAATCCTTGATTTTTCTAAATTTGTGTTTTTCAGCCAAGTTTATAACATAAACTTTATTTGGGGGGTATCCGGGATTGAACTCGGGGGGTACTCAACCACTAAGCCACATCCCCTGCCCTATTTTGTATTTTATTAAGAGACAGAGTCTCGCTGAGCTGCTTTGCACCTCGCTTTTGCTGAGGTTTGAACTCGCAATCTTCCTGCCTCAAACTCCCCAGCAGCTGGGATCATAGGCGAGTGGCCTTGTACCCAGCTGAAATGTACTCTTTTTAGTGTATAGTCTTTGAATTTTGATAAACACAGTTATGTAGTCACCACCACAATCACGATATAAAATAGTTCTGTTACCTATCGAAATAAATCTTTGGGGCTGAGGATGTAACTAAGTTGGTAGAGTACTTGCCTCGCATGCATATGTTCAACCCCTAGCACCATACATACATACATACAGACATAAATAGACAAACCTTTGATTTTGATTTATTTCTTTTGGTATCTTACCACTTGTAGGAAAGGATATTTTAAATCTCTATTTTAAGAAAGTCACAGAAGTTTTTAGAGCAGAAACCTCATAGTTCTTTGCTTTTTATCTTATTTGTCTAACATTTCACTGTGCTCAATAGTCTGTACTAAGCATCAGAGAATTAACTAATCCGTAGTACATACATGTAATGCATTATTATGCAGCCATTAAAAATCATGTTGTAGGGGCTATATAGCTCAGTTGGTAGAGTGCCTGCCTCGCATGCACAAGGCCCTGGGTTCAATCTCCAGCACCACACAAACACACACACACACACACACACACACACACACACACACACACACACAAAATCATGTTGTGGAAGAATATTTAATGACAACTATTTTTAAAATATCATGTGTATAAAACATTATGTTAAGATTCATTCCTTTTTTAAAAAATTACTTTATGTACAGAAAAATCACTGAAAGATAAATTACAAAATTCTATTAGTATTTTCTTATCCCTGGTTAGTGCTAGTTTAGGTAATTTTCTTTTCATATTTCTCTGATTTACTACATTGAACATATATTATTTTAATATTCAGGATGCCATACTTTTTCAGAAAAAATAAGCTCTCATCTTCTTTTAGATGTATTTTAAAAGTAATTTGGGTTATATAAGTAGATGGAATTTTTCTTTATTATAAATATGTAAACCTATTTGTAACTGATCCATTTATAAAATGGTGTTTATTTTGACTTTCCTGCACAGAGTTTTGCCTGGATTTAATAACTTTGGTTTTAACTTTGCTTACTTTTCTATGAAATGTTCACTAATTAATTCACTCCTAAGCTCTTACCAGTTTTAGATCTCCCTGCCAAGGCAATTCAAGTGCTACTCTGTTAATTTCATCTTTTTTGGAAACTCTTTCTGGGAAACTTCTAACTTCCTCCAACTTGACTAATCTTCCTTTAAGCCTGATTTAGGATAACATCCTGATCATCTTCCTTCCCTATCATCTTGGAAATTTTTTTTCTGGATTACATTACCAAATTCTTGTTTCTTATATCTTTCTTGGTTTATGCTCTCATTTTAGAGAAAAACATCCAATATTTTCTTAGAACAAAACGTTTCTGAAAATATTGCACAGTTGAAAATATTTTACTATTCTCATGCCTGTTGATAGTTTGGCTAGAGAATTCTAGGTTGGAAATAGTTTTTCTTCCAGATTTTGAAGATAAAACTCCATAGTCTTTAGGTTTTCTAAAATTACTAAGAAATTGAAAAGTCAGTCTGATTCCTTAGCGTTTGTAAATGGCCACTTTTTCTTTCCTGAGAGTTTATAGAATCCTTTTTTATTTTGAAATTTCATGAGGATGCTGTGATGATTACTGGATGTCCAATGTCAATCTGGAAATCTGTGTTCTCAGATGTTTTCTTAGTCCATTTTCTGCTGCTATAACAGAATGCCACAGAGTAGGTAGTTTAAAAACACTGGAAGTTATTTGGCTTATGATTGTGGAGACTGGGAAGTCCAAGAGCATGACACTGGCATTTGGTGAAGGCTTTCATGCTGCAACATTCCATGGCAGAAGGTAAGAGGGTAAGAACAAGGCAGCAAGAAGTGGCTAAACTCACTTTTTAAAAAAAGAAAAATTTTTATTCTAATTTGTTATATACGTTTGTAGAGTGCAGTTCATTTCATATTACATATAAAAGCACAATTTTTCAAGTCACTGGTTTTACATAAAGTATTTTCACAACAATTGTGTCTTCATACATGTACTTAGGGTAATGATGTCTAATTCATTCTACCATTATTCCTATCCCCTTACCCCCTCCCCTCCCCTTCTTTGTTCTATTTAAAGTTCCTTCATTCCTCTCATCCCCCTCTCCCTTGCCATTATAAGTCAGTATCTTCATAACAAAGAAATCATTGGACCTTTGGTTTTTGGGGATTGGCTTACTTAGCATTATTTTCTACAGCTCCATCCATTTACCTGCAAATGCCATGATTTTATTCTTTTTTAGTGCTGAGTAGTGTCCCATTATGTATATATACCCTATCCATTCATCCTACTGATGGGCATAGGGTTGGTTCCACAATCAAGCTATTGTGAATTGTGCTGCTATAGACATTGATGTGGCTGTGTCCCTGTAGTAAGCTGTTTTTAAGTCTTTGGGGTATAGACCAGGGAGTGGGATAGCTAGATCAAATGGCGCTTCCATTCCAAGTTTTCCTAGGAATCTCCATACCATTTTCCAGATTGGCTTCACCAATTTGCAGTCCCATCAGCAGTGTATGAGTGTGCCTTTTCCCCCACATCCTCATCAGCATTTATTGTTGTTTGTATTTTTGATAGCTGCCATTCTGACTGGAGTAAGATGAAATCTGTTCAGTTCTTTGGCCCCTTTATTGATTGGGTTATTTATTTATTTTGGTGTTAAGGTTTTTGAAAGCTTTATATATCTTTGAGGTTAGTGTTCTATCTGATGTGCTTGACATAAAGATTTGCTCCCATTCTGTAGGTTCTCTATTCATCTCACTAATTGTTTCTTTTGCCGAGGAGAAACTTTTTAGTTTGAATCCATCCAATTTATTAATTCTTGTTTTTTTTTTAAATATTTATTTGTTTGCTTTAGTTGTACACAATGTGTTTATTTTTACGTGGTGCTGAGAATCGAACGGAACCCAGGCCGTGCACGTGCTAGGCGAGTGCTCTACCGCTGAACCACAATCCCAGCCCTAATTCTTGGTTTTAATTTTTGCGCTATAGGGGTTTTATTGAGGAAGTTGGGGCCTAATCCAACATGATGCACTAAACTCAAAGTGGATCAAGGACCTAGGAATTCAACTCACTTTTGTAACAACTCATTCTCAGGATAATTAACCAAATCCCAAGATAATAATATTAATCCAGTCATTTCTTTTAGGCTCAAACCCCTAACACCATTGCATTGGGGATGAAGTTTTCAACACTTGAACCTTGGGGTACATGTTCAAATCATAGCAGATGTTCTTATGTTCTTCCCTGGCCCCTTTTATTTTTTTTCTCCAAGAGGCAGGGTCTCACTATGCTGTCCTCAAAGTCCTGGGCCCTAGTGTCTCGCCTCATCATCCCAAGTAGCTGGGACTATAGTTGTGTGCTACCATGATTGCTGGAGCAAATGCTCTTTAATTTTTTTTTTTTTTTTTTTTTTCTGAAACTCCTGTTATTTGAATGTTTGAATGCTGTTTTTCATTGTTTTTTTCTTTTTTTACATACTATTTGGAAGATTTTTCAAAATTTATTTCTCCATCCTTCTATGCAGACTTATTTTTGCTATGAAGTTAATTTCCAATAGGCTATTTTTAACATTTATTTTTTAGTTGTAGTTGGACACAGTAACTTTACTTATTTATTTTTATGTGGAGCTGAGGATCGAATCCAGGGCCTTGCATGTGCTAGGCGAGTGCTCTACTGCTGAGCCACAATCCCAGCCCCTCCAATAGGTTTTTGTTTTTTTTAAAGCACATTGTTCATGTTTCATGGTTGTCACATCATCATCTCATCTCTTGCTTTGAGGTGGTTTTTTGTTTTGTTTCGTTGAGGGGTCAGTAGTACTAGGGATTAAGTGCCTAGGGCCTCATGCATGCTAGGCAATTACTCTTACCACTGAGCCACAACCCTAGCCCCCATAATGTACATATCAATACTGGTCTCTTCCAGGTTTTCTTTTTCTTGGGTCATTTCTGCTTCCCCCAGCTTCTTTCTTTGTTCTCTTTTAAGTTAAAGTTTGTTGTTGTTGTTTTTGTAGGTATCTGATAATGTATGACTCTATAAAGGAGGAAAACCTTTTTCTCTGCCCTCTTGGGTTTTATGAGTGACAAACAAAAAGCAGAGTGACATAAAAAAAGGCATACAAACTTTATGTGATATTAATATTTTTATGTGGGATAGAGCTTCATAGAAAAAAAGTGAAAAATCCAAAGAAGTAGTTAGACTCAGGGTCTCATATACTGTTTTTTTTTTTTAATATTTATTTATTTACTTTAGTTGTACACAATGGAATGCATTTATGTTTATGTGGTGCTGAGGATCGAACCCGGGCCGTGCACGTGCGAGGCGAGCGCTCTGCCGCTGAGCCACAACCCCCCGCCCCTCATATACTGTTTTAACAGAGGGTAATAAATTGTGGAGAAGTGACTACACAAGAAAAGGGCCTTGGGCTTCAAAGAGCAGCAACTTGTAGGAGAGTGACTGGGAAATACATGGAGGAAACAAATGGAAGGTAAGCGTTATTGTTGGTGCAGTCTCATCTCCATGTCAACTTCCTGTTTCTAGTGATAAGAATGATCTCTTTTTCCTGATACTGGTAACTTTCTTTTCGGGAATTTAAGCCTTGCTTCTAGGCAAAAGGAGAAAAAAAAGAGAGCCCTTCCTACATCTCCTGTTTCTCGGTCACCTTCAGTTCCAAATAATCAATATGCCAAAGTGACATTTTGGAGTAGCATGTTATGATTCCCCTCGACTATCCATTCTTGTTTTAAGAGTAAGGGACTAAAAAACAAATTGGTAGCCATGCCAGAGCTCAGGCTGGTTGACATTGAGCCTCATTGTAGCATCACTTGGTTGGAACATTTTATTGGCGAACCCCAGATGTTAATATTTGTAGGTCTTTCTGCTTGAACTAGTCATATTTGCAAGAGAAGACTTCCAGACTCCTGGCTTGTCATATCCTAGGAGCTGAGTAGGTGAGAGGTGGGGATAAGAGAGAGAGATCTTTGTTTGTAATAAGCACATGTTTACTTAAGCCTCCTGTCGTTAGAATGATTTTCATTTGCTATTTAGCTTCACTCTAATTTTAACTCTAGCTTATATTGACTCAATTAATTTTGATCGCTTTAACTTAGTGGTTCTCAAATGGGATGGGAATGGAGGCAGGATTTTTGAAATTGTCTTTTGGGTTGAAATAGACACTGCTGGTCAGGGATGCTAAAAGTTTGACGATGCTAAAAGTTTGGCAATGCTAATGACTGTAGGAGGAAGAACTGCTTCACTCAAAGTGTTAATAATTCCCCTTTTGAAAACAGTATAAATCTAATATAAAGCAAATCTTGGTACTACATCTAATTATCCAGTGTATTTTTTAAAATACTTTTTAGTTGTTGATGGATCTTTATTTTATTCATTTATTCATATGTGGTGCTGAGAATCAAACCCAGTGCCTCACACATGCTAGTCAAGTGTGCTACCACTGAGCTACAACCCCAGCCCCCAATATATTTTTTAAATTTTCCTCTTTAATTCATGCTTGCCAGAGATGGTTCTGATTTTAATGGTATTTGAAGTTAGAATTATGAATATTTCTTTTAAATGGTGACCAGAATGGAGCAAGAAGACTAGTTAGAAGGTCATTACAGAGGTCCAGGCAAGAATTATTGGTGGCTTAGACTAGCATGGTAATAGTAAAGAAGGAGAGATACGGATTATGCAGAATGTGGGGGTAGATTTAGAGATGTTTTGAATGTGGAAGATTAAGGAAAAAGAATAATCAAAGCTGGTCTTAAGTCATGTTTTGAGATGAATGAGTGAACATAATTTGCTGAGATGGAGAAGACTAAGGAAAAGAGCCAGTTCTACATTAAGCATGTTAAATTTAAGATGCCTACAACTGGGCCCAATGACATGTTGATTTTTCTAAGGTACCCATTGCCTCTTTCGACTTGGTTATTATTTAACTGTCATTCAAAAAACACTTCCTTGGCAGTATCCCTCTCTCCCCTTCCTATTACTGCCACCTGCCAACATTATTTGTTGAGTACTTTGGGAGTTGGCCTGCCACCCCACTCCCTGGCATACTTGTGTACAACTTTAGATGCTACCTTGGGAGTTTATCCAAGTTGTGCCTATCCTTATGGTCCTTTGACCCACTGCGTGTCAACAGTGACAGTGTGATATAGTGGTTTGAATCCTAGTTCCCCTACTTGCTGAGAATAACTTTAAAAACAGTGCTTAATCTTTTGTGTCTCATTTTCCTCATTTATAAATTGGGGATAATGCTATCTGTACATTTGGGATTTCATAAAGATTAAGAAAACAACGATTACAAGTTACAAACGCTTGGCATATAGTAAGCATTCCAGAAATGTCCACTTAAAATTAGAATTATTTATTTAGGTATCTATTTAATAATATATGCAGCTAATAGAGTTAAGCAACTCCTCCAAAAGCTGTACATTAAGACTTGACCCCAAAATTTTATCCTCATAAATTTTAGGTACTAAAAAAAAGAAACAAATTATTTTAGGTACTAAAAAAAAGGAACACTTACCATGATTTCCTAGTGTATTCAGTATACTTGTTTTTAAAGGAAAAAACTTACCAATGCTTTAATCACAGTGGTTCTTAGTTAGAGGTATACATCATATTCCCCAGCAGGGCTTTTTAAGATGTCTGAGCTTTCCTTCTAAATGTTTGAATAGAATGTTGTGGAAATCAGGGTGGCATCAAGCATCTCTATCATAATTGCCCTCACTTCCTCCCCTTTCTTCTTAATCACATTCTTGCTTGATTTTGTTTCCTTACTATTCTGCCCTCTATTAATCAGTATCCTGTGCTGTTTTCTCACAGCCACCCTTAGTTAACTTACTTTCTCAGTGTCTGCCTGCCTGCTTGCCTGCCTGTCTCTCTCTCTCTCTCTCCCCCCCACTCTCCCCCTCTCCTTCTCCCCTCCTTTCCTATTTGTTCTCATAACCTCTGACCTTGGGTAAATACAGTCCAGGCTACCTCTGATCTGGGCTGCTGAAAACTATGGTACTTGAGCTGTGTGAAATTCATTCTTGGGATATTTTGTTTCTTAACATCTTTACTATTCATATTAGAATGTCTGACCTTACATGTAAGGTCAGAAGGCATATGGCTCATTTTGTTAATAGTGATTCCAAAAGGGACTTCACTGTCATGTAATCCAATTATCCCTGATTTCTATGATACTGTCAATTATATCTCATTTTCATAGCATGTTTGAATGGCACTAATATTATTAATAATGTTTCATAAATGAGAAAACTAAGGCACAGAATATCAGAATAGTTTTGTAATCAATTGGTGGGCAATTCTTTTGAGCTTTTGGAAAGGAAAGTTGTTATGGTTATATATTAAGCAGCCTTTCTTTTCCATATTAATTCTGTTTTGTGGGTCAATATAACGATGTTTTTAAGGAATTTTTGATGGGTTTTTGTGTTTGTCTTCTCTCTGAGATGTGAATTGTCTCAATCAATTGTAATCTATAATTTGGGGGAGAAATGTATGTTAGAGTGTCTTGAGTATGAGTATGTGTGCATGTATGTAGTAGTACTAGTAGTAGGTGATAATCTTTAGCTTTGTTCTTCACTAAGAATTTTAAAAATTCATTATAACTGTAAGACTTTTCTTTTAGTTTTTATTTAGTTGCCCTTCATTCCCTTTGAAAATAGTCAACCTGACCCAATATATTTTTTTGAGAATATATTTCATAGAACAGTGTGGTAGAATATTTTTGTTCTTCTAAGCAAGTGCAGTTTAAGAGCTGGCAGATGTTCATAGCATCTGTTCTTTAATATGTGAATAATCCTGTTCCTTGGTTAAGATATTAGCTTTATATTATGTTTACTGGTCCTAAGATACCAGAATATAATCTGAGAATCAGAACTACTTCATATATATAATAGTTTTTTTTTTCTCTTTGAACATTTTTAGTCTTGATTTTGTTAGTTATTTAACTTTCCAGTAGTGAACCTTGAAGAATGTTATGCTTTAAAAGAAGAATACCATATATGTGTCAAATAAAATTTTATAAAATTCAATCACATGGCTTTATTGCTGTTTTAGGATAATTTCTGCATGTTGATGCAGCCACCTTCACTTCTTTGATTTTGTATGGTGTGTGAGTCTTGGTAAATTGACATTTAGTCTGAAAGTAAGGCTTGGCTAAGTTCTGGTTGAAAGATAAAATGTGTTGGATCAACTCTTACTGATTATGCTTTGAAAGTATTTAAAAATGAACACCGAGGACCATTTTACATACATAATGTAAGAAATCTATTAAAGTATCCTAAATGTTCAAAGTAGCTGGGTGTGGTGGCACATACCTGTAATCCCAGCAGCTCTAAAGGCTGAGGCAGGAGAATTGCAAGTTCAAAGCCAGACTCAGCAACTTAGTGAGGCCCTAAGCAACATGGTTAAGACCCTTTCTCAAAATAAAAAAATAAAAAGGGATGGGGATGTGGCTCAGTGGTTAAGTGCTCTTGGGTCCAATTCCTGATACAAAAAAAAAAAAAAATAAAAAGTATAAGTTCTTTTCTTATACTTGATAAGGAAAAAATTCTATAATTTGGGGGGAGATAGAATGGAAAGGGATGATAGAGAGGAGGGAAGGTTGGGGGTATTAACTTCTTAAGACTGCCATTATAAAGGACCAAAAACTTGGCAGTATACAAGAAGAGAAAATTTATTCTTCACAGTTCTGTAGGCTGGAAGTCTGAAATCAAGGTGTCAGCAGGGTATATTCTCTCTGAAGGATCCAGGGAAGGATCTTTCCTTGCCTCTTCCTAGTTTTCTGTGATTGTCCACTGTCCTTGGAGTCACTTGACTTATAGTTGTACAACTCCAATCTCTGCCTGTCTTCACACTGTTTTCTCCTCCGTGTGTGCCTCTGTCCAAATTTCTTCTTTGTCTTTTTTCTTTTTTTGCAGTTATATCACCTGCATGCTTTTCCACTCATGGGTCTAGGTGTGTTCTCTTTTCCATTCACATAGCAGAGATTGCATTAAAGGAATGTTTGATTATGAAATGTCTATTTAAATATGATATATGTTTATTTATATAGATGTGGAACCAGAATACTTTCCATGTTTCCTCCTAGCCTATTATTTATAGAATCAAGCTAGCCTTTTCTTTTTAAAAAATTGCTATTCACTTTAGAAAATACTTGTAATGTTCTTATTTTATAGCCACAACACCTGATGATGAATAATTAGTGAAATACAGGGTGTGTGTGTGTGTCTGTTTGTCTGTCTGTCTGTCTCTGTTGAAGGGTTGTCAACAGGACCATGATATGGCAAGTTTTCATTTAGTAATTATGTTCTTCCTCCTTTTTAAAACACAGCTGGTGGTGTCCTTCACACTATTCTATATTTTACTCTTATCACTTACAGTATATTATTCCATATTAGAACATAAATACCATGTTTGCATAGTAGTTCATTGCATAGATATAATTTTGGCTAGTCTGCCTTTAGAAATTTTCTAATTGTGGTAAAATATATATAATGTAAACCTTAACCATTTTTAAGTGTACACTTCCATATTAAGTGTATTCACATTATTGTCTTCAAAACTGAAACTGTGTACAATTGGCCCTTTGTATCTGTGGTTCCCACATCTGTGGATTCAACCAAAGGTGGGTCAAAGTGTTTGAAAAACAATTGCATGTGTACTGAACATGTAAACTTTTTTCTTGTCATTATCCCCTTAATAATGCAGCCTAACAACTGTTTACTTAGAATTTACATTGTATCAGGTATTATAAGTAATCTAGAGATAATTTAAAGTGTATAGGAGGATGTGGTTATGTTATAGGCTGATACTGTGTCACTTTTTTTTTGGTGTTGGTGTTGGGGATTGAACCCAGGGACTGTGTATGCTAGGCAAGCACTCTACCAACTGAGCCATATCCCCAGCCCTCTGTGTCACTTTTTATAAGAGATTTGAGCACAGATTTTGGTATCCTTAAGGGTTCTTGGAACCAATCTACTGCAGATAAGGAAGAATGACAACAATTTCCCCTCCCCCAGCCCCTGGCAACCATTGTTCTACTTTCTGTGAATTTAAGTTGATTTCCCTTTTTAGTTATTTTCATCTTTGCTTTTGCAAACAATGCTGCAGTAAATAGCTTTGCATACATGTCATTTTGCATATAAATGAGTATATCTGTAGAATGAATTTCTAGAAGTAGAACTGCTGGGTAAAAAGATTTGTGCATCGTTAATTTTGAAAAAGTACTGTCAAATTTACACTACAAAATGAAAGTGTACCAATTTATACTTCCCACAGCAGTGTATCAGCTGTTTAAATATATTTCAGTGAAGTTAGCTTGCCATCTGAACCAAATTGGGAACTTAGGAAAGGAAGTGCCCTGAAGAATTGGTGCTGTTGCAGTTTGTAAGAAGCTGGGCTCTTTAAAGGTGTTTCTACATTTATTCCAAAGGAGCATTTGGCATCATCCATTAATATCATTTCCAAGCTGTATTCACTTAAAAATCTTAAAATAAAAGAATTTTTCATAGATCCTATAAGGCATTTGGATATGAGTAATAACATCTCATAGAATGATTGCAATGCCTTACTTTGCAGGTAGGCACCACAACTTCATGTATGTTCAGCCATGCTGAAAATTTCCTTAGGACAGAATTGTAAGATCTTTATTATGAATAAAATGAATTTCAGTAGAAAGAAAAAATTTGCAGAACCTTTTCTCAAATGAATTCTTATGAAGAGCTCCACTGTATTATGGGGAGCTGTAGTATATTGGGGTGGCAGGGGTGAGTGGGGAAGGAGGTGGGAATGTGGGGAAGATGCTCCCCACAGGGCTCCCATCCCTAGTTCATCCATAAATATTCCACATAGGAGATTCAACTTCTGTCTTTATAGCAGTGAGAGAGATGAGGATAAGGTGAAAGTGAATGATAATGTATAATCAGCTTCTGGTGATTCATGTCAGGCATTTGAGGAACCCTAGAAGCTTCTTTGTTAAGATGGTTATGTTTGAAAGTTGAAGCTCTATTTCATTTTTCCTACGAAGTAAATTTACTATAAGGCATAACTCCACAGAAAGCACTCTCTTCCTTAGAATACATATATAGGTTTTTGGTGCAGTGACTATTCATCTGGAGATTTTAAGCAAATTTAACTTATTTTTTGGTTTTCTTACTTTAAAGTGAAAAATACATAGTTTACATTGTTCAAAATTTTTTATGCATATAATGGGATTTGCAGGTCTGAGAACCACCTCCTAATGATGATTCATTCCCAGACTTTTTTCAGTGCATTGAATTAACATAAATTTTATTCCTTCTTTAAAAAGACAAAATGTGCAGTATCTACTCTTTTGCAGTTTGCCTTTAGTTGGTCCAAAAATATGAGAAAAACAAAATTCAAGCTCAGGGGCTGAGGGTGTAACTCAGAGGTAGAGAGAGCACTTTGCTACACTGCTTGAAGCTCTGAGTTCAGTCCCCAGCATCGAATAAAAATAAAACAACTCCAGTTCATTTCCTCCTCTGACACTCTCACAACACTGATTGCTTTTGACAGTAGTGTGAAGTCCCCCCCCCCCCCCCCCATTCATCAAGCAAGCAGTTCTGCAACAGAGGTCAGCTGGGCATCCTCTAATCCAAGTCAGTTCTCAAAATACCGTCTACCTGGAGATAGCATCAGATCCCACAGATTGAGGACTCAGTCCCTAAGACTGCCCACCTCCTCCAACTTTAAATGCCAGTTACAAGTCACAGGTTGTTTTACTAATTGACCAGCTGTAAACCAGGATTCCCACAATCCCCTCCCTTGTTTGATTAATTTGCTAAAGTAGTTCACAGAATTCAGAGAAACGTGTACTAGTTTATTATAAAGTTAGTACAAAGGACACAGATGAAGTGCATAGGGCAAGGTATGAGGAAAGAAGCACAGTTTCCATGCTCTTGAGAGTGCTGCCCTCTGAGAACCTCCATGTGTTCAGCTCTCTGAACCCTGTCCTTATGGGTTTTTATGGAGACTTCTTTGCATATCTAATGCTGATAGATAGGTGGGGAAACCAGCAAGGCCTGTCTGTTCAGCATTTTTTCCTCCCTGGTATGGGTAAGGACCCCTTCTGAAATGGGAGTCTTATCTATTGTCAGACAAGGTAATAAGAGAAAGGTGGGGAAGGTTAGATTTTCTGTGACCACTGTAGAAAAGAGAAATTCTGGTTTCTATGGTTTACCCTGGAGAGGAAGTTATGAGCCAGAAACCTTAGACAAAAACTAAAATATATATTTATATTTATACATATATGTATATATATATGTATGTATATATATATATATATATATATAATGATAGCATAGTAATATGATTTTGTGGAGATTAGCATTAGAAATACCATACCCTTTATTCTTTTAATACACTTATACTCCTCAATTTTATCACATTTTTTGTCCATTCCCCTGTTGGTAAACATTTAAATTGTAATAAACATCCTTTATACACATAACTTTGCCTATTTGAACAATCCTATTTGGATCCTATAGGATAAATTCTAGGAAATAGAACTTCTAGATCAAAGATATGACCATTTTATATTTTATTTTTAAATTTTTTAATTTTTTATTAAATTATTTATTCTAATTTGTTACACATGCTTGCAGAATGCAATTCATTTCATATTACATATATAAAGCACAATTTTTCAAGTCACTGGTTCTACACGAAGTATTTTCACACCATTCGTGTTTGTATACATGTACTTAAGGTAATGATGTCTAACTCATTCCACCATCATTCCTATCCCCTTGCCCCCTCCTTTTCCCTCCCTCCCCTTTAAACTATTTGAAGTTCCTCATCCCCCACCCCCTCGCCATTATGAGTCAGCATCCTCATAACAAAGAAATCATCGGACCTTTGATTTTTTGGAATTGATTTACTTCACTTAGCATTATTTTCTCCAACTCCATCCATTTACCTGCAAATGCCATGATTTTATTCTCTTTTAGTGCTGAGTAGTGCTGCATTGTGTATGTATACCAAAGTTTCCCTATCCATTCATCTACTGAAGGGCATCTGGGTTGGTTCCACAATTTAGCTATTGTGAATTGTGCTGCTATGTACATTGATGTAGCTGTGTCCCTGTAGTAAGCTGTTTTTAAGTCTTTGGGTATAGACCGAGGAGTGGGATAGTTGGGTCAAATGGTGGTTCCAAGTTTTCAAAGGAGTCTCCATACTGCTTTCCAGACTGGCTTCACCAATTTGCAGTCCCACCAGCAATGTATGAGTATATCTTTTCCCCCACATCCTCTCCAACATTTATTGTTGTTTGTATTTTTGATAGCAGCCATTCTGACTGGAGTAAGTTGAAATCTTAGAGTAGTTTTGATTTGCATTTCTCTAATTGCCAGAGATGTTGAACATTTTTTTTTCCATATATTTGTTGATTGATTGTATATCCTCTTCTGAGAAGTGTCTGTTCAGTTCCTTGGCCCATTTATTGACTGGGTTATTTGTTTTTTTGGTGTTAAGATTTTTGAGTGCTTTATATATCCTTGAGGTTAGTGTTCTATCTGATGTGCTTGTGGTAAAGATTTACTCCCATTCTGTAGGTTCTCTATTCACCTGATTGTTTCTTTTGCTGAGAAGAAACTTTTTAGTTTGAATCCATCTGATTTATTAATTCTTGGTTTTAATTCTTGCACTATAGGGGTCTTATTAAGGAAGTTGGGGCCTAATCCAACATAATGGAGATTTGGGCCTACTTCTTCTATTAAGCGCAAGGTCTCTGGTTTAATTCCTAGGTCCTTGATCCACTTTGAGTTGAGTTTTGTGCGTGGTGAGAGATAGAGGTTGAATTTCATTTTGTTAATGTGGATTTCCAGTTTTCCCAGCACCATTTGTTGAAGAGGCTATCGTTTCTCCAATGTACGTTTTTGGCACCTTTGTCTAATATAAGATAACTGTAGATATGTGGGTTAGTCTCTGTGTCCTCTATTCTGTACCATTGGTCCTACTGGTCTATTTTGGTGCCAGTACCATGCTGTTTTGTTACTGTTGCTTTGTAATACAATTTAAGGTCTGTAATAGTAATGCCACCAGCTTCACTCTTTTTGCTAAGAATTGCTCTGGCTATTCTGGATCTCTTATTTTTCCAGATGAATTTCATGATTGCTTTTTCTATTTCTATGAGTAATGTTATTGGAAGTTTGATTAGGATTGCATTCAATCTGTAGAGTGCTTTTGGTAGTATGGTCATTTTGATAATATTAATTCTACCTATCCAAGAACAAGGTAGATCTTTTCATCTTCTGAGATCTTCTTTAATTTCTTTCTTGAGCATGCTGTAGTTTTCATTGTAAAGGTCTTTCACTTATTCCCAAGTTTTTTGTTTTTTGGTTTTTTTTGAGGCTATTGTAAATGGGGTGGATTTCCTAGTTTCTGAGGATTTGTCGCTGATGTACAGAAATGCCTTTGATTTATGGGTGTTGGTTTTATATCCTGCTACTTTGCTGAATTCATTTATTAGTTCTAGAAGATTTCTGGTGGAATTTTTTGGGTCTTCTAGGTATAGAATCTTATCATCTGCAAATAGTGATAATTTGAGTTCTTTTTCTATCCGTATCCCTTTAATGTTTTTTGTCTTTCTAATTGCTCTGGCTAGGGTTTCAAGAACTATGTTAAATAGAAGTGGTGAAAGAGGGCATCCCTGTCTTGTTCCAGTTTTTAGAGGGAATGCTTTCAATTTTTCTCCATTTAGAATGATATTGGCCTGGAGCTTAGCATAGATGGCCTTTACAATATTGAGGTATGTTCCTGTTATCCCTAGTTTTTCTAGTGTTTTGAACATGAAGGGGTGCTGTATTTTGTCATATGCTTTCTCTGAGTCTATTGAGATGATCATGTGATTTTTTTATCTTTGAGTCTATTGATGTGATTAATTACATTCATTGATTTCCATATGTTGAACCAACCTTGTAACCCTGGGATGAACCCTACTTGATCGTGGTGCACTCTTTTTGATATGTTTTTGTATTCAATTTGCCAGAATTTTATTGAGAATTTTTGCATCTATATTCATTAGAAATATTGGTCTGAAGTTTTCTTTCTTTGATATAGCTTTGCCTGGTTTTGGAATCAGGGCGATATTGGACTCATAGAATGTGTTTGGAAGTGCTCCATCTTTTTCTATTTCATGAAATAGTTTGAGAAGTATTGGTGTTAGTTCTTCTTTAAAGGTCTTATAGAACTCAGCTGTGTATCCATCCGGTCCTGGGCTTTTCTTGGTTGGTAGGCTTTTGATGGCATCCTCTATTTCTTTGCTTGAGATTGATTTGTTTAAATTGTGTATATCATCCTGATTTAGTTTGGGCATATTATATGCCTCTATAAATTTGTCACTGCCTTTGATATTTTCTTATTTATGGAGTATAAATTTTCAAAATAATTCTAATTATCTTCTGTATTTCTGTAGTGTCCATTATATTTCCTTTTTCATCATGGATGTTAGTAACTTGAGTTTTCTCTCTCCTTGTCTTCATTTACATGGCTAATGGTTTATCAATTTTATTTACTTTTTCAAAGAACCAATGTTTCTGTCAAATTTTTCAATTTTTTTTCCGTTTGTTTCAATTTCATTGATTTCAGCTCTGATTTTAATTATTTTCTGTCTTCTACTGCCTTTGGGTGAAGGAGCCCCAATTAGGGAGATGGCTAGTACGGTTAACTGGAAGCCATAAGTTCCACCTGATAATAAGTATGTACGTGACGCACCTGTAAATGCACGTGAGGCACCCGCAAAGCTAAAGGTATATAACCGGGTGAAAGCGGTTGGAGTCAGAAGGAAGAAATTCATTCAGTCAGTCGTGTAGTCGCTCAGTCGGTCGGAAGAAGAGTTTGGGTCGGAGAAGAAGAAAAGAGTCAGAGCGGCCAGAACATAGTCAGAAGAAGAAATAAGAGTCAGAGCGGTTAAGAGTTCGGACAGAAGAGAAACCAGATAGAAGAAGTAATTGCTGGTCAGAGTCAGGCCGAGGCTGCTGAAGAAGAAAGAATCTCTCTAATCTCTCTCTCTCTCAAGCTCTCTCTCTCTCTCTCTCTAAGCTGAAGAAGGAAGAAAGAAGAATCTTTCTCTAAGCTAAGCTCTCTCTAAGCTAGCTCTCTCTAGAAAGAAGAAGCCTTCTCTAAGCTAAGCTCTCTCTAAGCTAGCTCTCTCTCTTTCTAAGCTGAAGAAGAAAGCTCTTTCCAAGCTAAAGAAATCTCTTTCTTTCTCTCTCTAAGCTCTCACTAAGAAAGTAGAAGTAAAAGTAGAAGAATCTTCATTCTGCTTCCGAGTTTTTCTCCCGCGGCGGTTTGTGGCCACGACAGGCAGTTTACATTTGGGGTTGATTTGTTCTTTTTCTAGGGCTTTGAGATGTAATGTTAGTTCATTTATTTGTTGACTTTTTCTTCTTTGAAGTAAGAACTCCATGCAATGAACTTTCCTTTTAGTACTGCCTTCATAGTGTCCCAGAGATTTCAATATGTTGTATTGGTGTTCTCATTTACCTCTAAGAATTTTTTAATCTTCTTCTTGATGTCTTCTGTGACCCACTGTTCATTCAGTAGCATATTATTTAGTCTCCAGGTGTTGAAGTAGCTTTTATGTCTTATTTTATCATTGATTTCTAATTTCATTCCATTATGATCTGATAGAATGCAGGGTAGTATCTCTACTTTTTTATATTTGCTAAGAAGTTGCTTGTGGCATAATATATGGTCTATTTTAGAGAAGGATCTATGGGCTGCTGAGAAGAAAGTATATTCACTCATTGATGGATAATATACTCTATATATGTCAGTGAAGTCTAAGTTATTGATTTTATTATCGAGGTCTATAGTTTCTTTATTTAGCTTTTGTTTGGAAGATCTATCCAGTGGTGAAAGCGGTGTGTTATGTCACCCAAAATTATTGTGTTGTGGTCTATTTGACTCTTGAACTTGAGAAGAGTTTGATTGATGAAGGTAGATGCTCCATTATTTGGGGCATATATATTTATAAGTTATGTCTTGTTAATGTATGGTTCCTTTAAGCAGTATGATATGTCCATCTTTATCTCTTTTGATTAACTTTGGCTTGAAGTCTACTTTATTTGATATGAGGATGGAAACCCCTGCTTGCTTATGTAGACCATGTGAATGGTATATTTTATCCCATCCTTTCACCTTCAGTCTGTGGAAGTCTTTTCCTATGAGATGAGTCTCTTGAAGGCAGCATATTGTTGGGTTCTTTTTTAATCCAATCTACCAGCCTATGTCTTTTGATTGGTGAGTTTTAGGCCATTAATATTCAGGGTTCTTATTGAGACATGATTTGTATTACCAGTCATTTTTGTTTATTTTTGGTATTTAGCTTGACTTGGTTTCTCCTTTGGTTGGTTTTTCTTTATTGTAGTTCTTCCCTTTGCAAATTTTCATTGTTGTTTTTCATTTCCTCCTCATGGAATATTTTGCCAAGAATGTTCTATAGTGAAGGCTTTCTTGTGAATTCTTTTAGCTTTTGTTTATCATGGAAGGTTTTTATTTCATCACCAAATCTGAAGCTTAATTTTGCTGGATATAAGATTCTTAGTTGGCATCAATTATCTTTTAGAGCCCTGTATATGTTGTTCCAGGATCTCCTGGCTTTGAGGGTCTGGGTTGAAAAATCTGCTGAGATCTGAATTGGTCTTCCCTTAAAGGTAATCTATCTTGTGGCCTTTTAAAATTCTATCCTTATTCTGTATCCTAGGCATTTTCATTATAATGTGCCTTGGTGTAGATCTGTTGTAATTTTGTACATTTGGTGTCCTATAGGCCTCTTGTATTTGATTTTCCAGTTCATTCTTCATGCTTGGGAAATTTTCTGATATAATTTCATTGAAGAGATTGTGCATTCCTTTGGTTTGAATCTCTGAACCTTCCTCTATTCCAATAAATCTTATTGATGGTATCCCATAATTCTTGGATATTCTGTTCATGGTTTCTTACCATCTTCACTGTTAGGTCAACTTTATTTCCAAGATTGTATATTTTGTCTTCATTGTCTGAGGTCCTGTCTTCCAAGTGATCTAATCTGTTGGTGATGCTATCTATTGAGTTTCTTAAATGGCTTATTGTTTCTTTTATTTCAAGGATTTCTGTTTGGATTTATTTATTTATTTATTTTTCAGAATTTCTATCACTTTCTCGAAGTAATCTCTTGCTACCTGTATTTGCTCTCTTATCTCTTTGTTGGAGAGATCAATTTTTGCCTACATCTGCTCACTTAGGTCATTTTTTAAATCCCAAATCATTTTAGTTATGTATTTTTGGAACTCCTTCTCTGACATTTCATCTACTGCACTATCTATGGATTCTGTTGTTGTAGTATCTTGGTTTGTTTCGGGCATTTTCCTCCCTTGTTTTTTTCATGATTCTATGTGTTTTCCTCTCTTGTAGATCTGAGGTATTATGGCTTCTGCCCTATTGTCTTACAGTGTCCCTCCAGGTTACCAATACCTCACTTTTAAAGGAGAGATCAGTATTACAGCATTCAATCTACCCAACGTCTAGCCATATATCAGTTAGCTTCTATTTTTATATTTACAGTTTTGTCACTATAATCAGAAATGATGAGATCAGTTATCTTCTACCATATACTCAATAGGTTTGCGAAATGGTTTAAAGTTTCTAATGGTAGGAGGGGGTAGTGAGGGGTTAGCTGAAACGTTTATGAGGTAGGATGTAAGAAAATAGAGGTATTAGATTATTTGACTAGTGAGAGGGTAATCATAAGAAGTTGTCTGTTAGTAGGAGAAACAAGAGTTAGGTATCCCCATGCAAGACTTCCTGTTAGCTCAACAACAGGATAACTGTTAGCACCTCTAATAGACAAACCTCTGATGTAGCCAGGCCCACAGGGACCTTGGTGACATCAGGTCCTTATTGTTGTCCCTTGATAGAAGCAGTGCTATCTCAGTTTTGTGGTGGTGGCAGCCTCAAGCCTATAATTATCATGATGTTGGGCTGTGCAGCCATGCTTTGGTGAGTAAGGAACCCCAGTGCAGAGTGCCTCTCTGCGCAGGCGTGGGGTGCCTCTCCGGGTTGTGGGCCTGGGGCGGGCTTCTCTCTCTCTCAGGTTCTCTTCTAGGCCATGAGGGGTTGGCCAGGTGCACGGTCAGGCCTGCCTCTCCAGATCTCCTCCCCGCCACAATGTGGTGGGGTGGGTGGTCGGGCCTCCATTTCATATTTTAATGGATAGTTTGGAATTGTAGAAAAAGTTATATTAACTTTCTGATTTTTATAGGAAATGAGCTTGGTTCTAAACTTTCAGACATTTTAGCTATGTGACATAATATATACCTTTTTTTGTGATGGAAAATGCCTATTCATGTAAAAATCTTTAAAACAAAACTTTGAAACTTTTACTTTTACAGTGATGGAATGGGGAGAAGATATTAAAGCAATTTCAGAAGATGAAGCTGTGATGTTGGTGAACCATCAGGCAACAGGAGATGTGTGCACACTGATGATGTGCTTACAGGACAAAGGACGGGTAAGCCATCCTAAAGGCCAATAGGTGGATATCCAGAAGGGGAATTCAAGAAAGAATCAATTCAAGTGTCTCACTGTGGTTTGAAACAGATTTAAACTTTACATGTATACTTCTCCTGAAAATTTAAAAGATATAAAAAAGAAAAAAAATAATCCTAAGCTACTCCAGAAGGAGAATTTAGAGACTTACACACACACACACACACACACACACACACACATACACACACACACCCTGGGATAATGTGAATTGTATCTCATTAAACTGTTTTAAAAAATACTAAGTGGAGTGAAAGCAAAGCTGATACAATTCAATTTAAGGACTGTTTTGAGGTGGAATGGTGGATTGCCACTTTGAGAAATACAAATACAAAAAAAAAGAGAGGAAAGTAAACTTAGCCAGTGAATTAGGTGTTCTTGGGGATCTTTAGGCAGAAGAAAATAAGATCATTATTACTTTGGATTTCATTTACAAAGTCCATTGGGAGGTGGGATATTATGCTTGCTTTTATCCAGTGTTACTAAGACTGTGTTTTACATTGCTTCAGTTAGAAGGGCTACCTGAAACAAATAACAAATTCAATAAGATAGGTATAATGAATGTGAGATTTGTATGTGTAATTCTGTCCTAGTTTATTTTAGGAGAAATAATTCAAACTGACTGAAGAGGTGAATCCACCATAAATGAAAGATTAAACAAACAAAAAATAATGTTGGTATTTTAAGCCCACTTAAATTGTAGACACTTCATAAATACTGTGCATAGTTAAAATGTTTTATAGGCTTTATCCAGTTACTTCTGTTTTTTGCTTGAGTCACTTTTCAACAAATTTCATTTAGTTCAAATCTGGATTCATTTAAACAAAGTAGTTATCATTGCAAAGCAAGAATGAATAATGAGATACTGCTGTTTATTTTACTCTGTATTAATTGACATGGTGACCCAGTTCTTTACTGGGCACATATCTTTCTTTTTCTTAAATTAAAAACATTTTTAAAGTAATTTAATACAGTAAAGCTGATGGAGTAGTTATTTCATTGAAAAAATAAGGCAGAGCTGTTGTTACATTATGTTGTCTATGAGATTTTATGATGCTTTTATAAAAGCAGCACATGAGTGTCAATGTTCAGTTTTTTCCTTATATGTGAGTTTACATAATTTGGTTTTTATTTTATTTATTATTCTCATGAGAGACCAAAGTGAAGCTCATTGCATTCTACTCTGAGGTTGTAACTTTCACTTTAAGATTTATAAGGAGAAAAGCTATTTTCTCAGTAGTAAAGAACAATTAACCAGTTTATTAATTAGATCCTGTTTATTCTTTTAATATTTTTTTTTTTTGTGGTATTGGGGATTGAATTCAGGGGCACTCGACCACTGGGCCACATACCCAGCCCTTTTTTGTATTTTATGTAGAGACAGGGTCTCACTGAGTTGGTAAATGCCTTGCCATTGCTGAAGCTGGCTTTGAACTCACTATCCTCCTGCCTCAGCCTCCCAAAGTGCTGGGATTACAGGCGTGCGCCACCGCGCCCACCTATACTTTTAATTTTTAAATTTACTTGAAGTCTTCTGCTCTCAGCACAGGAATTAACTCATATCAGCAATGGAAAATAACTTTTGTGATTAAGGCATCACAAATGATTGAAGCATTACAAATTGTTTTATGTTGGCAAAGAGTATGACCTTGTATAAACTAACAAATATTCTTTATAACAGAATGTACAAATTATTTTCTTAAGTTATTTTTAAATGTTCTCTTATTTTAAACATTAACTTTTAATATTTTAACCATTAAAGTACACTCACATTTATAAATCTTTTGTGCTTATTAATTAAATGTATGGCCTTCATTTAACTTTAGCAATTTTATTATATTGATTTAATATAATTTTGTAAGATATAAAAATTGTCAGGTACTTTGTTTAATGTAGAACAAATTTGAAATTATTAAATCCAAATCTAAAATATTAATTAATTTGGCTTCATTTGTTATACAGTGTTATCTATTTATGTTTATATATACTCATATTCTACTTACCTACATATCTACCTATGACTTAAGATTCCAACACTTGGAATCAATATCTGCAATTTCTCATGTAGACTTTACTAGTACCTGTGTTATATTTGTAGAGAGAGCATTAGATTTAAAATATTTAGGTTAATTAAGAATGCTTTAGCCAGGCGTGGTGGCGCACGCCTGTAATCCCAGCACTTGGGAGGCTGAGGCAGGAGGATCGTGAGTTCAAAGCCAGCCTCAGCAATGGCAAGGCACTTAGCAACTCAATGAGACCCTGTCTCTAATAAAATACCAAAAAAAGGGGCTGGGGATGTGGCCCAGTGGTCAAGTGCCCCTGAGTTCAATCCTTGGTACCAAAAAAAAAAAAAAAAAAAAAAAAAAAGAATGCTTCATGCTTAGATGACTATTTTTAAAACTGGAAGACTTGCCTAGATTATAGCCGGGTTACTTCTATCCAATATTTAATTATCTCTTGCTTTTAAATATTTTAGGCTGCTGCTCAGTTAATATGGTTGATGGATCATATTTTTAAGTACACAAACTTTGGAATTGTTTCTCTAATTCATGGAGACTTCTTTATAAGGCAGGTAAGTGATGAGCATTTCTTCCCCACAACAACAGTCTGAATGAATGTGGTCTGACTGATTCTTCGTTATGAAAATGTGCATAACAAAGCCAACTATAATAGGTAGAGGCAGTTCTAGTGTTTCAGGGAGCCCTTCCTCTAGGTCTTTCTTCTCTAAACATTTACTTTAATCTGAATTTGAGTATGCATGTAATAAAATACTTATAATGCAAATATTTTAATCTCCACTACCCTCCCATATAGAGGATACAATTCAGTTTAATAAACATTTATCAAGCACTCATCATACTCCCTGCTCTTCAGCTTCTTAGCAATATGAATTGGGAAAATTATTTAACCAGCTCAAAGTTCTCTTCTTTTTCAAATGAAAATAATATAGTAGCCCCCCCCCCCCCTAGATAGTTGTTGTAGGGATTAAATGAAGTAATGTAGGTAAAGCACTTTTTTTTTTTTTGGTACCGGGGATTGAACTCAGCGGCACTCGACCACTGGGTCACATCCCCAGCCCTTTTTTGTATTTTATTAGAGACAGGGTCTCACTGAGTTGCTAAGTGCCTCGCCATTGCTGAGGCTGGCTTTGAACTCGCAATACTCCTGCCTCAGCCTCCCAAAGGGTAAAGCACTTTTTATCATGATTACCACTATCATCATCTTTATTATCACTATAATTTTGATCTATAAGGGCCTGTTATATGATACAGAAGATATCTTAGTTACCAGTAGGGAGATTATTACATCCTCATCATCATCATCATCACCATCATCAGAAATATTTTTGGAATTTGTTTTAGAAAAAATGAGTATATCAGATTTTTTTTTGGTGAACTCAGAAAAACTTGAGAGGATAAAATAATATTTGGCATAAATTTTAAAGAATTTGTTTTGGATTTGACGGACAAACATGGATTGAGGAAGATCCCAAGCATGAGGAATAGTTTAGTGCAGGAGAAAGAATCATAACCTCTTATCTGGTCAGTGTTGCATTATATTTCTGTGGTATGGTACTAGTATTACGAACCTTATTTTCTCAAAAGTAGAAAACCAAAATATGATATGTAAGAGTATTCATGTGTGCTAATGCAGCACTTACCTATTGTTTATATAATGAGTGATTTTAATCTGGATTGTGGAGTGCTCTGCACATAATACTTAATGAATAACTGGGGAAATCAAATGAAGCCTCTTCTAAGAAGCACAAATGCAGAAATAAACTGGAAATGAATAGAAAACTTTTAAGCTCTGTGAAAAGAAGTGTTATAAAATACATCCATTTTACTTCACATAGCTTTATGTACAGAACCTGTTATTTTCACATGCTGTCCAATTACCTAGTTTTTACCTTGGTCGTTCTGAGCAGAGACAGATGGAATTGTGGACTGGAACCTCAGGAAGAGGTGGCAGTGGGGATTGGCCAGGAGGTCAGGACAAAGTAAATAGTGACCACAACAAAAAACCTAGACAAATATCTCAGAGAAGATAGTAGAACTGACAGAAAGCTTTGCAGTCTAGGGGGTCTAGTGGAAAAAAGTGACCAAGCCTCTTACAGCATAGGATCTGAGGAAATTATTGACTTATAGTGTAGTATAACAGTTGATCTTAGTGATCATGATCCTTAATCATCAAGAAAGTGCTAAATTATCAGTGTACTTCGAGGGAATAAAAAATTATGTACTCCAAACTATTTTTGTGGCTATTGCAATGTAAAGTTTGTATATGTGAAACTACATTTCAAAGTATGTGGGAGATTGCCAAATTCATTTCTAAAGAGCAACATTTTCTCCCAATAGGTTAGTAATGAAAATTTGTAACATGGGAGGAGGATTGGAATAGAAAAAGTATTAATTTTTTTTTTAATCTTTGGGGCTTTGCTACTAGATGATTTTTGACAAGACTTCCCAAGAATAGGAAAAATATTTTATAAGTAGTCTTGGGAACTTCAGCTATTTTGATCATAATCAATTCAGTTCAGTAAGCTAAAAAAAATTTCTTCCTTGTTTTGCATTTGGGATATATTTAATTTAAAGACTGAACGTGTTGTTGTTGTTGTTGTGTTGTTGTGTTGTTATTTGTCCTGGTGATTAAACCCAGTGGCGCTTTACCACTGAGCTACATCCCCAGCCCTTTTTTTTTTTTTTTTTTTTTTTTTTTTGGTACCAGGGATTGAACTCAGGGGCACTCGACCACTGGGCCACATCCCCAGCCCTTTTTGTATTTTATTAGAGACAGGGTCTCACTGAGTTGCTAAGTGCCTCGCCATTGCTGAGGGTGGCTTTGAACTTGTGATCCTCCTGCCTCAACCTCCCAAGTGCTGGGATTACAGGCGTGTGTCGCCGCGCGCCTGGCTCATCCCCAGCTCTTTTTTTATATTTTATTTTAAGATGGAGTCTCACTAAGTTGCTGAGACTGGCCTTGAACTTGCAGTCCTCCTGTCTCAGCCTCCCTAGTTGCTGGGATTATACATATGTGCCATGGCACCTGGCCTAAAAGTGTACTAATTATTTTAAGGAGCTTCTGTAATTATGTTACTTGGAAATTATTAGCAAGTTGATCATTCTTGAAAGAACCTTTGTGATATTTAGTTGTAGGTTTTGGATCTTCCTATAAATTTTTCTGGGTTCCTATTTTCAGTCTTGAAGTCATCCAGTTTCCTTTGTTTCCATCACAACTGAGATCAAATATATCAGAAAATCCTGGTAACTTTGCTTTCAACTTTTTTTTTCCTGTATGTACTCATTTCTCATGAATACCCCATAGTTGAATCTTATGAAACTCCTTTGCATGAAACTTTGAAGTAGTCTCCTAACTTATTGTCTTTTTGTCACAGGAGCCAACAGATTTTTTTTTTCCAATCTAAATAAGATTATAACACTGCCTTATTTAAAACCCAGTGATTTCACATCTAAAACTACTTAGCCATGCACATGGCCCTTTTCACTTGGTCTCCACCTCCCTCTGCAATTTCATCTCCTACCACTGACTACCTCATTCATTTTCTCAGTCACACCAGCTTTGGTACTGTTCTTTGAACATCCTGAGCTTGTCCCCATCTCTGGGCCTTTGTGCTTTTTGTTCTCATTCCTTAGTATATACTTCCTCTTGTCTTCATGTGGCTTATTCCCTCCCATTATCAGCTCTTTGCTTAAATGATACCTCCCCAAAGCAGCTTTCCCTGATCTTTTCTAGCCTCTTACTCTTTTCTTCCTAACACATTGTTATGGTATGGATGTGAAGTGTCCCCCAAAATCTTCTGTGTTAATGTGGGAATGTTCAGAGGTGAAAGATTGTACTGTGAGAGCTGTAACCTGATCAGTCCATCCTAGCTTGCATGGACTTTTAACTATAAGTGGATGCAATGTAGCTCAAGGAGGTGGGACACTGGGGGTATACCCTGGAAGGGTTCATTTTCCCTGCAGTCCCTTCCATCTCTCTCTACTTCCCGGCCACTGGAAGGTCAGCTGCTTTCCTCTGTCCTGCCCTTCAGCCATGATGTGTTGCCTCATGTTGAGCTCAGAGGAATGGACTTGGCTGTCTATGGACTGAGGCCTCTGAAACCATGAGCTCCAAATAAAGTTTTCCT
The DNA here is from genome assembly GCA_025594165.1 of Tamias sibiricus. Classification (NCBI taxonomy): domain Eukaryota; kingdom Metazoa; phylum Chordata; class Mammalia; order Rodentia; family Sciuridae; genus Tamias; species Tamias sibiricus. The sequence continues at coordinate 44,312,988 of CM046669.1, read as the reverse complement.
CCTCTGAGTTGTACTTGTCAAGAATTTTGGTCACAGTGACCAAAAGCTGCCGAAACACACATATCACTGATTCTGATTGAGTGTACACTCCAAATTTACCACCTTCCCAAAACTAGAGTATAATCTCACTGTTTAATCCTGTCTCTAGAATCTCTGATAGTGCTTGGCAAATAGTAGGCATTTAGTATGTAGTCACTGGATAGGTTGATGACAACTTTCTGGGCAATCAGAGCAAATTGCTTTTCCTGCAGAAAGAAAGGTTTGTTTATTAAGTGCTAATAAATTTTCTCTTTTTACCACTGAGGTCAAAAAGGGAAATAAGTCAGGGGAAATGACTCTTCTATGACCGGATTTGAATTTAGAAATGATTGTTTTTATCTGATCTTACAGCATTTTAATTTCAGATGTAACTGTCCTTACTATTTGTGTATACTTTCTAGGGAAAATCTCATCGTGACCAACAGCTGCTGCTTCTCAAGAAGCACCTAGAAAATAATTATAGGAGCAGAGATCGAAAATGGATTGTTTTGTTTCCCGAAGGGGGCTTCCTCAGGAAGAGGCGAGAAACAAGTCAGGCATATGCCAAGAAAAATAACTTGCCATTTCTTACACATGTCACTTTGCCAAGGTTTGGTGCAACAAAAATTATTTTGAGTGTACTTGTAGAACGACAGGAAAATGGAAGTCCAGCAGGAGGAGATGCTAAAGAATTAGGTATGATGGTTTTTAGCATTTCCTGCTCAAATTAAAGGGTTTTCTGGAGTTCCAGAGGTATAGTTGTTCTTTTTTGAAATTTTTGTCAAATAAAACTAACACTGGGATAGAATATGAAACTAATTTTTTGATGTTTCTATTTATAAAAATAGTACATGCTTATCATTTTTATTCAAATAATACAGAAATGTGTAAAGTTAAAGGTGTTTTTCCCCTGCCCTACTTATCCTTATTCCTAGGAGTAGAACAGCTAGGTCAGAAGATACAGAAATGACTTGTCTAAAAAAACTAATCATAGGTATGTACATGTAATAGTGATGCTATATATTATTTTTCATACATCAAATATAGAAAGTGTTTGCTTTTAATAGAGAATAAATTTAATGTAGTTGGACAGTATTTATTAAGACCCTTAAAGTGTTAATAAATGACTCAGTTATTCCACTGCAGATTAAATAATCTGAAGTACAGGCAAAGAAATTTAGCACTGAATTGTTTAAAAAAGCAAAAACTTGGAAATAGAAGATAAGTAATCATCAAATATCCATACAGTGGTGACTACAACACAGCTGTTATGTAGTAGCTTGGCCAGGTGCTCATGGTATACTGTTAGCAGGATGTGGGGGAATGCACAACTCTGTAAAACTTGAGCATGAGCTCAAGTCTGTGATCAGTTATCAGTAGGAAATGTGTGAAAGAAAAGATACCCAAATGTTGGCAGTGATTGTTTTTCTACATTGTAACATTATGGATAATTTTCCCCATTTCTTAATCCTTTCCTGTATTTTTCAATTTTTAAATAATGAGTGTGTATTCCTTTTTTGGCCAAGAAAAAGACACAATCAGCTTGGAGACAGCCTGGTAGATTGTGAAGTTTTGCAGAAGGTATTTGTGCCAACAACATGACAACGCTCTTGAGCAAGTTTATCTAAGCCACTATTACTGTAAAAATTTGGTGATAAATTATAAATTTAGAAGCTCAGAGAAATTGACTTGGTCTGTTCCCTAGTTGTGGTTTGCTATTCTTTTAATATTCTTTAAATAAAATGAAAACTAAAATGATTAATTAACTCTCAGAAATGTGTTTCTAAATGGTGGTAAAGAGCAGATGTAGAAATAATGCCCATGAGATTGCACTGAGTTTTTTTTTCTTCTTCTTCGTCGTCGTCGTCTTTTTTTTTTTTTTTTTTCCAAGCAGCTGCTTGGCTGTCTGCTCTCTTAATCTTTCATCATCTATTAAAAAGACAAATTGAAAGAGTCTTTTAATAGGAAAGGAAAGTTCAGAATAGCTTCACTGCTGGAAAGACACGGTAGCAATGTCAGCTAAGCCAAATTGGAAGGCCAAGGTCTTCCAACAGGATTAGTTGGAACAAGTAACATTGCTGTTTAAATAGTAAACCTGGTCAGAACCCTGTGGTGGTCTAGATCTTGAAGGAAGGGCCAGTTGTCATACCTAGTAGCAAAGAAAGATGCCAAGTAGTAAAGAAAGATGGTTTTTCTTTTGAAGAGGAAAAGTTTATAACCAAAGTAATTTATTATTTATCCTACCTTAACTAAAACATTTTTTTCTAGCTGTTTAGGAAAGATCATTAGTAGACCTAAAAACTAGTTTTTGTATTTTTACTATTTTCTTCTCTGTGTTTTGGTATTTTGCATTTTATTTTTCTTAGTGTTCATATTTGCTAGTATTTTATCCTTTGTAAATACAAATCATTTCTCTGTGTTTTATTATGTGGTCCATGCACACATGTCAAAATTAAGTTTTGTCTGTTTGACCTTAAAAGGATTGATATATGTGTTTATTGCGTAATTAAAATATTAAACTGAACTCTGGTATTTATTTTCTTAGCATTTCATTATGAAAATGTTCAAGCATCTGAAGGAATTTGACAAAAATTTTTGTAAAATTTGACAAAAAAAATTTTTAACAGATTTCCCCGCCTTTAGCATGTTGTTCTAAAATCTTTAAAGATTTTAAGGGATGTGTATGCATACACACACATACACACCACTGATTTCTAATGCATATATTTGGACTTACGCTTGAAAATGAGATTTTTTTTTCTTCTTTTTAGGGATTCTTAGATACTTCATACATAGAATAGACCATTACACTTTAAAGTCTGTCAGCATTCTCTGAGGATTTCCCTCTCCATTCTTGCTCAATTTTGTACTCCATACTGGGAATAAAAACAGTGTACAAAGGATCAAACTAAATAGAGCTTCCCCATCCCTGTACTTCAACAGTAGTTATCTGCTGTCCCTTCCAAAAGACAGGAGGGTTTATTGCTTTGTTTGCATGTAACTTTTGCTAAAATTGTGGGATTTTTTTTTTTTAACTTTGTTTCAAATAAGAGCAGCAACATACAATAATGTGTGTCTAAAAATTCTTAATTTTTATTGCCATATTCTTATATTTATTACTATCTCCCATTTTTTGCAAATCTTAGTGTTTGCATTATAATTATATTTAGTGAATGGTTTTGTTTCAGTCTGTGAATGGTTTTGTTTCAGTCTGTTTTTCATTTTTGTAATGTGATACTTTAACTTCTGACCTTTTCATAGGCCAATTTTTTTTCAGAAGTGATAAAATATAAATAAGACTTTGAGAGTGCATAATTGTACTGAATACCTGAATCATGCATGTATAGTAAATAACAGTGCTCAGTTATTTGTTTTGAAATTCATCCATTTTATAACACTGTAAGAAATCGTTGGGCTGAGGCTGTAGCTTAGCGGCAGAGCGCTTGCCTAGCATGCATGAGGCACTGGGTTCGATCCTCAGCACCACATAAAAAATAAACAAATAAAATAAAGGCATTCTCTCCATCTACAATTACAAAAAAAATTAAAATGAGAAATCCTCAGTTTTAGCCTATGTGTATTGTAGAACAGTAACACCAAAGTTCATCCTCACTTCTTAAAGCAAAGGGTATATTAATAAACTTTGCACTTCTCAAGTAATTGATACCATGTTATTTGCTGCAGATAATATAAAAAATGATCCAACCTTAAGTAATTTTTTTCTTTGTTTTCAGAGAGCAAATCAAAAGGCCTTCAATGGATAATTGATACAACCATAGCTTATCCCAAAGCTGAACCTCTAGATATTCAAACTTGGATCCTTGGATACAGGAAACCAACAGTCACACATGTCCATTACAGGTAAAAACTCTATATTAGTATTCAGTATATATCTAATGGAATGAACTCAGAAGAGTGTGAATGTTTTAATATTTAATTTTTAACCAGACAGTGGAAATAGTTGACATGGTTTGTGTTTACAGGGAATAAACATTCTATACCAATTTTTTAATATGAAAAATATCATTTCAAGTAGTTATATTTACCGAGTGACACAAATCTCTAAAAACAACGTTCCAAAGGCATTTGAGTACTCAATTGTCTGACATTCTTGAGTAAAAGTAACTGAAAGAGCAAACATCAAGTATAAATGTGTAATCACTTGGGTGAGGTAGATATGTATTGGTAGAAATGGAATTTGTTTTGAAATCATTAATACACATAAGATATTATGAATGATTAAACTAATAATTTAATATGATATATATTTTTAATATTTTAGTATGCCTATGCCATTTGCATAAGCAGCAAAATGTTGAATATTCTGTGCCATCTTCTTGAGATTTTTTAATGTATTTATTTTGGGGAAAGTTTCATGTAAACATGTGAAGGTATTTATATCAAAGCATAGCACTGATAAGGCCTGAATATAGTTGATCACTTTATAGTTCATTTAGCTTTACTCTCCTTGTCAGGGATTTCAACCCACTACAACTAACTTACAAATTAAAGGAATGGGTCCTGAGGAAGATCACAGTTGCCATAAAGGACCCTCACGATAAGAGGAAAATTGCTCAAATTACATACCCATTGATAATAGGTAGCATTTTTTCATATGTGTAAACCATCATCATTCTATAATTATAAATATCGAGCTGGGAGGATTTGAAACTTAAATTTTGCAACTTAAATATTATAGTTTGGGTTTTTGATGTGTATGGGATGACTGTAAAATTATAGTTGATTCTGGTATATATAATTGCCCAATTAGGAAGTTCATGTGTAAGGTAAAAGTATAATTCTTAATGGCTTTTCTAACTCCATTCCACATATGTTGTACATTTTATTTGCATTATTGAGCACTTATATGCAAGGTGATGTGCTAGGCCCTGGAAGAATTTCTCTAGGAACAATTTTATTTCATATATATATGAAACACATCTAACCTTCAGTAAGTTTTTTAAGTTTATAACTAACAACAAAGGTCATTGTTAATGCCCAAGCTAGGATTATATAGCAGTTGGTTTTGTATATTGGATATAGGTAGATTGTATCTTCATTGATATATGTAGATTTCCTAGCAGATTGTACCCAAAAAGAACTGAATCAAAGAAGAAAACATTCTGTTATTTGAACATTCTATTATAGTTGACCCTGTTTTTCTCTTTTTAGTCAATAAATAGAGCAAATTTGGTTTATAGACAATTAGAAAAAAAGTGAGTGGAATCATATGGGATCTTAATACTTGAAGAATTGGTCTATTTTTTAGAAAAATTAACAGGAACATGAATAGGTTCTTAAATCACTCGAAGCAGAGGTTCTTGAGCCTGGGCCTAATGGATGGGCCTCAGATAATTTTTAATCAAGTCTGTATGCAAAATTTTTATGGTTTTATGTATGTTGTACTTTTTATAGAGAAGATTCATTACTTTAACTTTATTCTCAAAATCATCAATTATCTAAAAAAAAAAAAAATTAAGAAATCCTGTCCTAGAGAGTAAAACTAAAGTATAGGTAGAAGATAAGGAACTGTTAGTTTGATAGAGAAAAATACTTTGTTACCAGATGTAAAAATAATAAAGAAAAGTTCATTGTGTTAGGTTAGTAGGTTCAATTACAGTATAGAATCACATTCTATCTACAAAAATGCATATTATGCCTGATAATTTATGAGTATCTACATACCCTAGGAGTCTTGTTGGGACAGGTGAGGAGATATACTTTTCTTTTCTTCCCAGGGATTTATAAGAGATCATTGTCTGGCTAGAGTTAAGGAAGGGGGATGGACCTGTGTTCCAGTAGGAAAGGGAAAGCAAATGAAAGGGACAAGACAAAACAGAGGTGTCTGGTGTCAGCAAAGTACTGAGGTTTTGCAAGAGCTTATGAGAAGGGACATGGGCCATATCCTTAGCTCTCAGGAATAGGCTCTATGGTTGATAGAGCCCTCTTCATGATTGTTTTAGCTATCAGGGCACCATTGGAGATGGGAAAAGATATTGGTTCTAGTTCATACGCTGGTTATATATATTTTTTAAATATTAATTAAGGTCAAGATGTTTTCAATTAGAGTAAAACTTTTGAAATGCAACATTAGTAATCATATATGAATATATATGTATATTTGTGTGTGTGTGTGTGTGTGTGTGAATAAATAAGGCTTAGATCCCTTTCTCTTTTAATGTAAGGAGGTTGGCAGGAAAGCTGAATAGTACTACTGACTGCTTCAACCTAGGAATAGCCCAAAAAGATAAGAAAAGATTCCCTGAAAACCATAAAGTTGACTGAAAAACTACTTTTGCTTGGTGTTATCTTTCTTATCTTCACCTATACGCAGGTTTTAAAATTGTATTTATGCATGGTGTCAAGGTGTAGTAAGAGCCTCATTATAGAAGATAAAAAAAGAGCTGGGCATAGGATCCACACCTGTAATCCCAGTGACTTGAGAGGCTGAGTCAGGAGGATCACAAGATCAAAGCCAGTCTTACCAATTTAGCAAGGCCCTGAGCAACTTAGCAAGACCCTGTCTCAAAATAAAAAAGGGCTTGGGGATGTGGCTCCATGGTTAAGTGCCCCTTGGTTCAATCCCTGGTACACAGTAAACAAACAAACAAAAAATTTATGAATTGATTTTTTTTCCTGTAATTGATGACATTTTCTCCAAAGCATTACTGTGCTATTCTGGTTTTTTTGGGGGGTGGTGGGTGGGGGGTAGGGTGGCTACTGGGGATTGCACTCAGGGGCACTTGACCACTGAACACATCCCTAGCCCTATTTTGTATTTTATTTTTTAAAATATTTATTTATTTGCTTTAGTTGTACACAATGTATTTTTTAAATATTTATTTATTTGCTTTAGTTGTGCACAATGTATTTTATTTTTATGTGGTGCTGAGGATCGAACTTGGGCTGCACACGTGCTAAGCGAGCACTCTACCACTGAGTCATAACCCCAGCCCTATATTTTATTTAGAGACAGGGTCTCACTGAATTGCTTAACACTTCACTTTTGCTGAGGCTGCTTTGAACTCATGATCCTCCTGCCTCAACCTCCAGAGCCACTGGGATAAGAGGCATGCACCTCTGCACCCGGCTACTGTGTTATTCTTAACAACCCCAGCTGACTTAAAAAAAAAAAAAAAAAAAAATTAGCAGCCCTCAATCTTAGAGAATTTAATTGAAGTGATCACACAGTGGCTTTGGTATAGATGGAGAAGTTAGTACTATTGCTAGTTTTTTTAGTCTAATCTTGAGGAGTATGACGTATGAGGGTCAGAAAGTAATTATTCCATTCTATTCAGCCTTGATTGAATCTAGTTTGAAATATATATTTTAATTTCTCCATTAAAAATGCAATTGGTAGATTATCAAAAGAGGTAAAATATATAAATCCTAGAACACAAGTACTGCTTAAAGGGAATTCACTGTAGATCAATGGAAGCAAATTTTTAGAGGTGGCAGTAATTAAACACAATTTTAAGAGAAACTCCAAGTTGAAAGTACAAACAGGTTTTTAAAAGTTGAACAATTCGGGGGCTGGGGTTGTGGCTCAGCGGTAGAGCGCTCGCCTAGCACGTGCGCAGCCCGGGTTCGATCCTCAGCACCATGTAAAAATAAAGGCATTGTGTACAACTAAATAAATAAATATTTTTTAAAAAGTTGAACAATTCATAAGTACTCAATCTGTAATAAATGTTTGGGTATTTGAGGTGCTTATGTCATGCTTTAGGTACATTCCATAGAGAAAAATAACTGTCCTCTCCTGAGTAGTATTGCTGACACCTACAGAATATGCTTGGGGTAGCTGGTATACTACAGCATTTCTTACCATCAGAATTCACACGGAAAGTAGGATAATAGTTGACATAATTTATTTAACGTTAATCAGTGATTAGATCATTTTTTATTTTCATAATATATTTATTTGCTCTTTTTGTAAATTTTAGTCTAAGCTACCTAATAACTTCCACTATCTATTCTGTACCTCATTGCAGTGAACATATTGTGACTCATGACAATTATATGGAAATCTATGAGCAAAAATGGCATTTTCCCTATACAGTGACTCCTGTTATGCTGTGTTAATAAGTTCTTAAAATTTTTTGCTCTTTATTTAAACAGGAAAGGAATATCTATACTACCAGGATGTGCAGGCTTTTTTTTTTTTTTTTTTAATTCTAGATTTCTGTATCAATGTTTAGGAAAAAAACATAAGAATGCAATAGCTTCCAATAACAGTTTTCTATATTATGTCACTTTTTACTTCTTGGGCTTATGTTGATTTTTAATATTCCTAGAAGAAATGAAGCCTAAAATCCTTGTTACATATAAAATGCTACACAAATACCTAAAATACCACATAAATAAGAAAGTAGTGGCAGTTACATAATTGATCCTGTTTTATGAATAGATAGTGTTGTTGTCATTCAAAAGTTGAACTTTTAGGGCAGGTATTTGGAGCTTATTCTTTAGAAGACTTGGGACAAATCGTGATTAAATGTCAAGGCCACTTTGCTAATAATTAAACTCAGTGCATACATGACTCCTCAGCAGCCCACCCTAAGACTTTGGTGGCCAGAAGTTGCATCGACTTCAGTGAATGAATTGTTGTGAGCACCAAATGGTGTAAAAAATGTTTTCAACTACAAAGTGCCTTAATACACACACACACACACACACACACACACACACATATGTAAAGTGCTATTATTAAGACATATAAAGTCTGTGTGGATTACTGATATTTACTATTACTAAATCAGAATTCCCACATATCTCAGCCATTTACTATAAAGATGTCTTTTCTCATTCTTTCCTTCCCAATATATCATTGTTTTACTAGGGAAGCAATTTTGTATTAGTATGTATGCAACTACATTATTAAACTTTTTGAACAGTAAAAAGGATCTTTAACTATAGGAAACATTTGAGAGTATTTCTGTCAAACTAGCAGTTTTCTACATTATGTCACTTCTTATTACAGCTTATTACTATTAAATGAGTAGTGAGTGCAGCTCACTGCTATTAAGTGATTAATAGAAATATTAAGCATAATTAGAATTTAATTACAGAGATAGAGTGTTTAAGGATAAATGCAAAAGTAACTGTTGTCCTTAACATAAATATCTCCTTCACTTCAAATTAGGAGAATGAGAGATGATTATTTCTTTTGTGCAAAAGTAGCTTATATTTTCGATTTTAAAATATAATATGATTTTATATTATACTTTAAAATATAATATAAATAAAATATAATATAATTTTTTTGAGGACAAGTGTTACCTAAGTGTAGTGGCATAAATTGCTATACAAGCAGAAGTGTTGTGTTCATGTCTAACTTGACTAGAGCATGGGTTACTTTGGAGAATGTATTCAGTTAGGGACTTTACTTCTTGATTAAGCAGCATATATACTAAAACTGGAACAAGTAGGAACTTTGGACAATAACTTATTTTCAATTTGAGGGGAGTAATTCAGAAAAAAATACATAATTAATTTTTTAAAGACAAATATATTACCTAAACAGACCAATATCAAGTAAAAAAATTGAAACAGCAATGAAAAGCCTTCCAACAAAGAAAACCCATGACCACATGGATTCTTAGCTGAATTCTACCAAATCTTTAAAGAAGAGCTAACACCAGTCTTTCTCAAATTATTCCATGAAATTCGAAGGGAGGAAAGAGTACCAAGTACATTCTATGAACCAGTATAACCCTAATACCAAAACCAAAGACACATCAAGGAAAGAAAAATACAGGCCAATATCCCTGATGAACATAGATGCAGAAATCCTTAATAAAATATTAGCAAACTTCATTCAAAAACATATCAAGAAGATAATTCACCATTAACAAGTGAGTTTCTTCTCAGGGATGCAAGATTGGTTCAACGTAACACAAATCAATAAATGTAATTGACCACTTAAGTAGAATTAAGGACAAGAATCACATGATCATCTCAGTATATACAGAAAAGGCCTTTGATAAAATTCAGCACCGATTCATGTTAAAAATGCTGAGAAGCTAAGGATAGAAAGAACTTACCTTACATTATAAAGGCTATTTATAACAAACCCAAAGCCAATGTCATACTGAATGGAGACAAACCAAAAGAATTTTTTTAATAAATCTTTTTAAAAAATATTTATTTATTTGCTTTAGCTGTACACAATGGGTTTATTTGTACATGGTGCTGAGGATCGAACCAGGCCGTGCACATGCCAGGTGAGCGCTCTACCGCTGAGCCACAACCCCAGCCCAAACCAAAAGCATTTCATCTAAAATTAGGAACAAGACAAAGATGTCCTCCTCTCTTACCACTTCCATTCAATATAATTCTCTAAACACTAACCAGAGCAATCAGACGAGAAGAAAATTATAGGGATACAAATAGGAAAAGAAGAAGTCAAACTATCACTGTTTGACATATTTATTTCAAGGGTTTTTTTTAACAAAAGAAATTGTGTTATTTCAAGCCAATCAGATTTTCAAAAATCAAAGATGATGACTTTGACATACACATAGGAAAAAAATGACCTCTTGTATACTGCTAATGAGATTGTAATCTGCTAGACTACACTTTGAGAACTGTTTGACTATACTCATTAAGTTGAAAGTGCAGAGACCCTGTGATTTACCATTTCCACTGCTGGGCACACACAAATTCTACATTAGTTTGAAGAGTGTTATCAAAATTACATCTGCATAGTGAAGGTAGTTATCAAAGAGATTAAAAAAAACTTATTTATAAGAAATATTGCCAGTATTTAAAAATAAAGTGTAACATCATAATATTTTGTGTCTAAACCTGTGTCTGTTTATGATTACTATCTATTAATCTAAGTATAACATTTAGAGTATAACATTTAGTATAACATTTTATATCTAAATCCAAATCTATTTATGATTAATATATCACTTGGTTTTCCCTTCTGCTTTTACTTTTACTAGATAAAAATAAAAAATTAAAAAATCAAAAGTTTTGGGGGACATAATTTCAGAAATAGTCATGCCTCCAAAACATTTTTTATAGAAAATTTCAAACCTATAAATGAAACCCCATGTACTCATCCCTCCCTTATCAATTTATGGTCAGTGTTGATTCTTCTGTATTATTTCCCAGACCCCACTGAATTATTCTGAAACAAGTCTCAAACATATCATTTCATTTATAAATATTTCATTGTGTATTATCTAAAATGTAAAAAACACAAAAGATAATACATGGAAAGACTGTGTAGAGGGGATGACTCAAAATTACAAATAAATCTATAAATTTTCACACAATTTCAGTCAGAATCTAGTATGGTTTTTTTCAGGAAATTTGACAAAAGGGTTTTTAAATTCATTTGAATGAGTAAAAACAAATGAATAGCTGAAAAGTTTTGTAGTAGCATAACATAATATAAACAGAATTCTCCAGAGGAACAGAACCAATAGAATATATAGAGACATATAGAGTAAGAGATTTATTACTAAGGTTGGCTGTTATGGTTATAGATGCAGAGAAGTCCCACAGTCTTGTAGTCTGCAAGCTGGAAGCCCAGAAAAACCAGTAGTGTGGTTCCAGTTCAAGTCCAAAAGCCTGAGAACCAAGGGAGCCAATGTTCTAAGTCCTGCTCCAAACCTGAGCAAAGTCTGAAAGCCCCAAACCAGGACATTGATAGTGCATATAAGTCCTGGTGTGAGTATGAAGGCTTGAGAACCAGGAACTGACTGTATAAATCCTGATCTGTTAGGAAGCCCAAGAACCAGGCTTAGCCATGACAGCACTCACTTATAAAGAACCAAGAGTATAGCAGACACTGCCAATTTACTGAGATATTAATAGAGTGTGAATCTGTTTTTTTTTTTTTTAAGCCATAATATGATTTGGAGGACTTTATAATCTGCTGAGTGACTGGGAATAAACACTGGAAATTAAGAGCTCTCTTCCCACCTCCTCCTCCTGAGGTTCACCATGTCTTTTTTCACTTAAGTCTCTTCAAGGTCTAGTAAAGTGTCCTTGGAACTTTAAAAAAATGCTTTTTATTTTCTAGTTTAATTCAGTTGTGTTGGGAATTTTATGCCCTCAAATACAAAACATGTAAGGGCTTAAGTTTTAATTGAATAATGAGTATACTTGATGTTTCTCTTTTAACTATTTAAAGTCATTAAATCTGATAAATGGAAGAAGTACCTAGGTCTTTTTGTTTAACCATTTCATTTAACTTACTCTCAAATATTGATGGAAAATCCATACTGGAAAAAGTGTGTGTGTGTGTGTGTGTGTGTGTGTGTGTGTGTGTGTGTGTAGAAAGAATGATAAAGGCAGGCAAAGGTGAGAAATATTAATATTTAGGAAATTTTCAGTTAAGTATACCTGTGAATTCTTTGTATTATTTTTATAGGTTTTCTCTCAGACTGAAACTATTTTAAAATAAAAAGTTTTTAAATTTAATTTGTTATATATGCTTTTAGAGTGCGATTCCTTTCATATTATATATAAAGAGCACAGTTTTCCAAGTCATTGGTTTTACACAGAGTATTTTCATACCATATTTTTATACATGCACTTAGTATATTGATGTCCAACTCCTTCTGCCATTAAAATAAAGTTTTTAAAAGTCTATAGACACATGGAAAGTGTAATCGTGATTCTCTTAGGCAAATATACCAGTGCCATCTTTTGCTTACTGGATGGCTCCCTTCTGTTCTCTCAACAAGCATTTGTTAAGCATCTTACTACATCTCAAGGGATACAAAACAAAGCTATAATAAATTCCAGTTCTAAGCAATGTCATCTCATTGCTTATATCCTTAAATATCTTCTTGGTTTGCTATAGCTTTGACTGTTGCAAGGCTGCTCAAGGGAAGGGAACTCAGTTATCTATCCCTGACTGGGAAAGGGAAGCAGTGGCCTTCATGCTGAATGTTTGCCATCTCCCTATCTACACAGACTTTAAGGCCACTCAAAATTATTTCTTAATACAAGTGTAAGTTGCTGCCTTCAGAGTTTTTGGAAATGTCTGCCTTCGTTTGTCCCCTGTATTTAAAGTAGGTAAAAGTTAACGTCTCAGTTTCTATTTTCAGATACCTGAGTGGTTTTTTTAAAAAAAGCCTTTTTAATTGTTTCAGTGGAAACTATAATTATTATATTGTGGTATGTTGAGGATTAGGCCTGAGCAGCTTACCTCAGGATAATGGCTCAAAGTAAAACTTCTGGGAATTGAATGCTAGGAGATATTCTGATGTGTTAAATTTTATAGTGTCTGTTCTTGTCCATTAATCTATTTTTGGTAACAAGCAGTTTTGGGATTTTTGAGTTATTCTTGCTGTACCTACCTGATAGTATCAGGTAACTTCCCATTACCCTGTCAGATTATTGTCAATTTAATTCAGTTCAGCAAACCTGAGTTCCCACTAAGGACCAGGCACTGATTTATACCTAAAGTACACAAAGATGAGTATAGCATAGTCTGATAACAGAAACAGACATGTAAGAAAATAAATAAAACATAAACTAATAAGTATAATCATGGATATAGTTACGAAGGACAGAGTTGACACCAAGAAGGAAATTTTAATTGCCAGAGAGGAGAAGAGAAAATCTTATAAAATAGCCAGATCCTTATCTTCCATAGTAGGAAGTCGATGAATAAATTTTAAATGGAGTAATCTGGAAATGGTGATATTCACTGTGTTATAATAAGCTATATGGAAGTAAACAGCAAAAGAAACAGTTGGAAGGGGTTCTGTCTGGGAAACAAGGATCTGATGAGGGAAAGCATAGTGCTATTATTTTTCATTGTCTGCCTTGTAGTACATTTTGACTTTTGAAAACTATATGCATATATTAATTAGCTAAAATTTTGTTTTAAATTTAATTCTACTTAATCCTTTAGGCTAAACTCAAGTGGTAACTTATGAATTTGTCATGTGCCATAGATAAGTGAAACATGCACATCCCTTCATTTAAATTCATATGACAGTTCTTTAGACTGTTTATACAACACTTATCATATTTTCTTTGCTTATTTTTCTCATCCCTTTGCTAGATTTATTAGCCTTTTGAAAGCAGGAACTGTTTATCTCAGAATCTCCCTTTTAGTGCTTGATTCCTTTCATGTAGTTGACATAATTGAGTTGAGGGCTTAGTCATGTTGTTTGTTGGCTCACATTTTGATATCTTGGTGGCTTAAAAATTCAAATGTTCTAACTAATATGTAGAGTGCCATCTGCTAAGCATTATTTTTTTGAAAATGTAATTTCATCTAGTGCTCTTAAATTGGATTATATGTATTTTGGTAGAATACTCTGTATTTAAGAGCACATTCCAGTTTATTGATAATAAGAATTTTTGTTTCTCAAAAATGATGAGCTGGTTTCTCATTGGGATAGCTATTGGCATTGCAAAGGTTTATTTCTGATATGTATAGGTTTATTTATTTCAATCCCACAAAAACTGCTCTTATTTGACTACAAGACTGTTATTTCCTGTATTTGATCCTTTGCCATATTAGGGGATTACTCATTTTAATATGTTAATCCCATGGTAACCAAACAATCAGAGTAATAGAAGTGATTGCTCTTGAGAGCAGACATTTGGTCTGCCCTCCTGGCTGTCTCTTAGTCAAGGGAATATCAAACTATTCTGGGCAGTTGATAGGGTAGGTTGTCAGTCCATATACAACCCTACCCTCATACCCACCACCATTTAAAGTGATAGCTCTTTTGTCAGTCTCACCATGTACTTAAAGAGTTCATTTGGTAAATGTGGGAATTAACTTCTGTTGAATTCAGCCCTGTTTTTAATGTCAGTTTTCTCCTTATTAGGATATTTTAAATACTCTTCCAAGATCTTCTTTGGCCCTATTGCTCTTGCTAACTTATCCTTGGGTTGATTAAGTCTGATTTTCTATTAATACAGATTAAATTAATCTTCCACCATAAAATGCATACTGCAAATATTATCTGATGTGATTGAACAAATTTTTATCTTTCTTATAACTAAGAGTACCTATTCTATGCAAACTACTGGGCTTATGACCTTCTTAGACCAGTGAAAACTTTAGAGTTGATTTATTTGTACTAGTACTTAAGAGATAATGGGTAGAATTTAGATAGGAGATGAGAAGGTTATAAGGATGAGCATTTTGTGCGGTGGTAACTATATTAAAAAACACAAAGAACTGTAGTTTAACACATGTGTGATCTTTGTGTTAGATTTTTGTCACTGTAACATACCTGTGATAACAAACTTACAAAGAGAAAAGGTTTGTTTTGGCTCACAGTTTTACAAGTTCTTACCCACATTAGAGCAGACCCTTAAGCTTCTGGAGGTGCTGGATGGTGATAGCAGGAACAGTGTGATGGAGCAAACCCCTCACCTCATCATGAGCCACGGGGTAAAAGAGAGCAAAAGCAAGGGACAGGGTACCATTATCTCCTCTGGAAGCATGCCTCTAATGACCTAAAGATCCTTTTAGGCCCTACTTCTTAAAGGTTCCACCACTTCCCAATAGTGCCATGAGATGGGGACCAAGCCTTTGACACAATGGCCTATGAAGACCACTTATCTAAACCATAGCAGGAATACAACACGCATAAAGGGAAGTTGTGGAAATAAGATTGGGAAGTTGAGTACAGATTTTCTCATGTTAAAAGTCAACCTGGATATTTGTATCCTCTAAGTAACTGAAAGCCCAATTTAAAAAAAAAAAAGTTATACTTTAACAATCAGGGAAATTATAGACTAGATATCCAAAATAGGACAAGTTCCATGATGGATTTTCAATGACTCAAGCTCTGCTTTTCTCACTTCAGCTCTTCTTTCTGTGTCAGTTGCTTGCCTAGCTCATAGCTGGGTAACACAGAAATCTGAGACCTCAAACTTCCATGAAACACAAAGACAAGAGGAAAAATAGATTACGTTTTTCAGACAATCTTTCTTCAACTTTTTCCTATAGCTTCTGTAGAACTTTTATTATCACCTTGGCCCTAACTGGTTATGAGTCCATTCCTACATCTTAATTCCTGTGGCTGAGAGAACTGTGTGTGATTACCGGCTTTGACATGGACTTTTTTTTTTTTTGTACCAGGGATTGAATCCAAAGGTGCCTAACCACCGAGCCACACCCAGCCCTTTTTATATTTTATTTAGAGACAAGGTCTCACTAAGTTGCTTAGGGCCTACCTAGTTGCTGAGGCTGGCTTTGAACTCATGATCCTCCTGCTTCAGCCTTCCCAGTTGCTAGGATTACAGGCATGCACTACCATACCTGTCTGACATGGACTCTTAATGGGAAGATGCTAGCACTACTACAGCTTGCTGAGTGAGAGCAGATTTGTAGATATTTGCTTTGGGTGCATTTATTTTATTCCTTTTTGAGAATGGGATTCCTAAGAGTAGTAGATGAATAGCTTAAAAAGCACTACTTACACTGCAAAGCTGTGTGAAAATACTATTAAATCATCTAAATGTAAAAACTCAGTTATGCCATTCACTTAAAAATAAAATCTGATTTTCAGTTTTACTTTTCAGTTTTGAGACAACCCTCTAGTATTAGGATAGAATGAATTAACCTTCCTAAACTTCCAAATATTCAAGAGAAAGAAGCAATGAAATTTCCTGTGTGCGGACCATGCTGGCTAAAAACTGCAGGGCTTTATTTTGGTTTGACTCTGCCCCTTACATATGTGACTCAAGGGTCATCAGGATATTTGAGTTGAGTTTAAAATCAGAATTTGTGGCTCCCACTCTGGCCTTACTCCTATTGAGATTCCTCTCTTCCAGTTGCTATGGTCACCCTAATCTCTGTCCTCTGATTCTTAAACTAATAGGATTGACACATGTTTTTGTATAAGTTCAAGCCTCCTTATGTGGTACTGGACTGTGAATTGTTCTCAGGTGAAAAGCTGTTAAAAAAAAGAGAAAGTTGCCCATCTTCCAATGAGGACTCTTCTCCAGTACCTGCCTACTTTTAGTTCTCCTTATTGCATTCCTGATTACTTTTTTATGTTTTGTCCAAAATTTATAATTGTTGCCCATAAATGACTGTCATTACAAGAAGCAGAACTCCTTTCTTGTTTTATTTTAGTGGATAGTAACAGTCATAGGTTGAGTTATAGCTCAGTCTCAAACTTTGAGAGAGAATAGGTTTTGCTCACTTTGCTGGTCTTTTACTTTTAAAATAGGACCACATTATACAAAAATAATTATGAAAATAGGAACCAGGGCTGGCGTGATGGTGCATGCCTATAATCCCAATGGCTCAGGAGGCTGAAGCAGGAGGATCACAGGTTCAAAGCCAGCCACAGCAACTTATCAAGGCAGTAAGCAACCTATTGAGATCCTGTTTCAAAAACATAAAAAGTAGCTGGGCACTGTGATGCACGCCTGTAATCCCAGCACTTAGGAGGCTGAGGCAGGAGGATCGCAAGTTCAAAGCCAGCCTCAGGAATGGCGAGGCACTTAGCAACTGAGCGAGACCCTCTTTCTAAATGAAATGCAAAAAAAGGCTGGGGATGTGGCCCAGTGGTTGAGTGCCCCTGAGTTCAATCCCTGGTACCAAAAAATAAAGTAAAATAAAATAAACATAAAAAGGGCTGGGGATGTTGGGAACAGTGGTGCACGCCTGTAATCCTAGCAGCCTGAAAGACTGAGGCAGGAGGGTTGCGGGTTCAAAGCTAGCCTCAGCAAAAAGCAAAGCACTAAGCAACTCAGCGACATCCTCTCTCTAAATAAAATACAAAATAGGGCTGGGGATGTGTCTCAGTGGTCAATTGCTCCTGAGTTCAATCCCCAGTACCCCCCCGCACCCCCCCCCCAAAAAAATATGGCTGAGGATGTGGCTTAATGGTTAAGCACCTTTGGGTTCAATCCCTGGTATCAAAAAAAAAAAAAAAAAAAAAAAAAGTAAAAGAATCAGAATCACATTGCAGGACTTAATTATAAAATAATTGTCTTTATGACTCAGAATGTTTTTACTAAATTAAGATTAATGTTAAAGATAGGCACCGGGGCCACAAGTCTGTAATCCCAGCTATTCAGGAGGCTGAGGCAGAAGGATCTCAAGTTTGAAACCAGCCTGGGCAACTTAACTAGTCCCTGTCTCAAAATAAAAAATAAAAAGGGGGATTGAGGGTATAGCTCAGGGTTGAACATCCTTGGGTTTAATACCTAGTACCAGGAAAAAAAAAAGATGAATATTAAATGAACTAAGAGAACTCATGGATGGATCCCCAAGAATATGGACCAAAATTTTCATGGTCCCTTTGAGAAACACTGCTGGCTATCATCTACAACTAAATGAGAATTTTCTGACTTGGTTATTTTCCAGTTTAAAAATCTTCTCATCAAAGGCATTCTCATAAATTTTTAGTGGAAATATAAATTGGTATAATCTTTGTAAAGACACTGTAGTGATATCTTTCAAAAATTACTAATGCATTTAACTTTTTAATTTCTCATATAGATAAATTTACACAAATCATACAGGTAAATTTACATGCCTGTGAATGAACATCTGTATGATGTTATTCATTGCCACATTGCTTAAAATAATAAAAGATGAAAATTATCCATCAATAGGGAATAAGAGGAATTTATTATTTACCACATATCAAGAGGTTACAGTGAAAATTAGGAAATAGTTTTAACCAAATGATTATGCAAACACGATCTCTCAAAACTTGTAGGAGACAGCCCTAAGCAACTTAATGCGACCATGTCTTAAAATTAAAAAATTAAAAGGACTATGAATGTAGCTTAGTGGTAAAGTACCTCAGGGTTCAATTTCTAGGACCACCCTTCCTAGAAAAGGAAACTGAAGGAGCCCTAATTAGGAAGGGCTGTTGTAGCTAGCTGGAAGCCATGGGTTCCACCTGATATGTATGTGACGCACCTGTAGGCACCCGCAAACCTGAAGGTATATAACCGGGTGAAAGCGGTCCGAGTTAGGAGAACGGAGAATTCAGTCAGCCGGGCAGTCACTCGGTCGGTCAGAAGAATCAGAGCGGCCAGAACGTAGGCAGAGCGGTTACAGAAGAAAAACCAGATAGAAGAAGTAATGACTGGCCAGAGTTAGGCCGAGGCTCCAGAGGACTGGTCAGAGTAAGGCCGAGGCTCCCGAGGAAGACAGAAGACAGAAGACAGAAGAAGGAAGAAAGAAGAGAGAAGAAAGAAGCTCTAGTCTTTCTCTAAGCTAAGCTCTATCTTTCTTTCTATCTTTCTTTACTCTACTCTAAGCTAAGAAGAAAAGCTAAGCTCTATCTTTCTTTACTCTAAGCTACTCTACTCTAAGCTAAGAAGAAAAATCTTTCTTTCCCTCTCTAAGCTCTAAGAAAGTAGAAGTAAAAGTAGTAAAAGCTTAACTCTGCCTCCGAGAGTTTTTCCTCCCGGTTTTCGGTAGCAGGCAGCTTACAGGAAACAATGAAGTTGTTCATTCTGATCAAGAAAAAAAGGAAAGAAAGAAAACCTACATTACCACTATAAGCAGTGAAAAGGGAGGATTACATCAAATCCTATAATTATTTAAAAGACAATAGAAGGACATGGAGTACAACTTTTCCAGAACATAGAAAAAGAAGGGATACTTCCTAGCTTGTTTTATGAGCCCCGCATAACACTGATATCAAAACCTGAACTGAGGACTTTATAAGAAAGAAAATATACAAATCTTTTATATGATTATAGATACAAAACCAAACCCTGCAATACATGAAAAACACATCATGTTATAGAGCAAGAACATACATTCCAGAAAATAAAAGTTTGGTTTAAAATCTAAATCATTGTAATTTATCTCATTAACAGAATCAAAGGGAAAATTCCATCAGCAATTCATAAGATGGAAATTTTTTTGATAAAATGCAACTGTTATTCATGATAAAAATAAAATACTCTCAGCAAACTGGGACTAGAAGTGGATTTCTTTAATCTGATTAATGTGTCTACAGAAAAAATCTGCAGCAAACACTATACTTAATTGTGTGAGCTATTGGATGTTTCTCCTTAAAAGATTAAGAATGAGGGACAAGGATGCTCATTATCAGTACTTGTATTCAACATTGTAGTAAAGGTCCTACCCAGGGCAATATGGCAAGAAAAATCAAGTGTACACATAGGACAAGAGTTAATAAAATTGCCATCAGTTAAATTAATTTGTCTTCCTACCTGCAAATTAAGATTATATAAGGCTCCTTGGAGGATACAGACATTTACTCATTCACAGACTCCTGCCCAACCTAACCTACATATGTTAATGTCAGATCCCTAAGGAGACCTCTTACAGAATGAGTTAGGGAAAGACTCTTCACAAAACTGACTTTCTACTTGCTAATCATCTTCATTTCATATCCATTCAAGTGAAGATGGTGGCTTGAGACAGAAGGAGTGTGGCCTTTACAACTAAGTAGTTGAGATATAGCAGGGTGAGGATATATGAGCTTAGCATGGTATGGTGAACAGAAAACAAATTTCCATGGCTTTTTGAAATTTTTAGCACCTTGTTTATTCATCTCTGAGTATATCAGTGTTGCTATTAAAAGAGTCCTTAAAGTCTTTGTCAGAGATTCATCTTTTTAATACTTGGTAGCAATTCTTCTTTTACATTTATATGACTGGCTTGAAGCTGACTTCATTGTTGCTTCAGTGGTAGAGGAAGAGAATGTATATATGGGTGTGTGTGTGTGTTTGTATGCGTGTACATGTAATGTGTGGAAAGTATTGTATTATATGAAATAGTCATGGAGTGATAATTCCTCCTGACAAATACTGATCCAGTCTAGCTTCCTCAGCTGTTGCTGAACCCAAAGAAGCACATTAATGCTTTCCCTGAGTGATGTGGCCACCAGTACTGACATTGTATGAGTGCTTACCCCATGCTAAGTACCATTGTAATCACTTTGTAAGGTAAATTGTTGTACTAGCCCCATTTTACAGATGAGGGAACTAAGTCATATCAAGTTAAATGGCTTACTCAAGGACACACAGTTGGCAAATGGTAGAGCCAGGGTTCAACCCCAGGAAGTCTGCCAAGGGCACACTGCCTTCTAGATTGTTTTAATTGTGCCTAAAAAGCAGACTCTTTAAGTGTCCCCAGGTTCACACTTACAAATCCCCACTGTGTTGTAGAAGGGAATACTAGCCAGGGAGTACTCATTTGGTGAGCCATATCAGAACCTGGTGTGGAGAGGGCAGAGGGAAAATTTTCTGTCTGAAAGAATCTTTCGATGACTTAGTGTAGGTGTTTGTTGTTTTGTTTTTGGTACTAGAAATTTAACTCATATGTGCTCTACCACTGAGCTATACCCCCAACTCACATCTGTATTTTTGAGACAGGATTTCACTAAGATGCTGAGACTGGCCTTGCATTTGTAGTACTCCTACCTCAGATCCCAAGTTGCTGGGAAACACCCCTGGCAGAAGTGTAAGTCTTAAAAGGGCTAAGAAATATTCAGATACTTTCATGAACTGTAAGCAATTCCCTGTAAGAAATACTCAGATACTTTCATGTACTGTAAGCAATTCCTTGTACTGTAAGAAACACCCCTGGCAGAAGTGTAAGTCTTAAAAGGGCTAAGAAATACTCAGATACTTTCATGTACCGTAAGCAATTCTTAATAAGTCAAGACATTGTTTAATTCATCTTTCAGAGTAGGGGGAAGCTCTAAGTGCTGATAGGGGGTTTTATAGCTGCAAGCCCAAACCTGAAATTTTTGTACCTTAAGAACTCCTATTCCATTAAAATATTCAGTCAACCAAAGCAGTTCTATACTATTGCTCTGGAGAAATATAGTATTATGTTTTGGGAAATAGAAAAATGGTTAAGACTGGGAAAGTCATTTTCTATGCAAATAAAACAATATGGTTCCTTTTCATTCTTTTACATTTTGAAAGGGAAAGTTGAATCAAATCTATATGAGTTCTTGAAATTAATTTTAATAGATTTTTCATACCACACTTTTTCCTCTCTTCCTTTTCTTGTTCACTAACACATAACTTTGGGTGTTAAAATAACCACCTCCCCCATTTGATATTTAAAAGTTTTAAGTAGCAAAAGAAAGGAATCTGATTATAATGTAATTCATAAGTAATGTTCCTTCTGATTTTTTTCCCCCAAATTGTGACTAAAGACCTTAGTACATGAACAATTTTTAAAAGCCTTTGAAGGAGTGTAGTTACTCTGTTGTTTTAGAAACCTTTGTATTTATTTGACTGGCCTGGACATAGTGTTCTACTGATTTTACTATATAAGTTGCTTACTGTTTTTGTGATAGAATGCATCATTATAATTTTTAAATCCTTACTAAGTCATTGACAAATTTTGCCAAAACCTGAAATAGCAATCTAGACCCTTTTGAGAAAAGGCAAATGGTAGACCCTAGTCAAAGATAAAACAAGCATTTTAGATCTTTCAGAAATAGCAAGAGAGGATTGAATTCATCTACTTTCATATCTTCCATAAAATGGAGAATGGGAATGTTTACTTTCCTTTTTTTCCCAAAACCCCAGTAAAATAACACACAATGGGGTTGTTGGTCTTTTTTTTTTTAATTTTTAATATTTTTTAGTTGTTGATGGACCTTTATTTTATTTATTTGTATATGGTGCTGAGAATCAAACCCAGCACCTCACACATTCCAGGCAAGTGCTCTTCCACTGAGCTACCACCCCAGCCCTCAGTGGGGTTTTTTTTAAAAGGTGCAAACCCACAAGAAAGAGAAGAACAGTATTGGAGACAATGACAACAAAGAAGTTGGAAGTTGAGAAGTTGGAAAACAGATGAAGCAGTAAATAACATGACAAAACCCTGAGCCAGCTGTGGGAAGCCAGAAGCCCACATGATTAATACTTTGGAACTTCTAAAAGACTGGCAGCATCAGTACCCGTAGAAGTGAGGTTAAAAGGGGGCTGGGGTTGTGGCTCAGCAATAGAGCATTCACCTAGCGTGTGTGCAGCCCAGGTTCGATCCTCGGCACCACGTAAAAATAAAGGCATTGTGTACAACTAACAACAAATAAATAAATGTTTTAAAAAAAAAAAGAAGTGACATTAAAATGTTGCTAAGCTTGGGCAGACTGGTCAAAATCTGTTCAGGAAGAACTAAAAACCCCTACGGTACACTCCACAGCTGGCTGATAATTCTTTCCCTATCCTGGTGAATACTGGAGGTTTACTCTAGAGAAATAGAAATTCTGTGCTGAGGAGCATTAGCCCTGCTGAGGCAGAGGTCCCAACATGAAAACAGCATGGTGAAGTAATGTCTGCGTGCTGAATGCTGAGATTCCCAGTCCCCTCTCTCTCTGGTTACCAGAAAGCTTGCCTCTTGAGGCAGGAAATCAGAGGCTCTTTCCCTGGGGAAGTGGGTGAGTTCAAGAGGAAAGACGGTTTTATGTGGCCCACCTGATGACTATCAGTGAGGCTCACAGCCAGTGGACTCTACTTGCATGCTGAGGGCTTTCAGCTAACATCCATAAATGTGAGCAAACAACAGTGAATTACCAGGTAACTAGTGATCCAGCCAGCCTGAACTCTGAAAGATAGAGACTGAAACAAACATCAGACGTGAAAAATAGAGGCGATACAGGAAAGACAGTGGCTGAAAATCATAATAGTACATTGGAGTTCATTGACCCTTTTTTCTTTTGTGAATGTTTAAATTTCCCATTACAATTTTGAAAACCTCTCATAACAATAAGATATTTAAACTATAATAGAATATTCTGAAAAGGAACATAGAACAGTATGAGTTCTAGAAAAATTAAAATACAACAAAAGAGATAAAAACTCAGTAAAATGTTTAGAAATTAAATAAGAAATCTCCCAGAAAGGACAACAAAGAGATGAAAAAATGGTTTCTAACTCTGAACCCTATGTCTAGCCAAATTATCAACCAAGATTGAAGACGAGGTTAGTGTGAGTTTTCTGTCTCTATAACTAAATACCTAAGATAATCAAATTTTAAAGAGAAAAGGTTTATTTTGGCTGAGAGTTTTAGAGGAGTTTTAGTTCATGAGTGGTTGGCCCCATTGCTTTTGGGCCTTTGACAAGGCAGCACATCATGGTGGGAACATGTGATGAAGCAAAATCACTCATCTCATAGTCAAAAGAGAAAAGAAGGAGGGAAGGTCACCAATGACCTAAAAGCCTCCCAATAGGCCCCACCTCTTAAAGGTTCCACTACCTTCCAATAGCACCTCCCTGGGACCACGCCTTCAACACATGGGTATTTGGGGGATATTTAAGATCCAAGCTATAGCAAGACAGAAAAAAGACGACATTTGTTGCAAACTTGTAAGATTTCAAGTACCCCCTTTTCTCAAGAAACCACTGGAGAATGTGTTCCATCCAAATGAGTAGAGGAAAAAGGAAGACAAGGTATAGAAAATACCTTATCTATTTTCGGAGTACAGGGCATCACCAGGATGGTAGTAAGAGGACTTCATAGAATGAAAATTACAGGCATCAAATCCTGAGTGTGTGTAAAATCTTTAAATAAAATTTTACTTGAATATCTATGTGTACATTGTCTCTGGCTGTTTTCACATCACAAGGCAAAATTGAGCAGATATGACAGAGAACAAATTACCAACAAAGCCTAGAATTTTTTTCTCTTCTTTTCTTTTCTTTTTTTGTACTAGGGATTGAACCTAGGGGCGTTTAACCACTGAGCCACATCCCTAGCCCTTTTTATTTTTTATTTTGAGACAGGGTCTTGCTGAGTTGCTTAGACCCTTGCTCATTTGCCGATGTTGGCATCAGCCTCCAGAGTCACTGGGATTACAGGCATGAGCCCCTATGTCCAGCAAGCCTAGAGAGCATTTTCTATTTAGTCTTTTAAGAAAAAGCTTGTGGAACCAAACTAGAGAACTGATTCTAGACAATTGGCTGAGAGCTTGTGGTTAAATTAGTTATCTGTACATAGAAAATTACACAAATAAAAAAATAATATAATTGCTTAATCCAGGGAAAATAAAAATAGGCAAGAAAGGAATAGTAGCCATGATTCACTACATGATTTGACTGTGAATATAGTAGATTATAATATAGAACCTAAGTTTTATGTTAAATACCTCATTGAATTTACTGCATAGTTTATTAGGATGATGGAAAGGATGTACATGCGTGGTGAGAATAGGAAGAGAACTTGATCATCTTCTGTTGGCAGGAACTTAGATAAGATCTAAAACTAGGGGCTGAGGTTGTGGCTCAGCAGCAGAGCGCTCGCCTCGCACGTGTGCGGCCCGGGTTCGATCCTCAGCACCGCATAAAAACATAAATGCATTGCATTGTGTACAACTAAAGTAAATAAATAAATATTTTAAAAAAAGATCTAAAACTGAAGAATAAACATAGTGACAAATACCAAGTAAGTTGGCTAAAAGAGGTGAATAGTGTTCCAGTGGCCATTTCTAATCAGTGAAAGTCCCTACTCATGAAACCATTATTATGGTATAATTACTGAAAAGCCACCAATTTGGGAAGATTCAGTCTGGTTCTTAGACTTTCCTGCCAAAGGATATTGCTAAAATGGATCATGGTGCCTAGCATTTAGTGAAATGACTGAGCATATTCTGCTTAGCTGCATTTTAAAACTTCATCTGTTCTACATACAGCTCCCACCTGGAAACATAGAAAGACATAATTATTCTCAGTGATAATTCCTAAATATAGGATAATCTAAAAGTATATTTTCAGTTTCTAGAACTGGACCTAACACATGATAGGCTAGTGAATGTTTGAATGAACACATAAATGAACTATAACAACAGCTTCAAAAGCCAAAAGGCCTTGAGAAGCTCAGACCAACCCTTAGAAAGCAACGATGGAGTCAGGCATGGTGCACACACCATAACCCCAGCAACTTGGGAGGCTGAGGCAGGAGGATCGCAAGTTCAAAGCCAGCCTCAGCAAAAGCGAGTCGTTAAGCAACTCAGTGAGACTCTGTCCCTAAATAAAATACCATATATATATATATATATATAGAGAGAGAGAGAGAGAGAGAGAGAGAGACAGAGAGAGAGAGCGTGCGCACATGCGCTGGGGATGTGGCTCCCTGCTACCTGTCCCCCGCAAAAAAGCAAAGATATTTCTATAAGTTTATTCAGTTTTTTTATTACTAAAGCTAAATTGTGGTTCTGAATCTTTTTCACTTCTGAATTAAAGAAGTTTTTCCTTTTTTTTCCTAACCCTTGCACATAGGATCTTTCCAGTTAAAGATGTACCCCTGGAGACTGATGATGACCTTGCCAATTGGCTTTATCAACGCTTTATTGAAAAAGAGGACCTCTTATCACATTTTTATAAAACAGGTATGCAGTATTTTCTATTATGTAATTTATGAAATTACCAGAAATGTTAAAGGTAGGCTTTAGGGAAGATAACCAACCACTTTTCAAATCCTTAAATTCCCTAAAGTAATCAAAGTGTTTCTGTATTTAAGATATGTCAGCTTATAATTTTTATAAAGACAGATTTATGTTAAGTTCGTTCTGTATTAGCTTGTGTGCAAGGGCTATGAGTATATCACACAAATGGATCCAAGTCAAGAGAATCGTGAACAACTGCAATCATACATGTATAATCATATAGGGTATTTTGCAAATGAGAGAGAGAATGTGTTTGTGTGTGTGTGTGTGTGTGTGTGTGTGTGTGTGTGTGTGTGTGTTGCTGGGGATCAAATCCAGTACCTTACATATGATAGGCAGGTGCTCTTTACACTGAGCTACATCCCCAATCCTACATGGTGAGATGTTTTATGAAGTAGTAAATAGCATTAGTGTTCTGGCATTTCATATGATTATTTAATAATACATTGTAGCCATATGAGGTTGAAAACTGCATTTTTACTGGCTTATTCTTTTGTGGGTTTTTTTTCTGTTTATTTGTTTGGTTTTTTTTCGGTGCTGAGGATCAAACCCAGGGCATTGTGCATGCAAGGCAAACACTGTACCAACTGAGCTATATCTCCAGCCCCTTACTGGCTTAGTCTTTACATGAAAGGATAATGTTCATTTTTAAAGTTTTCATGGATATAAACTTAAGTCTTTTATCCTTAAGTGGAAAAAAAAAGTTTATTTGTCTAAGTTCCCTTCTAAATATTCTCTGCACCCTATAAAAAACTATAGTGCAGTGAAAAAAAAAAAATAGGAGGGAAGGAGAAGGCAGAAAAAAAAAAGGAAGTTAGGAAAAAAGGAAATTACCATTAGTAGAACACCCCACCCAGCCCCCTGGACTACCAGAATGCTTCATGAATTGCTATGTTGTGAACCTATTTTCTAGCACCTTAATAGGGAGAAAAAGGTAAACAGAAAGTTGTCCTTGATCTGAGAATGGCCTTGGTATTTTAATTTAACCCAAGGCTGAGAAGGTATGGGTGATAAGAGACTAATAAGGGGTTGGGTCGGGGAACACAGGAGGATAAGAGGAACACTAGAAAGGGAGGGAGGGGAGGAGAGGGAGCAAGGGGTATGAAGGGAAAAAAAAAAAGAAGACGGTAGAATGAGATGGATGTCATTATCCTAAATGAATGAGTAGTATGAATATACTTTGTATACAAACAGTGTTATGTAAAAAGGTGCTCTATATGTGTATTATGAATTGTAATGCACACTACTATTATATATACAATAACTTCGAATTTAAAAAAAAAGAGACTACTAACAAGGTCTCTGCTTTCTCAACCTCAATTTATTGCCTTCATATATTTGGCCTAAATTGTAGCAACAATAGTAGAATCCTCTTTTTAAGAAAACTATTTGCATATTAGACCTTGAAACTTGAAAGTACAGTCTGTAAATTGCTTGTGAGCAGCAAATCCCCTCTTGAATCAGCTTACCCTGGGAGATTATCAGCAAGGACAAAGATTGTTTGAATGCTGACGAGTGTTAAAGATGACCTTAGGTAAAATTGCTCTGAAATGATCTGGCTTTCCAGAAAAGAATTTAAAGGCATTTGTTTGCTTTGTATTTTTACTTTTTATTATTAAGACATATTTCATAAGCCCTACTGCCTTTTAAAAATATTATTGGTGTTATATAATCACTTTTTTGTGGCAAAAAAAATTTTTATTTTCAAATAAATGGATTAGTATAAATTATATTGTTTCAAAAATTATTTGGTGTCAATTTCACAGATCCTGTGTCCCACCATTGTGGAAGTGTCTCGGGATACAGGGGGAAAAGCTACTTGAGTAACTGTTCTCATGCAGGTTTTACTCCTATGGAAGACAAACAGTAAAAGTCTATAGATGGAGAAAAGAATAGACGAGACCATTACAGATTGGGGAAAATTCTAGGAAGGAAATAAACCTGTGAGTGATAAGGGCCAGGGGTGGCATTTTTTCTGATAGGGGAAAGATTTGCTGAGGATGAGGAGGGGCATTCCAGCAGAGAGAATAAAGGCAAGGGCTGAGATGAGAAAGAACCTAGTAGCTTAGAAATTGTATTTCAAATGAGATCTCTTTTCAGGAACAATGGAAAGTTACAGGAGGCTTTCAAAAAAAAAAAAAAAAAGACTCCATGAGTCTAATTAAATTAATATTAAACTTTTATTCCAGGAGACCTGCCATTACAGTAAACAAATTAACATTATGTTTTGTCTTTCAGGAGCCTTTCCATCTCTCAAGGGTCAGAAGGAAGCTGTTTCCAGGGAGATGAATCTCAGCAACACATGGTTATTTCTTATATACTTGTTCGCAGTGTTGTCGGCTTGTATGTGGTACAACATCATTGAGTATTTTTACCATTGCCTATTTTAGGAATGGACTTGGACTTGTCAAGGTCACCATAGGAGTTCAGACATTCATCAGTGTGCATTATTTTACATGTGCAAATCAGAATATATAAAAGAAGTGAAGGAAATTCAGTGGATGAATTAATATTTATCCCCCTTTGGGATATTTTAAAACTCTGTTAAAATGAGGATCAGTAATATAATGACCTGCTGATATATTTTAAGAACTTTTCATGTTTTAAAAAGGTACACTCTACCACATATAGGCAAACATCACATTTGGAGAAGAGGAAATCATAAAAATCATCCTAGAAGACTATCTGAAAGAAACTGTTGCCACAAGATCTACTTGGTCATTTAGTTCAAGCTCAGAATTTGTGTTCATGTCTCCTGGCTAGCAGTCCCTATTAGAGCAGTGCACCATAGCGCCCACATCTTCACCCATTTGGGGTGTGGTACTAGTTGCCATGAGGGGAGCTGGGGGCACCTCCCAAAGAGTGGTTTCCCTGTTGCTTGAAGTAACAAACTTTAGTCCTCAGCACCTGACCAGGTGCAGTGTTGATGTTCTCTGTGGCGAAGAACCAGTGTCCACTGAACACTTCCTGGCATAGGCTCTGATCTTATGAAGGCTAGCTCAGTCCAGCACCATGTTTACATGCGCTAGTGCTTTCCTTTCCACCAGGGTAGGGTGGGGTGGGGGCATCACCCAGTTTCTCTTTTTGTATAGAAGGCATATTATAGATTGATAATTGTATTTTACAAAATGCACTTTTATCAGATGCCAATATAGCAAATAGTAACATAGCCTGAAGACAAAAGTAAGCCTCGTCAGTGAGTGGGCTTCCCGGGGGGCTTTCCCGTCTGCAAATTTGCCCACAGCTGCTGTCCAGCGCCACCCTGCATTGGGCACCTCCCTGATGGGGTGACCCTATTTGTAACTAGAGGCTCCCCGCACCCCTTTTTGACATAGTAGCACTAAATGCATTTGGGGATGGATGAACAAATTAACGTAAAACATTTAGATGATCAGTATAAGGGAAAATAGACTAGTTCATTAGGAAAATAAGAGCTAGAGCCAGACATTGGCTTATACTGGTGACTGGTTCTCAAGTGGCTCCCCTCCAAATCTCTGTAGACAGCAGTGTGTTCTAACATTATATCAAGGAGCTCCCCCTTTCAGGGTTAGTGTAACCAGGAGAGACCTGCACAATAAGGCTTCCCAGTCTCTTCCAATTGCTTTTGAAGAGGGTAACATCAAGTTTCTATTATTTCTAGAAAACTTTTTTTTTTGTTTTGTTAGTATGTTTATGTGATTTACCTCACAGGAGAACCAAACTTTTCTCAAAAAATGCTGGCACTGCATCAGTGTTGATATAGAGGATGTTTTTCAGCTTAGGATTGTAAGATTAAGATCTAATAAGTCCGTGGTAGTTTTCTGTGATATGAGCACTATAGACTCCCCTGTTGTCACTAATCACACAAATAACAATTCTGAGAAGTAAGCTGTAAAATAAAAATAAAGGCTAATGTTCTGTTTTCCAATAAACCAAAAAAAGATGTGAATTTTCCCACAGTTGTGTGGGAAAGATAAAGCAATGCCAAATAAAAGCCCACAGCAGCTTCATCTTTAGGATAACTCAGCATATGTGAAAGAGAAGGATGCATTAACTGAAATACCTCATTGAATATTATATTATACTATTAAAATGCAGAAGACAGTTTTGATATGTTTGGTAACAATTGTTATAAAATGCAATTTTCTTGAAACTGAAGCATTTTATTATGTGTTCTACAGTGACAGTGAATAAGTGAGACCAGTCTTACTTGCAAGGTGTCAGTGATGATAGGAAGCCAAAGAAAAGCTCAGTGATGCTTCTGTTTGAGATCCAGCAAACATTACTTCATTACAAGATGAAATGAAATTGTTCATTTGAGATATTAGCCATCTGGGGAGAGGTTGCTCACTCTTAAATATGGTTATGCACAGTCCTAGCTAGTAGACCTTTCCCTCATTGCAAAGCAAGCCACAGGGTAGAGCGAACAGTTCTCCTATTTTTTTAAAAAAATATATACATAAATGTGGCTTAGAGCCACTTTTGTCTTCGCTGTACTCCAAAGGAACGTGACACTGTTAAATATACTGTACACATTAAACTTTCCTTTAAGATGCTTTATTTTTCAAGTGCAGTGTCATTTCCACAGTCTCTATAGATGTGTTAATTTTTGAAAATTGATCCATGAGTTGTAAATAGATGTGTATTTGATCTGCCCTGCCCCTCTTTGATTCTTTCTAATATGTTCTTTCTATTCCGTTTGCAAAATGTATTTGTTTGAGAGCCTTGATAGTGCTTTCCTTGTTAGTAACTGGAGTTCACCTGCTGAACTAGGAAATGTAAAGAGAATCAGTGTTCTTCTGTGGCAATCTGGGGAAGCAGCAATATGCCACTATACAGACCGAATAAAAATTCCTATTTGTACTTTCTTTGTAAAGTGAGATGAAAGGAGATCATATGTTTTGTCAAGGGGAAAGAAAACACAACTATGCCAGTGTTACACCAGTGGTTCCTTAGAATCTCAGCACTTCTTGGTCTCAGCTGGACTGCCTAGATTCCCACAGCAGATAGAGTTGAGAGCTCACTGTTGGGATCCTGGCATCACCAAGAAACAGTGATGGAGCATCTGCTTGGCCACAAGCAGGTTCCATGACTGCAAAAGTGACCAAGCCAGCTAGTCACTCTTAACTTCAGAAACAATTATTGGTGTTGAAATATACACGTGATAGATGAACATAAAAGCAATAGAGGGTAAAGAAAAATTACAGAGTAGAAAATGATGTTTTGGATGAGCAAACTAGTTGGTTGAGAATTTAAACAAAGTTTTATTTTAAAGATAGCAGAGTTCAGACCTGTCATATCAATAAATATTTTTTGGTTTTTGACATTCAACCAATCTTAATTTTCACAGTAAGGGAAATAAAGATTACTGGAAATTAATTAATTACTGGATACTTAATCCAGTTATAAGTCATAAGGAAGCCAAAAATCTGATTCCTAAAGGAGTTTGAAGTTTTGCTCTTCATCAAACTCTTTTTTCCTTCTAAGGATGCTTGCTAATTTAAAAAAATGATTTGAATTGTTTATTAGCTTTTCTTGCCTGTGTATTTAGGACTGTTAATGAGTAGTGAAATAACATGGAAAGACAGAGAGCTATCAGGAAGAGGAAATTCCAAATAATCGATGGGCTGGAAAAGACATCCCTGAATATCAAGAATAGGTTGTACTGATATTGTTCTCAGCCTTTTTATCAAAATGAAATCTTACATCACCCAGTGTAAGCCTCAGAACGTCGTTCTAGTGTTGCTGCCGTCTACTGATGCTGAGAATGGCCCTTCATTCTTTGCTCATGTTGCTCACTTCTTGTGGATTTGTCTTAGTAGTGTTTTTTGACAATCACTTCTCTGAAGACTCTTCTAAACTAGTTGGTCCTGGTTATAATCATAGAATGTAGTCTTTAATCATGGGTAGTCTTCTTGTATTCTTTTTTATATTTAAAAAGGAAATGTTTCATTTGCACTACTGAGTAGGAAGAGTTAATTGTTTTCTTTGTTCTTTTTCTGAAGTCACTACATAGGACTTCACTCCAGAGTTACCATTGAGTGTGCTCAGCTCTGGTCCACAAAGGATGGATAAAAATGGTTTGTTTAAAATATTTATGTATAATTTTTTTTTCTTTTTTTGTCCTGCAGAGCTTTGAGCTTTACATGTGTTAATATGCCAGGCAAAGTCAAAAGGAGCACAGGGCAGCAGGTATACTAGTTCATTTTATAAGGGGTAGAGACTAAGATGTTTGGGACCAAAACACCTAAGTTGGGAAATTCTGTATTACAGAAGAGCTGGTATACTCTGGAGCAGTTATTGCTTGGTGCTTTGTTGTAATCATTTTGCACCAGTCCCCAACAATTAGGAACTGGGCCCTGGGAAAATAAAATGCTGAGGGTGCTGATCTGTTGGGGGAAGGTGACTGTAGCCATATGAAGATTAAATATGGGTTTTTCTGTAAAATGTTCATCTGAGGACTTTTACATTTAATATTTTTTAAAACAGCTTAAAGATCAAAAAAATATTAAGTGTATTCTAATTGCAAAATATGCACACATTTTGAATGGCTTTATTTTTATTGTGTAAAACTGTTGGACACATGACTGTGATGCACAAATTCTTTACATGTAAGGAGTCTATGCATTTTACAGTAACTTATTTTATGATTGGATAATGAGACAGTTATACTTTAAACTGCCATTGTTTTTGTTAATTGCTTTCATTTTCTTTACAGTTATTACAAAGTTGTATTTATTTTATACAAATGGATTTTCATTTTCCTGATGCTGTAATGTTTACTTCAGCTTGTTTGACCTTTCTTTGTATATCTGCATGTTGTAATGTGTGATAAGAATGAATGCAAAGGCTGTGGCAACTGTAATTAATTTTTGTAAAGGGCTGGTCACACGTGGATCTGGTTTATGAATGCATTCAGGATGATTTTAATAACCAGATCGCATTTTCAGAAATTAGACATGAACACCAAAAGAAGCATTTTCTCAGCAAAAATTAATAGCTGGTTCTATTTTTTTTCTTAACCTAGAGAAAATAAAGTTGATTTTTTTCCAAGTACAGTGCTTCAATTCTTAGCAGTGGGGATGGTCTGTGTCATACTGGAGCTATTTGGGCATTAATACCTGTAGGCCTGTGCTTAGGGCCCATCCTGCAGTAGCATGCTGAGAAGAGCAGGCTAAAACACCCAATGAGAAACAGCTGAACCTCCTTCCCAGGGTCATAGGGTCTGACCCCTCCTCTTCATTCTCCCGGTTAAGTGGTGTGCCAATAAGTGTTTAAAGGTCCACTGTCTCAGAAAAAATTATATATGTGTTACACAAATTTGTTATAAATTTTCCTGATAGCAAGGATGTATGACACAAATAACTAAAATATAAAACACTATATATAAAACTTCACATAGCCAGTTCATTCTCACAAGATTTGTAGTTGCTTTTTTCTGAACTCTTTAGCCAACCTCCAGTTGCATTTCAATATGAGTTTAATTATGGTATTATATCCTACTCCACTTCCTCCTTCTCCCAGGAAATTCACTGTCATTCAATCTATGATGTGATCTACTCTTAAACTCTTTCTTACCCTTAATACAAGACCAGTTTTTAGCTTCAGCACTAATTGTAAGTTTATATAATTTGAATAAAAATTGTTTAAGAACTGCTAGCAAAACCCTGAAATTTAATGATTGGCCCTTGGGAGCCAGTTGGAGATGTCACCAGCACACCATTGCCCTGTTCTTTTTGTCTTAACTATTTATGTTGAATAAACTTCTACCAGTTAATTTGCTCACTGTTCTGAGAAAATTTCTATTTTTGACCCTAGCAGGGGCTTGAATGGGTAGGAAAAGCATTAAGATTAGTGCTACAATATGAGCTTTGGATTTTGAGGAATCTGACAAAAGCAAACTTTGCCTGAAGTACAGGGGAAGCATATATTTCTCAAGTCAGTTTTATGCTTTCATTTCTCAAAGCTAAGTAAATGTGGTATAGGCATCTCTAAGATTTTGTTTTAAACATAATAAAACCTCAGTTGTTTAGTTCCTTGTAGAATATGTTTGATCCCACTGAAAATTTTAATGTTTTAGAATATTTTGCACAATCTACCAAATAAGTTCAATAGTTACAGTTCAGTCTACCTCTTTTTTCTGGCTGGATTTAGGCTACTGTTTTTGTGAGGTTCTAATTTCTTTTCCCCCAGAGATGTTTTATGTAGAAGACAGAACAGATTGGGGGCAGAGGTGGAATGCAGATTTGAAGCACCCAGAGATCTATCGCTGACCAGCCCTATTCCTCATGAGTTGGAGGGAGGGGGGGTTGTTTGTAATTCCCACTTAATATGAAAATGTTTGTTTTTAAAATGTTTCTTCCTGCTGAAAAAAAATTGTATTTTTAAATGGAAAAACAGAATCCTCTTTTGGCTCTAAGAAGTCAGCTGTGTGAACAGGCGTGACCATATCATAACATGCTGATATGATAGAAATCAATAAATTTTTACCTCTCAGGATTTGGTAACATTGTTCTTAAACTCTTATAGGCTTGAGGGAAGAAAAAAAAAAAATTTCCACAGTTTCTGTCCCATGGAAACAGAAATAAGAATGGAACATGGGAGAGGGTTGGGGATATAGCTCAGTTGGTAGAGTGCTTGCTTTGCATGCACAAAACCCTGGGTTCAGTTCCTGCACCACAAAAACAGACAAACAAAAAAGAATGGAACATGGGAGGAGGGTGGACTGACCTTCCTTTCATAATCAGAAAACTACCCTTAATTAGGTATGATTAAACCTGCTGTGCATAGGGAAAGATAAGGCAGTCTTTTCTGCTTAAAAGCATGGACCATATTGGGGGATGCAGACCTGCTCTCAGAATACTTTTTGCCTTTTAGGTGTCAGACTCACTGGAGCTGGAGATGAGGCTCCCACTCTTCACTCACCTTAGGCAGGAGAGGACTCAGCCATGCTTGTGATTATAGCAGCTTAGCAGTGTCATTGATAAAATGCAGGGCTGAGCTACTGGCCCTAAAATATCAATGGTTACATCTTCATCACTTTGTTTCATTCTTTATGCAAAAACTCTCTGAAGTCTTATCTGCAGTTTTGTATGGATTGTCATTCAGCTGATGGACAGTTGATGGAAAAGAAAGTAGGTACTTGAAGTAAGGGGAGAGATCAGAAGAGCTTGGAGTGCCTGGAAGAAGAACCCAGGAGTGTTGGAAGACAAAGGGAAGGCCAGAAACTGCTGTCCACAAACAGATGCATACACAAAGATTTTTAAGGAGTATTCAAACAAATGGTTGTCAAGAAAATCAGCTTCCATGTGAACTCTTGAGAGTGCCATTCCTGAACTTTACTCATCTATGAGAATCCTCCCATTTCAGGTAACTGCCCCCATTTATAGGTGAAAGGCATACCTCCCGGTCATTCAGCAGTTCCCTCTAGGATGCCCAACAAAGGAACAATTCTAAATACTGTTGACACAAATGATCCTTTAAATCAAGGCATCAGTAGGCCACAATAGAACTTTTTGTCTTTCCCTGATTTGTACACAGTCTAGTAAGGACAAAGGATGGTATTAGAAATGGAGCATGTGGGCCTGTATTGGATGTATTATTTAATTCTGATAGCTTTAGTGTGAGACAATGAGAGTAATGATAGCTTGGAGCTCCCAAAGCATAAAAGCAGAAACTACCAAGACTTCTTAGGGCATTGGGCCAAGACTGACATGGTGACACTTTGACACTTTCACTGTTGCATTCCTTTGGTTACAGGGTCAGTCTGATTCAGTTTGGGAGAGTCTACGAAAGGATGTAAATACCCAGAGGCCTGGTTCTTTGGGAGCCATATTTGAAGATCAGCTACCACAGCAAAACATTCCTTAGCTTTAAATAAAGACCACCAGTTAGATTTAGAAGAGTTTTTGTGCTCTGGCAGTTTGCCCATAATTTCCATTAAATGAAAATGTTGAGTTTCCAAATACTTTAAGAGGATTAAATCTGTTGTACCATCACTCAATCAAAGGACACCCATCTAAAAGAGGTTTTGTTTGAGAGTAATCTTTATATTATTTTTGACACTGATTGATACATGGCTCATTGGCCTTTGGGATTTTGGAATTAGTAAACTTCAGAAATCGCCTTGTTTTTAATGGCACATTTCATTCTGGTGCAGTTTTGGTCAACTGCTGGTAGCAGCAAATGGCATGGGTACTTGAAGAATTGTGAAGACTAGAAACTGAGAATCAAATGCTTTCAAATGTTTGCCCCAGCTGGGTGCAGCACATGCCTGTAATCCCAGCACTTTGGGAGGCTGAGGCAGGAGGATAGAGAGTTCAAAGCCAGCCTCAGCAATGGTGAGGCACTTAGCAACTCAGTGAGACCCTGTCTCTAAATAAAATACAAAAAAAGGGGGGGGGGCGGCACTGGGGATGTGACCCAGGGTCGAGTGCCCCTGAGTTCAATCCCTGGTACCACACACACACAAAAAAAAAATGTTTGCCCCAAACAGCAGATTTGCCTCACTTTAGGTTTCTGTTTTTAGTAAATAACAGTTAAATGTCAAGGACCGTGTATACTTGCTAAAGGGGTGATAAATCTAAAAGCTTCTTTAATTTCCTCTTCCTCAATTTTAAAAGTGAACATAATAGTCCCAAAACCCTAAAGGATAATTTTTTTTTTTGTTTGCCCTCAGCTGTTGCAGAGATACAGCTATACATTAGCCATTGGGGGAAAAAAAAAAACTGAATCATGATTTATCATGATTTTTATTTTTTATTTTTTTTGAATGTGGAAGTGAAATGCATTTCATTTTTTACTTTGCCGGGTGTAGTACAAGATAAAAATAATGCCTTCATTTCAGACTAAGGGAAAAGAGATTTCAATCTCATAACTTCTCACTAAGTTGCATAGAGCCTCATTTAAGTTGCTGAGGCTAGCCTTGAACTCACAATCCTCCTGTCTTAGCCTCCCGAGTTTGCTTGTATTACAGGCATGTGCCACCTTTCAGCTCTTTTCAGTCTTAAGTAAGATGACGTATGTGAGGCACGTAGGACATTAGTACATTTTACTGTGTGTTAAGCCCAGGGGCTGTGTTTATCCCACCCCCACTGAATTTAATGGAATGTAAATTATTCCCATACATAACTGTGCCTAAAAATTGTATCCCTAACCAATTAAAAAAAAAGTCAATGCAGTCATAAAAAAAATTGTATCCCAGTCACATAAGCTATTAGTGTCAAATAAGCTTTTAGGAACTCTGGGTCCTTTGAGTTTCTAAGGTAGACAGATGCAATCAGCACAGCCAAGCTCCTAATCCTACACACTCAGACTGTATCTGATATTCCTAGGGCCCTCAGACAGCAGCAAGAAAGAGCTCTGAGGTTGGAGAAGCAATTAGGAAGGTGAGAAGACTAGGGCATAAAGAGGAAATAGGATCTGCTAGACAGAAGACATTACATAGACTTAATAGGGACCTATTTTTGCTTCTGAGACATGATGTCACTGTGGTGAAGACCTTGAACTAATTATCAAAAAGGAGGGAAATGTAATTTCTAGTGTTTGGGAGCTATCCACCAGATGATGATTCTCTATGCATAATTCATATGATCCTAAATATAAAACTGCATTGAAAGCATCCTAAAGCTTCAGGAAGGTGAAAGTTAATATTGAACTGTTTTCCCTTTCTAGTTGCATAAGTCTCCAAAGTTTATATCTCGAGAATTGACATTTTATCTTCCAGTGTAAGTGCTCAGTGTTCACTTCTTAGGAACTGGGGTATCAGATGAAATGGGCAGATCCAAATCAAATATTATTTATGGTTGTCAAGGTATCATGGTAGACTGTCACAGAAGAATCTGAGGCAGACCTGGGTCTGTAGATGAGCTGGGTGGTAGAAAGAAAAAGGTGCTGAGAACCTGTAAGGGCCTGTGATTCCCCAGCCGGATGCTCAGCAAGTCTCCCAGCCCACCATTTACAGAATACCTACAAAGCAACACCAGAGGGTGGGGATTCTAGGAGAGAGGATGCAAGGTGAAGTCAGATTATGGAACCGGTGTTTCAGAGGAGGTTTGGAATTACCTGAGCCATCGTACGGTGGAGATGCCTTGAACCACCACCCGTGGACCCAGAACTTCAGAGTGTTGGTGTGAGATCAGGAATAAACTGGAGAAGTATTTGGAGCTGAGTGGCCAGAGGGCCTGGTGGATCACAAGGCATACAGGCTTAGACTGATTTATTCTCCATTAGGCCTTGAAAGAGGAAGGTCAGGAACAACAGCAGGAACATCTCTCCAGCCCCGCTGGAGGCACAAGGCACGAGGACATTCTAGCACACACAAGAGCCTCTCATTTATTGAGGGAGGAGTGGCAGTGATGTAGGTACTAAGACTGACAACCACAGCCAGGAAGGAAGTGAGAGGCTTTGAACCACTGAGGGTTTGCTCTGGGCCGCGGAAGCAGGAGAGTACTAGGCCAAGTGGGAGGAGCCGAGCTCAGACGCACACATTGCTGCGCAGTGCACATGCCTGCAGGGCCCACCGGTGGGTCCACAAGATGAGGCTCATTAGGCATAGAGAGCCCCTTCACTGGGTGTAGCTAAGATCCTAATCCTACATGGTCGGACTTTATCTGTTATATCTAAGGCTCTCAGATGGTAGCAAGAAAACTCCTTGAGGTGGGAGGAGCAATCTTCACCCCTGCACCCCACATGGAAGACAGCAAGCCAAGGACAGCCCTGCCGGGGGCTCAGGTCCTGGAACCTGAAGTCCCAGTCCCTCACCCCGCCCCCACCATCTGCTCAGGTGGCTGCTCTATGAATTGGTGGGAATTGGTGAAGGGTTCAGGATATTATTTTTTTTTAATTTCTTTTAGTTGTAGATGGACACAATATTTTTCTTTATTTTTATGTGGTGCTGAGGCGCGAACCCAGTGCCTCACAGTGCAGGGCAAGTGCTCTACCACTCAGCCCCAGCCCCAGCCCCGGGTTCAGGATATTCTCAATGAATATTTTTCCTCTGGTGTGGGGGTGGAGTAAAAGCCACTTGGCTCTAGAAGCTTCTGTGTCTTTCCTTGACTGGCACTTTTTGGTGTGTGCCTCTGCCCTTTGTATTCCATGTTGGTGACTTTGGTTGTTGGAGGTTCTTGTTATGCTTTTGTTTTGTTTGTGAATATCTGTTATTTCTTGGGGTACTAGGAGAAGGAAGTTCTGGGATCCTGCTTTATTCTGTCACCTTTAAACTGAGGTCTAATGTATTTAAAACATTTGAAATGAATGCACAAAAAGGCTGCTTTGGCTCATGCCATTTTAGGGCTGTTATTCAAATAAGACATGT
Organism: Tamias sibiricus; assembly: GCA_025594165.1. NCBI lineage: Eukaryota > Metazoa > Chordata > Mammalia > Rodentia > Sciuridae > Tamias > Tamias sibiricus. The sequence goes on along the minus strand of CM046669.1, from coordinate 44,273,325 downwards.
CTGAAAATAGACATACTGTTGCCTACATTCTGGCTGGTGTGGTGGTGCACGCCTATAATCCCAGCGGTTGGGGAAGCTGAGGCAGGAGGATCATAAGTTCAAAGCCAGCCCCAGCAACTTAGCGAGGCCCTGTCTCTAAATAAAAAAAGGGATAGGGATATGGCTTAGTGGTTGAGTTCCCCTGGGTTCAATCCCCAGGACATACACACATACACACACACACACACACACACACACACACAAATCTTCTATATCCTGGGAGGGAAATAATTTAGTACAAAGAATGAGAAGTTTTCTCTGCCCCACCCTGTATACAAACACCAATTTTTGTTGTTGTTGTTTTGTTTGGTTTTAATCTGCACTACTGGGAATTTAACCCAGGGCCTTGCATGTGCTAGGGAAGCAGCCTCCCACTGAGCTACATCCCTAGTCCTTTTTTTCTTTTTCTTTTTCTTTTTTTTTTTAATCTTTTTCTTAGTTGTCTATGGACCTTTATTTTATTTATTTTTATGTGGTGCCGATAATTGAACCCAGTGCCTCACACATGCTAGGCAAGTGCTCTACCACTGAGCTACAACCCCAGCACCCCCACCAGTCCTTTTTGAGACAGGGTCTTCCTAAGTTTCCCAGACTGGTCTCCAACTGGAGATCCTACTGCCTCAGCCACCCAAGTAGCTGGAATTATAGGCATGCACCACGCTGCTCAGCTATTTCTTTTCTTTGGACAGACTGAAAGACTTCCCAGATCAGCTGAGGTTTCCATTGCTGCTGGAAGGAAGGGCAAAGGCTGAGTGGGGAGAGTACTGCTGCTCCTGTGGTTTTAAGGATTTCCTCAATTTCCACTCCTTAGAAAACACTCTCTACACAGAGGTGAGGGCGGTGAGCCTCCAGGGAGATCACCCTTATGAAAGGCTGGGGCCTCAGAACACTTCATAAGAGTGGGGGCAGTTGTGACAAGAGTCCACAATGAAACAGGAGCTCTCTTGTCATGAGAAGAATTCACAGAGGCTGAGTGAGCCTGTGCCAGGGGTGCTGAGTGGGAAAAAACCAACTCTGGGGGAGGGAGTGGACAAGCTGGGCCCTAATGCCTGTCCCCCCACAAGCTGCTGTCACAAGGACCCCGATGAAAGCTCCTACTGAACCTACATTTTCTGTTGTGCTCAGAGGACAGAAAAAAACAATAAGTTCAGCTTGGCCAGAGGACAGAGTTCACTAACTCATCGCTATAGAGCATCAGACCCCTAGGCAGGACCATCCATGTAGTTTGTGTGCTGCACAAATTGAAAATGTGGAGGCCCTGGTTCAGAATAGTAAGATTTCAAGACGTCAAGAGCAGAGCGTGAAAACCAGGACAGGTCACACACTCATGAAATCAGCCCTGCCATCAGGACCACCAAGGAGGAAATGAGAGATGGGAAGGAACCAGGCCCCTGGGGTCCTCACTGTCCCCTCTCTGTCCATCCACCCAAGGCACTGCATGAAGTGCTCTTAGAGAGTAGGAGATAAGAGTACTGTGAGCTCCCCTCAAAGGCCTCCCAGACCTATGTTTCTGAAGGACAGGAGAAGGACATTCTCCCACTGCCTCCCAGCTCTGCGACCCTTCGGGGCTTCTGGGCTGCCCCTGAAGTGGATGGAAAATACTCCCTCATTACCAGAGAAGCCTCAACGCCAAAACCAGAAAGGCTCAGGTGTGTGCTAGTGGTGGGAAGCTGCCCGTGACGAGTGAGTCCCGTGAGATGGGAACTATTCATCACAAATGGTGGCTGGAAACAGTGAGCCCAGGGAACCTGGCTGACAGCACGAAGATGGCGGCACAAGGTCCTCCAGATTTCTCTAGGGACCAGCCTCCCGATAGAATATGGGGCAGGAGTTGCAAGGTCTGTGGAGAATTCCTCTCTCCTTTCCTCCCTCCCCTCCCCATCCCTCTGACTGCAGTTGTCCATATTTATCCCCTTACCCCACCCCTGCCCAGTCGCACAATGGGCAACGCTAGAAGTGCCTGAGAGTGGGTCAATGGGATGGGACCAGTCAGCTGTTCACAGAGTGTGTTTACTGAATGAAGGGAAAGTGGTCAAGGGAGTGGACACAAGCTCTGTCACCAGCACAGTGGCATCAGAGATTAGCTTTGGCGGTGTCAAAGGGCTGGGAGTGGGGTTAGTTCCTAGAGGCCTCCAAGAGAAGGAGACAAAACCTACAGACAGATCCAGAGTGAACCTCCTGCTGTCAGGAGAACCCTGAAACTCAGTGCCACTTGTTCTTCAGCACCCTGCCCAGAGCTTGCCTCAGGCTCCACCTGGCTGCTGGCCCAGGACTGTCCTAGGCCTGGTGGGGATGCTCAGAATCTCAGGCCAAGTCCTTCCTCCACCCCCCCAGGCCTTCTTCCTTGGCCACATTTCCTTGAAACCACTTTCTAAGCCCTTGTTGCCTCCTCACGCTGTTCTGAGAAACTGGTTGGCAAATCATCCAGCCCAGAGTCCCTGAAGTTGCCAGCAGAGGAACAAGTTCAGGAGTCTTACTAATCTGTGAAGGGGAAGAATCCAGGCTGAGGACGTGAGAATCTTAGGGTCTGACCCAGTTCACCTTCCTTCTAGCCAGATGGCTCACATTTCCTCAGTTTCACATTTTGAGACAGTGTTCAGCCCTGCCACACCGTCTACCTCACAAGGTGGTTGTGAGATAAAATGAAATAATGCCTGTGAATAGAACTTTGCAGCAACAGAGTCTTGTGTGGATGTGGTGTGAGAACCGTGCCTTGCCGCCATATGTCTGGTTCCTGGGCTCACCTCCTGCCACATACAGTGGACTTTGTTATTTGAAACTTCTTAGCTTGGCAAACTCCTGTCTATCTGAAAACTAGACACACAAATAGGCCAATTGCAAGTTGTATCAGGGTTGCAGAGGTGCTCCATCGGACCAGAACCAGAAATTCTCTTTCCAGGTCCAAGTCTTATCAGCTCTGTGGCCTGGGCCAAATTCCTCCAGATGGGCCCCATGTGACCCATCTGACAAAAGGGGTTATTAATCTGCCCTGTCTGCCTCCCAAGTTTTCAGGAGGGCCAACTAGATGTGGGTGGGTCTCTGCAAGAGTGAGAGAGAGAGTCCCATGCTATTTAAGTGTGGATGTCGCTATTGGACAAATAAGCTTTCTGACTTGATTCTACCACACACATCTACCCATCAGCCTAGTGTGGACTTGAAGGTGCAGACAAGATCCTGAAATATTTTCTGGAACATTTGAGAAAAAGTCAGTGCACAAAAAGAGACTCACCTTACTAGCCAGGTGCTTTGGTTTTGAGGTAAGAAAGAAGAAAGAAAGATACAAAGGAGAGAGAGAGAAAGGAAAAAAAAAAAAAAAAGGAAGGAAAAAGACACTGTAGCTCTATGTCAAAAAGTTCCATGATCAGATTTCTTTCCCCAGACCTGTTTTTCCTCCAGCGCTGTCACCCTCAAGTTTCTGATAAATCTACAAATCTGACAGTTATGGCTTCACTCATCTATGAAAATCGCCTCATTTTTATTTAAGCTTACATGCTGTTTTAGTCAGCTTTTGCATTGCTGTGACCGAAAGACCTGACAAGAAAAATTTTAGAGGAGGAAAAGTTTATTTGGGAGCTCCCGGTTTCAGAGGTCTCTGTCTGCAGATGGCTGGCTCCGTTGCTTGGGGCCAGAGGTGGGGCAGAACACCATGGTAGAAAGGTGTGGCAGAGGAAAGCAGCTCAGGACAGGACACCAGGAAGCAGAGAGAGGGAGCTTCAATCACCGAGAACAAAATACATACCCCAGAGACATATCCCTCAATGACCCACCTCCTCTAGCCACCCTCTACCTGCCTACAGTTACCATCCTGTTAATTCCAATCAGGGGATAAAAGCACTGATTAGATTAAGGTTCTCATAACTCAATCATTCCACCTCTGAACTTTCTTGCATTATCTCACACATAAGTTTAGACTCCTCTTATCTAAACCATAACACATGCATTTTCAGATTAGATAAAACGAAGGAGCCGGGCACAGTGGTGCACACCTGTAATCCGTGTGGCTCCAGAGACTGAGGCATGAGGATCACAAATTCAAGGCTAGCCTGGGCAACTTAGTGAGACCCTGTCTCAAAATAAAAAGACTGGGGATGTAGCTCAGAGATGGAGAGCTACAGTTCCAGTACCACAAAACAAAACAAAAACAAAACCCCAAAGGAGATAGATTTTAAGAAACCTATAACATAAGCACATTTCAAACATTATCTAGATAAGGGAGACAATGTCATCTTGAAGATCCTGGAGAGGACCAGACCACCACAAACACCTGTGATCCCTGATCAAAGAACTGAGTTCACCAGGATGAAGTCATTTCCGCTCACTTTCCTGTGCCCACCTTGCAAAATTTCCTTTCAAAGAAGAGCCCCAGGCCCTAAGAATTCTTCTCTGAGAATAGATCTCTTCACTTTGCACATTCCATCAAAATGCTTCCTCTCCTTGTTAAAACCTGATGCTTCCTTAAACTCTTTTCTGCAATAAGTCAAGAGCCTGCAAGGTCTGAGTAGAAATTTCCTCCTCCTCTGGAGAGAACTTCTCCAACCTCCTTATGAAGACATTTGAGTGTGTCCCCCAGTGTTCACCTGTTGGAAACACAATCCCAAATGCAGCAGCCTTGTGGACTGGGACTCTGAGCGGTGATCAGGTCATGAGGGTTCTGCCCTGGAGAATGGACTAATGGTATCGTAGGAGTGGGTTCCTGATGGGAGGATGAGCGTGGCCCCTTTTCCTGGTGCTCTTGCTGTCCCTCTGGTGTGGTCTTTTGTCTAGTTCTGTCTTTTTATCATGGGATGACACAGTAAGCAGGCCCTCACCAGACACAGTCCTTCAATCTTGGAATTGCTTTTTTGTCTGTTTGTTTTTGGTACCAGGGATTGAACGCAAAGCCTTCAATCATTCTACCACTAAGTGACATTCCAGCCCTTTTATTATTTATTTATTTAGTACTGGGGATTGAACCCAGGGGCACGTAACCCATGAACCACATCACCAGCCCCCTTTTTAACATTTTTTAATTTGTTCTTTTTAATTATACATGACAGTAGAATGTATTTTGACATATCATATGGAGTATAACTTCCCATTTCTGAGGTTGTACATGATGTGGAGTTATACTGGTCATGTGTTCATATATGAACATAGGAAATTTATGTCTGTTTCATTCTACTGTCTTTTCCATTTCCATTCCCCCTCCTTTCCTCCAGCTCTGCCCTGTTCAGTCTGGTGAACCTCATCTCACTACCCCCACCATACCCCCACTATTATGAGTCAGCATTGACATATCAGAGAACATTTGGCCTTTGGTTTTTTTGGGTTGTCTTATTTCACTTAGCATGATAGTCTCCAGTTCCATCCATTTACCAGCAAATGCCATAATTTCATTCTTCTTTATGGCTGAGTAATATTCCACTGTGTATATATACCACATTTTCTTTATCCATTCATCTGTTGAAGGGCACCTAGGTTGGTTCCATAGCTTAGTTCCTTTTTATATTTTATTTAGAGACAGGGTCTTGCTAAGTTGCTTAGGGCCTCACTAAGTTGCTGAGGCTGGCTTGGAACTTGCAATCCCCCTGCCTCAGCCTCCCGAGCTGCTGGGATTACAGGTGTGTGCCACCACACTGGGCTCAGTCTTGGAATTGTGAGCCAAATAAATTTTGTTCTTTATAAATTACCCCATTTCAGGCATTCTATTAGAGTAGAATGAAATGGCTAAAACGTAAGGGGTAATGGTGCTATTACCATTGTGTTGGTGGTTGCTGTATGTCCCACAAATGAAAGAAGACATTAAGAAGTCGTGGGACGAGTGGCGGAAACCAGGAAGAAGGAGCAAGGCAGAATCTAAATTGGAGAGCCTGGAAAGAGAGAGGGTAGAAGGATCAGGGTGGGACGCCACAGAAGGGGTTGCAGAGGAGGGTGGGGGGAGACGAGGCACCATGTGTGGCAGTGATGTTGACTCCCCTGCCTGGCTCACTAGCAGAACCCCAATTGTGCTCATGGGCCGGAAGAGCTCTCTCCTGGCTCATGCACTTTGATTGGCTTAGACATTCTCAGCCAGTGATTAGCTGAGAAGTCATGGCCAGTCCTCTCAGTCCTGGCCCTTGAAATTCGAGGCAGCATCTACTGGCAACTTCTGGAAAAGATTTTTCCCTCCTTCTCTCCATCAGCAGCTCCCCTGGTGCCCTCCCCTGCTGATCATTAATACCTGCGCAGGAGAGTAGTGGTGTGCTTTCCTGACCAGTATCCTGGATGGCCCAAGCCTTCCGGTTTCAGTTGTTGACATGTGAGGCTGAGCCTTGGAGCTGCTCCAGCCATCTGGTGAGACAAAAGCCAAGAGTGGCATAGAAAAGCTAACCCAGAGCCCAGGCAGTGTCCCACTGCTGAAACGACCTCGGGATTCCCTCCAGGTCTGTGGGTGTGTGGAACAAAGAAAGCCCTCCCCGTGAACGCCATTGTAAATCTCATATTCCACTGACAGAACCGAGGATAAAATGACACTAAAAATTGACAGGGAAGGGAATTTCCCAACTTGCACAGCACTTCTACATCCACTTATCTTAGGTGATCATCATTAGTAAACAAGAGGGTGATCTTGTCCTCTTGTTAAGACAGATGAAGAAACTGGGACTAGAGGATAAAGGGCCCCCAAAGTCACCCAGCTAATTGATGGTAGATCTTATACCATAAGTCAGGGGTTTCTGCCACCTGGTCCAGTACACCTTTCACTCTAGGAGAGGCTGAAATCCATGAAGCTAAACCGAAGGATATGTGAACACTTCAGATAGCTAAAATCAAAGGCCAATGAAAATTCTCTCTAATATGTAGATGCTAACACACAATAGGGGGGGATTGGAATAGAAGTTCATTGGATTAGACAATCAACAGGGTATGAAGGGAAGGGAGGGAGGATGGGAATAGGAAAGACGGTAGAATGAATCAGACATAACTTTTTTTTTTTTTTTTTTTTTTTTTTTTTTTTTTTTTTGCAGTACAGGGCATTGAACTCAGGGCCTTGTGCATGCAAGGCAAGCACTCTACCAACTAAGCTATATCCCCAGCCCCAGACATAAGTTTCCTATGTTCATATGTGAATACATGATCAGCGTAACTCCACATCAAGTACACCTTTAAGAATGGGAAGTTATGCTCCATGTCTATATGATATGTCAAAATACATAATACAGTAGATATACTGTCATGTTCATCCAAAAAGAACAAAATTTAAAAAAAAAAATAAAATTAAAGGCCAGACAGCTCCGTACTTTCCCTTCTCAGAGGAGGTTCAGGATTAGGGAGATGGATAAAGAAGAATCATAAGCCACTAGTTAGCCTTAGCTGGGAAACAGTGCCAGAGTAGAGCTGTGCTCTGGGAACCAGACAGCAGGAGAGCAGGAAGGTGGACAGATGACGGAAGTGGCATGGTCCCACACCTCCCTCCAGGAAGCTCATGGAAGAAGAGCAAGATGAGAAAGTATAAAGTGAAGATTGGCAGGCTTTCCAAATCAAGGCACCAACTGACTTCCTGCAGCGTGCAGGCAAGCATGGATCTGGGAAGCAAGAAGGGAAGACAGGGGTCTCCCCTTCCATGGAGGAACCAAAGAGCCATGGGGAGTTTTGAGGGAATGCAATGAAGCTGTGTAAAAGAACAAGGAAGGTAGGAGCCCTGTGGTCCCTCTGAAGTGGGAGGTCCCTGACAGATGTCAGGAATGGAGAGAACCTGGACTTTTAATATTTTTCTCCTTTCCCTCCCCTCCCTCCGTCGCTCCCTCCCTTACACTCTTCCTTTTTTTTTTTTTTTTTTTTTGTTATTTTTTTGTTTTGTTTTGTTTTGTTTTTCCCTGCCCTTTGGTCACTATGTTTTGAGTGCCTACTATGTGCTAGGCACTCTGCCAAGTGCTGGGTACAACAAATAATGTAAAGTTCAAGGTCTCCCAGAACTTAACATGCTAGCTGAGCACGGTGGTGCACGCCTGTAAACCTAGCACTTTGGAGGCTGAGGCAGAAGAATCGCAAGTTCAAAGCCAGCCTCAGCAATGGCGAGGCACTTAGCAACTCAGTGAGACCCTGTCTCTAAATAAATTACAAAATAGGGCTGGGGATGTGGCCCAGTGGTCGAGTGCCCCTGAGTTCAATCCCTAGTACCAAAAGAAAGAAAGAAAACAAGAACTTAACATGCTAGTCAGGAGAAACAGAAACCTGTACCCAGCGTGTCTGTTCTCCTCTGGGAGAACTTTGTTCCTGTGGCTACCAGCAGCTTGATCTCTCAGCTTTGCCACTAGAATGAAACTAAGATTCGTGTTGTCAGACTCAGGGCTACACTGCAAAGAGGCAGCTCTGTTTTTCTCAGCTGCCTCTTTTTTCTCACAGGCCCATCTCTGAACCCATGGAGTGCAGGCAAGGGTGTCAGGTGTGTGGGCCCCAGGTGAACTCCTGGGCCCTCTGCCAAACACAGGAGTGGGAAGGGTCAGAGCCAGTTCACTAGGTGAGAGAGAAGAGCTGGACAGATAAGGACCAAAGCTCCTTCTTGCCCTCACCATTTGCCTGTCTCCCATGCAGTGTACCCATAAGGTATATGTGCAATAACACTCAGGTGGGAAAAGGATGCTGGAGGAGGAATTTAAGTCTGGGATCTATTCCCACCAACTGGTTATATAGCCTTTGGCTCGTTACCATCTAGTACTTATTTCCCAATTGATAAAAGGGAATGACAGCACTTGTCTGTCTTTCTCCAGAGGCCACTGTGAAGATAAAGTATAGTAGCTTGACAGTGCTCCCTTCCCTGAAATTCATGTGTACTTAGAATGTGACCTTATTGGGAAATAGGGTAATTAGTTAAGCATCTTCAGATGAGGTCACTCTGGGGTTAGTCTAGGCCCTAAATCCAGTGGTTGGTGTCCCTGTCTTTGTATGAGAAAGAGAGGACATTGAGAGACTGGGAGAAAAAAGGAACTGAAGAGGAAGGCAAAGATTCCGGTGTGTGTCAAGCCAAGGATTATTAGAAGTCACCAGAAGTGAAGAGACAGGTATGATTTGGACTCTTCCTTAGAACGCTCAGTAGATATCACCCTTACTGATCCCTTGACTTCTGATGCCACTAGCTTTGTAGCAATTTGTAATGGCAGCCCCAAGGAGACTTATGTACAGGGTTGAATAAAAAGTGAAAAATACACAGTGTCTTGGGATAAAGGATGTTATTATAAGAACCTATTAAACTCAGTTATTTTGTCTAGTTCTGGCTGCTCAAATCTGTCCCCAAGGCTGTTCCCATGGCTTGGTTATTTGAGCCAATGTATTTCCCCTACTGCCTAAACAGGTTCATACTTGTTTTTTTTTGTCACAGACAACCAAGGCGATCTGAATTATCATCCCAGCAACAAAAGCAAACATCAGCTCACTCTGGCAATAAGGAGTTCAGTAAACAAAGTTAGAAATCGTGTTTGGTTTTCTATTTAATGTTTGAGAATAAAGTATTTAAATAAATTGGTATGCTTTTAATCAGGGGATTAACACCAAAGTATTGATGGAGCTCTTTTTTATTCAATATAAAAGAGCAAAGGTGACATTTAAATACAGTAGTTTCACTTTTTAATGGCCATACTTTGTGGTAGGCAGACTTCTAAGATGGTCTCCAGGGACCCCCATTTCCTGGTACTCACACTTTTGTGAAATCCCTTCTTGTGAGCATGAATTGAGCCAGTAGCATGCCTTGGTCAAGTAGAATACAGCAAAAGTGGCAGAATGTTACCTCTGTGATTAGGTTACAAAGGACTGTAATGCAGACTCTCTTGCTGGCTTTGAGGAAGCAAACCGCCATATTGGAGAGGCCCATATGGCAAGGAACTGGGGGTCACCTCTGGCCAACAGCCAGCTAGGAACTGAGGCCCTCAGTGCATCAGGCCACAAGGAATTGGATCCTGCCACAAATCACATAAGGGAGCTTAAGTGGATCAGGCCCCAGCTGAACCTCAACCGTGCCTGGGTGAGAAGACCCGAGACAGAGGATCCAGCAAGGCCATGCCCAGATCCCAGACACGTTGAAAGTGAGCAATAGACATGTTGGTTGAAGCCACTAAATGCTGGGGTGATCTGTTACTTTGAAAGATAACTAATATAACTTAAGTAATTAAAGTCTTGTATAAAAACTTCCTTTAAAAATCAACATAATAGCCGGGCACAGTGGCACATGCCTGTGATCCCAGCACTTGGGAGGCTGAGGCAGGAGGATCTTGAGTTCAAAGCCAGCCTCAGCAATGGTGAGGCACTTAGCAACTCAGTGAGACCCTGTCTCTAAATAAAATACAAAAAGGGCTGGGGATGTGGCCCAGTGGTCGAGTGCCCCTGAGTTCAATCCCCAGTACCAAAAAAAAAAAAAATCAACATAATAAACAAATAGAAGTAAAGTCAAAGAGTAGCTCTGTCTAACTTCCTTGATGCTGGTGTTAATTGGCTTTAGGTCCTTGACTGGGACATTCCCAGAATAACCCTCCTCTATAGTTCAATCCTCAACAAGCAATTTTTAGGGTAGACTTGGAACATGCTCTTTATGTGATCAAATGGGTTACAAGTAGTGACATTAGTCATAGAGTCCTGAAGTGTGGAAATTATTTCCTTTTAAAAAATGAGATACCCTCAAGACTATCCCTGTAATTTAAAACCATATGGTTACCCTTTCAAAAAGGTATGTAATGTGTTAAATGCATTAGTGCTCATAAATGTCATTAGTTCCATGTGCTACAAAGGAAACATTCTGAAAATGTCTTTTCTTTTTTCTTTTTCTCTCTTTGATGTGTGTGTGTGTGTGTGTATGTGTGTGTGTGTGTGTGTGTGTGGTGCTGGGGTGAAACCAGGGCCTTGTGCATGCTAAGCAATAGCTCTACCACTCTCAGTCCCTGAGAAAAAAATTTTCTGTTACACAATATTGAGTTCATAGAGTTTAATTGAGAAGGCTAGCCTTAGAAAAATACTTGAAGGGCCTTATATCAGTACCTGTATCATGGACTACACTGCGTGTGTGTCTCTGTGTGTGTGAGTTCGTGTATATAGCTTGAAAAGTATTTTTACACATCTATGTTAGGAATGCAAAACCTCAAGGGATAAAACTCTACCAAGGGCTACTATAGTACGAAAAGTAAAACTCAAACTCACAACTCAGAAAAATCACATGACCATTCACTCTTTCAAATTAAAACAGCATTTCATGTACACACATGCTGCAGATTTCAGTTCCATGTCATGTATGGCTAGACAAGGTAGAGAGAGGATATAGAAGAGTAGAGATAAAGAACACGGGCATTGGAAATTGATGAGGAAAATACCTTTGTTTCAGAGTGGTCCATTAAGACCTTTAACATTTTCTTTTTTTCAGTTATGGGTGTGCTTACATTTGTTAGTCTTAGTGGCAGGAAGTGGGGCTCATTTACTCACATATGCAGTGTCTACAGTGTACTGGGGACTATCCCCGCAGTTGGGGTCAGAAATGCCCTGGGGTAGCCACAGGGCACATGCACAAACAGCATCTGGTGCAGAGCCAGATGGAAAACTATTGCAGTGCTCAGTGAGGACTGCTAAGAGGGATGTGTGCTACGGAAGCAGAGAAAACCAGGTCTAACCCAACCTGGAATGAAGCACAGAAAACTCCCTGGAAGAGCAGGTGCCTTGATTTAAATTGGGAGAGACCAACACAGGGGCAAGCACAGAGAGGGGCCTGCACTTGAGGCAGTGCCACAAAATAGGGAGAAATGGTTAATTGGGAGGAGTCTCGGAAGGACTTGGCTAAGGAAGATGATGACTCCAAGATGCCCCTAATTTCTGGCATTGGCAGCATAGACGTACCATTAACTGAAATAAGGTAGAAAGGGAAAGAACAAGTCTATGGGCAAAAATGTTTTTCCCCAGATGTTAAGAATGTGATCGTATAAATATCTGACAACATTTTTCAAAGATTCCCCATACCTTTCAGGATAGTATTCAAACTCTTGTTTAACACATATGGCCTTCCAAATTCTTTCTTCTCTAGGTTTGTTTCTTGTCTCTCAACCCAAGTTCATCCTTGGATCCAGCTATATAAAACTACTAGTAATTCCCAGATATATTCCATGGCTGGTGTATATGTGGTTCTTTTTGTCTAGAAAGTTCTCTATGGTGTACAGCTGTTGTTTTTGTGTTCTTGGTGCACCCTGCTTTGCATTACCATTGCTCTCACTCCATGTGGTCCTGGTGGAGTTTCCAGTCTCCTGCTCCCTGGCTCCAGTGCTAGGTAAGAGATCCAGGCCTGGTCAATCACAGTATCTCATCCTCTAGTCGCACTGTTTGGCCCAGGATTGGCATGTGACTCACACTGGGCCAATCAGAGCCCTTCTGCTAAATTTTATATGTGAGGTGCTGGAAGAGTTCTTTTTTTCTCCTGGGGCAGAAAAACTGAAGTGACATAAGCCTGGAACTGCTTACGGCCTTGCTATTTCTGCTCCATAAGCTCGGAGGGAGTCTAATGAGGAGAGATTGAATCCAGTGCAGAGGCAGAAGCAGCAGACATGAGTGGGAGGAAAAGATCAATTCCAAAAATGACTTGCATGAGTCTGAAGCCACTTTAACCTAGTTTTCCCAGCTGTGTGGATCTCCGGTTTGCACTGTTTTTTTACAACTTAAAATTGAAGGCTTCTCATAGCTGAAAATTCCAATTTCTTCTTATTTCCTTCACATCATTCAAAACTCAGTTTTAGCCCCTCTCCTGAGGAAAGCCTTCCCTGATCAGTTGCTCCTTCCCTTCCTGTTTGATACTTTTCCTTGGGTTCCCATAATGTCTTGAATTTCTTAGCAATCAAACTGATAATGGTTGGTTTGCGTCTCTCCTCACCATCAAATCATAAGCTCTTTGACCCTCATTGTATTCACTTTACAGCGCCATGCCTGCACAGAGAAGGTATTCAAACCACTTTTGAGGAATACTAAGTTCAAAATTTGCCTGGGGAATATTCAGCTGTCCGGGAGGTGTTTGGGGGTCTGTCAATCACCATGGAGCTTCGGCTTCAATGGAGCAGAGGGTGGTGGGGAGCCAGTGGGCAGTGTGGTGAGGAAGCGGGTAGTTCCCTCAGTGGCTTTCAGTGACTTAGCCAAGAAGCACAGAAAGTAGATCAGGCCTGGAGGGGAAAGGGGGGGGTTTATTTTAAGATGCCAAAGACCTGAGTATGTTTCTATGTGGACAGAATGGAGTCAGCAGAGGGGGTGGGGGTGAAAAGGTAGGAGAACCAAGAACACAGGACAAGGACAAGGGTGGGCCTGGAGCCCAGGTGAAGGAAAACAAATAAGAACGACCAACAAAGGCTAGAGTGCAGATATATGCCAGAGAGGAGGTGGGGGATGGGCATCCAGGCCACACAAACTCGTTCTGCATCCCCAAAGGCTAGTGAGAAACATCAGGCCTCCATTGCTTTCCTAAGGTTCCCGAAGCATTTGGCTTCCTTCTTCTTAATTATCCTCCACCTCCCAACAAGTGAAGGCCATTGCTAAACTTCAGCCGCCTTTCCAGGTCCCTGGAGCTAGGTCCAGCTCTCCTGGGAAGCTGGCCAGAGTTCAGGGTAATTCTTGGTATTACGCTCCTTGTTGTTGTTACCTGACCAAGGAGATTAGATTACCAGTTACCACAGGATAATGTTCATTGACTTTGTTCAGGGTCATGCGATCCTGTAAAGGGAGGAGAATAATGTAAATTATTAAGGAAATCTCGGGTTCTCAACAATTCCCCAGTGGTTCCAATATGCCAAGAAACCCGAGAGGACTCAGTCCTTGGGGTGCTGTGGCTTGTGTTGAGCAGACAATCACTTCCCAGCCTGCAGGCCTCTGGGCCAGCCACCAATTGAAATACAAAAGTCTGGTGGCTCACTAGAGCCCCACGTGGAAAGTTCTCTGCAGCCAGAGTTTCCAGAAAGATCCATAGGAGGGGGAGAGAATACCAGGCCACCAAGAGAAGCCCAGCTCAGCAGCCACACTCATTCAGGGCCCTCAGGGCACGGAGACAAGGAGAAAGCAACGCCTGTTTCTCAGTGGAGGAGCCCAGGGGAGTCATGGTCTCCCCTAAAGAGATGATCAGCCTAATTGTGGGATGCATGATCCTTCTCCTCAGAGAGCTCCTTAACAGACAGAGGACACATGTGCGTGGGCATGCACACAGTCCCCATGATTATAATTGATAGCAGCTGGAAAAACTACCAGGAAGGTATAAGCACTGAGCAGAAAGCCTCTGTGGGGCTATTGCTCACAGGAAAAGATTAGCATGGAAGTCGCCTGCTCTCCTGAGGCCTCCCTCCCATCCAGGGCCGAGGTGTGCTGAGAAAGGTCTGAACTGGCTTGATGCCTGCCGGGCATCGTCACAGGATGCAGGATGCTGTGGTTCCTTATAGAAGGTAGTGGCTGCATTGTGCCCAGGTATCTTGCTTGCCTATTGCCTTAAGGCCTAGATTACCATAGCACAGGCTTGTAGTCCCAGTGGCTTGGGAGGCTGAGGCAGGAGGATCGTGAGTTCAAAGCCAGCCTCAGCAACTTAAGTCCTAGATTACTTTCTGGAAAAGAGAAAAAGAAGGTGGAGAGAAAGGAGAGGGCAATTCAAGATTCAGCCTCTCCAGCTTTCTTTGCCTTTGGTTATCGAGACCAAGTGTTTGCTCAGGGCTGCTTGCCTGCCCTTTAGCACCTATTATCACACCCAGCTGTTTAATTTGGACCACAAAGGTTGTTAAGAGAGTGGTGTGTGTGTGTGTGTGTGTGTGTGTGTGTGTGTGTGTGTGTGTATTCATGTGCAATTAACAGGTATCCTACATTCAACTCTGTGTGCCCAGGTATCCAAGTATGTATTTGCATATCTCCATGTGGGCATGTCCACCTACTCTAACTCCTGTGTTTGCCTAAGTTGTCTGTGTGCATATGAGTGTGTGTATTTGGGTGTGCTCCAGATCCTCTTTAGCAAACACACTGATGCTTCATCATCCAGGTTTTAAAGTTCAGCGGCATGATGACATTGACACAGCAGGCTGCACATTGAACTGAGTCTTACCACCCCTCTGGCTTTACCCAGAGCTGACTCGTGTGTCTTAATGTCCAAATTACCCTCCTCCCTGTCAGTCTATCATGAATCCCTGAGGAACTTTTGCATGCTATGCCCAAGGTTTCCCCCACAAGGCTGAGAGTGCCTGCTTTTGGGGGTTTCCACTGAATCCCAGTTCGTTTGTTTATTCATTCCTCAAACCATCCCTGAGCTTCTGCCAGGCCAAGCCTCGTGTCAACAGCCAGAGATACAGAGGGAGTCAGACATGGCTTCTGCCTTCAGGAAAAATGCATTTGTCAGGGAGAAAGGCCTGGTCACCACTAATCAAGTTCAAAGGCCGACTCTGATAAACTGAAAATTCTGAGAAAGAGGGTAGCAATGTCCCCTGAGCAACCTGAAAAGACTTAATGAGGTCACATTTGACTAGGCCATGAAGTTTGAATAGAATTTTGATAAGCAAATGGGCAAAATAGCCTTCCAAGCAGAGCCATGGTATGGCCAGAGATCTAAAAATGACAAAGCCTGTGGCATGTCAATTTGCAAGCTCTTCCTTGCAACTCCTGGGGAGTGCCTGTCATAGAGACTGCAGTGGGAGGGGGGCCCTGAGCTGTGCAGACTGTGGTTCCTGTCCTCCATCTGTGTTCTTGTCAGTCTGTACAGACAGCCTTACTTGTTACATTAAACCAATTCCAAGTAGGAGTTCTAAACTAAAGTGGGGTTCAAAGAACATGAGGTAGGGGGAGCAACTGCACATACAGTAGGAGAGGCCTTGCAAAAGTCGAGGCAGTGATTGGACTCAATATTGTAAACATGCTAATTCTCCCCTAGTAGATTCAACACAACCTCAAAAAAAAAAAAAAAATTCCAACAGTGTCTTTTCAGAAATGGACATACTGATTCTAAAATTTTATGGAAAATATAAAGGACCTAAAGTGGCTAGAACAACTTTGAAAAAGAGTAAGGTTAAAAGACTAATACAGCCGGACGCGGTGGCGCACGCCTGTAATCCCAGCACTTTGGGAGGCTCAGTCAGGTGGATCGCGAGTTCAAAGCCAGCCTCAGCAATGGCGAGGCACTTAGCAACTCAGTGAGACCCTGTCTCTAATAAAATACAAAAAAGGGATGGGGATGTGGCCCAGTGGTCTAGTGCCGCTAAGTTCAATCCCCAGTACCAAAAAAAAAAAAAAAAAAAAAGACTAATACTACCTGATTTTAAAACTTAATATAAAGCTATAGTAACCAATAGACCAATAGGTCAATGGACTAAATATATGGACTTAATATAAAGTCAATGGACTTAATATAAAGCTATAGTAACCATAGACCAATAGGTCAATGGACTAAAGACAGCCCAGAAACAGACCCACACATAGATGCATATTTTGGGTCGACCTGTGCCCAAAGCACATTCACTGGGACCTCTGAACATGAACTCTCTTGGAAAAAGGGTATTGGCTGATATGATTAAGTTAAGATCCTCACATGAGATCATCCTGGATTTAGAATAGCCCTAAGATGCAATGACAGATGTCTTTATGAGAAGGGGAGAAGACATGAAGGGACACCTGGAGGTCTTTTAAAAATGGAGACAGAGATTGGAGTGATACCGCCACCAGCCAAGAAATGTCTAGAGGCACCAGAAGCAAGAGGCCAAAAAGGGTTCACCCCTGAGCCTACTGAGGGAGCACAGCCCTGCCAACACCTTGATTTCAGACTTCTACCCTCTAGACTATGAGAGAATAAATTTCTGTTGTCTTAAGCCATCAAGCTTGTAGTAATTTGTTATGGCAGCCCTAGGAAATGAATACAATACATACAACTGATTTTTTACCAAGATATAAAGGTAAGTCAGTGGAAAAAAATAGTCTTTTTGACAAATGATGCTGATACATATGCAAATGAATACACTTTTATTCATACATATTATCATATAAAAAATGGATCAAAGCCTAAATGTAAAACCAAAGTTATGAAATATCTGGAAGGATTCCTAAGAGACAATCTTGGTGCCCATCTGCTAAGCAAAGATTTCTTAGGCGTGACACTAAAGCATGATTCACATAATTAAAAAAAAAAAAAAAAAAAACCTTAATATCTGGGAGGGGTGATGTGTTCCTATAATCCCAGTGATTCAGGAGGTAGAGGTAGGAGGACTGCAAGTTCAAGTCCAGGCTGGACAACTTAGTTAGACCCTGTCTCAAATTAAAAAAGGGTTGGGGATGTAGCTCAGTGGTAGAGCACTAGCACTTATGAAGGCCTCAATCCCCAGGGCTGTAGCCAAAATAATAAATAAATAAATAAATAGATAAATAAATAAATAGTAAAAAGGATTGGGAATATAGCCTAGTGGTAGACAACCCCTGGGTAAAATCACCAATACAAAAAAAAAAAAAAAATAAACAATTGGACTTCTTGAAATAAAAATCATCTGCTATTCATGAGATACAAAAAAATGAAAAGTCATATATTGCAAGCAGATATTCAAGAAAGGATCTGTATTTAGAGTATGTTTTTAAAAAAATTCTCAAAACTCATTAATAACCCATTTTTGTCATTTATTTGTGTTTTTACACAAATGGAGCACAACTTTTCATTTTTCTGATTGTACGTGATGTAGGGTCACACCATCCGTGCAATAATGTAGGAGCCCTAATTAAGGAGATAGCTAAGATTGCGGTTAGCTGAGAGCCATAAAAGATGTTCAAGTTTCACCTGATATTCTTACATTTATCTAAGAATCTTTTTATGCCCATGAACACTGTGTGACGCACCTGTAAGCTCGAGCTGTAAGCACTTGTCCTTGTTAAAGAAAAATGTATTTAACTGGGTGAGTGTTAGTGGCTGTGGTGGTCGGAGTCTGGAGTTTGGAGTTGTGGTTGGAGTTTGTAGTAGTGGTTGGAGTTAGAAGAGAGTTGGAGTTGCAGTTGGAGTTCGAGAGGTTGTTGGAGCTGGAGAGAGAAGTTAGAAGAGAGAAGAATAAAAGAACTTTTTCATTTCCATCCTGCCTCTGAATTTTCTCCCGCGGCGTCGTAGCTGCAAGTGGCAGCAGCAGGCAGCTACACAATAATACCCATGCATAGGAGTAATAACATCCATCTCATTCCACCATCTTCCCCCCACACACACCCTTCCTTCCCCGCCTTCCCCTCTGCTCAATCCAAAGTTCCTCCATTCTTCCCTTGACTTCCCCTCCACCACTTATGGATCAACATCCACTTGTCAGAGAAATCATTCAGCCTTTGTTTATTTGGTATTGGCTTACTTTGCTTAGAATGATATTCTCCAACTCTGACCATTTACCCACAAATGCCATAATTTTATTTTCTTTTAATGTTAAGTAATATTCACTGAGTATATAGACCACAGTTTCTTTATACATTCATCTATTGAAGGGCATATAGGGCATTTCCATGGTTTAGCTATTGTGAATTGAGCTGCTATAAACATTGAAGCCGGGCACGGTGACGCACACCTGTAATCCCAGTGACCTGGGAAGCTGAGGCAGGAGGATCACGAGTTCAAAGCCAGCCTTAGTAATGGCGAGGCACTTAACAACCCAGTGAGAACTTGTCTCTAAATAAAATACAAAAAAAGGGCTGGGGATGTGGCCCAGTGGTTGAGTGTCCCTGAGTTCAATCCCCGGTACCAAAAAAAAAAAAAAAAAAAAAAAAAAAATTGAGGTGGCTGTATTGCTGTAGTGTGCTGCTTTTAAGTCCTTTGGGTATAGCCCTACGAGTGGGATAGCTGGGTCAAATGGTGTTTCCATTCCAAGTTTTCTAAGGTATCTCCATACTGCTTTCCAAAGTGGTTGTACCATTTTGTAATCCCACCAGCAATGAATCAGTGTAACTTTTTCCCCCACACCCTGACCAGCACTTATTTGTTGCTGCCTGAAGCGGAAACCGCTTGGAGCAACGAACGCCGCAGGAAAATTCGGAGGCAGGATGAAAATGAAAAAAGGTCTTTTATTCTTCTTCTCTCTCCGGCTCCAGCAATCACTCCAAACGCTCTAACTCCAACCACCACCTTCTTCTTCTTCCCACACACACTAACTAAACTCACCCAGTTATATACATATCGCTTTAACAAGGACACGTGCTTACAGCTCGAGCTTACAGGTGTGTCACGCAGTGTTCACGGGCATACAAAGATTCTTTGGATAATGTATTACTATCAGGTGGAAACTAGAACATCTTTTATGGCTCTCAGCTAACCGCAATCTTTAGCTATCTCCTTGATTATAGGCTCCTTCACTTATTGTTGCTTGATTTTTTGATAATTGCCATTCTGACTGGAGTGAGATGAAATCTTAGAGTAGTTTTGATTTGCATTTCTCTAATTGATAGCAAAGTTGAACATTTTTTCATAAATTTGTTGATCACTTATATATCTTCTTCTGTGAAATGCCTGCTCATTTCCTTAGCTCATTTATTTATTGGATTATTATTATTTTGTTGTTGTTAAGTTTTTTGAGTTCTTTATATATCCTGGAGATTAGTGCTCTATCTGATGTGTGTGTGGTAAAAATTTGCTCCCATTCTGTAGGCTCTCTCTTCATTTCATTAATTGTTTCTTTTGCTAAGAAGCTTTTTAGTTTGAATCCATCCCCTTTATTGATTCTTGATTTTACTTCTTGTGCCTTAGGAGTCTTGTTAAGGAAGTCAGGTCCTAAGCCAACATGATGAAGATTTTGGGCCTGCTTATTTTTTTCCTATTAGGTGTAAAGTCTCTGGCCTAATTCCTAAGTCTTTGATCCACTTTGAGTTGACTTTTTGTGCAGGGTGAGAGATAGGGGTTAAGTCCTTTGGGTACAGCCCTACAAGTGGGAAATTCATATGTTCATTTTGCTGCATATGAATTTCCAGTTTTCCCATCATCCGTTTGTTGAAGAGGCTATCTTTTTGCCAGTGTATGTTTTTGGCAGCTTTGTATGAGATAACTTTGTTTATGTGGGTTTGTCTCCATATTCTCTATTCTATCATTGGTCTACATGTGTATTTTGGTGCCAATACCATGTCGTTTTTGTTACTATAACTCTGTAGTATAGTTAAGGTCTGTGATGCCTCCTGCTTCACTCTTCTTAATAATAATTGCTTTGGCTATTTTTTTTTTAAATCGTCAAATGATTTTAGTAGACTTTTCACCAAATAAGATAAGCAGATGGTAATACACCCATAAAAAGATCTTTAGTTGACAGGGAAATTTAAATCAAAACCACAGTAAGATCCTATTAACACAAATTAGAGTATAGAAATTAAAGACCAGTAGTGACAAAAGTGATCAAGGATACAGAACAACTGGAAATTGCCTACACTGCTGACGGGAAGTGCAAAATGGTACAATGACATTGGAAAGAAGTGGACTAGTTTCTTAAAAATGCATGTACATGAGGGAAAGAAAATGTATAATTTTCTTTCCTCAATATTCATAAATTCTTAACCAGGACAGGTTCCTGGCTAGTAAAAGACAGATTAACAGGAGAAGAACAAGTCAGTTTTTATGCATACAGTACTTGTCACATGGGAGAGAAGTTAGTTTTTCAAGAAAGTACTTTTCTCAATAGTGTGTTTCTTAAACTGTGTTGTAACAACAACAACAACAAAAACAAAAAACAAACACATACACTTTAGAGGAATGAGAACACAAAGGAGAGAGCAGTCCCAGGGTTTCCTAAGGTAGGAAAACTGTAATGAAGAAACTAAAATTTGCTCGTAGTTTTCTTTGGTCTCTTGGGGGGGTCCACTGGTGTGTACTCTGGGCTGGGTAAGCGGCTATCTCTAGTAAGGGAGGATTTATGTCCCATCTTTAGGTAGACTTTTGAGGGCAGAAAGTCCCTCTACTTTCTAACCTTTTTAAAAAAATATTTATTTGTTTTAGTTGTACACAATGCCTTTATTCTTAGGTGGTGCTGAGGATCGAACCCGGGCTGCGCATGTGCTAGGCGAGCGCTCTACTGCTGAGCCACAATCCCAGCCCCGACTTTCTAACCTTTTTCAGTTCAACAATCTTCAGTAATTAGGGACCCAAACCAAAATATTTTGGTTTCCTTCACATCTATCATATGGTCCACCTATTCCACTCCTAAGTATTTACCCAAGAGAAATGACTCCAATACATCCAAAGACTCCAATACAAAAGTTCATGGCACCTCCCTCTGTAATGGCCCCCAAACTGAAGACAACCCAAATGTCCATCAGTAGTTGTATGGACAAATCATGGTATATTAATACAATGGAATATTAGTTATAAATTGAATGATCCATTGACACAAGCAATAATGAATGAATCTCAGAAGAATCAATTTGTGTAAAAAAAATGGTCCTAAAAGAATACATTGTACCATATATAAAAAATTCTAAAATGAAATTTAGAATATGGTCCCAAAAGTATACATTGTACCATATCTAAAAAATTCGAAAATGAAAATTCTAAAATGAAATTTATCTGTAGTGGCAAAAAAGCAGATCAGGAGTTATGTGAGGGTTGGAGGAGGGGGTCCAAGGGTTGATGGGGACAGAGGAGGAGGAAAAAATTAGAAAGAGGGGCCAGGAGACTTTTGGGTCAGACGTATATGCACACTGTTTTGCAGGGACAGTTTCACAAGTGTGCACAGACATGAAAACTTATCAAAGTGTTTACTTTAAAAATGTGCAGTTTACTGTACATCAATTATACTTCAATAAAGGTATAAAACAAAACAAGATAAAAGAAAAGCTGATGTCCCCAGCATTCCCAGCATTGATGCTGCACACTGATGAGGCAGAGGAGAGAGGTGAGGAGTTTCTGGTCCTCAGTCCCAGACATACACCCTGAGGCCTGGACAAACCAACAGCAGGCAGCCCCTCCTGGTCCTCACCCTCTCTGTGCCCTCCAGATTTGTCAGTCTTTCACCTTTGGGACAGTGCCCTGTACTTGCCTGAGGGTTAGCTACAGGGGAAATGAGGCTATTAGATTTCTCAGAGCAAGATCCCAGGAGAGTCAGTGCAAATGTCAGAAACCATTTGATCCAACAGATGTTGTAAAAGCCCTTAGAGTAATCTCCTTTCTTTGCTTCATTTATTTTTGCTGCCCATCAACAGCCAGATCTTTCCTGAGAACTCAGCTCAGTTGCTGTCCCTCCCAGTCACAGCGGGGCTATTGGGAGGAGGAAAGTTCAGGCCCGGAGCCCCTGGCTTCATGAGGGTTGGACCCCAATTAAGGTTTATACTTCCTAGAATTTCAAGAGCGGGATTCTTTTCTTTTAGTGCATTTTTAATTAAATGTGATTGCACTTTATGGTTTTATCAGACTTTTTTATAAGCACAATTTAAAAATTACACAATATAAATATAAAAATTACATAATACTTATTGAGTTGTACACTTAGAATGGTTAAGATGGTAACTTTTACATGACGTGTATTTTATCAAAATTAAAAATACAAAAAATGTTGAGAAATTAATTAATTTTTAAAATGATACAAGGGTCTGCTTGACCAGAAGATGAGAAGATTTCCAATGCTATTCCTGGAACCCCCTGCTAAAGGTTTTAGAAGCAGATTATTCTTTTTTAAGAAATCTCTCCTGGGGGTTGGGGTTGTAGCTCAGAGGTAGAGCTCTTGCCTAGTATGTATGAGGCACTGGGTTCAATTCTCAGCACCCTATATAAATAAATTAAATAAT
Source organism: Tamias sibiricus (assembly GCA_025594165.1). Lineage (NCBI taxonomy): Eukaryota > Metazoa > Chordata > Mammalia > Rodentia > Sciuridae > Tamias > Tamias sibiricus. The sequence goes on along the minus strand of CM046669.1, from coordinate 44,250,597 downwards.
AAAGGTCCATTGACAACTAAAAAAGAAAAAAAATCTCTCCTGTACTCAACCTATATCATTGTATGTCAAAAAAGTGAGTTCAGCTTACCCTTTTACCTAGTCAAAAACTCAGAAACTCATCTGCTGTGTACAAATGGTCACATATTCAAAATTATTAGAGTTCAAGTAATTGGAAGGCCTGGGTAGTTCTCCTGGGCCCCAGATGTTCAAACAAGCATTGATGAACTCCTCCATCTTGCAGGGGAGAGCCCAGAGTCATGGAGCAGACCTGCTTCCCAATATGCCACCCCTCCACATGTCATCCTGGTCCCCTTCCTCAGAAAAGTCAACCACTAGTGCACCCCCTTTCTGCCCTGCTTGACATGAAACATTCACAATAATAGTGACAAGAGGACACTTAGATGGCTGGGCACCAGTGTGAATTATTATGCAGCAAATCCTCCTATTTTATAAATAAGGAATTGAGATGAACTCAAGAGCAGGGTATCAGGGCTTTCTATTTTATTTATTTATTTAGTGGTGCTAAGGGTTGAACCCAGGGCCTTGCACATGCTAGGCAAGCACTCTTTCACTGAGCCACATCCCTGGCCCTTACAATCTTTTAATCGTGGAAAAATACACATAACATGCAATTTATCATCTTCACCATTTTTACCTGAACAGTTCAGTAGTATCAAGTACATCCATACTGCTGTGTATTCAAGCCCTAAACTATTTTCAATTCCCCAACAGAAACTCAATATCCAATAAACAGCAACTCTCCACTGCTGCGTCTGTTCAGTCCTCGGCAATTGCAATTTCACTCTCTCTTGTTTTAATTGGATGACTCTAGTTAGGTACCTTATACAATTGGAATCAAATAATATTTTTCTTTCTGTGACTGGAGTTAACATAATACCTCAAGGTTCATCCATGTTGGCCTGTATATTGGTATTCCCCAGAGTTCCAGTTTGGCAAGATGACCAAGATTTCTACAGATGGATAGTGGTGATCTGTGCAACATTGTGAATGTACTTTTTTTACAGATATTCAAAACTTTATTTATAAAAATTGCCTTCATTATAAATTTAAGTCTGGGAAGCTCCTTCCCCCCCCATGCAAAAACTGCACATATATGTACAGCAGAGAAAACTCATTTTTATTTTATTTTTATTTTTAATTTAATTTTTTTGGTACTGGGGATTGAACTCAGGGGCACTCAACCACTGGGCCACATCCCCAGCCCCCCCCCCCCCCTTTTTTTTGTATTTTTACTAGAGACAGGGTCTCACTGAGTTGCTAAGTGCCTCGCCATTGCTGAGGCTGGCTTTGAACTCGCAATCCTCCTGTCTCAGCCTCTCAAGTGCTGGGATTACAGGCATGTGCCACTGCACCCGGCTCTGCAAACTCATTATTAAAAGAATGTTATTAAAAAGGTAAAAGAACATCCATGGCATTGGTCCATCTTCTAAGAGGCAGTGCAATCCTCGGATCACTGCAGTACCAGGGTTTGTAGGTTTGTCTTCACCACCGGAATTTATAGCTTAATTCCTCCACTTCATGCCATACAATAAAAATCAGATAGTCCTAGGGAAAAACCGGTCCCATCTGATGTTCCTGGAAGGGTCCCCAAATTTTCCACTTGAGATGTTGTTGAGTCTTTGGTTTTCACTGGCCCTTGGGTTGTTTCCCCAGAGTCAGTACTGTTATTTTGTACCTGTTTTTTTTTTTTTTTATTTTTTTTATTTATTTTAGTTGTACACAATGCCTTTTTTCTTATGTGGTGCTGGGGATTGAACCCGGGCTGTGCACATGCTAGGCGAGCGCTCTACCGCTGAGCCACAATCCCAGCCCTTGTACCTGTTTTTGTGCAAAGGTGGATGAACACTTTCTTGCATGACATTGGAGTGTAACCTCTGATATTTAAAAACACTGGTTTGTATGTGACAGAACTTTCAAGGAGAATGCACCATGGGCATGTTTCCTGATGCCACAGGAGGTGAGGGTATAAATGAATTTGAAGAAGTCAGGCAGCACTCTGCTTTCAGGACAACCAGTTCCTAGACAGAACTCATAAGACTGTGGTGGCATCTCTTTCACAAAAGGTGTCCATCTAATTCTGACCAGGAGGAGCCAGAATTCAGAACAGTTTACAGACAAATCATCAAGGTCACAAATTGACACAGGAAGCAGGAGGAGCCCTCCTAGCATACCAGGGACCTTCATCACTTCAGATGGCAAATCAAGGTATCACAGAAAACAGGAAATAACACTGTGAATGTACCTAATGCCACCAAACTGTGCACTTAAAAGTAGTGAAAATGGTAAATTTTATTTTGTGTATTTTACCCTAATTTTAAAACACTAACAACAAAAAAGGCACATAAGGTGATTTGCCCAAACAGACAAAAAGTGAGTGGCAGATTCAAGCCCAAATAGTGGTCCCCTGGGTCAATTACCTTCAGCCCTGTGCTGTAAGTGGTGGGGCTTTCATGCCTGTGAGTTCTGCATCCATTGATTCAACCAACCCGGGATAGAAATATTTTTAAAATGTTACATTGTTACATTGTTGCTGACATGACAGGCCTCCGTGGTTGTGTCTATACCCAACATGTAGGGAATTTTTTTTCCTTTTCATTATTCCCTAACAATACAGTATGACTATTAACAGAGCATTTACACTATACTAGGTATTATGAGTAATCTAGAGATGACTTAAAATATATAGGAGGTTATCTAAGGACTTGATATTCATATGGCTGGATTCCTGGAACCAGGACCCTGAGGGTCATGAAGGACAACTGCACAGCCTCTCCAAACAGCAATTACACAGATGTAGAGCCCGAAGGCCTGAGTCCATCCATGATGTGCCTGCACAGCTGTCTGCCTGGCTGTAAAGTCAGGATTAGGGGTTTATTACTAACAGGACTTTGCGGCCAAGGACAGGATTTGGTGGAGAGAGTGTCAGATCTAACAGGCTGCTGCAGTGCTTGGGTCAGATGGAAGAGGAAAGATGGGAGCAGAAGCCACAGCATCTGTGGAGGGTCAAGAGCCTGGAGGCCTGGGGAGCTGCTGAGGGGTCTGAGACTGGGACGCACTGGGTACAGGAGGGTTTCAGAAGTCCTGCGAGGGTGGTGTACCAAGATCCATGTGGAATGAATTCTAAACCTAGAGCAGACCCGGCAGGTGTCACCTGCACACACAGGGCCCAGGCCCCAGCTGAGCCTAGCACATCCCAACCTCCCAGCAGGCAGAGACCCCAAACTAGCCTGTATCTCTTCCTCTGGGAAAGAATGTCCCTGATGGCTCACCCAGTGACTCACCTAGCCCCTGGGGAATTCCTGGAAGGAGTGAGGAAAACCTGCTCAAGCCTCCACCATGAGGCTGAGCATTAGCCCCTGTGGTAATGTGGCCAGATGTATCTCTGGCCCATTGCCCATGAAGCAGTCCTAGGAGTCTTTTTTTTTTTTAATATTTATTTATTTGTTTTAATTGTACACAATGCCTTCATTTTTACATGGTGCTGAGACTTGAACCTGGGCCGAGCACGTGGTAGGCGAAAGCTCTACCGCTGAGCCACAACCCCAGCCCCCTAGGAGTCTTAATAACATGGGAAGCCACCTCTAGTATCACCCAGTTGAAAGTAGTGTTAGAACAGGATGCACAAGTTCTGAAAATCAGACCTGAAGGGCAAAGGAACACACGCTGGGACAACCGTGTACTAAAAGGGATTTATTAATCGGCCGCTAATGGCCGGTGGGGACCGAGGGACATGTGGATGGGGAAGGGAATGAAGAAAACCGGCGGGAGGGGAGGAAAGGAGACGGGACTACAAAAAGAAAAGAAGGGGAGGAAGGGAAAAGGGGATGGAAAGGGTGAAATTGGACAGAAAGGGAGGAAAAGGGGCGAAAAAGGACAGAAAGGCGAAAAGGAAAGGCCTGGTGGGGGTTTAAATAGCGACTTCGGTTGTCTGAGGGACCCCTGACTCCATAGGCTGCCTGGGGAAGGAAGGGGAACCCGTATGCCATGATTGGGACCTCAGTAAGGGACCTGATGTTGGTTCTAGGCAGAAGGCCACACCTCCCAGGCAGAAGGCCACACCTTTCCAGGTGCCTTGTGAAAACTACGGCTCCCGAGATCCTCAGCATGACCAAAACCTGACCAGCAAGACCCTTGTCCACTACCACTACCTCCCCCCATGACCTCTGCTGGCCTATAGGACAAGGACTCACTCCAAGGGGGTTTTATGACCCCTACTCTATTTAAGCCAGCCCCGGACTGAAATCGTCCCTTTTGTTCCTGCTCTCACCTGGTTCCTGCGGCTCCCTGCTCCTGCTCTCCACTCCCGTTCCCGCGTGCTCCAGCTCCCGTCCGTTCCCGCGGTTTGTCCCCATCCCCTCTACGTGTTTCCTTGGTAATTCAATAAACCCCTTTCCTTTTCCTATACGACAGTTCGAGCCTCGGTCCCTACCTGCAAATTCCGCTAACATTTGGTTCCCTGACCGGGAAAGGAGACGAGCGTCCACCACGCGTCTCCTTGGCCGTCTGTCTTCCTTCACCGTCGCTGGAATTTGGTAAGCCCCCCGTCCACCCTGAGTTCGTAAACCTGTTTGGCCACTGCGCGGCGAGAATTGACCGTTGATCGTCCGGCAATCTCACTGGGGGCCATTCTAGGGGGGACCACACCCCACCCAAGCCTTCAGGGCGACGGTGGACCCTGAGAACTCTCCCCCGCCCCCCCCCCCCCCCCCCTCCCCATCTTTATTCGCCCACTTTAAAAATTTCCACCTGTCCTCTACGGCTCTCGGCTTTCTAGGAAAGGTTCCCCTCCGCACTCCGGGCTTGAGCTTCCGTTTTTCCGTTCGGAACGGAACATTCCCATAATCTCCATGGAGTAAAGCTCACAGCTCCCCGACACCTTTAAACCTGCCGTCCGGGACGAAAGGTGCTTAGGTGTCCCAAGGCTCGTCTCACCTGGTGACGACTAGGAGAGAGAGCTTGGATCTTACGCTGATTCATACTTTGAAAGGGACGCCTTCCAAAGTATTCTATCAGCCCCTCCCCGTTATCGGGAAATATGGGAACCTCCCTGTCCACTCAGGCCGACACGCCTCTCGACTGTCTCCTAAGAAATCGAGCACGTTTAGGCTTAAAACCCCAAATTAACAAGACCAAATTGATAAAGCTATGTACAAAAATTTGGCCTTCTTACCCGCTATCCAATAAGTGGCCAGAATCAGGATCCCTAGATTCCCGGCTTTTACGGGAACTCTCCAGCTTTTGTCAACAAACAAAGAGATGGACGGAGTTGCCGTATGTCGATGCCTTCTTCCTCCTCCGTTCCAATCCTTCTTTGTGCACCAGGTGCAATCCTGAGACGGTCTTTCTTGCTTATAGATTTCCAGATTCCCCCCCATCTTCCACTGACCCCGAGTTCGATCCGGGACTAGAGGCTCCACCTCCCCCGTATCGGCAGTCTGGAAGGCCGCTCCGAAGCATTTCCCCTCCCCCAGCTCAGGCTTTAGATTTTGAAATTGGCGGGCTTCCGAGCTTAGATCCTCCCCCTCCGTTGTCTTCATCCTTCGCCCCGCCCCCGCCTTCCGCTCTGCCAGAACCTCCCCCCTCTGTAGACCCGCCTTCTCTGCTTACGTCATTCCCGGCGCCACTCCCGCCGCTATCCCCGCCCTCTCAATTTCCGGTTCCCAGCTCCGCGTTGCTTCCGCTGCCACCCCCGCCCGCGCCCGCGCCGCCGCTCGGTTCCGAGTCTGCAGCCGCGGCTCCCCCGCCCTCTCCAGCCATGCAGCCGTCGCAGAGCGCGAGCGCGCTGCCTCAGTCCCAAACTCCGGTCCGTACTCCCTTAGATTCTGAGACTCGTCTCTTACCAGACGCGGTGCCTCAGGCTCTGGCCCCCTCCTCGGTTCTTTCTCCAACGGCTCCGGGAGAACATTGCGTGGCCCGCGTTTCTCCCCCAGCGTCTCCCGTACAACTCCCGGCCCTAACCGGCCCAGCACCATCCCTCCCAGACCCGCCTACCACTCTACCGTCTTCGCAGTTCAGCCCTCCTATGACGCGCTCGAGAAAACAGGCAGCTCAGATAATCGCGCCGTTAAGGGAGGTCGCTGGGGCGGAGGGAATTGTAAGGGTCCACGTCCCGTTTTCCATGTCTGATCTTTCCAAAATTGAGCTTCGCTTGGGTTCGTTTACAACTGACCCTACGATGTACATAAAAGAATTCCAGTGGGTCACTCAAGCCTATAGCCTTACCTTTCATGACACATACTTTATTTTGTCAAATACCTTACTTCCTGAGGAGCGTAGGCGAGTCTGGGAGCAAGCCAGAGCATATGCAGATGAGACTCACAGAATGAACCCTAATTTCCCTATAGGTCCCGAGGCAGTGCCGGAGAGGGACCCCCGCTGGGACTACAACGCCCCAGGGGACGTGGTCTTAAGGGACCAGTTTCTTACGTGTATAGTGGATGGTCTGAAACGAGCGGCTCAGAAACCTGTTAATTTTGATAAGCTACAGGACATTATTCAAAAGAGAGAAGAGACCCCCTCTGAATTTTTAGATCGGCTCACGAAGGCCCTTCAAAAATACACAAACTTAGATCCTGAGTCCCAGGGGGGCCGTCAAGTCCTTATGACATATTTTCTGTCTCAGAGCTACCCCGACATTCGAGCTAAGTTAAGGAAATTAGAATTGGGCCCTGTGACTCCCCAGACTGAGATTTTGGCCACGGCTTTTAAAGTCTATCATAACCGTGAAGAGGACGCTGAACGTCGCAGGTTTCTAAAACATGACAAGGCTGAGCGATCAAGGTTTCAAATGTTAGCTCAGGCCCTTAGGGGCCCTGACGCTCAGGCCTCAAAAAAAGGGGCATATAAGTCCACACAGGAGGAACCCCCAGGGCCTTGCTTTAGGTGCGGGAAAGAGGGACACTGGGCTAGAGAATGCCCTAATCCCAAGCCCCCTAGGCGCCCGTGCCCAAAGTGTTCCAAGATGGGCCATTGGGGCATTGACTGCCCCAGCTCCCGCAGGGGGGCTGGACCAGTCACAAACCCCAGCCTGCTGGCACTGGCCACGGAAGACTGAAGGGGCCCAGGGGCTCCTCTCCCGACCGTTGACATCGCATTGAAGGAGCCCAGGGTTACTCTCCTCGTTGATGGACGCCCCGTAAATTTCCTGCTAGATACAGGAGCCACCTCCTCAGTCTTGAGGGAGTTTTGGGGCCCCACCACCATAGCACCATCCCCTATTGTCGGGGTAGAGGGAAATGCTATTCGCCCCCGCAAGACTCCTATGCTGTCTTGCTGTCTTCACCACCATCCCTTCACCCACCAGTTTCTGGTAATGCCTCAATGTCCTGTGCCCCTATTGGGCAGGGACATATTGGTCAAATTCCAGGCCTCAATCATATTCTCCAATCTGCCTAGCTCGGTCATGCTTTCTGGTTCGTCTTGCTCCGTCTCCTCCCCCATTTTTCTTCTTACCGTTTCAAAAGCCACTGACCCATCACCCCTTACTGATGCTGATGAGGAAACCCTATCGCCCCCTAGTGATGTAAGATCCCCTCAGCCCCCTATCGAGGCGGAAACCCCCCCAACCTTCTATCGACACAGAAACCTTTCATTACCCTGTCCCTGCCGACTTAGTAGACCCCAAAGTCTGGGATACTCAGACTCCCTCCCTCGCGCAGTGTGACCCCGTACAAATCTACCTTAAAGATCCCCAACGTTTCCCCAATAAAGCCCAATATCCACTTCCAGCCGCGAGCCTCAGAGGTCTTCAACCCATCATCTCAGATCTTTTGCGGAAACGCTTTCTCAGACCCACCCATTCTCCTTATAACACCCCTATATTGGCAGTTCAGAAGTCCAATGGGTCCTATCGGCTAGTCCAAGATCTTCGTCTCATCAACGAGGCTGTCAGGCCTATACACCCCGTGGTCCCAAATCCTTATACTATTCTTTCCCTAATTCCTTCCTTATCCACCCATTTCTCAGTAATTGACCTGAAAGATGCCTTCTTCACTGTACCCTTAGCCCCAGAATCTCAAGACCTCTTTGCCTTTACTTGGACAGATCCAGATACCCGGTGTTCCCAACAGTTGACCTGGACAGTCCTCCCTCAGGGTTTTCGAGACAGCCCCCATATCTTTGGTCAGACATTGGCTGCAGACCTCAAAGACCTTAAATTCCCTAATTCCACCCTCTTGCAATATGTAGATGACCTCCTCCTCTGCAGTCCTTCCCTCTTCACAGCTCGTGAAGACTCTTACACCCTTTTAAATTTTCTTGCTTCTCGTGGGTATCGTGTCTCCTCGTCTAAGGTACAGCTTGCCCAGACCCAGGTGGTATATTTAGGAGTTCAGATTTCCCATCAATCAAAGGCCATTACTGTAGACAGAAAAGCCCTCATCAAGGAGCTCCCATGCCCCAAGACAAAGGAAGAGATTCTCTCTTTCCTAGGGCTAGCAGGATATTTCCGTGCCTGGATTCCTAATTTCTCCCTTTATGCAAAGCCCCTATACGAGGCAGCTAAGGAGATTGAGGGAAAATTCCTTCCTGACAACATTCAGGCCGAGTTTAAACATTTGCAGCAGGCACTGTCACAGGCCCCAGCCCTTCACCTCCCAGACCTCCTTCAGCCATTTACCCTTTATGTCCATGAAACGAAGGGTTTGGCTCTTGGCGTTCTAGGCCAATACAAAGCCACTACCTTTGCTCCAGTTGCCTACCTCTCTAAACAACTTGACCCCACCGTTCGTGGATGGGCCCCCTGCCTTAGGGCTTTGGCTGCTGCTTACCTACTTCTGCAGGAATCAAAAAAGTTGACCTTTGGTGCCCAGGTTACTGTTGCCTCTCCTCATCATTTAAAAGACTTACTAACCTATAAGAGCCTTCAAACTCTCCCACCCTGTCGCGTTCTTTCTCTCCTTGTTTCCTTTTTGCATGACCCCTCAATCACCTTCCAACCCTGCTCCTCTTTACACCCAGCTTCCCTTCTCCCAATCTCCCCAGAGCCCCCAGAACATGATTGTATAGAGACACTCGAGGCTTTAATCCCCCATCCCTCCCATATTAAAGAGGGACCACTTCCCGATCCTTCCTTAATTTGGTTCACAGATGGCAGCTCTTTCCTTAGAGATGGGCAACGTTTTGCTGGATACGCTATCGTTTCCCTATCAGAGGTTATTGAGGCAGCACCCCTACCCCCCAACACCACAAACCAACGGGCTGAATTAATAGCTGTCATTCGTGCCTTCGAATTAGCTGCTGATCAAAACCTCACCCTTTACACAGACTCAAAATATGTCTACCATATTTTGCTTTCCCATTCAGCAGTATGGAAAGAGCGAGGGCTGCTGACCACAAAAGGTTCTGCAGTTACTAAAAACCAGCTGCTCAACCAACTGAAGGTCCACAAAAAGATGACAAACAACCGCCTCAATATACTTGCTCTCCCAGTCCCACTGATCCCTTGAAAATTCGTTTCTCTCGTGTCCCCAATACCATCTCAAAATAATCTTTTCTGTTTTTCTCGTTTTGAACCTTTAACCAGTTTTTCCCAGGGACTATCAACTGTTAAAAAAACCAACGAATGACCTTCCAACCAGAGACCCCTGCTGAGTCCTGCCCTTATGCTGCCACCAGACGCTCATTATGATGTGCTTCGCACTCTCCATTGGCCTCTTCACCGTAAGTCCCACCTGGTGGAACACAGGCCTATGGACAATAATCCATCTCACCTTCTTTCCCTTTGTTGCTTCCATAATAGTGTTACCTGCAAACTCGCAAGACCCACAATTTCTACATGCTCTCCGGCTGACTCCCTCGGTGACCTCTGCAGAAGCCTGGTTTGACACCCTCACCGATTTATGGCTTCAAGGAACCTTCATCCAATTCACTCCTGCAGAGATCCATCTTTATGGTGCCTGCCTCCTGGGAATTTTTTTAACCCTCAAGCCTGACCTGCCTGCCTACATTCCTCCCTCCCCCCAAAACTACCCCACGTCGCCCCATTTCAGCTCCGAAGCAGCCAGATCGAAACACGACGCCCCCACTTCCTAAGAAATCAAAAAGGGGGGAATGTTGGTTCTAGGCAGAAGGCCACACCTCCCAGGCAGAAGGCCACACCTTTCCAGGTGCCTTGTGAAAACTACGGCTCCCGAGATCCTCAGCGTGACCAAAACCTGACCAGCAAGACCCTTGTCCACTACCACTACCTCCCCCCATGACCTCTGCTGGCCTATAGGACAAGGACTCACTCCAAGGGGGTTTTATGACCCCTACTCTATTTAAGCCAGCCCCGGACTGAAATCGTCCCTTTTGTTCCTGCTCTCACCTGGTTCCTGCGGCTCCCTGCTCCTGCTCTCCACTCCCGTTCCCGCGTGCTCCAGCTCCCGTCCGTTCCCGCGGTTTGTCCCCATCCCCTCTACGTGTTTCCTTGGTAATTCAATAAACCCCTTTCCTTTTCCTATACGACAGTTCGAGCCTCGGTCCCTACCTGCAAATTCCGCTAACACCTGAGGTGTGGCCTGTCCAAGGTGTCTGAGAAGTGTGGCCTGCCAGCCTGGAATTATATAACAAGACCAGTGTTTGAAAATCTCCCTTGGCCTTTCTCACCTGTGTGGGGTGGCTGTCCCCAGCAACGACAGAGCTCAGACCTTTATTACAATTTAGAACAACCTCCTATTTGTGTAGACAAATAGGGTTGCTTAAAGGGACAATTAGTCAAAGAGGCAACATGAACACTAAGATTGCCCTCTGGATCTCTGGCACAGGAAGCTCGGAACTGCCGGGCCTTCAGAAAACATTTTGGAACCGAAGTTCACATGCACCAATTTAACCTTGCCCTCCAACACCCTCTTTGCCTCAACACCAACGCCCTTCCTTGTTTAGAACTGCTGATGTTGCACTGCCTCCAGTCAGGATGACAATTTGCATATGTAACCTGACTCATAGGCTTTGGTTCCTGAGGCCAGTTAAGGCCCAGATTTCTGACAACCTTTGTCCCACAGGCCCTTGGGGCCAGAAGGCATTGGGCCAGGCAGCCTCGCTGGCCTCACCAGAGGGCTGAATGCAGAGCCAGCCAACCAGCCAACCAGCCAGTTGGAGAGAGGGCTCCGTTTACATTGAGGGTTTTTTGACACTTCCTAACTAACACTCTGACACGTTAGATAGGTAGGCCTGCTTTCCACAAGCTCGTAGGAGAATACTCATTCTAATAGAGCAATAACTAGTTAATATTTATGGTACTTGTACCAAGGTCCTAGCATTTGGCATGTGTCATTTAATGTAATCTTCACTACTTTAGAAGTTGATACTAGGAGTTAGGTGCTATTTTTACCTCCTTATTAAGGATAAGAGAACTAAGCCTAGTAAGCCAGGAGGACAGTGGTCAAACAAGGGTCTATAAAGTCTCCAAAACCAAGCCTGTACCCTCTTATCAGTTTCTCAGCTTCCAGGAGCATCCCTCCTTCATCAGATTCCCCCGAAGGGCATGCTGCAGCTGAGTGACAGTTGGGTCCTGCCCTTGGGTCCTGAGTCCCCGGTTCGGTTCTGGATGGGGCCTGAATCTGCATTTCTCATAAGCTCGCCTGAAGGACTGTTGGCTGGGGACCCACCCTCTAATTAGCACTGCTCTGCACCATCCTCAGGCCCCCAACCTCCTGCAGGCATCTTGGTCTCTCACACTTCGCAGGTGTTGTCACCTCTTGGTTTTTATCCGAGAAATTCAGCCAGTAAGGAGTGTCATATATCACTGTCACCTCAGCCAGACAGCCCCTCAGCCCCATGCGAAAGCAGGGCTGCAGAGGAGGCAGACACTGATGCCCACAGCCGTGTTCAAGATACTACATCTTTCACAGTGACAAAGCATTCAGCATTCTGTACATCACTTGACCGTCCTTGTCCTCACTGGGAAGCACAGGCGTCACAAACAGGCTGGGGTCTGTATCAGGGTTATCTGGGAGATAAGGTCCCAGCTAATGGCTCTCTGGCTCTGGCACCCTGTTTCTGTTGTGATAGCACTCACCACCAGCATCATTTTACCCTGATTTCAGCATTGTTGAGTTAATGACCTTGGTTCCATTGTAATGAATACACCATGAGGACAAGGCTCTTTCTTGTCTGTTTCCGTCCCTACTGTGCCCAGCACCTCCACGGCACACAGGATGGGGCAAGGAAATTGTGTTGGGTGAACAAAAAACCAAATGGACAGATAGACATGTGACAAATAAAAAGAATGAACAAATGCCAAGAGAGTCACGGATAGGCTGTGGAACAGGGATAGAAATGACTTGTTGAGAGGAGCTGGAATAATTTGGCTGGATAAAGACCAGGAGGAAGAACCTGTAGTGGCACTCCCTCCTCCACAGTAAATCTTAACTAAGCTTCTCCAGAAATCTTCACCATGGCTGATTTTAGGACTGTCAGCAAAAGAGTCTCTACAAAAGAGTTCCATGTAGATAAACTTGCTATTTTCCTGTTGCTCTATTACTTAGCCACTGGCCTGGAAGAAATCAGCACTCCAGGTGCTGGACATCCCTTTACTTGTTTTTCACAAACATGTATCCAGTATAGTTGTTTGTAGAAGTGTGCTTGCAAATGCAAAGTGTGATAATGAAAGGACAAATTCTTTAAACAAGCCCTCTGGCCTTGAGCTGGAGTTTCACAGAGACGTCTACATTTTTAAGATAAGAGAAGTTACTAATTGGGCTCCATGAAAACAGCTGGCAGGAGGAGGAGGAAAGAAAGGGGAGAAGAAGCTCTCCCCTTCTCAGGTGTTGTCCTTAAAGGGTTAATTTGCCCAGAACAGTGAAAGAAAAAGCTGCTTTTATGTGAACTTCTGTAAACTGTAGACTTCTGAGCCCCTCCCCTTACATGCTTGGTATAAAATTCTGAAACTACCTGAACTCGGGGTTCAGGGGATTAATTGATTACAGCGAGAACTGTACCTTTTGAACCCAGCTGCAGCCAAATAAAACTGTTTCCTACTATCTTCAGTGCCTTGCCTCCTCTGTCCCTACAACAACCCTATAGGGAAACTTGCCTCCCTCCTTCCTTTCTGAAAGAAACCACCCTTCATAGGTGTGAAAGGTGTGGCCTTGTGTCCCTCTCTCACAGGAAAGTGAGCAGAGGTGTGTCATTGGCTAGGGCCATCCTAACAAAAGACCACAAACTGACTTATGTAACAGAATTTACTGCCTCAAAGTTCTGTAGGCTGGAAGTCTGAGATTAAGGGGTCAGCAAGGTTGGTTCCTTCTGAAGGCTGTGACAAAATCTGTCCCAGGCCTCTCCCCTGTCTTCTAGTGGCTTGCTGGTGATCTTCGCCCTTCCTTGACTTGTGGACACAGCTCGTCAGTCAATCCTGCATCCATTGTCACACGGCCCTCTCCCTGTACAGTGCATGTGGCCATCTCTAAACCACCCCCCTTTGCATAAAAACACATGTCCTATTGGATTAATGTCCACTAAAATGACCCCATCTTAACCAAACATGGCTGCAATGACCCTATTTCTGAAAAAGCTCACATGCTGAGGTACTGGGGTTAGGACTCTAATATACCTTTTTTGGGGAGGGGGCACAGTTCAACCCATAAAAGGGGTGGTTACCAGCAATGCTTGCTGGCACGATTTGCAGCAGTAGGTCTTCCTCATTCATCCCTACAGGTCATCTGTCAACAGTGCATGTAGGTCTCTGAGGAAATCGCATTGGAAGTCTCTGGAAGGGAAGCTGGTGAGAAGAGCGGCTGAGAAGGTGAGAAGGTGGTCAAAGGTACTGGCCCCCTGAGGCCATGGGAGAAGCAGGAGTAATGCCCAAGTGGTGGACTTGCCCACACACTTTCATCTGCAGCTGCTTCCTGGGGCTGGTGGAGAAGAGCTAAGGGCCTGTGGTGCGGGGTGAAGCCCCACAGGCAGGGCTGCAGGTGCTGGGCACAGCTCTCCTTTCAGGGGTCCACCTCAATGGACCCGCCAGCTGCATCCTTGGCACCAGCCAAAGTCACCAGAGGACCAGCTTGGGCTTGAATTTCGGACTTCCCTTTCTGGAGCTTCCTGTTGTGGGTGCAAGTTACAACACCTACTGCCTTCTCCCTGCCATCTCTTTCCTGTGGAACAAGAAGAAAGGAAGGTCACTTAAGGGCACAGGCCCACTGGCCCAGACTGAGCAGGTGCAATTCTGATGCGTCCACTTCCCCTTGTGCCTCAGCTGCATTCCTATTGACCACCTTCCCCACCCGACCCTTTGCTCCAGGGCCCATCACCATCTGAGTGTTTGTACTGGGGCATGCAGGATGGGGAAGGGCGGGGACACCTTTAACTTGCTTCTATAATCTAATTTTCTCTTCTTTCTTTCTTTCTTTTTTTTTTTTTTTTTTTTTTTGCACCCAGGATTGAACTCAGGAGTACTAAACCACTGAGCCACATCCCCAGCCATATATATCTATATTCAGAGACAGGGCCTCACTGAGTTGCTAAGCACATCGCTGTTGCTGAGACTGGCTTTGAACTCTCGATCCTCCTGCCTCAGTCTCCAGAGCCTCAGTCTCCAGAGCCTCTGGTATTACAGGCGTGCGCCACCATGCCCAGCTAATTTTCTTATTCAATCGTGCTTCTAATGAAAGGAGCAGCCAATAACTTCATAGATCACATACTGGAGAGCAACTTTAGATTCCAGGTACCCTTTCACCTGTAAGGACTGTGGACAGATGGAGATAGATTTGAATTCAACAGAACAGGGGTTCGGCAAAGTCCTTGAAGACAGAGACCTTTCTCCCCACGAACACTGCTTGTCTGGTCTGTCTCCTGTGACCCTTTGCTCACCTCACAGGGCCCCCTACACTCTCCTCCCCCAGCTGCCTCATCTGTGCCCCCCTCTGTGGCTTCCACTATCACTCACCTGCTGATGACCCAGGCGTCTGTCTCTCCTTCCCAGATCATCTATCCACTGCTGCAGGGATTCTCTGGCAGAGGGCTGCAGGACTCACCCCTCCTCCCAGACCTGCTCCCCTCCTCCTCCTATCAGGTGCCACCATTCCAGGAACCCGGGCATCGGCCTCAGTGCCTCCCTCCCATTTATTGGCCACATTCTTGTCGCCAAGTCCCAGTCAGTCTACTTTCTAACTGTGCCTCTCTAAACCCAACTCCATGGCCTTGGTTTAGGGGCCTTCCTATGCCTGGTGGTAACTTCTTACCTGGATGCCCTGCCTCCAGCCATCTCTTTTCTATCTTCGTGTGCTGTATATCTGACTGTGCCCACTGAAGGGCAAAGGAACACATGCTGGGACCGCCGTGTAGAAAATGGGTTTATTAACTAGCCCCTCAAGGCCAGCGGGTACGGAAGGACGCGTGGAGTGGGAAGGGAATGAGGAAAACCTGCGGGAGGGGAGGAAAGGAGACGGGGTGATGAGAAGAAAAGAAGGGGGGAGTTTCAGTCCGGAGAAGGCTTAAGTAGCGAACCGGTGGTCAGAGGGAGCCCCCAGAGAGACCCCCAACCCCATAGGCTGCCGGGGGTCGAAAGGGGAACCGTGTGTTGTAATTGGCTCAGTAAGGCACCTGAGGTGTGGTCAGCAGCAAGGTCAGCTTAAGGCTCTTGGAAGGTGTGTCTTGTCTTAAGGTACCTGGGAGGTGTGGCCTGGTTAAACTACCTGGGAGGTGTGGCCTGGTTAAACTACCTGGGAGGTGTGGCCTGTTGGCCCGGATTGTAACACCCACACCCCCTTGCTGAGAACCCTTCGCTGCCTCCCTGTCACCCCCAGGACTCCGCATCCCTCCTCAGCCAAGATCCAAGGAACTAGAGGCATGGATCAGCTTCCAGTAGCTTCTTGGCTGGCACCCAGGGCTCCCCCAGTTCCCTCTGTTGTGACACTGTCCCTGAGACAGGAATTTAGGGACACACAGAGAACACTGAGTCTCAAAAGAGAATGACCCATAAACTGTTGAATGCAGAACAACTCTTGAGAAACCCAGGCTGTGTCCTTGCCATGGCTTGCCATTGGCTGATGAAAAAACAGCAAAAGAACCACTCCTTAAGGGAACATGCGCATTAGAGGCTTTCGCGACCAAGAGATGACCCTAACCTCATAATAGTAAGATGCACCCCGGAGGTGGAGATATGAGATGCTTCACAATCACAGGGAAATTGTGTAACCTCACTCTGATTCCTCCTCTAGTCCAGCCCCCTAGCTACTGTCCCTCTATAAATGTAAAAATAACAGACTATGAGGCAACTCCCCCCCACTCTTCCCCCCCTCTCTCCAGTGTGTACTTTTTCTCTATAATAAATCTCTTGCTCTGTTGCTGAAAAACCTGGAAGTTCTGCAAGCTTCTTCCCCTCCCAGAGTCCTCCGCAGTCCCCTGCATGGTGACATCCCCACTGTCTTATAAGTGTGCTTGGTCTTCCTCCCATTCCTTGCACAAGGCTCCCCAGGCCCTTGGAATTTCCTGAGGTGTAGGAATGTCTTGTTATTCATAAGAATCCCTTTTGATCGCTTTATGCTAATGAGGTGGATAAGGTAGAGGAGGAGCTAGTAGCCTTAGGCCAGGACTAGTCACCAGAAAGACTAGTGATTAAGAGGTCTGAACTCTCAGCCTCTCTAGCCAATCTCTGGGAAGGAAAGATTAAGATCTCTAAAATGAGAGTGCACATGAGATCTGACTAGCTTGTAGCTGGCATCTGTCTGCCTGAGGCCTTCTGCTCGCTTCACTTTGGCTGGTGTCTGGGCTGGTGAACACATAGCAAGGACTTAGATTTTTCATTTGGGCCTGCAAATGCCCAATGGGTAACTAAATAGCAAGATAAAATACTTGGCATCTCAGCCGGGCGTGGTGGCGCACCCCTGTAATCCCAGCACTTTGGGAGGCTGAGATAGGAGGATCACGAGTTCAAAGCCAGCCTCAGCAATGGCGAGGCACTTTAGCAACTCAGTGAGACCCTGTCTCTAAATAAAATACCAAAAAGGGCTGGGGATGTGGCCCA
Source organism: Tamias sibiricus (assembly GCA_025594165.1). Classification (NCBI taxonomy): domain Eukaryota; kingdom Metazoa; phylum Chordata; class Mammalia; order Rodentia; family Sciuridae; genus Tamias; species Tamias sibiricus. The sequence goes on along the minus strand of CM046669.1, from coordinate 44,233,634 downwards.
GTGGTTAAGTGCCCCGGAGTTCAATCCCCGGTACCACACACATACACACACACACACACACACACACACACACACACACACACAAAAAAAAAAAAAAAAAAAACTTGGCATCTCTGCCTCCATTTTGTGCCTGTCTCCCTTGCTCTGAGTCACCGTGGATTCCAGAAACACCTTGTGATGAGTGGAAACCACTTCCCGCCCCCACCCAAAACAGCAACATCCTCATTGCTGACAAGTCCCCTCCTGACCAATCCTGAGTGAATGACAGACCAGACTGTGCAAATCCCCAACTCCTGCACTCATTCCCCTTTCTAAAAAAGCTCAGAGTCATTGTCAGCCCCTCAGAAACAGGGCTAAGGATGTGGGTCCGCTTATTTTTCTGGTGTGACTACACCAATTAAAGTTCCTTTCTGGCTTTTCAACATTACTTTTTCCATTTGGTTTTGGGGTGCATTATCAGACCTGATTTGTTTGAACCCCCTGATTCAGGACTCTGGCCTGGGACTCTAGTAACAAACAGAAGGAGGTGCTGGGCGGGTGGTGTACCCAAAGAGGGCATGGAAGCTCCACTCCCCCACCACCCAGCCCCTCCCAGACTCACCTGCTTCTCTTCCATCTGATCTTCCTCAGTTGCATCCTTTATAATAAAACAGCAGCAAACATGGACAGTTTTTCCTTGAGATCAGTGAGCCTTTCTAGCATGGACTTCAGGGAGGGAATGCGGGAACTCCAGATGTATAACTGGTTGGTCAGAAGTCTGGGTTTCTGACTGGCATCTAAAATGTGGACAGTTTGTGGATCTGAGTCCTTAACTTGTGGGATCTGATGCCACATGGTAGGCAGAAATGAAATACATTATAGGATACCTAGCTGGTGTTGGAGAATTAGTCAGTGGGGGAAAAGACCAGTAACTCTAGTGTCAGAAATTTAATGTAGCCAGGTGCGGTGGCGCACGCCTGTAATCTCAGCGGCTCAGGAGGCTGAGGCAGTAGGATTGCAAGTTCAAAGCCATCCTCAGCGATTTAGTGAGGCCCTAAGCAACTTAGTGAGACCCTGTCTATAAATAAAATACAAAAAAGAGCTGGGGATATGACTCAGTGTTAGTTAAGTGAGTTCAGTTCCTGGCCAAAAAAAAAAAAAAAAAAAAAAAAAAAAAATTAAAATAAAGAACTACTGAGTTGACACAAAATTAGTGAATTCCTTAAGAGATGTAATTTTGAAACTGATGGCATTTTTTACCCCTAGATTCAATTTCAGTTTTTTTTTAAAATGAATGTAAAGAAACTGTTTTTCTCACCTACTGTAGACTTTGTTTCTTAGCTAACTCCTACATGGCTTTCAAAACCCAGCTGAAGGGGAGCCTTCTCTGATTCCCAGTGTGGGAGGCAGATGCTTACTTTTGCACATTCACTGAATGCAGAGACTTACTCTGTCAGAGCACTTAAGATATTTTTAAGGTCACAATTGATTTTCTTTTCTTCAGCCCAAACTGAGTCTTAGAGAGCAGAGCTATGTCTTGGGCATCGTGGGATCCCCAGCAGCTAGGACAGAGCCTGGTATATCAAAAACAGATAGTTTTGGTTTGTCAGTGCACGAGATTCTATCATTTTGGCCCAAAGTGAGGCATGGGCATGGGATCACCTCATTGCTGACATGGCATGGTGCACTGGTACTGGCATATGCTCTGAGAAGAGCCAGAACAGCCAGAATCTTCACAATTCACTAATTGCATGACCCTGAACAAATATCTTAACCTCTCTGAGCTTCAGCTGCCTAATGTGTTAAGTGAGAATAAATGATGATGTGGGGTAGGGAAGGAGTGGGATTTGGAATATACGTTGATGGTGCTCCAGCAGTTTTATATGTGCTGATTATGCACCAGAATTAAAAAAAAAAAAAAAAACCACAAACAATGATGACAATGACAGAAACCCCATTGTGCCCAGTGTTCCAGAAGAGTTCAACCCATTGTCAAGATAATCAGGTATATGATAAAGAAGTGTCAAATATTTTGTCAATATAAAAAATATTGATTTAAAAGCCAATCTAAATTTTGTTCTACATTGAGATGGTAGTTCTCAGTGGATGAATACTTTGTGTTTTATGAGCCAAATGGTGATACAATTGGCCCATGCTAGGGTTTGAATGTCCCTCAAAAACTCATGTTGGAATTTAATTGCCATGGTGATGCAGAGTTCAGAAGCAGGACCTTTAAGAGGTGATGAGTGGGGGCTGGGGTTGTGGCTCAGTGGTAGCACGTTTGCCTAGCATGTGTGAGGCACTGGGTTCGATCCTCAGCACCACATAAAAAAAAAAAAATAAACAAACAAAATAAAAGGTATTATGTCCATTAAAACATGTTAAAAAACAAAAAGAGGTGATGAATGCCCTTTTCCTGGGAGTAGGCTCCTGGCAGAGAAGTCTGGCCCCACCCTGTCTGTCGAACTAGCTTGTCCTTCTGGCTCCTGACACGGAATGACAGGCCCTCAGCCGATGTGGTCCCTTATCTTGGATCCTCCAGCCTCCAGAACTATGAGCCAGGTAAACTTCTATTGTTTACTATTCACAGAGTCTGTGATATTCTGTTAGAGCTGCAGAAAATGGACTGAAATAGCCCATTTTTAGTTCAACAGGGAATAGCTCCCAGCAAGCCTGGTGCATTTGATAGTTTAAACTGACATTAAACTTTCTTCCAAAACTGAAATAAAACCAAATGGGATAAATGCTACTTCCTCATAGGCTCATGGAAGGATAGAAAGAGATAAACGTGCAGGGCACTGGCGTGTGACAGTCCTCATTTCCCAGTGTCGGGACAATTGCTGGGATGGAGGCAGCCTGCATCTGCGGCAGGGAAGAGGACACAGTGAATCTTCCCCACTGGATCCCTCAGAACTTGCATCCCAAGAGGATGTTGGCATGGATGTGTCCCATGAGTGTTCTCTGCTGGTGCCTTGGTGCACAGGGACCTTGTCCACATACAATCTCTCACACAGTCATGGCTTTGAAAAGCTGGGCCATATCCCAGAAACCACATGGACTGACTCATGTCACATGAAGAGGAAAATTGAGGCCTGGAGAGAGGAAGGGATGACCCGTGGCTGCACACCTCACAACCTGTTGGGCAAACCTAGGCTAGAAGGCAGGATTCCTGGTTTCCCATCAGCGGAAGCCCCTTTGAGTCTCCTTCCCTGTGCTGCCCAGGCCAGCTCCTTCAGTCTGCAGCCTCAGGGCAAGTGGCATGTGGGGTCACTGCCAGCCCCTTCACGCTCACTTGCAGAGTCCCTGAAGGCAGTGAGGGACGCTCTGTCTGCAAAGACTTCTGGGAGGAACTTTTGTGGCACATCCAGAGAAAAAAGTCTCACAATCGTGGACTGCGCCTGGGTTCTTCTCAAAGTCAAGTCATAGCAGGTGGGTGGAAGTGAAGAGAGATAAGGGCTCAGGACAAACTGCTCTCAGTTTGGGCAAACAGGTCCCGAGGCCCCTTCAGGAACATCTCTGTCCACGAAACACAGCAATTGCTATTACTGTCTCAGTAACGGGGTCAGCATTTCTATATTCAGACACTGCAGTCTCTAGGCCTCCCAAGGGTTTTGAGTTTTCTAGAGTCCAATCTCTCATAATCCACGCCTCCCCCAACCACACACACACACACACACACACACACACACACACACGCACACGCACACACACACACACACACCCCAAGAGTGTGCCAGTCAAAAGAGGCAAGGGGAGGGCTGGCTGTCCCTTTCCCTTCAGTGATAGGAGGGCGAGGGCGCCCCCATCCAGCGACAGGCAGGATGACAGAGAGGGCAGGGCTGATCAGGGCACAGATCATCTACTGATGATCTTTTCTCTGGATGTCCCCCAAATTACAGAAGCCCAGTCCCTCACCAGAGAATCTGGAAGAGAAGGTCCCAGTTGTGGTCCAGGCATTAAAAATAAAAACCATAAAATTTAAAAAATGAACTCCATGGGGCTAGTGGAGGGACTAGGAATTGATGGTGCAATGGATCTGTATAAATATACTTACTTAAATAACCCTTGTCTTCCACTGATCAACACTCGACTTGAGAACTGCAAGGACAAGGTGCTAACCTTGGTGGATCATTTGTTGTTGTTTGTATTACAAATGAGAGCAGACTTGAGGCCGTCCCTCTAACACTCCCTTTCCCTTGTATTCCCAGAGAGAAAAGGCTGGCATGGGGCTCTGCCAGGCACCCTGCAAACATGCAGCCCTCTAGAGTCTTCTCTGAGATCACTGCTGACACCCACCCACAGTTGGGATGGCTTCAAATGGCTCTGGTGTTTGCTGGTCTCCCAAAATCTTTCGACCAAGTTGAATCCTGGGAGTCCCTTGGAAGTGGCTGGAAAGCAGATGGTGTCCATGTTGTGCTTCTCAGCAGGAAATCACCCATCTAGGGCAGAGGAATCCCCCTGGGACAGTGTGAAGAGCAGGTTCTGACTCAGGAGGACTGGGCAGGGCCCTAAACCGCATTTCTGACAAGCACCCAGGGATTCTGGTGCTGCCGCAGAAGTTGAGGATGAGTCACTCCAAAATAGGACAAATTGGTATACTGACCATTCAAGATAAAATCGCTTGAGAAACTATGATTGCAGAAAGGACTAGTTGACCTATCCTTTCCCACGTGTTGCAACCTATAAAAATCCCTGCATCCTTGTACCAACACGAGGAGATAACCCTTATTTCCAGGGACTAGGAATTGATGATGCAATGGGTCTGTATAAATAGACTTGCTTAAATAACCCTTGTTTTCCACTAGCTTGACACCCTCCAGATATTTCCTGGTGACCACTCTGGAATTTATTCTCCCTAGCTCAGACTCTTCTGCCTTGTTACTTCTTCACAGACGTAATCATTGTCTAAAATATGAAAGCTTTCTGCTTTGGCCATTTCTTCGGATCTTCATTTTCTTGTCAGGATCCCCAGGTACAAGAATTTCTTTCTATTAATCTGTCTTGTGTTGATTTGGTCCCTAGCCCCCCACCCCCACTTAAGAACTGTATTTGTCTGTTTTCTGTTGCACAATACCACAGACTGGGTGAGTTTAAAAACAGAGAGGCATATTTTCTTATTTTGGTTATGGTTCTGGTCCAAGGTTGAAGAGTCATGGCTGGAAATGATCTTCTTGCTGCAGGGTCCCAAGGTCATGCAGGATTAGGGAGAGAGAGTGTACGTGTGTATACACGTGTGTGTATGTATGTGTGTGTACACGAGTGTGTGTGTGTGTGTGTGTGTGTGTGTGTTCTGGTCTCTCTCCCTCTCCGATTATAAAGTCACCACATAGAATCATGAAACTTCACCCTGATGATCTTATCAAATCCCAATCCTCCCAAAGACCCCACCTCTAAATACCATAGATTGTTTTTTCCCTCTAATACCTCCCAATGGTAATTAGATGTCAACATCAGTTTTCCCAGGGGTCACCTCACATTCAAGGATGGGTAGAGGTGATGGTTAGCCTTCCCCACCTTGCCCTCCAAAGACCACACGTGAGAACCCACACCACATACTACCAATGCTGACCTAGTTATGACTGGGCTGACCTAGCTATGATTGGGCTGGGGTGCTTCCCATGAGGGGCCTCCATAACTAACATGACCAGCTGTCCTGATCAGCCTGAGACCCAGGGGTTTCAGACAGTGCTGGGCCAACCAGGATGCTTGGTCACTGGTGCACAGCCAGTACAGTTGATTGAGGCGAACTTTTGATATAGATGTCTGGGAAAGTCTCAAAAAAGAACAGATACGGTATTATAAGTTTTCCTAGTATAGGAAACATACTTTCAAAGTACCAAGGGAAGGTAGATTCAACTCCTGTTCATCATGAAGCGGGTGGGCCCTAGATTTCAGAGCTCTGAGCAGACTAAGGGCAGGGAAATGGACCAGAGATCCATCTAGGTTACAATGATGGGAAGGACTTCTATTCCTGCATAAGCCAGTTTGGTGAGCACTGATTTCATGTGAAGCTGTTCCATCTGCATTGTCAGAACCTACTGGACCATGGACATCATATTCAAGTGTGTGCTGGTATATTTATATTAAATACTCTTATTTATTTGTGTATTTTGTGGTGTTGGGAATATAACCCAAGGCCTCACCCAATAGGCAAATGCTCCCCCACAGAGCCACCTCCTCAATGCTTTTAGGTAATTTCCTCTTTCTTTATGTCCATGGCAATTGACCTGAGCTGTGTGTAGGTTGACCTGGTCTCCTTGCCCAGGTTGCTTCTAGAGAATGCCACACAATGTGGTAATCTAATGGCCTCACCTGGTGACCACAGTCCTGGTCTGCATCCTGCCACATGCTGAGTGATTTGAGTAGCAAGGGAGTCACTGCCTCATGGCCATGCTTGTCCTCTTCCCCTCATAGGAATAATTGAAGGATAAGGGCTTTGACAGTCCCCAGAGACACAAGGACCTTCCCAACATTTTAAGAGTCTGTGAAAACTTTCCATTTGCTCCATGAAGATGCTTTACTATGAAGACTGCCACAATATTTTTTTTGGAGTACAACCATACTCTGGCCTAGTCTGGTTGAGTCCTAGAACTTGGAGTATGTGGATTTCCTGAGTATGTAGAATCCTGAGATGTGGTAATAAACTGTACCCTCTGGGATGGGGTACAGGGAGACCTCTTAATTATAAAACATATCAAAACAAGCACAGCTTTATTTTTTTAGCAATGGTTAAGACTTGAGTATTTGGGGATATAGCTCAGTTGGTAGAGTGCTTGCCTTGCATGCATAAGACCCTAGATTTAATCCCCAGCACCACAAAAAAAAAAAAAAAAAAAAAAAGACTTGAGCTTTGGAGTCAGAGGTGTAAGCCCAGCTCTGGCATTTTCTAGTGGTCTGATCTTGGCAAATTACCCTCCAGAGCTTTGGTTTCCTCATCTGTAACACAAGGATAGGCATGGCACCTCCTGGGAAGGGTTGCTGTGCCTTGGTTGACACACAGTCAATGCCCTGGGATGGTGGCCACATTAGCATTACAGTCACATTTCACAGACTGCAGGAGGATGGTCACCTAGCAGGAACCCTATGGGGCCTCCTTTAAGGAATCGTTGTTATGAGCATGTTGCTAGCAGTGGCAAGCTTCAAGATGCTGCCTAACTACTACTTGAAAAGATGTGTTAGATATCTACATTTGGCAGAGAACAAAATTCTCAGATCACAGAGCTAAGTCATAAGTCCACTCTTCTTCCTTCTCCTTTTCTTTTTTGCTTTTTAGTAATTTATTTATTTATTTTTGGTACTGGGAATTAAACCTAGGGCCTCCTGCATACTAAGCATGTGGTCTACAACTGAACGCCTCTAGTCCCAAATGTTTTTCCTTTTGAAGAATTTTAGATTTACAGAAAAGTTGTAAAGAGAATATGGAGAGCTTCCATTCTCTCTCAGTTCTGCTCTGGCTTCCTGCTGGGGTAGGGCTTGTTGCTGTCCATTTGTTAGGTTTTTGTCTGACTTCCCCTTTTTTGGTGGTAAGCATTCAGCCCCCAGGCCAAAGTATAGGGAGGCTGCACCTTTTCTGTTTGTTAAAATGACTTATGTTCCCACCTGTACCTTTTCCTTGTGTGTGCAAAAACGTGTGCACACATAGCCCTCTCAGTGTGAGAAGCACCCCCACAGAGCCAGGCTTAGGGCCTGTCCTCCTACAGATCCTCTGAGCGTTCTGGATTTGGGGGTGAGGATTGGGCTGGGGGGCTTTCCCAAGGGATGGTTGAACCAGACCTCCAAGAATCTGGAGGGTGGGTGGGCATATTGGTGCTTTCTCTGTTTCAGATCAGAAGTAGTCATGGGGACCTGAGACTTGAGGCTTAACCTCTCTGGGCCTTGATTGTCTTTCCTGGAAAATGGGAATAAACCAATGCTTCAATTATGGGATATGGTGAAGAGTGAAGAAGAGAGAATAGCATGGGCGTGGCCTGGATGAGTGGGTGCTTTCCTCATCTGGGCTCTGTGGGCCACACCAACCATGCCAGGTGTGCCTGTGACCTCAGCTCACCCATTCTTCAGTTCTGGGGCTGCCCAGGTGGGGCACAGTGCCAGGCAACTCCATGGTGCCACAGCCCAGCAGGAGCCTGAACTGCTGGCTATATGTTTAACAATCACCAAGATCTCCTCAAATTAGGCTTTCCCAATTCTTCCAGGAAAACAAACAAAAAAAGAACATGTTATAATTTAAAACATAAGAGTACTTTGGAACACCAGTATTTTGATTTAATTTAATTATTTATTTGGCACGAAGGGTGCTTAACAACTGATCCACACCTCCAGCTCTTTTAATTTCTTATTTTGAAACAGGGTCTCACTAGGTTGCTTACAGCCTCGCTTAGTTGCTGAGGTTGGTTTTGAACCTGAGATCCTCCTGCCTCAGCCTCTGGAGCCACTGGGATTACAGGCAAGCACCACCACTCCCAGCTGGAAGACTGGCATTTAAAGTAAATCAACAGCAGATACTTTTACAAGATGATGAGTTCTTTGTGTCACACGAGGTCCCCTTCCCAGAATTACTCTGCATGGTTAATTTTGATTTCATTGTACTGTGGGTTCAAGTTATGTATTTGGGAGAAAGATATGCACGTCCTTTCTTATAATGTCCAAAAATGAAGAACTTATAGAATAGGCAGGAGTCTAAAGTGCACTGCAGGCCTTGTGGCGGATCTGCCCCAAGGAGTTTCCAGATATTGTCAGATGTTTCTTGAAAAATAAGAGGAAGAGGGAGCTTTCTACAGGGTGCCTCAGATCTGACTGAGGTCAGTTCTGAAACCTTGTGAGGCAAGGAATTAGGTCTGAAGGGCCAGAGAGCAGGGCCTCTCTTCTCCCCCAGCTGTTCCTCAGCCACCTCTCTGTCACAGATGAATAGCTGAGAAAGATACAGGAGAGGAGGAGGCAGAGGGCAAAGGCTGAGACAGAGAGAGGTGGCAAGGGCAGCAGAGGAGGGGTGGCGGCCACTTAGAAGCAGTTTGCACCTGCTTGGTGGGGAAGTAGATCTGACACCACCCAGGAACACCTCACTCTCCCTGTCTGGTTAGCTAAAGAAAGAAATGTACATTTGAATGCTGCAGAATGCAGGCTTGAGAACCCAGGCGTCTGGGGACAGTCAGCGCAGAAGCCAGGTGAAGCCAAGCAGGCCAGCTGGGGCAGTGTTTGCCCTAAGAAATGCTGGAGGTTGTATAAAGTCCCCCTGGGGGAGCCTCAGCAGGCAGAGCATTGGGTTTTCCTCTAGGACTCCACCTAGTAAGAGAATTATCCCAAAAACCATAATAATAGCTGTCTGGAGCATCTAAGCAGGTCAAACAATGCATACTGTATTTCTTTCAACCCTCCAGGGCCTGGGCAGTAGGTGTGAACCCCAGTACACAGTGAGGTACTCTGGGCTTAGGGGTAACTGCTCCTGGTCTCAGCTGCCTTGTGCATGCAGGGCTGAGCATCGGCCTCAGGTCTGTGTGACTCAGGAGCAGGAGCTCAGAACTCCTGCCCCTCCCTTGGATCCTCACTCTCCACACTGTTGCGGGGAGCCAGCTCCCCGGGGCCCAGCAAGGATGATGTCAGATCAGAGGGCACCCGCCAGGCCTCATGGCAAAGCTGCTAAAATGGACCCTCAGGTAGAAATTGATTTTTGTTATTTTTAACCCCTCCACCCTAAAACAAACTAGACAAGCCATATAAACCTTCTTCTAAGATCTTGGACCCCCAGCTGGCCTTTAATTTGTATCTGTCACTCATATCCTACGTCAATTATTTTAGGCCTTTTGTGCCTTCTCACTGGTAGATTTCCGCGTGGGCTGTTGTGAGGTGGAAGGAATTGATCTGGCCCAGCACCTGGCCTGAGAGCGGAAATCAAGCCTTCTGGGAAGTGGAGGGAACAGGCTGTAGCTTCAGGCCTTCCTTTCTGCCTTTGCCCAGGGACGTCCTCCCAGTCAACAGCAGTGCAGAGATTGTGGTCCTTGCCAGGCCGCATCAAAGGGCCATCAAGAGGCAAGGAGCTCTTCCTGCTGGGCTGACTCTGCTCCAGTTTGTTGCTGATGGGAGGCTGCTGGGGGGGTCCCTCACCCGCCTTGACTGTGGAATAGGCTCACGATGGTGCCAAAGACTTTCAGTTCTGTTCTCCTGAACTCAAAACAAAAACTCCGGCTCTCACATCCTTTTGAACCCTCCTCCCACCAAGCAAATGCCTGCCACACCTCCCATGATGCCCACTTGGCTACCCACTGCCCTGTCCTCTCTCACCTAGCCCTTCCCAAGACCCAGGCTGGGCTGCACTTGGATCAACCATGGTCACAGCCTTCCCCGTGGCCCAGCCAACTGGGGCCCTGGCTGACAGCTGACGTGGGGGAGGGGCACGCAGCCCTGAGAGGTGTAATGTGAAGTCAGCTGCGGCTGATGCCAGGAAAGTGGTGCCAATGAGGGCAGGAGGCCTCTGGGGCAGGATACTCATTCTTGGGGGACACAGGAACAAGGGAAAAACAGGCAGAGAGGCAGGGCCCATGGCCGCCCTGGAAAGCTGCCTGGGGTTGTCCACACACACTCACTCCATTAACCCTCCCTCACCATCTGGTTCTGCTTCAGGCTGGCTTCTGTCTCACTCAAATTGCAGACGCTCTTAGGGAGGTCATTAGACTCTCCAAATGACAAATGCAGTGTTCACATGTCTTCCCATGCCTAATTTCTGCAATGTCGGGCACTATGGACCACCTCTCCATCCTTGAAATCATCTCCTCTGTTGGAACCTGGGCTACGAATTATTTCTGTTATTCTCTCCTACTCCTCTGGTCACTTTCCTTGGTCTTCTTGGCTGACTTTCTTCCTCCTCCTGTACAGAATAACTTCTGGGCTCTTCCCATCTTCCTACTCACTCTGCCACTCGTTGGGCATATTCATCTCCAAACCTGGCTCCTGTCACCACCTTCTCCCAGTTTCTGTCTCCAGCCTGGACTGCTCTGTTGAGATCTTGTATCCGGCTGCCACTGGCCAGCTCCCATCAGGTGTTGGGCTCAACAGGAACTGAGCACCATACACTTGCCCAGCTTCTGCTCTGTTTTTTTTTTTTTTTTTTTTTTTTTTTGTACCAGGGATTGAACTCAGGGGCATTTGACCACTGGGCCACATCCCCAGCACTTTTTTGTATTTTATTTAGAGACAGGGTCTCACTAAGTTGCTAAGTGCCTCACCATTGCTAAAGCTGGCTTTGAACTCGTGATCCTCCTGCCTCAGCCTCCCAAGTGCTAGGATTAAAGGTATGCGCCACCGCGCCTGGCAGCTTCTGCTCTGATACCACCGTGCAACCCATCATCTAAGCCAGGACTTGTCCTCCCCATAACCTACCCCCAAGCATCTCCGGATGCCTTCCCTCCTCCGTCCCCCTGCATTGCCTTAGTTCAGTCAATACCACTCCCTCTGAGCTTGCACCCTAGCCTTGCATGCTCTACGCCCACACCCCTTCATTAATTCTATCTGGGGGTGGTCTTTCTAGAACACACACCCAGTAAAGCTCACATCTTCAAAGCTTCTCCTGGGACTCCCATCACCTTTAGAAGATTGCCTCAGCTCTTGGATCTTCCTGTTCACCTGCCCATACCTGTCCCTCACGTAACAAACCCATGCACCCTTTGGCCAATGAATGCCCCCAGCTTGTAGGCCCTTGAGGCCTCCAGGCTTTTCCCCATGGCTCCCTTCTCCTAAATCCAACTCCTCCTTCAGGTATAATTCAGTATCACCCCCTCAGGAACATTGGCACCAACCTGACCATACTGCCATCCTCCTCAGAGTCCGGATCCTTTCCTCTGGGCTCCATGAACATTTTAGGCAAAGTTCTTTCAGAGCAATTATCATAGTACATAGAGCTGACTTAAACCTGTCTCACTTTCCCAGTAGGATCTCATTGAGATCAAAGGCTCCTCTTCCATCTTTTTATCTCTAGCATCTATCACTGTACCTGTCACTCAAATGTTGCTGGTGCCCGACACAGTAATCCCAGTGGCTCAGGAAGCTGAGGCAGGAGGATCGTTGAGTTCAAAGCCAGCTTCAGCAAAAGTGAGGAGTTAAGAACTCAGTGAGACCCTGTTTCTAAAGAAAATACAAAATAGGGCTGGGGATGTGGCTTAGAGGTTGAGTGCCCCTGAGTTCAATCCCCGGTACCCACCACCCAAAAAACTGTTGCTGGTAACCAAAAAGAATCAAGAGATGGATGTGGAAAGGGCTAATGTAGACATAGCTACTTACAGAACAAGGGCTAAATAGACAAGTGTTTTGGCTCTGCTTGCAGTTCTGGTGAATTTTCAGTGAAAAGGCATAGAGTTATAAAAGTTAAAGCTAGAAGGGTTATTTAAAGTCATCTAACTTACTGCCTTTACTTTATAAGGTCCAGAGAGGTACAATAGATTCCCTGGGTCACACAGCTTAATAATACAGGATTAGAAGAGCTTGGATTTCTGGTCCTGAGGGCTCACTGCTCTTAATAATTTCACAGTGTTGCCCCAGTGGAAAAATTCAGGGTATTATCTAAAAGTCCTTCATAAACACATTAAAGCTGTTGTCTTAGGTTTTTCACATTGCTATAACAAAATGCCTTTGACTAGAGGAATTTATAAATAACAGAAATTTATTGCACACAATCATGAAGTCTGGGAAGTCCATGATAAAGGTGCCAGCAGATTCTGGCAAGGGCCTCTGACTCACAGATGGCACCTTCTATGTGTCCTCACATGGTAGAAGGGGTGAACAAGCCCCCTCAGGCTTCTTTTATAAGAACTCTAATCCCATTCCAAATCACCTCCCAAAGGCCCACCTTTTAGTAACATTACCTTGGGGATTTGGTTTCAACATAAGAATTTGGGGACACAAACATTCAGGCCATTATCTGTAACTCGTTTTAACATTCTTCTTATCCAATTTACATGATTAATATTCTTAGATATAACAAGTGTCCTGAATTTGCAAGTAACATGAAAAACCATGTACCTTTTGTGAATGGCTCTTTGAAAGTTTATTCTTGTATCGAATAGAAATCTGCTTTTCTGTAATTTGTACCCTTGGGTACAAGCTTAAAATCATCGCTTTTTAAAATGTGGCAGATTAAAAAAGATGTGGTGGAGCTCTAAACTAAACACTGTCTGGTTTCAAAGATAAACTTCTTCTCATCATACTCTTTCATCAGTTGCCTGTCATTAAGTCCCAAACTCACTTGGCCTGCATCTTGTCCTTGTTATATCTAGAGAAACATCGTTATTAGGGCCTGCCTCCATTGCATCTTTCTTTCTTCTAGAATATGTTTTTTTTAAATTAAGCGTATACTATACTATGCACCTTTAAAAAGATCTTTTATCTTCTGATTATTATGAATTCATATTTTTCTTTCTTGAAGTCTTTGTTAACCACATGAAAGAATTTATGCAATTATTGACTTCAGATTACTCCAAGTAACTGTGGAAATAAGACTTATATAGGAAAGATCTGATTTTAGATCTTCAAATATGTAAATCTTGGGGGTTTCCTGTAAGGACAGGCCTCTGCAGGTGGCCCAGTGCCCATAGATTGCCTCCTGGCTTATTTCATAGTGATGTACTGCCCTCTAGTGGATCTTTCTTGTCACATAAAATAGAAGGCTGAGAGCAAGGAGGAGGTCTTCATTTAATGTACAAATGCTCATTGACTGCACTTTAAAGATTAATTTCCACTATACTTCCTTTAGGTGCTGAGGATACGGCAGTGGACAAGACAAAGTACAACAAAATTATATGCATTAGTTGCTTAAGACAAAGAAGACAGCTGAAAAAACTGGGGCAACTGTCATAAACCCCAGATTTGTTTGAACCTACTAAGTTTGAAATGCCCATACTTTTGAGGGTCCTTGTGGGTAGAGTACAGATAATCTCTTATTTGAGATTTCATCAATTTAAATGAAAACTGACAGAATCAACACATTTGGCAAAAAAAAAAGTAAAGCGTGAGGACAATGAATTTATTAAGGGCGGACTGGGGGAAGAGTGGCTATGGGGGAGTTCTAGGGTGGGTCCCACCCAGGTGGAATTCTAGGGTGGGCCCCACCCATATGGAGCTGTTCATCCCTTAGCTCTCTTTTGAAGCACAATTGTCTCAGCTCTTTTTTCTCAATCCACCACACAATTCATAATGGTTGAATTTCTCCACAATTTTTTTTTCTTTTTGTACCAGGATTGAACCCAGGGGCGTTTAACCACTGAACCACATCTCCAACCCTTTTTATGTTTTATTTTGAGACAGGGTCTCACTTAGTTGCTGAGGCTGGCTTTGCACTTGAGATCCTCCTGCCTCAGCCTCCGGGAGCTGCTGGATTACAGGCATGCGCCACTGCTCCCTGCCTCTCCATGCGTAGGTGTTATGTCTTCTCTCCTACCTCTGGGACTACATGTCTGTCCTCACTGCAGAGTCCTCGGCACCTGACACCTGGTAAGGTCTCAATTCATATTTGTTGAAGGACTAGTTTTTTATTTAATGGGGCAGATAGGACAGATAATACACGAGAGGCTAATAATGTAGCCTCATCTGTGGCAAATGTACAGAGCACAATTGACTACTTTGGGGAGTAAATAGGAGATGAAAAAAAGTTGAGGTCCATTAGGGAAAAATAAAGGAAGAAACTGGGTCTGAGATGAGTCTTAAGGACAGGATGGAAGCCAGGCGCTCAGGAGGACCACAAATTGATGCCAGCCTCAGCAACTAAGCAAGACCCTGTCTCAAAAAAAAAAAAAAAAAAAAAAAAAAAGGTGGGGGGTACTGGGATGTAGCTCAGTGGTAGAGTACCTGAGCTCAACCCCAAGGACTGAGAAAAACAAGAGAGAGAGTGAGAGAATATGGATGGAATAATGAAGGGAGTGGGGAGGAGTAATAGGGGAGAAGCGTTTCCTGTAACATGTTCTCAGTTGACTCCCATATGCTCCTCAGTCTCCAGTGTCTGCTCTGGTATCTACTGGTTTCTGCTGAGTTGTCTTGTATGCCCCTCCCCACAAAGATGTGTTTAACTCTGGTCAGTAATTAAGTTTGTCATGCCATGTCTATACCACTTTTTTCATTATCATTGTCATTGTGGCTCCATTGTCTCTTTCTCCCCCCCACCACTTTGGTACTAGGGATTGAACCCAGGGGCGCTTAACACTGAGCCACATGTCCAGCCCCTTTTTAAGGTTTTGAGACAGGGTCTCCTTAAGTCCTTAGGGCCTCCCTAAGTTGTGGCCTTGAACTTGCAATCCTCCTGCTTTAGTCTCCTGAGTCACTGAGAGGCTGAATCAATTTCTTTCTTTTCTTTTCTTCCTTTCTTTCTTTCCTTCCTTTCTTTTTCCCTCTCTTTTTCTGTTCTTAATGTACACATAGCATATCAATGCTTATCATTACACCTGGATCATAGTAGGTGCTCAGTACTTGCTGAATGAATACATATACCTAGGAGCTGTTCTCCATACTCCTGGGATGTTTTTTTTTTTCCAGATATTTTGTCTCTGCCACAGAGCCGTTGCATTTGAAAACTAAGTACTTGAGGGTTCACTCCAAATCCTTGCATACTTTTTAATAAGCAGATTTCTCAGATTTTTCATTTAACAAAGCTTTATTTCATGCCTCCTCTATTCCAGGACTTATGTTGGCTACAAGGAGCTTAGGGTTGAGTCACTGTGAAACTGTGTTGATTTATGTGCAAAGTGATCTCTGAATACTGGAGATGGAGGAAATGACTGTCCAGGTATGCTAAGGAGGCTTCTTAGAGCAGAGGAGACAAAGGTGGAATTGAATCTTGAAAGACAAGTTGTGCCTCTGGACAGACATGATTGGGGTCAGGGAGTGGGTAAGGGAGTAAGGAATAGCAGATGCAAAGGTGGTGATGGTGATGTGCAGCTGAGAAAGTGAGCTGGGTTTAGGGCAGAATAAGAGCAGAAGAACGGCCAGAGAGAAGGCATAGGATTGGATTTGGGTCAGGCCAGCCAGAGTTCCATGGGTACCAATTTGTAAATAGGCACTAAAAAAATACGATGCCTATGACCTCAGTCATTTGTGACTCCTTACATAACTTTCAAAACCTAAATTGGTCTTATTCCTCTGAGGTAAGACAGTGCCCTCAAATGATAATTTAATAACTCTCCTGGCTAACACTTTCAATTATGTTATATTTGGTGCATGTAATAAATTATTTATTTTTAACATAAAGAGGTTTGTAATTCTTATTAATAGAAAGCCAGGTTCCCTTCAACCCCATGCTGAACAGATATTTAAAGAAAATCGACCTATTTATTTATTACCAAATTATTAGCTTTCTGACAATGCATGTATTCCTTCAACAAGTCCCAGATGGAAGCCTCTAGGTCCCCTCTCCCAGGTAAAAATGGGACTGTTCTATTTGGCTGTGTGAGCTGAGGATGTTGATTTCTGTGGATGCCCAAAGGAGACTTTACGCATCAGGCATCCCAGATAAATTATTTGGATTATTTGGTAGTCTTTTCATATGTGTGTGTGTGTGTGTGTGTGTGTGTGTGTGTGTTGTATTTTTGGTAGAAGTCTTGAAGATAAACCTTGACTTTCCCTGCCTTAGGACCACTATATTCTCCTAGATATTTCAATACATCAGGGACTTCCACATTCTACTCTGAGGTTTTGTATACCTCCTTTGTATGTTGACCAGGCCTCTAAATTTGGTGTTCAGAAATCAGTATATGATGACTGTACCTTGAAGTTATATGTAAACTTTAAATCATTCCTATGAGTATTCACTATTTTTGCACAAATTCTTCTCTTCTTGGCTGTTGGACCTGAAGCAAATGATTAAACCCTTCTTCATGGGACATATTAATAACATTCACTTCTTTATAGATTTGAGTTGATGAATAAATAATAAAGATGTAGTGTTTAGTACAGCCCTGATGGCACAATAAACACTTGTCCATGCATCCTTCGGAGAGGGATTGTAAGTTTTCACCTATACTCATTTCAGTGTTCAGCGGGGTCCCGCCCAGGTTCGGGGTTCCGGAACTTGCTAGAGGCGGGCGTTGTGCAGAGGAGGGCAGGTAGTGCCAGCAGTCATGGATCAGGTAGTGTGCAACGGGGTCTGAGGGCCTTGGACCTCAGTTAGCTCGGCAAGCTCAACCAAGCGACAGAACTGACCAAACCCGCCGGCAGGGACTGCTTTTCTTCGCCGAGGCTCCCGCTTTGGCCTAGCTCCGCCCTCTTCTCCCTAGAGGTTGAAGGCCGGACACCGACGCCGACGCGGTTGCTTAGCGACACCCTTCTCCCAAGATGCCTAGGGTGTTGTTTTTCTTAGCCAATCAGAGAGGCGAAGATACCTCGCCGTCTGCCAATAGGTTGCAAGGCCAGGGCCTGCGACGGTTAAACGCTGCCCGCGTTCTGGGTGGCAGGTCGGTGCCCTTTCTAGGGCTCTGGGGTGCCGTGGGACCTGCTGAGGTCAGCGCGAGTCCGGCGGCGGCCCGGCCATGCCGTCCCGGGTGGAGGATTATGAAGTGCTGTACACCATCGGCACGGGCTCCTATGGCCGCTGCCAAAAGATCCGGAGGAAGAGCGACGGCAAGGTGAGCGCGGCGCCCGGGCTTGTCCCCGCTCCCGCTGAGGTTTCGGTAGCCAGGGCGAGGGCCCTGCGCGAAGGAACCGACGGGCCTCTGGTTGTGGGTGCCGGGAAGCCTCGGCGGTCTCCCCGGGGTCTGCGTCTGACAACCGGTACTGGATCGTTCAAGAGATGGGAGGCTGCGTCTTTTCTTTTACATAATATATATTTCCGGTTCTTGTTCGTGATTTTCTGTTCCATTTCCTCCCTTTCTCCTGCTTTGACGTGCCCATGATCATCCGTTGGTGGCAGCTAACTCAATCCTGAGCTACTCTCAGAGCTACGAGTAGGACTCTGGTGGGATGAAGGGGCAGGACCGCCAGACCTGAAGCTTTTTATATGCAGTCAGAATTCACATAAAATACCCATCAATCGGGTTAGCAGATTCCTCTTTCCTCATGTGGGAAGATAGAGCTTGTACAGAAAGAAACATCGGAGAGGAAGCTGCCTGACCGGTTGGAATTGTCATGGAACTTTGCACACCTCTCCCCTGACTGTGACCAAAGTACTTTTTGGCCAATTTCCTATTAATCAACTAGGGTAAGGGGTTGAGGGAGTCCTCATGTGCCTCATCCGCCTCCCTCGCCCTGTGGCATCATTTACTACTTAAAAAGTAGAGGAAGATTGTGGCAATAAACTCTGGGCTCATGAAGTTTATTTAACTAAATAACATGATCACATGGATTGTGGGATATGTTTAAAAGGGAGACAATATTTTAGTTTTTGGAACTTCCATTCTTTGTTTTGAGCATAACAAGTTCATTCATACCTTGGACATTTTCTTATTTCAGATATTAGTTTGGAAAGAACTTGACTATGGCTCTATGACAGAAGCTGAGAAACAGATGCTTGTTTCTGAAGTGAATTTGCTTCGTGAACTGAAACATCCAAACATTGTCCGCTATTACGATCGAATTATTGATCGAACCAATACAACGCTGTACATTGTAATGGAATATTGTGAAGGAGGGGACCTGGCTAGTGTAATTACAAAGGGAACCAAGGAAAGGTAAATATAATTTTTCATTTTTAAAATGTCAGCTTTGCCATTTATTGCCTATATAATCATTTTTAAATTAATTCTTTTTTTGCTCATTATAATTATACATAATAGTGAGAAATATCTTTTAGATGTAAGCTGAAAAGGGGTCTAGTTTTGTTGCTGTTAAGAATCTTATGTTAGGATCAGGGGCAAAGAACTTAGTAACATAGAAGAGGGTTCTTGTATTTGGTGGGTCCATGGTACTTTAGAAAATCACTGGTGAATCAACACCCATATTTTAAATCAAGATAATTATTTCCCTATTCATATACAAGAAAAAACTAGATAATTCACCTCATTCCTTATTTATAATGATTTTGTTCAGAAGTTATATGCCTTACAAATGTTTTGGTTTCAGACAATACTTAGATGAAGATTTTGTTCTTCGAGTGATGGCTCAGTTGACTCTAGCCCTGAAGGAATGTCACAGACGAAGTGATGGTGGTCATACTGTGCTGCATCGGGATCTGAAACCAGCCAATGTTTTCCTGGATGGCAAGCAAAATGTCAAACTTGGAGATTTTGGGCTAGCTAGAATATTAAACCATGATACGAGTTTTGCAAAAACATTTGTTGGTACACCTTATTACATGTCTCCTGTAAGTATTTCAGAATTTAGATGCTTTTTAATTCCTTAATGCTAAGCATTCAAATGTAAGGAAATTGGTTTGTTGTTGTTGGTTTCTTTGTATTTAGCCAAGAATTAATAATACTGTTTCATTTTAAGTTATATTCCTCTGTATCAGCATCCAATTTTTATTGAATTCAGTTTTTATTGAACTATTACTACATTCAAAGCTCTGGAATTAACAAAAATGAAATGGGTTTTGTCTCTGCCTTCAGGAGCAACAGTGCTTTCCAAATCATAGGTCCTGGGCACACCTACATCACATTTACTTGGAGGGTTTGTTAGTCCTGGGTCCTAAGTTCAGACCCAGTGAATCTGGATCTCTGGGAAGGTTCTTGGATACTGCATTTTATCCCTAGTTGGATTCTTGTACTTGGATATACTGGACTCACAAGGCTCACATACTTCAGATAAAGTGTTTTTATAATGTTAACTTTGTTGCCTTTTCCTGAAATTCATTTACAGAGAGTCTATCTCTTTACTTTATCCATTGCCTCTATTGATGGATATTTTGTTTCCAAAATTTCTCAGCATTCTAAGGAACACTGTATGCATATCCTTGTATGTATTAGTCTTCCTTTTTGATTATTTCCTTGGAATGTTTATGGCTGTCATTAGATATTATCTGATGGCTTTTATTTATTTTCCCTATTTTTTAACTGGTACATTGTAGTTGTACATAATGGTGGGATTCATACAATATACGAATAAAATTTAGCTAATATAGCCGGGCGTGGTGGCGCATGCCTGTAATCCCAGCACTTGGGAGGCTGAGGCAGGAGGATCGTGAGTTCAAAGCCAGCCTCAGCAATGGCGAGGCACTTAGCAACTCAGTGAGACCCTGTCTCTAATAAAATACATAAAAGGGCTGGGGATGTGGCCCAGTGGTCGAGTGCCCCTGAGTTCAATCCTTGGTACCAAAAAAAAAAAAAAAAAAAAAAATTTAGCTAATATCATTCCCCAGTATTTCCCCTTTCCCTCCCATCCTCCATCCTGCCTCCCCCTTGTCTTTTTTTTCCTACAATGCTGTTCTCCCTTTGATTTTCATGATGGTCTGATGGCTTTTAAAGACCTTAAGTTAATAAGGAACGGCATCAATGTATTAATGTATGAAATCTGAGCAGATATCGATGAAAAGATTTTTTTTTTATTAGTTTACAAACATTTCTGGAATTTTCCAAATTTTTATAAATTATGCTAACATCTGACTGCAGTATAAAACTGCAAGTTTATGGTTTTGTTTTTGATTAAGATTAGACAGTGCCATTTTCTCACTGTATCAAATTCCAAATAGAAAGGTTTTAACATAAAGGAAGATTATCCAAAAATGCTTCTTGGAAAACTTGAAACCTATGCAATTATTTTGTTCCTTTTTTCTCCTGCCCTTGTAATTAGATCAGTTTGGTTCCCCTAAGTCATTAATTGTCAAGGAGTGGTATCAGACTCACCAGCTGGGTTTTAAAACACTAACTGGCCTCCTGGATATTTTGGTACTTGCCCTCAGTCTCTCTGTTGAGAAGAAGAGCTATGGTAGACTGTTGTTAGTATAGGCATAGAAGAAAGCAAACAATTAAAATAGGTAATGAGAATATTAGTGATTACTTTGACTTATACAATGGATTAAGGAAAAATATATAAATGAATAATTCAGTTAGTTATTTACGTATTCACTTAAATCTGGGCTATATCCCTAGCCTTTCCATTATTAAATGTTTTGGTTATTCTGGAATTTTCTCTGTTTCTTTTAAAATGAAGTTTGTGGCTGGGCATGGTGGCACTTGTAATCTCAGCTACTCAGGAGGCTAAGGCAGGAGGATCACATGTTGGAGACCATCTTGGGCAACTTAGTGAGATCCTGTCTCAAAATAAAAAATAAGGGGCTGAGGTTGTGGCTCAGTGGTAGAGTACTTGCCTAGCATGTGCGAGGCACTGGGTTCGATTCTTAGCACTGCATATAAATAAATAAAGAATAAAGGTCCATCAACAACTAATAAAAAAATGTTAAAAATAAATAATAGGGACTGGGGAAGGTAGCTCAGTAGTAGAGGGTGCCCCTGGATTCAATTTCCAGCACTGTAATCAATCACTCAAACAAAATAAAATGAAGTTTCTAATTAGACTCTATAGTATATGCTCATAGTCCCAGATACTCAGGAGGCTGAGGTAAGATGATCTGGGGGGCCTTGGAGTTTGAGTTCAGCTTGAACAATCTAACAAAACCCTGTCTCAAAAAAATAAATAGAGTTTCTAGAATATGAATGCCTTGAGGGTAGGGATCTTTCAGATTCACTTTTGAATTATCAGCATCTATCCAACAGTAAACATTTTCACTTATGAATGAAAAATAAGGGAATGAATTATATATGACAGAGTATATTGGGACAAGATTGTTGCCCTTTTCCTATTATAAATTTTGTTTTTCAGTGTTGTTAGGCATTGAACCCAGGGCCTAACACATGCTAGGCAAGCACTCTACCATTAATCCATATCCCTAGCCTTTCCATTATAAACTTGAGGATAAAGTATACACTTTTGTTATTGTCTCATAAGCTGAATTAGTCTTTTGTATTTGAAATTTTTGCTATAATATAAAATATTTTATAACATTCCCCCCCCCCCCACACTTTCTCTTAAGCAAATACTACCAAGCTTTGAGTTTCTGTTTTTGACTGAGGTATAATTTTTAAAAGTTTTATAAAATTTTAAAAACAAAATAAACTTTTTTTTTTTTTTTTTTTTGTACAGGGGATTGAACCCAGGGGTTCTTAACCACTGATTTCCCCCCCTTTTTAAATTTTTTTTAGTTGTTGATAGACCTTTATTTTATTTATTTATATGTGGTGCTGAGAATCAAACCTAGTGCCTCACACATGCCAGGCAAGTGCGCTACCGCTGTGCCCCAACCTCAGCACCCCCCAGCCCTTTTTAAAAAATCTTTTCTTTAAAGACAGACTCACTGAGTTGCTTAGGGCCTTGCTAAGTTGCTGAAGCTGACTTTGAATTCTTAATCCTCCCACCTCAGCATTCCGAGCCGCTGGGATTACAGTCGTGCGCCACCATGCCCGGCCAATAAGATTTAACTTTCTTACCTTTTCCCCCTTCTAGGAACAAATGAATCGCATGTCCTATAATGAGAAATCAGATATATGGTCACTGGGTTGTTTGCTGTATGAATTGTGTGCATTAATGTAAGTATAATAAAGTCAGATTCCTAGTCTAAGGTTTATACTGTCACCTTTCATTAGGTCCAGCTTTTTGAGCATCTCTGCAACTAAAAACACATTCATATCTAAAAGAACTGTCAAATTCTTAAAAGTAAGGTAGATAAACAGGTTTTTTTAAAAAAAATGTTATCATCTATGAAACTGGATCCTGACTTATTAAAGGGTCTTGACTGTTAGATGCTTTCTTGTTAGACTGATGCTTACTCAAAGTCAGGCAGATAATGTACTACTATAAGGACAGGGAAGAAATGAAACAGATCAAGGGGAGAGGTCTGGGGATTTGGAGGAAGGAAAGAGGTCCAATTCTTTTCCTTTTTTCTTCATTTTTTTTTTTTTTTTCCCTTCTAAACTATTCTATAGAACAGCAATTCTTCTACAGGATTTGTGGGGAAGCAGTTTTTGTCCCCCATGGAACATTTGGCAATGTCTAGACATTTTTGGTTGTCACAACTAGAGTGCTAGTGGGTAGGGATGCCACAAAATATCCTACAAAGCACAGGATAAACCCCCACATCAAGACTTAATCAACCCAAGGGGTCAATAGTATGAAGGTAGTACTATTTAAGTTAGCTATAGAATGAAGTCCCAGAGGTAAAAACAAACACAATTGGTGCTTATGCTTTTGATTCAGTTGCTATTACCTATTTTCATTTAAATTTCTTTCTTCCTTCCCTCCTTCCCTTCCCTCCTTTCCTCCCCACCTCCCTCCCTCTCTCCCTTCCTTCCATTCCATCATTTTTTTTTTTACTAATGTTTTTTACCCCAGGCCTCCATTTACTGCTTTCAACCAAAAAGAACTAGCTGGGAAGATCAGAGAAGGCAAATTCAGGCGAATTCCATACCGTTATTCTGATGAATTGAATGACATTATTACGAGGATGTTAAATTTAAAGGTAAAGGCTATAAAAATTTTATATTGTCTGGTTTTATCTCTCAATTAAAATTTGGAGTATATATTCTCTCTTACAAAGCAATAGAGATGAAAGAAACATTAAATATATTTCCTTAGCTAAATATACTCTGTTAATACAAGTGAAAACATATAAATCTGGTAAATTACAGGTCCTTGCCAGCCTACCTTTTGTGCTTGCTTTCTTTTTCCTCTGTTTTCTTCCATGCTAACAGGTGGTTGGTAGTGAGGAAAGACTGCAGAAAGGTTCCAAATCCTCAGCTCCCCTGGTCATTGCCTACCTCAAAGTGACAGGTAGTCAGGGAAGGGGCCAGTAATAAGACTTATTTTTTACTTTGCCTCAGCTCTAATTGAGAAATTAGCAATCAGAGGGAGGATAGGGAGAGGAGAAGACAAGTAGAAGGAAAAGAACTTGAATCAAGAAATTTTGTGGAAAAACTCTGGCTGTGGGATGGCAAAAGATATGTTCTGAGACTAGGCTGATGTGAGAGTGGAAGAGAAATGCTGTAACAGGGATACAGAGGAAGTAGCAGGTGAAGGTTGGCGGGAAGGGATCCTGTTACATGTGGTTTAGAGCTACTTCCCCTATAGCAGACCCAGCCATGCTGTCAAGCACCAGCACCAGTTGTACCAAAGAGACTGAGCCTTCTTAGAAAGGGGGAAGGTAAAAGGGGAATAAGTTAAAATCTGCATTACCTTGTGGACTCAGGACCTCATGACTAGTGAATTTATTTTTTCAGATGTTTAAGACCTGTTCCTTTAGCTGGACACAGTGGCTTGGGAGGCTGAGGCAGGAGGATCACAAGTTCAAAGCCAGACTTGGCAACTTAGCGAGACCCTGTCTCAAAATAAAAAATAAAAATGGGCTGGTGATGTGGTTCAGTGGTTAAGTACCCCTGGGTTCAATTCCTAGTTAAAAAAGAAGAAAGACCTGTCTCTTTGAGCAATCCTCTCTTTTGCCTTGGAAATATTTACCCTTTTAATGTAACTACTTTCTTAGGACAAATATTCTGTTATGCAGTCTGTTATCATCGAGTATTTTCCCCCAGGATTACCATCGACCTTCTGTGGAAGAAATTCTTGAAAACCCTTTGATAGCAGACTTGGTTGCAGAAGAACAAAGAAGACATCTTGAAAGGAGAGGGCGACGATTAGGAGAGCCTGAAAAGTTGCAGGATTCCACTCATGTACTGAATGAGCTGAAACTAAAAGAAATACAGTTACAGGAGCGAGAGCGAGCCCTCAAAGCCAGGGAGGAAAGGCTGGAGCGTAAGTCCACATGGGGTGGGAGGAGCAGAGTAGTGCTATGAGTGGGTTGCTCTGATGTGTGTACATAACACAATATCTTATATGTATAGGTCCTGCTAGAACCTTCTATCAATCAGAGAAACCAGAACATGTAGAATAAATAACCAAGCTTGCTGACACTTTCATGTTGGACTTCTTTCTCTGAAATCAGTTGCTAGTCATATTTTTCTTGGGTATTAACTGTGTTGGGCCTAACACAATAGTCATTGTACTTTATTGTAGAATTACTTATTTCTTTTTCATCTTTAATATAAACACCCTAAGGTTTTTTCCATTGTAAAGGAAGGTCTTACAATGTGCTGCCTTCTGTCATAAAGTGGTCTAAAATGCTACAGTATTAGACTGGATGTGTTTAGGCAATTCTGTGGAGAATATAGGTGCAAGATATTTTAGAATCATAAATATTACTGTGATGAGTGTTAATATTGATGTGATGAGCATTAACTGATTTGATGCTAATTGGTTTTTGAGGTTGAAAGTCTGTCTACTCCACTAAGATGAGAGTTACTACCAGGGTCTTAGACTCACACCAGGCAGCAGTAACAGTGAGAATCTCCATTTTAACATTCAGAGACAGAGATGGTGCTATGTGTGACTCCTGCCACCCACATGACACCCCTGATTTTGCTTCTATGGCCTTATGCCCTATGCAGACTTCAAATGTTTTTCTATTTAAATATGCTTATAAAGTATTCAGTGTGTCCATTAATGTTTTGCTTCCTAATGATAAAGAACATTGTATAGTGCTGTGAGATATGCTCACTGTATAGGGACAGCTTGTGCTTATCTGGAAACTTTTTATTGACTCTCTTGTCACACACACACACACACACACATACACACACACACACACACCTTTCTCTGAAACCTGGGCCATGAACGAAAGTAGGCTTTGTTTCTAATCTAAAGAGTCACCCCTTAACTCAGTTGTGTTTTTTCCCCCTTCCATCTGGGTGCCACCACTGAACCAGAAGAAAGAGGTTTTGTGCTATAAGACCAGGGAATGGCCTGTAAATTAGCTGTTGCCTGTTTGCCTTGGAGAGCAGAGATGGCTTTTGTTTTTGTGTTCCCAAATGAATTACTCCCATGCAACATGACTAAGTAAAACCTAACTTTGTATTTGTGCTTAAACGAGTCCTTAACAAGAAAAGGTAAGATAACTTGTGACCTACTATGACACTAAATAAAAAAATGCAGGATCTGGTTGATTAGGTTAAGAAACCAGTAAGAAACCTTTCATGCAACATTACTCTGCAGTGGTCAGGCAAAGATAAGGAAAGATTACCAAATGTAAATTGTTTTATAGCCAAAGCTCTGTTCATTTTTTCCTATTGCATTTTTAAAGAGAAAGAACGTGAACTTTGTGTTCGGGAGAGACTAGCAGAGGACAAACTGGCTAGAGCAGAAAATTTGGTGAAGAACTATAGCTTGCTGAAGGAACAGAAGTTCTTATCTCTGGCAAGTACTCCAGGTATGAGAGTCAACTCGGTGTGCAGAAGTTGGTGCTACAAATGAAGACATGCACATCAGTGATGCCTTCAAGGTGGCCTTGGTAGCTCTTTTTCATTTTACAAAATTTCGAATTTTAAGGTGAATTTCACTGAATATATGTGCTTCAATGGAAATAAAATCCTGTTATAGTAGTGATTTATTTACTGGGTTCATAGACCTGAGGCAGTGGGTCATATCCTTTCATCTTTGATTTTATTTACCTTATCAAACTACATGTTTAGTATTTGATAGTCATTTTTTAGAATGAAGACATTTTCACAACTGTGCATTTCAAATTTTCCTCTGGGTATATTATCAAAACTATTTCCAGAGCCGGGCGTGGTGGTGCACGTCTGTAATCCCAGCACTTGGGAGGCTGAGGCAGGAGGATCGCGAGTTCAAAGCCAGCCTTGGCAATGGCGAGGCACTTAGCAACTCAGTGAGACCCTTTTTCTAATAAAATACAAAAAAGGGCTGGGGATGTGGCCCAGTGATCCAGTGCCCCTGAGTTCAATCCCCAGTACAAAAAAAAAAAAAAAAATCCCAAAAAACACTATTTCCATTTTCAAGCAAAAACCCTAACACTTTAATACTGCCACACTGCAACCATAGTGTATGGCTTAAAAGATATAGAAGTAAATTGCAGAATTGACCATGACTTTAATCCTTACTTGGATTCTTGCAAATTGAGACATGTATTTGTTGAAATGTGATTGATGTGTGCACAGCTGTGGGACTCGCCCTGCTGCAGAGCCTGGGTGCAGACAGCCTGCTCACCGTGCTGCCTTCGTGTGGCGTCATGCCTGCTGTGCCCTCGTGATGATTGTCTACACCAACAAATCCTCTTACTTGCCTTTTTCCATTTCATTTTTTCCAGATCTAATTTAGTCTGCTGTCTAGAATTTTGGAAAATGCAAAATGTTAAATGTCTTTTTTTTTTTTTTACTTTCTTTATGACACAAATTATGTATTCAGTTTTGTGTTAGTTTTAAAAATTTAGCATCTGCGTGTTCAATGAAACTTCATCAGAGTTCTTATGACTCCCTTGTTCCATGTAGAATAGCACACATATATGAAGGCTGCCATTTCCATCTTTAATAATTTGGGAGAAAATCAGATCAGTTCCATGAGTATGACAGCATTTTGTAAATGGGACAAATAAAAAACCTGCTTAAATTAGTCTGATGATTGCAATAACTTTATAGTGAGTGATAGATAAACTTGATAGAAATAAATACTACAGATTATATGAAACATGAGCTTCATCCCTTAAAATGTTTCTTTTTTCTAAGTATCACTCATTTCACAGTATGTAGCTGCGTCTTAGCTAAAGCTGTCCTTTGTTTAATAAAACACTCATTTTTTTCTATTGAATGAAATAGTATTCTTTTTCTAAACATTTTTGTTATAAACCCTATGTAAGATACTGTTGGTTTACAAATGTGTTAAGTATTTGTGGTAATAACAGGTGGATGTACCTGCTTATCATCCCAACTACTGGCCTGTAATCTCAGACACCTGGGAAGCTGAGGCACAAAGCAAGGATTGCTAGTTTGAGGCTAGCCTGGGCAACTTAGTGAAACTGTCTCAAAATTAAAAAAGGACTGAGAATGTAGCTCAATGGTAGGGTTCCTCTAAGTTCAATCCCCAGTACTTGAAAAAAAAAAAAAAGATATTTGAGCCCATGGAGTTAAGGTCTGAAAGCAATTCCTTTGCTTTGAAGTAGAAACAATACATGGAGGAAGTCAGGGGACTGGGGGAGGCAGGGGGTCTGTGTGGCAGCCTTTCCATCTCTTCCTTCTTTATCCTGACAGCTCTGTGGCTTCTTTTTTCCTCACCTTTGTCC
The DNA here is from genome assembly GCA_025594165.1 of Tamias sibiricus. Taxonomy (NCBI): domain Eukaryota; kingdom Metazoa; phylum Chordata; class Mammalia; order Rodentia; family Sciuridae; genus Tamias; species Tamias sibiricus. The sequence continues at coordinate 44,205,583 of CM046669.1, read as the reverse complement.
TGTCTTTTGCTTAGCATTCACCTGAAGTTTTCTCTCAATATTGCCACCACCACCCAGCAGGCTGTCTTGGTATTATTTTCCTTTATAATAACACACTATCAAATATCCCCATCTGTACTTGTTTGTTTGTTTATCATATGTCTCCTCCTACTAGAATAGGGCCTTTGTTTGGTTCACAATGGCCCATACTATGAACTCAGTAAATATTTAAACATATTTCCTTTAAGTGAGTACAAAGGAAAAATAAGAAGCCTCTGGAATTAAAATCTGTAAGTCTCCAATCCCTAAGAAGTTCTGTCAGTGGTTAATAGTGTTGCTACTCTAAGTAAATATGATTATTTTTCCATGTGAAAAGCACAGTTCACATTTTTTCAGTGCACCATTACTTGTTTTACCTTATCTAATACAGCATTTTAAGTTCTTTTTGAAAGAAATTTCTGGTTAGTTGAGCTACTTTTAACTACACAAGCAAAAGCCTCTGCTTCTGTACCTTTCTTTTTTTTTTAAATATTGTTTTTTTAGTTGTTGATAGACCTTTATTTTTTTTTTGTTTTATTTAAATGTGGTGCTGAGAATCAAACCCAGTGCCTCACACATGCCAGGCAAGTGCGCCACCGCTGAGCCACAACTCCAGCCCACTGCTTCTGTACTTTTCTGAAAGTAAGGTGTCCTACACAGAATGGCACTGTTTTCCAGAGCAGAGATAAAAATACTGATTTCCAGAAGCATTATACTGTGCCCACCATCCCCAATAGCTTTAACCCTAAGAGGAAAGTTGATTGTGTGGGAATAAAATGGGCTGGAGTGTAGCTTGGTCGCGGAGTACTTGTCTGGCATGCATTGCATTCCCAGCACTGCAAAATGAATGAATGAATGAAACATCTGTTCCTTATGTTTGGCACATTCCAAGATTATTTTTCAGTAATATAGATTAAAAGGCTAATTGGTGCTGGGAGTGATGGCATACCTGAAATCCCAGATACTCAGGAAGCTGAGGCAACCTAGCGAGACCATGTCTCAAAATAAAAAGGACTGGGAATGTAGCTCATTTGTAGAGTGTTCCCGGGTTTGCTCCCCAGTACTGGGGAAAAACAGCAACAACAAAAAAAGACTGACTGGTTTCTGCCCATGCCCTTAACCTCTATCCCAGAGAAAATCAGACAGGTATCCACATTTCAAATGTGAGCCAGAAGAGTAAATTTTTTTTGATAATTATGATACATGTGTAGGAGTTGAACTCCTATTTAAGTAACTCAAACCCTTTTTCTTTTCCTTTCTAAAGAACTTCTTGACTTCCCATCCTCAATAATTAAGAAGAAAGTTCATTTCAGTGGGGAAAGTAAAGAGAACATCATGAGGAGTGAGAATTCGGAGAGTCAGCTCACCTCCAAATCCAAGTGCAAGGATCTGAAGAAAAGGCTTCATGCTGCCCAGCTGCGGGCTCAAGCTCTGTCAGATATTGAAAAAAATTACCAACTAAAAAGTAGACAGATCCTGGGCATGCGCTAACCTGGCAGAGAGACATAGAGCCAACACTTTAAAGATTGATATTCAACTGCTGTAGCTTGATATACTTGGTTCCATGAGCCACGCCTTTTTGTATAGTAAGCATGGTATTTTGGAATTAATGTTGCTGTTTTTCAGCAACAGTTGTATAAGATGTCAATGTCTTTATTTTTTTTCTTTTAGGAACAACTTTATAGAATGATACTTTCTTGGTTGGTTGGGCTTTTAATCCTGTGTGTGATTATATCTAGGAGTATGAGATGTGACCTTTGAGATCTTGGGGAAAACAATAATGTTAAGGGGAAAAAAAGGTCTTTACTCAGGAGTAGCAGTTATTAAGAAGTTTTAAATGAGTGGTGTGTGCTTACAATTGTCATGTCTAGTTTTAAATTTTAAGTCTGAGGTTTTGAATGTTCTTGAACTTGGAAAATCAGATTGGATATAAACTTGTTGCTAATATCAAGACATCTTGTATATAAATATTCCGTGTGGTGCAAGTTTGTTATCTTTGTGGAAATTCATCACTGTGATGTCTGCAATCTTTTATTCCTTTTTATTCTATTTAATAACATATGAGCTCGCTGTTGTTTGTCCACCTCTATCCCACTAAATAAAATAATTCCCTAGTTTTCTTATATTTATGTCTCTTGTATTTGTTGATCTCAGTTGGAGGGATGTGAGTTTATGATGATAGGTTCATAAGGTAGGAAAGATAATATGGATCTTATGTTCAAGAGAGCTACTCTAGAACCTTACCACCCATCTTATTAGTCCATAGAAGCTAGCAGTTTTAAAGTAGGTGATTCTGTTCCCTGGGGGACATTGGCAACATCTGGAGACCTTTTTGATAACCATGACTCAGGTGGCTTATGTCCACTGGATAGGGTCCAGTGATACCACTCAATATTCTACAGTGCACAGGACAATTTCTGACAGCAGAAATTTCTCAGTGCCACTCCTGAGAAACCTGGCCTGTGTGAAAAATTGCTGGGACATACCTCCCACCCTTGAAGGAAACTGATTTTGGATTTTAATGAATTTTTTTTTTTAAGTTTGACTTTTAATATGAATTAGCAGTCTTTACTGTACTTGTCACATTCTTCATGTGATGTTTTCCTGGCAATGCTAATCCTTTTACTGTATAATGAAATAAGATCAAGTCATTAAGAGTTAATAATAGACTCCCCCCCCCACCTGCCAAAAAAAAGAAGGTTTGGAAAAGCAAGAAAGCAAAAATAAAACAAAAATCACCCGCACAAATAATAATAGTAGTAGGCAAGAGAAAATAGCTCCTTTTATATGTAGGTTTATTATATAGTTGGTATCATCATTCCATCAATGACAAGTGACACTAGTCAAACACAGTCAGAAACTGATTATTATGCCTTTGTGTTATATCCAGAGATTATCCTAACAAGATCATTTTGACATAAATATTGTGTATACTTCTGGCCAGCTATATAATTTGCAAGGCCTACTCTAAAGTGAAATTGGGGCTCTTGTTCACAAAGTGGGAAACAAGTTATCATTAAAGGTGCATACAAAGCTTTTCCCTTTCTTTTAAGTTATCTCTCTGCTTAATGTGGTATTATTTGCTGTTCAGTGTTCTAAGTAAAGAAGCATTAAAAGCAAACAACATGAAATTTGCCATTCATCTTTATTTTGTGCAATGCCGGATTTAAGTGCAAGTGTGAGAGTATTTAACTTTTGGAATCACTGGAATTATCCAGTCCATACTTTGTGCAAGCTTGTCCTTGGAGGCTGAACCCAGCAAACAAAAGGGGCAAACAAACCAGACCCTCATAGGCATCCAGGCACCTGACTTGTTCAGTTCCCTCTCCGTGCCTTCACCAGCCCTGCACAATGCCAAGTCTGGAGAAGTCTAGCCAGGCATCTTTCTTTCCCACAGGCCCACCACCCCAACCCGTGGCAGACAGGATCTCAGAATCAGGGTATTCTTGTCAAGACGTGGCTGCTGGCTAGCTGCTTATCAGGCATGTCATGGGGCTGCTAGCCAGGACACAGGACGTAGATCATGGACACCTGCTGCCATGCTCTGCCCAGAAATGCTTTGGGACCCAGATGCCCAGTCCAGAATTTTTCCTTGCCTGTGCCCAGGCCCCTGCTGAAAGGCAGTGGTTGTGGGGTATCGGTGAGAAGAGGAGACTGGATGGGGCTCTGAGAACCATCCTGGGGAGTCTTGAGAGGTAGTGGGAAGTAGCACCATATGTGAGCTGAGGCTCTATGCCTGCACACGGCCTGCACACGTGCTCCATTGTTTATTGGATTTTCTTACAGAACACATAATTAAGAACTTAAAGCTGGGTATAGTGGCGCACGCCTGTAATCCCAGCACTTGGGAGGCTGAGGCAGGAGGATCGTGAGTTCAAAGCCAGCCTCAGCAATGGTGAGGCACTTCTCAACTCAGTGAGACCCTGTCTCTAATAAAATACAAAAAAGAGCTGGGGGTGTGGCCCAGTGGTCGGGTGCCCCCAAGTTCAATCCCTGGTACCAAAAAAAAAAAAAAAAAAAAAAAAAAAAAAATTCAAGCTGGGCGTACATTGGTGTATGCCTGTAATTCCAGTGGCTTGAGAGGCTGAGGGAGGCTGAGGGAGGATCATGAGTTCAAAGCCAGCCTCAGTAATTTAGCCAGGCCCTAAACAACTCAATGAGACCCTGTCTCTAAATAATAAATACAAAAATGGGCTGGGGATGTGGCTCGGTGGTTAAATGCCCCTGAGTTCAAAACCCAGTAACAAGCAAACAAAAAAATTCAAGATAGCCTGGTGTGGTAGTGAACACCTATAATCCCAGCTGCCCAGGGAGCTGAGGCAGGAGAATTGAAAGTTCGAGGCCAGCCTCAGCAATTTAGCGAGACTCTTGTCTCAAAAGATAAAAAGAACTGGGAATGTAGCTCAGTGGTAGAGCACCCCTGGGGTCAATTCCCAGTACTCTCTCTGTCTCCTCTCTCTCTCTCTCTTACACACACACACACACACACACACACACACACACACACACCCATAGACATTAGACCCCAGGTTCTGGGTTCTTCTGCAGGCAGGGTCCTCCTATGTGTGCAGCTATGTGAATGCACTGGTTAGTTGCCCATGAAACCTGTCCTTTCTTTAGGAAATGACTTTCCTACCTTAAAAAATAAGTTTTAGATTTTGAAATTTGTGGCATGCTGAAAAGCTTCTCTAGTCTTCTCCATCTCATTTAATTCAACAATAAACAACTATTAAGTACCTACTATGAATCAGCACTGTTTAAAGTGCTGAAGACAGAGCAATGAAGAGACACTGAAATCCCTGTCCTTGTCATTGCCCATTCAAATGGGGCAAGACAATAAACAACGAGGGCATGCTAGTGGTAAGTGCTACTGAGCAGAATAAAGCAGCAAGGAGGAATAAAGCACCGAAAGGGAGTGGGGGGTAGCTGGTTGCAGTTTTGGAAGAGGTGGGGATTAAGGGTGCAGCAGGAAGAGGAAGAAGCTAACAACAGGAAGTTAGGGTGGAGGAGAAGAGGAAAGAAAGATTTCAGTGAGAGTGCTGAGTGGAGGAGAGCAAAAGAACAACACTCCAGTGTGTGTGTGAGCATGTGTGTGTGTGTGATGTAGAGTGAAACTGGAAAAAGCAATAGGACAGAACTTGGAAGTGGGCAGAGGCTTGGAGACCGAAGAGAGACATCTTAAATCATGATGCATCCTCTTTCTTCATTCTAATGCCAACAAACCCCCTTCCCTGGGCTGGGGATGTTGGCTGTAGCTCAGCAGTAAATGGTTGTCTAGCCTTTGAAAGGCTTTGGGTTCCATCCTCAGCACTGCAAAAAACCCAAAAAACCCTGTTTCTTTTTCACTGCTAAAGCTGGGAAGTTATGGGGTAGTGATTGCGGGTTACAAGGGGATCTCTTTGATGGGGGTGAAAGGATCCCTTCAACGTCTCTTCCCTAGAACTTTCTAAGATTCTCTGCTAGACACCAACACCTACTTAACCATTACAGAACTTACTTGTTTAAACAGTAATGAGTTTAACCAAGGCCGGCCCACATAGAAAGTCATTGGACTTGAATATTAATGACGGGTTCTAGCAGGCAGAAACCGCAAGGGGGTGCTATTATTCTGTGAGACCAAACATCACGAGCAATAGGTCCTAGAGAGATGGCATGCCAGGCATTGGTTTAATGCTTCCTGCCTTTTATTCCATTCAGTCTCACAATGCCCCTGTGAAGCAGGTATTGTTATTGTCAACATTTTATATGGAAAAACTGAGACTCTGTGGTCACAAGAGGGACAGCTGGCTTCTGAACTGGCTTTTCAGACTCCAAAGTCGTGCTCTTAACAATAGTGTTTGTTGTTTTTCTGTTTTATTTTTTTGCAGTGCTGGGGATTGAACCTAGGGTCTTCTGCATGCTAGGCAAGTGCCCTACTCTGAGTTATACCCCCAGCCCCCAAATCATGCCCTTGACACTCACTAGTCCTCCACTGCCTGCCTCCAACAACTACAAACTTTAGCTTTGCCCTCAGACCATCGAGTTTACCATAATGATGGATTAAGGCTTTACCCAGGACAGTCAAATGGCTAAAGAGGGTGGATGCAGGGTCAGCATGGTTAGAACCTGGCAACCCTCAAGACTTGGTGCTAGGAGAGGTGAATGGCAGAGATATGGCTGCTAGGAAATGTTTTACGGGTGACACCAGTAGGACCCCAGGCCTAGGCCTTTAGGGTGGTGTGTCACCCCTCCTCCTTTTCCTCAGCATTGTCCACAATGTGGCTTTACATTTCCTCAAAGGCCCAGCCCAGATGCTCGTTACCCTCAGGCTTCCCAGGGCTACCTCCCTCAGGTCTGTCCTCCCTAGAGCATGCTGTGTCCAGATGACATCTTCCTTGCAGGACAAAGCTCCTTCTTTTAGGGGAAACTAGCTCCCTAAAGACTCAAGGCATGGAGGTCTTCCTAGAGTGAACTTGGGATGAATGTCAAAGATGATACACAGCAGCTGCTTAAGAAAGAATGAAGAGTGTTTCTATATACCCCTAATGAATATGAAAGGATTCTTGTTCATTGTGACTTGGTGGCTATAAAATTGGGATCCATATTGGATGGATGGGTTTCTCTGTGAGGAGGAGGTTGTGTGGCCCTCTGTGCATGCATGCTGATGGCTAGTTGGTGGGATATGTGGTTTACTTTATCTCTCCTGCTCCCCACAGATCTCCCCTCCCCTGGAAGAACAGATGTCAGCTTCCTAGGAGCCTCCCGCACAAGGAAGTTTGGATTAAACATTCTATTCAGAGGAGCCAGCAGGGTTATTCTTGCTAGGTTCCTTTTCTGCATTTCTTTTTCTTTCTGAGGAGGGAAGTACTAGGAATGGAACCCAGGATCTCAAGCATTTCAGGATCTCAAAAATGGTAGGCAAGCTCTCTACCACTGAGCCATATCCCCAGCCTCCTTGCCTGCATTTCTGATACCACGTTAAAAGCTTTTCCCAAGCTACTAAAATCCCAGAATACCAACGCTGACCCCCACCTGTCTCCCTCATGACTACCCATCTAATAAACAAATTCCACTTCATTTTGCACACCCCGACTTTCTCTGAAGCAAACACACTGGTCATCTTGATTCTGGAATTATAGTCACACAGTCACAGGAAGTGTTAATAATGACTGACTTATTTACTACATTAAAAAAAATCAGTTTTTAAATTATGGAGTGATAATATCATTGTAAAAAATTCTAAAAATATGAAAATTAAAAAGTAAACATTTCCGCCTCATAATCCCACTTTCTACCTCTGTTTCCTGAAGTAGCTGTTAACGGTTTGGTGTTTGGTGTTTCCACACCTCACGTATGTGTATGTGTGCACGCGCGCGCGCACACACCCACACACACACACACACATGCGGGGGAGGGGGAAGTCTGTGTGTATGGAGAGCTGTGTGTAGTTTTTTTTTTTATGTGACTGAGTATGTACATTTAAAACACACTCACAAATGGGATCTTAATACATAGATTGTTCTTTAACTTGCTTTTTTCAGTTAAAAATAATTCTTTCTTGTTGGTACCTATACATTCTCCTCATTCTTTTTATAGACAGCTGCCTTATGTCATCCTTTACATTCATCCTGCGTTCATTCCAGGAAGCAGCCTCACCTTGAATCTCTGAAGGAACTGGCTTGCCTGGAGTAGCCAACATGGCGGGGAAGATAGCCCCTGCCTCAAGATGGCAGCCTTGGGGGTGAGGTGAGCACACGCCTTGAAACACTCCCACACAGCTGTTCAGCTGCAGCATTGGCCCCAGCTCTACCCTTAAGAACCTTGTGGACAATTAACTGGGGAAGTGGGCATCACATAAAGAAGATTCCCAGCCAGGGTTTTGCTGCTCCATAGAGCATGCTGGGAAAATCTCCGTGGTGTCCAGTGGAGAGTCTCAGAGCTTGGTACACATCCAAATTCAAATTTCCCTCTGAGCATGGTGCTGGCCTGCATGCTATGCGGACAGTGTCCAAGTTGTTCCTGCTGACTCCAAACTATGAACACAGTGCTGAGACACTGACTTAGATAACCGGCGGCTGCCCTATGTTTGGTTGTTAGTTTAACCTCTCTGAGTTTTGTCTCCCTATTTGTAAAACAAGGAAAGTAATACTGGAAGAGACCAAGTGGGATAAACTGTGGTCAAGTCCCTAAAACAGTGCCAGCTCTAGCTCACAAGTTTATTCCACCTGGCTTTAGGGAAGATTTGAAGCGGCTTTTAAGACACATGGGTTGTAATAAATGCAGATATGATAAGTAGGGAGGAAGAAGACATTTAAGGTGAAACCAGGAAAGAGTCCAACATGAGAATGGTACATAATTATATCAAGAACTAAGCCTTGTGAAGTGCTGGGGCGCACGTGTGTAATCCCAGAGGCTCAGGAGGCTGAGGCAGGAAGACCACAAATTCAAAGCCAGTCTCAAGCTGGGTGTGTGGCGCACACCTGTAATCCCAGCGCTTGGGAGGCTGAAGCAGGAGGATTGCGAGTTCAAAGCCAGCCTCAGCAATGGTGAGGCACTTAGCAACTCAGTGAGACCCTGTCTCTAATAAAATATAAAAAAGGGCTGGGGATGTGGCCCAGTGGTCGAGAGCCCCTGAGTTCAATCCCCAGTACCAAAAAAAAAAAAAAAAAAAAAAGCCAGTCTCAGCAATTTAGGGAGGCCCTGAGCAACTTAGTGAGACCCTGTCTTAAAATAAAAAATAAAAAAAAGAGCTGGGGATGTGGCTTAGTGGTTAAGTGTCCTGGGTTCAATCCCTGGTACAAGAACAAACAAACAAACAAACAAACAAACAAAAAACCACCACCCACAAAAACAAAAAGCCCAACCAGGCCTGGAGGAGCAGATCATAGCATCTGAGAGCCTGAGGTAAGTGAGGGAGAAAGCCCCAGGATGTGACATAAGCCAGTGCTGCTTCTCAGACTTTAATATGCACAGGAATCATCTGGGCACATCTTGTTAATGTGCAAATCTGATTCAGAAGATCCAGGGGGTGGGGCCTGAGAATCCACATTTCTCGCAAGCTCGTGGGTGGTGCTGATGCCACTGGTGGGTGGACGGCTCTCTGGTAGCGATGGTGTGGGGAGATCAAGGCTGACAGTGAAAGGGATGACAGCCTGCCCCTCGGGCCCAGTAAATTGTGGGAAGAAGATGGGTTGAGTTTGGGGACACAGGTCACACTTTTGTGCAGTCTTTCCTGCTCCAGGCTGAAGTCCCAGAGTTGGGGGTGGGGTGGGAGTGCAAGAGGCAAGTTGAATAGATTGAGGAGAAAGGCAAAAGTAGAGGGTCCTTTGTGTCATGTGGGAAGGAGTGGGCACAGGGGAGGGCTCTGTGCAGAGAGTGCCTGATGTGATAATCCCAGAGCCCTGGGTGCCACGTGGTGTAGAAGGAACCTGAAGCGACCAACTTCCCACCTGTTCTGTGGGGGGTTGTAATGAGAATCTGGCTGGGGGCATACGGCTACACATGGATCTTAGGGTGAATGAGGGTCACAGCCATGCTTCAGGGGTTAGCAGAACTTTCAGGAACAGAGGAAGGAGCCACTGAGTTGTCCACACAAGAGAACAAGCCAGAAGTTACATGGATGTGCAGCTTAGATCCCAAGAATGGTCAGGGACAGGCTAGGCCAGCCGAGCTCATGGACCTGATAGACTGTCACCTAGAGCAGAGAGCTGTGCAAGGACCAGCTGGAGACACACCCCATCATTCCTGAGCAATGACATAAGGACATCTAGCTTTCCCAAGGCCACATTATTAAGAGGCCTGGGAAAGGTAAAATGGCTCATTAGAGTTGAACTTTGGATTCACTGAACATTTACCCCAAACCAGACAATTAATTAGTCTATTAAATTTCTCTCACTAATCAGGTCAAGATTATGACAATTAGGTTTGTTATAAGAAACAGAAACCATATCTTTGCTTATCTAAGCAGAGTGTGTGCATTCTTTTTAGCAGGCTTACAAAGCTAATCTGCAATGCTGCTCAATGAATAGTTGTCACTGTCACTGAAAAAAGCTCACATCCTGGCTGCTTCTTGGTAGATCTGTAGAGACCCAGGGACGTGGCATAGGACTCCGGGATAGGGGGACTGGGAGTTCAATTGAAGGTATCCTGGGAACGTGCAAATTGAGCAGTGGTCAGGAGAGATGCTGGGTGTGGGGGAGCTGGGGAGAGAGAGAGAGAGAGAGAGAGAGAGAGAGAGAGAGAGAGAGAGACAGGCGACAGGGTGAGCAGGCAGAGGGTGGATATGAGCAGAGGGTCCTTTAAATAGGGTTGTCCTGTGTCCTGGAGAGTCTCCGTGGTAGAGCACTTGTCTAGCATGTGCAAGGTCTTGGGTTCCATCTTCAGCACTGAAAACAAAACAACACAAGGTTTAAAAAGCATCGGAGAAGGTCTCCTTTATTTGTTCAAGAGTCTTATTAATAAAACTCCTATTGTGTGCCTGCCACCAACCTAGGAACTGAGAAGTCAGAGGGACTCTCTCCATGCCCACTCTCCACGCAGAGGTTGAAAGGACACTGCAGTTTTCCTGCCCTCCAAACAGGGGCCCTTGTGCAGAGGTGGTTGGGTTACTCTGCTTTCTGTTGCTATAACAAACACCTGAGAAAAATCAACTTATAAGGAAGAAAATTTTATTTGGGCTCACAGCTTCAGGGGTTTCAGTCCATGGGAGATTGACCACTTGTTTTATGCCTGTGGCAGCTTGGTACATCATGGTGGAAGCCCATGGCCAAGGAGGCCTGCTCATCTCATGGTGGCCAGGAAGTTAAAAAGCGAGGAAGGGGTGAAGTCCCAATGTCCCCTTTGAGGGGACATTTGCACCCAGTGACCTAACTTCTTTCCAGCAGGACCATTTCTGAAAGGATCCACCACCTCCCAATAGTGCCACAGGCTGGGGACTGACCTTTTAACACACGGGCCTTTGGAGGGAAGTTCATATCCTAACCATAGCAGTGGTCCTGAGAGCCAGTTGATGAAAATATTTCTGCTAATCCCCCTGTGGCCCTGTCCTGCCCTGTTCCCTGAAGAGTCTGAAGTTGAGGGTGTAGATAGCAGACCAGAGCAGCAGACCCCATCAGACATACCCTGGAGAGAGCAACATTTGTATTTGGAAAGGAAGTTCTCAGTGATGCGCTCTTCTGCCCTCTTCTTCCAGTCCCACCCCTTCCCCAAACACATGCGCACAAACACACACTCAGGTACCTATGCTAGTGGACACATCTAGAGTCATCTAGAGTCATGGTGGGGCCTGAGGACGGGTGGCATTAGATGCTGGAACCTGGAAGGCCTTCGAAGACTCGTGTGAAGAATTGGGCTTTATTATTACAATTCGTAGAATTTTTTTTCAGTTGCAAATTCACATTCATCAAGTGTAGCCTCTCATGGACAGAGAGACCGTGGGGCAGAGAGGAGGGCAGTGTGTGGTCACAGAGCCAGGGCTCCCCAGGCGTCTGGCAGCCAATCCCTGCTCCCAGTCACTCTGAGGTTCCTGCTATCCGACTCCAGCATGAGGAAAGGATTAATTATTAATGTTTATAACACCCCAGGGACAGGTATCTGTGAACCACAAGCACCCACACTTCTTTCCAATACCCAGCCACTTAATCGTGGTTCCAGCTGGGTCAGCATAACCATCCCATAATCTTAGAAGTGGAGAGTGGTGAACGCCTTAGGAGCCATTCCTGGGGGTGAAGGCCAGATTCACAGGGTGCAGCTGGTGGCCAGCTCTTTAAGAAACCCGGGCGCAGTGGTGCACACCTGTATTCCCAGCACTTGGGAGGCTGAGGCAGGAGGATCGCGAGTGCAAAGCCAGCCTCAGCAGTAGCGAGGCACTTAGCAACTCAGTGAGACCCTGTCTCTAATAAAATATTTAAAAAAAGGGCTGGGGATGTTGCTAAGTGGTCGAATGCCCCTGGGTTCAATCCCTGGTACCCAAAAAAAAAAAAAAAAAAAAAAGTTACCCAGTTGTCTTCACACTGATCAGAGCTGAGCCTTATTATGGTCCCTTTCTAGGCATGAGTCACCTCTTAACCTTTGTACTACTTAGCTGTAGTTTTCAAAGCACTTTCACAAACACGATCTCAGTCCATCTCCAAACAATGCTATTCCTGGCCGAGGTGGATATTGTTCTCATGGGGAAAATAAAGATTCAGAGAGGGAAGTGACTCACCCAGGCCCACAGGGCCTCTGTTCTCTGGTCTGGCCCTATCCCTTGGCGCTGCTCAGCTGGGGGAATCCCTGGCTGGACCACCATGCTACTTGGGCATTGACTTACAGGCCTTGGTGTGTTTGGGGGCTGTCCATGATTCCTCTGGAAGTGTTAGGAACATTTGGAACAGTTTTCTGAGAGTCCATGGAGGGCATCAGACTCTCACTTTGAACAGGAAGAACAATTGCTTTCAAATCACTGTCCAGAGTCCTGCTGTGCCACCCCCTATACCTGTGACCACCTGATGGGTGCTTGCTCTTGCTGGGTTCTGGGCTTTGCTGGGCACAGTCAAGGTCAGAAGATTGACCAGGTGGGGACCTTGCTGATCTCAAGGGTTTGGCTGCTCTTGAAACTGGAACCGTCCAGGTAGCAACCGGTATGCCAGGAGACCTGGGTCTGAACAGACGCGGCCTTCGGGGCACACAGGTAGCTTCCTTCTGAGGAGGTGACAGATGCAACACTGGGGCAGGTTCTGATGCAGCTGTGCCTCTGGATAGTTCTAAGCTCTGCCAGAGTCTCATGGAACTGTGCCCTTAATTTCTCTTTCTCTTCACCTGTAAATGAGCAACGGGAATACCTAATTCATACCTTTCTTGTACACCAGTGCTAACTAGTTAGAAAATGTAATGTGAAAGTGTCCCATTATTACAATAAGCAAAACCAAGTATTCTATCATGTGCAGTACTCATAATAAAAATCTATTAAATGACACCAAGGTCATTAATATCAATGGCAAAATACATCATGTTGAGAACTTTCAATACTATAAAATGTCATGTGCTCAGCCGGAGCGGTGACACACACCTGTAATCCCAGGGGCTTGGGAGGCTGAGGCAGGAGGATCATTAGTTCAAAGCCAGCCTCAGCAATGGCAAGGCACTAAACCATTCAGTGAGACCCTGTCTCTAGATAAAATACAAAATAGGGCTGGGAATGTGACTTAGTGGTCGAGGGCCCCTGAGTTCAATTCCCAGTACCCCCCACCCCAATGCCATGTGCTCAAATGGCTAAGAATTATGTAATTCTAACAAAAATACATAAGACATTTTTTGCTGGCTTGGTGGAACATGCCTATAATTTCAGTTAATTGGGAAGCTGAGCTTATATGGTTATTTTTTCAATATTATTACTACTGTAATAAATTCATGATTTTGGTCTTTCCTTCTTACCTTTGTGTAAGATCAAAAGAGAGACATTGGCTACTTTAACAACCTTAAAGTGGACTCTAGGAATGTCCTCAACAGCATGACCTTTTTTTTTTTTTTTTTTTTTTTTTTTTTTTTGTACCAGGGATTGAACAAAGGGGCACTCGACCACTGGGCTACATCCCCAGCCCTTTTTGTATTTTATTAGAGACAGGGTCTCACTGAGTTGCTAAGTGCCTTGGCAGCTTTGAACTCACGATCCTCCTGCCTCAGTCTCTCAAATGCTGGGATTACAGGCATGCGCCACCACGCCCGGCTAGCATGACCTTTTTTAAAAAAATATTTATTTATTTGTTTTAGTTGTACATGATACCTTTATTCTCATGTGGTGCTGAGGATCCAACTCGGGCCGCGCACATGCTAGGCGAGCGCTCTGCCGCTGAGCCACAACCCCAGCCCTAGCATGACCTTTTTGACAACAACCGGAAATTCATCATTTTCCTCAATAAAATTTAAGAAACCAGGGCTGGGGTTGTAGCTCAGTAGTAGAGTGCTTGCCTCCCACGTGTGAGGCCCTGGGTTTGATCCTCAGCACCACATAAAAGTGAATAAAGCCGGGCGTGGTGGCGCACGCCTGTAATCCCAGCACTTTGGGAGGCTGAGGCTGGAGGATCGTGAGTTCAAAGCCAGCCTCAGCAATGGTGAGGCACTTAGCAACTCAGTGAGACCCTGTCTCTAAATAAAATACAAAAAAGGTCTGGGGATGTGACCCAGTGGTCGAGTGCCCCTGAGTTCAATCCCTGATACCACACACACACACACACAAAAAAAAAGTGAATAAATAAAAATAAAGATGTTGTATTCATCTACAACTAAAAAATATTTTTAAAAAATTCAAGCAACCATCATTGAATACAAAAACTGATTTTCTTGCTATTTTTGATCAGCTGGAGCCTGACATTTCCTGAGGGCAGAATTTGGCTCTTTGGCTCTGCCCAAGTGGACTTTCTTGTATTTTTTATCATGCCACTTCTGGTCCTGCCAGTGACTACAGAGCTTCCTGGCAGTACAAAGACTGGGACGCTTGCCCCTCTTGTCAGTGCCACGTGCTGCGTGAAAGCAGGGGCTTTCACATGCTAGGCAAGCACTCTACCACTGAGCTGCTGCCCCAGCCCTATAATGTTTTTTTTTTAAAAAAATGTATATTTTTTAGTTGTTGATGGACCTTTATTTTATTCATTTATTTATATGTGGTGCTGAGGATTAAACCCAGTGCCTCACACAATGCTAGGCAAATGCTCTACCGCTGAGCCACAACCCCAGCCCCAAGGCTTACTTTTTAATCTGACAAAATGGATTCCTCTCAAAACAATTTTTACCTGGAAAAGATAAGAATATGAAAAAAGTCATCAAATTTCTGGGAAAAAAAGGACAGGATGGCTCTACACTCTCTGATACTAAAATACATAATAATGTTTCAATGATAGAAATAGCATGAAATGGAAAAGGGAGAGGCAGCTCATGGAAAAGAAGAGGCAGCTCCGGAACAGATCATGTGTAGAAAGATGAGTTGGTGGTATCTGATGAATGTGATAGAAAGTAGGGGCAAGGCTAGTTGTTAATACATGATGTTGGAATAATACAGGAAATGAAGCTAGATTCCCACCTTGCCTCATGTACCAAGCTAAATGTAAAATCTTACTTTTCACATGGGAGATGGGGATAAAGAATGTTGTTCCCTCACAGTGTAATTGTAGGTGTAACGTTGTAGCGATAGTCTATGCTTTGAATATAGCCCTTGCTGCTCTGACACTGTGATTTATTATTTATTTATTTATTTGTTTTTTACTTTTTTTTAAAACTGCATTTTTATTTATGTGAGGTGCTGAGGATCGAACCCAGGGCCTCACACATGTGAGATGAGCGTGTGAGATGAATGCTCTACCGCTGAGCCATAGCCCCAGCCCCCTGATTTATTTTTTAATAAGGACATATTTTTTTTCTGTTCTTTTCTCTCTCCTCCTCACTAATCTTCCCCTACCTAATCTCAGGGGAAACAGGATTACCTTATTTTTTGTACCCAGGATTCAATCCAAGGGTGCTTAACCATTGATTGAACCATATCCCTATCTTTTTAAATATTTTATTTAGAGACAGAGTCTCACTAAGTTGCTAAGGCTGGCTTTGAACTTGTGATCTTCCTGCCTCAGCCTCCCAAATTGCTGTGATTACAGGTGTGCATCACCATGCCCAGCTCAGGATTATCCTTTTTCCCCATTCAAGGCAGAGTTATCTGTCCTTTAGCACACACCCACCTCAGGAACAAAGTAATTCAGAATTTGGGGATGGCACCAGAAGATCTCAGAAATGATTATCTCCTAAATTAACAAGAGATTTACAACTCTGACAGAAACCACTTGGAATGTAGCCTTTGAATCACCTGTTTAAAAGCTCCCTGCTCCCCATGATGGGCGGAAGCACAGCCTCTGGGGCAGGAGTCCCCTGTATTTCTCCTTTACTAGCAACGCAATGAAACTTTTTTTTTTTCCTTTTTCTCAAAACCATGTCTTTGTTCTTGGATTGGCACTGGGGAAAAGGACTGAGCTTTTGGTAACAAATTTGGCACCCCAGGTGGGACCCAAGAGCAGCTACTGCTCCAGTTTTCTTAGGCAGGCCCTATTTCCATGCTGAGGATGCAAGGCGGCTGGCAAATGTGTTGAAAGCCAAGTGCTGTAGAGTTAAGAGATGGATAAGTTTGCTTCTGGTTGAATCAGAGGAGCTATTCCTGTATGTAAAGGGAGGGACTGAGGGACTGTCCCAGCAGCTGCTGAAGATCCTTTTGCTTTGAGAAAACTCCTGCCTTCTCTCCCTGGGCCATACAGGGTGCTTAATCATAGTCCACTTTGAGAAAAAGGAAACTAACTGCAGTAAAGTTGCAACACCCTTGGCCATCTGGTAAGTCACCTATCTGGTCTTGTACACCAAGACCCTCAATTGCACACATCTGATTCCTTTTGGTGTGAACATCTGGTCCCTTTTTGTGGGGACATCTGTGGCGCCACTAGTGTAAGTCATGGTTAAGTGGAACTCAAGAACCTAGGGATATTCTGGTCTATTCTAGATTCTCATCTGTTTGTTGGGCTTGAGTTTGGAATTTCCTCTGGTTGTGTTTTTGTTTGTATCTGTGACTGCCCCTTTGAAGACATGGGCAATACTGCACTGATCCTAAAGGTAGTCTCTTGGGAAAGAACTTGGTTGGTCTGTTTTAAATGTTCCTGTCTGCTGGCCATGGTTTTGGGGATCCTTTTTTGTTGTCTGTTTCTTTTTTGTACAGAGTTGGTCTATCAGAGGTAAAGTAAGAGGAAGAAAGGGCCACCTATTGGTATAAGCCTATCTAAGAAAAATATAATGTTTTACTGTAATTATCTGGCCTTTGAATAGCTTTTGAATTATTATACAATCTTGCAGTTGGAGCTTGTTTGTCAGAGGTCAAGTAAGTGGAAGAAATTTGTATGTGCAGGTCTATCTGTTTTAAAGCTTCCCATCTGCCCATCATGGTTTTGTTGTTGAAAGTTTGGTCCTTGGCCCTGATGCCAGTCCAATAAGAGGACATGATTTTTGAGAAAAAGGAAAAAAAACAGTTATGCTTTACCAACAAAAGAGAAACACGGGGAACTCCTGTCCAAAGGCTGTGATTCTGCCATTGAGAGGAACAAGGGATTTTATTTATTTATTTATTTATTTATTTATTTATTTGGTACTGGGGATTGAACTCAGGGGCACTCGACCACTGGGCCACATCCCCAGCCCTTTTCTTGTATTTTATTTAGAGACAGGGTCTCACTGAGTTGCTAAGTGCGTCGCCATTGCTGAGGCTGGCTTTGAATTCGTGATCCTCCTGCCTCAGCCTCCCAAGTGCTGGGATTACAGGCGTGCACCACCACGCCTGGCTGAACAAGGGGTTTTAAAAGAGTGGTTTAGAGAAAATGAGATTAGAGAGGAGAGATCAGGAAGGAGAAGGTTGGGAAAAAGAAAAAAAAATGTAAGTTTCAAAGCCACAAGGGACATTATCAAAGCATCAAGTGAACCCTTGTTACACTGGGGACAGGAATAGTATCCCTTTTTAAAATCTGAAAGGATACCCCATTTGGCCAGGAGGTGTCCATCACTGGTGCAGAGCAATTCTGTTTTTTGGTATCAGGGATTGAACCCAGGGCTGCTCAACAACTGAGCCACATCCCCAGCCCTTTTCATTTTATATTTTGAGTCAGGGTCTTGCTAAGTTGCTTAGGACCTCCCTAAGTTGCTGAGGCTGGCTATGAACTTGTGATCCTTCTGCTGAAGCAGCTGAGATTACAGTCATGAGCCACCACACCCAGCTCAGAGCAATTCTTGCTATGACAGTATTCCATCAAACTAAACGCATGAAGAAATTGTCAGGGTAAATAGTTGCACTCAGAAAAGAAAAAGAAAAAAAAAAAAAACCCAAAAAACCAGAAACTTAAGCCAATCTGTGTTCTGTTGGCAGCCCCTGCAAAGGGAAGCCTAAAGAAAAGGATGGAAAGGACCTCCTCCATTGAATATCAATATACCTAGTGTAAGAAAAAGATCAACAAGACACTTTGGGTACAATTAACAGTGGGGTACTCACTAAAGTTGGTGGCATTGTGATAATGTTAAGGGAGACAGGCCAGGCTCAAAAATACGCTGTGCTCCAACCACTTGAATGCAACCTGGGAGAAAAAAAATTAATGTGTAACAATGGTCTAATTTATGCTTTGAATATAACCCTTGCTGCTCTGCCACTGGGATTTATTTTTATTTTTATTTATTTATTTTGTTTTTTATTTTTGGTACAGTGGATTGAACTCAGGGGCACTCGACCACTGGGCCACATCCCCAGACCTTTTTTTTTGTATTTTATTAGAGACAGGGTCTCACTGAGTTGCTAAGTGCCTCGCCCTTGCTGAGGCTGGCTTTGAGCTCGTGATCCTCCTGCCTCAGCCTCCCAAGTGCTGGGATTACAGGTGTGAGCCACCACGCCCGGCTGGGATTTATTTTTAAAGTGAACACTTTTTTTCTCTTCCTCTCTCCCTGTTTCTCCCAAATCTCTCCTCCTCCCTTAATCTCAAGGGAAACAGGATTACCTTTCTTTCCCATCCTAGGCAGAGTTATCTATCCTTTAGCACACACCCACCACAGGAAGAAAGTAATTCAGACTTTGGGGATGGTATTAGAAGATCTCAGAAATGACTTATTTCCCAAATTAATAAGTGAATTACAACTTTGAGCAGAATACATAGAATCACCCCTTTTGAAAGCCCCCTTCTCCCCTTGATGGGCAGAATCACAGCCTCTGGGACAGGAGTCCCCTGTGTTTCTATTTTGCTAGCTAAGCAATGAAACTTCTTTTCCCTTGTCCTTGTTACTGGATTTGCATTGGTGTCTGCTTTTGGTAAAAAAGGCACAATTTATGTATTTGCCACATTGTCTGACCTCCTCTTGGGAAGAAATTTGTTGTGTAAATTAAATGCACAGATAACATTATAAGAATTCTTTCAGAATATGAATTCAAGAAAGGGTCCGAAACTACAAGAAATATATAAGAAAGTTACAGGTATGTAAATATATTTTAATATGGAAAATTAGAAGGTAAAATAAATGGTTCTGGATGAGAAATATTTTGTATGGTAAAGTAATATTCTTGTGCTAAAGTTCAAGATGAAAGAGAGGACAAAACTAAGGATGTAAACAAGTTGTAGAATGTCTAAGTAAGTTGTGAAAAGTTTATGGAAAGTAAATCTCAAAAAGTTTGTGTATGGCTGGGTGCAGTGTTGTACATCTGTAATCCCAGTGGGTCGGGAGGCTGAGGCAGGAGGATCAAGAGTTAAAAGGCAGCCTCATTCAAGGATCCAGTGAGAGATGGTGAAGCAAAGATCAAGGTTGACTATGCACAACTTCATGAAGATATGCAGAATGCATTCCGAAGCTTGGAAGATTAGAACTGTGATTCCTTTCCTCCTTTTCCTCAGCAAGCTCATATGTGTATATTTCCCTGAATTTTCTCATCTCAAATCCTTTGCTTCTTTATTGTGCAGCTTTGAGACTACTGCCTATGTGTGTTTTCCTTTGTTTTGCTGTTTATTTGGTAGGTCTTATATAAAACAAACATTCCTTTGCTCCAGTGTTTGAAGGGCCTCCCTGATCCTTTATCTGAAGTGGTGAATGTGGTAAATATAATATACAATGGCTACACTACTGTAAACTTGTGTGGTAAATATAATATACAATGGCTACACTACTGTAAACTTGTATGTAGGGTGAACTCTCTCCTTGTACTAAGTTTGCCCTTTCCTCATCTCCTTAAATTGTAAACAGGACTTACTGCATATACTCTCTATGCAGTAGACTTAGAATGAAAGGCCAGATTTTTAAACCTTTTGACAGGTACTTTGTGAAATGACTTAATATCTATGTGGTCACTTGCAGCTTAGCATTTTGCTAAGTAACTACTTTGCAGGAAATATTTACTTTTTAAAAAACTTTGGTGGTTAATGTTCCAATTATGCATTGCTTTCCCTGTATAAATCAGGAATATTTATGGGAAGCTATTGGGAACTACTTTTTTTAAAAAAAAAAAAAACATATTCATGGAGCTCAGTATAATTAATATGTGAATCAGTACCCTCGCAAAGCATGAAAAAAGAGCCAGGTGGTCAAACTTAGATAACATCATCTGTTAAAGCATACTTTATTTCTCTAGGAAAAATTTCAGTATCAAGGACTATTATATACTACATTAAATTAACATTAAAACAATCATCGAAAACTTGATCTACATCACATACTTTCTTTTCCTCAACATTTTGGAAGCCTAAGTTTTTAAGAATCATGTGGCAATGTGATGATCAGTAAAATGCCACAGAGAAGATACTTAGTAGTGGTTAAAGGCTGTTTGCCCTTTTAAGAACCAGCTGGGCTGTAGTGATTCTTGGGGCCAGAGTGACATTATGTTTTTTACAAAGTAATAACATGTCACATGCTTGCATATTTGTTTGCTTGTTGAATTTTTGAACAACCAGTTTACCAATTGTAGAGAATATTACTTTTGTGGGTTTTTTTTTTTTCTGACTTAGAAGGTTTCTCAGAATATCTATGGCCATAGTAGTGTGGCAGTTTTCGTTCTGTTTAATAGGATGAAGTTAATTCTTTTATGTGCTGGTAACAGAATCTGGGTCATGTGAAGTAAAGATCATTTCATCCTGTCTTTTAAGTATATGTATAACAATAATAAATCTCTGTGTTTGTAGACTAAGGCACGCTGCAGAATAGCACTGAGAGCATGGTTCCCATTTACTCTTTCTGACCAATAGTGGTGGCACCATTGCTTCCTTTTTGGGAAAAGGAAAGGGTATGCGAGCATATCTGATGACCTCATACACAAATGTAATAGTACAAATAAAGTATTTATTTTATGCTTCAGTATGTTATTTAAATTTTGGGATAATGCATTTTTTTTGGTCTGTTAAGGAAATATGTGTTCAGTAGAAAATTCAGGTATAGTTTTGTGTAAATCCTTGCAGATTGCATATTTTACAGTAGCCTGCTATTCAGGAAAGATATTCTTCCACAGAAATTTTTTTAACCCTTCAGAATATTGACTGATGAGAATTATGCAATGGTTTGTTGAGATGTGAACTTAATGGTGCTGCTTAATCAGTTTGCTTCCAATGTAGGAGACTTCCTACCCAGAGGTCCTAAGACTAGTAGAAATTAAAAGGATTTCAAAAACTTCTATTAAATCTACCAGCAAGCTAGTATTGTGATCAAAATGAATGACATGAAGAAACTAATTGACCAAGTTTGTTTTTTGTTGTTCTGAATTTGAAACATGCATTCTTCCTCCTTTTAAGAATGCTGGGGCTGGGGTTGTGGCTTCAGTGGTAGAGTGTTTGCCTAGCTATGCGCGAGGCACTGGGTTCAATCCTCAGCACCACATAAAAGTAAAATAAAGATATTGTGTCTACCTAAAACTAAAAAAAAAAAAAAAAAAAAAAAAAAAGAGAATGCTGAGGTATAAATGTGAAGATACTATGCTCAGATATCCATTGTAAGAGTCCCTTCACATAATATGTTGTAGAATTTCAAATTAGTCACTGATAGTATTTCTTTAGTAAGGCTTTGTTAAAATTACAGCAATCTTTAAAAAAAAAAGATTATGGAGTTCTATATTTATTGTGTTGTACCTCGTCCTAAGTGCAACGAATTAAATAAGTTTCATATGTATTTTTCTAGTGTTAAATCTCACACATTGTACCCTTTGGAAATTTCCTTTTATCCTAAAGAATGAATAGAAGAGGCCATATATATTGCCTTCTTATCCTTGAGATTTCACTATCTTTATGTTAAAAGTTATGTATAATTATTAGAATCTATGAAAGAATAATAATAAAAATAAAAAAAAAGCCAGCCTCAGCAAAAGCAAGGCACTAGGCAACTCAGTGAGACCCTATCTCTAAATACAATCAAAATAGGGCTGGGGATGTAGTGCAGTGGTCAAGTGCCCCTGAGTTCAATCCCCCCAGTAAAAAAAAAAAAAAAAAAGGTTTGTGTATGTGATTAAATTGGCGATAATTAGCACAAAGTTATTCAAATTTTAATGTACTGATATGAAACAAAGTCTGAAACATTGATTTGCTCTTATCTAGATTTTCTGTGTCTGTCAGGTTTAATTACTTACAGAAAGTAAGTCTTAAAGGAATTAGGATTTGTACCTGCTTTAAAGTCTTTTAAATGATTACTCTATAACTGGTTAAATAAACAAATGTTATTTTAGGTTATAACCATATAGTTGACACCCTAAGTATTTGTGACTAGATATATGTATACATCTGAGGACTATGTTTGTATGAGACTTGTCTAAGTGTTATATAAAAGTTGAGAAAATGAAAGTTTATATAGGTTTACCAGCAAGATAACCAATAAGTACTCTTTTAATAGATTGTATCTGACAGAAGGGCCACACTGCCATTTGAAGACCTGTCTTATTTATATCTGTTTGCTTTGACTAAGTCGATTTCTGATCATTAACCTTGTTCCTTTTAAAAAAATTTAAATTTGTTTTAATTAATTATACATGACAGTAGAATACATTTATGCACTTTGATATAGCATACATAGATGGAGCATAATTTCTCATTTTTCTGATTGTACATAGAATCACATTGGTCATGCAATCATGTATATACATAAAGTAATAATGTATGTTTCATTCTACTTCTACCTCCATATCCTCTCCCCTACCCTCCCTTCACTCCCCTCTACTTAATCTAAGGTAACTCTATTCTTCCCTAGTGCCCCACCCCCTTATTGTGAATTAGCATCTGCATGCTAGAGAAAACATTCGGCCTTTGTTTTTTTTTTTTTTTTTTTTTTTTTGGGGGGGTGGGAGCTGGGGATTAGCTTATTTCACTGAGCATGATATTCTCCAACTCCATTCATTTAACAGCAAAGGCCATAATTTCATTCTTCTTTAAAGCTGAGTAGTATTCCATTGAATATATATACCACATTTTCCTTAATCATTCATCTATTGAAGGATACCTAGGTTGGTTTCATAATTTAGCTATTGTGAATTGAGCTGCTATAAACATTCATGTGGCTATCTCACTGTAGTATGTTGATTTTAAGTACTTTGGGTATAAACCGAGGAGTAGGATAGCTGGGTAAAATCGTGATTCCAGCCAGGCGCAGTGGCACTTGGGAGACTGAGGCAGGAGGATCGCAAGTTCAAAGCCAGCCTCAGCAATGGCGAGGCACTTAGCAACTCAGTGAGACCCTGTCTCTAATAAAAATACAAAAACGGGCTGGGGATGTGGCCCAGTGGTTGAGTGCCTCTGAGTTCAATCCCTGGTACCAAAAAAAAAAAAAAAAAAAAAAAAAAATGTGATTCCATTCCGAGTTTTCTGAGGAATGTCCATACTGCTTTCCAGAGTGGTTGCACCAATTTGCAGTCCCACCAGCAATGTATGAGCGTAACTTTTCCCCCCACATTCTCACCAACATTTATTGTTGCCTGTATTCTTGGTGATTGCCATTCTGACTGGAGTGAGATGAAATCTTAGTGTAGTTTTGATTTGCATTTCTCTAATTGCTAGAGATGTTGAACATTTTTTCAAATATTTATTGATGGATTGTATTTCTTCTTCTGTGAAGTGTCTGTTCAGTTCCTTAGCCCATTTATTGATTGGGTTATTTTGTGTGTGTGTGTGTGTGTGTGTGTGTGTGTGTGTGTTAAGTTTTTTTGAGTTCTTTATATATCCTAGTGATTAACACTTTATCGGAGATGCATATGATAAAGATTTTATCCCAATCTGTAGGCTCTCTCCTCGCATTATTGATTGTTTCCTTTGCTGAGAAGCTTTTTAGTTTGAATCCAACACTGTTTCTTAAATGCATAAGATATTTAAAGCTATCTTTTGATTTTTGCTAGTATTGCTAACTCATGTAGACCTGTATGATTGTTACTTTAAAGTATGGATTCTAAATTTTACTTTCAAAGTTAAACTTAGTTTAGGAGAGTATTTAAATGTAAAGCTTAGGAGAGCAGTTTACCAAGTTTGTATTCTCCAAACTAAAATTTCTTATAGCAATAGTCTTTCAGATTTACATAGAACTAGCAAATTCGATTGGTATTTACTTATGTCATTCAATGTTTTATAACTGGATAAAGGTAACTGGTTGTAAATGTATTTTTGGAAGGTAATAAAGAGAGCCTGATTTGTTCAAAGGTTGACAATGTGGAACATGAAAACATTCTGCCACCTTTTCCACAAAAGAGAAGTTAAGAGCTCTCTTAACCTTTCTGTTTGATTATGTTTTAGATGTAGTGTTGTATTATGTTAACTGATATTCAGATAGACTCAGGAAATAATACATGAGAACTTTGTAGAATGATATTTTCAAAGGGGACAAAGATCAGATTAAAAATAAAATACTTTTTAAGATTTGTCAATAAGCCAGCCTCACTAAGTTAAGGCTCAATGTTCATCCTTCCCCTTGTTAGGATGGCTCTGAAGTAAGCTAGAATTAAGCTTATTTAAAGTTGTGTTCAAAAGGTAGATTTTGCTGTTGTTGTTGTAAAGATTAGTGTGACCTCAAAGTAAATAGGGGATAGAATACAAAATTTCAGTAAAATTTTGAATAAATTGTAAAATGTATTTAAGTTTTTAAAAAGTAAAACTTGTATGTAGTTGAGTTGATAAATATATGGATCTTTGTAGAAGCTAAATAGACACCCAAGACACATTAGTGTTCATTCTGTATTTTCCTTATACAACTTTATAAATGTTGCTTCTTTAGTGTTTTGCAGAAATACTACTTTTAATGGAACACCCTGAGCTAATTTAAGACAATAAATCATCACCTACAGGACAGATAGGATATAATGCTGACTTGCAGTACTAATACTGACCCCAATTAAATGAAGGGGGTAATTGTAAAATTATAGATATGGAAGTTATTACTGCCACTGTACGACTGGAGACACTGGCCTGCTGGATGTTTAAAACAAAAAACTTGGAGACCAAAGTCAAGGAAGTAAAAGGACCAAAGAAAAAGTAGCCAATATTTTGGACTTTGCCCTCTAAGATCAGCCAGGACCCAGAAATCCATGGGACCCTACTAAGAGCCCTGAAACTTGGGTGAGTCACCTGACTTTACCAGATCAGGAGGACTGAGAGGACCCCAGAGGACAGGAAGCCAAACAGTGCACATTTTGCAAAGGGGAGGGTCATTGCAGAGAAAATGTCCCTGATGCTTCAAAAGGAAGCCACGTATACTTAGCAAGATCCTGACCCATCCTGTATATGGCTGGACTGGTACAAGAAAGCTAAAGGAGCCAAGAGCCTTCATATACGTTCCCAAGAGTGATTTCTGAGGAATCTCAGATGACCTTAAGAGTAGATAAGAACAACATCAGTTTTGACCAACTAGGTCTTAAACACCTGGCAGGACACTATGACCAAAGCATAGTCATACATGGACATTTAAAAAGAAAGAATAATTTTTTTTTTTTTTGGTACTGGTGATTGAACTCAGGGGCCCTTGACCACTGGGCCACATCCCCAGACCTTTTTTGTATTTTATTAGAGACAGGGTCACACTGAGTTGCTAAGTGCCTCGCCATTGCTGAGGCTGGCTTTGAACTCGCAATCCTCCTGCCTCAGCCTCCCAAGTGCTGGGATTACAGGCGTGCGCCACCCGCCCGGCTAAAAAGAAAGAATAATTTTTTAACATAACTTAAGATATACACTTGTACATCTTGTGCCCTACCAAAGTTAAGTAAAGCTGGAGGCTATACAGGAAGGGTTCTTGTATGGGAATGCCTAATAATAATGATCACAAAAAACTTAAGAGTCACAAGTTTGTCCTGAATCAGTTTAGGCCTGATCTTGTAAGAAGCAGAAGCGACTTAAACTGTCTCCACCTGAGGGCCTATTGTATTAACCCACCCTTAAACCATCTCCATCTGAGGGCCTATTAACCCTGTGCTTTATAAACCCTGCCCTTGCTACAAGCGGGCACCATTTTCTACCACCTTGCTTTCGTGCGGGTCGTAGTTGGTGGCCCAGGCCAAAATAAAGGCTTCTTTGGCTGTTACGTGAGTGGCTTGTGAGACTTTTCCTGCAAGTTGGGTACAACAAAATAATCCAGGCCCCAAAAGACAAAATGTTGCATGATCTTGTTTTATTTTTTTTATTTGTTTTTTTTTTAGTTACACATGACAGTAGAATGAATTTTGGCATCATACATACATGGAGTATAACTTCCCATTTTTGTGGTTGTATGTGATGTGAAGTTACACTGGTTGTGTCTTCATAATTTTTTTTTTTTTTTTTTTTTTTTTGGTACCAGGGATTGAACTCAGGGGCACTCAACCATTGGGCCACATCTCCAGCCCAGTTTTGTATTTTATTAGAGACAGGATCTCACTGAGTTGCTAAGTGCCTCACCATTTCTCACTGAGTTGCTAAGTGCCTCGCCATTGCTGAGGCTGGCTTTGAAGTCGTGATCCTCCTGCCTCAGCCTCCCAAGTGCTGGGATTACAGGCGTGTGCCACTGCGCCCGGCTCATGATCTTTCTTACATATAGAATTTTAAAAAGCCGGAGGAGAGAGAAGAATGGTGGGGGCTGGGGGAGAAGGAAAATGGGAGATGTCAGTCAAAAGGTACAAAGTTGCAGTGATGCAGGACAAATAAATTCTGGAGATTTAACATAGAGCATGGTGACTGTAGTTGACAATACTGTGTTATATATTTGAAATTTGTTAAGAGGGTAGATCTTAAATGTTCTCACTACACACACATGCACACCCACACACACACCCACACAAGAAAATGGTTACTGTGAGAAGTGAAGACATGTTAATTAGCTTCACTGTGGCAGCCATTTCACATTGCATATGTGTATCAGAATAGCAAGTTGTACTCTTAACTATATGCCATTTTTATTCATCATACCTCAATAGAACTGTTTTTTTTAAAGGTCAATATTCAAATATAGATGAGGCCCAAAAATTACTTTCCCAGGATAAGTTAACTTCCATTTTCTTGCCAGTAACCTAGCAGAAGGAGGCCACGGGAGAGTCCTCGCCCTCCCTTCCTGCCTCCCTTCCATCCCACTGTTCCCCATTACAACCATTCCAGGCTCTGCTCTGAGCAAACACAAGGAATCCTGGTACAGCCAGGTTTTGTCTCTGGCAGCTCGTCTCGCTTTTCACAAAGGCTTCCTGGCCCTCACATGCTCACATTATTTTATGTGACCTTCAACACTTGCTGTGATCAGAGATGTAAAACTCTGGAGCAAAGATCTAGCATTTGTTGAGCAAGATGCAACGTCCATAACAATCTGAGAGTAGTCGTAGCACTGTTGAATTTGAAGCACAGAAAAGTGACTCAACTGAGAATGACAGATTTAGCAAACGGTGAGGCTGAGGTTCAAATCCATACACCTGACTTCTGAGTGCTTGGGCTTAACCACTGGACTGCCTGTCTCTCAGCAGACACAGACCAGTTTCCAGATGGAGTTTCCAGACAACACCAGCCCTTCTAGTCTCCTCACTGCTGGGTATTTCCTTTCAGAGACACACAGACCACGGGGTTGAAAGCTCTCATCTTCTTGACAGGTCAGAATTGTCCTCAAAGGAGATTTCTTGTCTTGCAAGAAATCTTCAGAGCCAGCAGGTCTGTGCTCTGGGATCCTGTCAGCTGTACCGGGGCTAGGGCAAGCAGAACTCAGCTGGAGAGAAGCATCAACATGTCATCCGTGTGCAGGTGTGGCTCAGGGTCAGAGCACCCGCAGAGCCTGTGCAAGGCCCTGGGTTCCATCTCCAGCACCACCATCACCATCATCACAGAAAACCAAACCCAAACAGAGAATAGTATGCAGAACTATGTTAAGGGGTGGGTCAGGTTGGTTGCTTCCTGGGGTGTCGATCTGGGCATAAAACAGCAGTGACCTAAGCATACGGTCAGCCAACTCAGTTTCACCATACATCTCTCCTTATAACTATGATGTGGAAGTTGCTTCAGCCAAAGAAGACAAAGCCATTGAAGAAAAATAAAATATGTATTTGTCCTTGGCTTACTTTTTAAATTTTATTATATTTACTTATTTATTTATTTTAGTTATAGATGGACACAATACCTTTACTTTGTTTATTCATTTTTATGTGGTGCTGAGGATCAAACCCAGTGCCTCATACATGCTAGGCAAGCACTCTACCACTGAGGCACAACCCCAGCCCATGGTCTGCTTATTTCTATTAAATATTTTCCCATGGGTGCAACTTGGCTTGGATCACTAACCTGGAGGCTAATAATCACCTGAAGTGGGACATACTATATGGCTATTTCCTAGGAATAAGTGATTTACCTTCTGAATTTAAAATACTTTAATGTGACTCTGGTAGGACACAGTGTTGGTTGTATGCTACTTTAGCTAAGCGAAGTTTGGGTTGCTGTAATAAAGAGATCCAGTAGTAATACAGGCCAGGGATCAGCAAACTTTTTCTATAAAGGGCCAGAGAGTAAATAGTTTAGATTTTATAGGTTATATGTTCTCTGTTATAACTGCTCAACTCAGTCCTTATACAGTAAAAGCAGTTGTGTCAGTCAGTTTTCTGTTGCTGTAACAAATACCTGAGAGAAATCAACTTAAAAAGAGAAAAGGTTTATTTTGGCTCATGGTTTTAAGACTGTGGTCACTTAGCCCTGTTGCTTTGGGCATAGGCACAGAGCATCATGGTGGGAACATGAGTTAGAGCAAAGATGTATGGAGAAACTGAATTGACCTCGTGGCAGCTGAGAAGCAAAGGGAGAGATGGGAAAGGGCTGGGGTCCCAGTATCCCCTTTGAGGACACACCCCCCAGGGGCCTTTCTTCCACTAGTTTCTACTTCCTAAAGGTCCCACACCTCCCAATAGTGCCAAGGGGCCAAGTTCTGAACACATGGGCCTTTGGGGGATATTCAAGATCCAAATCATGACAACAGTCCTGGAAGGAGTGAATGAGTGGTCTGGGAGTGTTTCAATAGTCCTCATTTAAAGGATTAAGGGTGGGCCACATTTGCTCAGCCTGCCGCAGCTGAAAGATGACAGTTTATTTCTCTCGTGTACAACGATGGCGGAGGGAGCGAGTCTAGCTTTGGGGGCAGTTGTTTAAGGACCCCAGTTCTTTCTACTGTGTTGCCTGAAGGCCGTGTTGTCCTCTGTGTGGTTGATGCCGGGGAGGGATGAAGTAAAAAAGCGTGGGGGAGGCAGGCCCATCGCCTAAGATCTGGGCCTAGAGTCAAGTGGAGAAGTGGAGACCAGGAAATGTGGTCTGGTTGTGGGTCCAGGGGGAGAAGAGGATAGATGTTGGAAGACGGCCAGCAGGCTGCGCCATGCCCCCATCCTTTCTCTCCTGCCCTTCCTCTCGCTACTCCAGGTCCACCCTGCGTCCCCTGGGGCCTGGGGAAGGTGATTCCACCCCTACCAGGGAGATGGCTTCCTTGGTCTGAGGGTAATCCCAAACCTTTTGTCATAGTAATTGGGTCAGCAACCAAGACCTGAAATAATCTTGTAGAACAATTTTCCTGGTCAAAGGGATGATTCAGAAATGAGAAATATGACCTTAATGAGAGGGTTGATATATAGGCATCTAGAAAAGAAGCATTCTTTCCCTTAGAGTCCTCTTTAGAGAAGAGGGATGTGGTATGAATCACGGGGCCACCATGCCCAATTTCTAAAAAATTATGATAGCATATACATAACATAAACTTTACCAGTGGTCATTTTTAAGTGTACAGTTAAGTCCATTCACATGACTATGTGATCGTCACCACTGTTCACTTCTAGAACTTTTTTTCATTCTCCCAAACTGAAACTCTACCTATGTTAAAGACCCACTTCCCATTCTCTCCTCTCCCCAGCTCCTGACAACCACCACTCTGCTTTCTGTCTCTATGAATTTGACAACTCTAAGTAATTTATGCTTAGGATCAGGTGGCGTTTGTCTGTTGGTGACTGGAGGATTTGGCCATGTTGTAGCACATGTCAGAATTTCCTCCCTTTTTATGAGTGAGAGATATTGCATTGGATGTATTGTGAAAGCCATGGGCATCAAAACAAAGGTGCTTACTAGGGAAATGAATTAAAACTACACTGAGATTCCATCTCAATCCAGTCGGAATGGCAATTATCAAGAATATAAGTAACAATAAATGTTGGTGAGGATGTAGGAGAAAAGGTACACTCATACATTGGTGGTGGAACTGCAAATTGGTTCAACCATTATGGAAAGCAGTATGGAGATTCCTCAGAAAACTTAGAATGGAACTACCATTTAACCCAGTTATCCCACTCCTCAGTATATTCCCAAAGGATATAAAGTCAGCATACAATAGTGACACAGCCATATCAATGTTTATAGCAGCTCAATTCACAATAGCTAAGCTATGAAACCAACCTAGGTGCCCTTCAACAGATGAATGGATAAATAAAATGTGGGATATATACACTATGAAGTATTACTCAGCCATAAAAAAGAATGGCTTTATGATTTTTTGTTGGTAAATGGATGGATCTGGAGACTATCATGCTAAGTTGTGAAATAAGCCAATCCCCCCCAAAAAAAACAAAGGTTGAATGTTCTCTTGGATATGTGGATGCTAACACACAACAAGGGTTGGGAGGGGAAGAACAGAAGTGCAGTGGATTAGGCAAAGGGGAATGAAGGGAAGGGAGGGGAGATAGAAATAGAAAAGACAGTAGAATGAATCTGACATAATTTTCTTATATTCATATATGAATATACCACCAGTGAAACACCACACCGTGTACAACCACAAGAATGGGATTCTAATTAGAATAAGTTATACTCCATGTATGTATAATATGTCAAAATACAGTCTACTGTCATGTATATCTAAAAAGAACAAATAAAAAAAAAAAACGAAGTTGTTCATGTATGTCAAGCCCTCATCCCCCTTCCAAAATAAAAACAAAAAACCATAAATAAATTAAGCCAGGAGATTATGAAGGAGGGGATCTCATGCATGATTACAAGATCACAAAAGATTACTGTCAGAAGAATAATTTTGCACAAAAACCATGTGACCTGACATAAAAACTGCTTCTACAAGGACATTTGGCCAATAACTGTTCAACCTTGGACTGGTTCTGCCTCTGTTATTGATCCTTGAATATCTTCATTATTAATCCTTGAGGTCAAGGATCATTGTTTCAAAATAATTTAGGTAACCTCTTCATTTTGCCTTTACCTATTCCTCTGTCCCCTTGGAATACACCTCTGGTTTCCGTGGCATGTGAGTTCCCCATTGCAATGTTCCCTGCTTATTTGCAAATAAACATCATTATTATTTGGAGAGAGTCCGTTATTTCAAGATTGATCGTGTATGCCACGTTGCGTTCAGCCATTCATCAGTCAATGGACACATGGGCTGCTTTCACCTTTCCGTTATTCAGTGCAGCCATTTTCTCCTATGCTATGTAGCAGCCTGAACCTGGAGTCAAGGGTCAGAGGAAAACAGCTGCGTGGCGCTTGGGAATGGAGCTGAGCGCATGGTCCACGCTGCATCTAAAGGATCAGCAGCCCCTGGATCGGCAAATCTGTGGAACAATGAATTTCTTCATTGTTGAACTAAGTGTTAGGTTTCCTACAGCTATAAGCTGTCTTACTGATACATCTTCTAAGAAGTTCCCTAGTTTCAAAACTGCAAACACAAAAATGAGCAGAACCACAAAAAAGTGGGAAATATTTTGCTGACATGAATGCTGGGAAAAAAAGTTTAAAACACATTTTCATCAAGATTTAGTAACTACGACTATGCAAGTTACTTCTCTCTGAACGCTTGTGAGTGACTCATGGTATGAGTAATGGAAAGAAGGAAAAGAAAGACATTTAGGTTAAAATGTTTTGTTACATCCAGTGTCTGTCCTGAATCCCTTATTTTGACCTTTAAAGAAAGACTTATTGAAAGAAAAATGGGCTTTTCTTATAGTTTCACTGAAGAAATTCTGTGTGGATATTTAGAGAAGGAGAACCAAATGTGTAAGCACTGTCAGGTGCTCACAGGTTTTCATATGCCTCAACTGATGGACAAGCTGGAGGGTTGAGGCTTGGTGGAGGGTGCCCTGAACTGAACAGCAGCTCTGGTATCTTTGCTAATTAGAAAAAAATTCAACTTCTCTGGACCTCTGCTTCCTCATCTGTAAATAGGTTTCTTAACACTGGGAGAGAAGCAGAAGTCGTTAGAATCAACATGCAGTCACTTGTGTCAACCCAAACACCACCAGAAAAGCAAACAAACCTGTGAGGTCATGAAGGAAGCGTTCTTATGCATGACTATAGTATGCTAGACTACAGCACTGCACAGAGGCCACAGCAACCTTACCTAAAAAGCCTTTCTACAGGGACATCGGCCAGCAGCTCCCTGCTCGACCTCTGTGGCTAAGAATTAGTGTTTCAAAACCTCTGATGTAATCCTCCTCATTTTTGTTTTTAAAGACATTCCCCTGCCTCAACCTCCTTGAATATTCCCGTAATATATTATGCCACACATATTCCCATTGCACTGTTCTGTGATTCCCAAATAAGTATCATTATTTTTTGGAGACTCTCCATTTTTTTTTTTCCTTATTGACAGTACCTGCCCTATGCACTCCATGGGTTGGTAGTGAACGAGGAAAGTCTAATATTTGGAAGTTATCTTCCAATTATGTACGATGTGTCAAAATTCATTCTACTGTCATGTATAACTAATTAGAACAAATTAAAAAATACTTGTGGCTATATATTTAGCCATATATAGGCTATATATACATACATATGTATATATGTAGGCTAATATTTGAAAAGAAAAAATGACATCTGCACTGAATATGCAGACTTTTCTTGTCATTGTTCCCTAAATAATACATTATGACAACAGTGACTATTTACGTGACATTCACATTGTATTGGACATTGTAAGCTAGAGATTAAAGTATATGGGAGGATTTGTCATTATATAGAAGGGACTGGAAAATCTGTGGATTTTGATACCTGCAAGGGAATCCTGGAACCAGTTCCCTGTGGATACAAGGGACAAGCGTACCACGGGAGATATTATCCTCACCTGAGTGCGAAGTAACTGAAGCTCAGGGAGTTTACACACTGAGTGTCACATG
Source organism: Tamias sibiricus (assembly GCA_025594165.1). Taxonomy (NCBI): domain Eukaryota; kingdom Metazoa; phylum Chordata; class Mammalia; order Rodentia; family Sciuridae; genus Tamias; species Tamias sibiricus. The sequence continues at coordinate 44,172,468 of CM046669.1, read as the reverse complement.
GCTGGTACCTGTTGCATACTCCTGTCTTGTCTCTAGAGTTTTCTCCACTGACGTCCATGCAGTCTTTATCCTTAAGCCTTGGACCCTTCCTCCTGCTGCTTCCCCAGGGGTCTGAGCGTTCCCCCTCTGCTCTCCAGTCCTGGGCTCTTTAGGGTGGAGTAGGGCGTCCAGGAGAAGAGCAGATCCTTATGTGTAGATTCAGGACCTCTGTGCCTGAATCCTCTGTGCCCCTAACTCTAGCTCTTTTATCAGAGCTGCCCGTGGAATAAGTACAGACACCGAAAAGGTTGAAGTTGTGATCATTTTTAGTGAAATAATTTTACATTTATTGGTCCCAAAGGAAACAGACTCCTGGAGTTAAGAAAATGTGTTTTGGAGGGGAAAGGGACCAGAAACCTGAGTAGTCCGTCTTCCAGGAGTCCAGGGGATGATGGTGTCCTTGGTTCTAAGAGCAGGAACACTACCTCCTTCACCTTGGTGCCCAGAGCTTTTTGGACAGCCAACACACAGCTGGTGCTCATCACGTGTTGGTTAAATGAGCAACTGAATTATTGACAACCACAGTGAATGATGCCCCCCTCACCTGTTCCTTGCTTCCCATTCCTTCCCCACCTCCCAGCTCTCTCTCCCAACACCTCAGGGTCCCTCCTGCACCTCCTTCTAATTCTAGTCTCTGTCCCACCAGACTTCCCAATCTGCTTGAGCTCATTGCCGCCCTTGCCTGCACCCACCCACCCTCCCCCACCTCCTGAGCCTGCCCTGTGATAAGAATTGTTCAGCTGCCAGTGCCCAGATAACGCTGCTTTCCATGCCTTTGCTGAACTCCCTACCCTCTGACTTTGCCAGGTTGGCCCATTTGACTCAATCTTTGTCCTCCTTGCAAAAAAAGACAAACCCTCTTAATTCAAGTCCTCAACTCAAGATGGTGGTAAGAGGTCCAGAGGGAAAGGAATGAACAGCACCGTCAAGGTGGTGGCCCAGGCAACGAGAGGCCCGCGACTCCCTCCCCGTGTTCTCCGGGAGGCAGCCTGTGTGGGGCTCCGCTCTCCGCGAGAAATCTGACTGAGAGGATGAGCACCAGCTTCATGGGCTCCCAGCTTTCTGTAGCTCCCAGGACTGTAGCTCTTCCTGTCACTCTGGCGGCTGCCCCGCTGCCTGGCTGGATACCTGGTTCTCCGCAAAGTTCCTCTTACTGTTCCTGGAAGTCCCAGATGCAGCTCACATGTGTCCCACACTAGTCCTGGCTGCACAGTTGACCGCCTGCCTTCCCACCGCTGTCCCATTCAGGGCTCTCCTCTGGCTTGCTCTTTCATATGAAAGTTCAGAACAGAGAAATTGATAGACAGAAAATGGCTTAATGGTTGCTTAGGGCAAGGGGTGAGAAGTGGGTGCAGATAAAGGATATGAGTTTCTTCTTAAGGTGATGAGACTGTTCTAAAATTAACTGTGGTGATGGTTGTACATATCTGTCAGCATGCTAAAAACCATTGAATTGGGGCTGGGGATATAGCTCAGTTGGTAGAGTGCTTGCCTCGAATGCACAAGGTGATGGGTTCAATCCCAGCACCACAAAAAACAAAACAAACAAACAAAACCCATTGAATTGTGTATTTTAAATAGGTGAATAAATAGGTGAATAAAACTATTAAAAACAAACAAAAGATGCCTATCAGATCCTGTAAATATGTGATTTTACGTGGCAAAGGGGCTTTGCAGGCATGATTAAGGTAAAGATTTTGAGATGGGAAGAGGATGTGGAGGGGCCCAGTGTAATCACAGGGTTTATTTATTTATTTGTTAACTTATTTATTTGCAGTACTGGGACCCTTTGCCACTGAATTACACTTGCAATTTATTTACTTATTTCATATATGAGGCAGGGTCTCTCTAAGTTGCTGAGGCTGGCCTGGAACTTGGCATCCTCCTTTCTCAGACTCCTGAGTCACTGAGATCACAGGTGAGTACCCTAGTGCTGATGACAAGGGTTTTATAACAGGAAGGCAGGAGGCTCAAAGACAGAAGATATGAAAGCGAAGGCAGAAAGGAGGGTGTAGAGAGAGAAAGAGAGATTTCAAGTCGCTCCTCAGCTCTGAAGATAGAGGAAGGAAGGGCCCATGAGCCAAGCAATGCAGGCTACCTTCAGAAGCTGGAAGAGAAACATATTCTCCCCTAAAGTCTCCAGAAGGAACTCAGGGCTGTTGACATCTTGATTTTAGCCCTGCAAAGCTATTTAAACCATATGACTTCCAGAGCTATAAGACAATAAGTGTTGTTTTAAGGCACTAAGTTTGTGGCAATTTGCTACAGCAGCAAAAGAAACTAATACAAAAAATCTCAGAGACAAGGTCAAGTGGGATGGGTAAATTGAGCTGGTGAATGCAACATCATTCCTCCAGGAAGCTTTCCCTGACCTCCTTCTCCCACCTGATGATGCTACGTTAGAGGTCTCCTCTGGACTCCTACAACACCAGAGCCCCACCATGACTGCATAGCAATCCTTGATCACTTGTGAAGTTTTCCTTATTCGGGTCGAGATCCCTGGAGCAGGAAGATCCTTGAAGACTCATTTGTTAATTCCCTCTGCCTAGAACGATGACTGGCACATTTTAAGTATTTAGCTGCTTGGTGACTTAATGACTAAGGCCCCTGAAACTTAGAAATTATACACAGTAATGATAGTAGCTGGTCTTTATTGAGTTCTTACTGTGCTAAGTGCCTATATGTCTTTACTTATTTAATTCTCCAGTTAGTTCTATGAGGCAGGTACCATTATGACTTCCATTACACAGAGGAGAAGAGAAAAACTCTGGAAAGGTGAATATGCCCAGTCAAACACAGAGCTGCCCAGTTCAGAGCCTATGCTTGAACTCTATTAAATACAGCAACCACTGACTACGTGTGGCCACTTCAAATAATTAAAATTAAACAAAATTTAAAATTCAGTTCCTTGGTCCCATTGGTTACATCTCAAGGGACTAACACAGGTATGGCTAGTGGTTACCATCCTGGGTGGTGCGTGTACAGGACATTTCCATCCTCACAGCAAGTTCTATCGCACAACATTGCTCCAAGTCACTGAGATACAGCCTGTGGCAATATCAAATGAAATATATGATTTTGAATGTTCGATTGTCTTGAAACACATCAAAGCGTACCCAGTTCTTCCTCTTTCCAAGCAGGAGTGTGGGTTCAGGATGGCCTGCATCTCTGGGGTCTCCTGAAAGGTGGAATGCTCTCACTGGAAGAAGAAGCAAGGTTGTATAGACCAATGCTGACCCTTGCCCAAATAGATCTGGTCTCAATATGGTGACTTCTGCAGGGACGGTTGTGCAGCTGGTTATGTAGCCCTCTATGAAACCTCTTGCAGCTGACAGCTCTCCTCCTCCGAGGACCTGAGAGGGTGGTCCTGGGTCTTTGTGCTTCTCCTGTCGGATAAAGCAAGTCTTAAGCATATTCTGTATTTAAGGTCGCATATGCTGCCTGAACTTCCTTAAGCTCAGGGGAGAGGGGACAGCAAGAACAATAATAAAATAACATTTATTGGGGCTGGGGTTGTGGCTCAGTGGTAGGGCGCTTGCCTAGCACGTGCTTGGCCTGAGTTCGATCCTCAGCACCACGTAAAAATAAACAACACATTGTGTACAACTAAGGCAAATAAATAAATATTAAAAAAATAACATTTAGTGACTACCTACTGTATACGAGACACTCAGAGCTGTTTCACTGTCTTAGTTAATTCTTGCAAGTGGGTACTGTTAGTTCCAGTTCATAGACGACAAAGCTAAGACCTGGTGAAGGCGGGTGGCTTGCCCAAGGTCACACAGAAGAAGTGGTAGAGCTGAGACACAAGCTCTGACTGACTGAGCTCTACCTTCTGACCCCTGTGACACAGTCTGGGAGCCCTTCGCCCCACATATGCTTTCCTCTGGAAATGTCCCGAGATGGAGGCCAGGAGAACAGCCCGAGCTAAGCAAGCCTGCTGCCAGTGCTGAGTGTTCTCCACCCGCGCAGGCCTGTGGCCTTGGCCGCTTTCCCACGTCGGGAGAGATGAAACTGCTGGGGCTGAGGACGCTGGAGCAGAGGTCTTCCTGCTTGCCCAGCTGCAGAGGGGGGCCTGCTCCTTGGAGCACAGCCTATGAGGGCTGCCCTCACCCACTGTCTTCCTCAGGGACCAGGGTGTGTGGTTCCCCCTGGCTGGGGGTGGGAGGGTTCAGGGGACCCCTCTGGCATAAAAACTATGCAGCAGGAGGGGAAAATCCCTGGCCAGTCACACAGCCTGTGGTTTCTTAGGGGAAAACCACAGAAAACTCACAGCTTGGGATGGCAAAACCTGCAGCACACTGGGTGTGGCCCAGGGCCACCTTGGCTGCTAGTACCTGTGTTGGCACAAGACTCCCCTGCCAGCATCTTCTGCTTATAGTCATTAGCTCTCTCGAGACCCCTCTATGAGTGACAGTGTCATCAGTGGCCCTGTGGGGGGAAATCTTCTGGGAGGCAGTGCTGAGGGAGGGGTCTACCATCTCTGCCCTCAGCAAGATTCCAGCCTCATCCTGATAGAGATGTGACATGATGCCAGCCAGCCGAGGTCACCCTCAGCCCTGTCCCTCCCCTGCCCCCAGCTCCCAGGCCTTCCTGTTGGCAAGCTGCTTCCCACGTAGGGTCCTGGCAAGGGAGGGAGCCTGAGTGAGAACGAATGTGGGGCATCTTGTGCGGGGAACTCCATGGCAGCGGGAAGAGGACGGCCTTGTTGGAAAGCTGCTCTGAGCTCCACTAACCAGCTGCCAGGTCAGGGAGGGAGGCTCTGGCAGCTCCGGTCCCTCAGCAGCCGAAGGCAGCTCCTCAAACCTCAGCTCCCAGCTCGTCCCCACTGGCATCCTTCCCGCCTTAGCCTGGTAGGCCCTGCCCTTTCCAGGCCTCTGCAGCCCAGGGGCTAGCTGTGGGTAGGGAAGCTGCCAATGAATGTCTGTCTCTGAGGTATATGGGACTTGGACACATGGCTTGGCAGCAGCCCTCTCAAACACAGCTGGGGACTGTGTGGCACTTGAGGGAAGGTGCAGTCTCACAGCTGTACCTCTGGGGACCACCACTTGCCTCTGTGGTTGGCCCTCACAGAAACCTCCAGAATGTTTTTTCCCCTGAAGCCAAACATGTTCCTGGGGTCCATTCCTTAGCTATTAGGTCACTGGACAGTCTCCAGGGACTAGCCCTAGTACTGCTTCTTCCCATAAAACAAAGCTATAAACTGTTACTCCTGCCCTCCTCTGTCTGTAGGCCCCACAGGCTCCAGAGGGAACACCTCCCAAGGCCAATGTCAAAAATTGCCAGAGTTCAGCTGAGGAATTTCAACTTCTGGGGGCTGGGGTTGTAGCTCAGTGGCAGAGCGCTTGCCTAGCATGTGTGAGGCCCTGGGTTCAATCCTCAGCACCACATAAAAATAAACAAATAAAATAAAGGCATTCTGTCTATCTACAACAACAACAAAGAAATCAACTTCTGCACTGTCACCTCCCATTTCTCCAGGCTGGGGGCAGGAGGAGGGAAACTGAGGCTAGGTCATAGAATGACTTGATGAAGCCCTGCACCAGGTGTGGATCATGTACCCTAGCACTGGGGATTTTTACCCACGTCTCTAGGGCACGTGATAACACCATGCTAGTTTTACAGGTGAGGAAACCAAGGCTCAGAGGGTTAGGCACTTTCCTAGAGCCACTCTGCCAAAGGGGCAGCACGATTCCACCTCTGGCCAGTGTCATCCTTTCCCCTCCTATTCTCTCCCCTTCCTCCTTGGGACTAGCATCCAAGTGCTTTGAGAGTGAGCCTGGATCCTGACCACAGAGATCCACAGCTGAAGGCTGCTATTCCCAGAAGGGGTGAACTTGGAGCCCGTCAGCTCTCGGTTCATGCCCAGCTGTGGCACCCTGGGCAAGTTACCTGCCTCTCTATCCTTGCTGTCTTCATCATTTAAGTGGGTCTAACGATAGCACTTACATTACAGCGTTGACATAAAGATTGATGGGATGCTGTAGGGAACAGCTCAGTGCCTGGCGCAGGATGCATGCTTCCCAGTACTGGAGCTGTTACTGTGATTGACATCATCCCAGGACCAGAGGCTCTGTTTCCTCTCTCCCAGCCCTTTCCTGCTTCTGGTGGTGACAGTTCAGTTACAAGGAGCCTTGGCCAAACATCAAGGGGTTTGATGCTGACGCTCATTTTATGTGTGTGTTTTCAATTTCATGAGTGGCATAGAGGTCAGGCTGACTGCTCTTCCCGGGGCTTTGTGACTTACCTCAGCCTCTGGCCTGGGAGTAAGAATGGTCACCAATGTGTCTGGACAGGATCTGACCACTCCCTGCTCCCTGTCCCTCACTCCTTAGCCTCTTTTACTTCTCTTCTCAGATTCTGCTTTCTGTCAGGGGCACAAGGCTATGGTGGGTGGGGCTAGGGGTCCAGTCATGGGTGAGAGCTCCCTGTCCTTTGATTCAGAGCTGCAGACAGCAGCCATGAGCCCAAGCAGGCCTGGATCCCAGGGAAGACCAGGAAGGAGCATGGAGGGCTGAGGCTCACCATTCCCGTTCCAGAAATCACCTTCCTACCTTGGATTGGACGGTGGCTGTTTAGACCCCACTGTAGACTGACCCACAGCTTAATAATGTCTCCTTGGTTGGGGGTGAGGGAACAGAACAAAAGAAGTTGGGCCTGAGTGGGCCCCAAAATCAATCTTTGGGAATGTGACAGTCTAAACCAGAAGAAAGGGTACTTCCTTCTCTTTTCCTAGCTTGTAAGTAGCTCTATTCAAGTGGCAACATGTATCAAGGAATTATTATTATTATGTCCATTTGGGATATAATTATAGCAGCTCCAGAAGCTAAGTCACACCCTTGGCACTGCTTGGGAAATTAGGCATCATCCCATCCCACCTCCCTCCATTCTCCCCTCTCCCTCCCCCTCCAGAAGCCAGCCGGTTGCATTCTACCCCACAGACATTTATGAGAATTCCCTGGCTCTGGGCCAGCAGGATCATTTGGCCTCCCTCCCTCTCCCTGCTGCTATTGGAAGGCTCGCTCAGAGCTGCGTCCTTCACTGGGTCCAAACCCAGCAACTCCTGGGAAGCTAAGATCTTTGGTTTAGAGGGCCTTGGTCTGGCGTCTCAGCTCAGGAGCCAAGGGACCAGAGTCCATGACTGGGCAGGGTGGAGGAGGTATGGGAACCTGGGTGTGCAGGGGACTTTGCAGTGCATTCACAGACTGGGCACTATTTCTGGAGATTTCCTCCAGCTCTGCAATCCTCCCAGGGGCTAAGAAGGGCAACCTCAGAGACGTTGATGAGGCACTGACAGGGTCCTGGGCCGGCCTCTGGCTGGGAAGTCTCACTGCAGAATTACCCAGTAGGGAAGTCATCTTGGTTACAAATTAGCTTCTTGGTCATTTGTTGTGGATGCAGTGAGCAGCACCAGGGCTGTGGAGATAAGGTGGTGGCCTCCCCACCCAGTGGCCCCACAAGGGAGATATGGGTAACCTTGTTTTCCTCCTGGAGGTGGGAAGGAGAGGCGGGGTGGAGAGGGTGCCTGTGGCCCTGTCTCTTTGAAGGAACACATCCCAGGAATGCCTGTAGCCGGTGAGGTGGCTGGCCACCGGAAAGCTACATGTTTCCTACCAAGATTCTGAAGGTGTGGCGTTGGGGACAGCCTGTTGCCCCATTTTTTCAGTTGCTCCACTGTTTTCCCAAGTTCTCCTGTGACTAAACTATTTGAGAGTTACGTCTTTAGTCCTCCTTTTTCTTTCCATTGACTATATTTCCACTTAATCAAATCACCCAAGGGATTCAGATCGTCTGTAGGGTAAAGAATGCCCCCAGGTTATGGGACGACACACCCCGAATGATCTGAGTTGCTAGGAAAAAAAAACCTGAGGCTGACACAGAGAATCTACCATCCAGAGAATCTACCAAGAACCAGGCAAGGAAAGAGTTTTTAATGTGGTAGCCAGTCAACTGTATAATGTGTCTACAGAGTCAAAAACTTGTTCTCTTTTCTTGGTCCTTTACATTTCTGACTTTTTCAGATCCCTCTTCTCAACACGAATCCTTCTGTGTTCTTGGCGCCTGAAGTTTCCAGGGCTGTTAGATGACAGATTTACCCAGGGGCAGGGGATGTCCTGGCATTACAGGAAGGAGATGGCCAACCCTAGGTGCCGATTTGATGTGAAATAGACCACAGACTAAAACTGAATTCTGCCTGGGGTGGCATGAAGCAGTACAGAAAGATCCTGAAAAGTGATGTTCTTCATCTGTTTTGTGCTGCTATAATGGAATAAACACCATAGACTAAATACCATAGGGTAATTTCTAGAAAACAGAAAATTTGGCGCATGCATCTAAAGGTTGAGAAGTTCATCTGGTGAGAGCCTTCTTGGTGTGTCAACAGGGCAGAAAGCATCATGTGGTGAAAGAGGGAAAGAAGGGATCAAATTTGCTTTTATAACAAACCCACTCTCTTGAAGATGAATCTCTCTCATGATAACAGAATTGACCCACTCATGAGAGCAGAGCCTCATGATGGATTCTCCTCTTAGAGGTCCCACCTCTCAACCCTGTTGCACTGGGCTTAAGTTTCCAACATCTCAATTTTGGGAGGCACATTGAAATGATTGCAGTGACATTTGGACTGGGTATTAAAGGATGAGAAGTTTCCCTAATGTGTGAGCTAAAGGGGGTACCATGGGCCAGGTGGAGTTGCAAGAAAGAGCATGGAACACCCAGTTAAGTTTAAACTTCAGGCAAACAGTAAAATAACATTTTTTTTTTTTTTTTTTTTGATACCAGGGATCGAACCCAGGGGCCCAGGGATGCTTAACCACTGAAACACATCCCCAGTCCTTTTTTATATTTTATTTAGAGATAGTGTCTCACTAAATTGCTTAGGCCTTCACTAAATTGCTGAGGCTGGCTTTGAACTTGTGATCCTCCTGCCTCAGCCTCTCAGGCCTCTGGGATTACAGGCATACACCACCATGCCCAATGAGTAAAATAATTGTATTTCATGTCCTCACTATTACATGCAACCTGCTTATACTAAAAAGGTGTCTATTATTTATCTGAAATTTGAATTTAACTGGACATCTGGCATTTTGATTTGCTTAATCGGATAATTCTAGGAAACAGCAGGAGCAAAGACAGACACAAGGTCTTTGTGGGAAGGAAGAGCGACCAGGCTGGTGAGCAGCGGCACAGCCTTGGGCCCATCATCAGCATGCTTGCTTTTACTGGTAGGTCCTGGCTTGGCTCAGGATCACAGAATACCTGCCAGCAAATGCCAACACTCAGGCTGTTGCTTTTAGCTATAGTTCTAGTTCTTTCTTCCAGAACTACTTCATCACTAGCTGGAGAAATCCAGTTTCAAGTATTCACAATTTCTTCTTTTCTTTCCCCAGTGTCTGCATCCAGCCCCTTTTCTTGGGCCAGTTTCCATTCAGTCCATCTGGAATGCCATTACTGGATGCCAGTCACATACCAGGCACTGTGTTTGGCATGGGGCTACAGTGGCCCATGGAACAGCCATAACCCTTGACCACTTGGAACTTTCAGCATACACATTTTAAATATTTTGACAGAATATGTGATGGGTGAGAAGAGACAGTAAAAATGCACATACAAACACATATACAACCTAAATTTCTCCTATCCTCTTGCTCTCTCTTTTGAGAAAGGAAATTTCAGAACCAGAGCCCTCCTCTGAAATTCCCACTCCCGCATTTCTAGCATGGAGCTGGAACAATGTCTTACTAATATACCTATCCCAAGGAGGACCTTGGTAAAAAGTTGATAACTCTGGGTCCAATGGAACTAAATTGAGTTTTGCAATTGTTGGTGTTTACACACGCGTGCCACACACACACACACACACACACACACACGCACACACACACAGACACACTGTAAAGGTGTACCAAGGGCTGTGGAAGAAAGGGAGACCAGAACCAAATGCCACTCTCTCTCTCTCTTTTTTTTTTTTTTTTTGGCACCGTGGATTGAACTCAGGGGCACTCGATCACTGGGCCACATCCCCAGCTCTTTTTTGTATTTTATTAGAGACAGGGTCTCACTGAGTTGCTAAGTGCCTCGCCATTGCTGAGGCTGGCTTTGAACTTGCAATCCTCCTGCCTCAGCCTCCCAAGTGCTGGGATTACAGGTGTGCGCCACCACGCCCTGCTGATATTTCACTATTCTTCTATTGGTTGTGTTTGCACATTTTGACTTTTATTCCCACCCATTTATTATTTAGCATGTGCCGCAGAACAATCCTGTGAGGTCAATATATTATTAGCTCTACTTGACAGTTGAAGAAGAAATGACAGCTCATTGAGTGTGGGTAATTTGCCCAGAATTTGACAGTTGGTGAGTAGCTGGGCCAGGACTGAAGTTGATCCTGAGAGTCTACGGCCCTCAGGCACCCATCATCCTAAAGACCTGGAGAGATTGTCTGTACTACCGGAGTCTGGTATTGCCAGTGAGTAAATGCAAATGTGTGTTTTTCACAAGTGTGTTTGTAATCCAGAACAGGGAACTGGTCTGTTACCCCTTTCACAGGCTAAGCACAGTCATTGGGCCAGAAGACTTCACGTAAGCAAATTTAGCTCAAGGGTGGGAATATAATCTTGTTTTTACTACCATTGGAGAATCTTCATCTGGTTTGGAATCTCCAGAGCAGTAATTCTCAAAGTGTGGTCCCAGACAAGCAGCAACATCCTTTCCTGGGAACTTGATAGAAACATACATTTTTCTGGCCTCACCTGCAATTTTTACTGAATCAGAAACTCCTCACTTTCCAGGTTGCTGCTGAGTTTTTAGGGCCTTGGCTTTGTCAGTGAGGCAGGAAGCATTCCTAAGGGGTATGGGGCTCACTTAATCTAGTTCCCAGCATATGACAGATACTCAATATATGTATTTCTGATAAATGAATAAATGCCATTCAGAGTATCTTCCATATTTCTGTTACCATGTTAGAGGGAGACTGTCATTAGGATAATACCCTGGCTCAGCCATAATATCAGAGTCCTCAGGGGCTCAGGCAGATCAAAGCACCCTGAAAAGCAGAAGGATGAAATTTTCTTTTTACTTAGGCCTTAGGATGCATGCAGACCTTGAGGGTTTCCATCATCTTTCTGATCTTTGGAACTTCAAGCAGGAGATGTTAAAAGTGTTGAAAGTTGTCACAGGGCTAACTGACTTATCTAGTGGTGTATCAACAAACCAACTCTCTGGACAGAAAGCCCTGCCTGATAGCGTTTTTTGATTTCTGTGGTGTAAATACTTCCATGATGGCCCACAGATATGGATGATTTGCTCTCCCGGGTCTGAGCCAGCACACCAAAGCCATGCCAACCTTAGGTAGCAACTTGTTTAAAAGACTAATTATTTTTAAGGTATACAAGTAATAAATAAATATGCATGGCAGAATATCAAAGAGCAGATGGTCTAACATAAGAAATCTCCTTCCAGCATCCTAAGTCCACTGTGTCCAGTGGGTTATGTTTTATTCTACTTACGATCCTTCCCAGAGTGTTGCGTGCCAGCCACGGGCTGTGTGTGAGAGCTGCCTGCATTTGCGCACATGAGGGGACTGGAATGACGTTGCTGCTCTGACTGGGCTGTGCCATGTGTGTGTCCTTTTTGCTCACTCTGCCTGTGATCCCACACAGCACCCGAGACGGGTGTGGCTTTCCAAGATGTTGGTCAATCTGCTGACCACAAGACATCAGCAAGCAAACCCCTGAAGCCCAATCCCTTGCCTTATTTGGGTTGAACTTTCTCGAATGTTCCCCCCCCCCCCCAAATAAATAGGATGGTTTCAGGCATGCTCTCTCTCTCTCTTTTGCCTGTCTCTCTTGCCTCTTTGGTGGGAGCTGAGGTCAAGGAGCCATCACTGAACCCCCAAAGAGATATTTTCTGTCTCCGTGTGGTTATTTAGTAGCTGGCCCAATTCACCTGGAGTGACCCTGACTGATTCAGTCGCATGTCGCAGCACCAGAGATCCAAATTGAGATTCAGTTGGTGCCTATTGGTCTATCCTCCTCAGTGTCCATTGATGGCTGGGCTTGGAAGACTAAGAACTCACCTCACTTCTAGTACTATCCACTCCCCAACACGTTCCCCTGCCACCTGGCTATTATGATATTTCACTATTCTTCTATTGGTTGTGTTTACACCTTTGAATAATAATAGCCAATGATAGCAGTCACTCCTTCAGTGGTTGTTCTTAGAATGAGTGCTGCTCTAAGTACTTCAGACATATTAAAGATTGAATCCTCACAGCAGTCCTTTGAGGTAGGTACTATTTACATTCCCATTTTATAGATGAGAAAGCTGAGGCATGGAAAGGTTAAGTAACTTGCCCAAGCTAGTAAAAAGCAGAGACAGGATTCAAAGGCAGACAGCGTGACTCCAGAATCCATGTCTTTATCCTCTCAGAAAAAAGTTATATAAGGTGTTACTTACTCAATGTGGGGGGACAGTTGTAAGGGGGATGACAATACCAATATAAATAGTTCAGCAAGCTGTAGCCTATTTGCTTTTATTGCTGTTAGAAAAACGAAGCCAGGGGAAGGGTAATGTCTATACAAGCCTGCTTCTTCCCTATCAGGTAGGCAGAGATAGTTGCCCATTTCTGAGCTGAAATGGCTCTAGGCCCTGTCCACCATTAAACATATGCAAGATAGGAGTTGCTAATGGTCTGCTGTCAAAACATCATTAGTATTTGCATATGAAGGTAATTTAATGAAGGTGTGTCTAGATGCAGACTTTTATTTCCACCCATTTATTATGCGTGGTACTTGGTAGGCGCCTTTTAATTTTTTAATTTTTTGGTACCAGGGATTGAACCCAGGGGCACTAAACCACTGTGCCACATTCCCAGCCCTTTTTATTTCTGAGACAGGTTCTTGCCAAGTTGCTCAGGGCCTTGCTAAGTTACTGAGACTGGCTTTGAATTTTCAGTCTTCCCATTGTGCCCAGCTGGTAAGGCCCCTTTTAAACTGAAAGGTTTGAGTCTTTTTTCAGATTTTTTTCTTTTGCTGTTTCTGTAATAATTTCTTCCCCTTCATTTTCTCTATTGGAGTTTGGGCTTCTTAGATTGATTCTGTTTCTTTCTTTTTCGGATTATATTCTGGGAGGCTGCTTTGCCTTTTTCTTATGATCCTATTGTTAAATATTTTATGTTAGTAATGGTAGTTTTAGGGCCAGGTGTAGTGGCACACACCTGTAATCCCAGCAACTCAGGAAGCTGATGAAGGGGGATCACAAGTTCAAAGCCAGGCTCAGCAACTTAGCGAGGCCCTAAGCAACTCAGCAAAACCTTGTCTCAAAATAAAAAACAGAAAAGGAGCTGGGTACGGTGGTGTACACCTGTAATCCCAGCACTTGGGAGGCTAAGACAGGAGGATCATGAGTTCAAAGCCAGCCTCAGCAATGGCGAGGCACTTAGCAACTCAGTGAGACCCTGTCTCTAAATAAAATACAAAAAAGGGCTGGGGATGTGGCCCAGTGGTTAAGCACCCCTGGGTTTGATCCTTAATATAATAATAATAATAAAATAATTAGTGGTAGTTTTAATTTCTAAGAACCTTTCTTCTATTTTGTTTCTTTCCCACATCAACCTGTTTTGGGTTATTAGGTGCAATCTGTATCTTCTTGGATTGCTGCAAAGTCCCAAATTAAAATTATCTTGCAGTTCCCTAAATTAGCTGTATTTCCTTCGGGCCAGTTTTTCTGGTTTCTTATCTTGATGTGTGTACTCGCTGATTTTGGGGTTCTTTGAAGTCAGATCACATTCAGAACTCATTTGTTCTAGTTACTTTCATTCAACCTCTGCTCTTCTCTGGGAGGCGCTGGGTCTGGGCTGGTGATATGACAATGTTTGCTCTATTTCCTGTCCCCACAGATTATCATAAGGAATCAGACTTGCTAAGCAGTGCCCCCACCCCCACCTTTGTCTTCCAGATCCACTAGGCAGTGAGCACAGGCTTAAGAGTAATGACAATGTCTTACTAATATACCTATCCCAAGGAGGACCTTGGTAAAAAGTTGATAACTCTGGGTGCAATGGAACTAAATTGAGTTTTGCAATTGTTGATGTGTTTACACACGCGCGCATGCGCGCACACACACACAAACTGTAAAGGTGTACCAAGGGCTGTGGAAGAAAGGGAGACCAGAACCAAATGCCACTCTCTCTTTTTTTTTTTTTTTTTTTGGCACCGGGGATTGAACTCAGGGGCACTCGACCACTGGGCCACATCCCCAGCCCTTTTTTGTATTTTATTAGAGACAGGGTCTCACTGAGTTGCTAAGTGCCTCGCCATTGCTGAAGCTGGCTTTGAATTCGTGATCCTCCTGCCTCAGCCTCCCAAGTGCTGGGATTACAGGCGTGTGCCACCGCGCCCAGCCTAAATGCCACTCTCATAGGAAGTTTTGCAGAAGTGTAACAATGGGAATAAGCTCAATCCCACTGCCATTTCCACTGGCCCACCCACTCTCTAAATAAACACCAAGGCCACATTGCCTCTTCTCTCTCCAACAGCTACAAGCTATAACTTTTGCCTGTAGTTTCTGAGCATCCAAGTTTCTGTATCATAGAGCCTGTGATCCTACAGTTGTAGAATCATAATCATTTTTTTTAAAGCAAGGGTAGTGGCAATGCACTTTCCAGGAAGCCTCTAATGCTTCCTTTCTGCTCTCCCAGGTTGGCAGTTCCTTCCAGAGATCAAGGGCCATGGGTTCAGGTGTTGGATTAATTTACCTGGTCATGTAATCATTAGTTGAGCCAGTGATCCTTAATTATGGAAATCTTATCTGTTAGATTTGGGCTAGGCTCTGGAAACTTAAAAAAAAAAAAAAAAAAAAAAAAAAGATAAGGTGAGGCTCACCTCCTAGGCTTGGAGACTGTAAATAAGTATTTGACATTTTTATAGGAGTGACAGGATGATCCCACCTCTCTTGTCTGCCCCAACCCTGAGCTTCCATTGAATTTAATCTGTATTTGTGGGCCTGTCTCTGTACAGCTTCCTTAAGGAGTGACCTGACAGATTCTTCCAATGAATGAATGAAGGAATGAATGAGAAGCATTGTCTAGTGTGGTAAGATATGCCCAACTTCTGCACCCTGAGGGGACCCAGGGCCATCTCCCAAAGAACTGTAGTTAGTCTCCTCTTATCCATGGCTTTACCTTCCTCCCACAGCCAACTGTGGTCCAAAAATATTTAACAGAAAATTACAGAAATAGACAATTCATTACATTTTAAATTAATTATGTTATAATTGTTCTGCTTTGTTGTGAATTATTGCTATTAATGTATCACTGTGCCTAATTTATCAATTAAACTTTATCATAGGTATGTGTATAAGAAAAAAACAAGATATACAGGTTCAATATTATCCACAGTTTTCAGCATCCACTGGGGGTCTTAGAACATATCTCCTGTAATAAGGGGGGGTCTACTGTATCATGGAATCCAAAAGGGAGTTTGAGGCCTGTGATAAGTGAGGAGAGACCAAAATTCTTGAAGTCTTCCTGCTTCTCAGCAGCACCCAACCTGGTGGGGAGGAGCTGACTCCTGGCTCAAGCTGGGGAGAGCTGGGCTCATTAAAATCTGCATTAAAGACAGCCTGAAAAATGCAAAGTCTCAGTATCAAAGGGCCCAGACAGCCAGGCCCGTGGGTGAGGGGTCACTCTAGGGTGCAAGGAGTTGCTGTTAGTACATTTCAGGGTTAAAGAAAGAAACAAATGGACTGGGGTTGTAGCTTAGTTGGTAGAGGGCTTCCCTAGCACATGTGAGGCACTGGGTTTGATTCTTAGCATCACATAAAAATAAGATAAAGGTATTGTGTCCATCTAACATATGTATGAATGAAACACATGTCAACATTAGGGCCAGGGCTGGGGCTCTGGGACACTGGTTCTGAAGCTGGGGCTGTGATAAAAGCAGAAGGCCTGGGCTTCTTCAGGGCCTTCGGCTAGGTGGGTCAGGGAGCCAAACTGAGCCATTGTGCCACAAGTCAAGGACAGGTGACTCTGGAAAGCCCCATTTTCCTGGCTTCTACTGTCAGAAGCAACTTGCTACCCACCCCCCTCACCCCCGACAGAGAGGAAGTCCTTCCCTGTGCTCCCCAGGCAGCGGAGAGGCCTCTACCCTTGCTTGTGCAGTGGGGTTGGGCTGGTGGTGTAGGCTCTGAGTTCTTCCAAAGGGCTTATGGCCAGGAATTCAGAATTTAGGAAACTGAAGGGGCTCTAAGATTGGAGACAGAATCTGAGGGCTTTTAATCCTGTGGGGCAGAAGCTTCCCATCGTGGCTTCTCTGGGCTGTTGGCTAGAACACAGTGAGGCAGGAACAATAGGAGAATGGGAGAGTGTCTGGGCCCAGATGAGGGCGGGGAGTCCAAGCCTAGGACTGGTTAGGCTACTGGATCCCATTTGTAGGGCCTTGGCTGCTGGGCCTGAGCACAATGTGGCCTGGGCCACATACCAGGAAGAAGAAAACCTGGTCCTGGGTGGATGAGCCCTTGGGAAGGGACTTGGGGAAAGGCATCTGAAGCTGAATGCCAGGACCTGGCAGCCCAGGTCCTGCCTCATAGACAGCCGAGGAGCACCCACTGCTCCAGGCTTAGGAGCACTAAATCTCACTGAAGCCTACTAAACTGTGTATAGGAGGCTCTTGGGAGCATCAGGAGTGTGAGCGGGCAGGTTTCCTGGGGTGGTTGAGCATCCTGGAGAGGCCAGTTTACAAAATTCCTGGGGGATCAGGATCTCTGGCAGATCAGGCTGGAAAACCTTCCACCAGCTCAAGAAAAGGGGCTGGAGCTGCACGGATAATACTAGACATGTAGGATATTATTCTCCTGAGACCTTGCAGTGAAAAGAGAATTGTTTTCAAGAGAAATGCAGTTCTTTCCATTTGCACGTTTTTCATAATCCTCTGAGAAATTGGCAAGAACCCTTTCCTAGCTCCAGCTCTCCCTCCCCAACAAGTCCACGTAGCTTTGACTAGTCTGGGGACTGTGGGGGATGTCTACACCGACTGAGCCCCCAGGAGCAGGAGCAGCAGGGGAGCCTTTGGCTGCATCAGAAGGGAAGAAAGGGCAGCTCCTGAGATCATGGGCTGTGGCCCAGGCAAGTACGCCAAGGCCAGGCATCTCCCTGCCAGGTGTGGAAAAGACCTCTTGGACACTGTTCCATCTCTTTTTGTCCTTGTCTTAGAGGGCAGGAGCAGGCAGAGCCCTACTTTCCCCACACTGTTGAAAACAACAAAGGCCAAGGTCTTGCCTTGGTTTTATTCCTTGGCTCAGACCCCAAGTTGAGTCTGTGTATCTGAGTATGGGTGTGTGTGTGTGTCTCTGTGTGTGTGAATATATGTATGAGTGTGATTATGCATGAACATGTGAATGTGTGTGAGCAATGTATGTATGAGAACATGTGTGAGCATGGTGTGTGTGTGTGTGTGTGTGTGTGTGTGAATATACACATCAACATGTGATGTGTTCAATATGTGAATTAGTGTGTGAGGTGTGGGTGGGTGTGCATGGGGTGTACACATGGTGAGTGTGTAAGGAGGCTTCCCAGTCTGCTAGGTGCTGCATTCCCAGCTGATCTTGATGGTCACCAGGAGCAGTAGTTAGTGGAACTAGAGATCATATTTCTAGAAGGTATGGTACTAGCCTTTTGGAGCTCTTTCCCCAATTCCCAGGAGAGGGAATCCTTTCTGGTTAAAGGACTGACTGCTTCAGTATTTGCCTTCCCTTTCTGACTCTGTCCTGTGAAGGTGTGCATGTCTGTAAGCACACAGAGACACACTGTGGGTCTCTGTGGTACTCCATGGAGCTGCCCTCAGCCCCCTAGCACACATCTCACTATTGTGGGTGTGGGTGGTCTCTGCCTCTGTGGATGGAGACCCTCTCAACCATCACAAGGATACTGGACATGGCCTGAGCACGTTTATTAGGACTTTGAGTCTCTGTTGGAGCTTGACACTGTCCTGTGGCCAGGGGCTCACCTTGAAGCAGAGGTCCCCTTCAGCATGGCCTTAGGAATCAACCTCTGACCTCTCTTTGCTAAGCCCCACATGGGATATGTTTTGGGCTCAGGGATGATGAGGACTGACTGACAGAGCCCTAGTCAGCTGTCTTTCTTCCTCTTTTTTATTTTCCAGCAAGAGCTCCTCCATACCAGATTCTTTTTTTTTTTTTTTTTGTGGTACCAGGGATTGAATTCAGGGACACTCGACCACTGGGTCACATCCCCAGCCCTTTTTTGTATTTTATTTAGAGACAGGGTCTCACTAAGTTGCTAAGTGCCTCGCCATTGCTGAGGCTGGCTTTGAACTCGTGATCCTCCTGCCTCAGCCTCCCAAAGTGCTGGGATTACAGGCGTGCGCCACCACGTCCGGCTCTCCATACCAGATTCTTAATGGGCCTAGGTGGGCCCAGAAACTGGGTCTTTGGCAAGAGAACAGAATTCCTGTGGGGTTCACTCAGGGTGGAAGGATCCTGCCGTGGGTAGATGTGCCTTGATACCAAAACAGACTTCCCGGCAAAGGATCCCGGGGCCTTAGCTCGACCACACAGACCTTAAGTGGCAGACGTGAGGAGCTCAGCCTCTGGAGCCACACAGATCTAGGTTCACTTCCTGCATGTACCACTCACTATGCAGTAGGACCTTGGAGAGGATACTTCATCACTCCAAACCTGGTTTCTTCATCTGTAGAGTGACTATGACACTCTTTACATCATAGAAGTGTTGTACAGACTAGTCCCTCTACAGAAGAATCTATGGATTGGGGCTAGGAGACCAGTGACTTGAGGGACCTGCCATAGGAGGGGACTAGTGGGGTGGGCACACACTGCTCGCTTCTGCCTCTGAAAAGTTCCTGTCATCCTCTTCCTGCTCCACCACAAACACACCAGCCTGGGGTGCCAGAGCTGAAAGGAACTTGGGGTACCTGCTGTGAGGGTGTCACCTGCTTCTCAGAGGCAGGGCTGGCCCCCTCCTCCTGACTTGGTGGTGCTCATTCTGGTAAATACCGCAGGGATTAAGAGCAGGGCTCTGGAGTCCATCAGATCTAGATTCAAATCCCAGCTCCTCATCAGTCATGGCACCTCTAATACCTAAAATGAGAATAACACTAAGTGTTTTAGTCAGCTTTTTCACTCCTGTGACTAAAAGACCTGACAAGAACAACTTTAGAGAAGGAAAAGTTTACTTGAGGGCACACAGTTTCAGAGGTCCCAGTCCATGGACAGCAGGCTCCATTCCTCAGGGCTTGAGCTGAGGCAGAACATCATGGCGGAAGAGTGTGGGGGAGGGAAGCAGTTCACATGATGATCAGGAAGCAGAGACTCTACTCGCCAGATACAAAATATATACTCCAAAGGCAGCCCCAATGTCCACTTCCTCCAGCCACACTCTGCCTACCTTCAGTTACCACTCAGTTAATCCCCACCATGGGATTAATTCACTGATTGGGTTAAGAGTCTCATAACCCAATCATTTTTCCTCTAAACCTTCTTGCATTGTCTCACACATGAGCTTTGGGGTTTGTGCTAACACTAAATTGGGGTTGTGTTAACACTAAACCATAACACCAAGCCATCGCTTGGGGTTGTGCTAGTTAATATGGTAGCCACTAGTTATGTATGGCTATTTAAGTCTAATAAAAGTTCAATCTTCTCTGTTGCAGCAGTCATGTTTCTGAAGCTCAATAGCTGCATATGGCTAGTGGCTACAGTATCAGATAATGCTGACAGAATATTTCCATTATTTCAGAAAATTCTATGGGTAAATGCTGTCTTGGAGGGTTGTTGGGAAGACAAAATGAGACAATGAAGATCCAGTGCTTAGCTCAGCTTGGCTCTGAATGAATTGTGCCAGCTGTCATTGTGTTTATCAGAGCATCCTGTGGGGTATTCCTCCTAGGTAAGGCTGGTCTGGAGGCCAGAGCATTCCTTGGGACAATGGCCATAGAGACTGTGTGAAAGCACCGAAGTGAAACATCCCCTTGAACCACACTCCAAGGATGGGAACAAGTTGTTCAAGCTCCCTCTTTACTTTACCAATGAGGAAACTAATGCCCAAATAAATGAAGTGACAAAGTTATCTGACAGAACCAGCCGAGGCCAGAATCATGTTTCCTAACTCTTCTCCAGTCATGGGCACTCAGAGTAGGCAGCATCAGGATCGTATGGGGGCTTACTGGAAACTCAGAATTCTAGGACTTATCTTAAATGCATTGATCCAGAACTCCCAGGTTGTGGTTTGATGTCCTCTTTGTGCCAAGATCTCCAGGTGCTTTTGCTCTTTACCAGTTTGGGGTTCCCAGGCCAGGAGCCCAGTGTCTGACCGCGTCAGGACCCTGGTGAAGCAAACATGGCCAACCCAAAGAACGATGCCCTTCCCTCACCCTCTATTTCCCTTGAGCTCGTTTCTCCAGTGTACTTTTCTTCCACCTTGATAAAACATTAGAAATTGTCAGGGTGCCTTGGGTAAAGTGAATAGGTGAGGATGTTCAGTCTGTTCCTCTTGGATGTGCTGAGACAGTTATTCTAACTAAGGTGGGTCAGGCTGGGTCTGAGGAGGCCAAGAAAGCGCTCAGGTAGCAGCACCATGTTCCATGCTCCCTGAGGAACTGTTTTTGGCTTGGACACCTTGACTTTGCCTCAAGTAGGTTATTGGAGAAGGGAGCCAGCCCTGGCTGCCAAGGGCGGCCCTGACAAGATGGCCGCTGGCCAGCCTTCAGTGCTGTTTGGCTCAGGAGGACGGCTCTCTCCAACAGGAAGTCTTTAATCTCTACAACATCGGCGATCATGAGTTCAGAGTCCAGTTTCCCTTCACAGGGAGCTCAGTGGCATTGGCAATCCAGCCCTTCCCAAGAAGAGCCCCCTTTCATCTGAGCATGCCAAGTGTATTGTTACCTATGGGACCTGGGAACAGAGTGACACTTGCTGGCATCTGCCCCCCCTCCCTTGTACGTGCGACTTAGCTGTTGTTCTGGGAATGATGAGCCAGAGTCCTGGCTTAGGCTTAGGCTGGGAGTGGGCAGTTGGATGCCCGTAATCTCTGGGGGTGGCCCCATTCAGGAAGTTTCTTTGCTCTCCACAACTGGCTGCAGACCTGCCCCATTCCTGTCAGGAAACTCTCAAGAATGGGGATCCCCTGGGGATGGGGTGGGAACTGTGTCCTCCATCCTCTGCTCAGGGCTTAACAGGTCTCAACAGGGGCCTCTTCACTAGCAGCAGTCTTCTCCCCTTCCCTCAAAAAGCAGGGCTCTGAACACTCTCCATTTGGCTGATGCTAAGTGGGAAATTCAGGTTCAGAGGACTTGGGATTCTGATACCCATTCCCTGGAGAAACTGGATGCAGAAGATATGGAAATGTGGTTAAATGACTCCTCAGGGCACATTCACGCATTCACTCATTCCCTGGGCTTCTACCGAGGACTTTTTATGTGTTCTAGTCGAGGGGAGCAGTGTAAAGCGAAAGACAGAATCTTGTCCTCGTGGAACTTACATTCTTTCAGGAAGGAGAGAGAGAGAGAGAGAGAGAGAGAGAGAGAGAGAGAGAGAGAGAAGGAGAAAGACAGGTTAGTATTTACAATTTAAGGTGAGTTAGAGAAAAGGGCTATGAAAAAAAAATAAAGCAGAGGAAAGAAGGGGCGGGGAAAGAAGGGGCAGGAAAGGGACATTTTTCATAGAATATTTAGAAAAACAGGCCGGTGGGTGGTGGGGGAAAGACTTCCCACACCTTTCCCTGGTATCAAAAACATCCGGAGCTGGGCGTGGTTGTGCACACCCGCTCACACACATGTATGCGCACGCATACGCGCACACACACACACACACACACACACACACACACATCTGTAATCCCAGCTAAGGCAAGAGAATTGCAAGTTCAAGGCCAGTCTGGGTAATTTAGCAAGACCTATCTCAAAATAAAGAAGTAAATAAAGGTCTGGGGATGTAGCTTGGTAGTAAAGTGCTCCTGTGTTTGTTTCCCAGTACTGGGGGTGGTGGGGTGGGGAATCCTGGACTCTCATTGTCCTTACCACCTGCAGCATCTTAGAAATCAGTTGAAATGCTTGGGTACTCTGTGTGTCTCATACCTGCTCTGTACACTACATTTTTGGGAGTTGGATCATTCCATTTACCAGCTCCAAATCACAGAATGTTTGTGAGATGATAAAAATGACCAGGTTGAGGTTATCTTAGTTCCCTGTAAGGCCACTGTAGTCAAACCTGGGGCTGACAGTGAGCTTGGCTCACACAGCCACAGGGCTTGATTGCAAGAAAGCGCCACCTTCAGGCCATGCACTTACCTTTCTCACTCCCAACTTTGGAATTATGGGTCCCACCTGGGCCCTCCTTTTAGGAGGATGAAGGTACAAAGATGTCCTTTTTGATAAAGGAGATCTTTCCTGAGGACAGGTACCTGTAGACTGACAGACTTTAATCAGGTCACATAAGGTGGGTGGTCCTTTCCTGGGGAGGTAGTGGGCGTGGTCTGCTTAGAAGCAGAGATGCTGCTGGGCTCCTGTTGCCCTGTGGCCTGAAGGAAGTACGGGCATGGATGGGAGTCAGGAAGACCCAGAATAAATCACGATGCTGCCACTTTCTTCTGCCTCTGTCCCTCTGAGCTTCAGTTTCCTCATCTGCAAAACGACCATCTTTAACTACCTGAAAACTGTGTGTAAGCCCCTGGCATAGTTAGGCGCTTGACAAATGGCACATAGTTTAATCTCTTTGTGTTTTGATTCTTCATCTGTGAAAGCGAGATATCAATATATTGGCCCCATGAGGCTATTGTGAGGATGAGATAATATATGTAAAACCATCTGTCGCAGGGCCTGGGGTTTGACAATGTGTGTCTAATCTACACTGGGAGCTCATCCCAGAGTGAGTCAGCAGCTAGGTAGGTGCAGAGAGGGGCCTACATAGCCCTGGCAAAGCAGCCCTCCACATGGCAGGGATGAGGCCCTCTTTTCTGGTGACTGGCTTAATGCAGAGAAAGTATGAGAGGGGAAATGGGAGGAAGAGCTTTCTGGGTGCTTTTGCAGTTTTGAATTATTGTTACTTATTCCCCTGTGGTGTGTTTTATTATTATTTTTAAAATTTGTTCTTTTTATTATACATGACAGTAGAATGTATTCTGACATGTCACACATACATGGAGTATAACTTCCCATTCTTGTGGTTGTACATGATGTGGAGTTATGCTGGTCGTGTATTCATATATGAATATAGGAAAGTTATGTCTGATTCATTCTACAGTCTTTCCCATTCCCATGTTCCCTGTCCAGTTCAGTGTATCTCCATCCCCCCACATTTTTTTTCCTAAGCCTATGTTTCTAAATATCCTATTAAATATTCTTGTGAGTCAGCATCTGCATATCAGAGAATATTTGGCCTTTGGTTTTTAGGGACTGGCTTTTTTCACTTAGCATGATAGTCTCCAGATCCATCCATTTATGGGCAAATGCCATAATTTCATTCTCTTTTATGGCTGAGTAATATTCCATTGTGTGTATATAGACCCCATTTTCTTTGTCCATTCATCTGTTGAAGGGCATCTAGGTTGGTTCCATAGCTTAGCTATTGTGAATTGTGCAGCTGTAAATTCTGATTTCAGAATTGAATCTTACGACATTGGTAAGACTCCAATGGAATAGATCACATAGACAAGGAAGGAGAGGAGGTGAACCACCAGAGGTTGCTCAAAAGTGCAGCCTCACAGCCTCCACTTCCTGGAGAGGCAACTGCTGCCTGCCCAGGTTCTCCATTTGCCTTTGGTCTGCTGACTCACCCTCACACAGCTCAGCCCAGGAAGCTGCATGCCTGTGTGGAGGGGGCCTATTAATAGCCTTTTCAATGTGACTTTTTCTCAGGCAGGCCTGGTGCCCTGCCCCTCATTCTCACCCCTGCTTCCCCAGCACTTTCCTCACAGAGACTGAGAAGCGATGCTGCTGGGCATCGACGGGTGCTTGGAAGGTTCTAAACCTTGCATTCTGTCACTCCTAGGTTTGTAGGGATTTCAAAATGGCAGCCTGTTACTTTGGATTGGAGAACAAGTCAGAGTGGGAGTCTTTCTGTGGTATTCCCAGAGGAGTCCAACAGGATCTCTAACTCAGCTGTTTCCTGGGAATTTATGGTGCTGAGGAAAACAAGCACTGAAAAATGTCCCAAGGCCCAGGCCCAGCTTGGAAGCAGAAAGCATCAGCACTGGCCGGTGTGGCTGGGTTTGTGCTGGAAGAGGCTCTGTAATCTGCAGGCTTCTGTCCACTCCAGAGCACTAGTGGAGCCTGGTTTGTCAGACAGGCTGCAGAGTTGCACAAACACCAGTGCTGTGTGTGGTAGGGAGGCTGTAGCTGCCTCTCTGACCATAGACCCTCACAGAACAGCCTGCTTTGGGAGCATGATATGCTCTGATGAAGGACAGAGTCTGGATGGAGTACAATTCCTGACAGGACAAACTGAGGCCCTCTACCTGGGCAGGCTTGAAGAGATAAGTGGCCCAGGCTCTTGCTTACCCACCATACTAGGGACCTGAGGGCCTTGTGTGTGGGTGGATGTAGTACACAGAGCATCAGTTTCTCATCTCAGCCTTGTCACTTATTGGTGGTATGGCTTTGGTCAAGACACACCCCCTTCCTGGCCCTCTGTTTCTTCAACTGTAAAAGGATGGTGTTGGCATTTGACCCAGCTATCCCACTCCTCGGTCTATACCCAAAGGACTTAAAAGTAGCATACTACAGGGACACAGCCACATCAATGTTCATAGCAGCACAATTCACAATAGCTAGATTGTGGAAACAACCCTGATGCCCATCAATAGATGAATGGATAGGGAAACTTTGATATATATACACAATGGAACATTACTCAGCACTAAAAGAGAATAAAATCATGGCATTTGCAGGTAAATGGATGGAGTTGGAGAAAATAATGCTAAGTGAAGTCAGCCAATCCCAGAAAACCAAAGG
Source organism: Tamias sibiricus (assembly GCA_025594165.1). Taxonomy (NCBI): domain Eukaryota; kingdom Metazoa; phylum Chordata; class Mammalia; order Rodentia; family Sciuridae; genus Tamias; species Tamias sibiricus. Next base: position 44,147,452 of record CM046669.1, on the reverse strand, counting down.
TCGATTGATTCCTTTGCTATGATGATACTGAATTACAGTGGCAAGTGAGGGGGGATGTGAGGAATGAAGGAATGTTAAATAGAAAAAGGGGGAGGGGAGGGAAAGGGACAAGGGGATAGAAAGAATGGCAGAAGGGCCGGGCGCGGTGGCGCACGCCTGTAATCCCAGCACTTTGGGAGGCTGAGGCAGGAGGATCGCGAGTTCAAAGCCAGCCTCAGCAATGGCGAGGCACTTAGCAACTCAGTAAGACCCTGTCTCTAAATAAAATACAAAAAAGGGCTGGGGATGTGACCCAGTGGTCAAGTGCCCCTGAGTTCAATCGCCCACGGGGTACCTCAGCACAAAAAAAAAAAAAAAATAATGGCAGAAGGAGTTGGACATCAATATACTAAGTGCATGTATAAAAAACTCAAATGACATGAAAATACTTTGTGTAAAACTAATGACTTTGAAATCTGTGCTCTTTATATGTAATATGAAGGGAATTGCTCTCTAAAAGCATGTGTAACAAATTAAATTAAATTAAAAAAATTTAAATAAAAAAGGATGGTGTTGGATGTCCCTTTCAGACCTGACCGTCCACGTTAAGATTATGTGCCTGTTCAGAAACCGTTGATCTGTTCAGAAGACAGAACAGCTAAGGGAGTCAGTCTTCAGACGGGGGCAGAGGGTGGCGGTGATGAGAGGGGCCAAGAGAGAAGTCCTGCCCATTTTCATTAGGGAGGTTTCTTGCAGCCTTCCCCGCCCATCTTGCTGGCAGGAAAGCAGAGTCCCTGGCGGGGCTTTTCCGGCCTGAGGCATGCCTTCCACCACTAGGCACTGTCAGCTGAATCTTGGCTTCCTCTTCCTCCCCCCTCAGCAGGGCTCTTCCCTTTTCCCAGCTCTAAGTCTCAAGTCCCCATTCGGAAGGCTCCCGAGGGAGGGGAGAATTCACGAAGGAGGAAGGGTGGGGTGAGGGGGTCTGGGTTATGCACAGGCTTGGCCTGTGGGCCTGGGGTGGTGGGGAGAGAGGCAGAGAGGGCTGGAAGGGACCTGGCTGGAGAAGGTAACCTGAATGCTTCCTCCCACACAGCCACCCAGACCTGTGTGGCTCTAAATAAGCCCCCTGCCCTCACCTCTCCATCTTTTTTTTTTTTTTTTTGGTACCGGGGATTGAACTCAGGGGCACTTGACCATGAGTTGCTAAGCGCCTCGCCATTGCTGAGGCTGGCTCTGAACTCACGATCCTCCTGCCTCAGCCTCCCAAGTGCTGGGATTACAGGCGTGCGCCACCGCGCCCGACTCGCCTCTCCATCTTTAAGGTGCTTTTCTTGCCTGAGGAGGAGGTTGGTAGGGAGCATACACAGCCCCTACACAGCCTGGCAGAGAGCTGGAGGGAGGGGCAAGCCCAGCTGTCTCTGGCTGGGTGTCATGGGAGCCTGGGGGGTGGGGGCACAGGGGTTAATGGCTTAACTGCTGGGGTGGGAATACCCAATGCTCAGCTCCAGCATGCCTGACACCATTCACCCAGGAACCCAGGCTTACACGCCCCTCCCTTCCCTCTGAGCTTGGCATGGAGGGAAGATGGAAGCAGCTGAAGTGATATGCTGGCTGGCGCTGCAGCCTGCGTGTCTGTCTAGTAATTGCTCATGCCCGCAGAAGCCACCTTGCATGTGGCTCGTGGATCGACATTTCTGCAAAGCTGTGCCAGAAAATCATGGGAGGGAGGCGGGGCATCTGGCTGGTGAGCTCGCTTTGAGCCAAGAGGGAGTTTTTGGGTTGAAAATGGATTGTCTAGGGCTCTGTTGATATTTCTCTGGCATTAGTTGTCGGCTATGAAAGAGAGGCTTTCAGCCAAAAGGTAAGTGTGCCAGAGAGAACCAACCCAGCATACAGAGAGGTGTAGGTTTCCTTTTCCACGGGGTGTTCACAATAGTCTGCATTGGCTAGGGAAGGAGCAGTGTACCAAGAACCCCGATTCCGGAATTAAACTGGCTGGAGCAAAACACAACTGACTGGTCGTGTGACGCGGACTCAACCTCCTCATCTGCAAACTGCAGATGCTGCAAGTGAGGCTTGAACCGTGGAGCTTTTGGTAAACAGGTAGAACTATACCTGGTACATGGTGAGTGCTCAGTAGCTCACTTATTGCTGTCATTTGTTATAGACATAGAGCCACCATCTCTACTGTTAAGAGATTTAACTAGATTTATAATCTAGTTAAAGAGATGTGAGGGGCTGGGGTTGTGGCTCAGTGGGAGAGTGCTTGCCTAGCATGTATGGGGCCCTGGGTTCGATCCTTAGCACCTCATATAAGTAAATAAGTAAATACAGTAAAAGATCCATTGACAACCAAAAAATATTAAAACAACAACAAAGATGTGAATATTTAGACAACAAACAATATTTTAAATAGCTCCATGTAACAGCACATAAATGGGGTCTATGATGGCCAGGTGGGTGGGATAGATCCTTGTAAGCTGCCTGGTACCGTAAACCGGGATAAAAACTCTCGGAGGCAGAGTTAAGCTTTTACTACTTTTACTTCTACTTTCTTAGAGAGAGCTTAGAGAGGAAAAGAAAGATTTTTAGAGAGAAAGATTAGAGCGAGCTTTAGAGAAAGATTAGAGCTTCTTTCTTCTGTCTTCTGTCTTCTGTCTTCTGTCTTCTGTCTTCTTCAGGAGCCTCGGCCTAACTCTGACCAGTCATTACTTCTTCTATCTGGTTTCTCTTCTGTAACCGCTCTGCCTACGTTCTGGCCGCTCTGATTCTTCTGACCGACCGAGTGACTACCCGACTGACCGAATGAATTCGTTCTCCTAAACTCGGACCGCTTTCACCCGGTTATATACCTTCAGCTTTGCGGGTGCCTACAGGTGCGTCACATACATATCAGGTGGAACTTATGGCTTCCAGCTAGCTACAACAGCCCTTCCTAATTAGGGCTCCTTCAGATCCTGAAAGGCCAAATGATCTGGTGACACTTGATTTTAGGTTTCCAGGTCTCCCTCCCTCAACCTATGTGGATGGAGCTATGGACCTTGTGTTCAAAGAGTAGTTGTTCCAATCAGATTGGAACTCTAGGAAGTCTGGATTGGACCCAGGGAGAGAGCTGAGCAGGCAGAAACTGAAATGGTATCCCCAGGTGGAAGTGGGGTCCTGAGGGAGAGCACAGAAGCCGACATTGCAAGGGAACAACAACTATGACTAAGTGTCCGTCTGTCCACAGAGATGGACCAGAGCAGAAACAGAGAGATAGCAGAGAACAGCATGACAGGGTGACTGAGAGGTTTCTGATGAGAGCCAGGAAGGAGCTATCAGACAGCTGCCTCCCTTCTTTGTGGCCTTCAAAGAAACTTAAGTGAGTCTTTATCCTGGTGACCAAGGAAGCTGGACCGTAATGCAGAGGAGGAAGGGACCATGAGGGCTAGAGCAGCCTAAGAAGGCTCCACTAGCTGAGGGAGAGCTCCTATTTGAAGGCCAGGGGGACGTGGGCCAGGCCGAGGGGCTGGAGGAAGGAGCGAGTGGAAGACAGCAAGCACAGCTGGAAAAGCCTGACAAGCATCTGGGGAGACATGAGCACCTTGGGTTGATGGGAGTCAGAAGATCAAAATATGGAAATATTCTGAAAAATTCATGGTTGTATGAGTTAGGTTGCTCTCAGTTGCCAGTAACAGAAAACCCAACCCAACCTGGGTCACACTAACAGGAAACAACTGACTCACCTGCTGAAAATATCAGGAGGTGTGGCAGGTTTCGGTCAAGGACAATCCAGAGTTCAAAGCCACACGGAGGACCTTGCATTCATCTCTTTCCACACTCCTTCTGAAGGAGGCTTCATCCTGACTCTGGCGTCCTGGCACTAAGCCAATTTTCCAGATGACTGGTTTGCCAAAAACATGATTTAAGGAATATTCTTTTTTTTTTTTTAAACAGTCAATGAAATGTGCTTATATTTTAAATTTGATTCAGAAATTGGCTTTCAGCTAATTGGCTTTCAGAAAGTTGTTTTTAGGCAAATCGCCCTGTTTTTAGCAATTCTACGGAATCATGATGGTTGGCAGCAGCCTCTTGGACTATAAATTTCTCAGTCCATGTCAAGGAGGGAGAAGGGCCTCTGTACACCATCTTACCAGCATAAGTCCCAAAGTTCATTCTGGTGGGTCAGCTAGGCTCATATGCCATCCACTGAACCAATGCTGTGACCTGGAGATTGTGCAGGGTGGCTGTGGCCTAGGTCAGTGTCTTCCTGATCCAGTTGCTGGGTCCAAGGTGATGAAGTGGCATTGGTGGGCTTAAGCCATTAGAGCCCCACTCCTGAGGCTGGGGTTGGGTGGAATCACACCCAGGGAACATGGCAGGAAACTCTAGGAAAGGGTATACAGAGGACACAGAGGCCATAGATATGGAGCACATAATTAGCAGTGCTAATTATAGCTGGGGACAGTCTTGAATAGCTGGCCAAAGGGTTTGAACTTTATTCACCAGGCAGCCAGGTGACGCTGGAGGTCTGTAGATCTGGGAAATAAGCTCTTCCAGGTGATGTTTTAGGAAGATTAGGCTGACCTTAGATTAAATGGAAGAGAGGAGAAGATTGGCAAACCAGTGGGTGATCAGAGAACCCGGGAGGGAGGCAACGAGGACCCAAACCAGGCAACTAGTATAAGAAAGAAAAAGGAATTCCATGAAGTATTCTGAAAAGTAGTAATAGGGGTTGTTAGCAGGTAGGGAAGTGGGTGGATGGTGACAGAGGGCGGAGTCAAAATGATCCCAAGGTCTATGGCCAGGGTGAAAGTTTGGAGCTTCTGCCCCACACCCTCAACTTCTTTCTCTGGGCATTGTTCCCTCACCCACTGGGAAGGGCCTTTGTCCTGTTTTTCAGGATCCCCGTGGTTTTGGCAGCCTTGCACCCCTTCTGTTCCTGGCAGCTAACCCTCCCTTCCTCCCCCGTCCCTTTATAGTGAAGGTGGAGGCCTCTGTGTTAACACACAGCCCCTCCCTGTCCAGGGACACCTGACTCTAGACGGTCAATCAGAACCCTTCCTCAACTTGGGACCAACACTTAGAAAGAGATGTCTGTCTCTCTAGGAGGCTGAACATGGTTGGCACAGCTAGTGACCTGCCTGCCTTCTGCCTCTGACCTGGTTCTTCCACGTGCCTCCCAGGCAGGCAGCCTGCAGTATGGAGAAGAAGGAAGCACATGAGGGTATGACTCCCGAGAGAGCCTGGGAGCGGCCCCAGGTTTCTAGATGGATTTCCTGTTCTTAGGTTCTGCAAGACTGTTTTGTTTGTTTGTTCGTATATACATAAAGCAATGATTTCTGGATTTAGGAAATCAGAATAGCTGCTGAGAAGCTACATCAATTTGGAATTGGTCTGCAGGACCAGCTAGCTTGCTGGAGGGATTCCAGCTGGACCATTACTTGGAGGAGATGTGAACAATTGGTGAGCAGGTCCTTAGATGAAGGAGGCTATGGGAGCTTATCCTTGTGGGGGGTTCCACCTCTCGAGGTTGTGTCCTTATTGGAACCTACCTCTTCCATGACGTAATTCTGTTTTGATTCATTTATAACTGTGGGTCAGTGGCCATAATTGTAAAGCTCACAAATGAATTCTTGGAACTTGGTGCACAGCATACGCTCAAGAAATATTTGATAGAACTGGGGGTGTAGCTCAGTGGTAGAGAGCTTGCCTAGCATGCATCAGGTCCTGGGTTCAATCCCCAGCACTGCAAACCAAAAGAGAGAGGGTGGAGGAGGGGAGAGCTATTAGAGAGAAATATTTGATGAAGGAATTAGATACTTCAACTCCTTTTTCTAAATCAAATATATTGTTGTTTTAAAGCATCTTAGATGTCTTTGAAGATTACTCAAATGCAAAATTTTCTAAAATAATAATAAATAGTGACCTTAAACAAACCCAAATAATAAGGAATGCTTGGAAATCTGAGAGTTTAACAATGAGGCAGGGAGTTTTTTTTTTTTGTTTTTTTTTTTTAATCATGTTCAAGTAATTTATGCTTCACATCAATTATCCTTATGCAGATGAAGCCAAGACAGGGCAAATTTGTGAACTGGTTCACTGTGGTCTTTGCTCCAACCCCTACCTCACTATTAATTACATTAGCAAACATGGACTGAATGCTTCCTCAGTACCAGCCATTGTGCTGGGCTGTAAGACTTGGCCCTCATTTCAATTCTTTTTCTCCTAGGGCTTCCAGCACCTCCTTCTCCCTTTGTGGCTTTCCTCCGTTCAATTCAACAAATATTTATTGAACTCACAGTAGGATGGAAGAAATGGTAAATGAGTGAATCCACAGAATGACTTTGTGTTAAGATTCACAGTGAGGCTGTGAGATGCTGCAAGATTTTGAACCATGACAGATTTACAAGAGGGTCAGTCTATCTACTAAGACAAGAACTGAACTAAAACATCTTTTTTTAAAAAAATATTTATTTATTTACTTTAGTTGTACACAATGCAATGCATTTATGTTTACGTGGTGCTGAGGATCGAACCCGGGCCGCGCACGTGCGAGGCGAGCGCTCTGCCGCTGAGCCACAACCCCCGCCCGAACTAAAACATCTTAAGAATGGATTTCCACTATGAAGATGGAGGCAGATAAGTTTTCCTGATTAACCCTTGGAGAATTCAATTAACTTCTATTACCAGAACATTCCAGTCTGCTTTGCCAGTTTGTACACAGGAGGGGCTTAAGGGCCAGCCATCTCTTGGAGCTGCCGCTGATCCTTGTTTACTAAAACATAAGTGCATTCTGTTTATCGGACTTTCGGATATCTTGGGTTTCGAAATCCACTAGTATTTCAAAAGAAAAATTCAAAGGGAGGAAGCAGCAGTGGTCTGCTCTTATAACTTGCTTGTCAATGTATTTTCTAATTTCCCCATTCTCTTCTCTCAGAGGGAGACAGAGGTGAGAACCTGACTCTCAGGGCTGATATTCTGGAAAAGCTATGAAATACAGGATAGGTACTTTATTTTTCTTTTCTTATTCTACTCCCCCACTTTTTTTTTTTTTTTTTTTTTTGGTTGTTGAAAATAAGAACAATGTCATTAGAATGTGAAATTAAAAATCTATAAACTGGCAATATGGAAACATATGTATTTACCTACTTTAAGGGACACTGGCATCAAAATCAATCAGAGGAATGTGCTGTGCAAATACAAAAGATGTAATTTAATAATTTCCAAATGGCCTTTCTTGTTTTATTTTCACCCATCCACTCCTTGCACATTTATATATTAAAAAAATGACTAGTTTGTATTGACTCGTTTCACTTTTGCTGAATAAGCACATTTCTCTCAAGGAAGGCAAAACTAGACAGGTCTGACTTAATTGCACAATTGGATGCTAATACAGTGTTTTGAAGATAGATGCTCTTACGACCTCAGAATGAATCAGCTCTCGGGCTAAGGAGACATTTAATGGCGCAGGTGGAATGCTTGCTGTCCCCTGGATGTGCCATGATTATTTCACAGTGGGGCTAAGCTTCTTGGTCACACCACCTGTGTGCTGTACCCACAAGTTGTATTAGCAAGACGTGTGAACTTTGACTTCATTTTCTTTTGCTTTCTTAAACTCTGCTCAGGAAAGGAGGCTTTGTGATTAGGCAATCATACGGGGTGAAAGCTCAAGACGACAATGACACTCCTAATAATAAGTAACATTTTTTGTTCACTTACCATGGTCCAGACACTGGGCTAAATGCTTTGCATCTTCATCTTTGGAGCCATCATAACATCAACATGAAGGACCTTTCATCAGCTTCTTGGTTTTCTCATCTTTTGGATATGGACACTGAGCAGAGAGCAGCTGAGTCACTTGTCTAAGATCACACAGCTGGGATTTAAATCTTAGTGTATGATAGATAGGCTTGGGCAGACAGGCCACCTCCCCCATGGAAATTTCCATTAGGAGCAACCTGGTTTCATTTTCCCCAGGCAGGAGCCAATCAGCTTAAAGTTCGCTCTGTTCCCCAGGCAGGAGCCAATCGGCTTAAAGGTTGCCCTGTTTACTGGGAAAAGAGCCAATAGCATTAAAGGTCACTCAGGCACACCGCCCACCAGAAATCCCTATTTAAGTCCCTGCCTGCCAGAGCTCAGACACAACAGCTCATCCCTGCGGAGAGGAAGCAGCCGCTGCAACAGCTCCAGACTCACTGCCTCCAGCCTGACGGCAGCTGCCCCAGCTGACAGCTCCAGAGACCACAGCCGGCATGACTGGGCACCGACCCTCCGTCCAGAGCTTGCACACTTCCCTCTCCCTGACTCCTCTCTCCCTGTACTTCTTCTACCTCCGACCAGCCATAAAGGCTGGTGAATAAATCTCTTGGCTGCATGGTTGTCTCCTGTGTGATTTTTGCCCTTCAGTGTACCTGATGCAGAAGGATGTTTCTGAAAAACTAATAAGCCAAGATTTCAGGATCTTTCACTGATGTGGTCCTCTGTGACTAATTTTGTGTTCATAACTTTTCATTCTCTCCTTTTTTTTTTTTTTTTTTTTTGTATTGGGGATTTAATACAGGGGCAATGTACCACTGAGCTACATCCCCAATCCTTTTTACTTTTTATTTTGAGACAGGCTCTCACTAAGTTGCTTAGGGCCTCACTAAGTTGCTGAGGCTGTCCTTGAACTTGGGATCCTCTTGTCTCAACCTCCCTTGCTACCACAGCCAGATATTAATTTTCTTAAAGAAGCCCCCTGAGGGTGCATTGGTGGTGGAGCACGCCTGTAATCCCAGCAGCTCCAGAGCCTGAGGCAGGGGGATGTTAGTTCAAGGTAAGCCTCCACAATTTAGTGAGGCCCTAAGCAACCAAGACCCTGTCTCTAAATAAAATATAAAACAAGGGCTGGGGATGTGGCTCAGTGGTTAAGCACCCTGGGTTCAATCCCCGGTAGAAAAAAACAAAAAAAAAAAAAAACAAAACAACAACAACAACAAAAAAAAACAACCTCCCTGAACTTTGTGAACTATAGTTCTTACAAAACCCAAATCCATTCCTGGCTTGACTTCAAAGCCCTCATTCTCAATCCCTTGCTGATTAATATGAAGGGCTGACTTATTTCCCATCACATTTTAGATGACTTGTTCATAGTAAGTGCTCAATAAACGTTGAATGAAAGCACATACGACTGAATAAATGTCCTGTGTGGAAACAATGCCTTGAGGATGAGGATATAGCTCACTTGGTAGAATGCTTGCCTTGCATGCACAAGGTCCTGGGTTCGATCTCCAGCACCAAAAACAACAACAACAACAACAACAAAAACAATGCCTTAGTTGATGACCCACCCTAGGTAGAAAACCATGGTATGAACTGAAAAGATGGGGAGGCAGAGGGCTTTGTGAGCCCTTAAAAGAAGGTGTACTCATACATTGCTGGTGGGACTGCAAATTGGTGCAACCAATGTGGAAAGCAGTATGGAGATTCCTCAGAAAACTTGGAATGGGACCACCATTTGACCTAGCTATCCCACGCCTCGGTCTATACCCAAAGAACTTAAAATCACCATACTATAGTAATGCAGGCACATTAATGTTCATAGCAGCTCAATTCACAATAGCTAAACTGTGGAAGCAACCTAGATGCCCTTCAACAGATGAATGGATAAAGAAACTGTGGTATATATACACAATGGAATATTATTCGGCATTAAAAGAGAATAGAATTATGGCATTGGCAGGTAAATGGATGGAGTTGGAGAATATCATGCTAAGCAAAGTATGCCAATTCCCAAAAAGCAATGACCAAATGTTCTCTGTGATAAGTGGATGCTGATACATAATGAGGAGTGGGGAGGCATGGGAAAAATGGAGGAATTTTGATTGGGCAAAGGGTAGGGAGGGTAGAGAGGGTGCATGGAAACAGGAAAGATGGTGGAATGAGATGGCCATCATTACCCTAGGTACATGTATGACTGCACATATGGTGTGACGCTACATCATGTACAACCATGGAAATGTAAAGTTGTGCTGCAATTGTGTACAATGAATCAAAATGCATTCTGCTGTCATATATACCAAAGTTATAAATAAATAAATAAATAATCTGGTTCTCTGCTGACAGGGGGCATGGGATAGCAGCTGCATGTTCCCCAGGGTAAAAGAGAGCAACCGTGCAATGTAGGTGGTTCTCTGTATCCCTCTGCTACTGGTAGTGTCTGGAGAATGCCATCTTGATGTATATCAGTGACTTTTTTGCAGGCACTTCCATAAGAAACACTTCACTTCATTTCACTTAGCTTATCCAATTAACAAAAGGAGACAAACAAATTAAAGGAAGTCCCTGAGGTGGCTGAGACTTGGTGTGCCTCAGTAGATAAACAACATAATTGGAATCGCCTACCCTGATGAAAGCTTCATACTCAGGGCAGGCTTTGAACAAGCAGTTCTTCTAGTTTTGCAGGAGTTTGCTAGTGTCATTTCAGAGAAAGGCTAGGAGGAAATATGTTTAAAATGCAACAAGAAAGTTTTTGGCCAGGCACGCAGATGGTGAGAATTGATACATTGCTGAAGCAGCTATTGAAGGAAGTTGGCCAGTGTATGTGACTCATCAGCCAAAAATGGAAACTTGTCTCCAGACCTTGGGAGTTCTCCAGGACCCTTCTTCCAACCTGGAAACTCCCACGTCAGTGTGGGGTGCATTTTCTCCATGATTGACACTGAACTATGCACCAGAGGGTGAACTACTCTTCAGAACAGTTAGTGGAGCCCCATGTCACTTATGCTTTTCTTTTGTTTTTCTTGCTTTTTTTGGGCACGCTGGGGATTGAACTCAGGGGCACTCGACCATTGAGCCACATCCCCAGCCCTATTTTGTATTTTATTGAGAGACAGGGTCTCACTGGGTTCTTAGCGCCTTGCTTTTGCTGAGGCTGGATTTGAACTCGTGATCTCTTTGCCTAAGCCTCCTGTGCCACTGTGCCTGGCTCACTTATGCTTTTCTGATGACCTGATTCCAGGGCCCTCTGCTGCTGGTTTCATGTAAGTGTGTTTACCTGATGCATAGGAAGTTGGCCCACCTGAGTCTTGATGCCTTGAGTACAAAAGGTATTTATGTACATCATATGACTTGGTATCATATACATCAAAGCTTAAGATAGCTACTTTTATCTGTAGCAGTAGGACAAGGAGCAAAAATCACACATTGTCTGTATATCAAATATTGGAGCCACTGGGGTTTAATTTTAAGAAATTATGGTCTTGGTGAGTGATATGACTTAAAATGAGGAGCTCTCTACCACCAATCAACAAATTCAATGCAACTCTAGTTGATATCCTAGGGGAATAAAAGGCAAAGCTGAAGAAGAGGAAAGACAGGAAGAGTAATAATGTCACAGTCACTTTCCTTTCTGGATATTAATACACATTTTAAATGTTCAGATAATGTGGTCACTAAAAGTGTGACCCTCCAATTCCACTGCTAAGTATTTATTCAAGTGAAATGACATTTACACAAAAACCAAATATTTATAGCAGTTTTATCCATAATAACTAAAAGATGGAAAAGACAAGCTGGAATGTCCCTCAGTCAGGGAATAAAATGAATGAACTGTGGTACATCTGTATAGTGGAATACTACCCATCGACAAAAAAGGAACTTCTGGTATGTGCAACAAACAATCTGAATAGATCTTAAGGATATTGTGCTGAGTGAAAAGAAGCCAGACTCAAAAGGCTACATATTGTATGAGTCCATTTACATAACATTCTGGAGAAGGCAAAACAGGGATTGTCAGGCGTTGAAGGAGAGGATCAAGTTTGACTGCGCACAGGTGTTTGGGGCAGGGGTGTGTGTGAAGCGACTGTATCTGGATTGTAGTGGTTGTATGAGTACATGCATTTGGCAGGACTCTGTATTATATGCCCCAAAGACTGAATTTTACTGTCTGTAAATGAAAATCAAAATAGCAATACCCATATCACACTAGCACAGGAATAAACAGGTCAATGGAACATTATAAAGAGCTAGAAATGGAATCAAATATAAATGGTTCATTCATTTTGCTAAAATTGGGCATTTCAAAATGGGGAAAAGATGCATTATTTAATAGACAGTGCTGGAAAAGTTGGTTCTTGTCATTAAAAAATGTATACCTCAGAGTAAATTCCACAGAAACGAATCAAAGATTTACAGAAACAAAAATAAGAATACTAGGGGAAAGTACAGATTTTGTAATGATCTTGGAGTGGGGTTTTTAAAAAGGGTGATATTAAAGTTAGAAAGCACAAAGAAAAATATGAATTTAAATATCTTCAATAAAATAATTATTAACACGTTGGCAGAAAAATAAGCTGGGAAAAATATCTACAACATACAGGACAGTCAAAGATATCTGTAGTGGATTCTGGGACTTGTTGCTCAGAACTCTTCTTCAGTATTGGGTGCTAATCCCCCGGTTGTCAGGAGTGTTAGTGGTTGACTAACTTAACTCAGAGCTAAGTTTCTCTGTTGCAACTCTCCACAGGTGAAGAGAGCCGCTTTGCCCAGGGGAAGTCCTCAACCAGTGATTCATCAACAAGGGGCTATAAAAGCCTGACCCATTGGCTTAAGGAAGAACCATGAAGGACCAGCCCAGCTTCAGAGCCTGCTGTAAGGTCCCCTAAGTGAGACCTTCCTTATGGTGCAACTCTTCCTTCTGTCTAATCATGCTTTTTCTTTTTACTCCCCCAAGGACACTCCCCAATAAACTCAATGGGAATTGGTGTCAGAGTCTGTTTCTGGGAACTCAACCTAAGACAATACCCTTAATATGTAAAGAACATATATAAATCAACAAGAAGTGAAAAATAGCTAATTTTGATGTATGCCATAATTAAATTTACTTGTTCATGTCTCAGCAAGGTCATTTGTAGGAATTTATCACAGGAAAATAATCTCACAGGCATGTGAAAATATGTGTTCAAGACTGTCTATTATAACTATGTTTATAAGAGTGAAGTATTGAAAACAATTTCAATGTCCATTAATTGGTTAAATAGTATGCATTTATATCATGATAGATATTTATAACTATAAAATTGTTCAACAGTAAAAAATATTCTTCAAAATACATTCCACAAATTGTGCAACTGCACAATATATAACATGTATAAAACAAAAAAAAAAAAACAGTCTAGAAGGCTATAGAACAAAAAATTTAGCAGTACATTTTGCAAAATTTACTACTAAAATTTTGTAGGAATTTGGAAAGATAGTTATTTTTTTCTTTGTACTTTTCTGTATTTTCTGAAAATTTTAAATCACTTATATAACCAAAAGACAAATAATAGCTATTTTTAAGAGAATACTTTTGGATAGCCTTTACTGGGAAATTCAAGTATAGAATTTAAAGATAGAAATTAAAGCACACTTTCATTTTCAATTTCTAAATGTTTCAATTAGAGCAAAGTTAACCTTAACAGACATGTCTAAACAACATTCCCTCTCCCCCTCCACCCACCCTGTACTGGGGACTGAACCCAAGGGTTATTTAGGGTTATTTACCACTCAGGTAATAACATCCCCCAGCCCTATTTATTTATTTATTTATTTATTTATTTATTTATTTTTGATGCATGGTCTCTCTAAGTTGCTGGGGCTGGGCTTCAACTTGTGATCCTCCTACCTCAGCCTCTTGAGTAGCTTGGGTTACAGGCATACATTACTGTGACAGGCCAAAACAACATCTTATTTTACGGTTTTCTTATGTTAGTTCCTGAAAGCCACATACTACCTGTGCTGTGTACCGTTTCTGTGTTTATTTCACCTGAGCAGTAGCTAGTCTCCTTCCTCGAGTAAGGTTCTTTCTCTCCACCAAGGCCATGGGATTCCTGCTGGCCTGACCCCATATCCTCTGTAGGGGAGCACATAACCCATCCACAGCCCCATGAGAGCAGGAGGTGTCTATCTCCAGTGGGTCCAGTGAGAGGCAAGCCCAGGGCTTTTTCTGGAGCTAATGGGAAAGCAAAATTCTGTTTCAACTATAGTTGCAAGCTAGCAGAAGATAAGTCTGGAGAAGGCTGCCGAGGATGAAATCAACACAGAATAAAGGAGGGCAGAGACACAGAGAGAGGGACACTCCCAAAGACAGTCTGGGGCCTTTAAAACTAGCTGTGTCCAAAGCCAGAAGAATTCCTGGACTTTTCAATGACATGGGCCAATAATTCTTTGTTTCTTCTTACGCCTGTTTGAATGGGGGCATCCTTTGTATCTCAAGGTTATGGTATTATATACATCCCAGTATAACTCCATGACTGGCAAAATGGCATTCTTATGTACAATCTTTCATTCATTCATTCAATTAAAATGTACCAAGTACTTGGGACCTACTTTATGCCAGTGACAGTGCTAAGTCCTAAGAACATACAGGATTTTGCCCGTAATAGGAGAGGACACTTGGTGAGAATTCCATCTTAGAATATGGCCTCTGGGGGTGTGAGAGTTCCTTCCTTGGAGCAGGCTGAGTGGCTTTTCAGGATAAGTCATTTTTTTTTTCCCTTTGGATGCTGTCTCCTGCAGGAGAGGTTGGTTTTCTCTCCCCACGTTGGCTCTCTCTGGCAGGATTCTTTGGACTCTTCCATTGTCTATCAAGGCAGGAATACTGCAACCGTATCTACTGGGGAGGCCTGGAGCAGAGTCTGGCCTCTGCGCCTGGGAGTGACATGAATGCCCTCTTACCCTGGCTTCCATTTCTTGTGCGGCTACCTTATTGCCTGGACTTAGGATCTGAGGGTGCACTTAAGTCCAAAGAATAGAGGAAAGAAAGCTGTACTGTGCCTGAGTCTAAGGTGTTCTGCATGAGCTCCTGCCTAGAGCAGCAGGTTCTAGGTAAGTTGGGGCCCATGTTTCAGAGTCACTCTTTGCTGCCAGCCATTGTTCTTTGAGCATGGTTCCCGGGAGGACCTCATGGACAGGGCACACTGGCGAGAGGACGGAGTCTGGGCCTTCCTGGGCTCCCTATCCAAATGCTACCTTAATTTCAGAATCACTGTCAACTCACAGATGTGTATGAGACCTTCTAGAGAAAGTGCACAGAATGAGAAAAGAGCTGTGGGTGTAACCCTTCTTAATATGTCAAGCTCAGCCAGATGGCTCTCTCAGAAGTTCCACTTAAAGAATTTTTGAGGTTTTAGATCATATCACCAGAAAGAGAAAAATAAGCATCTTCAGCAGATTCCATTAGAATAAGGGTAACTCATGAGGTCATGTCTGGTGATTATAGAATTATCTTAATTATTCATTAATGTATTCAAGGCTTGAGAACATTGGCATTAGCATTATACAGTATAAACTTTCAAAACCAAGTCCAAACACTACCTGGTGAAACCACATGGATGAGACATGAGACCCAGACCACACTTGAGAATGAACTAGGATAAATGATAAACCACCAACTTTTTTTTTTTTTTGGTACCGGGGATTGAACTCGGGGGCACTCAACCACTGGGCCACATCCCCAGCCCTTTTTTTGTATTTTATTAGAGACAGGGTCTCACTGAGTTGCTAAGTGCTTTGCCATTGCTGAGGCTGGCTTTGAACTTGCGATCCTCCTGCCTCAGCCTCCCAAGTGCTGGGATTACAGGTGTGCGCCACTGCGCCTGGCCTAAACCACCAACTTCATTAAGTTGCCCACTCAATCCGGATTGGGTAGAGAATAGAATTCAGCAACCTCTTACTCCAGCGGTTCTACCTTTGGTGTATACAGCAGAATCTCCTGGGGAACGTTTTCAAACTTTGCTTGTCTTGTCCTCACCTCTGGAGACTGATTCAGAAGGTCTGGGGTAGGGATCCAGCATCCAAATAACTACTGGTTAAGGCAGATCCCTGATTAGCAGATGGGAAACTGAGTCCTAGGGAGAGAAGGCAAGTTGTCTAAGGAGACAATGACTGTTTGTCCGAGAACCAAGACCAGGACCCGGTTTCCTGACTCAGATCTAATGTTCTTTATACTATGCAAATAGAAGTGCCAGGAAATCATTATCATCACCTCCACTGCCGCCTAGTTATCCTCACTGACTCCAGTGCTCATGTTGAAGAATGGAGAGAGGCTGCATGGAGAGAGGCTGCAGGCTGTGCTTGGGAACCCTGCTCAGAGATTTATACCACTGCTAAGCAAACCTGCCATTGAGTAAGAGCTGCTGACTTATCTGTCCTTCATTTTCAAAGGCAGGGTCACTTGCCCTGGGTATTCCAGTGTAGTAGGCAAGATATAGAACCATGTGACACACGTCTCCCTGTTTCCTGTACATACATTCCAAATACTGTGTGGTTTGTGGTTGTGGTTGCCTGTTTACAAAACCTGACTCTCAAAGTCGTGGTCAGCCCAAAGCCTTTGTTGAAAAAGAACTCACTATTTATGCTACAGCTGCCCATTGGGGACCTTCTCTGCTGCTGTCATTTCCAAGTCATTAAGTTGGACATTTTCATTGAACTCAGAAGATACATTCATAACATAAGTCAAGAAATTTGTTGAGAGATGGTACCTACCCCATTGTGCTTATGTTTAATCAAGTTGTAAGGCATTTCAAGGTGTGGGAGGAAAAAAGTAAGCTGCTTCCTATTTAGGAAAAGCTGTCCCCCTTACTTACAGGACAACCAAAAGAACACAAAGATGTGTTATTCCTAGAGAAAAAACATCCTTTGGACACGCTGGGAAACTTCTGTCCAGTCTCTCTTCACCAGGTTATCTTTATTGGCTAAGCACATACCATTATTGGCCATCTCAAAAGCGCCACTTATTTAGCAGAGATCTGGCTACTGCACGTCTTAGTTTCCTGGACCCTTGGACTTGTCACCCACTGCAGCCATCTGTGTTTTACAGTTGAGGAAATCTATGGACTGAGCGATTAAAGCCCAGCCAAGGTCACTCACATGGAGTTCAGAGTACAACCAGGGCAGAAGGGAAACTTGCTAGCTTTCTATAATCAAAGGACACTACAGCTAGAAGAGATTTCAAGAGCTCATTTGGCTCACTTGCTTCTCTGCAGGTCAACAATAAAGCTGTCTAAGACGAATGATTATCTGAGGTCAAAGGCCTCATAATGCCTCCAACCTCTTGCTTCAAGTTCTCACTTCTGCACATTCTTCCTTAAGTCTAACTGAACTATCTCTTGCTCGTTACTCCTGCCTTCCCATCCAGGGTTTAACAGAGACAGTGCTTCTCTAGTGTGAGGCCTCATTTACCCTATTTAAGAGGCAGCTCCAGAGAAGTCTCGGGACTACTCACTTGGAGGGGCTCTGTGGGATACCACAGGGAACAAAGCAGACTCTTCTGTATTTTTGGCTCTTTTATAGTCTTCTTGAATGCCAGACAATTGCATTTCCTTTGTCCACCCTCTCCAGGGATTATTTTCCCTGGAGAAGAGGAGACTGAGGTAAGTCAACAGAATGCAAATAAGATATTGAGGAACAGTACTCATGACCATGGGAAGCTGCAGGGAAAGGGGCATAAGGGAGACTGATGGAAGGGATTTTTCTGATTCTAATGGGTATAATTTAAGTGCACCCTGATCCAGAGGGAGGCTGTGTTGTCTCCTTCCCAGGGAACTCACAGATGGAAGAAGGTCTCACACTACCTAGGGCTGGTTTCACTTTACCCCCAAATGGGAGAAGAAAGATGGGGAAACTTGTCTTGAACTCCTTCCAAAGTCTGAAAAACACTAGTTCTAAGCCTTTCAAAAGATTAGCGTGTGTTAGGAAACTAATAAGCAAGCCGTGGCTAAATGAGATCCACTTTGAATTTGGCTCACCCTGCATTAAACCAGCATGGACAAGCCTAAAATGAGATGGTTCTTACATGGCTCCCCGGGCAAAATTTTGAAAACTAACAACTGACATTTTCTTCTTGATATTTTCCCACTATCCCGCCTCCTTCAATTAGACATGCAGTGGGGAGAGAAGCAGAGTTCTGAGATTAGTCATGTATAGGATTTTATTTTGTGAAGTCTCCTTTGGGGGTAAATATCCACTAGCATTTGCATCAGTTGCTCTTGAATTGCTGCCTAATATGAAATGCTTCAATTGGGAGAGTTTCTCTTAAGCCAGTTCTCCCTAAAGGTAAAATGAGATATACCAGACTCTATGCAAAAGCAATTTAATAAAAAAGTATGACAAATCTGCAGCCCATTCTTAATTTTTTTTTTTTTTTTTGGTACTGGATATTGAACTCAGGGGCACTTGACCACTGAGCCACATCCCCAGCCCTATTTTGTATTTTATTTAGAGACGGGGTCTCACTGAGTTGCTTAGTGCTTCGCTTTTTGCTGAGGTTGGCTTTGAACTCGTGACCCTCCTGCCTCAGCTTCCAGAGCAGCTGGTATTACAGATGTGAGCCACCGTGCCCAGCCCCATTCTTTACATCGACACTTACAGGATACTTTTCGCCAACCTTTTCCAGTCTACCAACAAGAGTGTTCATTAGTTAGGAAGCATTTACTTAGCCCAGCTTTATGTCCCGCAGAGTGGGGATTATCCAAAAAACAAGGTTTAATCTCTGTCCTTAAAAGTGCCCAGGCTAGCTGGGCGTGGTGGTGCACACCTGTAATCCCAGCATTTGGCGGGCTGAGGCAGGAGGATCAAAAGTTCAAAGCCAGCCTCAGCAATGGCGAAGCACTTAGCAACTCAGTGAGACCCTGTCTCTAATAAAATACAGAAAAGGGCTGAGGGTGTGGCCCAGTGGTCAAGTGCCCCTGAGTTCAATCCCTGGTACCAATAAATAAATAAATAAATAAATAAATAAATAAATAAATAAATAAAAATAAAAATGCCCAGGCTAGTGCAGATATAAGATTAACTCACAGGAAATAACCAGAGGCTAATGCAAGGAAATATACACTTAACTTCTAAGTGGCATAGAGCAGTCTTTAAATCAAATGGAATTTTGCAATTAGTAGATTAAAGTAGTAATCAAGCAGTTTTTACTAGAGAGTACATAGCCTGAACTGGCTTCCAGGAAAGGGCAGATCTCTTTTGAAGAGGCAGAGTGAGAAAAGCAAGCAAAGAGAAACAAAATGAGAATTATGAAAATTTAACCTAGCACTTTCAAACTTTTTGTTCTAAGTTACTTGAGTCACATAAAAAGGCACAGGGGCCCCGTGAACTCGTCACTCGGCCTCATCCTTTATCACTTCATGACCAGTCTGGCACCATCTACATCTATACCCTCGCCTTCTCTTGGATTATTTTGAAGCAAATCCCAGACATCATATCATTCCATCTGTAAATATTTCAGTATTTTACTAGCATTTTGATGCAAGCGAGATCAAATTATGCAGGTCAGAGCGTGTTTCAAAAAAATAGCAACAAAACTGAAAATCTTGGCACAATAAAAATATCCCCCGAGCCTTAGCCAATAGTGCATTTATTCCTATTCTGCTTTGTGCAACAACATCCTAGCACATCAGATGAACCCTAATGTCTTTTTGGAAGGGGTTGAAATGAAATGTGTATGTCCAGAAATGCATGCTTTTGCAATACTCCTAGGATGGTAATGGAATGTTGGAAGCATATGGACAAACACTTGTTCCTGTGCATCTGCTGCAACTTAAGTATATTTCTTTATACTATTTTCAACGTAGATCAGAGTGATATTTCAGGAACACGTGGCTTTTTAAAACCAGAGTCCAACAAAAGTGGCCAGTGGAATCTGAGGATGGTGGGACAGTCTGGGGCAAGGAGGTAAAAGCACAGCTGGGGAAGAGGGAACAGGGTGGGTGTGGGAGGCAGATGGGGCACAAGAGGCTCTGGAGGCTCTGGTGGGATGTGAAACTGAGTGGGAGGCGAAGAATGAAAGTGGAGCATGTTAATCTTGGAATGAGGATGAGTCATGCAGAAAATGAGATACTTTCCCACTGATGCTCTATATAACACCCCTTGACTAGGAAAAGAAACCAAACCAATGTTGCCATTGATCACAATGGAGAGAAGATATTGCTTTGAAGTGCGTAGTGGAGGATTGGGCACCCCTTCAGGTTCTTTCACTCTTTCTGGGTGACCTGGTGCAAGCCATTTAATCTCCCATGGTTTCATTTTCCTGGTCCTCAACAAAAGAGCAGCCAGGCTAGGTTACTGCTAGGTCCCCTGAGAACCACAGCATTGAGCAACTCAGTTCATTGAAATGTATCATTAAAAGGCAAGTAGATATGAATGTGGAAGTGACTTCCAGATGGATGGTGGCTACTAGCAGTACGAAGCAGCAATAGCAATTGAGACAACCCAGACTGTGCATAGACTATATAATATAGGGAGCTATAATAATGGCCCTGGCCCACATTTGTCCAGTATGTATGTGCAAGCTACTCTATCAATGTATAGATATACATTATCTCACTTAGTCCTTATAACAACTTTGTGAGGTAGCTTCTAATTTTATCACACTGTCATGAGCAAAATCATGCACAGAGAGGGTACAGAATATGCCCCCAAACACTGCTAATTAGCCAGGAAGCCAGAGGTGGCTCTAAATTCCAAACCCTTACCCACTGTGCCCCGTGCACTCCTGTTGTGTTAGGGTGTGTAGAATTACTACAAACATCTTGCATTTTATCATTCACTCAAAATCTAGCAACCTTCCTTAAATGGCTGGTTGGCATAAGAACTCAAAGGGGTCCCCACTGGCAAAACTAGGACCAACTCAGCATCATAATTCAGTAATTAATTAAAAATGATTGAAGAATCCTTACTGATAACAAATAGACAGATAAATGGGGGAGAAGAGAGGAGTCCTGCCTACAGTAGGACAAGCAAAGCTGACTATAAACATAGAGAGATTGCTGTAGCCAGAAAAGCATCACTTGACATTCAGTGTAGGGATTAGGCAGAAATAATCACCAATGCTAAATCAAAGGGCAGCATGTTGATGGACAAGATATTTGCATGGTCTTATATCTCCCCCCAAAGATTGCTTACTAGTTCAAGGGAGAAAATTAATTATACATAGGGAAATTGGGCAACACTTTGAAGGAGTGATACATATATTGACCAGAAAGGGGCAGATGGACATGTATGACTCTAACTGTGACACCCTTAGGATACAATATTGATTTTGCAATATTCCAGCCAAGAAAGCATAATAGGACATTAGAGAAAAGCAAAATAGAAAAGTTTTATTTAAAAAAAAAGGGGCAAGGGGACTGTATTCTTAGTATTCTTAAAAAATGACAATACCATAAAGCATAAAGGAAGACTGTGGAAATGTTCCAGATTAAAGGAGGTGAAAAGACAAGGCAGCTAAATGTGGTCCTGACCCTAAACTTGATGCTGTACAGGAGGGGCAGGTGGACAATGCTATAAAAGACATTATGGGAACAACTGGCAACACCAAAATAAGGACAGTGCCAATGTGATTTTATAAAGTTGATAATAATTGTACTGTGATTATGTAAGAAAATATTCCTATTTTTATGAAGTATACTCTAAATACATGATATATGTAACTTAACCTCATATGGTTCAAAAAGAGAAAGAGTGCAAAGGCCAAAGAAAGCAGGGTAAAATCTAAGTGAGAATATAGATATTCCTTGATTTTTATGGGGTTTTGTCCCCCCAAAACTCATCATAAGTTGACAATAATGCAAAATGCATTTAACACATCTAACCTGCCAAACATCATGGTTTACACACACAGCCTGCTGTAGACTCTTGGTCCTTAACCTCATGATCGTTTGGCTGATTGGCAGCTGCAGCTCACATTGCCAGACATTATGATACCACATATGGCTCATCTGGGAAAATATCAAAATTGAAGTTGGAAGTACAGTTTCTACTGAATGCATATAGCTTTTGTACCATCATAAAGTCAGAAAATCATAAGTCACACCATCATTAAGTTGGGGTCCACAAATAAGACATTTTGTTTTGCAGTCAATCTGACACCACATTAGCAAGTGGTGTGGTCAGATGCTGAGTTCTTGAACTGGGGTTCGGCTGGGAAGAATGACTTGTGTTGTTAGGCTGAGCTGGCTTCACCAACCAACATGAAGATCACATAGGTCCCAAAGAAAACAGGCCCACAAGTGAACAAATAACAGAGCAGTTCCACTGTGAGAAACACCAGGAAAACCCACATCTCTGTATGGGTGAGGAAAAGATTTCCAGGCACTGACCTACAGCCTACTTATTTTATACAAATCTACCCAATAGAAGGATCAGATAGGCCTGTTCAACTCACCTTCCATTTGAAACATGTATTCGAAATACATTGGGACTGGCAGGATGAGTGGCAGTTGGGAAAAGCAGTCGACACAAGGAGCAAACTGCTACCATTGGCAAGGACACAATACATGCTAGGTCCTGGGGAAACCATAGAATGAGTAACAAATTAGTGGACAACTTTTGACAATAGGATTATTATTGTTGTCATAAACTTGATTCACTACCATGTACTAGGTCCTGAGGGTACAAAAAGATAAAATAGCCCAGATCTGTCTTCAACAAGCTTGGAGGAGGGGGAAAGAAACACACAAATGGAATGCATTATGGGGCAGCAAATGAAAGCACTAGTCATGATTGTTCTTGTCACTTTTGTGTGTGTGTGTGTGTGTGTGTGTGTGTGTGTGTGTGTGTGTGTTCTTGTTACTTTATGGAACAGAGCAATCAGAAAAAGCTATTTTGGGGAATATGGCATTAAGACAGGTGGTAGAGATAGGCTTTTCACTGATTTATTCACTCAGACCTTCACTCATTCAATCATTACTTTTAATTGAAAGGTATTATGCAAGACACTTGAAGAGAACAATGAAATAAAAAAATGCTGAGGGAAGAAGGAAAAAACATGTTTGTGATTTGTAATAGTGAAACATATAATGGGCCCTGTACTAGGTTCTTGTGACTGTTATAACTAATTAACACAAACTTTATAGTTTAAAAACAACAGAAATTGCTGGGCACAGTGCAAACTCCTGTAATGATAGTGACTTGGGAGGCTAAGGCATGAGGATTGCAAGCTCAAGGCCAGCTTAGGCAATTTAGCAAGACCCTATCTCAAAATAAAAAATAAAAATGGCTGGCGGTATAGCTCAGTGGTAGAGAGCTCCTGAGTTCAATTCCCCATTACACACACACACACACACACACACAGAAATTTATTATCTCACTCTTTGCAAGGCCAGAAAGTCTAAAATCAAGCTGTTGAAAGGCTGTGCTGCTTCCTGAGGCCTAGGGGAAATTCTTTGCTTGCCTCTTCCAACTGACAGTGGCCTTTGGCATCCCTTAACTGGTGGCTGCATCACTCGGATCTCTCCATTTTACAAGGTCTTCTCCTTCTATCCTGTTTAATCTCCCCTGTGTCCAAGAGCACTTGTGACTGGACTTAGGGCCCACCTAGATATTCCAGGATGATCTCTTCATCTCAAGATCCTTAATTATATCTGGAAAGAACCCTTTTTCCAGATAAGGTAACATTTGCAATTTCCAGGAGTTAGGACATGGACATGTCTTGGGGTAGGGGGAACCATTCAACCTATTAGAGGCTCCTTCCATGTACCAGACATTGTCCTAGGCTGTGTGTGTGTGTCTACATGTAGTATATTTCATCTAATTTACAACTTGATGAGATAGATTGTTATTTTGTTCTACATTGAGAAAAAGGAGATGAAGAGCCGTTAGGTAACTCGAAACAATCACTTAGTATAATTTGACTTGCATGGAGAGCTTAGATTGAGAAGCAGTGCTTTAGACAGCTTTTTTTTTTTTTTTTTTTTTTTTTTTTTTTTTTTGTGACTGTGAACAAAAGAGTTGACAAGAGCAATGTAAACGTTTATTTGGGGCTCTTGGTTTCAGAGGTCTCAGTCCATAGAGGCTGACTCTATTGCTCTGGGCCTGAGGTGAGGCAGAACATCAAGGTGGAAGGGTGTGGTGGAGGAAAGCAGCTCAAGACATGGCAACAAGGAAGCAGACAGTGAGCTCCACTTCCCAGGGACAAAATATATACTCCAAAGGCACACCCCCAGGCCCACCTCCTCTAGCACACCCTACCTGACTATAGCTACCACCCAATTAATCCCTATCAGTGGATTAATGCACTGATTAGATTACATCTCTCAAAATCTAATCCTTTCACCTCTGAAAATTCTTGCATTATCTCACTCATGAGCCTTTGGGGACACCTCCTATCTAAATCACAAGTTGTGAGAGAGGATTTTGGATAGACTGGTTAAAGTCACATTCAGGATACGTTAAATATCTGAATAAATGTTATACCTTATGCTATGGCTATTGGGAAATCACTGAAGAGTTTCTGAGCAAGAGCAGCGTGAATTTTGATGTATGGGAATATTAATCAGAAAGCACTGTGTAAAACAAATTGGAGGAGGGGAATGGGAGCCATGTTAGGAAATGCTCACATAATTGCTATGAATGATGATGGAGGCCTGGACCACAGAAACAGAAAGGAATACTTAATAGCTCATCCTCTTCTCATCTTAATTTGTGAAGCCAGACTCTGGTTTCCATTAGGCTTAGCTCTTCCATCTTCCTAGAGTGCCTAACAGGAGGCAATTGAGAGCTAAGACAACACTATCTGCTCCAGTTTAGCAGACACTGGTTTCCATTAGAGAACTGCACTTAAGATTTGGAGGCAATGGCATGAACAGCTCCTAGAAACACAATTCCCCATTGTTGTGATGTGGTCTCCTCGAAGGCAATGGCACTTTGGGGACCAAGAAATGTCTCTCTTGAGTTTTAGAGATGGTCAACTCTGACCTTATGATGGAGTAAACCTTGAAGCTACATAAAATACAAGTGAAGTCAATATCAGGGGCTCACTGGGAATGGTCTGTAGAGACTGCTGCAAGAAAGTTAGATCTTTCTCTCTTCCTCTAGAATGAGTAGGAAAGCAAAGAGAAATGTCTCTCTTCTCACCTCCCACCTACACTACTTGGTGACTACTGCTGCTGATGTTCCTGATACAACCCTTTATTTATAGTCTTTTAGGTTCCTTGTGAAGATTTGATGATTAATGACTGATAGGCAATTCCTGCTGGATAATGGAAGATTTGGGTGCAAGAGACCCTCAGTGGTACTCTTGAGTCCTCAGTGCAACCTATCAGGCTTCAGGGCCATTATAGCTAGTCAGAACAACAAAATGTTTTTAAAAGCTGAAAAGTAACTATTTTTCTCTCACACAGTATAAGCAAAAAATGAAACCCTTACTTGCACCTGGAGTTTGATTAATTTTAAGGAATGCTTTCCTACAAGGATAAGACATTTGATTTCATTTACAGTTTTAACATAGAGGTAATATATGTTCACCTGCAATTAAAATTCAAAAAAGACATATGAATAAACAATAAAAAAGTAAAATGAATGACTTTTTAAGTTTGAGGTTGCCCCACACTCCAGGAAATAACTTCATATAATATCCTCCTTCTAGGGATTAAAAAAACTCATGAACAGTCAGGCACAGTGGCATACACCTGTAATCCCAGTGGCTCATAAGGCTGAGGCAGGAGGATCGCGAGTTCAAAGCCAGCCTCAGCAAAAGTGAGACAGTAAGCAACTCAGTGAGACCCTGTCTCTAAATAAAAATACAAAGTAGGGATGGGGATGTGGCTCAGTGGTCGAATGCCCCTGAGTTCAATCCCCAGTATACCCCCCCCCCCACCAAGGAAAAAAGATTATGAATAGGGTACAGGGGCACCTATAGTCCTAGCTACTGGGGAGTTCAAGGCAGAAGGATCACTTGAGCCCAGAAGTTTGAAGTTAGCCTCAGCAATACAGTGATACCCCTCTAAGATAAAAAAAAAAAAAAAAAAAAAAAAAAAAAAAAAAAAAAAAAAAAAAAAGAATGGGTGAAAGAAAGAAAAGAAAGAAAGGAAGGGAAAATAAAAGAAGAAAGGAGGAAGGAAGAAAGAAAGGCGTAAGCTTATATATTGCTTGGGCAGTCAAAATGTGACCTGGGAACTATCAGTATCAGACTTGGCGCTTATTGGAAATGCAGAATTGCAGGTCCCACTGCAGAACTATTAAATTGGAATCTGAATTTTAATAAGTTCCCCAAGGTGACCTGAGTGCATGTTAAAAAGAACGTGAAGCACCTGACTGAGAAGACAATATTTTCATTAGGCCTGTTGCAAGATACTCCAGTTGTTTAAAAAAAGGAAAGTAGAAATGGCTAAATGCAGTAGGCAGAACAATTAACTAATTCACCCTACAGAATTATCTGTGAGTAGGACCCAATTTTGGAACACATCACTAGAGAATCAGACCTTGGAGTGACCTGTTAAAGAGGTGTCACTTACAAGTAGGCCACTTCCCCTTAGTCCTTATAGTAATTACAAATTAATAAAAGAATCATAGAACCAGCAACTTTTAGAACTGAGATGAGGTTTAGAATTTGTATAAGTTAGTGCATATGAGGTCTTGAGCCTCAGATGGGTTTTGTTCCTCTCAAATTTGGGCATGATGTTAAAATAAACATTCTGGTGCAGGTAGGGCTTTGTACTCATAAACTCAGAACAAATTTTTATTTCACAAAGTCTCCATCCATAATCTATAGAATCTGCCTTGCAAACATTGTAAGGTCATTGTGAAGCTCAAAAAGGAACAAAAACTCTGAAAACTATGAGAACCTAGAAAGTTATCATGGCAGATTCTACAACTGGTTCCCAGTTTTAATCAATTAATTGCACCTTGTGTGAGATAATATCACAACAGAAGAACAAGGTGAACTAATTAATGAGACTGTGTCATGGTGTTTTCTATTCCATCCATAAGAAATGGGCCATCTGATTCTATGTCCTTGTGTGGATAGGGAACCCTGGGTGCTCAATAAAGATCTGTGGAATGAACGCATGAATTACCAAGTTGAGAATGGAGATCTGCCAACATTCATTCATTCAACAAATATTTACTGTGTACCCACCATATGCTAGGCTGGCTAGGGTGACAAAGGTGAGCAAAATCACATCCTGTCCTTGCCCTCTCAGAGTTTACAATCTTATTAAATATGTGGTTTAATGCAAAATTGCATCTTTTTTTTTAAGTTCCACCAAAGAGCAGGGTAATGAGCTAAAAGAACTTGTACTACAGTGATTTGAACTGGTCAGAGGGGTCTGGGAAGACTTCCTAAGGAAGTGACCCTTGAGCTGAGAGCTAAAGGATGAACAAAAATTGATGTAGGGAAGAGGGGCAAGAAGACTATCTCAGGAGAGTGAATAGTATGTGCACAGCCTGGATTCATGGGAGTCAGAAAGGCTAGTCCTGTTGGGTGGAGTGATATCATGAGACTGGGGAGGATAGCCAGGACCCAACCATGCCCAGACCTGTGCATCCAAGTCTGGGTCTTCTCCTTGGAGTCTGGAGCCACCAAGATCTCTGCTTGAAAGTAGTGGTGGAGGACATATGTTTTTGCAACAATCAGATCTGGGTTTTGAAATGTCACTTTATCAGCGAAATAGTATAACTGAGGAGGACGAGGGCAGAGTGGATTTGTGCAGTTAGGCAGGTATTTTTACAGCCTAGAAGAGACACTGGAAATGCTCCCCTCCACAGAAGGCCCAACTCCTGTGGTTGGGTTCTATCCTACCATGAGACTGTCCTGAGAGGCCCTGGCCACTAGGTGGGATATAGGGAGGCTCTGTGGAATGAGCTCATCCCACTAGCCAGAGAAAGTGAATCAACTGGGTAGCTAGCTGGCAAATGAGTCCTTTTTGAGTCCATGAGAATGAGTTTCCCAAAGGTAAAATGGTAACAATGCAGTTTCTGAATTTGCCAGAACTCAGTGCAGGATTCACAGAAAACACAATTACAGGTGGCTTAAAAGCTTCACTTGAGAATATCAATCAGGCAGCTCTACCTCCTTTACTCACCTTCTATAACCTTAGTTCTTATAACTCCCCACTGGAAAGACGTGGGAATTGAGGCCCAGAGAGGCTTAATAACTTATCTGAAGGCACACAAAATCTTTTTATTTATTTTTTTTTGTGAGATTTTTATTATTCTTTTATTTTTGCATAGTTTAAAAATTTTTATTTTATTTGTTTTAATTAGTTATACATGACAGTAGAATGAATTTATGTACTGTGATATATCATACACAGATGGGATATAATTTCTCATTTTTCTAAGTGTACATGTTGCATTATCATATTGGTCATGTAATCACACATATACATACAGCAACAATGTCTGTTTCATTCCACTATCTTTCCCATCCCCATATCCCCACCCTCCCCTCCCCTTCACTTCCCTCAACCTAATCTAAGGTAATGCTATTTTTCCCTAGTGCCACTGCCTTATTGTGAATTAGCATCTACATATTAGAGAAAACATTCAGCCTTTGGTTTTGTGGGATTGGCTTATTTCGCTTAGCATGATATTCTCCAACTCCAACCATTTACTGGCAAATGCCATAATTTCACCCTTCTTTAAAGCTGAGTAATATTCCATTGAGTATATATACCACATTTTCTTTATCCATTCATCTATTGAGGGACACTTAGGTTGGTTCCATAGTCTAGCTATTGTGAATTGAGCTGCTATAAACATTGATGTGGCTGCATTACTGTAGTATGATGATTTTAAGTCCTTTGGGTATAAACCAAGGAGTGGGATAGCTGGGTCAAATGGTGGTTCCAGTCCCAGTTTTCTGAGGAATCTCCATACTGCTTTCCATTAGTTTCCTGAAGTTTCTATCATCCTAAAACTCATTAAGTGTGTGATGCTTTCAAAATGCTCCACTGGTCAGTATCATCTTTGTAGACAAGTAATGGGAGAGTCGAAAAACATGTTTTGACCTTTTTTTTTAAACTTCTGTACTTTGTGATTTAATTATGATCTCCCATCCTAGAAGAGCTCTTCTTCTTTTGAAAGAAAAAAAGGTTGGGCAGTCAGACTAAACCTTAAGACTGACTTGCCTGGGTCTTCAACAATTTCTATTAAGTAACATGGCACCTAAGAAACTCACAAAATTCAATGAGCCTTACTGTATAGACATCAGTGCCTTTAGTTCTAGATGTAATTTTCAGGCATGACTGGAGAACAGTTAGATCCAATTTTCAGTGTCCAAGTAAAATGAGTTTCCCTTTGCTGCTAGTCCTTAGCTGCCATTCTTTAGCTTAACCAACACTTAAAAAGAGCTCAGCAACTATCCTGGGCCTGTCACTGAACAATTCTGTTCTCCACACTGTTGCTGTTTCTCCTTTGCTTAGACGTGGGTTTTCCTGCTCTGAGCATTTCTTTCATATGGTTTCCCTTATACCTCTGAGACTTTTTGT
Organism: Tamias sibiricus; assembly: GCA_025594165.1. Lineage (NCBI taxonomy): Eukaryota > Metazoa > Chordata > Mammalia > Rodentia > Sciuridae > Tamias > Tamias sibiricus. Next base: position 44,118,260 of record CM046669.1, on the reverse strand, counting down.
TCTGTTTCTGAGTTTTGTTACTGCATTGTTACTTGTTTATTCTTTTTTCTCCCAAAGGATTGGGAGCAGCTAAAATAAACCCTAAACCTTGGTCCTTGTATTGTTGCTAGAAATTTTAGTTCATATTTGCAAGAATCATTCATGTATATTCCAAAAGATGAAAAAAACAAACAAAACCTGATTTCTGCATGAGTTTTGTTTCAAGATTGAACATTAGAAGTGATTTAGTGTCAACTGAAGCCAAATACAACCTGATTTTCACATAGTTTTGTTCTGTCTTTCCATGAAAGGCATAGCTTTATACACTCATAATTTTTTAAAAATATTTATTTGTTTTAGTTGTACACAATGTATTTATTCTGTACATGGTGCTGAGGATCGAACCTGGGCCGCGCACGTGCTAGGTGAGCGCTCTACCGCTGAGCCACAATCCCAGCCCCACTCATGATTTTTGATAACCAAAATTCTGAGGTCTGTTTGTGTCTGACAGCTTTTACAAGAATCCTACAAGATTCTTTCAAACTTTCACTGAGAGCAAGAAGAGGGACAGAGGGCTGAGATTGTAGGGTGTGTGTTAAGCAGTTGACTTGCATTCAAATTGGCAGTCTCTTTCCAAAAGGAACATTATTCTTTCATTTTCAAAGTATGCTGTGTTTAGTCAGTTTGGATACTAAGCAAGATATCAGGCGACTTCTCAAAAATTAGGAAGAAAAAATTAAGCCATCTTTCTTAACCTGGGGTCACAACCTCTGGGAGTGTTGGTGAATAATTGTATGGTCCCTTTATTTTAATCCATTTGTGGCTGTGCCAAAACTTCTAGGATAACCAGCTGAAAAGGGAGAAACTTGGTAGTCAAGCTGCAAAAGTATTTTGCCCACACAATGCTGGGGGGAAGGAAAGTTTGTTTGATGGAAATGTTTTTCTGCTCTATAAATATTACTCTCTCTGAAGCACATGATTATGACTTCTCTGACAACCTGGAGACAACCCTGCCCCACCAGATTATGAGAGAATAAAGCACATTGTTTGGAAAGTGGCTTAAATGTTACACAAAGTAGGTTTTCATAAGCAGCTATTGAGTTGATTGTAAGAGCCTCCTCTTTTTATATTGGTCTAAACATCTCCCAATTTAGGCCGTTTATTGAAAGATTGCTATCCTGTTTGTGAAGCAAGCCTGCCTTTTGCACTTCTTATTGGTTCTTCTTTGGATATCAAATTCTTGTATTTGGTGGGATGCACAGAAGTCTCTAGTAGAAGCAAAATGGTCCTCCAACCACCCCCTGGCCATTTCCATAAGAACATTTTAACCACAAGTGGCTCCCCCATTTCTGTATAAATAGGTTCACTGGGAGTTTTGAAGCTGTGTTTACATATGTTCAGAGAAAAATGCCACTTGTCCACATCAAAGGAGGGGAGATTGGTGGTCCTAAAGTTCATCAATCCAATTCTTAGCATTGCCACCATCCATACTTCACTTCAAAACCAACATTTAAAAATGGAGCTCAGGGGCCTGAGGTTGTGGCTTAGAAGTAGAGCGCTCACCATGTGCAAGGTGCTGGGTTCGATCCTCAGTACCACATAAAAATTAATAAAAAAATAAAAATATTATGCCCAAATACAACTAAAAAACATTTTTTTAAAAAATGGAGCTCAGTATTAACCCCTTAAAACTAACTTGCCCCTGTTGCTGAAATCTTGGTCCTTGTTCCCGATGCTAATCCAAAACGAGGACATGGTTTTGAGAAAAGGGAAACAGAAGGTTTATTGCTTTCTAGCAAAGTAGAAACTCAGGGGACTCCTGTCCCAAAGGAAGTGATTCTGCCCATCAGCAGGAACAGGGAGATTTTAAAGAGGTGATTCAGAGAAAACGAGATTAGGGAGAAGGTTAAGGAAAAGAAGATCAGAGAGAAGATCAGGAAAAAGGTTAGGGAAAAGAAAATCAGGGAGATCATCAGGAAGGAGAAGTTAGGGAAAAGATCAGGGAGGAGGTGGTCAGGGAGATGGAGGTTGGGAAAAATTAAACAAAATATATGTAAGTTTCAAAGCCACAAGGGATATAGTCAAAGCATCAAGTGAACCCGGGTTACACCCCCTCCCCAACTCCTTTAATAAAGCACTATTTTCTTTGTCAGATTGGAAACATTGTAATTACCTTTGAATTCTCCTATTTTTTTCCCTCCCAATACCCAATAAATCATCAAATTCTGCCAATTATTCCTTTATAATGTCTTGCAAACTTTCCTCTGTTCTTTTATATTCCAGCCAAAGACAGAAGATGAGTATCTGGCTTTCCAATCTAGATGGGGAAACGGCAAACACACCATATACAAATCACAAAAAATGTATAGGAATAAGGTTGTGGGGGGGGAACAGCACAGCTCCAAATAAGTCTTACCTAGGCATCTTAAGGCAATGAATGGCTGGCACTACACTTGTAGCAACCTGGAGCAGTCGCGGGGGTCCTTCCTCCTGTTCAGTGGTGAGGCCTTAGAGGTCCATCTCAGGTCATTATGTTGACTCCAGTTACCAGCCCACTTTAGATGAGGAAGTCTTCACTTCCAGATTATTCTCCACTCATATATATCCACAGTACACATACGTTCAATCTAAACTAGGGTCAGCAAAATATGTGAACAGAATTTCATAGTAAACTTAAAATTTTTATGTTCTCCCTCCACCTGGATAGCTTTTTCTTTTGTATTTTTACTGCCCCTCCCCCTCCTCCTAGTAGCCAACACAGGGTTCCGCTGTTTGTAGTCTATAAATAAAGTGTGAAATCATAGAGCCTTTAGAATTTTAGAGTAAGAAGGAATCATAAAGAGTTCCACTTGTTCAGTCCTTTACTTTATAGATGAACAGGTGTAGAGAGATTAGGTGACTTGGCCAAAGTCACGCAGCTGGCTAGCTACAAGGCAAGGATCAGAGCCCAGGTTGCTCCTGCTTGAAGTCCGTTCCCTAAACTGTCCTTAGATAATCAGTGACTGAAATACCTGACTTACACAAGGTCTCCTGGGGAGGTGGTGATAGGAGTAATTCGCTTTACTAAACCATTTACAAAGATTCTCGGGTCAGGCCACTCGCCTGAGGGCTAACTCCTCAGTCCGGTGCTGAGAGTCACAAGTTACGTGCAGCACTTGTTTATGAGTCTGTTGGCCTAATCTCAGGCTCCTCAGCCCGGAGGACGCACCCGAGGGCCCCGCACGCAGGGGCTCTGCTCCCGGCCCCTCCCAGGTGGCCGGTCTGTCACACAGCCGCCCGGCGGCCCGCCCCCACGTGGACTCGGCTCGGAGGATCAAAGTCTGTCTGCAGCCTGGCCCCCGCAGGTGTGCTGGGGGCTGTGAGGACCCGCAGAGCCGAAACCAAGTCTCCACACAGCGCGGGTGGGGGAGGTCTGCCCACCCGCCCCTCCCCCTCTGCTGCACGCGGCCCGCGCCCCGGACCCTCCCCCACGACGCCCGCTGCTGCACCCGGCCGCGGCCCCGGGCCCACGCCCGGCTCCTGGAGGGAAAGGCCCCGCCTCTATCGGTTGGAGCCGAGACCCCGCCCCACTCCCGCCCCTCCGCGTCTCCATCCAGTAGCGAGCGAGTATGGGAGGGACGCGACGGCTGTCGTGAGGGTTCCTGGCCAATGGGGAAGCGTGCCGGGTCTGGGGGGCGGGGCGCCGAGGCCTTGTCACGCTCGGGTCCGTGTGAAAACGGGGGTTCCGAGTGCAAAGCAAAGTTTTTTTGTAAACCGTCTGCAAAGGCGGGGGGGCGAAGAAGGCGCCCGAAACCGGGCCGAGTGCAGCTGCGGTGGCTGCCTCCTCTTTAGGCGTTTCAGCCGTGGGCTCCTCAGTCCAGCCACAGCGGAGGAGACGAGCAAGGAGAGCCCTCAGATGCTCGGAGCCTTCTCAGCGCGGAGCCGCCCGCCGCCCTCGTCCGCCGCCCGCCTGCTCTTGGTCCCCTGGCTCTGGGAGCCCCAGCCCCCCGCCGCCGCCGTTGCCGCCGCCTTCGCCCCGGTGGGTGTGTGGGGGCTCCTGGGGCCGAGCCGGGCCTCGGCGCCGGCTCCGAGGACGGACGCCTGAGGAGCTGCGCGCCGCCGGCCGGCCGAGGACGCCCGCAGGCGCGGGGCGCGGCGGCCTGACCCCGGGCTCGCCCCCGTGCGGCCGCGGGGGCCCCGCAGCGGTTTCCCGAGCGGCCCGCCGCGGGCCGTGAGAGTCCCGCGCCACCCACCTTCCTCGGTCGCCCGGTCGCCGACCCTCGGCGCCTAGCCGCCGCCTCCCGAGTCGCCCGGCCGCCGCGGCGGGCCGCCGAGCCGCAGCCATGGGGTGCTGGGGTCGGAACCGGGGCCGGCTGCTGTGCATGCTGATGCTGACCTTCATGTTCATGGTGCTGGAGGTGGTGGTGAGCCGGGTGACCTCGTCGCTGGCGATGCTCTCCGACTCCTTCCACATGTTGTCGGACGTGCTGGCGCTCGTGGTGGCGCTGGTGGCCGAGCGCTTCGCCCGGCGGACCCACGCCACCCAGAAGAACACGTTCGGCTGGATCCGGGCCGAGGTGATGGGGGCTCTGGTGAACGCCATCTTCCTGACCGGCCTCTGCTTCGCCATCCTGCTGGAGGCCATCGAGCGCTTCATCGAGCCGCACGAGATGCAGCAGCCGCTGGTGGTCCTCGGGGTTGGCGTGGCCGGGCTGCTGGTCAACGTGCTGGGGCTCTGTCTCTTCCACCATCACAGCGGCTTCAGCCAGGACTCCGGTCACGGCCACTCGCACGGGGGGCATGGCCACAGCCACGGCCTCCCCAAAGGGGTTCGTGTCAAGAGCAACCGCACCGGGGACAACGATGTCAGCGTGGCCCCGGGCGAGCCGGGCCCAGACCAGGAGGAGACCAACACCCTGGTGGCCAATACCAGCAACTCCAACGGGCTGAAACTGGACTCTGCAGGTGAGTCGAGAAAGTCGCCGCCGCAGGTGGTTGGTTTGGGCAGCCCCGACCCTCGCCTGGCCCTCGGCGGGATGGCCCGCACGCCCCCTGGTGCCCGCGCGCCCGGGTCGCGCTGCCTCCTCCGGGCTGGGTCGGTGTCCCGCACTCTTCCCCCTTTCATCCTGGCGGAGGAGCCTGGGGTCCCGATTCACTGCGCAAGTTGGAGGGACTGTGGTTCTGAGGGTGGGAAAGTCGGGGGGGGGGGCTCATCCCCCTGCACCCGCACTTAAGTGACTTTACAGGTTGTGTTTCCTACAGACTTTTCTGGTTATGCTTAGAACAGGGTCAGCATTGCTTTCCAGTTCAATTCCTTGCCCTCCTGAGAAACGCATAGAACTCCCAATTCGACCTAGTTGTTGGGTTATAGGAACCCTTCCTCCTCAAAAGTAGTTCTTAGGCTCATTGAACAAGTTTCATAATGATGCATTCAGAGTGTATAAACCCTGGTTAAAGGTTTCTTTTGTGAACAGCGGTGTATATTTCATTTAATTGACACCTAATCCTGAAAATCATAAGCTTGGGGACCTGTTGAGGCATGTTTAACATTTATTTCACTTAGAACTTTTTTCATAATGGTACTGAAGTAAAGGTGATGGTAATGCATTCATCTTATATCTTTAATGAAGGCTTTTCATTCTAAACATAAGTACTGTTGAAGGAAATGTGGAAAATAGATGTTGAAAAAAAGGAAAGAAAGAGTCAACCAATACTACTAGAGCACAAAGATGTTAACAGTTTGTAGTTCCTTCCATCCCCTCCCCCCATATGTATGTATTTACCTGGTTGTGTCATACTAGAGAGACAATTTTCTTTTTCAAATGCAGGATATCATGTTAGTGAAGTTTTAGTTGTGCATTGAAAAGGTTTAATTAATGTTGGATTTTTCTCATTCCATTTGGTAGGGTGTTATTCTAGAGAAAATAAAGCTACTCTGGTGTGTAATTCCTTTAAAAAATCAGTACTTGGGACTTAAAAGCTTTTAGGGTAGGTAGTGACCATTTAGTTCCAACTTTACTAATAGTCTCTGTGATTAAATTGTTGATGTGTCAGTTTTAAAATCCTATCTACTTAGAGTATCTTTTATATTCTTGATAAACCTTCACAAGTTAAAACTGGTTTTATTTTCACAATCTACCTCAATGATGGTAGAGAAAGTTCAGTGTCAAATCAGGCATTTTGTATTAGTAGATTTATCCACAGCTGCATTTAATGGATGATAATCTTCAATTTTATGTTTTCCTTTGTATATGTCAAAAAATGCAGCAGAATGTTTACAGGACCCTCACCCCCTTAGAAAAGACTCTTTTTAGGAGGGAGGGAGAGTGGTTAGGAGAGTGGAAGAAGCATTATTTTAATGACTTAATTTAGCCCTGGCCATTATGTCCTGGCTTGTTCCCAGAATGTCAATTTATATTAAATTGCTCTGAGCACACTTTTGTGTTTTACAAAAAAAAATATTTTTTCACCTTCTTCACCATTTGAATTAGAAAAGGATGTTTATATAAAAACACTTCAAATGTATTTGATAAAATTTTTTTCTTTGTAGATCCAGAAAAATCCAGAAGTGATGATGCAGTGGAAGTACAAGTGAATGGGAATCTTATCAGAGAACCTGATGATATGAAATTGGAAGAAGAAGATGATAGGGCTGGACAACTTAACATGCGTGGAGTTTTTCTGCATGTCCTTGGAGATGCCTTGGGTTCAGTGATTGTAGTAGTAAATGCCTTGCTCTTTTACTTTTCTTGGAAAGGTTGTTCTGAAGGGGATTTTTGTGTGAACCCATGTTTCCCTGATCCCTGCAAAGCATTTGTAGAAATAATTAATACTACTAATGCATCAGTTCATGAGGCTGGTCCTTGCTGGGTGCTATATTTAGATCCAACTCTTTGTATTGTAATGGTTTGTATACTTCTTTACACAACTTACCCATTACTTAAGGAATCTGCTCTTATTCTTCTACAAACTGTTCCTAAACAAATTGATATCAGAAATTTGATAAAAGAACTTCAAGATGTTGAAGGAGTTGAGGAAGTTCACGAATTGCATGTTTGGCAACTTGCTGGAAGCAGAATCATTGCCACTGCTCACATAAAATGCGAAGACCCAGCATCATACATGCAGGTGGCTAAAACCATTAAAGGCGTTTTTCATAATCACGGAATTCACGCTACTACCATTCAGCCTGAATTTGCTAGTGTAGGCGCTAATGCAAGCGTAGTCCCTTGTGAACTTGCCTGCAGGACTCAGTGTGCTTTGAAGCAATGTTGTGGGACACGGCCACCAGCCCATTCTGGAAAGGATGCAGAAAAGGGCCCAGCAGTTAGCATTTCTTGTTTAGAACTTAGTGACAATCTAGAGAAGAAGCCCAGGAGGACTAAAGTTGAAAACATCCCTGCTGTTGTGATAGAGATTAAAAAAGTGCCAAACAAGCAACCTGAATCATCTTTGTGAGTCTTGAAAAAGATGTGATATTTGACTTTTGCTTTAAACTGCAAGAGGAAAAAGACTCCATTGAAATTCTAAGTTTGCCAAGTAGTGTAACTGAAGTCCTTGTCACACAGTTTAATTCTATTTTTGTAAGAACATAATGGGACTGCATAACAGAGTTCTATATTACAACTTTGTGATTATTAGTGCAGAGTACAGCTATGCTGTAACAATTTTTGAAAGCCAGTTTTAACACTATGTTACATTTTTGTTTAAAGTAAGTATAAACCTTATATAACATAATGACATTTGATTTCCGGTTTTCCCATGATAAAAAATTAGGGGGATAAATAAATTAAAAATTGTTACTGGAATTTCTCTGCTTTTCTTTCCCCCCATTGTTATACTTTACTAGGATTATAATTGGTAAAATCGTCAGCAAGTTTGTTTTCATTGACGTTTTGGGTAATGTTTACTTGCCCTTTGAAATCATTACATAGTATAATGGCAGCATATTTTAAGAGTGACTCATGGCTATGAGCAGAAAATAAGATCAGTTACTATTTCATATTCTGTATTGCTAAGTGCTAATCCAATAAACAGACAATTAGGAAACTGAATTAGAGTTTACACATAATAGGCCAAGTAGGGAGTAAGAGCAGGGAAGAAACTTTACCAAACTAAATACTTATATTATTGTATGTTGATATTCAGACTACATCTCTAAATTATTTTGAGAATTTCAACTCCTTTATTTTACCAAAGTTAGTCTAAAATATGAACATGTTCACCAGCATTACTTTCTTTGAAAGATTGGTATTAGAAATGTTGAGCTGAAAGTTTACTCACAAAATACCTAAATATTTTTAAGGATTTTAACTTCATCTTAGCTTGCTAAATGCAGGGTACTAATGTAATCTTTTAAATTGTGGGTGTTTAAAAAACTTCAAAGTTAAAGGCATTTCATGGTGACTAATCATGAATGGATTTAAACAGCTTTTGAGTACAACCATTTAATGCTTGGGCTTTGCCAAGAGCCACTAAGGTGAGAGGAAAGAAAGATGGTTAATGCAATCTGGATATTAGCAAAATTAATAATTAAGGGAAAATTAAAGATTCTGTAAGTCATCATTTCTTGACATTGCTTAGTTCTTAGACCAGTGGCTTATTTTGCAGGATGTCATGCTTTCCATCCAGGAAATTGTTCTTGGCTATTTGATTATTGCTATAGATTTTAAATCCAACACAAATATTTTAAGGTTATTTAAGTTATATTTTTCTTGATAGAAGAGGGGGTTCTGCTTTGTGAAGAAAATGAAGATTTTTGTCCTCAGAAGAATGAATATTAATATCAGTTATCATGTATAGCTCTATTTTTCTAGAAACAAGGTATTCTGACTACTTCAGTAATTTTTATAGCTGACTACTTTTGGAATGGCTACCTTTTGGGATTTAAAATAATTCATTGTTTAATAGGTCTTAAGATGAAAGTGTTAGAATATGACAGTTTTTAAAGAGATGATCTTTTGTTGTAGATGGTGTTTTTCCCCCTGATATATGCCTATTGCTGGCAATGGGTCTATTTAAGAACAGCTGGTTTTTCCAATGAGAATGAGGTAATTTTAGGAACATAGTTTTTAAGTTCACGTATACTATAATGGGCCAAACCATAACCTGCCAATTTGCAATATATCTTGATCTTTTTAATACTCTTTATCTGATAGTGTGTAATTCAGTTCTTTACCTAGTAGTTGCTTTGAGTTTTGCAAAAAGGTTTAAACATGAAATTGAGCAATCTATCTCGGTGAACAAGAGAAAGCTGCAAATTTTATTGTATCATGTACATTCCTGATTTAACACTTTATAGAACATTTTATTAAGATCTCAAAACAATTTGTTGTCTAGACATTTTAGCAATGATACAATAGGATAACTGGTAAAATATATTACATTCAATGGGGTTTTCTTTACAATGTTCCATTTGGGGTCTGTCTGAAAGGTGATATAACACCTAAGTAGAAGACCTCACCAGAGTGAGAATTTTTAAAAATGGTATATGAGCATGGACAAGGGCTTTGTTTTATTTTTCAAAAGTGCTTTGAAGGGGGGATACCCTTTAGGTTTTAGTTATTTCACTTTTCATAATTTTTAAGTAGCTTATGTATAACAAAGTGGTACCATAGGATTTTTTTTTTTCAAAGGACTTTTTGTCATAGCAAAATCAGTGGGCACTGACTCACCTTTTGAGTTTTAGCAGAGAATTATTTATTTCTTTACAATGCACTTTCTAACCCATTTTTAGCTATATTAGCATTATCTTTAAGAAAAAAGACATGCTTTTATATTTAAATGTTGCGTCTTTCTCAAAATAGCTTATTCCTTCCTAAAAGAAAATGCCAGAAATACCCTGAATTATTGGGAGACTTACACCCATTATTTAAATATGCTGTTTTATAACACTGCATCAGTTTTAGGAGTTGCATCTCTCCTACTGGCTCTTTTATATTTGAGCAAGATCAGTGTAGAATGTTTAGAAACTTGTTTGTTGTCTCAAATTTTTATTGAGAAGAAGGTGCTGCATGTGCCTGATTTAAAACCAACCAGGAATTTTTCTAAGCCAAATGCAGCCTTAGTGATGAGATATTTAATTCTCTATTAACTTTTAGCTTGTAGAATTGCTTATTTTTTTTCCTGGAAGATATCTACATTATAAAAGTTTGGACTAGAACCTGAAAAATAAAAATCCTCTAAAATTTGGCCATATGTATATTTTAGGATATGAAATGCTGAATAACTTTATCCTAAGGTATGTAATTTGAATAGGAAAAATTTCCATCAAGTGCACCTTGGAAAATCACACTAAGTAGAAGGCTATGTTAACATATTTGTGTCTTGTTAACATTCAGTTAATTTTGAATTTTTGAAATTTTTAAGGGAAAAGACCTATGGAGCCTAATGTGAAATATTTAGTAGGTTAACAGGTATTGAGTTGAAGATTTTTACTGTTTATAAGCAGATCTCATTTGAATGATAAACATGTCATTAACCTGCTGTCTTAAGATGTTCACATATACACAAATATGGAGAGTAATTCTACAATTTAAAAATATTTATTTTAGTATTGAGTTTCAGTTAAGTGATAAAACAGTGTTAAAACTCTTGGGAAGGTGGAGGGTTTTTTTGTTGTTGTTTTTTAAATTTTATTTGTTGTTTAAATTGAAACTGTGTCATACAGTGTTCTGTGTCTCTGAAATGGGAATTGTAATAGCACTATTTTGATGTAGCTCTACCAGTATGTGGTGATGCTAATTTGTTTCACTAACAAGCTCTGGAATGTTTAGCAGTCATTTTCACTGGCACAAGAGCCTTTTGTATGTTATTCAATTTAAACTTTTAAACCAAAAATTTTATGGTTCAGTGTCTTTGGCAAAAAGATGCTGAAGGGAATGTAACATACAATTAATATGTGGTTATATTATAAAAAGACACAAATTGCCATGTTATGGTTCTGCCTTGAAACAGCACAATGAAGTGTACTCGTGTATTCTGTGATTCTTATGAAACTTTCATAATTGTGTTGTTTTTGTGTCTGCTGTTGCCTGTCTTTTGGGCCAGATATGGCACAGTTAAATGCAGTTATCATCTCATTAAATGCAGATACAGATAAACTGTCTTTTAGTGCTGCAACATTTTACCTAACTTCTAACTTTTTGTATGTTTTTTGACTGTGTGTTATTTTCCAAAGCTGTTCCTACCTCACCATGAGGCTTTATGGATTGTTATGTATTATAAGTGTTCTATATGAGACAGACTACTGTGTTTTTCTCATTTATTAAAAGTTAAGTAGAAAATAAACTAATTTTCATATCTACTTTGTTTTGTGCATATGGCCTTCCCTTTAATATTAGGATGGGTTTTGTGAATGAGAAATGGAATCCAGGTGTTGAAATGAAAGGTGTAGTTCAATAACAAATGTTACTAGTGTGCAGAATAACTGGACTTCAGGACAGTGGTATTAGTAGGCAAAAATTGCAGTAGAAATTGAAAGGGTAACTCACTACCAAGGTCCACTAATAGGAAATACTCAATGCCTATGAATCTTTTCTTTTGGTTATAATCATTAAAATTAGATTTATATAGTTACAGGTAAGCTGCTGCTTTTGGTACTTCCTAGTTTACTTTTAAGCATTGTTACTAATAAAGATTATGAAATATTTTGTACCTATGTAATCATCTAAAACTTAAAAGTTAGTATAGTACATTGATGTGTTAATTGAACCTCAGGATTCCCACAAATATAGTCTCACATAAAAATTCTCCTTGAGGAACTTGTACTTCTGCTGGGAAGTAACAGTTGAAAAATAAATTGGCAATAAATGGTAGTAGATAAATATTCAAAGGAACTGATTAATATAGTAGATATTCTAAAGAAATGGTAAACATTTTTGGAAAGAGTATGTCAGTTGAGATGGAGTGGGGTTGACAGGTAAGGCATCATAGGATAGTAAAAATGATTGGGTTTGGGAGGTGAAAACAGATGGTAACACAAGGTTAAATCTATGTTAAACAGTTTGAACTTGATTTTAGAAGAGATGCTACCAATTTGAGTGAATAAATGAGAAAGTGGAAAAAGTACTTACCATACAGGATAAATTTGGGGTGGGTTGTAGTCAAAGTGACTACAGGAAGATAACTCAGTTTACTAGTCATTTGGTACTAAAAGCTTGAACTAGTTCCCACATATGTCCACATCTACATATACCACATTTTATTTGATTCCACATGCTCTTTTTATATGTTAACATTTCTAAATTCAGAAGGTATAACTACAATCAGTGGTATCTTTTACTGCTGTTCTCCAAATTTTTTCTTAACTTGAGTGTGTCAGAAAATTACCTTCTGGGGCAATGTGGCTTTTCAAAGTATCTTCTAATTTTCCCTAAAACCAATTCTATATGTTGTGCCCTGCATACTTGAATAAGAGGTGTTGCTTTTGAATTAGATAAAAGTAGGCTAAGAAAGTTCATATAACATTTTTTAATTTTTGGTACTGGCAATTGAACCCAGGAGCAATTTACCACTGAGCTACATTCCCCAGTTCTTTTTAAAAAAATTTTATTTTGAAACAAGTCTCATTAAGTTGCTAAGACTGGCCTTGAACCTGCAATCCTGCCTTAGTCTCCAGTTTCTGGAATTACAGGTGTGTGCCACTGTACCTAAGTAACATTGGATTTTAGACATTTCTGAGCCTTCAGGAAGTTTTGCCCTTCCAGACTGTAGCCTATTACAGGCTTTTTATATTTTTAAATCCAGTAATTTATAGCATTCTTGCTTTTGCTCATTTAAAAATCTATTTACTTCTAGATTATGAATAGTAAGGTCAGGACTGTTATTTTCTATCTATATTTGACCAGGACACTGAAGTACTTAAAGATGTTCAGATGACTATGGAGGAATGGCAGGAGTGGAAAAAGATACAATACTATTATAGCTGAAATATACTCAGCATGTGTTACATACCAGGCATATTTTACACAATCCTTACAAACCATTAAGCATATTTCATTCCTACTTTACAGACAAGTTGAGACAATAAAATACCTTACACAAAGTTACCTAGCTGGGAGTGATGGAGTCAGAACTGGAATTCAAGATATCTAGGATGTAGCAAGTAACTCACTTTCACATTGCTTTGGATTTTTTCAACAACCAAATGCAACTGTGTAAGCAAAATGCAGTTTGTATTTTCATCCATTGAGCACTGGATAGAAAAGGCTTATGAATCAACACTGGCAAACATTGGCACCAAAAGAAATAAGGAAACATTTTAAAGCATTTGATAATTATTTTTAAAAATCATTTGTAGTCATGGGGCTGGGGTTGTGGCTCAGTGGTAGAGCGCTTGCCTAGCACATGCAAAGTGCTAGCTTCAATCCTCAGTACCACATAAAAATAAATAATAAAATTAAGTTATTAAAAACTATATATATGTGTGTGTATATATATACACATATATATGTGTGTATGTATATATATACATATATATGTGTATATATATAAAATCATTTTTAGTCACCAGATGAAAAGACCTTTCCTATCTAAATTAGACGTTTTAGACATGTTTCGGTGTTATTTTTACTTTGAATTCTATAGGGTAGAAAATAACAGTTGGTTTTAATCCATATTTGTAGACAGGTCTGGATTACAAACTAATTCTTTCACTTAAACTACCATACAGTATTGTTTGATATATGAAATGCATCTACTGGGGCAGGAAAACCATGGTTTAAACATCCTTAGGGTTATGCTGAAAAAAGTGGATCTTTTTGGTGCATGAGGAGCAGAGGTAATTGAGGCAAATGTGGATGAGAGAACCCAGGGAAAAGATCATCTAGATCATCTGCTGCCTTTTTATTTTTTATTTTTATTTTTTTTTGGTACTAGGGATTGAACCCACTACCACTGAGCTACATCCCAGCCATCATAGCCCCTTTTACTTTTTATTCTGAGACAGTGTCTTGCTTGCTAAGTTGCTGCTGTTGAGGCTCTTGCTAAGATGCTGAGGATGACCTTGAACATGCAATCCTCCTGCCTCAGCCTCCCGATTCATCACTGTGCAGAACTGTCCTGTGCATTGACAAGTTTGGCAACTCTGACCTCCTTCCATACAAATGCCTATAGTTACCTCCCTTCCCTGCCTATTATCAAGACACCTTACCTGTTGTAAGTATTCCCTAGGGAGACAGTATTTTCTTGTTAGAAACTGTAAAAGGCTAACCTGCTGCGTTCTCTTCCAGTCTCTCCTATGGGAACTAAAGGGTATTCAAATCCCTTCCTTTTACATAGTTCCCTCATGTTTTATATGAACTTCAATTTCACTCAATTTAGGAACCATGCATACTTCCATGCCTGACTAGTCAAGTAGAAATTCTAAAGGTTTGATTTCTGAGGCTTTTTCAACACTTAGTAAAGGATTGCCATAGGTCCGGATAGCCAGGAGTTCTTCTGATCTGTTCTGAAGATTGATCTGTCCAAGAAAGCAGATGTAGATATTTGAATTGGTCTTGGAAACTTTTAGCTAGCTCTTTTAAAGTATAAAGTAAAAATGGGCTTCTAGCAATATAGAAGGGATTCACACCCAGCATCTGTTATGATAAAAATTCAAATATCTATCAAATTTGAATAAAATGTAGAAGGACTGACCCTAATTTCTCTTTCTAATGGAAAAAAGTCAAGAGCAATATCAGGCAATATTAGAACATTCTTATAACCTGGAACAAGGATGACCTTCAATAACACCTGCCCTGGGCTCTTGCATCAGGCTTTTGATTGCTCGGGAACGTGATGGTGATAAAGCAGCATTTACTGATAAATCCATTGAATCTCTATTTTCTATACATTAATAATAGTTAATGATAGAAAAATTAGGTAGCATATCATGGTAGACAGAACAATGCCCCTGCCCAAGGATGGCCATGTCTTAATCCCCAGAACCTGTGAATACCTTACGTAACAAGGGACGTTGCAAATGCCATTAAGGATCCTGAGATGGGGGAGATAATCTTGAATCATCTAGGTGGACCTCATGTAATCATAAGGGCCCTTACAAGAGGAGGCAGGAGAATCAGAGTCAGAAGATGTGATAACTAAGATGGCAGATATGCTGATAGAGGCAGAGGTTGTATTTAGAGATGTGAAGATGCTACTTTGCTTTGAAGATAGGTCATGAGTCATAGAATGGAGGCAGCTTCAAGAAGCTGGAAAAAGCAAAGAAATGGATCAACTGTAGAGTTCCACTCACCACAGCAGGCTCTTCTTACATTTTCTCTTTTTGTCCCACTTATGGCCTTCAGAAGGAACGTAGCTCTGCTGACACCTGTATTTGTTCCCTAAGACCCACTTTGAACTGATAACTTCCAAAACAGTAAGATAATAAATCTTTCCTGTTTTAAGCCACTAAAGTTGTGGCAATTTGTTACAACAGCAAGAAGAAACTGATACACACACACACACACACACACACACACACACACATGCCTAAATGCTATAATTTATTCACTTGATTTTTCTATTTTTTATTACAAAGATTCTGCTCTCTTTGGAGTTAAATTGCAGACTACTTTGTGAATAAAATTTTGTCAGAAAAGAGCTGTCTGCAATAAGTAGTGATACAACTTTTTGTTTCATGCATAAGCAATAATTTGCATTGGATAAATAAGTTCATGAAACATTGATCTGTGGCTCTAAGGTAGGAAGGAGAGGCTGATGTTGAATGTGAAATATGATGAACAGTTTTCTTTAACTACACTTGTGGTTTGTTTGTGTGTTGAGATATCAGGCTTATGGGATAAATAATTCCTTAAGGGATTTGGTGGGAGTCCAAATTTCCCCATGTGTTACAATGGGAACAAGTCTGAACCTACAGAGAGTTCATTGTGAGACTATGGTGTAAGATTAGAGGTAGCCACCCTGAAAGCCCCCAGGGCCTTCTGTGGTGTCTCTAGAGTGTCATTCATCACTGCAGGCTCTTCTCCCTACAACTCCTCTTCTGGTTTCACTTAGAGCCTGCCTCTCCTCCTTTCCTTCTTCCTCCTCCCTCTATTTTGTTTTCCAACCCTCACCCCTTAGTAGGCATAAGACCTTGGCAGGTTAGAAAACTCTCAGATTCTCCATTTTTACATCTGTGAAATGGGGATAATGCTCTCCATATAGAGTTCATGTGAGGATTACATGAGATTAAAAAAACTATTCTATGTTCTGGCACCGTATCAAATGTTTTAGCCCATGTGAGTCTCACCATCACCCTGTGAACTAAAGGCTATTATTAGCTCCAATTTAGAGATGAGGAAACTGAGGATAAGAGAACTGAGGGGTTTCCAGGAAATGAGCCCAGTTCTGTCTAAGCAGTTCTGTCCTCTCAACTATGACATTGACCCTGTGGAGTATCTAGCACAAACCTGAGCTATGGGCACTCTACGCATTCTGCAGTACACAAAGTGGTTAGTCCTGGGTCAGTGGGCTCATCTGAAAAATGAAGAAAATAATGTTATTCCTCTTAGAGGGTTGTCCTAAAGATTAAGTAAACAAATTGTAATAGGTAAAGCACTTGTTCCTTAAGTACTCAACAAATATTAGCCATGTTTAATCCCTTCCTATTTCTTTCCCTTTCCTTCATGTTTTCTCTCTTCCTACTTTCTCTCTCCCCTTTTCTTTTTCCTCTCTTCCAATTTAGTGATCCTTAAGACCTCGATGGATCCATTCATGTGCCTTGGGTTTACTCTCTTCTTATCAATGGTACCACACTTTCCCTTTTCCAAAATCATGAGTTCCACCCCCCCCCCCCCCCCGTGACTTTGATAACAAACATGATCTGCAGGAGATAGAAGCATCTTGAGGGCAAACAGATGTTTACCTAGTGATCCGGACACGATCTGTTTCTTTGGGAAAAGGACTCCAGGGAAGGAGAAGCAGTAGCTTATTGCCACAGGAGAAATGGTGACATTCAAAACAGCAAAGACAATTCCAACAATTTGTGTAGGCTGTAGGAGGAATGGGTGGTGAGGTGTTGCCATCACTGATGACCTTTGGGTGTGTGCTACTTGTTCTATGGTTGCCAGGAGCCCTGGTGGTAATTTCTTCAAAGGACAGAGCTTGGACATGATGACATCTTGAGATCTTTCAAGATGAAATGGAGGATTTTATGAGAAGCCCTCATAAGGGCCATTGGTGTGGCCCAGGAGAAAGAGTCCTGGACTAAGTAAACAAATTGTGATAGGCTTGGTTTCTGCTCTTCCCTTCTTCCATAAGTAACAAATTGGTTCCATGGACAAGTTGGTTCTCCTCTTTGGGCCAATCTGTAAATAAGGGGCTAGACTGCATCATCTCCAGGATGAGCTAGCATTCTTGTCCTGTGCCTCTCTTAGCAGCTGAACACCATGACAGTTTGATCATCTGCTATAAGATGCTACCACCCACTATGAGGTTCTGAGTACAATGTAGCTTTAGAATTGATGTTTCCTATGCATGAAATAAAGAAGCAAACTGTCTGCTGGATTGGGTGCTAAAGAAATTAAAATGGTTGGGCATGGGCATTTAAGACAGTGTCTTGGTTGTTTAACATCCATAATTGAGTCTAATTCCATTCTTTTTTGTGATTAGAAATTTGCTTGATATTAGCAGCCTAGGAAATATGACACTTTTGTATGCCTGTGGTCTCAGTTCATTTTGCACAGAAGTTGGCCTGCACCACACTCCCTAATTTTTCTCAGAATGTATTGAAATCAGCCTTTCATATATCTCTTATAGTCCATTCCTCCATCCATGATCTAAAGTCTAAAACTGATTGTCAGCTGGGTATGGTGCATGCCTGTAGTCCCAGCTACTTGGGAGGCTGAGGCTGGAATATCAAAGTTTTGAGGCCACCCTCAGCAACGCTGTCTCAAAATAAAAAATAAAAGGGCTTGTGATATATCTCAGTAGTAGAGCACCAACAGGTTTAAGGCCAGTAATGTGAAGAAAAATAAAAATGAAACTGCTGGTTTCTCAGCTGGTCTCCCTACCTCCCTTTAATTTATCCACTGAACTTTGCCAGATAATCTTTCTAAAACACTAATTTGATCCTCTTTTCAAAAAATATTTCTTAAGAAGCTATTTTGTGTCAGGCACTGTTGTAGGCACTGAATTATAATTGTGTATTTCTGCATAAAATCTTTCTGTGGCTCCCAGTTGCCTATAAGATCAAGTCCAGACCCTTCATGTGTAAGACACTGCAAACAACTCAGTTGTCATTTGCTATCTTTCTTCAGTCATCCCTGCCACTCTTGATTGAAACTTTTGCTCCTGCCACACAGAACTAGGTGCAGTTCCCAAAAGGCTGTGCTGTATTGTGACTCCATCTCATTACTTGTGTTGTTTCCTCTATAGGGACTACTTAATATCTCTATGCTTCCACCCCAGCCAAATTACTACTCATCTTTCAAGAACCAGTTTAAGGATCTTTAGGAAGTTTCCTGAATTCCATCCCTTCCAAACAGAATGATCCACAGGTGGACCAGAGTGGAGAGTGTCTCTGAAGACTCCAGTGGAAAAGTAGCCGAGTAGGTGCTTAGCATAAAGTCTGGATTGTTGTAAGTACAGCACTCAATCTTGGTTTTTTACAGAACATGAATCACATGCTGCTTTTCTCCCTCTACCCCATTCTGGATCAGTCAGCTTTTTGTTACTATAACAGATAACTCAGATAGTCAACTTATAAATATAAATAGGTTTTATTTTGGCTCATAGTTTTGGAGGTTCCAGTCAATTGGCCCATTGTTTTGGGGCCTCTGGCAAGATAGCAGAGCATGGTGGGAGTGTGTAGTAGAGCAAAACTCTTTTTTTTAACCTCTGCATATTTTTATTAGTGCATTATAGTTGTACACAATGGTAGGATTTATTGTTATGTATTCATACATGCACATGATATAACAATATAATTTGGTCAATATAATTCCCCAGTATTCCCTATCCCCCAACTCCAGTCCCTTTGAGTTTCATGAGATTTCCCCACTTATATCTTTTTTTCCTTTTTCTTCTCTAGCTTCTACACATGAAAGAAAACATATGACCTTGTGAGTTTGGCTTATTTCACTTGGCATATTGTTCTCAAGTTCCATCCATTTTCCTGCAAATGACATAACTTTATTTTTCTTTACGGCTGATTAAAGTCCATTGTGTGTGTGTGTGTGTGTGTGTGTGTGTGTGTGAGAGAGAGATTTTCTTTATTCATTCATCCATTGACAAACACCTAGGTTGGTTCCATAATTTGGCTGTTGTGAATTATAAACATGGATATGTATGTATTTCTACAGTATTATGCTTTTAATTCTTTAGGATAAATACATAGAGGTGGTATAGCTGAATTATATGGTATTTCGACTCCTAGTTTTTTGAGGAATCTCCATACTGATTTCCACAATAGTCATAAAATCTACAATGCCACCAACAGTATGAAAGTGTTCCTTTCCCTCCACATCCTATCCAGCATTTATTATTGTTTGTCTTGATGATGGCTGCCATTCTAATTGGAGTGAGATGAAATCTCAGCATGGTTTTAATTTTCATTTCCCTAATTGTTAAGGATGTTGAACTTTTTTTTCATGTATTTTTTTGCCATTTGTATTTCTTCTTTAAAGAAGCATCTGTGTATTTCATTTGCCCATTTATTGATGAAATTATTTTTTTGGTGTTAAGCTTTTGAGTTCTTATATATTCTAGATATTAATCCTCTATTAGAAGAGTAGCTAACAAAGATTTTTCTCTCATTCTGTAGGTTCTCTCTTCACTTATTTATTTATTTGGTACTAGAAATTGAACCAGGGGTGCTTAAACCACTGAGTCACATCCACAGCCCTTTTTTATATTTAATTTTGAGACAGGGTTTCCTAGGGCCTTGATAAGTTGCAGAGGGCTGGTCATGAGCTTGAGATCTTCCTGCCTCAGCCTCCTTTCTGGGATTGAAGGCATGCACCACCATGCCTGGCTCTCTCTCATAACATTATTAATTGTTACCTTTCCTGTGCAGAAGGTTTCTAATTTGATGCCATCCCATTTATTAACTTTTATAATCATTTCCTGAGCTTTAGGGGTTTAATTGAGAAAATCATTGCTGTGCCTACATGCTGAAGTGTTAACCCTGTTTTCTTCTAGGAGTTGCATAGTTTCTGTCTAATTCCTAGGTCTTTGATCCATTTTGAGTTGATTTTTGTGCAGGGTGAGAGAAGAATCTAGTCTCAATCTTCTACGTGTGGATAACCAGTTTTCCCAGCACCATTTTTTTTTTTTTAAAAAGCTGTCTTTTCTCCAATATATTTTTGGCACTTTTGTCAATGATCAGATGACTGTATCTCTGAGTCTTCTTTTCTGTACTATTGACCTATATGTTGGTTTTTATGCCAGTACCATATAGTCTTCCTTCCTTCCTTCCTTCCTTCCTTCCTTCCCTTCCTTCCCTTCCCTTCCCTTCCGTCCCTCCCTCCCTCCTTCCCTCCTTCCTCTTTCCTTTCCTCTCCTCTCCTCTCCTCTCCTTTCCTTTTCCTTCCTCTCTCTCTCTCCTCTCTCTCTCTCTCTCTCTCTCTCTCTCTCTCTCTCTCTCTCTCTCTTTCTTTCTTTCTTTCCCTGGGATTGAACTCAGGGGCACTCGACCACTGGGCCATATCCCGAGCCCTTTTTAGTATTTTATTTACAGACAGGGTCTCACTGAGTTGCTAAGTGCTTCGCCATTGCTGAGGCTGGCTTTGAACTCACGATCCTCCTGCCTCAGCCTCCCAAGTGCTCCACCACGCCCGGCCCATATAGTTTTTGTTACCATGCCTCTGTAGTATAATTTGAAGTCAGATATTGTGATGCCTCCAATATTGCTTTTTTTGACTTAGAATTGTTTTGGCTATTCTGGCTCTTTTATTCTTCCAAATGAATTTTAGGATTGTTTTTTTCTAGTTTTGTGAAGAATGTTATTAGTATTTTGATGGGGATTGCATTGAATCTGTGTATTGCTTTTGGTAGTATAGACATTTTAACAATGTTAATTCTGCCTATTTATTTATTTCCACCATCTTGTGCCTTGTTCAGTTTCTTTCTTCAATGTTCTGTAGTTTTCATTGTAGAGGTCTTTCACCTCCTTGGTTAGATTTATTACTAGGTGTTTTAATTTTTGAGGCTATTGTAATTTGGGATTGTTTTCTTGATTTCTTTCTTAGCAGATTCACTCTTGGTGTATAGGAAAGCTTCTGATTTTTGTATGGTGATTTTGTAACCTGCTGTATTCTGAATTTGTTTATTATCAGTTTTCTGGTGGAACTTTTTGGATCTTCTAAGTATCAGATGATATCATCTGAAAACAGAAATAATTTGAATTCTTTCTTTCCTATTTGTATCCCTTTTATTTCCTTCTCTTGACTAATTGCTCTAACCAGAATTTCAATACTATATTAAACAGGAGTGATGAGAGTGGGCATCCTTGTCTTATTCCAGATTTTAAAGGAAATAGTTTTAAGCCCCCTGCCCCCATTCACTATGAGGTTTTTTTTTTTAATGTATATTGCTTTTATGATGTTGAGGCAGGTTCCTTCTATCCCTACTACCCCTAGTTTCTTCAGTATTTTTTTAAAATCATGAATGGGTGGTAAATGTTGTTGAAGGCTTTCTCTACATCTATTGAGATGACTAAATGATTTTTGTCCTTAATTCTACTTATGTGATAAATTACATTTACTGATTTGTGTATGTCAAACCATCTTTGCATCCCTGGAGTAAAGTAAAATTGGTCATGATGTACAATTTTCTTTTCTAAAAAATTCTTTTTTAGTTGTACATGCACACAATATCTTTATCTTACTTATTTTTATGTGTTGCTGAGGATTCAACCCAGTGCCTCATATGTGTGAGGTAAGTGCTCTACCACTGAGATACATAGCCCCAGTCCCTACAATCTTTGTAATATAGTGTTGAATACAGATTGCTAACATTTTATTAAGGATTTTTGCATCTAAGTTCTTCGGGGGATTTTTGCATCTAAGTTCTTCAGGAATGTTGGTTTTCTTTCCTTGATGTTTCCTTTTATGGTTTTACTATAAGGGTTATACTGGCTTCACATAATGAATTTGAAAGTCTTCCATCCCATTCTATTTCATGGAATAATTTGAGGAGCATTGGCATCAGTTCTTCTTTGAAGATCTGGTAGAATTCAGCTGAGAATCCATCTGGTCCTTGGCTTTTCTTCATTAAAAGATTTTTTATTATTACATCTATTTCATTGCTAATTACTGGTCTGTTTAGGTTTTCTGTCTTCTTGATTCAATTTTGGCAAATCATATGTGCCTAGAAATATATCTGTTTCTTCTAGATTTTCTAATTCATTGGAGTATAAATTTTCAAAATAGTCCCTCATGATCTTCTAGATTTCTGTAATGTCTGTGGTGATTTCTCCTTGTTTATCTCTAATTTTAATTAATTTGGGCCTTCTCCCTTTTTTAATTTCCTTTCAGTTTGTCTAAGGGCTCATGAATTGTGTTTTTCTTTGTTTCATTGATTTTTTGTATTTTTAAATTCTCAATTTCATTGATTTTGTAATTGTTTTGTTCTTTTTCAAGGGCCTTGAAATGCATCATTAGGTTGTTTATTTGAAATCTTTTTGATTTTCTTGTGTAGGCACTCATAACTATAAACTTCCCTCTTACAACTACCGCATAGTGTCCCAGAGGTTTGCTATGTTGTATCACTATTCTCATTTGATTCTAAGACTTTCTAAATTTCCCCCTAATTTCTTCTATTACTCATTCATTATTCAAAAGCATATTGTTCAATCTCCATATGTTTATAAAATTTCTGTAGGGTTTTTTTTTTTTGGTGTTGATATCTACTTTCATTCCATTATGATCTGATAAGATGAAAGAAATTACATTTTTTTTTTATTTGCTAAGAGTTGTTTTATGGCCTAAAATATGGTCTACTTTGGTGAAGGGTTCATGAACTGCTGGGAAGAAAGTGTATTCAGCTGTTGGATGAAACATTCTATAGATATCTGTTAAGTTCACTTGATTTATAATATTTTTCAGGTCCAAAGAATCTTTACTGAACTTATGTCTGGATGACCTATCTACTGGTGAGAGAGAGGTGTTAAAATCACCCAGTATTATCGTACTGGGGTTTATCTGAGGCTTTAATTTGATTAGTGTCTCTTTTATGTAATTAGGTACACCTACATTTGGGGAATACATATTTACTATCATTATATCTTCTTGTTGGATTGTTCCCTTTAGCAGTCCGAAGTGACTTTCTTTGTATCTTCTGATTAATTTTAGCTTGAAGTCTGCTTTGTTGGATATGAGAGTCTAACTCCTGCTTATTTGGGGGGCTCCATTCATATGGTGTTACCAATTCCATCCTTTTACTTTCTGGCTATGGCTCTCTTTTCCTGTAAGGTGAGTCTCTTGCAAACAACATACAATTGGGTCTTGTTTTTTAATCCATTCTGCCAGGCTATGTCTTTTAATTGGTGAGTTGAGGCCATTTAAATTCAATGTTATTATAGAGAGATGTTTAATAATTTCTGCCATTTTGATTGATTGTTAATGTTTAATTTGGCTGTTTCTCATTTGCTCAATTAGTCTTGAAATGAGATTTGCTCATTTGTGAGCTCTAGGGCTTGTTTTTTATTTTTTCTGTGTGGAGTATTTCTTTACAAATGTATGTTGGTTTAGTAGTCATGAATTCTTTTGGTTTCTGCTTATCTTGAAAGTTTTTTTCTTCTTCTTCTTCTTCTTCTTCTTCTTCTTCTTCTTCTTCTTCTTCTTTGATATTGAAGGAGAGCTTTACTGGATACGATAATCTGGTTGACAGTTTTTATTTCCAGGATTTGGAATGCATCATTCCAAGCCCTCCTTGCTTTCAGAGTTTGTGTTCAGAAATTGGAAGTAATTCCAATTGGCTTAACTTTAAGTGTGACCTGATGTTTCTTTCTTGAGGCTTTCAAAATTCTATCCTTGTTCTATGTGTTCAGCATTTTAATTATACTTTGTTAAGGAGAAGTTCTTTCTTGATATTGTCTATTTGGGGTTCAGAATTCATCTTCTATTTGGATGCCCATTTCATTCTCAAGGTTTGGAAAATTTTCTGTTACTACTTTCCTGCAGAGGTTATCCATGCCATTAGCCTGCATCTCACACTCCTCTTTAATTCCAATGCTTCTTAAATTTGGTCTCTTAATGTCCCAGAATTCTTGTATATCTAATCATGGTTACTTATTTTCTTTTAATGCTGTTTAAGGCTGGCCATTTTGTCTTCCAGCTCTGAAATTATGTCTTCATCATGGCCTACTCTATTAGAGAGAATTGCAACTGAACATTTTATTAGATTTGTTGTATTTTTCATTTCCAAAATTTCTGTTTGGTTCTTTTTCAATATCTATTTCCTTCTTGGATTTCTCATTCATATTCTGTGTTGTCTTCCTTAACTCATTCAGTTATTTTTCCCGTGTTTTCTTGGAATTCATTGATTTTTTTTTTTTTTTTTTTGTACCGGGGATTGAACTCAGGGGCACTTGACCTCTGGGCCACATCCCCAGCCCTTTTTTTGTATTTTATTAGAGACAGGGTCTCACTGAGTTGCTAAGTGCCTCACCATTGCTGAGGCTGGCTTTGAACTCACGATCCTCCTGCCTCAGCCTCCCAAGTGCTGGGATTACAGGCGTGCACCAGTGCGCCCGGCTTCATCGATCATTTTTATCATCATCATTTTGAATTTTTTTATCTGATATTTTATCTACTTTAATATTTTTGGTGTCAGTTGCTGGCAAATTATAAACTTTAAGAGGCATTGTGTTACCTTTTTTCATATTTCTTGTTTCCTTTTTTGGGTTTTATACATCTGTTGGGATGGACTTCTCTTACCACAGTGTCCTAGAGTGATCTAGATTAAGACCCCTTTATAGTTGTGGTATCTACAGACTTTGTGTTAATTCTCTCTGTTTTTGTTGTAGGAGTTGAAGGTCTATCAATGGGACCTGAGGGTTCATCTCTAGCTGTTTCTACTTGGGGTCTGATTGTTAATTTGGATTTTCATTTCTTCTGTTCTTTGTATAAAGATATAGCTGAAATCCAAGTGCTGTTAATTTGTGTGTGGAGCAAGATGCACTGTCTTTTGGCTGAGTTTAGTTCAGCAGCAGTCTCTACCTTGTAAATTTGTAGTGTTTCTGTAGGTTCCCATTACCTCACAGAAGAGGGGGAAATAAACAATAGCAACAACCAATGCAAACAATATACAGCATTAAATTAAATACCCTGTTTCTACTATGACATCTACTACACTAATTAACACACACACACACACACACACACACACATGGAACAGTGGGGTCACCAATTTCCAACAGTAAAACCAATAAGTAACCATAAAGTAGATCTGGGATTAAAACAAACAGCAGGTGCCAACCTTTCATCCACAGCAGCAATAACTGAAACAATATAAATGGTGGGGGTGGGAGTTATATAAACCAATTACTACAAAAGATGGTAAAAGTACAGTTCATTAAGAGAAAAGATAATGTGATAGGAAGGTAGAAGAGAATTTACAATATTCAAAATGTGAAAAGAAAAAATGCAGAAGAGTTCTAGCAGGTGATGGTTATAAGAAAGGAGGAGGAGAAAAAAATAGGAAAAAGGAGGGGGTGGAGAGAATAAGAGAATATGACAGTAAACAGGAGAAGAAAGGAAAAAAGAAAAACAAGAGAAACAAAAACAATAAAAACAAAACAAAACAAACACCCTAACCCTCAAAAGACAACACAAGAAAAAATAATTACTTAAAATGCTAAAAGTGAGGAAAAAAAGAAACAAGTATTTATATGTAGATGTATATACATCCACAAACAAATCTGTATAGCAAGAACATCAAACAAAACAAACAAAAAAAAGGAAAAAATATTCTTAATGAAAAATGGAAGAATTGTCAAAACAGTGGACATGAATGGATGGTTACTGCCTGTTCCCAACTGTCCTTCTTTCTGTTTCCTCTTGGACTAGGTACTGAGAGAGTGTGAGTGAGCAAAGTCTGGGGATTTTCAATCCCTTTCTCTTTTTGTGTTGCTCACTGAGCTGCAAGTTGGAATGGTCTAAGACTGAAGATGGTTGAAATAGCTCTCAGCTTTCCTTCTTACCAATATGAGGTAGGGTGGAATGGGAAGAACTATTGATTGGAATTTTGTTTATATACACCAGATCAAAGCACTCCCAGGATGGGTCTGCTGCAGAATTCTATGAGGGGAGTTCCCAAGGCTGGGCTTAGGTCTACTCAGGCCTTAGGGGCTTTGTTGGGTGGTATCTGGTCTGGAGACATTGGATAAACACACCCCTAATGCTAGGCAGATATGGATCTCTGCTGGGAAATCTGAACCTCAGGAGTCTCTCAAGAATTGTACTTGCAGGAGAAGGGAGTCAGTTTTCTACGTACTCTGCTGCCCATGAACGTAGCCGTCCCACGCTTAACTTTGAGTATATTCACACTCACCTATTTCTTGACCCTCTTCAGGTGGTCATGTGAGTGGCCAGACTCAAAGGAAAGCAAGTTGGGCTCCCCTCTGTATTTTTGACTTGAATCCTGGGTGCAGTATTCTCTCTGCCTGTTTCACTCATGTCGTACTAGGTGCGCACTAGTCCACAAGGTAGCCACTTACGAGGGCAGTATTGGCAATGTTTGACATGATCTCTGGGGCTCCTGAAATAGCAAACTGCAGCGTGGCTTCCTCAAGGTGGCTGTTGCCTCAGCTGTCTGATTGCCAGTTGAGAAACACAGAGCACTTTTCAAATAGCAATTTGTGGTGCATCCTGTGGATCAGCTAAGTTCAGGCTGCTTTTCTGACCTATTGCTTTTTCCATGCCAAGTCTGTCCATTGTATTTCTTGCTCTGTGTTATCCCTCGTGTCTGTGATGGACCAGCGCTACTCCAATGTAGTTTATCCTTTGTTCAATGCACCCAAATTTCTGAGTTTCTAAGACACTGTTACTGTCCAATATTGAATTTTAGTGAAATACCTCTTTCACCCATCTTACTGAGAAACAGTGTTACTGCTGCCTGAATCTTGAGCCACAAAGCAACTAGGAATGCATTCTTCCTCTAATCTGTCATCCTGAATTGAATCAACATAGAACAAAACTCTTGATATGTGAGGTTATGTTTAAAAGGAGCTTATAGAACAATTTTAATGATATATTCATCTGAAGCAAAAATATTTTCCCTTTATAAGTCACTTACTTTATGCAAAAGTGACAAAGTATCAGGGTCCTATACTAAGTAAGATCCTGGGGCTGGGGCAATGAAGTTGTACCTTAATACAAAAGGCTTCATCAAACCATCAGTATGGGAAGGGTATAGCAGGTGGTTTGTTCATTTAGCTTATGACTGTCCCTGCTCTTTTTCAATGTAAGGAGCAGCACCTCCATATTTTGGGTAAGGAGGAATTTTGCTGAAATTTCTGATGAGAGAGGACATAAAGGGACATTATTAGGGCACAATTTCTCTATCAGGATCCAGCATTTTTGTACACAAACTAACTCTAGATCTGGTGTGATGATTAGGATGTTGAATTCAGAGAGAGACAGAGGAGGGTTCAAATCTTACCCTGTCTTCTTCCTGTCTTTACCATCCTGGGTAAGTAACTTTGGTCTCCTTAGGGAAAATAGCAGTGCATGCTTCATGATATTGTTGTGAGGAGTGAAGAAATAATGCATGTACATTTCTTCCCATGGGACCTGGTATTAAATAAATGCCTAATAAATCATTACTGATCTGTTCACTACAGTCCCAAGAGGTAAATATTATCCTCCTTTGGCCAACTACAAAATGAGGCTTAGTGAGATTAAGTATGGTTTACCTGTCTGGGATTAGATTCAAACTCAGGCCTCCAAAGCTCTTGATGTTTCCCTTAATTGATACTTAGACCTTGTGGGGTTTTCCAGGATGTCACTATCCCCTGGAGCACAGAGTGACTTATTCATTCAGCAGAGATTTATTGAGCATAGGGATATAGCAGTGGACACAGATGCCAATCCCTGCCTTGATGAAATGTACATTCTAATGAGGCAGATAGATGACAAGATAAAGAAGTAATTAATGATAAATTCTAAGGAGAAAAAATAAAGCAGGGAAAGAGTAGGTGAGGAAGTATACATATGTGGGGGTGTTATTTTAGATATAATAGCTAGGAATGCCTCAATGAATGGGAAAGCGGGGGAAGCAAGCCCCTTGGATTTCTGGGCAGAGAGCCTTCCAGGTAAGGGAGTAACAGGGGCAAATGCTCTGGGAGGGGAGCCAGCCAGCTCTTGAAGAACAGAAGTAGATGGCCTTGGGGGAAGGCCTGAGTTCCTGGAAACAAGTTCTTCATCCTTGGATTAGACCGTGAAACAGCTTTCATTCCCAAAGCAGATATTTCTCCCCATTTGGACTTGCCAACATGTGCGGCCACCATGCATTCCTTTGTTGGGTCACTAATGCCTGGGGTTGAAGCAACCCTGAGGAGCAGAGCTGGCTTTTTGACATTCTGATTGGTTGTGTAATATCGGTGGCTGCCCTGATAACTCAGCACAGTTCTAAGAATGAGAATCAACCCAATGGATGACAACCTCCAGCTCCAAGACCTCCAGGGTCCCTCAGATGCTAAATAGAATGAAGGAAGGGGACATTTTTTGAAGCCTAACCTTGATGTCAACATTTTGCTACCTGGACTCTAGGAGCTTGTGCAAATATTTGAAACCAGGTCTTGAGGGCTTTTAGCTTGATTTTGCCTTCCTGGAAAAGGGGAGAGCCTATGAATACAGTGAATGAGAACAGGGACTTGGAACAAGAGAACTGGTTTCAGTGCTCACTCTGGTATTTTATGAGTTATGTAACCCTGAGCAAGTTATTGACCTGTAAATTGAGAACATTAATGTTTATGTCTTAGGTGACAGAGTGTGAGTGTGGTGTTGTAGGGGCATGCGTAATACAGTGCTGGCACTTAATAGAAGTTCAATAAATGATTCCTGAGATTGCTTTTCCTCTCGTGAGCTATCTCATGAAACAGTCATCCCACTACTCTGTCCATTTCCTAATCTTAGTCAGAATCAAGGAAAACTTAATCTGAACAAGATATTAGATATTATTGGGAATTCAGATTAAATTTTCCTGGACATCCAGAATCGCAGCCTAAAATGGACCACATGACTTCCCTGTGTGCTGGGGGATCTAGGTTGGGGGGAGGGGGAGAGCCATATCAGATGGGCTAGTTAAATTTAATCCGCTTCTGCTTACCTGCCCTGGCAGGGAAAGGCCTGGGCATCATTCCCATTTGATCTTGGGATGTGGTATTTATTCTCTTTGTGTCATTCTGTAGACCTATCAATTGCATATAGATTTGTGTGAAAGAAAACCTGTTTTAGATGTGGCAAGAGAGATTTATACAACAAATCTATATTGTGTGTGTTTTTAAGAATGTAAACTCACTATCTCCTAATGGTTTGGTTTACTAATTCAGATTTTCAGATTTTGATATGTGTATTTTTGTGTTTTAGAATCATTTGCTCCTTATCAGATATATCTGTGGGTATCCATGGAGTCATAGAATTAAAGAATTTTCATTAGAGTTTTACTTTTCCCAGCATATGTGGGACTAGAGGAACAGTCATTGGCCTGGGATTGAACTTTTGCTGGGGAAAACCTACCTGGGGTCGTAAAAGTCATGGCCTCAGTATTTGTCCTCACAGTTTAAGGTCTGCTGACACAGAAGCCACTGCACACACCCATCTGCCTTTCTTTGTCCTAATGTACTTCTGGTAAGTGTGGCCAAAGCAATCTCCTTAACTCTGGAATTTTAATAAATACATTAATTTTTAATTATATAAGTTATACCCAAATGCATTCATCTAGTAAACAATTATATAATGCTGACAAGGCTTATGTAAGTGTCCCCTATCTTTTTTATATTGATATGCTCAGATGGTTTTGTCCTTTCATCTAATTACTGTTCTACTATAATCATCGAAATTTGTGGTATACCACTCAAGACCTTTTCCTGTGCTCTGTGTGATATTAGTTTATGCAGGATTGTTTTCTGTGGATGGTGTTTCAAACTGAATCATTTTGCAGTTTGTTTTTTTATTCAGCAATACATAGTTCATAGAGATCTACCTTTTTATTTGTAACTGCTCCATAGTGTTCCCTAGTGATATATTTTTTTTTTTTTTTTGATGGGGTTCCTACTGATGGATATTTAGGGTGGCCTAGTTTTTTATTCCTAGAGACAGTGCTGCAGTAAATATCTCCAACTGTGTTCTCTTGTGTATGTGGGTCTTTTAGGAGGCTGGTTTTGAAGTGTCATGGGGTATATACAATTTAAATTTAATAGATCCTGTATTGCCAAATTGCCCTTCAAAGTGCCAATTTAAATTCCCACCAACAGTGCACAAGAGTACTTGAAAACTTTTCATACTGCTAAAGGTAAAGATTTTTGCCAAAAGTCTATTGCACTTTGGTTTTGTTTTAATTTGCACATACCTGAATACCAGTAGAGTAGAAAATCTTTTCCTGTGTTTATTGGCCACTGATGGTTCCTTTTCAATTATTATTTTTTTTAATTCTTTTTCTGTCATGCTGAGGATTGAACCCAAGGACTTGTGTGTGCTAGGTAAGTTCTCTATCACTGAGCTTACACCCCCAGGTAATGAATTTATTATTCAAATTCTCTGTATAGCTTTGTCATTTAGTCTTTTTAAAATTTTTTTTTAGTTGTAAATGGACACAATACCCTTATTTTTATTTTCATGTGGGGCTGGGAATTGAACCCAGTACTTCACACATGCTAGGTAAGCGCTCTACCACCGAGCTACAACCCTGGACCTGTCATTTAGTCTTTTAAAAAAGCATTCTCTTACTAATTTCTAACAGCTTTTAAAATATATTCTGGATATTAATTGTTTCTCCTAGGCTATTGCTTGCATTTTGTATTTGTTTATAGTTACAAAATTACTTAATTTTAACTTTTAAATTTTGTTTATTTATTCATTATATTGGGGCCTGAAGCCAAAGGTGCTTTACCACTGAGCTACATCCCCACCCCTTTTTATTTTTAATTTTGAGACAGGGTCTCACTAAGTTGCTTAGGAGCCTCACCAAGTTGCTGAGGCTGACCTCAAACTTGTGATCCTTCTGCCTCACAAAGTTGTTTATTTTTTACACATAAAATTTTAAAATTTTTATATGGGCAAATTAAAAATTTTTTATAGTTTTTTTTTTTTTTTATGGGAGGAGGTGAAGTTGTAATTTTATTCATTTGTTGGTTGGTTTGGCAGTGTTGAGGATTGAACCCAGGACCTCATACGTGCTAGGCAAGTGTTCTACTACTGAGCTACATCCCCAGCAGTTTTTGTGTTTTTGAATCAAAAGTTTAAGAGGGCTGAGGTTGTAGCTCAGTGGAAGAGAGCTTGCCTCCCATATGTGAGGCACTGTGTGTAAGCTGCCTGTCATGGCCAGCTACAAACCACCGCGGGAGGAAAACTCTCGGAGGCAGAGTAAAGCTATTACTACTTTTACTTCTACTTTCTTAGAGAGAGCTTAGAGAGGGAAAGAAAGATTTTTAGAGAGAAAGATTAAAGAGAGCTTTTCTTCTTGTATTTTTTAGAGCTTCTTTCTTCTTTCTTCTTTCTTCCTCGGGAGCCTCGGCCTAACTCTGACCAGTCATTACTTCTTCTATCTGGTTTCTCTTCTGTAACTGCTCTGCCTACGTTCTGGCCGCTCTGATTCTTTTCTCTGACCCAAACTCTTCTTCTGACCGACCGAGCGACTGCACGACTGACTGAATGAATTTCTCCATTCTCCTAACTCGGACCGCTTTCACCCGGTTATATACCTTCAGCTTTGCGGGTGCCTACAGGTGCGTCACATACATATCAGGTGGAACTTATGGCTTCCAGCTAGCTGCAACAGCCCTTCCTAATTAGGGCTCCTTTAACTGTGCTCAATTCTCAGCACTGTATATTGAGCTACATCCCCACCCCTTTTTATTTTTAATTTTGAGACAGGGTCTCACTAAGTTGCTTAGGAGCCTCACCAAGTTGCTGAGGCTGACCTCAAACTTGTGATCCTTCTGCCTCACAAAGTTGTTTATTTTTTACACATAAAATTTTAAAATTTTTATATGGGCAAATTAAAAATTTTTTATAGTTTTTTTTTTTTTTTATGGGAGGAGGTGAAGTTGTAATTTTATTCATTTGTTGGTTGGTTTGGCAGTGTTGAGGATTGAACCCAGGACCTCATACGTGCTAGGCAAGTGTTCTACTACTGAGCTACATCCCCAGCAGTTTTTGTGTTTTGAATCAAAAGTTTAAGAGGGCTGAGGTTGTAGCTCAGTGGAAGAGAGCTTGCCTCCCATTATATGTGAGGCACTGTGTGTAAGCTGCCTGTCATGGCCAGCCACAAACCACCGCGGGAGGAAATCTCTCGGAGGCAGAGTAAAGCTATTACTACTTTTACTTCTACTTTCTTAGAGAGAGCTTAGAGAGGGAAAGAAAGATTTTTAGAGAGAAAGATTAAAGAGAGCTTTTCTTCTTGTATTTTTTAGAGCTTCTTTCTTCTTTCTTCTTTCTTCCTCGGGAGCCTCGGCCTAACTCTGACCAGTCATTACTTCTTCTATCTGGTTTCTCTTCTGTAACTGCTCTGCCTACGTTCTGGCCGCTCTGATTCTTTTCTCTGACCCGAACTCTTCTTCTGACCGACCGAGCGACTGCACGACTGACTGAATGAATTTCTCCATTCTCCTAACTCGGACCGCTTTCACCCGGTTATATACCTTCAGCTTTGCGGGTGCCTACAGGTGCGTCACATACATATCAGGTGGAACTTATGGCTTCCAGCTAGCTGCAACAGCCCTTCCTAATTAGGGCTCCTTTAACTGTGCTCAATTCTCAGCACTGTATATAAATAAATAAAGGTCCATAGACAACCAAAAAATATTTTTTAAAAAGTTTAAGTAGGCATTCCAAAATACCATGGTAATAAGCATTTCTGATCAAATATATTCACACACGCATATATGTAATTCGTATAGAATTTATTTTAGGGCAAAAATTTATTTTGTTTTAAAGGAAGTTATAGATTTTATATTATCTCATTCACCCAAAAGAACCTCAATATATGTTTCTAACCAATAAGACTTAAAAACATAATAATATGTAATTATCGTACCCAACAACCAACCAAAAAAATAAAATATCTCAACACAGTCTAATATCCAATTCAGGATAAATTTTCCTTGATTTTTAAAAAGATATATTTTTCATGTTTGCTTGAATTTGAATCTAAATAAGTTGGTGGGTGTATTTCTTGGTTTCTTCTAATCGATAACAGTTCTTCCTCCTTCCATTTTTCCATGACATTATTTGGCGAAAAAAAAAAAAACTGGTTATTTGTCTTAAACACTGTGCCACTGAGCTACATCACCTGCCCTTTATGACATTTTTTTAAATGGATTAACTGAGATATGTGAAAGCTATCCTTTTGTGTTCTCATTTGTTTTACTTCTTGATTTTGCATTTAGCCATTTGGCTAAATTCTCTGATCAGTTATAGTAGTCTTTTAATTGATTGTCTTATATTTTCTAGGTAAACAATTATATCATCTGTTAATCATATTAGCTTTTTCTTTCTTTTTTGTTGTTTTTACATTATATATTTACTGCATCGGCCAGGGCCTCTTCCAAAATGTTGAAAATCGAGGTGGCTACTCAGTCTTTATTTATGCTAATGGGAATGTCTTAGTGTTTCATAAGGATATACCATGTTTACTATATATTTTTGGTTAATGCTCTTCATAAAGTTTAAGAAGTTGATCTCTTAGCTTTCTGTGAATTTTTATTTAAAAATCATGAATGGATTTTGAATTTATCAAAAACTGCTTTTTTATGTATGGAAATGATTTTTCTCTTTTAATTTCATTAATATAGTATATTACATTAATGGATTTTTGAATGTTAAATCATCTTTGAATTCTTGTTTCAGTTTTTACTTGGTTTTTAAATACAATGCTGGGTTTGATTTTTACATTTTCTTCAAGATTATTGCTCAGAAATGGTATTAGCCTACATATTTCTTTTTCTTTCTTTCTTTCTTTCTTTTTTTTTTTTTTTTTTTTTTGCAAAATCCTTATTTGTTTTAAGAATCAGAGTTACACTAGCCTTTTTAAATGAATGAAGCTTTCCACCATTTTTTCATGCTGTGGAAGAAGTTGTATAGACTAGGAGCTCTTTGCCTCTTGGAGGTCTGGTAGAACTTACCTTAGAATTACTAACATCCCCCTTGTATCTGTAGTCATATGTTTTTACTTTTCTTGTTTACTTTACCTTTTCTCTCCCTCATTACCATCCTCATTACCATATTTGCTGAAAGGTTACCTATTACATTGGACTTTTCAAAGAATCATCATTTAGTGTTAGAGACAAAATGCATATATTTTAAATCCGTATTTTTTCTGTTTTTGTGTATTCCTTCATTCTGTTTTTTTAATATATATATATATATATATATATATATATATTTTTACTTGTGGTTGGACACAATACCTTTATTTTATTTATTTATTTTTACGTGGTGCTGAGGATCGAACCCAGGGCTGTGCATGTGCTAGGCCAGCGCTCTACCGCTGAGCCACAACTCCAGCCCCCTTCATTCTATTTCTATTGGGTCTACTTTGTTTCTCTTTCACTAGCTTCTTTTGTTGAAAGTTTACCTCACTGTTTTTTTTGTTGTTTTGTTTTTTTTTTTGGTGCTGGGGATTGAACTCAAGGCCATTTGACCACTGAGCCACATCTCCAGCCCTACTTTGTATTTTAATTAGAGACAGGGTCTCACTGAGTTGCTTAGTATCTCATACTTGCTGAGCCTGGCTTTGAACTCGAGATCCTCCTGCATCAGCCTCTGGAGCCGCTGGGTTTACAAGCATGCATCACTGCATCTGTCTCCCTTGTTTTTTGATTACAACTATTTCACATGTGTTTAAGATAATAATTGTTCTTCTGACTACTGACTTGTCTGAGTCCTTGCGGATTTTGAGATGCACATTCTCATTCTGGAGCATTTATAATTATGCATCATCACCATTTTGATTTCCTATTTGATCCAAAGGTAGGTGTAATTTTGGGGGAGCTGCTATTTATATTCTAATTTTTTTGTATTATGATTAGTGAATGAGACTATATAAAGTTAACATTTGAGATTTGCTAAAATTTCTATTTGTAGTCAATTTGTGATCAGTTCTGTACAAATTCCATGTGAGAAGAGTTTGTTAATTTGTATTATTAAAATCCTCTACATCTGTAATTATTTTTGTTTGCATGATTAACTATTTTCTGAGAGAAGTGTAAAGGTCTTTCATTATAACTATATTTGTCAATTTCTATTTGCAAATCTATCAGTTTTTAATTTACATATTTCAAAGTTATGTTATATGCATATCAATATTCATGGCTATTATATCTTCTTGAGGGATTACTCTTTCATTAATAAAATATATAAGCACTTTTAATGCCCTTCACTTTGAATTCTATTTAATCTAACATTTATAGTTATGAATATTTTCATTTTCTTTGTTTGCATGATATAACTTTTTCAATCTTTTATTTTCAATATTTCTGTGTCACTTTTTATAAAGTATGTATGTCTTGTTTTGTCATTTATTGTATGTCTGTTTTATATTCCCAAGCTTTATGTTTTTGTTTTGTTTCGTTTTTTTTTAATATGGCAACAGGAAGCATGAGGAGGAGGGAGAGGGAGAGGCCCCATGCTTTATAGTTTTGTTTTTGTTTTTGCTTTCTATTCCGTGTTATTTTCTTTACTGATTAGGAAGTTTTACATTCTATTTAAATTCTTCTTGTATTTATTTCAACCCCTTTAAATATTTACCACATATTTTAATATGCTTTTTTAAAACAATGTTTATATGTTAATGCCCTTAAATAAGATAAGAAATTTAAATTATCTTTACTTTTCCCCTTGCTCATTTCACTCTACTCTTATCCATGCTGATATTTGTCTTTAAGTTGATTTTGTTTTTATTATGGTAAAATATACATAACATAAAATTTACCATTTTACCATTTATTTATTTTTGCACTACTTGGGGTTGAACCCAGGAGCATGTTACCACTGAGATATATCCCCAACTTTTTTTTTCTTTTTCTGTTTTGAGATAGGATCTTGCTACATTGCCCAGGCTGGCCTTGAACTTACAATCCTCCTGCCTCAGCCTCCCAAGTTGCTTGAATTACAGACCTGTGTCACTGTACCCAGCACACTGTAACCATTTTTAATTGGGCAATTTAGTGGCATTAAGTGCATTCACACTGTTGTGCAACCATCACAACTATCCATTTCCACAACTTTTCAATCATCCCAAACACAAACTCTACCTATTAAATAAAGCCTCCTCATTATCCCTTCCCAACAGCCCCAAGTAACAGTTATTACGCTTTTTCTCTATGTATCTGTCTATGCTAGGTAACTTGTGTGGGTAGAATTGAACAATGTTTGCCCTTTTGTGTCTTGCTGATTTCACTTAGCGTAAGGTTTTCAATGTACTTCCATGTTGTAGCTTGTATCAGAATTTTGTTCCTTTTAAAGCTAAAAAATATTCCATTGTAGCTATATACTACATTTTGTTTCTCCATTCACCTGTTGATAGACATTTGGGTTGTCACTATTTAGCTATTGTGAATAATGCTGGTATGAATATTGGTGTGAAAATATCTGTTTGAGTCCCTGCCTTCAGTTCATTGGAGTATCTAACTAGGAAAGTAGAATTGCTAGATAACATGGTGATTCTATGTTCAACTTTTTGAGGAAATGTGCTGTTTTCCACAGGAACTGAACTATTTACTTTCCCATCAGCAATGCCCCAGTATTCCAATTTCTCCACATCCTTGTCAACACTTTTTATTTTCCTTTTTTTTTTTTTTTTTTTTTTTTTGATGATAGCCATCCTGATAGATGTGTGTGAAGTGGTATCTCATTGTGGTTTTAATTTGTATTTCCCAGGTGAGTAGTGATTCTGAGCAACTTTTCATGTGCTTATTGGCCATTTATGTATCTTCTTTGGAGAAATAGCTATTCAAATGTTTGCCCATCTTTTGCTGTTGTTGAATTTTATGATTTTTTTCTATATTTGTGAATATTAATCCTGTATCAGACATATAATTTGCAAATATTTTCGCCGATTCTATGGGTTGACTTTTTAATTTCTTGATAGTGCCTTAGTCCATTTATACTGCTATAAGCAAACTGAGCCTAGGTAATTTATAAAGAATAGGAGATTATTTTCTCATAGTTCCAGAGGCTACACACACACACACACACACACACACACACACACACACACACTCACATATTTCACCACATTTGCCCCTCATGAAAACTTTTTTATTCATCGTGGGTTTCTTCTCTTTTTTTATTATTGGGATATATCTTTATTTCAGAAAAGGTATAGTTTGGCTAGATATGGAATTCTAGGTTCTTCTATTTTGTCTTAACATTTAGAAAGGTACTGCTTCTCACATCAAGATGAACTGATAAAGGCTCGTCCCAGTTTGACTTTCTTCCCTGTGTAGGTAATCTGTTTTCTTCTCCAAGGAAGGGTTTAGGATCTGCTCTTTGGTATCTGGAATTTTGCTATCATATGTCTAGACAGAGATGGGCTTCGAGAGGGAGGGTAATGAGGCGGGGGATGGTGGGGGCTCAAGTCCTCAGCTGTTCTTACCGTCCAACTCCTCTTTTGAAAACAGTGACCTTTATAATCCTATGTTCTTTCTGCCTTTCAGGGACCTCACACAACATCTGACCCAGTAGGAGTCCTCTTTCTGTTTTTGAGCTCGAATGTGGCTTCATTTCAGTTTTAAATTGTATTTTCTATTAAAGTAGGAGCTGAAACCATAAAACTTTTGCAAGAAAACATGGTATCTTTATTATTATCTTAGTTTAACAAAGATTTCTTTAAAAAGACACAAAAAGCATGAACCATAAAAGGAAAAAAAAGATAAATTTGGCTTCATTAAAATGGAAATCTTCTAGAAAACGAAAAGGGAGGAGATGTAGTCATCCTCTTGGTATTCAGGACCCCTTGCAAATCACAAAATCTGTGACAGCTCAAGTCCCTTCTATACAATAGCACAATAGTTCCATAAAATCTACATACATCCTCTTGTATACTTTAAATCATCTCTAGATATAATACCCAATATAGATACTATGTAAATAGTTGTTATTCTATATTGTTTAGGAAATAATGACAAAGGAAAAATGTCTGTACATGTAAAAGTATGGATGCAATTTTTTTCTGAATATTTTTGATCTATGGTTGTTTGAAATCATGAATGTGGATCTCATGGATATGGAGGGTCAATTGTATTTGCAAAATACATATCTGATAAAGGACTCAGAATAATATTATGTACAGAATTCTTAAAAAACAATAATTAGAACTAAAGAATCTATTTATTTTAAATGGGAAAAATACTTGACCAGACTACTCACAAAAGAAAGAGTGTATTTGGCAAACAAGCATGTGACAAGATGTTCAACATCATCAT
Organism: Tamias sibiricus; assembly: GCA_025594165.1. Classification (NCBI taxonomy): domain Eukaryota; kingdom Metazoa; phylum Chordata; class Mammalia; order Rodentia; family Sciuridae; genus Tamias; species Tamias sibiricus. Next base: position 44,079,733 of record CM046669.1, on the reverse strand, counting down.
TAATCACTAGGAAAATGCAAAGTGAAACTACCATGAGAAACTGCCCATGCACTGGAATGGCTAGAATTGAAAAGTGCTGGTGAGGAGTTAGGGCAACTGGACCCCTCACTCCTTGCTAATGAGAATGCAAAACCACTTTGAAAAACAATTTGGCTATTTTTGACAAAGTAAAATATACACTTGCTATTGAACTCAGTAATCCTACTTTTAGGCATTTTCCAGGAAAAATTGAAAGCTTATGTCAGCAAAAAGTTTTGTTTGTGAATATTGATAGCTATTTTATTTATAATCACCCCAAAGTGAAAGCAACCCATATGCTCATCATTTGGTGAATGGATGAATAAATCGTGACACTTTCATACAACTGAATACTAGTTAGAAAAAAAAGGCACTTCTGATTCACACAATATAGATGAATCTCAAACACATTATGCTAAGTGAAAGAAACCAGACACAAAAGGCGCGCGTTATATAATTCTTGACAAATGACATTTTGGAAAAGGTAAAACTACAAGAACAGAAATAAGACTGGTAATTGCCAGCAGCTGAGAATTTCATGGAGGGAATTAACTGCATAGGAGCATAAGAGAACTTTGAGCGGTAATGGAAATATTTTATGTCATGGTGATTACATGACCATATATATATATGGTCAAAAGCTATGAGCTATACACTATTTTAAAATGTAAGTTATGTCTCAATAAATTCTGACATTAAAAAATATGTTTTCCCCACTGTAATTTGTAGAACTTGAAGACAAATAAAAGCTGTAACTTGTGCTTCATTGGTCATCTTTGTAAAAGCACTCAGCCCAAGATTTCTAAATAGCACAGGGACCCTTAAGTGTTAGTTCTGTTTTGAGAAACCTCATTCAGTGTCCATCTCAGAGGACCTTGTATCAGTCTTGCTTTCCTAGTAAGATTATAAACTCCCAATGCATGGACCGGGATCACTGACTATTCTGGTTTGACTAGAGCTGAGGGGAGTTAGGATTCCTGAGATGTGAGATGCTCAGTACTAAAGCTGAGGAAGTCCTGTGCAAACCAGGATGGTTAAGGAAGTAAGCAGAACCAGCCTAAGAGTAGCCATGTGAACTGCAACCAGCAAACCTTTAGAGGCAGGGCTACCTAAGCCCTTGGGAACCCACTACCCATGACAGTGTGCCCTGGATGCTGCACGTGGAGCTACAGGAGTTAAAGTTTGTTCTGCTGGTTTTTTGTCTTGATTTTGTCTGATATATCCTTTCTTCCTCCCTTTTGGTATGGGAATATTTACCCTGTGTCACTGTATCTTGGAAGCATGTAACTTCTTTTTGATTATTACAAGGGCTTTTTTTTTTTTTTTTTTTTTTTTTTTTTTGCTGCTGTGACCAAAAGCCTTGACAGGAACAATTTTAGGAGGAAAAGTTTATTTGGGGGCCTGTGGTTTCAGAGGTCTCAGTCTGTAGACCGTTAACTCCATTCCTTTAGGGTCTGAAGTGAGGCAGAACATCATGGCAGAAGTGTGTGGTGGAGGAAAGTAGCTGGGAATGTGGCACCAGGAAACAGAGAGACTCCCCTAACCATGGACAAAATATCCCAAAGGCATGCCCCCAGCAAATCACCTACTCCAGCCACAACCTATCTGCCTGCAGTTACCATCCAGTTAATTCCTATCAGGGGATACATTCACTGATTAGGTTAAGGCTCTCACAGCCTAATCATTTCACCTCTAAACTTTCTTGCATTGTCTCACACATGAGCTTTTTATGGTGGCAGTGAAGGGGGGCTCATAGCTAGACCATAACAGGCTCACAGCTTAGTTTGTCTTGAGTCTCTGAGGAGATTTTGGACTTGGATATTTGAGCAATGCTGTAATAGTTAAGACTTTGGGACTATGTGTGGTGGTGCATGCCTATAACCCCAGCAACTCAGGAAGCTGAGGCAAGAAGATCACAAATTTTTTTTTAAAAAATGTGATTGTCTTTTTTTTTATACCTTTATTTTGCTTATTTATTTTTATGTGGTGCTTAGGATCAAACCTAGGGCCTCGCGTGTGCTAGGCCAGCACTCTACTGCTGATCCACAACCCCAGCCCCAGGAAGATCATAAATTTGAGGCCATCCTTGGTGACTTAGTGAGACCTGTTTTAAAACAAAAAGTAAAAAGGACTGGGATGTAGATCAGTGAGTGTTAAAGCATCCCTGGGTTTGATCCCCCTGGGTTCCATTAAAAGAAAAAGACTTTGGGGACTCTTGGAGATAGACTGGAAGCATTTTTCATGAGCATGATTTTGGGAGGATCAGTTGACAGAATGCTATAGTTTGGATCTTAAGTGTCCACCTCAAACTATTATTAAAGGCCCATTTCCCAGTGTGGCACCATTGGGAAGTGGTTGGAACCTTTAAGAAGCAGGGCCTAGGTCACTGGGGTGAGTCCTCAAAGGGGATTGTGGGATCACTTTGTCCCTCTTCCTCTTTCTTGTTTTCTGGCTATGAAGTGAGGGCTTTGCTCTACCATGCACACCCCACCATGATGTCCTGCCTCACTACAGGCCCCAAAACACTGGAACTACTTGCACAGGAACTGAAATTTCTAAAACTGTGAACCAACATAAACCTTTTATTTTTATAAGTTGATTTTCTCAGGTATTTATTATAGTCACATGAAGCTGACTAACAGTTTTACTGTAGGGAGAACATTTTCTGTTCATTTTGGGAAAGGGAGGAAGAAGAAAATACAGTTTCCACTAGAAACTGTAAAAGGATTTTAAAAGTTTGAAACAATCCTGAGGTAACTTTTTTGAAGAAGCCAGGTAGCTTGTCCAAAGCCACACAGTCAACATAAGGCAAGCTGAGATTTGAACTCAGGCCCTTCTCATTCCACACTCAGGAACTGAGTTAGTTTCCAAAACACCGGGCTGACTAACAGGGAAGTGGATAGAAGGAACTCAAGTGTTAGTTTCTCAGAGCCAGGTGCGGTGGTGCATGCCTGTAATCCCAGCACTTAGGAGGCTGAGGCAGGAGGATTGCAAGGCCAAAGCCGGCCTCAGCAATGGCGAGGCACTTAGCAACTCAGTTAGACCCTGTCTCTAATAATAATAATAAAAAAAAAAAAGGCTGGGGATGTGGCCCAGAGGTCGAGTGCCCCTGAGTTCAATCCCTGGTACCACCCCCCACCCCCCAAAAGTTAGCTTCTTTCCATTCTATTTTCCTCCCCTCCCCAAAGTGTACAGAAGTTGTTCTTCCCACAGGTAAACCTATCAGCCAGTGAATTGAGTTCACTGTATTTAGATTTTCATGAGTAGGAACTGGGAAAAGAGAAACTTTCTTGGGCCACGAGAGCGGAAACGGTACAGAGAGATGACTGCTGGGCTGGGCATGGACATGGAGAGGGACCGCTTTCTGTCTGAATGGCTGATTCTCTTGTCTGGACCATAACCTTTCTGGGAACTCCCTTTTATCAGGACTCCTCTGTCACCAGTATCCCTGTACTTATAAGATGTTTGACCTGGAATTGCCCTGTTGGGTGACAAACCAAACCCAGCTGCTCCCGGCCTCGGCAGGTTCAGGTGCTCTCCTTGAGGCCTTGCAGCCTTGTGAGGTGGTGCATGCCTTGCAAAGCCACCAGTGCAGGTCCTGGGAGGTCAGCGGCTGGCAGGAGTCCTGCAAACCAGCATGTGAGAAGGTAGGAAAGAATTCTGAAACCCTGGAGATGGAACATTGTTCCTTGCTAGCTGTGATCCCCACACCCCCCCCACCCCCCGGCCCCAGCAAAGCTAAATAATTAGGTGAATCTCAGCAGCAAAGTCAAAATTAATTTTGCTTCCCTCTGCAGTGAAAGTCCAGCTGAGTTGGGAAGGGAGGGGCTCTTGAAAGGTATTTCCACCTTGGCTGGACTTGTTAGGTTAATAGAAATGGACTTGCTGTTCTTACTGGTAGGTTATTAAAACCCTCAAGGAATGTGCAAAAGGTAAATTTAGTTTGAGGATCCCAGTAGGCCAAGGAGATGCTGAATAAATAGTCTAGTTGTTTGGATAGCTGGAGGGTTGGTGATAGGGAGCTTTTGGTGGAGAGCTGCCCAAATTGCTCCTGTGGCTACTGCTGGTTCCATCCAAAGAGGGTCTGCTCTCTGCTCAGCTTCAATCCCCCCTGTGCCCAGGTGGTTCCCCGCCTACTGTCTGGGGGACTGAGAAGCTCAGCTGGCCTCCTGTCCCTTGGACTTGATCTCCACTGAAACCTCTTCAGGTTGAGGAGGGCAGAGAAAAAGGAGTGGTGAGACTGGGTGCTAAGGGAGGTGGGAGAGAGCCAGGCCTGACTGAAGCTCCCTCTTAAGCAGAGGCCTCAGGAGGGTGGAGCAGACTCCCACAGGGAAGGTGAGAGGAGGGGGGAGGGGTGCTACAACCTGTCACCATAAAGGGCTTGATTGAGCAGCTGACTCAGACACACAGGGCTGATTACCCATAATTACAGGCCCATGTTGTACTGAGTCTTGTCAAAATGCAGAGATCTCTTTGGTCTGAGAGCCCCTCCCCACTGAGGTTCTTAAGTAGAAGCCTTTCCAGAAAACAAATCCTCAGAGCTCCCCACACTCAACCCATGAAGGCAAAAATCACCTGTTTAGAAGACGTGTTCTCCCTCCTGGGGCTCAGGGGAGCTCTTCCAAACACAACCATTATCTGTCAACACTCCTCCAGATCTTTAGCAAGACCTACAGGGCCTGCTGGTCTGGCTCCTGCCCGCCTCTCAGCCTCATCTCACACCTGTGACCTCCACGCCTAGTCTTTGAATGAAGGCAAGAGATGGTATTGAATGTCTGCTGTGTGCTGGGCATTGCTCTGGGCTCTGAACCAATATGGTCCTTACCCTTGTGGTACTTATGTTCTACTAGGGGAGATGGGTAAAATTTATAGTAAGTCAGATGATAATAAGTGTTAAGGAGAAAAATAAAACAGGAAGGGTTAAAAAGGTTCCTCTTGTATGAGGGTTAACAAAGAAAACCTACTGAAAATAAACATTTGAGCAAAGACCTGAAAGAAGAGAAGGGCAAGTCTGGCTTTGGGGGACAGAGGTACCAGGTGGAGAGGGCTTCACAGGTCCCTCCCTTGACCAGGAGCAGCAAGGAAACCAGCGTGGCCAAAACAGAGTAGGAGATAGAGAAGCAGGGATCAAAGGGGTACCAGGGTGTGCACATTTTGACTTTTATTCTGAGTGAAATGGAGGATTTTGAGCTGAGTAATGACATAATCTGACATGCTTTAAAAGCATACACCCACTGCTTTGTTGAGAACCGAAAGCAGGCGGGCAAGGGCAGGGTCGAGACTAGCAGGGAGCTCTTGCATCCAGGGTAGGGTGATAGAGGCCAGACCAGCCAAGTGGTGGAGGAGGTGAGAAGTGGCCAGATTGCAGACATACCATAGAGCTGTCAGGTTTCCTGACAGATTGGATGTGGGTACGAGAGAAACTGGGGAGTCAGAGATGGCTCCAAGCTTTTGGGCCCAAATGGCTGGAAAGGTGAATTTGCCACCTGCAGACATGGGAAATCTACTGGATAAGCAGGTTTTGGGGAGAAGACAAAGACTTTGGTGTTTGATATGTCAAAGTTGAGATGACTATTAAACATTCCAGAGAAGTTAAACAGGCATTTGGATGTTTGAGTCTGGAGTTCAGGGGAGTAATCTGGCTGGATATATATACTCAGGAGTTGCCAGCAAGAAGAAGTATTGAATGCTATGAGTCTGGTTGAAAACTGGCCTTTTTTTAGATTCATCAATCCCTATGTCAATAGGCTCTTGGGAAGACAGTGTAGAAAAGTTGAGGGATGGAGCACCAGGGGACTTCAATTTATTTTGGGATCAGGAAGATGAAGAAGAGCCAGTACAGGGCACCAAGAAGGAGCAGCCAGTGAGGTAGGAAGAGAGGGTAGAAGCCAGGGAGGAAAGTGTCTCAAGGAACAAGTGATCAACTGGGTTAAAAAATTCTGAGAGGCCAAGTAAGATGGGAACAGGAAATTAATTACTTGGCAAGTAATTGGTGGCCTCGAGAAGGACATGTGGAGACACGAGGGAGAAAGCCTCCCAGAAAAACCCTCTATTTGTAGGGTTATGGGAGCAATCTGATAGAGGGTGAAACTTTGATGATAAAAGAAAGGGGAAAAGTGCTAGAGTAAGGTCCTTGGGTAGGTAAGAGAAGGTGGGCATCTAAGCGAAGGGTTTGACATTGGGTGGTCATGAGTTTGCAGTAAGGCCAGTTAGCCTGGTTGGTACTTTCTAGACACATTGAGCTGTTCTGGTGTTAAACAGATTTAACCAAAGTTGGTGTTTCTCCAGATGAGTAGAGTGAACCAAGAGAGGACGGGGGCATTAAGGGTGTGTGTGATGATAAGATAATGATGAGATGATCTAAATTGGGTGAGAGGGGAAGTAGTGGGGAGGTGAAGGAAAAGGGGAAGGTGGGTAAGTCTTAGGAGACTGAAGAATTATTGGAGTTGGGGTCTCAGAGGGAGTAAACTGGGAAGATAGGGGTGATGGCCAGAGTGGGAGACGTGAAATTGAAATCATGGAGTTGTTGGTAAGAACATATCTAGGGCCTGACCATAGAAGTGAGTGGCAGAGGCAAGACAAGTGAGATGGTCAAGGAATGGAGAGGACTGGGGTGCCAGGAGTGCCAGGTTGCCTGTTGGCACCAGTCCCTCCACCCTCTGTGCGCTCCCCAAGACTGTAGGGGCTAGAAGCCTGGGAACTGTGTTTCCCAGAATCCCTTGCCAGCAAGTTTGCACATTAGTTTTCACAATCAAGAGACACTTATGAGAGATTTGGAAGTAGGAGAGAAGCAGAAGTAATATAGTTTCTCTGGCAGGGCAGTGCTGGACAAACACATGAGCTTTGGCTTCACAGATGGATTTACAGATCCGCATACCACCTGTCTTCACAGTAGAGTCTGGGAAGTTTCCTGTGCTTCTTGCAATTTCCCAATTCTCTGGGAGATGGTGACAAATTTATAGTCCATTAGCAGCTTTGATGGCTTTTGTCTCCAATTGTCTTAAGCATGTAAGTCCCTATGTTGAATATTTTGTGCTTGAAATACCTAGGGGATTTCTTTATTCTTTGAATTTTTGCTGTTATTGTTGTCACCATTGTTTTGTTGTGCTTGTTTGTTGTGATGCTAGGGATCAAACCCAGGGCCTTGTACATGCAAAGTAAGTACTCTACCACTGAGCTACACCCAACCCTCTTTGAAGGATTTTTTTGGGGGGGTTGGAGGGAGTACCAGGGATTGAACTCAGAGGCACTTGACCACTGAACCACATCCGTAGCTCTACTTTTTATTTTATTTAGAGACAGGGTCTCACTGAGTTACTTAGCACCTCACAGTTGCTGAGGCTGGCCTTGAACTCACGATTCTCTGGAGCTGCTGGGATTGCAGGCTTGCATCACCTTGCCTCTTTGATGTTTTTAATGCACCAGATTTCTCCCACCAGAGGGCTTTTGTACCTTCTGTGCTCCTGTTTGAAATGCTCTTTCCCAATGCCCTCTTTCTTACCTAACTATGCTGCAGCCCTAAACTCAGTTTGTTTTTTCCTCCGAGATGTTATTCTAATTATCTGTTACTGCAGAACAAACTACTCCAAAATGTAATATAAAATACAAATTATTTTGCATTATTATTTTTAGAAGTTTAGAGAGGGCACAATAGGGATAGCTTGTCTTTGCTCCAGTGTCTGTGGTCTCAGCCTATAAGACTTGAACAGCTGGATGTCACTTGGATGGCTAGGACTGGAATCATCTGGAAACATCTTAACTCACAGGTTTGATGCCTGAACTAGGAAGACTGAAAGGCTGGACTCAGCTGCAGCTGTCAACTAAAGGGCCAACACATGGTCTCGTCTCCTGGCTTGGGCTTCCTTACAGCGTGACAGACAGCCTCAGAGCAAGTGGACTTTCCCCATGGTAGCTCAGGGGTCCAGAATTGAGTATTCCAGAAGCATGTGGCCTTTGAAGTCACATATGGATGACTCTCCTGCACTCTATTGGCTGAAGTAATCACAAGCCTACCCAGGTACAAGGGAAAGACTTGACTTCTAGATGGGCAAAGGTAAAAAACAACAACAATGACAAAACAAAATTGACCCCATCCTTCTATGTCAGACTTTTTCATATATTTTCATTTCCTTCAGCATTCAATGTGTGTATGTTCTCATGATGGTGAAAACCTGGGTCAGAGTTTGCAAATTCAAATACAGGACTTCCACGGCCAAGCAATAAAGAATAGTGAGCCAGAGACTGTTTACACTCTTTGAACTAAGCAGCTACCTCTTGGCACTGGCTAATTGTTGTCCCAAGGGAAGCCCCAGTATTACCAGAGGTTCTAATTTCTTCTTATTCTTAAAAAATATCTTTATTCATTTATTTTTATGTGGTGCTGAGACTCGAACCCAGTGCCTCACACAAGAGCTCTACCACTGAGCTACAGCCCCAGCCCGAGAGCTTCCAATTTCTAAGGGCAGAAGTCAGGACATTTATATAAAACTCTCAAGTTTAAACAAGGATGTACAGGGTACCCACTGTATCCTCAGTGCCTGGCACATACTAGGCTCAATAAATAGTTTAATAAAAAAAAATTGAAAAGTATCCCTGAGGTCCTCTCCCTCTCTACTTCCCATGCCTCTCATCCTGAATTTCTGCTAACGAGGAAAAAAGCAAAACACATCATAAAAGGGGATGGGGCATTCTACCCCTTGGCCAGGGGGCTGTGGGAGATGATGGGTGAGTCAGAAAAACTAAACCTCTCCCCAGGACCTGGCACTCAGCATGATCCACATGATAGATCAGGTCACCCCGTCCCTACTTAGCTTCATTTTTATTCCAAATGCTTGAAATGATCTGAAGTATATAATTTACTGTCTGGCCTTCCCACACACCAGGCTAAGTCTCATTTTGTTCACTGTGTACCTGGGGCCTAGAAAAGTACCTGACGTAGAAGACGCCCGATGGATTATTATTGAAGAATGTCAATAGAACGAGGCTCAGGGTGCTAAGCGTCTCGTGCTAGGTCACAAGTAAGCGAGAAAGCTGGGATTAAACATACACACCTTCACACGCACACATACAAAATTTGGTGCGATGTAAAACTAGTTGTCATTTTGATAGAGAAGACCCTCCTTGACATACTCTAGAGTTGTGTTTTTAAAAAACCTGTGCAATTTAAAAATGCATTTGTCAAAATTATTTTTCCTATAAAATATTATAGGAAACAAGGAGATTAAGGGATTTGGATAATCCTCAGGAGACATGACAAGCTTCACAATTCTAGTCTATTTCATGCAAAACTGAATATTTAAACATGCGATTTAAATGTGGCGCTCGGGCCTGGGGAGAAGGAGAAGCAGAGTAGTAGAAGTCAAACCTGAGTGGAAGAGGGAGGCACAGCCTCCCTGACTTTGCCTGGAGATGTATAGCAGCAGAGAACTCGGCTGCTATTCCCTTTTTTTGTTTTAAAGACGTTTGGAAATACCAGCCTTCTCAGGGTGGAACTTACTTAGCTCAGCTACCTGCAAGTCCGCACGTTTTATTTCTTATAGGTAACGAAAGTACATAGTGCTGTGCCAGGCAGCACAGAGGCCCCTCTAGAGATGAACATCTTGAGACGTGGCCACTCACAAGGGACCAGCCATTCTTCCCCACTGCCCACTGGCCCTAGAGATGCTGGGGACCCAGAGGTGGTAGCATATGGTGACACCCGTTGTCAATAGTGTGCTGATGAAAGGTCTGGGGAGAAGGCAAACCCTGTGCAGAGAAGCCGTGTGTCTTCCCAGACTTTTTCCCTATGAATTTGGGATTTGAACCCAGAGTTGCCTGACTCTCAAACCCTCCCACTCTCCAGGGGTTTTACAGATGAGTCTTAAATCTTTTTAGAACACCAGTTAATATTTCTCTCTACCAAATGTCACTCAGTTCTCCTCGAGATGTTAGGAGAGTCTCTGGGGGTCTCTCCTCAAATCACACACTGTCTCCTCTATCTACTTGCTCCAGAGACAGAAATCTAGGGGCTAGTCTGGGTTGCAGCCCTGTGTATTGAAGCTGCCCATTCAGAGGGCTGACCCCACGTCCCCACCCACTGTAGGTGGCACACGTGGATGCTTGGCTCATGTGGACACCTGGTGGACATGGTTTGTGAGAGTCCCCCTGGGTGCTGGGTGCAGTGCTGAGTTCTCTGCAAGCACAATCTCTTTGAACCCTCACAACAACCCCTAAGGCAGCATTATTTCCTCCTTACTGATGAGGAAATGAGAATTCTGGGAGCACAGAAGACTCATCATCATTCGTGAAGTTCACTAGTAGAGAAGCTGGGATTTGAAGGGAATCCATCTGCCTCCATAGCAGTTCCCATAGTGTAAAACACCCAGCAGGTGCATGCGTGTCTGGTGGGGGGTATTTAAGTTGCCTGTACCTGGTGCTATGGGCATTCAGATCAAAGCAGGCATGCTTTGATCTGGGTGTGAGAGTGGAGCTCAGGAGGCAGCTTCCCCTGCAGGGAGGTGTTTAAAGAAGCCTTGAAGGGAGTGAATGGGAGGAAACAGGTCGGGGCTGTAGGTAGGTGGGGCATGCTACAGGCTGGGTGACATGAGTAGGTTGGGTGACAACCTCGGTTGGGCTCCTCAGGTTTGGGACTGGAGGGCCATGCGGGAGGGGCTATGAAGAAGTCACAGCTGGGCCATCAGAACTCAGCCTAACCTGAGCTGGGCTCTTTTTATTTATTTATTTAAAACATTTTAACTGTACCAACCAAACTTGCCCCAGTAGTTTCCTGGCTTTCTAAGGCCTTCTTTTCCTTGTTGCCGGGTCACTGGGCTAAGAAAACACAGCATGCCTACCTGGCCAGTCTCCCAGACAGGGCCTCATGAAATTCCAACACACAGAAAAGTGAAAGTGCAGCAAGGGAAAATGTGTTCTTTCATGCAGCCGGTATTAATTGAGAAACTACCATGTGCTAGCTATTGTTATAGGTGCTTGGGACCAAAAAGACCAAGATCCCTGACCTTAAGTTGCTTTCAGTGGAGGGTGGGGAGATAATAAGTAAAAACCATAAGAAGGAAGTAAATTAGGGCACAAAGGCTGTGGAACAGACAAAACAGAGCAAAGAGGGGATCAGGAGAGTGTGTAGCTGAGGTGGGGGTTGATTCTGGCTGCAGTTTGACAGGATAGTCAGGGAACTAAAGGACGTATCCTTGTGGTATCTACCTGTGGTCCAGGCAGAGGAAATGGCCAGGTCAGAGGTAGAGATGGAGGGACAGACCAGTGTATTTGAGCCATAGCTGGAAAGCAAGAAGCTGGAGGGGAGGGGCTGATGGACAGAGTGGGGGATGGAGGAGAGTCCGGGGACAGGGCTACATCACTCTGGGTATACACGCCATCATAAGAACATCTGCTTTATTTGAAATGAAGGCGGAGCTATTGCAGGTCTCTGAGTGGAGAAGTGACAATGGGCTGCCTTCTGTCCTAGAGCAGCCCTCCCTCTGCTGATTGGGACAACATTGAGGGAGAAGCCAATAGGCTCTCCCAGGGGACTGGATTTAGTGTATGTAAGGAAAAGGAGTTAAAGAAGACCTAAGGGTCTCTGACCTGAGTAATTTCAGAGGACAGATTGTCCATCAGCAGAGATGGGGAAGCGAGGGAGCTGCAGGTTTTGGAGGGTGGATCCTGAAGAGGTTTGGGAGGATTCTGCCTTAGAAACAGTCCATTTGGTCTGTCTGTCGGGCTCCTTGTGGGTGAGTTGAGTAGGCGTTAGTATATATGATAGTTGGCTATGTGTCTCTGTGACTAAAATACCTGACTGAAACAGTTTAGGGGAGGAAAAGTTTATTTTGGCTTACGGTTTCAGAGTTTCAGTTCAGGGTTGGCAGATTCGAGTGCTCTGGGCCTGAGATGAGGCAGAACATCACGGCAGAAGGGTGTGACAGAGGAAAGCTACTCAACTATGGCAGCTGGGAAATGGGAGCAGGGTGGGTGGGAAAAGATAAACCTTCCAGGGCATGTGCCCAGTGATCTGCTTCCTCCAACAAGACCCACCTCCCAGTAGTCCATTCAACTACCAATGGATTAATTCATTTAATGAAGTCAGAGCCCTCATGATCCAATCATTACCTAAAAGGCCCACCTCTGAACCTTGCTGCATTGGGGACCATGCTTTCAACACATGAGCTTTTTTGGGGGGGTCATCCCAGATCCAAACCAGGTCTATAAGAGAAGGATCTGGGCTAGAAGTGTAAATTTGGGGTGTTGTCCTGTAGAGGGTGAGTGACATCACAAGAGTGTGGGGACAGATAAGGACAAGGTCAAGGCTGGACCCTGAGCACTAACCATCCTTAGAAATCCCAGGAGAAGAGAAGGAGCCATAAGGACTACAGGAGGGAGACCAGGGAAAGCTGCTGTCCTGAAAGCCAGGCAGAAAGAGCTCTGAGGAGGAAGGAGGGGCAGGCAGCCGTTTCAATGGTGCAGTCTAGTCTGCCTGCTTTTGCTGTGCTCGGAACTGCCAGCCTCTTAGAAATAGCAGACACAGAGTCCACCCCCAGGGGGTGCGAGAAAGAGCAGATGCAACAGTGTACAGGAAATGTGTGGCACATCCAAAGTTTTCACCCAAAGCAACTTTCTGTGGGAGAATCCGTACAAATAGTGAAGATGCTACAAATAAAACGAGTAGGATGATAATGCTTATTTATGTTCCAGAAAAAATATTTATAAGACAGACACTTGTCCTTGGCAGCGTGGCAGTAGTTGAGGAAAACCCACGTGGAATGATAGATGGCAATCAGTGTCTACTGGACACAAGCTGCAGCTGAGGGGCCAGGACAGGCAAGGACTTCCCAGGGCCAGGGGACTTCACAGAGGTGGCACCTGGACTGGTGGAGATTTCAGTGGGCTGAAGGGGAAGGACTTTCATGTGAAGGAAAAGGACTCAGAGGTGTGGCTGAACTTCTTTGAGGGAGGAAGGAGGGCCTTTATGAGGACAGTGACATAGATTGGTGGGTGTGGGAGGGACAGGGCCAGCAGGAAAGAGGTCAGCAAGGAGGGAAGGGTGGTATCCCATTACATATTGATCAGATTTTCTAAACTAACAACAAGGACACCAAAGTGTATGTTTGGTGGCCCTCCTGGGCCCTGGGCTCCTAGTACCTTCTCAGTCCCAGCCTCCAACGCTCCAGATACAATCCCCTGCTTATCCTGTTTCACCCTTAACCTTGAGCTCTGGGAATAATGCAGATGTGAGGTCCTGCTTGCTGTGGAACCCAGGGTCAGCACCATGTTTGGGGGCGACACACAGGTGCACATGGAAGCGGAGGGGAGGCCCTCCCGAGGCCCTTGGGACAGCGCCACGCCCAGCTCCCCACAGGGACTGGGGAAACGACAATGGAATAAACATGTTACCTGAGGTTGGCAGTTCTAAAGCCTACTCTCAGTGTCTTTGAGGCTCATCTCTGATCTTGTGATCTTGTGAAGCCCAGGTAGGAGTCTTGCGTCCAGTTGTCTGGGAGGCCCCACTGTCCATCACTGTTCCAAAGACACACATCCCAGACACAGGAGGGTCATAGACTCCCTGCAGAGACTCAGAAGGAGCCCTCTCTCCCTGTCCCACTCCTGGCATAGACAATGCTACTGTCAGGTGAAAGTTTCTTCATTGCTTCTCTGGCTTTGGGACCTGGCTTGCTCTTGACCACCCCGGGCTTGCTACCCCTCTGCCCACATTCCAGATGCTTCTATGCTTGCTCCTCTCTGCACTCAGATAACGAGCTGTTTTTGCTTCTCAGCCCTCCCCTATTTGTTTCTCTGTCCCCCAGACGGAACATGGCTTTTTCTCAGAAGGGATTCCTGAAAAGCCCTGTCCTCCAGAGGACAAGGATGGGGCCACCAGCTGCCAGGCAAGGTGAGGACAACAAAGAAGTCAGTGACAGCCAAAGAGGCAGAGAGGGAGGACCAGAAGGCACAGGATGTGGTGTGGAACTGGGCCTGCAAGTCAGAGGGAGACCTGGGCAGAGTGAGGGAGGCTGGATGAGAGCTGAGAGAGAGAGAAGAAAGAAACCGAGCCACAGGCAGGCACAGCTCTGGACCTGGGCCTGAGAGATCGCTGAGAAGTCATGGCGGGCTGGAGGTAGGCAGCAAAGGCATGGGCCCCACAGATGTGCCCAGATGGTCAGGAGCAAAGGAGGACCTTGGTGCCTGCTTCTGAGTCCTCTCATGCTGGTCTCCAGGGACCTCCAAACTCACAATCCCAGTAAGGAAGCACCCCAAAATGGCAGGGGTCTGCAGAGCCCTTCTGCCCTCTCTAGCCTGCCCTGGGCAGCAGTCTAGACCCTCCCTAGCCCTGGGTCTTTAAGGGTGTTGGTGGGGTCTGGGGGATTCCATTTGCAATAACAAGATTGTTGGGAGGAGTTAAGGGATGCAGGGATCCAGAAGAAGAGAGATTTTAAAATCTGCCATGTTCCTACCATGCTGGTGCTCTTAAGCAGGAAATGACTCGTATTACAGTATGAGCTTTGTGGGTTGGTCACGGTGTACCTTCTGTGGGCTGCTGACAGTAAAAGGAATGGGGGAGGGGTGAGTGTGTGGATGTGTTGGGATGAAGGTGTGTGTATGAGGGTAAGGATAAGAGTATGTGTGGGTGTGAGGGTATATGTGCATGAGTGAGTGAGTGTGTGTGTGTGTGTGTGTGTGTGTGTGTGTGTGTGTATCCACATGGCTAAGACAGACTCTGGATGTGTCTGACTGGTGGGGCCAACCTAGAGAAATTTTGCTTCAAGTTCCTACAGCTTCCAGGAAGAGGATTTACCCCAGGAAGGAGGTGGGCAACAGTTTGATGGCAGTGGGGCCGTGATCCACAGCCCATCAGGGGAGAGGATATTTTAGCTCAGTGCTGGTCTGAGCCTTAGGAAGAGCAATCTGAACAAAATGGGAAGACCAATCCCATGATGGCTCTGACCCCTCCAGCTGAGTGAGTGTAACCCTAAGGGAAGACTCATCCACCCTCTCGGTCCAGAGCTTCTGACTCCCAAGGTCCAAGCAATTCGCAGATTGGAGCAGGGGCTGGTGATGCAAGTGGGGTCATTGGGATGGCAGAGGAGGAGTTTAAAGAAGGGTGGATGTGGGGAGCTTGTCTAGACTTGTCAAAGGTTTCAGGCCCAGTAAAAGGAGGCACAAGAACCAGTGACATTTTATGGTGACCCCACTTGCACCCACAGTATGGAGAAGACATCCTGGTGTGAAGTAGGAATAATCAAAGACTTTGTGTTATTGTCATTAGGCTAACATCTATTGAGCATGGCATGCATTTGTCCACAGACTCTGGAATACTACCATAAACATAGCCCATCCCTGGAGGAGTTTGCTGTCCAACGGGGGCAGAGAAACATAAAAATGGCAGCAAATGACCTTTATAAATAACAACGTGATGACTACAGCTCACACACGCACCTAATGTAATAGTGAGCACTATTCTAGACACTTTCATAGGGCAGGTGGGGGAGAGCATCCAGAAAAGGGCCCCTAACTCAGCCCAGGATGCAAGGTGAGAGCTCACTGTCCTCATGCTTGCACCCCTCAATCTCAGGGAGAAGCTTCTCCAGGGGGAGCGAGAATTCACCATGGGGTTCTAGACTGGATCAAGAATCCACAGCCCTGGCTCCCAGCTCTGCCAGGGCCAGCTTCCCTCCCAGCTGGCCAGTTCCCTGCCTTCAGAGCTTGAAGCAGGATGAGCCAGTCTTGTCTAGACCAGAGCAACCCTTGTGCCGCCCTTCCAGCCCATCTGTGTTCTGATGCCCGCTGGGCCTCAATGTGAGAATCGAGGGGAAACGGAGGGCTGGAGGTGGTGGGAATGAGGGGATGCATGGTAGGGGATCAAAGCTGGGTAGCTAGAGTCCCCACCCTCCATGTAGAGGGAGGATGACAAGCCAGCGGTGCCTTCCTGCCCAGCACAGAGTGGTCCCTCTAGGGGATGTGGGCTGGGAAAGGCCGAGAGGTCTGGGGATAGGCTCTGCCCTAGCTTTTGAGGGCTGGATGCAGGAGAACAAGCACTTTTCCAGATAATGGACCACTCCTCTTCTCATTCCTGGCTCCTCCTGCACCCAAGAGGCCAAGCAGAGCCACCAGTGCCTGTGGAATGCCCTACCCCCCATGTCCACACACCACCAAACAGCAGCCCCAGCTATGCTGGGCCCGGGAAAGGGTTACGATATGAGGGACACAATTATATTAAGAAATGATTCCTCATGTATCTGAAATTCCAGTGCTAAGTGTTTTATCTGACACCCCTAGCCGGGGATACCTCCAGCAGCTGTAAGGATAGGCCATGCCCGTTGGAGAGGGACTTCAGGGGTACCATTACTTAGAGTGTTGCAGGGAGGAGCAGGCTCTGGGTGGTCCTATCTGGTCTTGAGGTCTCCAGTCTTCGTAGGGAGGGGCATGGCCAGAGGAGGGTCAGATCTGGATCCTGGAAGCTTAGGACCTACAGCAGGCACCACTTTTTCCTGCTTACTGTGTGAGCCCCAGCCCACCTGCAAGTGACAGCACCCTATAAGCAGGAGTTCGGTTACCACATTTCATCAGCCTTCCCAGTGCCTGTGTCCCTAATTTTTCCCACATGCCTATGGGACAGTGGCCTCCAATTCTGAAAGACACAGTGGGCTTTGGACTTGGCCTTTCTACCTTCTCACTATGTGAATCTCCTTGTCTTTCTCCCAGGACTGGTGGAGGAATAAAATGATCAAGTGTCTGGCTTAAGTGAGGCAGTTGTTACTGTCCCTGGTTAAAGACCCACTGTTAGAAGGCAGTGGGGCTGGTGCTCACTTTCCATGCACTAGTTGGAGATCCCTTGCTTGTCCCAATGATGCAGTGGCCTGTTGCACAGGCTCCCTGGAGACTAGCCCTTGCAGCCCTCAAGGGGCTGGGCCGAGGTCAGGAGGAAGGGCCCTATGCCAGAGAAGGAAGCACGCTCTGGCCCTGAACTTCTCCCAGGAACCAAGAGCAGCCATGTGGGTTAAAGGAGACAGGAAGGCTAACTTTTATGTGTGTGCAGTATGTGCTGGGCATTTGTCATCTAATTTCATCCTCGTAGAAACTGCTCACGTCCGTGTTGCAGCTGCAGACACACTGAGAGTCATGTGGTAGAAGGCCCCTCCATTCCTCTGTGTGGACCACTGGCCTCCAGCTGGCTGACTTGGGGCCCCTCACTCCTTCAGGCTTTGCTCACCTCCCTTCTCCCTGGCCCAGGGTGGGCAACTGAAGCCCTTCCTCACGCCCTGGAGTGACTTTCCCCCTGTTCTGCACCCTTTTGTTCAAGCACCCTTTCTCTTCATCAAATATATAACCTACTGCCCTTGATTGGTTTGTTCTCTCTCCCCTTCCAGAATGTGAGCTCTGTAAGAGCAGGTTTTTTGGTTGGATTTGTTTACTGACATACTCCCCTTGCCTAACACAGAGCCTTGTTCATATGTGTTGAATAAATTAAGGAAAAAACAACAACAATGATAATAGCTGATAATCACTTAGCACTTACTTTGCCCTAGAACTCTTCTAAGTACTTCACATGTGATCATTCATGAATTTCTCATAATAGCCCTGTGAGGCATGGAGCACTTGGGTAAGTCACTTATGTGGGTAAGTGGCTTGCTCAAGGTCACACAATCTGTGGGCAGGAGTTGCAATCTGGTTGGCTTGAGTTCCCAGTCCTCAATCTTTAACCCACCCATCAGTGCCCCGACCTTGGCATCTTCCCCTTTCATGGGTGTCTTCCCCTTTCATGGGTGTCAAGGCCCCGTGGAGAGCACCCCTCCCGTTCCTCCACCATACTGTTTTCTCACTTAATCCCCTTGAAGGCGGGGACTGGTCTCCTCCATCTGTTTCCTCAGTGCTTTGTATGTGGCCGACCCCTTGCAGGACTCTTGCATTTTCCTGCTTGACCTTTTGTGTGTGTTGGGGGGAGGGTTCACGCATGCTCTACCACTGAGCTACACCCCAGTTGCCCAGCTGACTCTTATGTCACCATGAGATGGGGAGCCCAGACATGATTCCTCCACACTCCATTTTACCATTCTCTTCTTTGGCAGAGAAGCGAAGCTATTTGTTACTGAACCAGATTCTAGTCTTCAGGTTCAGCGCTTGCCTGGCCACAGCCCCCTGGGTTTTGACTAATGCCCAAGGCTTTGGTGGGGACCATCACCTGTTAGAACTGGGCAAAGGCAAAATACAGACATTGGAAATACATGGTGTGTGTGTGGGGTCAATGGTGCAGCCAGGCTCTCAGCAAAGGTGGTGGGGTCTGCCCCTTGGAGCTGAGCTAGTGAACCAGCGAGGGGCAATTCCCAGCCTGCGATGCATATCTTCCAGGTGTGCTTCAAAGCAAACAGGATGCAAAGCAGGGTATATTTAGCCTGTGGTTGCTGCAGGGGGCCAGCCCAGCACCCAGCCTCTTGCAGTGGGGGAACACTTTGGGGTGTTTTCCTCTTACTGGGCAATGTGTTCCTTGTGGAGGGGGTGGTGAAAGTTTGCAAAGTACAGAAAACCTGGAGACTAGTGGCTCAACCATACCCAGGAAGGAATACATCACAAAAAAATAAACTATAAAAAATAAGAACTTTATCACAATTGGAAGCAAAAAGTCTTTAAAGCATTTTTTTTTTTTTTTTTTTCTCGATGCTGGGGATGAAACCTAGGGCCACACTCATGCTAGGCAAGTGCTCTGCCACTGAATTTACTCCCACCCCAGAAGGCCTTCATATTTGTCCTTCATGCTGATCCTTGGGGATGTTCTGTGGACAAATTTATGGTGAGCCCTGGATGTGACGGGCTCATTTACTCATTCAACAAGTATTTATTGCATTTCTACTATACGAGGCCCTGAGCCCAAGCACTGAGATGATATGAGGGAAAACCACATGCCTGTCTCTGTCCTCACTGAACTTTCCATTTCATATGAGTGTGTGCACATATGTACACAGATGCACATGCATGTGTGTGCACACACACACAGGAAGTCAGTCTTGGAATTAGCCCAAACATTGAGGAATAGATATTTTCTACCTGAACCATTGTGTAAGGGAACAGCTTTTATCTATAATAAGTTGAGCTAGCTATCTCCTTTTTCCAGCAGCAGAATGGATCAGAAACAATGAAATCCTTTTTAACAGCATTAAAAAGCCTTGCTGTTCCCTGATTACAGTTAGTCGACCATGCTCTGAAGGAAAGCAGCTGGATTGCCTGAGAAGGTAAAATAAGGCATCTGTTTCCCTTTGGGAGTCAAGAAAGGCCTCCTGGAGGAACTGGTGTTCACGCTGAGTCCTCTGGTTTGGCCATTTGCTGGGAGGAAGGGCTTAGCTACCAGCATGGCAGGGGCATGCAAAGACCTTGGGGTGGAAAGGAGACTGGCTTCTGGAGAAGGGCTCCAGAGTGGCTATTGTCTGTGTCCTTGGCTCGTTGGAAGACAGCCCCTGCCATTGGCTGATGGGGTTCAGCCCTGGGAGGAGCATTCTGCCAGCAGCAGGGATGTGGAGGGCCTTTGCCAGGAGTGGACAAGTTCTTCCAGGAAGACTTGCTGAGGAAGGTGCCTCCCGGGTTTTGAAGGTGGAACGCCTCCTGATTTGGCAGAGGGCGTAGGAGTCTGAGGAGCTGTGTGTGAGGCTGAGGAAGTCGGGGAGCATACTTTAGGTTGGAGTGGGAGGCGGGTGAATGACTCAGTTTGGATGTGTACGTTCTGTCTCTCCAATTAGTCCTAATAGCTACTATTTATTTCACAACCACTGAATGCCCAGCAGACACCGATCCACTTCATTCAATCCATTCACTAGTTGTTTGAAATAGCTCTGACCATTTCATTTTACAGTTGAGAATGACGGAAGCTCAAAAAGATTAAGGGACCTGCCCACAGTGATATGGAGAAGAGTTGTGGTAGGACCAGGGATTGAAACTTATCTGCTTTGTAGCTCATTGACCTTCTATCACACTTACCTTCCAGGTGACCTGACCTCTCTGGGATTTTCCCTGCCTACTTTGGGGACACATAGTTCAAAATCAAGTGGTTTTTAAGCATTGACTGGTAATGCAACTGTTGTAAAGGAACTGTTTGTGTGTATCCCACTCTTCCCGAGGAGCAGCTGAGGGACCGTCCCATGAAAATGTGAAGCCAGGAGAATGCTTGCCCAACATACCAGAGCAAGTCAGAAAGGAGATCTTTCCACCACCCACCCTGTAACCACCATTCCTGAGCCTTGATTGACATCCCTAGAACGTGAACTCCATGACAGCAGCAGAGATTTTTGCATCTTATTGCCATACCCACAGTCCTCAGAACAGCGCTTGGTGTGTAGTGGATATGTGGTAAATTTTGTTGAAATAAATTCTCTGCAGATGGTGCAGTATGAAGGAGGAATTTCGTACATACAATCCTGACCTCTGGCAGTTCATCAACTAATTGAACATATACAATATGTGAGTGTGTGCATGTGTGTGCACAGATGTGTGTGTGTATGCACACACATACACACACACACACACACACAGGTCAGTTTTGGAATTAGCCCAAACATTGAGGAATGGTTATTCTCTATGTGAACCATAGTGTAAGGGAACAGCTTTTATCTACAGTAAGATAGATTTGAGCCAACTACCTCCTTTTTTCAGGCAGCAAAATGGATCAGAACAAAAAAAAAACAAACAAACAAACTAAAGTATCTAATAGGTTTTGCCTTCTTTTCTATGAGTGGGTGAATGTAACATAATAAATCTTACAACTCTGAAGTGTACAATCAGAGTGATTCTTACATATGTAACACACACACACGCACACACGTGTGCATGCATGCGCACACACGAAACCTCAACCCCCAAAAAACAGAAGCACACATCCAGCACCCGCTGGGCTTTCTCATGTGCACTCCCAGAAAATCTGCCTCCCCCAGGCACAGGTAGCTGCTACATTTCGGTCTGCATGTTCTTGACCTTTGTAGAAACCGGATTCTACAGTAAGTGCCCTTTTGTGTCTGGCTCCTTTGGCTCCACAGTGTGCCTGTGAGGCTCGTGATTATTGCTGAGTGTTGGAGTTCTTTCTTTTTCATTGCTGTATAAAATTATATAATCAATTCATTTATCCATTCTCCTAATGATGGGCATTTGAGTTGTTTTCTGTTTCAGTTTGGAGCTATTACGAATAAAACTGCTGTGAACTCTCCTGCATGCATCTTTGGGTGAGCAAAAGCACTAATTTCTGTTGATTACATACCAGAAGTGGCCTTGCTGGGTAGGCTTATATTTAGCTCTAGTCGATAGCCAAAAAGTCTTCTAGGTGGTACCAGTTTATTATTCTACTGGAAATACATGACTATTGGGAGGATTTTAAGGGTCAGGAATAGGATACCTTACCTCCTCCAACCTTCCTGGCCATTCCCACAAGACTGGACTGAAACATTGGGTATCTGAGCCTGGCTCTCTGTGCTCTAGCAAAGCTAGCACCAGACCTCAGGAATCAGAGGTTCCAAGTGGGGCCAGGGGGTCTGGGCATGGAAGGCTGGGCTAGCCAAGGGCTGGCCAGGGGGCTGTGAGGCAGGGCTTCTCCAAGACTGCCCATGAGACAGTCCAAGTGCTCTGGGAGCTGATCCATGATGTCCTAGTGGACTGCACTAGTGTCACACTGACATATCCAATCTGCCCACGAGTAAAATGTGGGTGGTGCTATTTATTCTGGAATGAATTTATGGCTGGAAACTCACCTCCCACGGAAGAATCCAGTCTTGTTCCCTCTTCCCCAGTTCTCTATTCAGCTCCCTACTTCCTCCTGTCTATGGGAATTCATAGCTGATTTGAGATGGGACAGACACTGTGCTCCAGGAGAGGGGACAGGCAGGAAGAGGTAGAGCAACATGTCTCTTTCCCCACTGAAGAGGCTGAAAGACTCGAAATCTTTAAGGACCTCTTGGAGAGGAGGCAGAAACCACACAGGGAAAGATTGTTGCCGCCTGAAGCGCTCGGAGCACCGGAGCCGCGGGAAGAACTTCAGAAGCAAACTGGAGACAAACAGCTTTTTATTCTGATAACTTTTCTCTCTGGTTCTAACAACTAACTCACGCCAAACACACCACTAAAATGGCGCTGACCCGATCAGCAATTTCGGCCAAGTCACTCCAGATCCCGCAACAAAATCCCGTGAGACTACGGGTGGCGACAATGGCCAAATCTCCACGGCTCATAGTCAACTGCAATTCAAGCCAATCCCCAAACAGGGCTCCTGCATTTCCCCCTTTTTGTTTTAAAAGAGGTAATGCTCTAGGACGTCTATGTGCAACCAACATTCTTACCCGTCATCGGATAATCAAGGCTGTGCCCTTGACTCCTGTCTTAGGTTGATATGTCGGCCACATGAGACTGTCCCGTGCGACTGTGCCTGTCTTAGGTTGTCCCCCTCTGGGGATCTTACCCGTCATTGGCTAACCAGCCATCCAATGGAGCCCTTTAGGATCGACTATATATGATGACCAACAGCCGTCCAATTGTGAGGAGATGTTGCGGCTTTAAGGCGACAAGCCTTTTGGTGATGAGCCAAATTGCATAGCATATCAAATTGTTTAAACAAATCAGCTGCCCTAAGTTCCAACAAGTAACACACTGAATTCTCTAGACAAATACCCGCAAGGCATTGTCCCGTAAAGTCCCAAACAATGAAAGATCAAAATGTCCATTTGTTGTAACATGTTGATGTAGAAGGCCCCATGCATGTAGAGCAGAGGCCACACTGTTGGTGAGGTTGTTTGATGTTTGAGCAGCAGGGATGCTTGCGGCGGCCGCGATCCCTGCAGCTGTAGCAGCAGACGTCTTTTTTATGTTTAGACAATGCCACCGGCAAATCTTCAGGGCCCGCTACCTAGAAACTCAAGCATCAATTATTAAAGGAAAGGCAGTGCTATTGCAGCACTGAGTCAAGAGGCGAGTTGTCAAACTACAAAATAGAATAATTAGATTAGAAAATTAAAGTTGATTTTTGTTCACACACATCGCTGGTTGAGCTTCTACAAACATAAGTTGGAAAAATATCATATTTAGAACAAAACAAAGAAAGACTGAGGGTAATTACTGCATTAAAGATAGATTAAAGAAAAGGTAAAGGCACTTTAGAGAAATAATTTGTTAGCTGGAACCCTTGAGTCTCTGTATACAGAGCAATCTTTTACCTGTTGAGATAATTGAAATTAATGAGCTATTAAACAAATGAAGTTAATAACAAATAAACAATCTTAAGTCAAAACACCAAAATATCAGGTTATATAGCACTAGTCATATTGTTTGCTAAAGAGAAGTCCCAGGGACACCTATAAATCAAAATTGAAAGTACCTTCATTTATAAAATTATTTACCTAAATTGAATACTCTAAACCTAAAATGAATTAAAGTTATTTGGATCCATATATATATATTTTTTCTTTTTCATAAGCGCTTTGTTCTATGTGACGTCACACTGGACAAACAAACATACAAACATATATTTGTGACGTCACATTAACATGAAATATAGACAAATGTACAGACATAAAGACATGTATAAAAAGAAAAAAAAAATACAATTGTGTGCACACTAAAGAGAGATCTCCTCGTCCCGGCCGGGAGAAATGACACTTAAGTTGTGAAATATTTTGAAGGACTCTTTTGAGGGAATCATTCTATACCTTCATCTTGGTCCTCTTGATTTTGTACCTTTTTTATTAATCTTGATTCTTCAATAACTTCATCTTGATCATTTTGATGTGGTACCTGTTTTATTAATCTAGATGGTATCCATATTGGAGAGGATTCGTCTTTTGGAAAAACACAAACAGATCCTCTTCCCCAAATTAATACTGGATCTGGACCCTTCCATGTACCTGAAAGAACATCCTTCCAGTAAACCAAAGGTTTATGTTGTTGGTGTGGATTCCAATGTCTGTCTCCAGCAGAATAACCATTAGAGTCTAAAGTTAAAAAATTTAAGGTAAACAGGGCAACTGCCAATCTGTCCTTAGGACTTTTCCAATTTCCTTCTTTTTGTTTTAATAACATAATTTTCAGTGTTCGGTTTGCTCTTTCAATAATGCCCTGACCCTGAGGATTGTATGGGATGCCTGTTTTATGGGATATATTGAATTTTGCGCAAAACTCTTTGAAAGATGAGGACGTATATGCGGGGCCATTATCTGTTTTAAGCATTTTGGGGATGCCCAATGCAGCAAAAGCTTGCAAGCAATGAGATGTAACATCTTTAACTTTTTCTCCAGAATGTAAGGAAGCAAAAATCATGCCTGAACATGTATCTATGGTCACATGAATAAATCGCAATTTTCCAAAACTTGGCTCATGAGTAACATCCATCTGCCACAAATGATTGGGCATCAATCCTCTAGGGTTAACGCCGAAATGAGGATTGGGCAAATGTGTCATACAAGATTTACAATCTTTTACAATTGTTCTGGCTTGCTCCTTTGTGATTTTAACCTACGTTGCAAGGTGGTGCTGTTGACATGAAACTGGGAGTGAAATAAAGTAGCTTGTTGTAGCGCTGAAAGTATAAATACTGTTTTTGTAAGTTCATCAGCCTTTTGATTACCTTCATGGAGGGGACCAGGCAAATTAGTATGTGCTCTAATATGGCCTACGAATAGGGGTTCTTTTCTTGCCCACAAAAGTTTTTGTATTTGATAAAACAATTTAAAGGCTGGAGTATGAGGTGCTATTGGTCCTGCTAACTCTAATTTTGGGACGGCTTGTACAATATAGTGGCTATCTGAAAAAATGTTTACGGGCTGGTCCCTAAAATTTTCCAGAGCTCTTACCACAGCTTCCAATTCCACTAGTTGAGCTGATTTGTGTGCAGTTATGTAAGTCATATTTTCTTTTTTAGTGACTACTGTAGCAGTACCATTTGAGGACCCATCTGTAAATACATTAAATGCCTTAGGAATAGGTTGATTTTTTTATTACCTGTGGAAATATAATAGGATGATTAATACAAAAAGATAATATAGGGGACTTAGGAAGATGATTATCAAAATTTGCAGAAGTAGAGCATTTAGCTATAGCCCAATCATTATCATTGAAGCATAAGTATTCAATCTGTGATGATGAATAGGGAGTAATAATAGTAGCAGGGTGAATGCCAAATATTTTAGTAGAAGTCTTAAGTCCTTGAAGAATAAGTTTAGCCACCATGGAGGTATAAGATTCAATTATACTTTTAGGAGAGACGGGCAAATGTATCCATAATAAAGGCCCTTGTTGCCAAAATACTCCTGTGGGTGTATATTGTGAAGAAATAATAATCAACATCAGCGGTTGAGTTAAATCAAATCTATCACAATGAGCTCCTTCGATGGCTTTTTCTACTAACTTTAAAGCTTTCCTAGCATCAGGAGTCAATGTTCGTGGTGAAGATGGATCAGGATCTCCACGAAGGATGTCAAATAAAGGTTTTAGTTGGCCAGTAGTGAGATTTAGTGTAGGGCGAAGCCAATTAATGTCTCCCAGTAGTTTTTGGAAATCATTGAGGGTGGTCAAATGTTCTTTATTTATTAAAATTTTTTGGGGTCTAACAAAAGTATCCATGATTTTAAATCCTAAATATAATATGGGAGATCTGGTTTGAACTTTTTCTTCTGCTATATATAGTCCATATTTTTTTTTAAATTTCTACCACATCACTGAATATATTAAATAAGATTTTTTGATTAGGGTGGGCCAATAAAATATCATCCATGTAATGTAGACACATGAGGTTTGGATATTTATTTTTAATGGGTTGGATAGCCTTGTCCACATATATTTGGCATATGGTGGGGCTATTAGCCATTCCCTGTGGTAAAACCTTCCATTGATATCTCTGATCAGGGCCATTATTGTTCATAGAAGGAACGGAAAAAGCAAACCTGGGGGCATCCAGAGGATGTAGGGGAATAGAAAAGAAGCAATCCTTTATATCAAGAGTAATAAGATGGAAATTTTTTGGAATAGCTACGGGACTAGGAAGTCCAGGTTGAGTAGGCCCCATAACTTGCATGGTTTTATTGATTTGTCTAAGATCATGTAACAATCGCCATTTTCCTGACTTTTTCTTGATCACAAATATGGGGGAATTCCAGGGAGAGGTGGAAGGTTCTATATGACCTGCTTCTAATTGTTCCTGAACTAATTGGTGGGCCGCTTGTAATTTCTCTTTAGATAGGGGCCACTGAGGGACCCACACTGGCTTATCAGAAAGCCATGGTATTTTCAAAATTATTTTCTCAGTGGCCCCGAAAAAAAAATATCTTTTTCCTTTATGACAATGATTACTTTTAGGGTTAAGATTACTCTGTACTTTTTGATAATGAGTTCTTTTATGGTTAAGATTACCCTGTAGGTTTTCACATTTAACATCTGCAGGCTTGGTTGCAAGGTGTACTCCCATTTGTTGCAAAATATCTCTTCCCCATAAAGTAACCGGTAGATTAGGTAAAACATAAGGCTGAAATGTTCCTTTATGGCCTTCATCATCCTCCCATTTTAAAATTACTGCACTTTTATCTGGGAGGTTATTATATCCCAAGCCTCTTAAACTGGTTGAAGCTTTTTGCAGAGGCCAGTGCTTGGGCCATTGGCGTAAATTAATAATGGAAGAGTCAGCTCCAGTATCTATTAATCCCTCCATTTCTATTCCTTGGATTTTTATTTTACACATAGGCCTCCTTGAAC
The DNA here is from genome assembly GCA_025594165.1 of Tamias sibiricus. Taxonomy (NCBI): domain Eukaryota; kingdom Metazoa; phylum Chordata; class Mammalia; order Rodentia; family Sciuridae; genus Tamias; species Tamias sibiricus. The sequence goes on along the minus strand of CM046669.1, from coordinate 44,053,027 downwards.
AGTCTCGAACCCAGCAAGCCATGGGACTTGAGTCAGTGGAACAAAATCCTCTATTGTTCCCTTCTTGAGGCATACCCATTTTAAATGAATTATGTAAATTGGGAAGGAGAAGCAACTGAGCAATTCTATCTCCTTGATTAACAGAACTTACACTTTGGGGTGAGCTAAGCATTATTTTTATTTCCCCTTTGTAGTCTGAGTTTATTACACCTGGGGTCACTTGCAAACCTAATAAGCTTTTAGGACTACGCCCGATAATAAGTCCTACAGTCCCTGAGGGAAGAGGTCCCCTGACTCCTGTGGGAATCAGTTGAACCCCCATTTCAGGTGTTAACACTATTCGGGCGGTGGAACAGAGGTCTAATCCTGCATTTCCTCTTGTTCCTCTGGCGAGGGAGTGGATGGGTAGTAGGGATTGTGTCGGGGAAGCATCTGAGTGGATGCTTGAGGATACTCCTTCTGCAATGCCCCGTACATTTGTGGGCCCCGGGGTACTGGGCCCCGTGCCCCGTTTTTTGAATTCCTGAACAAAGGATTTCCATGGATGTCAAATTTTGAATAGCATTTATTGGCCCATGATTTCCCTTTTTACACCTGGGGCAGCGGCCTGGGGCATGGTATGAGCTTGATCTTATTTCTCTTTTGGGATTTTGCCTAGAATTGCCTGATTGATTATGATAATTTTGCCTGGAATATCCTGATTGATTATAATGTCTACGTTTAGCCTTTGTGAAATTTCGAGAGGAAGCACCTCTCATTGAGGCTGCAATCACATTTCCTGTGACAAAGGCGCCATTTATATCTTTACATAGTTGTATATATACGGAAAGATCCTTTTTAGTTCTCCATGGCCTGATGGCTGCTTGGCACCATTTATTTGCATTTTCATAAGCTAATTGAACAACTAAAGGCATAGCTTGGTCAACATCTGCAAACACACTACCTGCAGTTCTCAAAAGTCGATCAGCAAAGTCGGCATACGGCTCATTAGGTCCTTGAATCACTTTTGATAAGCTACCTTGTAGATCCCCAGGTCCTTGTACAGTTTTCCATGCCTCTAAGGCAGCTGCATTTATCTGAGCATATATATCTGAGTCATAATCTGTTTGAGCCTGTAAGTCTGTGAATTGCCCTTCTCCTGTGAGCATGTCTATATTATAGTTTTCAAACCCTGCAGCCGCGTTTCTTTTAGCCGTTTCTATACAAAGTTCTTGGAATTGCGATCGCCAAACCAAGAATTGCCCCCGCTTAATGTTGCTTTACATAGACTTTTCCAGTCTGAGGGGGTTAAGCTAAAGGTGTTAAGGGACTCCAGCATACTCAACGTGAAAGGAGCTTGGGGCCCATAAGTCATTACTGCCTCTTTGAGATTTTTTATTGTTTTGAAATCTACTGACTGATGGACACTCTGTCCATTTTTCTTTTCAAATGCTGGCGGTTCCCAATGTATCTGTGAGTTGTCCTCGAGAGCGCATAAGCGATCAGAAAGACTTTTTATTTCTGTTTCTAGGGTATGCAAATGCCTAGTAATACCCTTCATATTTTCTGTAATGGATTCCACCCATGGGGGAGTAGTCACTTCCACAAGTGACTCCTCTGCCTGACGGACCTTTTTCTCGGTCTTTTTTAATTTCTTTTTCCTCATTTTCTCAGGATCACTTTTACTAGATTCCTCACCACTGCTAATTTCACTGACAGCAATATCCTGAGGCCCAGGTTCCAGTGAGAGCAAGTATCCTTCAGCTTTCGCCAATAACTCCCGAATAGCTTTAATAGCTTGGATTTTTGTCATTTTGGGGTCTCTTCTAATACTCTCTTTACTGGTCTCAGTTGGCCCAGTGGAATCTACACTTTTTTGATCACTTTCATTTTTGTCTATATACTCCTCACTGAGAACAGAGTCAGGTATATCAAGGAGTCTTTGCATAGCCTCTATCACTTGGGATTCAGTTATATTCGAACCCATCTTTAGAGACCTTTCAGTTCTTACCTGTCCGCTCCGAAGTTCCCCGTACGGGCCGCCACCTGTTGCCGCCTGAAGCGCTCGGAGCACCGGAGCCGCGGGAAGAACTTCAGAAGCAAACTGGAGACAAACAGCTTTTTATTCTGATAACTTTTCTCTCTGGTTCTAACAACTAACTCACGCCAAACACACACACTAAAATGGCGCTGACCCGATCAGCAATTTCGGCCAAGTCACTCCAGATCCCGCAACAAAATCCCGTGAGACTACGGGTGGCGACAATGGCCAAATCTCCACGGCTCATAGTCAACTGCAATTCAAGCCAATCCCCAAACAGGGCTCCTGCAAAAGATCATGGAGGAGAATGAATGGAAGAGGGGCTTGCCTCAGATACTTCAAGAGGTGTCTTCCAAGGACCTTTGCCCTATTGTTACCACTGATGAACCCATAATATGACCATAGTTAGGAAAAAAAAAAAAAGTTAATGTGGCCCTTACTCTGTGGAATCACCCCTGCCCCCATTACTTGGAGCTCTAGGGGAGATGAAGTAACGGGGGCCACAGAGCAGTCACAAAGTGCTTAGGCTCTGGAGTCTGTCAGTCTGGGATTTTGGTCCTGCCTCTGTCCTCTAATAACTATGAGAACTTGAGCAAGATACTGGAACTTTCTAAGCAGCAGCTTCTTTGTAAAATGTGGATAGTACTAGGGATGCTATGCTGAGTCAACAGGTAACGCATCTACCCACATCAGCAGAGGGCACAGGGTGAACGCCCCGTCATCACTCTCAATCTCTGGGAGTGGGAGAGGAAGTCGGCCAGACTGCCCAGGGATGCCCTGTCTGGGTTCATGTGTGACAGGGGAGACTGGGTGCCTGACGTATCACCATCACTTTCGGACCCAGGATTCTCTTTACTGGGAGTAAATGGAAAACATCAACTCAGACTGCAGCCAGAAGGACAGTAGTTAGACCTCAGTTGACAGTGGGTAGGCGACAGCCACTGCTCATCAAAGTCTTTGAAAGGAAGAAAGTTTTAGCCCTGAGGGTCAGGATGGAGTCTTACTTGGTGTCAGAGGAGTGATGTTCTGGGTGGTGGCAGCTCAGAGCCGCTGGTCTCCCATCCCTGGAAGTGGGCCTGTGGGAAGCAGCCACTTGTCCGTGGGTGCTGGATTTAGTGGCAGTCCGCACCTGCTCATTGCTCCCTCTGAACTCTATGGCCAGGCCACAGGTAGTCTGTGGCCCTCTCTCCAGGGTGCTTGGCCTGGCCTTTTCAATTCTTCCTCTGGAAGGCCTTGGCCTGCACTGGAGACTCACCCCATGTGGCTTCCTTCCCTTGGTGACTGTGCCTTTGAAAGTGGCTGAAGCATTTCCTGTCCTAGGCAGTCAGGCTAATGGATCGCTGGCCTTCCTCTCCATACCAGGCCCATTTGAGTCTGGGCCAAGCTTGGAAGGCAAGGGGTGTGGGGGCTTCCTTCCAGTTCAGGGCAGGGGCTGGGGAGAAGGCAGGGCTGAGGTGGTATTGTCGGGGTCAAAGACCATGTCAGGGCAGATGCAACCAACCAGCCTGGCACTTTGAGGATAGGAGCACAGAATTTCATTTTTGTACCTCTGGGGCAGCGTGAGATAGCTCCTGGGAGCAGGGACCTGGGGCAGTTCCTGAACTGATCTTGGCAAAACTACTCCCGGTAGCTTTGGGCAATCGCTCTTTATTCCATTCTCAGAATGCTGAGTTCTAAATACAGCTGCTTAGCTCAGCTCAGAGCTCATGTGTATACTTTGCTTCTTTATTTTGAATCTCACCCTCTAGGGTCCAGGGCTCTTCCCTCCTGGTGAAAATTGTAATACTAGAAATAACCATAATTTGACAGGGGAATTTTTGGATTTTCTATTAAGGCACCCGGGGATCTAGGGTTGGGTGGGATTCCTGGGCAAGCTCCCGCCACCTCCCACCTATTCTAAGATCTGATTGGCCCTGCTGCAGGTGCTGCAGCCAGGGTGGCAGACACCAACACATAGGGCGGCAAGGGGACCCTGAGTGGGTGGGGGAGGGTGAGCAAGGCCTGGGCTGAGCTGGAGGAGGGGAGGGAAGGAGCTGTCCCCAAAGCTGTTAGGTGGGGAGTGTAAGAAAGCCTCCCTACATGTTTTGTGGGGTGAGGGCCTAAAGGATCCCAACCCTCTGGAGGGAAGGGTTGGACAGAGGATGCCCAGGAGGAAGATGTGCTAATTTGCATGCTATTTTCGCACAGCATTTACATATTTTCCATGTACTGTTTAGAGCACAGCCAGGGAGATTCTGCAGATTCTCTCCCCACCCACACTCCCCTCTGATGTACTGGGCCAGACAAGTGGGGTAGGAGCGGCCTGGGTATTCTCTCTCCCCAACTCTCTCTGGGTGGGGCTACGAGGGGGGGACCCACTATATCCCTGAGTCTGAGCAGAGAAGGAGGACCCCTTGGTAGGGAGGCTGGGGTAGGGGAGGGTGCATGGGAAGTCAGGGTGGAGGGTGCAGGGTGCCTGGGGATGAGGCGCTTCCTGGCTCCAGGCTTCTCTCTAGGCCAGGGCCCGGAAGGAAGGAAGCCAGTGAGGTGCCTCCTCCTGAATCCCTGTGAAGCTCTGCTTCCTGCTGCACCGCGGGATTTTGACATCAAATGCCTTTCTTTTCCAATGGCCCTGCACCCCCACCCCACCGCACCCCTTCTCCGACCCAGTCCTAGTCCATTTGTGTCTTCACCTAGCACTCTCTAGAGCCCTGTGTCCCCCCCTTTGGTACTCACAGTGGCTGACTGTGCTCATGATCAAGAAAAAACAGGGGTCCTTTGTCTCAAGGTTCTTGGATGGCTCTTGGGAGGGCCTAGGGGGCCTGAATTCCAGCTGGCTTCTGGTCAAGGGTGACTACTCCCAGAGCGGCCCAGGGTCTAGGCTCCAGGTCACTTTTGTCCTCTCCTGTGGCAGCCCTACCTCTCTGCACCTTTTCTTTCTGACTCAGCTTTCTTGGCTTTCTCTCTCTCTCTCTCTCTCTCTCTCTCTCTCTCTTTCTCTTTCTCTCTCTCTCTCTCTTTCTCTCTCTCTCTCTCTCTCTCTTTCTCTCTCTCTCTCTCTCTCTCTCTCTCTCTCTCTCTCAATCTGTATGCTTGATGATGATGATGGTGGTAGTGGTGATGGTGGTGGTGGTGGTGGTGGTGATGCTGATGATAATTATGATCCCATGACCCTGTTAGCTTTTCCTAGGCATTTCCCACTGAGATCTCTGCCTCCTCCATTGTTACTGCTGACCAGGCTCATTCTGTGGTGGCTGTGGAGCAGGCCTTCTGCTCATTCTCCTGGAGATGTGGCTTCCCAGTGAGGCAGGCAGAGGGTGGCTGGAGGGAGCAGTGAGCTGGGGCTGAGGCCTGGGGGAGAGCCATCTTTTGCCAGGAGCAGGAGAAAACCCGGTTCAAGTGTGGAGGGCTGAGGAAGGCTTGGCACCTCCCAGGGTCCAGAAAGCAGGAATAGGCAGGCCAAGCCTGGCGAGCAGAGCCTGCAGGAGCCCTGTTTGGGGAGATGGCTTAAATTGCGGTGGACTACGGGCTTTGGCTTTGGACATGTTTGGGCATTGGCGCCTTCCATACTTGGCCCGGGATCTTGCGAGACTTGGCCGGAGATCTCGAGGGACTTGAGCGAGATTGCGGAGGAGGTCTGCGCCATTTCGGAGGTTAGAGGAGCGTGGACGGCGTGTCGGGGTGTAGTTAGAGCCAGGGAGAAAAGTTGTCAGAATAAAGAGCTGTTTGTTTCCAGTTCGTCTCAAAACTTCTTCCCGCGGCTTCTTTGCTCCAAGCGGCCATCGCTTCAGGCAACAACAGGTGGTGGCCCGGACGGGGAATCGACACGGCAGGTAAGAACTGAGGAACCTCGCAGGAGTCTCTAGTCAGAGCGGTTAAAATGGGTTCGAAAATAACTAAGACCCAAGTGTACAAGGCTCTTGATGGATTCTTTGATATAGCTGAGTCAGTTATTAGTGAGGAGAATTTGGAAAAAAGTGAAAGTGATCATGAAAGCTTGGCCTCGGCTGAGTCAGTTAGGGCCAGTAAGGATAGTATCAGTGCGGGCTCAAAAATGACAAAGATCCGAGCTGCTAAAGCTATTCAAGATTTATTAGAGATAGTTCAAGGATACATGCTCTCAATTGAATCCGGGACTCAGGATGTTACTGAGTCAGTTAGGACCAATGAGAGTAGTAGTAGTGAGGAGGAATTAAGTAAAAGTGATTCTGAAAAAATGAACAAAAGGAAATTAAGGAAGACCAAGATAAGGGACCATCAAGTGGAGGAACCTATGTCCTCCACTCCCCCATGGGTGGAATCTATTACAGAAAATATGAAGGGTATCACTAGGCATTTGCATACCCTAGAAATAGAAATAAAAAGTCTTTCTGAGCGCTTATGTGCTCTCGAGGGTAACTCACAGATACGTTGGGAACTGCCAGTATTTGAATATGAAAATGGAGAGAGGGGCCACCAGTCAGTAGATTTCAAAACAATAAAAATTCTCAAAGAGGCAGTAATGACATATGGACCCCAAGCTCCTTTCACGTTGAGTATACTGGAGTCCCTTAACACCTTTAGCTTAACCCCCTCAGACTGGAAACGTCTATGTAAAGCAACATTAAGTGGGGGACAATACTTGGTTTGGCGATCACAATTTCAAGAACTTTGTATAGAAACAGCTAAAATAAATGCAGATGCAGGGTTTGGAGACCATAATATAGAAATGCTCACAGGAGAAGGGCCATTCGCAGACGTACAGGTTCAAAAATATTATACCCCAGGAGTATATGCTCAGATAAACGCAGCTGCCTTAAAGGCATGGAAAACTGTACAAGGACCTGGGGATCTACAAGGTAGCTTGTCCAAAGCAATTCAAGGACCTAATGAACCATATGCTGAATTTGCTGATCGACTTTTGAGAACTGCAGGTAGAGTTTTTGGAGACGTTGATCAAGTTATGCCATTAGTTGTTCAATTAGCATATGAAAACGCTAATAAATATTGCCAGGAAGCCATCAGGCCATGGAGAAATAAAAAGGATCTTTCCATATATATACAACTATGTAAAGATATAAATGATGCCTTTGTCACAGGGAATATGATTGCAGCAGCTGTTAGAGATGCTGCCCCTCAGAATTTCACAAGGACTCAACCTAGACACTATAATCAATCAGGATATTCCAGGAAAAATTATCATAGTCAATCAGGCTATTCTAGGCAAAATCCCAAAAGAGAAATAAGACCAAATTCATACCGTGCTCCAGGTTGCTGCCCCAGGTGTAAAAAGGGAAATCATTGGGCCAATAAATGTTATTCAAAATTTGACATCCATGGAAATCCTTTGTTCAGGAATTCAAAAAACGGGGCACGGGGCCCAATGCCCCGGGGCCCACAAATGTACGAGGCATTGGAAGAGGAGTATCCTCAAGCATCCATTCAGATGCTTCCCCGACACAACCCCTATTACCCATCCACTCCCTCACCAGAGGAACAGGAAGAAATGCAGGATTAGACCTCTGTTCCACCACCCGAATAGTGTTAACACCTGAAATGGGGGTTCAACTGATTCCCACAGGAGTCAGGGGACCTCTTCCCTCAGGGACTGTAGGACTTATTATCGGGCGAAGTCCTCAAAGCTTATTAGGTTTGCAAGTGACCCCAGGTGTAATAAACTCAGACTACAAAGGGGAAATAAAAATAATGCTTAGCTCACCCCAAAGTATAAGTTCTGTTAATCAAGGAGATAAAATTGCTCAGCTGCTTCTCCTTCCAAATTTACATAATTCATTTAAAATGAGTATGCCTCAAAAAGGGAACAATACAAGATTTTGTTCCACTGATTCGAGTCCCATGGCTTGCTGGGTTCGAGACTGTACTAGGAGGCCTATGTGTAAAATAAGAATCCAAGGAATAGAAATGGAGGGACTTATAGATACTGGAGCTGATTCCTCCATCATTAATTTACGACAATGGCCCAAACACTGGCCTCTGCAAAAAGCTTCAACCAGTTTAAGAGGCTTGGGATATAATAACCTCCCAGAAAAAAGTGCAGTAATTTTAAAATGGGAGGATGATGAAGGACATAAAGGAACGTTTCAGCCTTATGTTTTACCTAACCTACCAGTTACTTTATGGGGAAGAGATATTTTACAACAAATGGGAGTACACCTTGCAACCAAACCTGCAGGTGTTAAATGTGAAAATATACAGGGTAGTCTTAACCCTGAAAGAAATCATTATCAAAAAGTACAGGGTAAGCGTAACCCTAAAAGAAATCATTATCATATAGGAAAAAGACATTTTTCTTCGGGGCCACTGAGAAAATAATTTTGAAAATACCATGGCTTTCTGATAAGCCAGTGTGGGTCCCTCAGTGGCCCCTATCTAAAGAGAAATTACAAGCGGCCCACCTACTAGTTCAGGAACAATTAGAAGCAGGACATATAGAACCTTCCACCTCTCCCTGGAATTCCCCCATATTTGTGATCAAGAAAAAATCAGGAAAATGGCGATTATTACATGATCTTAGACAAATTAATAAAACCATGCAAGTCATGGGCCCTACTCAACCTGGACTTCCGAATCCTGTAGCTATTCCAAAAAGTTTCCATGTTATTAGTCTTGATATAAAGGATTGCTTCTTTTCTATTCCCCTACATCCTCTGGATGCCCCCAGGTTTGCTTTTTCAGTTCCTTCTATTAACAATAATGGCCCTGATCAGAGATATCAATGGAAGGTTTTACCACAGGGAATGGCTAATAGCCCCACCATATGCCAAATATATGTGGACAAGGCTATCCAACCCATTAAAAATAACTATCCAAACCTCATGTGTCTACATTACATGGATGATATTTTACTGGCCCACCCTAATCAAAAAATCTTATTTAATATATTCAGTGACATGGTAGAAAATTTTAAAAAATACGGATTATATATAGCAGAAGAAAAAGTTCAAACTAGATCTCCCATATTATATTTAGGATTTAAAATCATGGATACTTTTGTTAGACCCCAAAAAATTTTAATAAATAAAGAACATTTAACCACCCTCAATGATTTCCAAAAACTGCTGGGTGACATTAATTGGCTTCGCCCTACACTAAACCTCACTACTGGCCAATTAAAACCTTTATTTGATATCCTTCGAGGGGACCCTGATCCATCCTCACCACGTACACTGACTCCAGATGCTAGGAAAGCTTTAAAGTTAGTAGAAAAAGCCATCGAAGGAGCTCATTGTGACAGATTTGATTTAACTCAACCGCTGATATTGATTATTATTTCTTCACAATATACACCCACAGGAGTATTTTGGCAACAAGGGCCTTTATTATGGATACATTTGCCCGTCTCTCCTAAAAGTATAATTGAATCTTATACCTCCATGGTGGCTAAACTTATTCTTCAAGGACTTAAAACTTCTACTAAAATATTTGGCATTCACCCTGCTACTATTATTACTCCCTATTCATCATCACAGATTGAATATTTATGCTTCAATGATAATGATTGGGCTATAGCTAAATGCTCTACTTCTGCAAATTTTGATAATCATCTTCCTAAGTCCCCTATATTATCTTTTTGTATTAATCATCCTATTATATTTCCACAGGTAATAAAAAATCAACCTATTCCTAAGGCATTTAATGTATTTACAGATGGGTCCTCAAATGGTACTGCTGCAATAGTCACTACAAAAGAAAATATGACTTACATAACTGCACACAAATCAGCTCAACTAGTGGAATTGGAAGCTGTGGTAAGAGCTCTGGAAAATTTTAGAGACCAGCCCATAAACATTTTTTCAGATAGCCACTATATTGTACAAGCCGTCCCAAAATTAGAGTTAGCAGGACCAATAGCACCTCATACTCCAGCTTTTAAATTGTTTTATCAAATACAAAAACTTTTGTGGGCAAGAAAAGAACCTCTATTCGTAGGCCATATTAGAGCACATACTAATTTGCCTGGCCCCCTCCATGAAGGTAATCAAAAGGCTGATGAACTTACAAAAACAATATTTATACTTTCAGCGCTACAACAAGCTACTTTATTTCATTCCCAGTTTCACGTCAACAGCACCACCTTGCAACGTAGGTTTAAAATTACAAAAGAGCAAGCCAGAACAATTGTAAAAGATTGTAAATCTTGTATGACACATTTGCCCAATCCTCATTTTGGTGTTAACCCTAGAGGATTAATGCCCAATCATTTGTGGCAGATGGATGTTACTCATGAGCCAAGCTTTGGAAAATTGCGATTTATTCATGTAACCATAGATACATGCTCAGGCATGATTTTTGCTTCCTTACATTCTGGAGAAAAAGTTAAAGATGTCACATCTCATTGTTTACAAGCTTTTGCTGCATTGGGCATCCCCAAAATGCTTAAAACAGATAATGGCCCCGCATATACGTCCTCATCTTTCAAACAGTTTTGCGCAAAATTCAACATATCCCATAAAACAGGCATCCCATACAATCCTCAGGGTCAGGGCATTATTGAAAGAGCAAACCGCACACTGAAAATTATGTTATTAAAACAAAAAGAAGGAAATTGGAAAAGTCCTAAAGACAGATTGGCAGTTGCCCTGTTTACCTTAAATTTTTTAACTTTAGACTCTAATGGTTATTCTGCTGGAGACAGACATTGGAATCCACACCAACAACATAAACCCTTGGTTTACTGGAAGGATGTTCTTTCAGGTACATGGAAGGGTCCAGATCCAGTATTAATTTGGGGGAGAGGATCTGTTTGTGTTTTTCCAAAAGACGAATCCTCTCCAATATGGATACCATCTAGATTAATAAAGCAGGTACCACATCAAAATGATCAAGATGTAGTTGTTGAGGAATCAAGATTAATAAAAAAGGTACAAAATCAAGAAGACCAAGATGAAGATATAGAATGACTCCCTCAAAAGTATCCTTCAAAATGTTTCACAACTCAAGAGTCATTCCTCCTGGCCAGGATGAGGAGATCTCTCTTTAGTGTGCACACAATTGTATTTTTTTTTCTTTTTATACATGTCTTTATGTCTGTACATTTGTCTACATTTCATGTTAATGTGACGTCACAAATATATGTTTGTATGTTTGTTCGTCTGTCCAGTGTGACGTCACAAAGAACAAAGCGCTTATGAAAAAGAATATATATATATATATATGGATCCAAATAACTTTAATTCATTTTAGGTTGAGAGTATTCAATTTAGGTAAATAATTTTATAAATGAAGGTACTTTCAATTTTGATTATAGGTATCCCTGGGACTTCTCTTTAGCAAACAATATGACTAGTGCTATATAACCTAATATTTTGGTGTTTTGACATAAGATTGTTCATTTGTTATTAACTTCATTTGTTTAATAGCTGATTAATTTCAATTATCTCAACAGGTAAAAAATTGCTGTGTATACAGAGACTTGAGGGTTCCAGCTGACAAATTATTTCTCCAAAGTGCCTTTAGCTTTTCTTTAATCTATCTTTAATACAGTAAATACCCTCAGTCTTTCTTTCTTTTGTTCTCAATATGATATTTTGACAACTTATGTTTGTGTGAGCTCAAACAACAATGTGTATGAGCAGAAATCAACTTTAATTTTCTAATCTAATAATTCTGTTTTTTAGTTTGACAACTCGACTCTTCACTCAGTGCTGAAATAACACTGCCTTTCCTTTAATAATTGATGCTTGAGTTTCTAGGTAGCGGGCCCTGAAGATTTGCCGGTGGCATTATCTAGATATAAAAAAGACGGTTGCTGCTATAGCTGCAGGGAACGCGGTCACCACAAGCATCCCTGCTGCTCAAGCATCAAACAACCTCACCAACAGTGTGGCCTCTGCTCTACATGCATGGGACCTCCTACATCAACGTGTTATAACAAATGGACATTTTGATCTTTCATTGTTTGGGACTTTACGGGACAATGACTTGCGGACATTTGTCCAGAGAATTCAGTGTGTTACTTGATGAAACTTAGGGCAAATAATTTGTTTAAACAATTTGATATGCTATACAATTTGGCTCGTCACCAAAAGGCTTGTCGCCTTAAAGCCGCAACATCTCCTCACAATTGGACGGCTGTTAGTCATCATACACAGTCGATCCTAAAGGGCTCCATTGGATGGCTGGTTAGCCAATGACGGGTAAGATCCCCAGAGGGGGACAACCTAAGACAGGCACAGTCGCACGGGACAGTCTCATGTGGCCGACATATCAACCTAAGACAGGAGTCAAGGGCACAGCCTTGATTATCCGATGACGGGTAAGAATGTTGGTTGCACATAGACGTCCTAGAGCATTACCTCTTTTAAAACAAAAGGGGGGAAATGCAGGAGCCCTGTTTGGGGAGATGGCTTAAATTGCGGTGGACTACGGGCTTTGGCTTTGGACATGTTTGGGCATTGGCGCCTTCCGTACTTGGCCCGGGATCTTGCGAGACTTGGCCGGAGATCTCGAGGGACTTGAGCGAGATTGCGGAGGAGGTCTGCGCCATTTCGGAGGTTAGAGGAGCGTGGACGGCGTGTCGGGGTGTAGTTAGAGCCAGGGAGAAAAGTTGTCAGAATAAAGAGCTGTTTGTTTCCAGTTCGTCTCAAAACTTCTTCCCGCGGCTTCTTTGCTCCAAGCGGCCATCGCTTCAGGCAACTACAAGAGCCCACAGGTTGTTGGTGGGACTCCTGGAGAATGACCTGATGAGTTCATTCTGCCTGAGGAGAGGTCAGCCTAGGTGAAGCTGGAGATCATTTCCAGACCCAAGAAATGAATAGCCAGTGGTTGGGAACACCCATAGACTTGGCCTATCCCGCAGCTCTCAGCACAGAGAGACTGGTGACAGCCCAGTGACACCCACTGCCCTCTATGCACACTCATGCAGGCTGAGGCCACACACTCTGTGCACGTGTACAGAGTAGAAAACACCAACAGATTCTCCAGGTGTTCCTTGACTTATGGAGGGGCTACACCCACATAAATCCATCATGCATTGAAAATATCACAACTCAAAAATGTATTTAATATGTCCGCCTGACCCAACCTCCAAGCAACACAGTGCACCAAAGAGCAGCTTTGTTCACCCTGGTGATCACGGGGCTGATGGGCCCTGTGCCTCCCGGCCTCTGCCCAGCATCCCTAGAGTGTCAAATGCACATCACTAGCCCAGGAAAAGATGAATGTTCAGATTTCAAAGGACTTATTTCTATAGAAAGCATATTGCATTTGCATCATTGTGAAGTAAAAAGATCCTAAGTCTAATCATCTTTAGTTGGGGATCTTCTGCAGCAGATTTATTCTCCAGGGGTATTTTCCTTTAGGTGAAGGTCTTTCTTGTCCTAATTTGTAAAATTACATCACCTGGAGTTCAGAGACCCTGGAATTCATACAGTCTACCCCTTATTTTACATTTGACAAAATTGACACTAAGTAGTATTTAAGGTCAAACACTTAATAAGGAAATTTTCTTTTGAATTACAGAATTTGGAATTTGGAGATGACAGATTTGGATGACTTGAAGCCCTGAGATAGGAAGAAAGAGAGACAAGGCTTGAAAAAAGTCCTAAAAGCCCGAGCTTACATCTAGGCTCAGCTTCTTTCTAAACATGCATCCTTGCACATGTCTGCAATCCCAGCAACTTCGGAGGCTGGGGCAGGAAGATTGCAAGTTCAAGGCCAGCCTCAGCAACTTACGGAGGTCCTAAGCAACTTAGAGAGACCCTGTCTCAAAGAAAAAAAAAAAAAAATAGAAAAAGCCTGGGCATGTAACTCAGTGGTAAAGTGATTCTGCATAGAATCCCAGTACCAAAAAATAAATAAATAAAACTAAAACAGATGTGTGTCCTTTAACAAGTTACCAAGCCTCTCTGAGCTCTAGCATCCTTATCTTTAATTTTACTTTATTGTAACATTTATTTTATTATTATTTTTTTTTTTAGTACTAGAAATTGAATCCAGGAGTGCTCTATCATGAGCTATGTTCCAGCCCTTTGTATTTTGAGACAGGGTCTTGCTAAGTTGCTGAGGCTGGCCTCAAACTTGTAATCCTCCATCCTTACCCTCCTGAGTAACCAGGATTATAGGCATGTGTCACAATGCCCAGCATCAGCACCTATATCTTTAAAGTAGAAGTGATCAGGCCTATTCTGTAAGGTTGTTGCATGGTTTAGTAATGATAAATATTAGATTCCTGGCACATAGTAGATGCTCAATAAATGCTCCTTCAACTATTTGATACAGTGGAAAAGCAACCAACCATGATGCTATTTAATGATACTTGTCATGTGCCAGACTTATGCTTGGAGATGGGGAGATAAAGAGTGCCTGGGGTGGGTATAATGTGGGATAAAGACAAGAACATACTGCTCTGTTGTTACTGGTGGTATAGAAAATAGAGAAGAGAGGCACTGGATCCAGATGGGGTCTGGGGACAGGGAGCTGATGGGAGGGCAGTGGGGGCATTCAAGAAGACTCCTTAGAATTTGAAGAATGAATAAAATACACCCAGGCAAAGAGGAAGAGAAAGGCATTTCCAGCTGAGAGACCTGTGAGGACCAAGACCTGGGGGCTAGAGAAGGCCTGACACAGCAGATATGGTAGAAGAGACCTGAGGGAAGAGAAGAGCAGATTCGTGTGTGTGATGCATGATGGTCTTTGACCTGAAGAGTTGGAAGCCTTGGAACAGTCATGCCAACACCTAGGTTCTCGATGGAAAAGTAAATTTAGAAAATAATGAACTTTGCTTCAATTTGTTCTTTTCTTCTCAAAAGTAATTGCATCATTGTTTACTAAAAAACCTTTGCTTTTATTACAGGTCACTGGCAGATGAAAGTGGCAGCAGAGAACTAGGCTCCTTAGTATAGAAGGAAGATATTCAAACATACCTGAGATAGGCAGGAGCCATCCATTTACTAATGGCTGAACAAACCCCTTAACAAATTGCTGCCCCAGACCCTTAACCTGGAGGGTACCCCGAGCATTCCAGCCAGAGATCTCACTGCATCATGTTAATAGTGTAATGAGCACACTGCATTTGATAGTTCTTCCAGTGGTGCTGGTGGGTGGGGAAGAGAGTTTCCAAAATGTCACTTTCATTCAAATCAATCCAACATATATTTGTTGGAACCATTCTAGGTGTTTGGCAATAAGGACCAACAGGTTCCTGGGTTATGTTCTAACGAATCAGGTATTTTGTGACTATAGCCAGCCTCTCAGGACAGGCTCAGCTGACCCAGCCAAGGTGGCAACAGTGAAGTGGCTAAGAGTCTGGCATTTTCAAACCAGACAAAACCTGGGTTTGAATTCCAGTTGTTTGAACTCAGCAAGTGACAGAATCTCTTTCAGACTCTCGAAAGTGAAGTGAAAAAAAACAGAACCAACTTCAGGGGGTTTTCTGAAGATTCCATGAGATGAAGGATGGGAAGTGCTTTCTACCAAGACCAGTATGTAATAAGTCCTCTGTGTGTGACATCCACTAACATTAATGATCTTTGGGACAACTCAAAAACCAAGTGAGTGATCAAGAAAGAGGCTTTAAGCTGGGCACGGTGGTGCATGCCTGACACTGGAGGCTGAGACAGGAGAATTGCAAGTTCAAAGCCAGCCTCAGCAAATTGAGGTGATAAGCAACTCAGTGAGACCCTGTCTCTAAATAAAATACAAAATAGGGCTGGGGATGTGGCTCAGTTGTCGAGTGCCCCTGAGTTCAATCCCTGGTAGTGGGGGGGGGGGGGGTGGAGAAAGAAAGAGGCTTTAGTATGGCAAAGAAGATGGTTTTCACCCTAGTCACAGTCCAGGTCACACTTCAAAATATGGTGGGAATGCTTCTCAAGTGCTGGGCTTGGGTTTTGTTCATATTAAATCTCTGTAGGTCATTTATATTGAGCTCTGACCAAATGGTTCTGAGCTCTTGGACAAGACTGATGAGAGGGGCTGGGTGTCAATCAAACATTTCCAGGAAGAGACTATTCTATGCACTACTCTGACCAAGACAGGTCAATGGAACCTGGGACACCATCAGAGACTAGGTCAGTTGTGAAATAAGCAAACACTACATGGATGCCCAGCTGCACATTTCTGGGAAGAGCGCAGAGAAGAGAAAGTTCAGGGGAAACGGGGCTTGGGGATAGGTGGGAGAGGAGTCATTTTGCAAATGGAAAACCTTGGGGAAGTGCTCAGGAAAGTCTGTGGCAGGAAACAGCCTTGTCCTCCAGCCTTTGACTCTCAATATGAGCTGCAGCAGTTCACTCTTGTTCCATTCAAACCCAAGAGGAGGACTCTGGATGGTCTATGATCTGACAGGGGAAGGAGCAACCAGGGTCAGGACGAGAACATCCCAAAGGCCAACATACCAGAGACAGCAACAGCAACACTCCTAAAATTGGGGAACTTCTTTGCTTGGTTTTGAGGGGAATTCAGAGATCTGTGGGCAATACTTCATCCTCAAGTGCTCTCAGATTCAGAGAATGTTAGAGCTGGACAGAACTTTGGGCCATAAGACCATTGAGGAAGTGGAGTCCTAGTGTAAAGAGTGATCTGACCAATGGAACAGGGAGCTGGGATCAGAAGGACCCACATCAGATGGGTGATTCACCGGTCAGTGCACACAATTTGCAAATGACTCACACAAATTATCTCTAAGCTCCTCACTGAGACATCCACCTGCCTATCTGACATCTCTTTTGGAATGTCTCAGAGGTTCCTCCTACTCAATATGCCCAAGACAGAACACTTAATCTTCTCTTTAGCCTAGTTCATTCTCTTATTGGATTTCCTGGTTCCATGATTAACAGCACCACCTCCCCTTTGGAGCAAACCAGGAATAAAGCAAGAGTCTCCCATTGCTGGCTTCCTCCTTCCCTACCTTCCTCCCTACCTCCAAGGTCAGCTGATTTCCTAGTTCTGCTGATTTGATCTCCTAAATACATCTCCAGTCCCTCCTCTTTTCTCCACTTCTGCACCATCACCCTGTGCTAAGCTACCTTGACCTTTCACACCGTGACTACTGCAGCAGCCACCTACCTGCCATATCTTGAGTCCATTTTGGGCCTATCCAAACCATTCCTCACAATGCAGTCACATGATCTTTCAGGACACCATCTTAGTCATGCCACACGTGTACCTGCCTTGGGAAGCTTCGATGTTTCCCTTTGTAGGATAAAGACAAGACTTATTGATGTGACTCCCAAGGCCCCACATTATCTGGCTCCTTCCTGCTCTGCTCTGAATTCACATGGCACTCGCTCTCCCTTTCTGCCCTTGAGCTTCTCCATACAAAGTATGCCCAGGAGCTGAGCTTGATAACGGTGGAGGCAGGGCTCAGCCTGGAGAGGTGAGCCATTTATGTGTACCTGCTTCCCTCCCAGCAGGCTGGCCCACAGGCCAGCAGGTGCCCAGTCAGCACGGATGAACTCTCCTAAGAGATGCAACCTCTTACAGGAGGTGTAAGATGAAAAGGAGACATGGCTTGTGTCCTTGGGAAGTGCCCAGCCTAGTGGGGAACCTGTGATGTGACAACACTGAGTCTGAGTCTGCAGTGTCTTACATGTCGGGCTGTGTCAGATGGATGACATTGTAAGCACCTCTGTACCAGAATTTAGGATCACCCCAAACTGTCCTGCACCAATCTTTGACCTCTTCCTTCCATGCTACCAGCTGGTGTTGACCACCCAGCCTGGTTCACTACCTACTGCACCCAGGCGTGGGAGGGGCCACTTCTGACCTGCCCAGCCCCTCATCTCCCAGGATGCTACCATCAGAAAGGCTGGTTCCAGCTCTCTAGGTTGCATCTCCGTCAGAGGGAAAGGCTCCAGGAAGCCTGGGCCTGAAATGAGCATGGCTGGTTCTGAGTGGGCCTCATGGGCGATTTCTTCAGGCCCCTCCATTTCCAAATATTGGTCTCTGTGGCTGGGAGAAGGCAGGTGAGGTGAACAGCGAGAGGGAGGCAAGAACCCCAGAAGGCTGCTAAGAGGTTCTTGAGCTGCCTGAGCAGATGTGAGGCAGATGTGGAGCGAGTGAATCCTGCCAAGCTCAACAATCCCCAGGAGCTTGTGGAAGAAACTGGGCTCAGCAGTGAGATCACAGGGACTGATGAGGCCATATGGGCAAAGCAGCCATGTCCTCCCCTCATCCTTCTTCCGACTCCCTCCACCTTGCAGCACAGCCCTCCCCTGCCCTCCAACCTGCCTTCCTCCTCCTGCTTCTCTGCAGCAGGCCTCTGACTCAAGTTTAAGAAAGGCTGGGGCTGAGCCTGTATGCACAATTGGTTGTGCCACAGTGGGGGGCTTCCATGGGGGTCCTTTATAACCTTTCTGCTGCCATCAAGGATGTGTATTGTCACATTCCAGGCAAGTTTTTAATACACATTGAACACAAGAGTGGAATAACAAATAAATATGCATTTCCTGATTTGAACACTGTAGCAACCCTTTGAGGTACCCCCAGATCGTTACTACTAATAGCATTTACAACTGATGATCAGAGACAGAGAAGTTATATGCTATTACATAGGTATGCAATGACGAGCTAGGGCCAGAACTTTATTCTTTCCACACCATGCATGCCAGTTCCTGCACTAAAGCCCACGGCCTGTTTTTTTTGTTTTTGTTTTTGTTTTTTTTCACCCACCTGCGCCCTCTCAGCTACTCCATGGAGTTCAGAGGGCTCGGACTGGGGGAGGGCTCAGGAAGGGCTCGGGGATCATGTGGGCAGGTTTGCGCCCTGTTGACTCTGGGCTATGTAGACAGTCAATGTGGGCCACATGATGCTGTGAAGGCCTTGATCCCAGGACTGGATTTTTCTGTTGTTGCTATGCCATGAGGTCCTGAAAGTGGAGGAAGGGTGCTGTATTGTTACATGGGTCTGATTGTCAATTTATCTAATCTCCAGACAGGTCTAAGAGGTTGACCTTCTGGCCTCAGACCGTGGCTCCCTGCATTACCTCACAGGCCACCTTTTGAAACAGGGCATATGGGGTGCACGTGTGTAGCTAAGTCATTTTAGCGGTGACAGTTTTTGACTTTGAAAGGAACTAGTTAGCCACTCTGACACCATCCTAGCCAGGCCAGCCTGGATACTTCCATGGCTTGAAGGGCGCCCCCTTGTGCCTGAGAGTGGCAGTGCACCGAGGAGTGACTATAGGAGGGCAAAGATCACGCCGGGTGTGAACCCTGTGACCCCCCACTGGCCTGGGAGTCTCTGGGGCAAGGAGCTGGGCAGGCAGCAATGACTCAGCAAGGTGGCAGAGCACCAGGAGGGCCAGGGCGGGCCTGTCCCCGTCCTTTCCCAGGTACGTCCCTCTGCAGCCCCGTTAACCTGGCAGTTAATGATTAACATTTCTCGGAGTTAGATGGCCATAGGTACCAGAACTTGGAACTTTGGAGGCTTGTCGGGTCTCAGTTGTGCTGGCAGGAAACAGGCCCAGGTAGGGGCAAGACTCAAGACAGGTCTTGAGGTGGGAGCTGGGCTGGGGCTGTTGGTGGCAGGCAGGAACTTGAGCCATGTCCTTGGCGTTCTTCTCCCCTGCCCAGGTGCCCAGGCTTAGCCATCTCTATCATATGCCAGGCACCACAGGGTGCATTCACTTAAATCACTGATGTCCCTTTGCCCATTTTAAAGATGGACAGCTCACAAAGCTGAGGTGAGTCGCCCTAGGTCCCAACCCAGGCAGAGCCGGAATTCAAACCCAAGCTGCAAACACAGGTCATGGGAAGCTTCCTAACTCCAGAGACACTTTCCCGGGACCCCATCTACCAATTTAACAGCTGCTTGAGTCGAGGAAATAAGAGGTGTCACTGCCCTGCCTACAGGGTTTGGGGCTCCCTTCACATATTCACAAATCATGACTGCAACTTTAATCACTCAGAAAACCCTGCCAAGGATCCATGCCCAGCCATCAGGGGTACTGGCCCATGCAGTAAAATGCCCCTTTGGTCTGAAGGCAATCACTCATTACGTGCCATACCACCTGGAGCTTCTTGGCATTGGCCCATTTTGAGGGGTTCCTTCACCATGGAAGGAATTTATTTTAAGAAGTGAAATAAAAAAATATTTCAAAAAAGAGCCAGGCATGGTGGCACATGCCTGTATTCCTAGTTACTTTGGAGGCAAAGGCTGGAGGATCAGAAGTTCGAGGCCAGTAAGACCTTGCCAATAATAATAATAATAATAATAATAATAATAATAATAATAATGGCTGAGGATGTAGTTCAGTGGTAGAGCACTTGGTTAGCTTGCACAAGGCCCTGGGTTCAATCTCAAGGGTACTGCCAAAAATAAAAAAATAAATAGTCTGAAGTGAAGCTGAAAGTTCAGTAATACAAGATTCGGTTTCCTGCCTTCAGGGCACAGGCTGGGCCTGTGAGTTTTTTCCTGCCTGCACCCAGGGCTGGGCCAGGCTCTTGGGGTCTGATTCCCCCAGTAGTTGAGATTTGCAAGGACTCCAAGGTTTCTTCCCTTACTCACCACAAGATGTCACTGCTGCTCACAAGGACACTGAGGAAGAGCAATTCTCAGCCCCAGGCTTACTGAACGAGAAAGCAGGGGTGGGGCCCAGGGATCTGTGCTTCCCACAAGCTGTCCAGGGCATTCTGAAGCATGCTCAAATTTAAGAACCACTGGTATAAACCATTCTGCAAATCCTGATGCCCCTAAGGTCTTTCCCTTCTTCAGGTAGCCAGGGGAACTCAGTCTGTCACCCACCTGAAATTCCCACCCTACACATAGCTTGGGCTGGACCTAGAATCTCAGAGTTACAGTTTCCTCGATTGCAAAATGGGGATTATAGTCTCACTGGACTGGATCGTAATGAAGCTAAACTGAGACAGTGTCTGAAGTTGTGTTTGCAAAAGGTCAAGAATATGTTGTAGGGGTGTGTTGTGGCTGTTGCTGATTTTATTTTGAGTGACAAGTTCTAAAGAGAGTTGAAAGGCAGCTTTTTCAGGGGATCTATCCTCGGTCTTCTCTTCCCTCCAGTGCTCCTCTATTTCTTTCTCACATAGAATTATCTTTCAGCCACTCAGAGAAAGCCATATTTGACCCAGCAGCTTACACCACAGGAATGCCTTTTTATTTCTAGCCCCTGAGTTAAGAGCTTTGTGTGTATGATTTTGCTAAATTCTTATCTAGTCCCAGAATGGAGGTGCTACAAAGGATACTGATAAGTAAACTGACAAGACACAGAGACAAAGTAATTTGCCTAAAACCATGTAGTACCAAGCAGTAGAGCTGTTTGATTAGGCCGCCTGACATGGTTAGGTCCCTCAGTGCTGCCTCTCCCAAAGCTCATTTCCCAAGCCTCTGCACGGGGAGAAGCATGGTGCTGTGGAAAGACACTGGCTTGGGGTTCAGAGTCCTGGCCTTGCCACTTTTGAGCTCTGTGGTCATGGGTGAATGACTTGTCTCTGAAGGGGTATTACCTTATGTAATGTGCACAACAGAGCATCTGGTATATCATAGGTGCTCAATATATTTAGAATGTTCAACAGCTCCACTCTCCCTATTGTCCCCTCCCCAGATCAGGCAAAGATGATCCTGGAGTCCACAGGGACAAAATGCATGTCCTTTGTCCTTATAATGTCCCCGAGAGAGGCATGTGATGAGGTGGAGTCTGGCTCCAATGCTGGTCCTTGCACACTATAGTGTCCCCAGAGACACTCTGACTGCCAGCAAAGGGTCACTGGTCATGGCTGCTCACCTGCTTCCCACCATGGACACTCTGAACTCCCTGGAACTGTCTGAGGAGGCATGGCGTTGGTTAAGGAGGCTCTGCCATGCCTATTAAACGGCCTTGTTTCTCCAGCTCCCCCTTCTGAAACTTGGTCACCTCCTGACCCCTTGACCAGCCCATTGACTCTCAGATTGAGTGAAGGAGGCTGGTCACTGGTGAAGACTGTTGCTGGCATGGAGTGGATCAGTGGGTGTGCAATGCAGAAGCCTTGTGGATTGAGCAAGGCTTGAATCCTCCTTCAAGTTCTCATGAGAGAGTTAACCTTAATTAAGCCCCATTGATACATCTCAGTCTCCTCATCTATTTCATTGGGAAACTTAAAAAATATTTTTTCTATTTACCCTACTTCAACCTGTCCCCCACACAAGGCCCCCCAGAAAAACCATGTGGATTTCTGTCCATTTCCCTTAATTTGGATTCATTTTCTAATTCACCCTAATTATTTTGGATGACAAGGGTCAGAGGAATTTTAAATAGGGAATTGGGCTCAAGATGTGGTCACAATGCTTGGTTTTGTGACCACTTTGGAAAAATGTTTTTGCAGTTTATTAAAAAGTTAAATACACACACACCCATATGATTTAGCCATTCCATTCCTAAGTATCTGCCCAAGCCAAGTGAAGGCATATATCCACACAAAACTTGTACGTGGGTATTCATAATAGCTTCATAGTAAAAAATGAGAAGCATCTCAGATGTCCATCAAAGGTAGGGGAATATAATGTACATCTATCCAAGAGAATAGTAGACAACTATAAATACTGACGAACTACTGACACATGCTTCAACGTGCATGAATCTCAAAATATCATTCTGATTGAAAGAAGCCAGACCCTAAAATCCATATTTTGAGATGTCCGTGTGAATTTGACAATCATCATTTGTGCATAATTTCAGAGAATTTAAAGTAATCTACACTTCCATAAAGATGTCATCATTTGCCTAGTGATGGGAAGGGAATAGAATGTCAGGGTGAGTTGCAGGGAGAGGTTCATGTGCTTTAAACAGTAGCCTTCTGCTCTATTTCCATAGATACCCCAAGAAAGACTAAAAAAAAAATCAAATAAAAAATTAAAGAATCTCATGGACCTATGGGAAAATATCACGTCACCAAATCTATGTGCAATTGATGTCTCTGAATGAAAAAAGGGATGGGATGGGTCACAAATATATTTGAAGAAATGATGGTAAAAAATGTTTCAAATATGAGGCAAAATTATAAATGCACAGCTCCAAGAAGTTCTATGAACTCCAAGCAGGAAACAAAGTGAAAGGCTCGCCATGACCTACTGTAAACAAATTGCCTTAAGAGAGAGTAGGCTAAGAGATGCATCCAGAAGGAGGCGCCTCTACAAAGAACAGAATATCTGCAACAATCAGGAAGTCGTTCCATAAAGTCTAGATCCTCCCTAATGTGTATGCTTATGCAAATTTTAATACAACAAAATCAATTTGATCTGTTCTATGAATTTTGGAAGTTGCAGAAAAATGTCGTGTATGATCCCATTTTTGACAAACTAAAAAGTGCTTCCATAGGACAATTCCAATATGTTTTTATACATCCATGCAAGTTTGAAAAAAGTGTTTTAAAAGACAATGGATAATTGTGTTCTCTGTAGCCACAGGTGGCTGGGATTGGTAGGGTTTGGAATGGTAGAGGAATTGTTTTTTGTTTTTGTTTTTTTTTTTTGGTGATGGGGATTGAACCCAGGGGCACTTAACCACTGAGCCATATCCCCTTTTTATATTTATTTTGAGACAAGGTCTTGCTAAGTTGCTTAGGATATCACTTAGTTGGTGAGGCTGGCTTTGAGCTCACGATCCTCCTGCCTCAGCCTCCCAAACCAAACCGCTGGGATTATAAGTGTTTGCCACTGTGCCCAATTATAGTAGGGGCATTGTTAATCGCATGTTACGCATTTCAGCTTCATTGCTTTTGTTTCAACAGCCTGGGTTAATTTGGTAATATGTTTATGGACTCTGATCAACCAGAAGAAGAAAACTCAGTGCAGAATGATTTAATGGCCACCAGGACTAATAGTGGAACAGGACTGGCTTGCTTTAAAGCACATCCCAGACTTTGCCAGTTACATGTGAGCCCCTGGTTTTCTCAGGTATAAAATGGAGATTGTAACAACATGCATTTCATAGGCTGTTACAGGCTTAAAGAGCTTAATGCTCATTTGCCTACCATTTTAAGGACTTACATGTGTGTGAGAGACAGCACGTTTGATGCATAAATCAAATGTAAATTGCAGCACTTGGCTGTGTGTTCTTAGAACAAAGAAAGGATTCAAAATGGATACAGGGATTAGTCTCCTAGTGACCCAGCCCACAGTTAGTGAAGAAGCATGACCCTGCGGTCAATCTTATTTAGAGATTCACTAAAAGGCAAGAGGCTTGTGTGGCTTCAAAGCACAAAGGATTTGATTAGGTTTCCGGAATGGATTTAATAATTTACATGATTACCAGTCTGGTTAGAATGCAGGACATAGGTAGAAGAAAGGTTGAGGGAAAGAGATGGAAATGTCCTCATCCATCCCAGACTCTGCCATTTTGAAGGAAACCTGGGAGAAATGGACCAAGACATATGGTCAGAAATGCCACTTAAAGTTGTTAGAGTCACCAATAGAAGAACTCAAAATCAGAGGGAGAGATGTTCGAGTGAGAAATGAGGCCAGGTAATGAGGGCAGGTGACTCCTGTTGCCATGTTTACCAGCTCAGGTGGCCCCAGGGACCAAGGGAGAGGCAGGAGGAGCACAGCTGAGCTTTCCCAGCAGCCCCTCTGGACACCCTCAGGTGAGCCTCTGTGGAGCCTGTCGGCTTCATAAACAGGTAAGAGTCTCCGGGGTCAACAGGGAATTCCAAGCCCTACAATTGCCCCTGCCCTGCTCCCAGCCCCTCAGGCAAGGGAGCTGGGGATCTTTGGGTTTGACCCAGTGAGTAAGGATTGAGGAAGAGTTATGGAGGCTGGAGGTGAAGCTGGGATCCCACAGCCAACAGGTGCCAAGTCCAGATCTGAACCTAGAGAGGTGGACGTTTGAAGAGCCCCCTCTCTTTCTCTGGAAGGCCCTTTGCCACTATGCCAGGCTCTCAGAAGCATGAGAACATCTCTACAACTGTCACAGACACCAACTGTTACTGAGGCTCCTGAACTCTCTGGGTGATCTGGACAGGGCAGGGGCCACCCTCCCAGGATGAGTCCTTTATAGCCCCAACGCTACAGGATCTGTCCTGTCCTCCTGGTGTTTATCAATTAAATGAAACAGAGGGTGTGAAAGTGCTTTGTAAATTGCCAGGTGCTAAGCAAATGCAAGGTGATTGCAGCTTATTTTCCCCCACAGGCACAATGACTGGCCCAGTGAATTATGAGGTTGGATTTCCATGTTCAATACTTCTTTGGCAAAATCATAAAGCAAAGAGGTCAAGTTCCATAATTACGGTCACATGCAACATTCCCTTGTCTAGGGAAGTGCAGATTGCGTAGTTGTAGTTAGACTATCCCTAAGAGATGTTTCCCCAGAAAATAGGCAAAGTCAAGGAAATAGTGATGTTGTCATCTAGAATGTAAATGCATAAACTCTATTCCTTGCAGAGTCCTTTTTCTTCTTCCTGTTTTTAGTGTCATATTATGGTTTTAAGAAAGGTAATACCACAGCCATGCGAATATTTTGAAGAGTCCCAGCAGGTGTGCAATCATTTTCTTTACCCGGGTGAGACTTTCATCCCCAGGCATACCAAGTTTTCCTCTGTGCACTTCACCTCTGTGCACCTGCACACACAGTGGGTCCACTCTGCTGTTTCTGCTATTTTTCGCAGGATAGGATGCTCTGGGATATGGATATATTGTAATTTGGGGGAGAATGAACCTAGGGTTTCATGCATGCTAGGCAAGTGCTCTACCACTGAGTTACATCTCCAGCCCTTTTGAATTTTTATTTTTTTATTATTTATTTATTTATCTTTTTTGGAACTGGGGATTGAACTCAGGGGCACTCGGCCACTGGGCCACATCCCCAGCCCTTTTTTTGTATTTTATTAGAGACCAGGGTCTCACTGAGTTGCTAAGTGCCTTGCCATTGCTGAGGCTGGCTTTGAACTCACGATCCTCCTGCCTCAGCCTCCCAAGTGCTGGGATAACAGGCATGCGCCACCGCGTCCGGCTAAATTTTTATTTTGAGACGTGGTCTCCCTAAGTTTGGCCTCAAACTTGTGATCCTCCTGTCTAGCCTCCCCAGTGGCTGGGATTACCGGAATATGCCCCCGTGCCTGGCAGGATGGATCCTAATTTTCAAGTGGCTCCTCCATCGTTGATCGCTCTTGGAGTGTTGTCAGAGCATGATTCTGAATCTTGTCTTTTCAATTTCTGTTTTCAGCATCCTCTCCACGAGGTTTCCAGGGATTCCTGGCATCTGGAAGCATCCACAAAGCTCCCACCCAGAAGCAAAAGGAGCTTCTTGCCCCAAAGAGAAGCGTGTTGGTGCCTCATCCCCGGGATGCAGACAGATCTCTCTGCTTTTCTTGTGGTGGCCCTGGTGGCTGTGTTCTTTCTTCTTCTTGGCTGGCTGTCTGGCAGGCTGGGGGAAGTTACTCTGCCTTTGGTTTACCTTCTGGGAAAAGAGCCAAGGGCATGGTGAAATAACCCTGGAGAGCCTGCTGCTGCTTCTGGCACCTTCCAGCAGTCTACGTGCTTCGTCCAGGGCAGGTCCTCCACCCCAGCAGAGTGGTGCCAGACATCCTGGCTCCTCCCTCAGCCCAGGTCACAGGCCCCTGGGGTCCTCTGTTCCTGGGGTCCCTCCTTGTTCCCCCCAGCAAGAGCAGCTAGCATTTGGAAGATTGCTGAAATGCTTCTTTTTTCAAGTAGCCTTCCAGAACACTAGAACACAGAGTGACCTGGAATTCCTCCCCACCCACCCAAGCACACATACATACACATGGCCCACCTCACCTCCTCCAGGTAAAAGAGTTTATTTATTTGTTTTATTTTTATTGTTTTTCAGTACTGGGGATTGAACTCAGGGGCACTCAACCACTGAGCCACATCCCCAGCCCTATTTTGTATTTTATTTAGAGACAGGGTCTCACTGAGTTGCTTAGCACCTTGCTTTTGCTGAGGCTGGCTTTGAACTCACGATCCTCCTGCCTCAGCCTCCTAGCTGCTGGGATTACAGGTGTGTGCCACCGTGCATGGCAAAAGAGCTTATTCTTATCACAGAAAATCAGATATATTTGATGCTTATGACTGAGGCTTAAGGTGATTGCCCAGGGGCTTCTGATTTGTTGGTGGCACAAAGGTAGCAGTGGGCAGGGCAGTGGTTTGGCAGAAGAGCAAAGGTTATTGTCTGGGCTTTGTTACTCACTTGCTGTGCTATTTGATGAAGCTGCTAGCCCTTTCTGAACCTATGATATCACCAGGTGTGGGGTAAAGGCAGCCAAGCCCCTTGCTACTCTGTGGTTCTGGGATTCTTGGTAGAGCAGCCCAGTGACAAGAGAATGATGCATGGTAGGGGGTAGGAGCCATGGGCTCGGGCTGCTCTCCAGGAGTCTCTAGATCTCTGCGGTGCCCTGCCCAGCCTGAACACTTCCTTGGGGTCAGAAGCCCTGCCAAGGTACAGGTAGCTCTGCCTTCTCCACTTTCACTCTGGGTCCCAGGCCTTGGGGCTGGCCCGAAGTACATGTCTCATTAATCTTTGTTGAAGAAATAAATGCACTTAGGGTTCCTGGGTAGGAATTCTAGCCATGTAGGTGTCCATCAGAGGACTCCTCGAGGAGAGGCTGCAAGACAGAATTGTTCCATCCCTGCTCCTGCCAACAGCAAGGCATCCATTCGGACCTAAGTTCTAAGAGATTGGCCACATCCTTGTCCTTGGTGCGTCTTCTCTATAAGAAGCTGCTGTGAGGGGGGACAGATTGCTGATGTGGGAGGCTCACAGAGGGCAGGATGCTCATTCTCAGCATCACTGATGTGTGAGCCCAGCCTCAACCTCAGCTCTGCACCGTCCACTCCCGCCTGGCTTGCATCTGTTTTCTTCATGTCCTTGAGTCGGTGACCATGCAACTCTCAGAGCTCAGGTTCACAAGAGCAGGGAGCAAGCTGTGTGTTCCCTAAAACTGGGACCAAATCCAGGTGTTCCAGCTGCCACCTTTTCTAAATTGTTTTGTTTCCACCATGTGCAGGGGCCTAGACTCCTTGCTCTTGAAAGGCTCCCATTCTGCAGGGGAGGCTGAATTCCATGCTTAGAAAACAGCTAATTCTCATTATTCATGGTAGTCCTGATGTAAAAAGTGGCCATGAACACTGAATTGGCCATTACTGAAGCACTGCTCCTAGGGGACATAGAGGATGGGCTTCCTGTGAGCTCCTGGCCATGCCTTTTCACCAACTGATCAATAATACACAACTGTTTTATGTGTGTTTCTTTTTAAAGACATTTTGTTTGCTATATATTGTTGGCTCATTCACATTAAACTCACCACCAACGCTGCTACATCTCACAACTGAACAAAGCTCATCCAACACAGGTATTTTCTCCATAAGGCTCATTCACAGCCTCCTTGCACTGAGGAACACAGCACTTCAGCACACTTGGTGGTAGCCAATTTAAACAGCAAAACACCCAAAGTGTAAGGAGTGTGGCACTAAATAAGTAGACCATGGAAAAGATAATTGTTCAGAGCATGAGAGCAGAAATGAGAGAGCAGAGCAGGCCTTGTTCAACCTCAGCTGAGGATGTGTTCGCTGGGAAAGTCGGTCTTCAACATGCGTGGAGGGATTGCAAAAGTGCTGCCTGTATTGATTTGGGGATTACATAGGGATTTTAGTGAGTAGGTAAATTTGCAAATACTTCTGTGAATAATTGCAGATCAACTGTATGTACAGAAGAAAGAACAAGGCTTCAGGGAGTGGAGAGGAAGGAGCTAGGAGAACAGAGAGAAAGTCACAGAGGTGGTAGCATTGAAACTAGCCTTCCATGGATAAATAAGACTTTCCCAGGTGGGAGGGCATCTGGGGGCGCAGTGTGCAGAGGCAGGAGACAATATGGGATGAAGGAATGTCATTGGGTGAGAACAGAAAAGCTGGAAGGGAGTAAGGAAGAGCTCTGATCTCCAGGAACATAGGGAAGGGCAGAGAGGGTCCACATCTTCGTGGGGTATTATGCTACTTAAGGTAGTGCCCACTGCCAAATCAACTCTAAGCACTTTGACCCAATAAACAGAATTGAACATGCATGATTGGTGAGTGGCTTTCCAGGTATTAGAGCTAGGGATGAGATTCCTTCAAAATTGTACCTCATCCCCGGGGGCCTCAGAGTCCTGGCTGACCATCAGCAAATGGGAAAGATTAAAAAGTGGCAAATTGCACAGGGTTTTTAATCAGCTGGTCCTCGGAATAGTCTGCAACCCTTCCACCCACATTCTAGCATCACATAGCCCCCACCTCCCACCTCCCCCAGCAGCAAGAGGGGCTAGAGAATGAAGCCCCTGATTTGATGGCCCTTTCTAGGAATATGTCCACACTCTGGAAGGGGAGCATGGTTCTGGTGGACAGCTGGCAGTTTCTGCTCAGGCCCTTCAGATTAGGCTCTCAAACCATAGGGTAGAACTTGAAGGAAGCCACGGTGAGTGACTTCTGTGGACATGGGCCACCAAGGGGCTATCTAGAACACAGAAAGTGGTTGATAGGTTCGATGAATGAATGGATGACAAATGCATTATCTCTCTCTCTTTATGTCCTTAGTTCCCTTTAGTTCCACTCCCCCCACCCCCCCAAAAAAAAAAAAAAAAAAACCCCACACCTTTTAACCTTTTCAGCAGAATGAAGAATGAGACCTGAAGGGGGAAAGGGAAGGAAGGCTAGGAGGAATATAAGCATTCTCATTTTTTCTATAGTCAGACCCAGTACCTCTTTTACCTGATGTCTTTCTTAGTCCATTCAGGCTGCTAAAGTACCATGTGAACATAGAGATTTATTTTCACAGCTCTGGAGCTATGCAAGTCTGAGACCAAGACACAGCAGATTTGGCATTTGCTGAGGACCTGGCTTCCGATTCATGGGCAGTGTCTTTCTTGCTCTGTCCTCACATGGTGGAAGGAGTGTGGGATCTTGGGGGCTTCTTTTCTCAGGGCACTAACCTCATCCATGAGGGCTCCACTCTTGTGACCTCAACACCTCCCAAAGTCCCCCTTTCCTGATACCTTCACATTGGGGGTTTGAATTTCAACATGAATTTTGGAGGGACAAATATTCAGTCCAAACATCTGGAGAAGACATGTGGCTCTAAGAATAGAAAGAGAACTGAGAGAAGAGGAACGGAAACTGCAGGCCGGCTCTGGATCTGTGAATATTCTGCCAGTTTCATTCAGCCTCCTTTGGGATTTGAGCTACACGGATCTTATGCAGGACTCTGGAGACCTCATGTGTGACTGAGTGGCTAGAAATGGTTTGAAATGGTCGCTGTAGCCTGGGAAGATGCCAGATAAAGAGAAAACAGGAAGAGCCTCCCCTGACACACACACAGCCAGGGATCTTCTCCCTGTACCCAATGGCCTTATACTTCCACATCTCCAATTTTGTAATCAAATGCCACCTATGGGGCAATAGTGTGGCCCCTTTGGTGCTTCTCCATTTGAATGGTCGCTGAATATCTAACTGCACTTCGGCAACTTCTATTGATGCTTCATGAAAGGGAAAAAAAAAAAAATCATTCACCGCCTCCATCCCCCAATAGAAGCTCCCTCAGCAAGGATAATCACAAACCCCCAAAGGCCAATGAATCAAAATAAATTAGCAGTCAGCACACATGCCAAGCCGTTGGTTATGGGATCAAGGCGGCAGACAGCAAAGGAGGTGGGGCAGGGAAGGACTCTCTCTTCTCCTTGTCATAGGCATCATTTGGAAAATGTGGGAAAGGGCCTGGCTGTGCCTGGAGTAGAGGCTGCTGGAACTCTGTTATTTATGTTCCTGTTCCCCAGAGCCTCGGGCTCAGGAGTCTTGATGCGCCATCTTGTTTTGATATACTGTGGTGGAGCAATCTTCCCTCTGATGGCTCAGAACACTTGCTTGTATGGTCTCACATTAATTGTGTTTGTGTGTGTGTGTGTGTGTGTGTGTGTGTGTGTGTGTTCAGGGGGAAGTATTGAGACAAAAGCATGGCTACAGCAAAAGGATGGCTTTTTATTATTCACAGGATAGTCAGGTGTGGACCCAAGGTTGTACAGCAGGGAGATAACAAGCTTTAGCTCTGAGCCCTAATCCTGTCCCTGCTCCCACTCACCTGCCAAATGCCCATCTTGATCTTGGCTGACCCAGCACATAGGGAGGCTTGACTGGCAAGCTCACCCAGCCTCAACCAGCTCCTGACATTGTGCTTGCATAGAATGGGATTCTAGAAATAAACACTGCATGAAGGAGCAAGGTGTTGCTTACCCCTACACCTGGACTTTTCTAGCAATCTTCCTAAAGGAAGGCCAGAGCCCTCTCATTCCTTGGCTCTCTTCCTCCCAGAGTGGAAATGCCCTGGATCTCCTAGACAGACCCTGTGAGGAGGTGCCAGGACAGTGGTGCAGAGCTCAGAGATGGGGAGTCCTTACTTCGATTGCTCTGGCCTTAGCTGGGCCTGCCTTGGAGGCTACCTGGGAACTATGGGTCAGAGGAGGTCAGCTCAGCTTCCCAAAACATGGGCATCTTCTTCCCCCCAGTGATCCTCTCAGTCTTTGAGACTGCCCTGCTGTGAAATGGTCCAGAGAAGTGTGTGATGCAGCTCCGGCCTCAAGGCCCCTGTTTTCACGATGCAGAAGGAGGGAAGGCAGATGGAACCAGCTGCAGGGCAAGCACAAAGTGGCCTACCACCTGGGGATGCAGGCAGGTGGGCAGTCTGAGCCAGTGTCAAGCACCATAGCTTTATTTCACGACTGTGGCTGTGCTTTCTGCTTCATTTTCAATACAATCAAAACTGATAGGTCCAAAAGTCACTCTGTCACCTGGTACCCAGTACAGCATCACCTAAGAGCTATTTTAATGCAGCATAACGCCCGTTACAGTTCCCTAGTGGTTCTCACAGGGCAGCATGCCTCTGTTTCAGTGTCACCTCACATCCATGAAGTATAGGCTGGCCCACCCATGGCCTGTAGAATATTCTACAAAGTGACACAGTGTCCAGAGAGCAGAAAGGAAGGAGGTCTGGATGTGAGAGAGTAGGATGCAGGTAGATGCAGCAGGATGCTCCTGCAGGTCCTGAACTTGACCTCAAGTGCCACAAAATCCATACTTTATGTTGCATTGTTCCCTCTGCCCATCCCCTGTACTGGAATAAACCACTCCTGTTGGAGGGATAGGTGAAAGGGGAGGGCTCCATTCAAGAGTCATCCACCAAGTAACTGCAAACCTCTGTCAATAGCAGGTGTGCCGAGGGTTCCACAGAGGGACCTGTGAGCATGGGCTTGCTGCCTCCGCTTGCACATGCGTTGAACTGAATGCTGGCTGGGGGAGGAAGGGCCCAGAATGCCATCTGGACACAGGCGCTCTCTCTCCACAGGTCTCAGGCATCTGTACTGGATCAGATGCTCCCTCATCAGATAATACTGCGGCAGGCAAAGAGGCTTAGGCAGGTCTCCACGGCAACCACAGCTTAGGAACTGGCTCTCCTCCAAGTTCAGTGGGGAGCAGTGGCTTCAGCCTCCTGGGACACATACTCTCCACAAACACCAACCTGGCTGCATCTCTCCTCCAGGCAGCACTGTTTTCTCGGGAAAAACTTCTACGGGGTAGAAAGAGCAAAACGTAGAAGGAGGCAACCAGCAGCTGCCTCTCTGAGATGTGGAACAGAGAGGAGGGAGGGAGCCGGGGAGGATGTAGTCCAAGCTGCCTGTCCTGCCCGCCACCCTCGGCTGGTTGACTGACTTTCTGCTTTTCCCCCCCGAAAAGATCCAGACTGTCTTCTCCCAGACTTGGAAGCAGAAAGCAGGATCCCTGCTGCGAACCTGTACTTCGACAGAACCTCAGGAAACTTGGTAAGAGGGAGTTCCTCAGGAGGCAGTGGCTTCCCCACTCACACCACAGTGAAAGCCCAGGCTGGGCTGGTCAGCCTCACGGGGTGGGGTGGGGAGGCAGGTTGGGAGCCAAAGAGCAGGTTGCACCTGGGCCCAGATGGCCACAGGTAGGCAGGCCCCTTCAGTCCCCATCAGTTCCAGGAAATGAGTGGACTGGTGCAGTATCCTTGGTCCCTGGTCTGGTCATTGCTTTATAAACTCAAAAAAAGTCATAAATTTTGTCTGTTCTGGAATCAGCAAGCCTCTCCAGGAGAAGCCAGTTCTAGTATTCTCTCTTCTGCTTTTGTGGAGAGGAAAAGGAAGAGGAGAGCTAAGACCCAAATCAGAGATCCTCTCATCAATTTGAGAACCATAACTTTAGCAACTATAATTCCAAGGCACCGAGTCAGGTCAAGGGATTTAGCAACAACCAAGAGGTATGGGCGATGTGTGAGCCTCAGTCCCCTCAACCGTGGAGCAGCCTGTGAACCCTCCATAAGACTCCCAAGAGTGTGGGCCTGGACAGGTCAGTACAGGGTGGGGCTCCAGGCAGGTGATTGGGCTTAAAAGGAAAGTCCGGCTGCTACCCTAGGATTAGGCTAGTTTCTTGGGGATCAGCCCCCTCCAACTGTGGTCAGTTGCCCCTCCTGGTTGCACCTCTGCCTCTGCATGAGGGCAGACTGCCACTCATTCATTTAGAAACCACTTATCAAGTACCTACGGTGTGCCAGCCCATTCTACACAGCTTTTGCCCTTGCAGAGGTCATAGCTGGGTGAAGAAGAGAAAACTACACCAAAAAAAGGGGAGAACCATGTGTATTATAGATGGAGCCATGATAGGTACTGTACCCACTCCAGTAGCTACTGAGATGCTACTGAGAACTGTGCCACCTAAGTGGGGGCAGAGAGGGGCAGGCTGCAGGGAGGTATTGAACCTTAAGATGGGTCTTTTTTTTTAATATCTTCTTTTTTTTTAAAGTATATATATATTTTTAGTTGTTGATGGACATTGATTGATTGATTGATTGATTGATATGTGGGGCTGAGAATCGAACCCAGTGCCTCACACATGCTAGGCAAGTGCTCTACGTAGACACTGAGCCACAACCCCAGCTCTTAAGATGGGTCTTGATTGATGAGCAAGTCCTTGTCAGGTAGACAGAGGACCCACAAATCAGGCTGAGTATATCTAACTTGGTGGTTCTTTTTTCCATGATATCCAAGATAAATAAAGTCAATTTGCAGTCTGTGAAGTTGTCCTTGGACCTGGACAAAAACAGGACTGGGAGGAAGATTAGCCAGAAAGAGTATTCACTCTCTGTACCTACTGCAGGGCCTCTGCCCAGACCCAGGCTCTAGCTTCAGCACAGCCAGCCTGCCTGCCCAGTGAGGCAGCTGGGATTGTGGGACAGCCCTGTGCTGGGGCCACTTGGTGTCCACAGGCCCTGTGAGTCACCAAGGGCAGCCCTGTGACCTGGCTTGCAGAAGCTCAGCTGTTAGAGCCCAGTCTCAGAGGGAGAAGAGCCAGGACTTGGCCCCTGGTTGTGGCTCTTTTTGGACTGAGAAATCAGCATTCCTGGGTCAAGGACTGCACACCCTTCAATGGTTGGCAGGGCCTTGGAAATCTCTGTAGGCTGCGAACACTCTCCCCATTCCGTCAGGGGGTCAGAGCTTTGCTGGCACATTGTTCTTGTCACTGAGCATCTCTGGTCCCCCTTGACTGCTAACTATCTAGAACCAGAGACGACTCTTGCCCTTGAGGCAGGTTTTTTCTGGCATCACTAAAGAGTGGCAGCTGGTAGTCGGGTCTCCCAGTGAGCGATGGAAAAGTCATTATCCTTAGGGATATTCAGAAATAGGCTTAAGGGAAGGCTAAGAGAGAGTACAGGGGATTGGAAGGTGTACTGAAGCAACAGAGCAGAGAACCCAAGAGAAAGGCTGTGAGAGAGCGACACCTAGGGGCAGAGGTGGGACATGCAAGGCTTGTACTGCTGTGGGTCAACAAAGGCTCCTTTACTAGAGCTTTTTGTCTCTTTCCTCTCCCTCTCCCTCTGTATCCCTCCTCCTCTTCCCCCTCCCTTTTCCTTTCTCTTTGGTACCAGTGATTGAACCCAGGGGCACCTGAACACTAAGCCACATCCCCAGCTCTTTTACTTTTTTAATTTGCAAAAAGGGTCTCACTAAGTTGCTTAGGGCCTCACTAAGTTACTGAGGCTGAGTTTGAACTTATCATCCTCCTGCCCAGAGCTTTCTCTAGGAACATGGGGGTTCCCCTTCTGCCATGCCAGGACAGAAGACAGAGCTGGAGAAGTTAGTCAGGGTTGGGGTCAAGCTTGCACCCTCTTTGTATCTGGGACCCTTTGGCTCGTCAGCAAAGCCTGGGAACACATTCTTTGTAAAAATGTTTCTAAGTAAATTCACTGAAGTCCATTGGTTTGTAAAGGAAACCAGCTCTATCAAAGCGCAGCTATTTAGCAGTTGTGACGTAGTGATATATGTGCTTCTCTATTAGCATGTAAAATAATAAAATCTAGACCAAGCTCAGTGGCACATGCTTATAATCTCAGGGACTTGGGAGGCTGAGGCAGGAGGATTGCAAGTTCAAAGTCCAGCCTCAAAAAATTAGCAAGGCCCTGAGCAACTTAGTGAGACCCTGTCTCAAAATAAAAAGGGCTGGGGACGTGGCTCAGAGGCTAAGTGTCCCCTGGGTTCCATCCCTGGTACCAAAAAAGAGTTTAAAAAAAAAATCTAGTGGCAGATCTAATAAATACCATGAATTCAACTAGCAAAAATCATGTGCACTATTTCATGAATAACAACTTTAAAGAGCAGGAACATAGCTGTGATCTTGGCTGGAGATAAAATCACAGGTGCCATTGATACTACTATGGTCTGTGGTTCTCATTCATAACTGAAGTAAATGCTATACTTTAGTTAAAGGATAGTGGAAACAAAGATGATTTCTTTTTCCACATCCAAGTTTATAATCTCTGAATTCTCCCAGGACCCCAGGGTAAGAATCCTTGTGCTAAGCAACAATGATGACCACAGATTTGGGTGGACCAGCTTCTGTTTGGTTAAGAAAGCACTTATGCAGACATTACCTGACAGATCTCACAGTAACTTGAAGTAGGTACCTTATTTCCCCTCTTAAAGAGCCATAAAGGTGACCTGGACACAGGCAGGGTATGTCAGGGAGGGGAAAGGCATAGGAGCTGAACTCAGGTCATCTCTTCTAACGCCTACATGGCCTTTCCACCACCAGCCTGTTTCACCTGGGCTGGCAATCGACCAAAGGCAGGGTGGGGGCACAGGCAGGCCACAAAGCATGTGTCTGAGGTCAAAGGGAGTAAAGGTGGTGAGCAGGAATAAGTCTGGGGAAGGGACTGGCCCTAAAGCCCTAGCTTTGGGAAAAGGAACCTGGGGAGAGGGAAGGCAAGGCGGCCATCAGGGGATGGTAGCAATCCTGTCCCTGGCTTAGCTCCCAGATGGAGGAGGGAGACACATCCCCACAGTTCTCACAGGGGACCACAAAGTTTGGAGGTGCCCCAACCCTCAGTCCCTGGCTGCCTTTCATTTCTTGTCTTCTCACCTGGTGTCGCTGTTAGAGTGGCTCAGCATTCTGTCTCTGTTCTCTGCAGTTGCCAGGCAGAGACAAAGGCAGCATGCCTTCCTGACCTCTCTCCAGGCTCTCTGAATTCCTTAGCCATGAATCTACCTGGCCATGTCCTAAGGATGACAGAGCCTGGTCACTGAACAGCATTACAGCTTTCAAATGTTTTCATACACTTTCCTTTGTGTCTCGCAGGTACTCTGATGAGTAGGCCACAGGGCTGTATTAACCCCATTTTATAAATGAGGAAACCAAGACCTAGCGAGGTAATGAACTTGAACAAAGTCATGCATTTAGTGCTCAGCAAGAGCTTTGGGGCCTGCCCTTGGGTGACTGCACTGCTGAAGCCCAGAAGTGAGTGCCCTGTGGTATGTGGGTGTTGTCCCCTCCAGGGCCATTGCAATCACTGGTCTGCTTGTTTTCTTCTTTTTCTTGAATGCACACTCCCTGGGAGCCCATCACCCAGCACAGGGACAGGTATAGTGCACACACACTGGCCCTAGGTTGCTGAGGCCAAGTGTTAAGAACTCAGGCCTGGGCTTCCATCTCCAGACCTCAAGCCTGCCCAGCACACCCACTGCCCATGGCCTTGATGACCAGGGCCTCTTGGAGAAAGACCTCAGCAACATAAGTGAGTGAACATAGACGTGGGCAGAGGTGCTGAGGGGAAGCGAGCCCGCCAGATGGAATGAAGGGGAAAGCACCTGCGAAAAGTCAGTGTTGAGCTAGATATTTTTCCAGTGTTTAAATTTTGAATATGTGCCAGGGTTGGAAGAATGCACAATAAGAGCCCACAAAAACCTCCTCAAGACAATTGTTCGTATTTTGCCATGATTTCCCTATTTCTGTGTATGTACATATCCGTCGCACTGTCTGAATGACTTGAATGTAGAATATTGTGGACATCCACGAGCTATGGCATTGCATCCTAGCTCTCCCCTAAATCTGAATACCATTTTTTCAAAAAAAATTTTTAACTGTTCATAGACCTTTATTTTATTTATTTATACATGATGCTGAGAATGGAACCCAGTGCCTCACACATGCCAGGCAAATGTGCTACCTCTGAGCCACAGCCTCGGCCCCTGAATACCATTTTTATACTTAAGAAAATTAACAATCATTCCCTAGCATCCCATTCATGTTCAAATTGCCCCCAATGTTTTAAAACAAGGAGTCAATGTTCATACATTTGAGGCAGACTCTAAATGCCATTGGCTGAGGGGAAGCTGGCTGTCCTCACAGGAGGGTTCTGAGAGTGAGGGGCCCTTGAAGCTCACATGGACGAGTTCGGCGATTCCATGGTGGTTCATCTAGAGCAAGGGAGGGGAAGAACCCAAATTATGCAAAGTCCCAGGACAGGTCACTCTTGCTGTTCACAGGCTACACACACCCTGGTAACAGTCGCAGCCATGGATCAGGTCCTAGGAGGGTTGGGAAAAGGCAGCTGTCTCTGGGATCTGACTAGTCGGCCTGTCTGCTTCTCTGCCCCTGCTCTCTCTCTTCCTTCCTCCCTCTCTCCCTTCATCCCTCCCTCCCTCCTTTGCCCATAAGAACTTAATCAGACCTGCCTAAGAGCCTCCTGTGGGAGCAGCTGGCACCAGGACAGAAATAGCTCCAGCAGAAACCTGTCTCTGTAAAGCCTCGGCTCTGGCTGGAGTTGGGGAGTGTGGGGGGTGGGGAGGAGATAATTCAGAAAACTTCCCCCCTTCCCTGTGAGACCCCCCACCCCTGGGCCTGAGAAGCTCAGAACCCACAGATCTCAGGTGGGTCCACCCCACCAGACCCTGCCCTGTGTCAAATTACGTGCCTCTAGAGCCAACTCTTTATATTTGTTCTTTTTAGTTGTACATGACAGTAGAATGCATTTTGACATATTGTGTATGCATGGAGTATGACTTCCCATTCTTGTGGTTGTACTGATGTGGAGTTACACTGGTAGTGTATTCACGTAGGAACATAGGAAAGTGATGTCCGATTCATTCTACTGTCTTTCCTACTCCCGTCCCCCTCCCTCCCCTTCATTCCCCTTTAGAGTCCAACTCTTGTCCCCAAGGAAGAGGGACCCTCATGAGACTGCACTTCAGGCTCTGCCCTGGCTTTCTTCTGGAGTCTGGGGGTTCAGGAGATATGCCCACCCTGGGGTCACTTCCCCTCCATATCAGGGATGAGGGACTGAGATCTGGAATTCCTCACCAGACAGCTGCCACCCCCTTCCCCACAGAAGGAGCCACTGTGCAGGCACCTTCTGTCCTCTCGATTCCCCAAGAGCAATGGCCCTGTCAGTATGAAAAGCCCAGGCCTGAGGGTGGCAAAGAGGTGGCTGTTCGTGGGGATGAGAATGGGGCTTGGGTGTGAAGGCTGGGGCATCCCCGTGTGTGTTTGCAAGGTCCCTTCACCGTGAGGGAGGGAGCCAGGAGGGGGAAGAGAAGAAGGGCAGGCTGCAGGCCAGGAGCCATGGATTCTGAGGAAGCCAGGCATTCCCAGTGCGAATCTGTCCAAGCCATTATGAAGGTATATTTGATAGAGAAGGAAGCAGAATATACCTTATTTAATACTTTGTTAACTTAATATTATTTAGAAATAAATATGTACCACATATACACATATAATTTTATGATCTAAATAAATATGCATTTGTGAGATATGTAATAATTATGTAACTATTGGAGAGATAATCTATCATCTATTTATTTACAATGATTTCATAATATAATCTAATAAATACATATGCCTCCATATAACATTATTTACAAAAATACACATACTTACTTATATGTAAAAATCTATCTATGGACATATGATGATGGTAGGTGAGCCTCCATTTGTAGCCCCCTTGCAGAGATGTAGGGTGGGTGCATTGCTCAGGCCCCTCCTGCACTGACTGGGCCTTCAATGGCCTTGGTGTGGGTATTCTGGGGTCAATTTGCCATGGAGGCCAATGTTGTCTTTGGTGCCTCTCCTTCTTTCACCCACATTTCTCTCAGCCGCAGAAGGACCCTCTGTTACCATGCCACTCTCTTGCTGCCTCCTTTCATCTCAAATGCAAAGCCACACTAAAAAGAAAGCCAGGCCCCTGAGGAAGGCAGTTTGTGACCCAAAGATAAGTTCCTCAAAAGTGGGTCTTAGGAAAGGTGAGAAATTTGGTGGTGGGAAGAAACTACCCAGGTAGATTTGTAACCCTGCTCTGTAACACTCATGAACAGAAATGTGCTCACATGCATGTGCACACACATGCACGTGCACACACACACACACACACACACACACACAGAGTTATAGTTTGGATCTGGAATGTTCCCCCAAGGGCTCCTCTGTTGAGGACTTGGTCCCCAGCTGGTGGGGCTATTGGGAGGTTGCAGAAACTTTAGGAGGTAGTAGTACCTAGTTTGAGGAAATAGGCCCCCTGGGGGTGTGCTTTTGAAGGGTATTTCTTGTCTCCAGTCCCTTCCTCTCACTCTCTCTTGGCTTCCTGGCTGCCATGAGGTAAACAACTTTGTTCCACCATGATGTTTTGCCTCACCACAGGCCCAGAAACAATGGAGCCAGGTGACCCACAGACTAAAATCTCTAAACTCTGGGCCCAAATAAATATTTCCTCCTTTAAGTTGATTTTCTCAGGTATTTTGTCACAGTGACTGAAAGCTAATACACACACACACACAACCATATAATTATATAATAATTTTTGTATAATAAATTATTGGTGAAATAATATCATCTACTTACAATAATTTCATATCTATCTATCTATCTATCTATCTATATATATATATATTCATGAAGTACTTATTGTGGGCCAGACCCTCTGCTGGGTGCTGGTAGGATGATGCAGACAAGTTTTCTTGATCAGTCTGAAGAGGAAGCAAGGCACACAGGCAGTCACACTGTGCTGTGACTGAGCGCCGATGGGTCAGCACAGAGCAGTTTGGCAGCAGAGACATGAGGCACCAACTCTGAGTCAGGGAACTCAGGGAACTCTCCTGAAGGAAGCAAAGTGTAAGCGAAGAGCTAAGGTGGGATTTGTTCAAGAATTGAAAGTATTTACTTAGTGTGATTCTAAATATTTACTTAGAATCTTGAAAGCAAAAGAGAGAGGGACAGCTCTCATGACCACGCTGTCAAGACTGAGTTCCTCAAATCTCTTTTCTCTGCATCTGGAAGGTCTGGGCAGGAAGAGGAGGATCATTCATGGAGGGAGGAGGATGTAGAAAGGGGAGGAGGAGCACCTTGAAGACCAGCTTAGCTCAGGGATGGCACGCCCCTTCTTTGTCGTCAGAAGCACAACCCACTTCTAACGGACAGTGGTGCATGGCAGACGTGGCAGCTCATTCACCTATTGTTTAATTAATTTACTTATCCATCTATCTAGTTGGTCAGTCCTTCACAAAATCTGCACCGAACAGGGCCCTGTGAGAGTAGGATGATAGGTTAGGGTCCTGCTCTCATTCCTGATGCCCTGCTCAGCTAGACCCTTGTATCATGGCTGGATCCTCCACCTGGGCCACCTTCAGCCCGCTTGTCTGAAGTCATCACTCACCCTTCTGGTTGCTCTTGTCCATCACAAGACTTCCCTGACTGCTTTCATCACGTAGAATCACCCCTCCCCCACCCAATACTGACTTGCTTCGCCAATCACGGGTACCTCGTTTCATTGATGTTGTAGTTTTTATTCATCAAGTCTTGTAACCCTGGAGAGCAGAGTCCCTCTGTGCTCTCATGTTGTATCCCTCCGCAGATGGATCCACAGGGCTTGATGAATGTTTGCCGAATGAATGAATGAATGAATATGGTGGGTAAGTCAGGTTTTATCAGGGTAATGTCAACCCTATACAGTTCTAAGTGTCCAAACACTAGGCTGGAGGCATTTGGAAACAGGGTGTTTTCCTGTTTGGTTGGCACAGGACATAAGCATATGTTCTAAATATGTGTGTGCTTGTGTATTTATGCATTTCCCCCTTTCAATCAGAGGGATAAAATTGTGTTCAGCCGTGCACAGTGTGTTTCCTTCTTTGCTTGGAGTTAGTGGGGATTCAGGAAGCAGTTTTTCTGGGCCCAATCATCAGAATGCTTTTTTTGGGGGGGGGGGGTGCTGGGAATTGAACCCTGGGCCTTGTGCATACGAGGCAAGCACTCTACCAACTGAGCTATATTCCCATCCCCCAGAATGACTTCTTTTTTTTTTTTTAAATACTTTTTTTTTGTATTTATTTATTTGATTTAGTTGTACACAATGCCTTTATTTTTACATGGTGCTGAGGATCAAACCCGGGCCACATATGTGCTAGGCAAGTGCTCTACCTCTGAGCCACAATCCCAGGGCCACCCCCCCCTCCCCAATGACTTCTATGTGGTGCTTATAGTGTACCAAGTTTATTCACAACCACTTCTCACAAAGGCTCTATCTTGTCTTACAGAATTAGAAATGAGTGCTCACAGCGGTTAAGCCAGCTACCCAAGTCTCTCAGCTGTGAGAGTTAGGCTCAGTTCTCCTCCCTACCCCTTGGTCTCCTGGATTCTCCCCCTGACAGAGGGGCCCAGGGAAGACACACTCCCGTTCTGTCTCAGCAGAGCCTGGAGGGGCCATGTCCCTCATCCCGTGGCTTCGGTGGAATGAGCCCCCACCCCGGCTGTCATCTAGGAGCCCTGCTGAGATGGTGCTGGATACACTCATGATGGAGCTGGTGGGGCAGATGCGAGAGGCTGAGAGGCAGCAGCGGGAACGCAGCAACACGGTCAGGAAGATCTGCACTGGTGTGGACTACAGCTGGCTGGCCAG
Source organism: Tamias sibiricus (assembly GCA_025594165.1). Lineage (NCBI taxonomy): Eukaryota > Metazoa > Chordata > Mammalia > Rodentia > Sciuridae > Tamias > Tamias sibiricus. Next base: position 44,010,902 of record CM046669.1, on the reverse strand, counting down.
CACGCCCCGGTCTACCTATGACCTCAGCCCTGGGGAGCGGCTGCAACTGGAGGATGTCTGTGCCAAGATCCACCCATCCTACTGTGGGCCTGCCATCCTCAGGTAATCCATGGCATAGGGACAGGGACCAGCTATTGAGCTGCTGGCTCCAGACAGGACCCTGAGGCCACCAGGACTAGAGCCAGGGGTCCTGGATGACACAGTTAATCTGTTAGAAGGAACAAGACAGGAAGAGGAAGCTGAGAGACAGCATGGAGCAGCAGGCTAAGGCATGGGCTTCAGTGAGAGGCAGAGGCAGCTCTTGGGGGCATATGAGTTTTGGTGGGTGAGGACTCAAGGCCTTCAAGTTCTCTGTTCTTCCTGCCAGGATTATTGGTATCCTGGATTTCAACAGCTGGCTTCTCCTCCTTCATCAATTTGTCATCATCATTACTTTCTTAGAGTTTTCCCAGGCCATCTCCAAAATTAGTGTCTTCATCATCCTATTTCACACCAGTCTGCCTAAGGTGTGAAGGTGACTATGTGAATGTGTGTGAAGGATTTGGAGCCCTGGGGCACTGAACATTTAGAGCTTGGATACAACAATATTCCCGAATATAAATGTAACCTCCCTGAAGCGGTGACCCATGTGGTCCTGTCTCAGATTGGCAAAGTCAAAAGAAGCATGTAGTCAGTCTAACAACCAAAAATAATTTCAAAATAACTCAGGTTCTTTTATCTGTATTTCTCTTTGTAAAGGGACACAAAACAACAATAAAACATTTAAAATTCCCCTAGATGCCTCAAATCTTCCCTTACCCATCTCTTGAACCAGTGTAAGATCTATGATAGACCTTTCCATTTAAAATTCCTCTTTAGAACGCCTTCTCCAGCCCTATCCTTGCTCCTTTTGTGGTATTTTTACCTTTCCCCCTTTATCCAGGCTGAGAATCCTAGCCACTTGGATTTTTGTAATATGGAAGCTCCCCAAATATACCTACTCCAGAAGCACTTGGGGACAGGGGTGGGATGCTGATAGGGAGGTGAGCTGCAGATCAAGCCTCCTAAGTGAGGGAAAGGCTGGGAACACTCACAAGATAATGACTGTCCCACCACATTTCCCATCTCACATCATTGCTAAGAAGCTTGCAAAGTCCTGACTCTCAATATTGGGGGGGGGGGACCAGGTATTAAATGGACTCACTCTCATTGATTCTTGAGCTCTAAGCAAAGACTTTCTAAGAAGTGGAAACAGCTTGGGAAAACACACAGGGACCCAGGTACAACCTAGGCCTGTGAGAACCCCATGGGATCCTTCCTGGCTATAACACAGGGTCATCCAGGGGAAGCAGCAGGAGGAGCCCTACCTGAACGGCCAACTAGCTCCCACTCATCCAGAAGGTGACAGTGAAGCTATGGGAGGCATAGCTTATGTCACTGTCACAGGCAGTGACATAATCAGATACCCACTTCAGAGAGATCACATAGGGTGGTGGGTGGAGAAGGTTAAGCCAGAAAGTCTTACACAGTAAAACTGCCACAGCAGTGGGCTCCCCAGAATACTCTGGCATTGATCACCTTAGGTTAGTGTCAGGATCTTTACATACTTGGACGCATGAAGCCTCTCTGGTAGGTAGAAATGCCCTCCCCCGCCCCCACCCCAGTTTACAGATGAGGACGCAGAGGTTCCTGGAGGCCAGAAGTGGCAGAACTGGGGTTTGAACTCAGGTTGGGCTGGGGAAATAGGGAGGCGGGTGGCTGCTGTTTTGATTTCAGTTGCAGGTGAAGTGCACTAAAGGGGATTTGACCACAGGGAGTCACTAGCGGCCCCTCAGAGTTAGAGGCCCGCCACGTGCCACCCCGCAATGACCCCAAGGCGCCCCTTCTCTGTCCAGGTTTAGGCAGCTGCTGGCGGAGCAGGAGCCCGAGGTGCAGGAGGTGTCCGGGCTCTTCCGCTCGGTGCTGCAGGAGGTCCTGGAGAGGATGAAGCAGGAAGAGGAGGCCCACAAGCTGACGCGCCAGTGGAGCCTGCGGCCCCGGGGCAGCCTGGCCACATTCAAGACCCGCGCGCGCATCTCGCCCTTCGCCAGCGACATCCGGACCATCTCGGAGGACGTGGAGCGCGTTGCGCCACCGCCGTCCCGCACCTGGAGCATGCCTGACTTTCGGGCACACAAGGCCGACTGACCTCGGCCACCCCTGTTCAAAGCTGAGCCACCTACCTGTAGGAGGGCATGATAGGCCGGTGACCTGGTCGTCGGTCCTGGAACCTCTCCCCCAACCCCTGATGAGGAGATCGGAGGCGGCCCTATCTCAAGATGCTGCTGTAAAATGGGACGACCTCTCCCCATCCCACCCTTTTCTGACCAAGGGACAGAGTCAGGGTAGTCAGGGTGTGGAGCTGCGGTGGCAGGTGGCCCCACTCACAGGCCCCTGCATAAGTCTGCTGGAGCTGCCCGCCCCCGCCCATCCTCAGAGTCTCAAGGTCTTGACAGGGAGACTGAAGTCCCATCTCCATCTTCTACAATGAGTTGCCCTATCTTTTTTGCAAGACTTGGTGCTCGCCCCAGATTCAGGGATATCCCATTCATCCCCTTCCTGGGTAATGAAAGCGACTTGTTGGATGGTGTCCATTCTCTGTTGCTGACTGATCTCACCCCTGGGGGGTGGGTCACAGCCTCGTGGGAGGGCAGAGCCCACAGGTGCAACAGAACTCTGAATCTTGCCAGCTAGTGAGTAAGGAAGCTGGAACTCAGACGGGAACAGCTTCTTCTGTCTTAAAGTGCAGCCAGCTCCACACAGGTAGTGAGATTGTTCCTGTAGTCTCTGCCTCTGAGTCTCTGATTCCTGGGCTATAATGGGACATCCTAGGGGTGAATCTCTGTCCTTTGGTCTCATCAATACCTCCCCCGTGTGTGTGTGTGTGTGTGTGGGGGGGGGTGGAAGTGTCCCCTAACTACCAGTGCATGCTCAGAAAATGTAGGTGGATCTCAATAATAATCTAAATAAAAGGCCAGAAGGAAGTGAAACAATAGGGAGTAAATTCATATATTTACTGACCAAGCTCAGTGGAAACTGAGCCCCTTCCTTGTTTTGGAGACAGGGTGTCACCATGTTACCCAGGCTAGTCATGAACTCATAGGCCCAAGTGCTTCTCCTGCCTCAACCTCAAAAAAATCTTTTATAATGATCAGGTTTTGGATTATTTTCACTCAAATCTGAACAGAAAATCTTAGGATGGTGGAACCCTCTCATTCAGTGCTATCAAGATGAAGAAGCTGATTGGCTTATTAAATAATTTGGAGAAGTTGAGAAACACTTAAGGAAAATATACACCTTAAAATAAACATGTATTTGATTGGAAGACGTTAAAAAGTTCATTGACTTGCCAAACTTTGGATGTAGGTCCAAGCTATGTTCACTTCTCTGTGACATGTATGGGTTGTGTGACGGGAATTCTGAATGTCAGTTGATTGTTTCGTGTGTACTTTAATTATATCAATAAGGACAACTGGCATTAACGCGTTTTTGGAACAAACAGAAGAGATTCTTGTAAGCAGCCATCCAGTTGGGAGGAGTGACAGTGTTGAGGGAGAGCTAGAATAAAGTCTACAAGCTATGAACTTTCTGGGTGCCCTGACAGGGATCAGCATTTTTTTTTTTAGAGGAATGGGGGGCAGTGGTGAGTCATGGTTCACCTGGAAGAGGCTGGTTCAGAGAACATCTACTATTTCCTTTCTTCCCTATCACCTTACGCATACCTGTCTCCCCAAAGAAAAAGGAAGACCTGAGGCTTTCAACGTGGTGTCCTTTTAAAACAAAGTTTAAGTGACTGCCAATTAAAACCTTCTCTGCTAACCTCACTCATGACAGACAGAACCCACCAGCCTCCTCAATGTCAAAAGTCCTGCTGCAGCTGATCCCACAGTGACACTGAAACACACCAGGGTCCGAAGGTTGTTCCTCTGCATTCAGGTTGTTAAGGAGACTAATGATATCTGTTTCTACTTCTATTTTTAAAAACTCAGGAGCAATGAATAAAAGGACCAAAAAGTGTGGGAGCGAGCCTTCTTGTGACTGTCAGATGAGTGATGGGCAGTAGCTAGTGGGAAGGGCGGGGCATGCTTGGGACTTTGCTTGATGTCCTTTAGCACTCAGCTCATTACCAGCAGCCTCTAAAGGGGGGCAGGGAGCATGGGGGTTAAACCACGTATGACTATATTTTATTTGACTTTGTGGTGTTTTTGACTTGTTATGGAAAATTTCAAATTAACAAAATAGCAGAGAGAAAAATTTAAGGAGTCCATATACATCCATCACCAAAGTTTAATAGTTATTAGTATTTTTCCATATTTGATGTCCATTATCAACTTTTGTGAGGTATTTTAATATAAATTCCAGACATATGACATTTCATTCCTGAACACATCAGAATGCACTCCAAAGGAATAAGAACCTTTTTCTTTCTAACTACAATACTGCTATCACTTCTAATAAAATTAACATAATTCCTTAATATTATCTAGTACCCAATTCATCTTCAAATTTCTATAATTATTTCCATCACATGATTCTTGCAGTTTATGTCTTTGAATGAGGATCTGATCAAGCCCCCACACATTGACAAGAAAGTTGCACATTGTTTTATACTTGGTCATATAGTGCTATTTATTTCCATGGTATGACAAAGGGCTTGTGGAACATTCATGTTGAAGAACAGTAAGTTAATTAACTCTTCCAAATGATCATAATTCTGCAAGTGATAGTGATAGTACATAGAATGTGACTTTTCATTTGATGAAAACACTTGCCACATCCATATGCTTTATTTTCCGAGACATGCTGGCACATAGTGACCGAAAACCTTTCCCCTTTTCTTCCCATTTAGAAACAAAACACTAAAATGTATCAATAATTCAGGGGAAAGGTCAAGAATTCACAAAAGTAGGTAAAGAAAAAAAGTTATGTCTATTTTGCGAGGAGGGTACCAGGATTGAACTCAGGGGCACTTAACCACTGAGTCACATCCTCAGCTCTTTTTTAGTATTTCATTTAGAAACAGGGTTTCACTGAGTTGCTTAGTGCCTCACTGTTGCTGAGGCTGGCTTTGATCTCTTAATCCTCTTGTCTCAGCTTCCTGAGCTGCTGAGATTATAGGTGTGTGCCACCCGCGCCCAGCTGTTATGTCTATTTTTTTAAATATTGTTTTTTAGTTGTAGATATATACAATATCTTTATTTTATTTATTTTTATGTGGTGCTGAGGATTCAACCCAATGCCTCATGTGTGCGAGGCAAGCGCTCTACCACTGAGCCACAATCTCAGCCCCAGTTATGTCTATTTTTGATGGCATCATTCATCATATAAATTTCAGTCGGTATTGTAATGTTCCTATGGAACACTCCAAACACAATGTAACCTCAAAATTTATTCATCAACAATTCACTTTTGACAATTATTTTAAATTAATTTAATAGCTTGACTCATTTGTCAAAAGCAGATACCAACATCTGTTTCTTTTTTTTTTAATAGTATTACATATTGTATTAAATTAGCATTATAATATCCAGTCAGGAGCTCATCTAAAAATAAAAACAATAAAATCATTTCTTTGTTATATTTAAGGCAAAACGAATAATGCTTTTTTTTAAAAAGTCTCCGGAGATGCTCACGAATTTTTATATCACTGAGAAAGATATTTTCAACAGAGGTCGCAAAATTTTCTGGCTTTTTTTTTTTTTTTTTTTTTTAAATATTTATTTATTGGTTTTAGTTGTACACAATTTTATTTTTACGTGGTGCTGAGGATCGAACCCGGGTCGCGCACGTGCTATAAACCGCTGAGCCACATCCCCAGCCCATCTGGCATTTTTAATGTAATTATATTGCATTTAGCACGAACCCCTTGCTGGAACAAAAGCAACATCCTACCACCCCAGCTGGAATTCCCTGCGGGAGAATGACATTCTAGGAGCCAGGTGTTCTCAGTGTGAGCTCAGTGTTGTGCTATCTGCTTAGAAGCCTCTTCTGGCTCCTGCTCTGAGCCAGGGGCCTCTGCTAGGCTCTCACTAATTCTCCAGGCTCCAGAACCCAGAGCAAAAGTAGATATACTTGAGGTTAGTTTAGCCTCTCCTTAACAGAAAGGAAATAGAATCACCAGGCAAAGAAACTGCTGAAAATGCTAAAAAAGGAATGGGAGAAATACATCTTCTAATCAAATAAGCCAGCCTGTAACATTCCTATGGATAAAGAGGGCAAGGTCATAAAGAAATTCCTTGGGCTGGGATTGTGGCTCAGCAGTAGAGCGCTCGTCTAGCACGTGGGCGACCCGGGTTCGATCCTCAGCACCACGTACAAATAAAATGCATTGAATAAAACGCATTGTGTACAACTAAAAGCAAATAAATAAAAATATTTAAAAAAAAAAAAAAAGAAATTCCTTGACTAACATTTGACTAACAGTTCTTTGCAGTTTACTAAGAGTTTTAACCCATATTGTCTCATTTGATCTTAAGCAGGAGGTGAAGTAAGTACATTGATTAGAGTCTCAGGTTACATGTAAGTAGTCTGCCTAGAATTGGGAGCCAGGGTTCCCTCTGTATGCTGCAGTGTCTTTCAGCATGATGTATCCTATGTGCTCCCAGAACAACCCCCCAAATCCTCCTTCACTGTACTTATCACACAGAGTTGTAAATATATATGGTTTACTCTCCTCTCCCATCATTTCCCTGCTTGTAATAGCATGTGGAATCCTTAAGTGCAGGAACCAGGCCTTTTATGCCTATGTCCCTACCTTCTGGGCACACAGTAGGTACTTTACAAATGTGTTTAACTGATAGGTGCATACGGACACCAACACAGAGCTCACTCAGGGCAGAGGCAGAGGGAAGAGTTGGATGAACATTGAGGCATTTCTGAAGTATCTACGTTGTTCATTAGATTGTAAATTCTTTGAGGCCAGTGTCCATGTCTGATTTCAGTTTGTACTTCTCCTTATATGCCTGACACATAGTAGGAAGTCAACATATTTTTTAAGAATTCACTTGTACAATCATCATGTATATATTGAACACCTGTTTATGTAGGGCCCATACAGGAGATGGGGCAGGGGAGTGGTTATCTACTTGTATTCTAGCTGGATGAGTCAGAGCTGAGCTTTTAGTTCTTCTCTGAATATCACCAGAGGCTTCCTGGGGAGATTTCCCAAGGGCTTCCTTGGTCAAATGACTGAAATGCATATAGACTCAAAGTGAATCCAGATTGCTAAAATCCCTTATTTTCCTTGTACAAAGTGGGCCTCAAGAAAGATAGTTCTGCTTAATATTTTGATCTGCTAGGCAACAGGTTCTCTGGAGAAAGAGAGGTGGGATGACTCTGGAAATAGAGTCAGGTAAGGACAGTTCAGTTAATGCAGACCACATATACAACAGTGGCCCCACACGATTATAATGGAGTTGAAAATTTCCCATCACCCAGTTTCCTCACAGCCATCTTAATATTGTAAAATAGCACCTTACTCATATTAGAGGTGACGCTGGCGTGAACAAACCTAACATGCCACCAGTCCTATAAAGCAACACATGTAAAAGCACCAAAGGGCTTTATGGGTGTGTGATTTACTCAGCCACACAGGGCTCAGCCTGTGTGGGGAGGTACCAGCCTGGCCCCACACTTGGTTTAAGCTTTTGTTGTTCTCTTGAAATGCTTCATAATTTTTAAACAAGAAGCTTCAGATGTAATTTTGCACTTACGTAGCTGAAGGTTATGTAGCTATTCCTTACAGCTACCATAATTGTGACTTCCAGGTTCATACAGTGGAATTCGTCCTCCTTCTCTTCTTCCTCTTTTCCCCTTAGTGTCTGACCCCTCCCCATCCCTCCACCCTGTCTCCTTCTCACTCTCTCTTCCTTCATCTCATGTTCTGCCTTCCTCTGCATGGTGGTTGACTATTCTTTTTAGTCTGGTCACATCACTCTCTGCAGCTAGGAAAGATAACTGCTGGTACCTGGGCTGATGTGACCCAGTTTAGCATTCCCAACACCCCAGATACTAATCCCAGAAAAAGGCCTTGAGGCAGTGCCTGGCCAGCTGTTCACCAAACCTGCTTCTTCATTTTCCTGAGCTCATAATAGATGGGATTCCCATCCTCCTCTGCCTTGGGAGGGGCCACGGGACAGAATCTGGCTGATGGAAGGTGGATAGATGTGAAAGGCTCCACATGTTTTGTGACCCCAAAACACTCCCCAATGTGATTATCTTCTTTCCCCATTCTCTGGCTGAATGAAGAGGACTCTAAGGCCCCGGCAGAGAGGACAGCCACCAGATCAAAGGAACCTGTGTCCCTGAATGAATGGAATGAAATAGGAATTACAAATACCCTTCTGTTTGTTAAACCACCCAAATCTGGGAATTATCTTTGCTGATTTTGGAATTACTGATCTATAACCAACACACACATTGATTGTTCCTGCTTAGGATGATTGCCATCATTAGAATAGGTACCATAGCTAGGGACAGGTACCAGTCTGGATCACATGCCTATCTGGGAACCTGGAGTGCCAGATCACAGCCCCATGGGAAACATGTGACCTGAAAGGGAGTGCTATTGCCACAGGAAGTGGATGGGAAAAACAGATTAGGTTGCTTCCTCCAAACCAGCTCCCAAATCTTCAAATGAGGGCAATTGAAATCTCAAAGGTCTAAAAATTACTCTTTGGAAATCTGAATAGCTTAATATTAAAATGGTTTTCCTTGTTACTATTGTAAAATCATCTTAGTTCTTTCAAAAAACTTAAAACAGGGCTGGGGTTGTAGCTCAGCAGTGGAGCGTTTGTCTAGCACGTTCGCGACCCAGGTTCGATCCTCAGCACCACGTAAACATAAATGCATTGCATTGTGTACAACTAAAGCAAATAAATAAATATTAAAAAAAAAAAACCTTAAAACATCCTTTAATCCCCTACCGAGGTAACACACAGAAGCTTCCACCCTGCCTATACTCTTGCTTCAAGGGTCACATAAAAGGTTCCAGTTGAAGGTCTCATGGATGAGAAAGCTAGAAAGTTCATCTATCTGCTAATCTCCTGCTGCATATCAATCTTCTGGCCAGGTGTAGATATATGCAAGAAGAAATAAAAGAGCAGCTGTTCATTTTTCTTTCTGAGGAAATTTTCTTTCTTTTCCTTCCTTTCCCTTCTTTTCTTCCTTCCTCCCCTCCTTCCTTGTTTTTCTTTTCTCTGCCACTCCATCTTCACTTACAAAACCACCTGTTCTGGTAGCACACTGGCCTAGCATGCACTAGGCCTTGAGCTCCATCTCCAGCACTGAAAAATAAAATAAAACAAAATCTTTCTGTTCTTTACTCTTGAGTAGAGTTTCGCCCTTAGGAGGGGGGAAATAAAGTTTGACAGAACATGTAAAAATTGTTTGAATTTTTTTGGACTATGGAACATTCTGGATATGGGTCCAACAAAATGATTCTCCCTCTTAACATCTTTGCAAAACCCTCACCTCTTTGAGGCTACTGTTCATCTATCTGATAAGCACAGCTGTCTGCTTCCCAGGCTTGTGGGAGGTTAAAATAAGATCAAATGCTTTGCAAAGTATAAAGTAACTTTCAAATCTAAGATCTTACAGTTGTCTGTGACAGTCTTCCCTTTAATTAGAATGGATAACAGAAAGTCAATTGAACACATGCAAGAGTACTTTTCACTTTTTACTCTTCTTCTCCTGGAGTATTCTGACTTGCCTCTTGAACAATTTTCTTGAGCTCAGTTTCCCTAATCTTTTGGATCTGTGGTTCCCGTGCTTGGCTGAGCCTTAGATCACCTGGGAACTTTCAAATATCCCACAACCCAGTTTGCACCCTAGACTAACTAAATCAGAAACTTAGGATGGAACCCAGGCATTGTTTTTGTTTTGTTTTGTTTTGTTTGTTTGTTTTATAATCTTTCCAGTTGATTCCATTGTGCAGCAAGGCACAATCATGGTTTTGGATGATGCTTTCCGGAAGACTCAGAAAATTCTGCTGTCCTCTCTGAAGCTATATGGATCTAACACATGCCTGAGTGATTTCATCTCAATAAGAGATGAATACACTTTGGAACTACTATGATAGCCTTATGTGATCTCAGACAGATGGTTGCAAGGTTGCGTATCACATAGCTGTCTACATTCTATGATGGATGTTTCTCATCTCCTAGGCAGCATTGAGGAGCAGCTTGGAGGTGAGATGAAATTCTGCAAGCCATGCTGCAAATACTATGTTACAGCAACTGCAAAGGTGGTGAGGACAATGGGATCTGAGCTGTTTCTTATACACTTAAAAGAACATAATTGTAGAGGTTGGCAATTATCGGATGTCTACAGTGGACACTACTCATAAGGCAGAGAGGAGGGAATAGGGGAGAGGCTGAGAAGGTTGAAATGCAGCAGGTAGAAGTGACTGACTGGGGGTGGGTTGTATAAAACCCTGAGCAGGAGGTAACCCTTGTCCTGGTGAAGTGCTGTGATCTGTTGGGCTAAAGCCATCTCCAGACACAAACCAGTCCTAGGAACCAAGTTTGTTCTTATCCGCAGAGGTCATGAAAGCCCCCTGGTCATTTGAGGCCCAACCAGAGTCCATCACCATGGGTGTGGATCAGCACCTACAGCAGAACGGAGTGGGCTCTGGGTGCACTGTTCCCAGCTGGGAGAGCTCCTCTGCAGTTTATCCAGGATTGCTTTTGGCAGGATGGGAGGCCTGGGCAACAGCTGCTGCAGCATCTCTTCCTTTCCCAGCTGTAGATGCAAGGCACCTGCTCTGTCATCTCCAAACTGTGTGACCTTGGCTCAGTAACTTAACCTTGGTTTTCTCATTTGAGGCCAAATTTTACTGGCAGAGACAGAACCTGAACCTATTTTTCGTTGGCTGCAGAGACCTTTCTGTCTCTTTCAGCCATGACTTGAATGTAGGTCTCTCAATTCCTGGAAAACTGTTTCTTTCACAACACCACACTAGAAACTGCTTAGCAAACCTAGATATCAGAAGCACACTAGTTGGTGTTTAGTACTGCCTTCTCTTTGTTTAGATACATTTCTGCTTTGGATAATTTTTTTCTTTTGTCTAAAATCGAATAGCCAAGAGTATATACTTCACATGACTCAGTCCTTCCATGGCCATAATTGGCTGATCCCTAGAAGAATGTCAACCCCAACCTATGACCACAGCAGAGCTCGCAAAAAGAAGAAATATAATTTACTTGTTTCTTCCCCTTTCCTATTTACTTAGTCATTATACTTTATACTCTTAGGTGTCATTTGGGGTTTGTATGGACCCACTGAGATGGACAAATCACTGGTAATAACCCAGGAAGCCCAAGAATAGATGACAGATGTGGCATGGGTGCCTTCTAAGGTATTTCAAGTGCATTCACCCTGAAAGGGCAAGACATCTAAGAAAGAACACACAATTCATTAGCTGAGAGTGTTTCTGCAACTTAACTCACACAGGAAGCAAATGTTTCTTCCTGGACATGTGCCCTCTCTATATGACTTGAGTTTTTCACAGCATGGTGGCCTGCTTTGGAGGGAGAGTGTTCCAAGCATCCAGACAGATGCTACATGACTTGGTAAGACCTGGCTTTGGAAATTTAAAGATAACACTTTGGCTTTGTTCTATTGATCACACAAGTTACTGTAGTCAGCCTACCTTCAAGGGAAGGGGAATTAGACCCAGCAGGGGATTAAGGTACATATTCCCTCAGCGACATTGGACTTTTTTCTCTTTGCCAATTTGATGGCCAAAATATTATATTTTAATTTACACACATTTCATTATGATAAAAATTGAACATGAAAAGGGACATGTATTAGCAATTCACATGATCTTATGAACTGCCTAGTCAAATATTTTGACTCTTTCTCCAATTCATCTGTTAGGGCTTCATATATTAATCCATTTTATCCCATTGTCCCATATGTAGAACACCTATATAGCTAGGTGCAGTAGCGCACGCATGTAACACCAGTGGCTCGGGAGGCTGAGACAGGAGAATTGTGAGTTCAAATCCAGCCTCAGCAATGGAAAGGTGCTAAGCAACTCAGTGAGACCCTGTCTCTAAATAAAATACAAAATAGGGCTGGGGATGTGGCTCAGTGGCTGAGTGCCCCTGAGTTCAATCCCTGGTATGCCCCCAATAAAAGAACTTATATATAGTATGTTACGTAATAATTAAATTATAGTGCAATAATTATTACATAAGTTCTAGATTATTATTTCCAACGTATTTTAATGCACCTGTGTCAGTTTCATTGAAATATTTACAGAATTGAGAATTTGGGACTTCATGGGTGAATGTGATTGTTTGGATATGAGATGTCCCTGAAAAGCTCATGCATGAGATAATGCAAAAGAATTTAGAGGTGAGCTGATTGGGTTATGGAGATTTAACCTACTTGGTATATTAATCCACTGATATAGATTAACTGGGCAATATCTTTAGGCAGGTGGGGAGGTGGCTGGAGGTGGTAGGTCACCGGTATGTGTACGGGGTGCATTTGGGGTTTATATTTTGTTCCTGGTGAGAAAAGCTCTCTCTGCTTCCTGGTTGTCATGTCCTAAGCTGCTTTTCTCCTCCAGACCCTTCCACCATGATGTTCTGCCTGACCTTGGGCCCAGAGCAATGGAGGGCTGTCTATGGACTGGAACCTCTGAAACCATGAGTACCAAATAAACTTTTTCTCCTCTAAAATTGTTCTTGCCAGGTCTTTTGTCACAGAGACAAAAAATCTGACTAAAATAGTTAGGGATATTAAATGTTAGTTTACTGTAATCTATTACAGGGGGGTAAAATGACCTTGACATGTTTCTTCTTGCCTAATCCCCTTCTTTAGGGGTCTTTTGTGAGGCATCAGCTTCCTCTATATCAACTTCTGCTCATGGAGAAAATGGGGAAGACAACAACTTGATAGAAACAAATCAGCCCTAGAGCTCAAGTCTCTTGATTATAATCCAGTTTTTTTTCCTACTAACCATATTTTAAAAGTCTTTTTTTTTTAATTTTCCCTCTCTTGAAATATTCCCTCTCTTGTTTTTTATTTTTAATATGATTCTTTCAAGTAAATTTAACTTTTATTCTGGAAAGCATTATCACAATTTGATTTACCACCAGCACTATTTATGTGGGTAATAGAAACTTGAAGTTAGAAAAGAATCCAGAAAGTGATGCACTACTTCCAACCACATCTGGCCATACTGCTTCTGTTATTGTCTCCTCCAGAAGGCATGGTTTCTATTTTAATTCATCTATAAATAAGAGAAAATTTTTGAAATAACTAAAGTCTAATGCCTACATTTTATCTTGCCTTTTGAAGAGGCCATGATTATCCCATAATTATAAAAATTAGTCTTCCTGGAAAAAAGAAAATAATACATTTGTAAAGTAAATTGCCTTTATTTCTTCAGTAAATACAACAATGAAGAACAAAACTGTTTTCTCTGCTGGCACAGTTAAGAAATGTCATCACTTCAAACATAAATAAATAACTTTCTTCATACATAAATGCTAGATGCCCAAGACAATATAGGAAGGAATGATGTCTATCAATTGTTGGCCAAATTATCTCTATAACCAAAGATGATTAATTTACAATTAAGCACATATAATCTTATTACAATTTTGCTTTAAGTTAATGTCAGCGGGGGAAAAATAAAACTCCTTTAAGGAATTCTAATCAGTAACAACACTACATTATCTTAATATGTATAACATATTAAACTCTAGCAAATAATGAGACTCAAGGTTTTGAAGTGGTTTGCCTCAACAATAAGGTAATAATATCTCAATTTCCAATGAAAAAAACTTAGCTCTCTCTTCCATCCTTCTCTTTTAACTATTGCCTATTTTAGAGGTAACTATCAAGTATATGTAGAGTGGCTACATATTCACTCCCAAACCTAAATGAGGAGAAAGTCCAAGTATTTGTAAAAGTGTCAGAAGCAACACAAAGGCTGCAATGGAAAATCTCTTTGTATTTTTATTTTATAAATCATGATAATTATTTTTAGAGCTGAAAAGCTTTGTTTGGAAACCCCTAACCAGTAGCTAAAGTAAAAGTAAAGGAAAATTACATCATGTTCTCAAACCAAATACTATTTTTAATTATGGAAATCTAGAATTAAAAAAAATTTTTAAAAGATGTTGATGGACCTTTATTTTATTCATTTATTTATATGTGGTGCTGAGAATCGAACCCAGTGCCTCACACATGCTAGGCAAGCACTCTACCACTGGGCCACAATCCCAGCCCCAAAATCCATAATTCTTGTTGAAGAAAATGATATCATTGAGAAATGGAAACACAAAACCTGCTAAGGAAAACTAAAAAAGTATATGGATAAGCCTTTACTTTCCTCATGCCATCTGTAAGTCTTCTGCTTTGTGTAGGACTGCAGCAGAAGTATTTTCTATGTCATTATTAGGCATAATATTCAAGAGACCAGATTTGTTCTCTTCCTTTTTAAAAAAATTTGTTTTATTGGTTCTTCTTACTTATACATGATAGTAGAATCCATTTTGATAAAATTATACAAACAAAGGATATATCTTATTCTAATTAGGACCCCATTCTTGTGGGTGGGTCTCTTCCTTCTTTATAAAGCATTTGAATATGGAATAAGCACTCTGCAACTGCCACAACTGGCTTGGACTTTAGGCTCCCAAGTGTTACATAATGGCCTTCAAAAATAAAATATGATTTCCAAACTCTTTATTGTGTGGTTACAGAGGATGCAGATTGGTTTTGTGAGTCTAGACTTGGTGCAAGAGATGTTCCATTTGAGTTCTTTGATGTTTCTGTTGGTTTCACAGTGCTGGAATTTGCATCCTCGTTTGAGTAGCTTACACCAAAGGCTGAATTTTGGAAATCAAAAAGTTCACTTGGTTTCAGCCCCTCTGCAGACAAAAAAAAAATGGATTTGATTAGAATAGATTCACTACTTGCTATATCTACTTATACTTTTCTTGATACTGACAATAGAAAACAAACTTTGCACATCATTGTGTTAAGATCAAAGCATGTTAAATCTGGAAAAGTAAGTTAAATTAATACTAGAAATTCCCAGCAAATGTCATTGAAGTAATAATACGGACTAATGTTGAGAAGGGAAGAAGCTTTAACTCTGCTAAAGTTCAGTGTCTACTATTACAATTATAGAGGAAAATATTCAAAACTTGGAAATAAGCTCAAGTGATAATTAATATCATGCAATAGCATTGTTTAAGAAGGCTGCCAAGCCGGGCACAGTGGCACACACCTGTAATCCCAGTGACTCAGGAAGCTAAGGCAGGAGGATTTCAAGTTTGAGGCCAGCCTGAGCAACTTAGCAAGACCCTCGAAAACCCTGTCTCAAAATAAAAAGGGCTGGGGATGTAGCTTAGTGGTGGCATGCCCCTGGGTTCTAACTCCAGTATAAAAAAAAAAAAAAAGAGTATGCTGAGCAGTCATTTAAGTCTTCAGGGAAGGTAATTTTAACACAGTGCTTCCTATGGTTTAAGCCCACGTATTTACATAATGGGGGATGATTTTTTCCCCCCTGTTCAGTAGAAAGGATAACCTTAAAGATTCTGGTTTGTCACCCCCAGAACTTTAACCAGTTTTATACCTAATTTAGTGATCTTATTCTCAGCACTCCTTTTTTCTTCCACTCATTATAAAAACAACAACTTCCAAGTTTTTAATATTACCATTTAAACATTTAGATTTTCCCCCCTGCTGTTTCCCTCCCTCACTGAGCTAAATAGAACTTTGGTACATGCCCCAATCATTTTAATCAGAATTATGTTTTTTAAAGGATAAGAATTTTGCCTTAAATTGCTGGCAAGAATTGTGCTACATGGCTATTCCTTGCTTCAAGGGAGGCTGGGAATTGATATGAAGATTCACTTTTTAGTCTTTATAGGCTGAGAAGGGGGGAAGAATTTTTAAGAAGGCAAACCTGCAGAAACTGTCACTAACTGGTTGTGGATGTAGTGGTGATGGTAGAGGGGCAAGAAAGAGAATGATCCCCAGGTCAGGTTTGGGTAGTAAATTTACTTAAGTAAATTAAAAAAGGAAGACTGAAGGAGAAGCAAGTTTATAGCTTATCATTAGTAAGCACTGAGAAGTTAAACATTTCTTTTTTTTTTTTTTTTTTTTTTTTTTTTTTTTTTTTTTTTTTTTGGTACTGGGGATTGAACTCAGGGGCACTCGACCACTGGGCCACATCCCCAGCCTTTTTTTGTATTTTTATTTAGAGACAGAGTCTCACTGAGTTGCTAAGTGCCTCGCCATTGCTGAGGCTGGCTTTGAACTCGCGATCCTCCTGCCTCAGCCTCCCAAAGTGCTGGGATTACAGGCGTGCGCCACCGCGCCCGGCAAACATTTCATTTTTATTTTATTTTTAAAATATTTTTTAGTTGTAGATAGACACAATATCTATTTATTAATTTATTTGTATATGGTGCTGAAGATTCAAACCCAGTGCCTCATATGTGTGAGGCAAGTGCTCTACCACTGAACCCTAACCCTTCATTATTTTTTTTTTTTTTGAGATGACAGTGATTGACCCCAACATGTGCAACTGTTATGTGCTATGGATTTTAGAGGGGGAAAAAAGCCATTTGTAATTATCTCAATTCTTATAATAGTCAGTCAACTTTTCTTTTTCTTTCTCCTTCTTCTTCTTCTTCTTTTGTGTGTGTGTGTGTGTGTGTGTGTGTGTGTAGGGGGGGGGGTACCAGAGATTGAACTCAGGGGCACTCAACCACTGAGCCACATCCCAGCCCTATTTTGCATTTTAGAGAGAGGTTCTCACTGAGTTGCTTAGTGCCTTGCTTTTGCTAGTCTGGCTTTGAACTCGTGATCTTCCTGCCTCAGCCTCCTGAGCCACTGGAATTATAGGTGTGGGACACTGCACCCAGCCTGATAGTTGGTCAACTTTGTAGCAAATTTCAGCCTGTCAATTATATAATGGAATGCCCCACCATAATGAAACAATTTATGACAGAATGCTGTATAAATATTAGATTTATGGTCTCCATGAGTTTTTCAGAAAAGTGACTTTATTTATCTTCAGTTTTCTACCAAATAAACACATTTTCAATATAGGAATCACTTAGAACTTTCAGTAGAAGTGTGTGCTGAACATAAATAAAATGTTTCTTGGAGTAAACATACCCTTTTATATGAGTGGTTATTTTGAGATTCTTAACTTTTAAAATGCTATCAGAAACAATCTTATTCCCTTTTCTTCTAGGAAATAGGCCCTCTATATTTAAACCTATTATCTGACAAACATTAATTACATAACTTGATATGGTTATTATTACTTATATTACTTATTATCAGGATTCTACCTCTTCTATAATTTAACTAGGGGATTGTGTGGCAATAAGGACACCAATCATACCAGGTGGGTTGATTGTTTATCTATGATTTACCAGAAACTTGAGTATGAAAACTGGTCTGGGCTGAGGCAGGAGCCTAGGAGTTTGAGGCCAGCCTGGGCAACATAGTGAGACCCTGATTAAATAACAACAAAAAGAAAACTCGTGTGCTGCCAAGTCTACCTGAAATTCACCTATCTTGATCATACTTATTTTTAAGTAATGGTCTATTTTGTAAAAATTTTATTGTCTAAAATTTGTACTGCCTTAAATTATAGAATTTTGTGCATAGTACTCAAAAAACATTTGGGAGGAGGATCCAAGATGACAGGCTAGTGGGAGGCTGCATTCTGTGTTGCTCTGTGATTCAAGTGGTGGGAATACTATTTCTCTGCGAGTTATTAGAGGACCCCTGACAGCTGCTCCCACGCAGGAATCATGGCCACTACGCTTGCACAGGTCTCCAGGCCTCAGCATCAATGCAGGACTCCTGGTCACTTATCCATACAGAACCTCCAGGTACTCGAGGAGGACCACTGGCATCAGCATCTACACAGGACTCCTGGCTGCCCACCTATGCAGGAATCCTGGCCCGCTGTTCCCATGTAGGATACCTGGCCACTGTCCATGTGCAGGACTTACGGCTGCCACTCTCATGTTGACCCCCATCTACCAATGTGAGGCTCCCCAGTCGCTTCCATCTTGGGACACTGCAACCACTATCATAACCCCCTACATATGGTAGCCTGCACCTGGGGACACTGCACAGGGTCTGGAGATATCAGCCAGCCACAACACTGCATGCCACAGAGCTGTAACTCAGAACACACAGTCCAACACCACTGCCTGGCCCCACCCTACACAACACCCCATCACTGAAAGCAGCTGCCTCCATCTTGGGACACCTTTGTTGACATCTTTAGTTGGGGCAACTCCCAGCTTGGGACACTGGCTGGGCTCAGAAGCAATATCAAGGTCCCTATAGTCCCCAACTAACCCCTCTCCCTGGCAGCTGCTAACCAGGCACAGTGCTTGTGGCTATATAGCTGGTCTGTAGCTCAAAAAACCTGGTCCTGAACTGCCCAATTCAAAACAGCTCTCCATGACAGGTGCATAGCCCCCACAGCACAGCTCACAAAATCTCCAGAGAGTAAGGTTCCTGATTGGGAAGTACAAAGGGAAGGGGTGAAGGAGATATAGTTTAGAGACTAAATTAGACACCAGGAATTGTGAGGTCTACAGGTGATATTAAGGAGATAAGACCAGGTGCCCACAACACATGAGAGGGTCCCAAAGGAGATCCTTGGGGTGCTGTCTCCCATCGGAGATGGCAAGTGCTATACCCTACCTCCAGGAGCTCCACCCCCAAGACCAACCCTCCCACCCTAATAACCTTCACCATCCTGTGGGTGGAGATACCAGCAAACAACAGACAGCTCCACCTATTGGATGAGAAGAGAAGCAAGAAAGATACTGATCTCCAACAAAAACAATCCTTGTACCTTCCTTCAAAAAAAAATTTTTTCCTCTTTTCTCCCTCTTTCTTCTCCTACCGTCACATCCCCAACATTTATGAAACCAAGTACTTATCATGAATTGGGCCACTGAGGACTGAGATGTGTGAGTAGTATATTACAGTTGTGTTATATATTCTTTTATCTCCCATTTTTACCTTTTTTATTTTTCTTAATATTTATGTTTGTTTTTTGTACTCTCTCTATTGTCTTCCCTCTTACTTATCTACCCCAAATCACTTTCTCTCTCTTCTCCTGCTACTAACCAACCTCGTTAGATTCCTTCTTTCATGCTTCCAAAGATCTAATAACTCTATATCCTCGCCTTCTACCCACTCAACATCTCATCCTACACCTCACCCCCGGCTCTTTGTCCCCTATCACCGTAGAACCTTTTGCAAACCTACTGTTTATACTGTAAATAATAATTGAACTCTCCATTTCTTTATATTGTGAAAAAACTGCAAATGTCTTAATAGCAGCTATTTGGTTTAAGGCAGTATATTGTTTGTATTGGGATAGGTTAATATTGTTCTCCCCTTTAAAGGGGAGGTATTGGAACCCTGCAGGGACACTATAAGCCTATAGGGTTAAAAACTGTAATGCTTTGGATCTGCAGTGCTAGAAAGGAAGACACATGAACAACATGAAAAAACAAGGGAAGAAAGTGCCCCAAACAAACCAAGATACTACATTATTAGAATCTATGGTCAGCACAACAGAAGAAATGACAGAGAAGGAGTTCAGGATATACATAATTAAAATATTCTGTGAATTAAAATGATATAAGAGAGCAAATACAGGCAGCAAAAGATCATTTTGATAAAGAGCTACATAAGCAAATACAGGAAGCAAAAGATTACTTCAATAAGGAGATAGAGGTTCTGAAAAAAACACACAAAACAGAAATGAAAGAAACAATAAACCAAATTAAAAACTCAATAGAAAGCACCAGCAACAGATTAGATCACTTTAAAGACAGGACCTCAGACAATGAAAATAAAATATATAATCTTGAAAAGAATGTTCACCACATAGTGAAGATCGTAAGAAACCATGAGCAGAACATTCAAGAATTAAGGGCTAACATAAAAAGATAAAATTTAAGAATTATTGGGATAGAGGAAGGCATAGAGTTCCAAACATTCCAAAGGAATGTACAATCTATTCAATGAAATAATATCAGAAAATTTTCCAAACACGAAGAATGAATTGGAAAATCAAATACAAGAGGCTTACAGGACACCAAATGTACAAAATCACAACAGATCCACACCAAGGCACATTGTAATGAAAATGCCTAGCATACAGAATAAGGATAGAATATTAAAGATCATAAGAGAAAGGAATCAGATTACATATAGCGGGAAACCAGTTAGGTTATCTGCAGATTTTTCAACCCAGACCCTGAAAGCTAGAAGAACCTGGAACAACATATACCAAGTTCTGAAAGAAAATGGATGCCAACCAAGAATCTTATATCCAGCAAAATTAAGCTTTAGGTTTGATGAAGAAATAAAAACCTTCCATGATAAAAAAAAAAAAGTTAAAAGAATTTACAACTAGAAAGACTGCACTACAGAACATCCTCTGCAAAATATACCAGGAGGAGGAAATGAAAAAGAACAATGAAAATCAGTAAAGGGAGGTATTACACCAAAGGAAAAACCAAAGGAGAAACTAAGTCAAATTAAGTACCAAAAATAAACAAAAAATTACTGGGAATAATAATAACCCTGAATGTTAATGGCCTAAACTCACCAATCAAAAGACATAGACTGGCAGACTGGATTTAAAAAAAAAAGACCCAACAATATGCTGCCTTTAAGAAACTTATCTGGAAAAGACATCCACAGACTGAAGGTGAAAGGTTGGGAAAAAACATACCACTTACATGGACTGCAGAAACAAGCAGGGGTTTCCATCCTCATATCAAATAAAGTAGACTTCAAGCCAAAGTTAATCAAAAGGGATAAAGAAGGACATCTCATACTACTTAAGGGAAACATACATCAATAAGACATAACAATGATAAATATATATGCCCCAAACAATGGAGCATCTATGTTCATCAAACAAACTCTTCTCAAGTTCAAGAGTCAAACAGATCTCAACACAATAATGCTGGATGACTTTAACACACCTCTTTCACCACTGGATAGATCTTCCAAACCAAAGCTGAAAAAAGAAACTACAGAACTCAATAATACAATCAATAACTTAGACTTAACAGACATATATAGAATATTTCATCCATCAATGAGTGAATTCACTTTCTTCTCAGCAGCATATGGATCCTTCTCTAAAGTAGACCACATATTATGCCACAAAGCAACTCTTAGCAAATACAAAAAAGTAGAGCTACGACCCTGCATTCTATCAGATCATAATGGAATGAAATTAGAAATCAATGATAGAATAAAAATAGAAGCTACTCCAACACCTGGAGACTAAATAATATGTTATTGAATTAACAATGGGTTGCAAAAGACATCAAAGAGGAGATTAAAAAATTCTTAGAGGTAAATGAGAACACTGATAGAACATATCAAAATCTCTAGGACACGATGAAGGCAGCACTAAGAGGAAAGTTCATTGCATGGAGTTTATTCCTTAAAAGAAGAAAAAGTCAACAAATAATGACCTAATATTACATCTCAAAGCCCTAGAGAAAAAAGAACAAATCAACACCAAAAGCAGTAGAAGACAGGACATAATTAAAATCAGAGCTAAAATCAATGAAATTGAAACAATTGAAAAAATTGACAAAACAAAAAGTTGGTTCTTTGAAAAAATAAATAAAAGTGACAAACCCTTAGCCATGCTAATGAAGAGAAGGAGAGAGAAACTCCAATTACTAATATCTGTGATGAAAAAGGAAATATCACAACAAACACTACAGAATACAGAAGATAATTAGAAATTATTTTGAAAATTTGTACTCCAATAAAATAGAAACTATCAAAGGCATCAACAAATTTCTAGAGTCATATGATTTGCCCAAACTGAATCAGGAAGATATACACAAGTTAAACAGATCAATTTTAAGCAATGAAATAGAAGACACCATCAGAAGCCTACCAACCAAGAAAAGCCCAGGACCAGATGGATACAATGATGAGTTCTACAAGACCTTCAAAGAAGAACTAATACCAATACTACTCAAATTATTTAATGAAATAAAAAAAGAGGGAGCACTTCCAAACACATTCTATGAGGCCAATATCAACCTGATTCCAAAACTAGACAAAGACACATCAAAGAAAGATAACTTCAGACCAATATTTCTAATGAATATAGATGCAAAAATTCTCAATAAATTTCTGGCAAATTGAATACAAAAACATATCAAATAGATAGTGCACCATGATCAAGTGGGGTTCATCCCAGGGATGTTGGTTCAACATACGGAAACGAATAAATGAAATTCATCACATCAATAGACTGAAAGATAAGAATCATCTCAATAGATGTAGACAAAGCATTTGACAAAATGCAGCACCCCTTCATGTTCAAAACACTACAAAAACTAGGGATAACAGAAACATATCTCAACATTGTAAAAGCTATCTAGGCTAAGCCCAAGGCCAACATCATTCTAAATGGAGAAAAATTGAAAGCATTTCCTCTAAAAACTGGAACATGACAAGGATTCCCTCTTTCACCACTTTTATTTAACATAGTTTTGAAACTCTAGCCAGAGCAATTACACAGACAAAAGAAATTAAAGCGATATGGATAGGAAAAGAACTCAAACTATCACTATTTACCGACAACATGATTCTATACCTAGAGAATCCAAACGAATTCCACTAGAAAACTTCTAGAACTAATAAATGAATTCAGCAAAGTAGCAGGATATAAAGTCAACATCCATAAATCAAAGTCAACATCCATAAATCAAAGGCATTTCTGTATATCAGTGAGAAATCCTCTGAAAGGGAAATGACGAAAACTAACCCATTTACAATAGCCTTAGGAAAAAAATAAAATACTTGCAAATCAACTTAATGAAAGAGGTGAAAGACCTATACAATGAAAACTACAGAACCCTAAAGAAAGAAATTAAAGAAGACCTTAGAAGATGGAAAGATCTTTCTTGTTCTTGGATATGCAGAATTAATATTGTCAAAATTACCATACTACCAAAAGCGCTATACAGATTTAATGCAATTCCAATTAAAATCCCAATGACATTTCTCATAGAAATAGAAAAAGCAGTCATGAAATTCATCTGGAAAAATGAGACCCAGAATAGCCAAAGCAATCCTTAGCAAGAAGAGTGTAGCAGGAGGCATCACTATATCAGACATATGTACATATATACAGAGCAATAGTAACAAAAATGGCATGGTATTGGCACCAAAATAGACTTGTAGACCAATGGTACAGAGAGAGGACACAGAGACAAACCCACATAAATACAGTTATCTCATATTAGACAAAGGCACCAAAAATCAATATTAGGGAAAAGATAGCCTCCTCTTCAATAAATGGTGCTGGCAAAACTGGAAATTCATATACAACAAAATGAAATTAAGCCTCTATATCTCACCATGCACAAAACTCAACTCAAAGTGGATCAAGGACCTAGGAATTAAACCAGAGACCCTGCCCCTAGTAGAAGAAAAAGTAGGCCCAAATCTTCATCAGATTAATAAGACACTATAGTGTAGGAGCCTTGTTTGGGGAGATGGTTTGAATTGTGGTTGACTATGAGCCACGGAGATTTGGGCATTGTCGTCTTTTGTAGTTTCACGAGACTTGGCCCGGGATCTCGAGTGACTTGGCCGAGATTGTTGATCGGGTCAGTGTCATTTTGGTGGTATGTGCGGCACATGTTAGTCGTTGTTAGAGCCAGAGAGAAAAGTTATCAGAATAAAAAGCTGTTTGTCTCCAGTTTGCCTCTGAACTTCTTCCCGCGGCTTCGTTGCTCCAAGCGGCCATCGCTTCAGGCAGCAACACTCTAGTGCAGGAAATAATATCAAGAATCAATAAATGGGATGGATTCAAACTAAAAAGCTTCTTCTCAGCAAAAGAAATAATCAGTGAGGTGAATAGAGACTACAGAATGGGAACAAATTTTTACCACATGCATATCACCACACTAATCTCTAGGATATATAAAGAACTATGGCAGAAGGAGTTTGACATCAATATACTAAGTGCATGTATAAAAACTCAAATGGTATGAAAATATTTTGTGTAAAATTAATGACTTGGAAAACTGTGCTCGTTATGTGTAATATGAAAGGAATTGCACTTTAAAAGCATGTATAACAAATTAAATTAATTAAATAAAAAAAATTGGGGGCATGGGGGTAGAAAAGATGGTGGAATGAAATGGACATTGTTACCTTAAGTCCAAGTATGAAGACACAAATGGTGTGACTCTATTTTGTGTATAACCAGAGACATGAAAAATTGTGCTCTATGTGTGTAATATGAATTTAAATGCCTTCTCCTGTCATATATAACCAATTAGAATAAATAAATAGAAAGAAAATTAAGGTAGGACAAATGTTCTCATAAAATAAAATTTCTCCTTCTTCAGAAACCACTCATAAAACATCAAAGCCAAAGAGGGGAAAAACCTCAAAAATCTTAACAACAAAATAACAAATAACCCAATCAATAAATGGGCCAAGGAACTGAACAGACACTTCTCAGAAGAAGATATACAATCAATCAACAAACACACACAAAAATGTTCAACATCCCTGGCAATTAGAGAAATGCAAATCAAAACTACTCGAAGATTTCATCTCACACCAGTCATAATGGCAGCTATTAAGAACACAAACAACAATAAATGTTAGAGAGGATGTGGGGAAAAAGGCACACTCATATATTGCTGGTGGGACTGCAAAATGGTGCAGCCAATCTGGAAAACAGTATGGAGATTCCTTAGAAAACTGGGAATGGAACCACCTTATGACCCAGCTATCCCACTTCTCCATCTATATCCAAAGGACTTAAAGACAGCATACTATAGGGACACAGCCACATCAATGTTTATAGCAGCACAATTCACAATAGCTAAACTGTGGAACCAATCTAGATGCCCTTCAGTAGATGAATGGATAAAGAAAATGTGGTATATATACACAATGGAATATTACTCAGCAATAAAAGAAAATAAAATCATGGCATTTGCAGGTAAATGGATGAAGTTGGAGAATATCATGCTAAGTTAGCCAATCCCAAAAATCCAAATGCCGAATGTTTTCTCTGATATAAGGAGGCTGATTCACAGTGGGGTTAAGACAGAGAGCATAGGAGGATTAGGGGAACACCAGAAAGGCCAATGGGGAGGGAGAGAAAGGGAGTAGTCAAAGGAGTAAAAAAAAAAAAAAAAAAAAAAAAAAAAAAGATGGTAGAATGAGATGGATATCATTGTCCTGGCTGCATGTATGAAGATACGAATGGTGTGAATATACTTTGTATACAACCAGAGATATGTAAAAATGTGCTCTATAAGTGTAATATGAATTGGAAAGCATTCTGCTGTCATATATAACAACTTAGAATAAAAGAAAAAATTTAAACATAATAGAAGTATTTAAAGTTAAAAGTGAAATTTACTCCAGGTATGTATATTATGTCAAAATATACCCTACTGTCATGTATATCTACAAATAACAAATAAAAAAGGAAAGTTTCCTAAAAAAAGGAAAGAATAAAAACAACAAAAAGTGTTGGCGAGGATGTGGGGAAAAAGGCACACTCATAATACATTGCTGGTGGGACTGCAAATTGGTGCAACCAATATGAAAAGCAGTATGGAGATTCCTTGGAAAACTGGGAATGGAATCACCATTTGACCCAGTATCCCACTCCTTGGCCTATTCCCAAAGGACTTAAAAACAGCATACTACAGTGATGCAGTCACATCAATGTTTATAGCAGCACAATTCACAATAGCTAAATTATGGAACCAACTTAGATGCTCTTCAGTAGATGAATGGATAAAGAAAATGTGGTATATATACACATTGAATATTACTCAGCATTAAAAGAGAATAAAATCATGGCATTTGCAGGTAAATGGATGGAGTTGGAGAATATTATGCTATGTGAATTAAGCCAATCCTGAAAAACCAAAGGCTGAATGTTTTCTCTGATATGTGGATGCTGATCCATAATGGGGATGGGGGGGAGCATGGGAGGAATGGAGGAACTTTAGATAGGGCAAAGGGGAGGGAGGCGAAGGGAGGGAATATGGGGGTAGGAAAGATGGTGGAATGAGATGGACATCATTACCCTAAGTACATGTATGGAGATACAAATGGTGTGACTCGACTTTGTGTACAACCAGAGACATGAAAAATTATGCTCGATATATGTACTATGAATTAAAATGCATTCTACTGTCACACATAACAAATTAAAATAAATAAATTTTTTAAAAAAGAAAAAAACATTTGGGATGCCCCTTTAATAAGATTTCTTTTTAAAATAGTGAATTTTTACAAAACTGTCTTTCAAAATTTCCATATTCAAATACCAGGTTATATAGATTCTACCTGTGTAGTATTTCTTCTATTTGTTCTTCCCTTTTCAACCCCACAGTCATTGTCTTTAGTCTGATCTATAATGGGATGTATTAATATATCTCTTCTTCATTAGGGAACAACTGCTTTTTGAAGGTTATTACTTCCAAATCATTCTGATATTGACATATCTTTCTAGACCAAAGATTAGAGAATGTACTTTTTTTTTTTTCTGTTTTAAGTGTCCAAAAATCCAAACTAGTCCCAAACCTTTACTCTGGTCTCATTTGTTACATTCCATTTCTCAACTTGCAGTTTCAGTTACAAATTTCCTGATCCAAAATAGATTATTGCTCCTTTTGCCTTAGCTAATGCTTCGCCCTCAGCCTGGAATGCTCTTTACCCTTTTTTTCCTGCCAACTAAAATATACTCAACTTTTAATGTTTGACTCA
Source organism: Tamias sibiricus (assembly GCA_025594165.1). Lineage (NCBI taxonomy): Eukaryota > Metazoa > Chordata > Mammalia > Rodentia > Sciuridae > Tamias > Tamias sibiricus. Next base: position 43,984,058 of record CM046669.1, on the reverse strand, counting down.
AATACCATTGTCTCCTTTTGGGGAGGCCTACATGGTTTACTAATTTGAAACAGATTAATCACTGCTCTGAGTCCCAGAGAACTGTACCTTTAAGGCAGCATTTATTTTCTAGGAGTCTCTGCCTTCTTGGGACATGTAGAAAAGTTTGGACAAACACAAACAAAAATATAGTCACAGATACAAATATGAAGTGTTCAAGTTTGGATACCAGGTTTAACAAGCTAAAATTATTTCTAAATGTATCTATAAGCACCTGATTTGGAAGAGTGCTTACTACCCCAACTATGTTATACACAATATAAAAGATAAGATGTAAACCAGTGTTGTCATTTTTATCATATTTATTTTGACAGCTATTTAAAAATTTTCAACAGTTTTCTAAGGACCTGGTAATTCTGTATTTTAATTAGTCTAGGACATTATATGAAGCTATGTTAGCATATTTTTTAAAATAAAATTTGAAAGTAGGTAACTGTTCAGAGAATATTACTCTTTGAAGGTACATGGATAAAAATAATGCAATAGGCCTTTTTGCTGTTTTGGAGTATAGGAGTCTGTTCTATTTATCTTGATATTTAAGAGATGAAAATATAAATCTAAATTTCAAAATATCTATGCACTGTAGTTATATAAGACCAACAAGAAAAAATAATACACATAATTTTCTATTTAACACCATGGACACTGTGATTATGATCTTGACAAACCAAACTGATGAAAATGCAAACCAATGATCAAAAGTACTACATCATAACCTTCTTAAACTATATGATACCTTAAAAGATGACATATGTAATTGTTTCCCCGTTTTTCCTTCTCTTTCTCCTTCTTGATGTTATTTTTTTATCCTAAAATAAGAAAATATATCAATGGGTAATTAAATTTAAAAAATAGAACCTATTTATTTTGTAAGTAGTGATTACATTCACATAATTTAAAGTTTTAAAGGTAAAAGGTCTCCTTTTTACCTGTCACCCATCCATCAAAATTTTCCCTGTATTAGTCACTAAAGACTGCTATAGCAAAATACCACAGCTGAGTGGCTTACACAATAGAATTTATTTTTCACAATTCTAGAAGCCAGGATGTCTAAGATTAAGGTGGTAGTAGCTTTCATGTCTGGTGAGGGCCCACTTTTTGCTTACAGACTACCTCTTTTATAGTGTCCTCACAGGATAGAAAGAGAAAGCTCTGGTGTCTCTTTCTCTTAAGGGCATTAATCCCACCAGAGGGGTTCTACCCTCATAACTTCATCTAAATCCAATTGCCTCCCAAAGGTCCCACACCTCCTAATACCATCACACTGGAGATAAAGGCTTCAACATATACATTTTGGAGACAGAGGAATGAGAAGTTGTGCTCCATTTGTGTACAATATGTCAAAATGCATTCTACTGTCATGTATAACTAATTAGAACAAATTAAAAAATTGGAGGTGGGGACACAAAAATTCAGGTCATAACATTTCTCCAAGACCATAACAAGTCTTACAAATGTCTTGTGTGTCTTTCCAAAGATATTTGTAAGCACTGATAGACTAACAAAAATATATGTTCTTATCTTCACAACCAGTATTTCCATGAGTGGTAACATTCTGTTCAGACATAACTTAAAGGCCATTCTAATCAGTAAGCAAAGAATTCCTAAATATTTTTTGTGATTGCAATGTATCAAATTGATTTAATCAGTCTACCATAAATGGAGATTTAAAAAAATTCTTTATTTTTATTTTTATTTTTTTTGGTACTGGGGATTAAATCCAGTGGTGCTTGAACACTAAGTTACATCCCCAGCCCTTTTTGTTTTTCATTTTGAGACAGAGTCTCATTAAGTTGCTTAGGACCTTGTTAAGTTGCTGCAGGTGGCTTCCAATTTGCGATCCTCCTGCCTCAGCCTCCGGGAGTTGCTGAGATTACAGGTGTGTACCACTATACCTGGTCTATAAGTGGAGATTTATGCTGTTCCAAATCTTTTAATATTACAAGTCATATTGCTACAAATAACCCGTAAACATGGCTTTTCACAGCTGTGTGAAAATATCCACAGAATAAATTACTACATGTGGAACTGGGGAGTAGGGAGTAAATATATTTCTAATTTTAATAGATATTATCAAATTGCCTTTCACTGAAGCTTTAACAATTTTCTCCATCACCAGCAGAGAAAGTACCTACTTCCCTAAACCTTTATCAACATAGTATAATAACAAATGTGAATATTTAATCTGATGGTAAAAAACAATCTCTCCAATTAATTTAAATCCATACTTTTCTTATTATAAATAAGTTTGAGCATCTTTTCATTTTTATTTTTATTTTATTTTATTTTATCTTATTTTTGCGTACCAGGGATTGAACTCAGGGGCATTCGACCACTGGGCCACATCCCCAGCCCTTTTTTGTATTTTATTAGAGACAGGGTCTCACTGAGTTGCTAAGTGCCTCACCATTGCTGAAGCTGGCTTTGAACTCGTGATCCTCCTGCCACAGACTCCCAAGTGCTGGGATTACAGGCCTGCGCCACTGTGCCCAGCTGAGCATCTTTTTATAAAGTTAAGAGCATTTACATTTTCCTTTTTTGTGAGTTGTATGATCATATCTTCTGCATATTTATCTATTAGATTGTAGGGTGTTTTCTTATTGATTATCCTCCATGCTAAATCACAGTGTTAAGACTATCTGGTATGATAAGTCCTACCCTAGATCACAAGGTCCAAAGCACCTAGCAAACAAATATACTCCTAGTGGGTATAAATATTTTAAGGGTTTATTGATTACCTCCCAAAGGTCAGACTTCTTTGGGCAAGGTTAAATTCTTTACTATATACCTATACTATAGTTTATTTATCTGTTCTGTTGTTGATGGATTACTTTTATAAAAAAAATTATAAACAACATTGCCATGCACTTCTTTTACAGATATATTGGTGTAGAAATGGTGAAGAATACTCTTATAAGCGAGACTGTTGAGTCTCTGAACCCAGGCTACATATGTATTTGATCTAATATATCAATATTAACTTCCTGGTTTTTGAATTTTGTGACGTATGCATAAAGGTTTTTCCTTCCATCTATCATTATGATTTTCAAAACTTCACAATGGTTTCTTGCAATTCTTTTGTGGCTTTCATTTCTTTACATGTAAACCTTTGACTCATCTGGTTGCATTTGTACTGAAAATGTACAGACATTTTTCTTGTCACTGTTCCCTAAACAATATAATAACTATTTACACAGCATTTACATTGTTTTGGGCATTATAAGTAATCTAAAAATGATTTGAAGTATATGAGAAGATATGTGTATGTTATATGCAAATACTATTCCATTCTATATAAGGAACTTGAACATCTGGCAAATTTGGGTATCCATGGAGAAGGATATTGGACCTACTCCCCCATGGACACTAAGAAATAATTATGTTAAGAATATTTTTTTCCTGAAACATTTGAGAGACAGTTTCCACCTCAAAAACAAGAATATTCTCCTGTGTAACCACAATTCAATATCAAAATTTAAAAATTAACACTGATACATCACTATCATTTAATCTTCGGACCTCATTCAAGTTTTTCCAATTGTTCCACTGATGTCCTTTATAATTAAAGGATTCGGGTCAGAAAGCATTGCATTTAAATGACATGTCTCTTTAATTTCCTTCAATGTGGAACAGTTCCTCAGTCTTATCTTGATTTTTTTTTTTTTTTTTTTTTTTTTTTTTGGTGGTACTGGGGATTGAACTCAGGGGCATTGGACCACTGGGTCACATCCCCAGCCCTTTTTTGTATTTTATTTAGAGACAGGGTCTCACTGAGTTGCTAAGTGCCTCGCCATTGCTGAGGCTGGCTTTGAACTCGTGATCCTCCTGCCTCAGCCTCCCAAGGTGCTGGGATTACAGGTGTGTGCCACCGCACCCGGCTCTTATCTTGATTTTTATCAGAACAGTTCTGAAGATTTCAGAACAGTTACTTTTGTAGAATGTCTTTCAATTTGTATGATTTCTCATTATTCAACTTATGCATCTGCAATAGACTGAATGCTGAATGTTTGTGTTCCTCTAAAATGTATATTTTAAAACTCTAATTCCAGTATGGTGGTTTGGGGTGAAGTCCTTGGAATGTAATTAGATCCTGAGGGTGATGCCCTTGTGAATAATATTATTATGTTCCTTTATAAGAGAAGGCCAATGAATTCTCTTTCTGTCACATTCAAGAAGACTGTCCCAGTAAACTAGAATATGGACATTTACCAAGAACCCAACTTTCAGCCTCCAAAACTGTTGGAAATAAGTTCATTCTTTAAGCTACCCAGTCTATTAATTGTTATAGCAGTCTGAACTAAGATAGTATCTTTGGCAGGAACATTATAGAAGTTGTGCTATGTTTGTCTCAAAGCATCTTATCAGGCGGCACATAATTTTGGTTTGTCTCATTACTGTTGATGCTAACTATGATTACTTGGTTAAGTAGTATCTATAAGTTGGTGACCAAAATACCAGACAAGAATGATTTAGAGGAGGAAAATCTTATTTTGGCTCATGGTTTCAGAAGTTTGGTTCATAGTTGTCCATCTCCACAGCTCTGGGCCTCAGGTGAGGCAGAACATCATGGTAGAAGAGCATGGTGGAGGAAAGCATCTCAGGACATGGCAACCAGGAAGCAGAGAGCTGTACTCACCAGGGACAAAATATAAACCCCCAAATCATGTTTCCAGTGACCTACTTCCTCCAACCACATCCTACCTGCTTACAGCTACCACGTGGTTAATCCATATTAGCAGATTAATCCACCAATTAGATTAAAACTTTCATAATCTAATAATTTCACCTCTGAACATTCCTGCATTATCTCACACATGAGCTTTTGGGTACATCTCAGATCTAAACCATAACATATCTCATTGTTCTTTAATTTGCATTTAATAGCCAATGTTATAGAGCATCATTTCTCATATTTACTCATTTCAAAATGTCTCTTACCCATTTTTAAAACTGGGTTGTCTTCCTATTATCAAAGTATAAGAAAAAAGTATATTCAGACAAAATTCCTCTATTAGATATACGATTTGCAAAACTTTTCAGTCTGTGGCCTGAATTTTCAGTCTGTTAATGGTATCTTTTGAAGAGAAATTAACTTTGATGAAGTCCAACTTACTAACCTTTTTATGAATCATGCTTTTGTTGTCATATCCAAGAAAAATTTATCTAACCCAAAGTCACAGTTTTTTCCTTGCCATCTTTAAGAAGCTTTATAGAAGCTTAAATTATATTTAAGTTCATGATCCACTTTGACTCACATTTTGGGTATGGCACAAGTGGAAGACAAATTTTTTTGTTGATGTTGTAGATAGATAATTGCCCCAGAACCATAAGCCTAAATGAAATGTCCTCAGACTGAGGAAGAAGTGGATATGGTGGGGGAATTGATAAGAGGATAGATAATCATAGGCTCCCAAAAGATGGGCTGTGTACCTGATACATAGAGCATTAGAGAAGCTGTAAAAATCTATACAAATATGAGGAATCTAAGGTGGGAGGAAGAGGGAGGTTTGTACCTTGAACCTAGGATAATATCATAATACTAGAGGAAAAAATGACTGGAGATGAGATTATGCTGACCAGGCTTGAAATAACCTTGCATTTAATATTCTAGCATGGCAGTGAAGGAGCCAATTATGTACATTCTCCTATATGTGACGTGTCATTACAGAGAGAGCACAACACCATACCTGAAGAAATAAGCAAACAGGAATGATGACATCTCAATGGCAAATGGTGTGGATCAATGACTATGGACCAGACAGGATGATGGACATCTCAGAAGATTCCTGCATGAACAGATAACATTCAGGACTAGGGGAATATGAGTACATTCTCCCTGCCCTTCCTTGGTAACATAGAGACCTCCCTTCACACACCTCAAATGAGACTCAAAGTAGAAAACTCCAAATTGACTGAGATCATGTTTTTAATCCTATGCCAATGAGTTAGGGTTTCAAAATTAAAATTAGATGAATTACAGAAAGATAAAGTCATATTTTTTACATAGCTGTGTTGTGGACAGATTTGAACCCATAGATTAGCAAAGTTGTTCATATTATTCAATTTAAATTTTTAAAGTTATATTTGTTGATATACCCCTTTTTTACTTTTGTACTTCCTTTTTTTTTTTTTTAAAGTAGATTTGTCAAGGCTTTGATAAATTTATTGGGATTTAAAAAATACACTCTTGGATTTACTCTCCACTTTTTTTTTCTCTTAAAATTTTGTCACTAAGGTTTTTATCTTTATTTCCTTTCTCCTACTTTAAGTTGTATTTTAGTTTTTCTTTTCTAATTTCTTATTTTGAAAGTTAATTTCACTTATTTTTTTTTCAATGACAAAAACATTTACATGCATGGGTTTATTTTTGACTTAGGGGGATAATGTTAAGTGGTTTAAAATTTATGCAGAATTAAAATACACAATATAGCAGCATAAAAGTCAGGAAAACGATAAAGGAATCAGAGTGTTCTGATGTCCTTCTTTTCTCTAAGTGGAAAGTAAAAGCACCAACTAACATTAGTCTTTGATAATCAAGGTTGTATGTTATAATTTATATGGTAACCAATATTAAAAGAAGGAAAAATGAATTAGAAAATGTGCAATATATTAAAAAGACAAAAAATGAACTAAGTGAGATAATTAGAATGGTAAGATGAAACTGAAAAATATTAGTAATTATATTAAATCTGTGTCCACATTTAAAAAATGAAGATCATCAGACTGGATAAGAATATAAAACACAACTAATTTATGCTGCCTACAAGAGACACTTAACACTAAAGATAGAGAAAAATTGGAAGTAAAAGAATAGAAAAAGATATATCAAACCAACACTAATTCTTCTTCTCTCCCTTCAAAATGTGGTATAGCTGTTACTAACAGGTAAAATTGACTTTAAGGCAATAAATATTATTAGAGGTAAAGAAATAACTTCATAATAATAAAAGCCATAATTTGTCAGAAGAATTAATCATTCAAATTTTAAATTCATTTAATAAGAGCTTTAAAATTTAAGCAAACATTGAAAAATTTATGAGAACTCCATAATTATAAGGAAGCTTTTTTTTTTTTTTTTTTTTTTTTTTTTTTTTTTTTGTGGTACTGGGGATTGAACTCAGGGATACTCGACCACTGGGCCACACCCCCAGCCCTATTTTGTATTTTATTAGAGACAGGGTCTCACTGAGTTGCTAAGTGCCTCGCCATTGCTGAGGCTGGCTTTGAACTCGCGATCCTTCTGTCTCAGCCTCCCAAAGTGCTGGGATTACAGGCGTGCGCCACCGCGCCCGGCATAAGGAAGCTTTTAAATCTTGTCTTTTTAATTGATAGAAAAAGGCAGGAAATTAACACAATAAATGATATGTATAACCAATACAAATGTATCAAACAGGGTAAGTTATGTTAGCATATAGAAACTAACAACCCTAGAGTCTTCATAGCTTTTTATAAAATGAAGGGAAACAGAATTAATCAGGGACCATCTGTACAATAAACATTTTAAGGAATGGTTTGTCCTCAATAGAAAGACAAATTGGCACCCAATATGAAACTGGAGATTTTCTGCAGACATCAAGGAACTGTCTGCTTCCAGAATTCACCAATTTCAGATCTCTTTGCTCCTGGCAGCAAAATATTACAACACAGATCTGATCCTGGGACCTATGATCTGAGTTCAGGCTGTTTCAGTGTCATTAGGTCCTGAGGCAATTCAGGACAGAAAAGGGCAGATCCTATCACTGATGTAGGACCAATTGTTGGTGATCCTTCTTAGATCTAAGGACTTCAGTGAAGTTTCAACAAGAACCTGTTGGAAGATTTGATTAATTAAGATTCTTAAAGATCACCATCCAGTCTATAATCAACGCGGGGATGATAAAATATCTCAAGCCCAAATAGAGCTTTCCTCTACTCATTAATATAAGGGTAGGTATAGAATTCCATCTGCTGCTTCTGGCTAACAAATAAAGCAGCATGACAGCCTACTTATCAGGCAGCCCTGAGAAAACAAAATGCTAGGCCCCAGGGAGATCTTCAAATAGGAGGGAGAAGCTGCTACTTGGAATTTTTCCATGAACTTTTCTAAGAATTATCTGGTCATACTCTCAGCCTGCTTCTATTCAAATTTGATATTTATTAGAATGTAGGTTTTATTTTGTTTTGTGGTTTTCTTTGTTTGGTTGGTTGGTTTTGGCTCTTACCTTCTTTCCATAGCATAGTTTCATTGGAGAAGAGCCTTGCCAAAATTTCCTTTTTCTTTCCTCAGCTGTGACTTGGAGAATTTTTTTCTTATGCAGTTATATCCCTTTACTTGTTTATATGCTATACAAGTAAATCAGTAAATCTTTGATTCATTTTTAGTATAATTTTTAATTTTGATAGTTTTTGGTAGAGAGAAAAATCAGTGATTGGATTATAGCCATTTTTAATAAGGGTAGTATGTTCTGCAGTAAGCCAAGTTGTAGGAGAAATTTAGGGGGAAAAAAAAAACCAAAAACTGGCTTGGTTCTTTGAGGTTCTTATTGTTAGATTCCAGGCAGGGAGGCCACACTTCCCAGGTAGCCTAGGGAGGCCACACCTCTGGCCAGCCCTCAGGTGCCATCCCCACAGCCTATGGGGACACGGACTCGCTCCAGGGGTCCAGCTGGTCACAAGTGTCCTATTTAAGCCTGCTCCAGACTGAAACGGCTCTCTTCTTCTCCTGCTTTCCCTTGTCCTTCCCTTCCCTTCCCTTCCTGCCCTTCCACGCCTTTCCCTACCCCCCTCCCTTCCACGTGGCCCCTAATAAACCCTTTTATTTCGATAACACAGCGTTCCAGGTGTAAGTTAACTTTGTTCTACACTTATTGGTTTCCTTTGGTTTAATTACCTAAAGCCTCCTGTACTCCAGTTCCCTGCCCCAGGAAACTGCTTTTCTCTGGGGGTAAAGGACTCCTAGGGAAATGCCCTGCTAAAAGATTGGCTTTTTCAGTATGCTGCTTCAGCTGGTTGTTAATGTCTGTAAATTATATACATTTATTTATATCAATTTCACTTATTTCCATGTGCATAGAGAAAGAACCTAAGGATATAAACCAAAATTTTAAGAGTGATAACCTCAGGGAAATGAATTAAAGAGAAAACTGGCCATTTCACCTGTCATTTAATTTTCCTTCCAATTATTTGTATTTTTCAAAGTAAATATGCATTTTATAACCATGTTAACATCAAAATTAAAAGGCAAAATAAAATGAAAAATTCAAATTAATTTAATTTTAAAGTTAAAAGATTTGCAGTTTTAAGGTTTTAATTATGTATATACTTTTCTGAATATCTGAAGAAAATGAAAAGGGCCCTGTTACTTTAGCACCAACATGTTAACCATTCTTTATCTTATATCTCTTTAAAATCCCATGCAGATTTTGTGCTCTTTGATTAATAAGAAAGAACAGTATCCTACAGTAGTCAATCTTATTCTTATTTAAATTAGTCACAATTACTTACCTTTCCTTCTTTTTTCAATTTATTCTTTTTGTCTTTTCTCTTTCTCTTAATTTTCCCCTTGGTCACATCTAAATTTTTTAAAGAAAAATGGGAAGTTTTAACTCATTATTAAAAATAATTTTATTGGTGTTGGACTTTCTAACTTCCAGAACTGTGAGAAAATAAGTGTCTTTTCTTTAATAATTAATCAAACTGTGATAGTCTGTGATAGCAGCAGAAAATAAACTAAGAAATGTTGTATCCCAGTACTATAAATATGTGGCATTTAGAATCTCATCTAGAGAACAATACTAGTATGAATATTGTTCCACTAGAATCTAACTTTCAGTTAACCTAGAAAGCATAAGGTGCTATGCTTATTTGCAGAAACTATATGAATGCAACTATTAAACACTTTATTGGGAAATATGAAAAATGAACTGTCTTAAGGAGAAAATGGAAAAGGTGATTATTAGCCTGCCACCATATTAACCACTCCACACTATAAAAGATACTCTTTTTCCTACCTGTAAGCAAAAGTTCCTTGTGTGAGATTACCTATATATTTTAATACAGTTTGGGATTTTCAGAATTTCTTGAATCTGTATTTGATGTCTTTCATGTTTTGCAAAAACTTTTGACCATTATTCTACTTAAATACTGCTTCTTTCCAATTGGCTCTTCTTTCTTTCTTGGATTCCAGTTATATTTCAGATCTTTCCCCTGTGTCTCACATTTCTCTGATGGACTCTCTTCTCTACCTTTCATTTTTTTCTTTTCCTCCTGACCCTACTTCAGTTCACCAATTTTGTCGTTTGGTGACTCATCTACTGGTAAACCTATCTAGACTGTTAATTTTAAACAATGGAATTTATACTTTAACCAAACTAGAATTAGTATGTATACCAGTGAACTTTATACTAGAATACTTGATTCTTTTATATTGTTTGTATATCTCTATTTTCCTAAACATATTAACCATAATTGTTTAAAATTCATTGTCACCTAATGCTAATATCTGGGATAACCATAGGGCTGTTATTTTTTCTCTTGTTTTTTAATCTTGTGTGTAAACCCAGATATTGGAGTTTGGTGGCAATGTCTTGTAATTTTTTATTAAAAGTAAGTATTTTTCATTTAAAAATTTTAGAGGTTATAGATGATGATATTGTCCTGTGAAGATTATTTACCCTTCCTCCACCAGGTAAACTGAATGATGGATGATCATCTGAACCCAGTTCAGAGCCATGCAAAATGAGATTAGAATCCCAGTAAAGCTCAATTTACCTCTGATTCATCCCTAGCCCTCCTGGATTTTCACCAGAGGTCTATGTCAGTGGAAGAAGAAGTCAATAAATGAAATGTATTTAATGGCATAAACTTACAACTATAAACAGAATGATAATTAATTGCCCATCCTTCCTGGAGGTTATCAGAAGAGGTGCTCCAATAAAATAAGGGGGAAAATAAGGTGGGTATTGTATGCTTTATAAAATGGGTGATTGAGTGGTTACATAATTAGGTGCTGCTTTAAAGCCCCATTAGACCCTCAGGACTTCCACTGCAGAAATAAGGCAGCTGCATAAAGAATACCAAGAGCAAGGAATCTTGTGGCCCCCTAACATGATCGCAACTATCAAGTGTATCAACCACATTCCTTTGGAAGGCCAGTGCTTGAGTTGCAAGTAGCATTAGAAGATTATTTTAAAGATAAGAATCCTCTCTTCTTTTTGTTTCCTGGACACTGCACCTGGTAGAGGAATCCATATTTATTTGTAACTGCCTGTGTAAGCATGCATACTTTTAGGCAAACTGGGGAGAATTTTAAAAGTTAGACCCTTATACTATCAGTTTTCTAGCATCTCATTCACAATCAATGCCATCCATGATTATTACAAAAGGCTTGCCATTTATCTAGATCCTATTTTTGTATATATATGGATATACGTTTGTGCTATAAAGTATTTTGACAAGCATATATTGTTTTTATTCAAAAACTTCAAAGCAGTCACCCATTTTATATATGAATATATTAAGTGATTACTCAAATAAAAAGTTAAGTATCTAAGTGGAAAAAAAATGGGTGATCAAACCCAATGGGAGGTAAAGAAAATGCTCAGAATGAAGATGAAAGAAGAATCTAATATCACAGCTACTTCACAGGTTTTGAGAACAGTTAAGTTCAGAGAGAGAGAGAGAGAGAGAGAGAGAGATATTAAAAGGATGTAGGAGAGAAACCCCAAATAAAATGAATGGAATACTTGATGCACTTGAATATTTTGAAAGGGAATTTAGACTACTACTATATATCACAAACAGAAAACTAAACAAAAATTTTAAAATTACTCAGTGCAAGAAAAACAAAAAAATCTGCTAGAAAGGAAACATTATATAGCTCAGTTGTGAATAGGACCTACAAGGTCATAATGATGAAATTATTGAATAATGAAATCATCAAAGTTATAATAGTGAAATCCTATTTAGGAGGATAGGAGGAAGGAAGTGAATGTGAGATAAAATGGTGGTTTAAAAAGAAAAGGAACTTGGGCTGGGGATATAGCTCAGTTGGCAAAGTGCTTGCCTTACATGCACAAGGCCCTAGGTTCAATCCCCAGGTCCAAAAAAAAAAAAAAAAGGAACTAAACTTTTATCTTCTGTAGAGCCTAAAACTTGAAAATGAACAAATGACTCGATAAGCAAGTTATTCAAAGATTCAGATGTAAATATCAAAACATACTGCAGTAGAGTTTGAAATGCTTGCCTTTGGAAACTGAAATTGGAGAAAGTCATTCTGAAACTGTCAATTAGTGCCAGGGAAGAACTATGACATTTTGAAATATGCCAAGACTCAGAAAGTTTACCTCCCAAATGATATATTTTTTCTCCATAGTTTCCTATTGGTGCATTATAGTTGTACATGATGGTGGGATTTGTTGGTACATATTTGCACATGCACACATTTAACAATATAATTTGACCAATATCATTCCCTAGTAGTCCCGCTTCCCTTCCCCTCCCTTCTACTCTACTGATTTCTCTTTGATTTTCATGAGATCCACATCCCCCCATACACTTTTCATTTCCTTTTTCCTCTCTACCTCCTGCATATGAGAGAAAACATATGACCCTTGACCTTCTGAGTTTGACTTATTTCACTTAAGATAATGCTCTAAAGTTCCATCCATTTTTCTGCAAATGACATGGTTTCATTTTTCTTTGGGCTGATTAAAAATCCATTGAATATATATCACATTATCTTTATTCATTCATTCACTGATGAACACCTATGCTAGTACCATAATTTGGCTATTTTGAATTGTGCTAATATAAACATGGGTATGAAGGTATCACTAAAGTATGATGACTTTAAATCTTTAGAATAATATCAAGGAGTGGTATAGCTGGGTCATATGGTGTTTTCATTCCTAGTCTTTTGAGGAACCACCACACTGACTTCCATGTGGTTGTACTAATTTACCGTCCTACTGACAATGTAAAAGTATTCCTTTTCCCCCACAACTTCTCCAGCATTTATTGTTTGTATTTGTGATGACATTCTGACTGGTGTGAAATGAAAAAATCTCAGTGCAGTTTTGATTTGCATTTCCCTAATTGCTAAAGATATTGAACATTTTTTTCACTTATTTATTGGCCATTTGTATTTCTTCTTCTGAGAAGTGTCGGTTCATTTGTCCATTTATTAATTTGATTATATGGGTTTTTTTGTGTGTTTTGTTTTTAGTTTTTTTTAAAATATATATTCCAGATATTTATACTCTGTCAGAAAAGCAACTAGAAAAGATTTTCTCCCATTCTGTAGGTTCTCTCTTCACATTCCTAATTGTTTTGTTTGGTGTGCAGAAGCTTTCCAATTTGATGCCATTTCATTTGTTAACTCTCGGCATTATTTCCTCAGCTTTAGCAGTCCTACTAAGAAAGTCATAGCCTTTGCCTATGTGTTGGAGTGTTGACTCTTTGTTTTCTTATAGGAGTTATATAGTTTCTGATCTAATTACTAGGTCTTTGATACATTGAGTTGACTTTTGTTAAGGGTGAAAGATAAAGTTCTAGTCTAATTCTTCTACATATGGATACCCAGTTTTCCTACTACCATTTGTTATAAAAGGATCTTTTCTCCAATTTAATTTTTGACACTCTTGTCAAGGATTAGATGACTTCATCTGTGTGGGTTTGTCTCTTGTGACTTCTATTACGTTCCATTGGTTTATGTATCTATTTTTATGTCAGAGCCATGAAGTTTTTGTTACCATACCTCTGTAGTATAATTTGAAGTCTGGTGTTGTGATACCCCCAGCATTACTTTTTTGGTTTAGAATTTCTTTGGCTATTCTGGGACTTATATTCTTCCAAATGCATTTTACAACTGTTTTTATTTCTAGTTTTGTGAGCAATATCATTGACATTTTGATAGCGATTGCATTGAATCTGTATTGCTTTTGGTAGTATGGCCATTTTAACAATATTAATCCTGCCTATCTATGAATATGGGAGGTCTTTCTACCTTCTTGAGTCTTTTTCAATTTCTTTCTTCAGTGTTCTATAGTTTTCATTGTAGAGGTCTTTCACCTCCTTGGTTAGATTTATTCCTACGTATTTTATTTTATTTTCTGAGGCTATTATGAATGGGCTTGTTTTCTTCATTTCTTTCTCAGCAGATTCACTGTTGTTACATAGGAAAGCTACTGATTTTTGCGAACTGCTATGTTGCTGAATTTGTTTACTAGCAGTGTTCTAGTGGAGCTTTTTGGATCTTCTAAGTATCAGATCATATCATCTGCATTTGAAGTTTTTTTTTCCTATTTGTATCCCTTTTATTTACTTCTCTTGCTTAATTGTTCTGGCTAGAATTTCTAGCATTATATTAAATAGGAGTGGTGAGACTGAACATTGTTGACATGTTCCAGATTTTAAACAAAAAGCATTCAGTTTTCCCCATTCACTATGATGTTGGCTTTGGGCTTTTGGTATATGGCCTTTATGATGATGAGGTAAATTTCTTCAGTGTTTTTTTCATTAATGGGTGGTGAATTTTGTCAAAGGCATTCTCTGCATCTATTGAAGTGACTAAGTGATTTTGTCCTTAATTCTATTCAATTACATTTATTGATTTGAATATGTTAAAACTTCCTTGCATCTCTGGGATAAAACCAACTTGGTAATGCTGTACAATATTCTTAATATGATATTGAAAACAATTTGCTAATATTTTATTAAAAATTTTTGAATCTAAGTTCATCAGGGACATAGGGTCTGCAGTTTCCTAACCTTGATATATCTTTAAATGGTTTTGGTATGAGTGTGATACTGACATCACAGAACGGATTTGAGAGTGTTCTCTCCCTTTTTATTTCATGGAATAGTTTGAGGAGCATTGGCATTAAAGGTCTGTAGAATTCAGCTGAGAAACCATCTGGTCCTGTGCTTTTCTTTGTTAGAAGATTTTTTTTTTATTATTACTTCTATCTCCCTGCTAGCAATTGGTCTATTTAGATTTCCTTTTTTTCTTGATTCAATTTTGGCAGGTTGTATGTGTCTAGTAATGTATCAATTTCTTCAAGGCTTTTCAATTTATTGGAGTACAAGTTTTCAAAATAGTTCCTAATGATCCTCTGGATTTCTGTGGTGATTTCTCCTGTTTCATCTCTAATTTTACAATTTGGATCTTCTTTATGTTTTGGTTAGTTTGGCTAAGGGCTTATCAATCTTGTTTACCTATTCAGAGAACCAAGTCTTCACTTCATTGACTCTTTGTATTTCTGTTATTCTAAATTTAATTGGTATCAGCTCTGATCTTAATTTTTTCCTTTCTTTAACTGGTTTTGAAATTGTTTTATTCCCTTGTTTTTCAAGGGCCTTGAGATGCATCATTAAGATTGTTTATTTGGGATCTTTCTGATTTTCTTATGCAGGTATTCATACTATAAATGTTCCTCTTAGAACTGCCTTCATAGTGTCCCAGGGGTTCTGATATGTTGTATCACTATCCTCATTTGATTCTAAGAATTTTAAAATCTCTCCCAATTTCTTCTACCACCCATTTATCATTCAAAATGTATTGTTCAATTTCCATGTGTTTAGCTTCTGTAGGTTATTTTGGTGTTTATTTCTCATTCCATTACATTATGATCTGATAAGATGCAATTATATTTTTAAAAGCTTTTTTTTTTTTGTATTTGCTAAGAGTTGTGTTGGGACCTAAAATATGATTTATTTTGGAGATGCTGGGAAGAAAGTGTATGTGGCTGTTTATCCAAATAGATGACATATTCTATAGGTTTCTGTTAAGATCATTTGATTTATAATATTTTCCAGGTTCAAAGAGTCTTCACTGAGTTTATGTCTGGATGATCTATCTATTGGTAAGAGAGATGTGCTTAAAGCACTCAGTATTATTGTGCTGGGGTCTATCTGAGTCTTTAATTCAAGTAGTGTTTCTTTTATGTAATTAGGTGCACTCATATTTGGGGCACAAATATTTACTATTGTTATATCTTCTTGTTGGATTGTTAACTTTACTAGTTATGTAGCGATCTTCTTTGTCTTTTCTGATTAATTTTGGCTTGAATTCTGCTTTGTTGGATATAAGAGTCCAACTCCTGCTTGTTTGGGGACTCCTTTCACATGGCATATCAATTTCCATATTTTCACTTTCAACCTGTGGCAGTCTTTGTGTTTGAGTCTCTTGCAAACAACATATAGTTGGGACTTGTTTTTTAATCCATCTGCCAGCCTATGTCTTTTAATTGAAGACTTGAGACCATTTACATCCAGTGTTATTATAGAGAGATATTTATATAATTCCTGCCATTTTGATTGATTGTTAATGTTTAATTTGGTCCTATTTCTCATTTGCTTAGTTACTCTTCAAGTGAGATTTGTTCATTTGTGAGCTCTGGGGATTGATTGGTTTTTTTACTTCTTCTGTGTGAAGAATTCATTTTCTGTAGTGCCAAGTTAGTAGTCATTAATTCTTTTGGTTTCTACTTGTCTTGGAAAGTTTTTAATCTCTTCTTTGATTCAAAAAGATAACTGCTGGACATAGAAATCTTGCTTGACAGTTACTTTTCTTTCAGGACTTGGAACACATCTTTCCAAGTCCTTCTGGCTTTCAGAGTTCATGCTCAGAAATTTGAAGTAATTATGATTGGCTTGACTCTAAATGTGACCTGACATTTTTCTCTTGAGTTTTTCAAAATTCTATTCTTTTTATGTATATTTTTATGTATATGTATATTTTAATAACATGTGTCACAGAGAGGTTCTTTATTGATCTTGTCTTTTTGAAGTTTGGAATGCATCCTCCATTTGTATGTGCATCTCATTCTCAAGGTTTGGAAATTTTTCTGCTATTATTTCCCTGAAGAGGTTATCCATTATGTTAGCCTGAATCTCACAACCCTCCTTCAATTCCAATGCTCCTTAAATTTGATCTCCCAATGTTATCCTAGAGTTCTTGTATATTCTGGTCATGGTTATTTTCTTTCCTCTAATACTGTCTGAATGTTTAAGGATGGACACTTTTGTCTTCCAGCTCTGAGATTATATCTTTGGCATGGTCTACTCTGTTAGAGGAAATTTCAACTGAACATTTTATATGATTTATTGTGTCTTGCATTTCCAAGATATCTGTTTGATCCTTTTTTCAGTTTCTCTGTCTTCTCATTGAGTTTCTCATTTATATCTTACACTGACTTCCTTATTTCATTCAGTTGTTTTTATATGTTCTCTTGGCATTCATTGGTCATTTTATCATTATTCTTTTGAATTTTTCTATCTGATATTTCTTCTACTTCAATATCTTTGGAGTCAGTTACTGGTGGATTATAAACTTAGGAGGAATTATATTACCTTGTGTTTTCATATGTCTTGTATTCCTGTGTTGAGTTTTATACATCTGTTGTTATGGTTTTCTCTTCCACTCTTATGTGTGGGCCTTTTTATGGCAGAGCCTTCTCTTGCTACAATATCCTAGAGTGATTCATATTAAGACCCTTTCATAGGTGTGGTATCCACAGACTTCGTGTTAATTCTCTCTTTTTGCTATAGGTGTGGATGTCTATTAATAGGATCCAAGGGCCTGACTCTAGTTTTTCCTACTTGTGGCCTGGTTGTTGTTTTGGGGGTTTTATCTCTTCTATTCTTTGTATTAAATTATAGCTGAAGTTTAGTGTAGTTAACTTGTGTGTGGAGCAAAGCATGTTATCATTTGGGTGAATGTAGTTCGGCAGCAAAGTCTGTGCCCTGTGAACATATAGTGTCCCTGTAGCTTCCACGTACCTCTTAGAAAAGAAGAAAAAAAAAAAAAAAAGAATAGCAACAACTGATGTAAACAATATACAGCATTAAATAAATACCTGGTTCCTACTACAACATCTACAAAGTTAATTATGACAAAAACTGGGAATGGTGGGGTTAGCAATTGCCAACAGCAAAAACAATAAGTAACCATGAACTAGATCTGGAATTAAAGCAAACAACAGGTGTCAACTATGTCATCCACAGCAGTAGTAATTGCAACAGCCTGAATGGTGAAGGCAGGAGTTATATAAACCAATTAGTTATAACAAATGGCAAAAATAAAGTTCATTAAGAGAAAAACAAAATGGGATAGGAAGGTAGAAGGGAGTTTAGAATGTTCAAAACATGAATGGAGAGAATTCAGAAGGTATGTAGCAAGTTATAGATATAAAGAAGGAATAAAAATAGGAAAAACAAATGGAGGGAGACAACAAGAGAATTTGGCAGTTAGGAACCAAAAAGGAAAGAAAGAAAGGAAGGAAGGAGACAAACAAAAACAAAATAAACCAAAAACCCTAATCCTCAAAAGACAAGGCAAGTAAAAACAACTATTGTAAAAAAAAAGAAAGAAAAAAGAAAAAAAAAAGCTAAAATTGAGTGAAAAAGAAGTGTGTGTATATGTGTCTCTGTGTGTATCAGCACAGCAAGAACACCAGTAAACAAATAAATAAATAAAGGAAAAATGTTCTTAATGAAAAATGAAAGTATCATCTCTACTGAGGTGGTCAAAACAGTCAACAAGAATGGATGGTTACTGCCTATGTCTTGACTGTCCTTTTTTCCATTTCTTCTTGGGCTATGTACTGAGGGGAGCGGGGAAGGGTAGTACACCAAGGGCTGGGGTTTGTTAACCCCTTCCTCTTTTTGTGTTGCCCACTTATCTGACAGTTGGGGTAGCCCTAACCTGAAGTTGCTTGGCATAGCTCTCAGCCTCTCTTCTCACCAATATAAGATAGAATAGAACAGGAAGTACCATCAATAGGAGTTTTGTCTGCACAGACCAAATTGATGCCCACCCAGGGTTGGGCTGCTGCAGAATTCTGTGAGGGGAATTCCAGTGGCTGGTGCTTAGGTCTAATCAGGCCTTAGGGCATTTGTTGGGTGGTATATGCTCTGGAGAAACTAGAATAACACCACAATTAGAACCAGGAAGATGCTGATTTCTGTTGGGTTCTGGATTTCAAGAGCCTCCCAAGAATTCTACTCTCAGGGAAAGGACCCAATACTCCATATAGTGTTTCCCACAAGTGTAGCCTTCCCAGGCTTAGTCCCCAAGTGTATTCTCCCATCTGTTTATTTTTCCAACCCTCTTCAACTGATCACATGAGCCACCAGACTCAAAGTTGTACTCTCCTTCATTTTTCTGGATACTATCCTCACTGTGCCTGTTTCAGTCATGTTCTGCTAGATACATCCTAGGCCACACTTTAGATTCTTGCTAGAGCTGTATGGCAATGTTTGCTATGATTTTCTGGGGTCCTGCAACAGCAAGCTACAGCATTACCTCCTCAAGATGACTCCTACCTCAACTCTCTGCTTGCCAGTTGAGAAATACAGAGCATTTTTCAAATACCAGTTTTCTCTGCAGCCTCTGGGTCAGCTAAATTCAGCCTGTTTTTCTGATCTACATGTTTTTCTGTGCCATTTGTCTTTTGTGTTTCTCTTCTGTGTTATCCCTACTCTCTGTGGTGAACCAGTGTCACTGCCACTGCTGCAGCTGCCTTGGCTCCAAATATTCTTTTTTATTCTTTATTCAGTGCACCCAAATTTCTGAGTCTCTAAGATACTCTGATATTAAATTTCAGTGAAATCACTGTTTTATCCACCTCACTGAGAAGCAGTTCTCTTGCTGCTTGAATCTGGAGGCATGGAGTGACTGAAGCCTTTTTCTAATCTACCATCTCCTCTCTCAAGATGATGATTTGGAAAAAAAATTCATTTGGCAATATATTCTAATGGTCAAGACAGAAAATTAAGAGGGAACAAGTCATGGATCTAAGAGTCAGCTACATAGCAGATTTTGGTGGTAGGAAGTGCTCTAGGTTATATTATTCAGGCAAGAATATTTCTTCCACATTTTAAAACAGTGCATTATAGTTGTACATAATGATGGGATTTATTGTTACATATTCATACATGCACACAATATAACAATATAACTTAGTCAATATAACTCACCAG
This sequence comes from Tamias sibiricus, assembly GCA_025594165.1. Taxonomy (NCBI): domain Eukaryota; kingdom Metazoa; phylum Chordata; class Mammalia; order Rodentia; family Sciuridae; genus Tamias; species Tamias sibiricus. The sequence continues at coordinate 43,964,057 of CM046669.1, read as the reverse complement.
CACTCTCCCCCACCACCCGCCTTCCACCCCTTGGTCCCTTTCCTCTACTGATCTCCTTTTGATTTTCATGAGATCTGACCCCAATTTTCCTTTTTCTTCTTAGCTTCTGCATATTTTCTCCAGAAAACATACAACCCTTGACCTTCTGAGTTTGACTTATTTCATAACTTAATGGTTTCTTTCATTTTCCTGCAAATGACATAATTTCATCATTCTTTATGGTTGAATAAAACCATTGTGTATTTATACCACATTTTCTTTATCCATTCATATATTGAATGGCTATTGTGAATTGTGCTGCTATAAATATGGGTATGAAGGTATCACTGTAGTATGAGGATTTTTTTTAGGATAAATACTGAGGATGGTATAGTTGAGTCATACGGTGTTTCCATGTGACTAGTCTTTTGTGGAATCTCCACATTGATTTCCATAGTGGTTGTACTAATTTACCATCCCACCAAAAGTGTAAAAGTGTTCCTTGTCTCCATATCTTCTCTCGCATTTATTATTATTTGTAATTTTTTTACTTTATTAATTTTTAAAATTTATTTTTATTTATGTTATTTTTAGATATACATGACAGTAGAGTGTATTTGACATATAATACATACATGGAGTATAATTTATTCTAATTAGGATCCCATTCTTGTAGTTGTACAAGGTGTGAATTTCATTGGTGTATTCATATGTGAACATAGGAAAGTTGTGTCTGATTCATTCTACTCTTTCCTATTCCCATCCCTGCCTTCCTTCATTCCCCTTTGTCTGATCCAATAAACATCTATTCTTCCCCCTTGTCCACCCCCCCACATTGTGTGTTAGCATCCACATATCAGAGAGAAAATTCAGCCTTTGGGTTCTTGGGACTGGCTTATTTCATTTAGCGTGATAGTCTCCAGTTCCATCCATTTACCAGAAAATGCCATAATTTCATTCTTCTTTATGGCTGAGTCATATTCCATTGTGTATACATACCACATTTTTCTTTATTCATTCATCTGTTGAAGGGCACCTAGGTTGGTTTCATAGTTTAGCTATTGTGAATTGAGCTGCTATATGTGGTTGTATGTTGCCTCCTGAAGCGATGGCCGCTTGGAGCAACAAAGCCGCGGGAAGAAGTTCAGAGGCGAACTGGAAACAAACAGGCTTTTTATTCTGATAACTTCTCTCTCTGGCTCTAACAACGACTTTAACACGCACCACACACCACCAAAAAAACTCACACACCAAATGGCGCCGACCCGATCAGCAATCTCGGCCCAAGTCTCTCGAGATCCCAGGCCAAGTCTCCTGAGACTAAGGAAGGCGGCAATGCCCAAACATCTCCATGGCCTGTAGTCAACCGCAATCTGAGCCATCTCCCCAAACAGGGCTCCTGCAGTTGTATAACTGTAGTATGCTGATTTTAAGACCTTTGGGTATATATTGAGGAATGTGATAACTAGGTCAAATAGTGGTCCCATTTCAAGTTTTCTGAGGAATCTCCATACCGCTTTCCATTGTGGTTGTACCAATTTGCAGTTCCACCAGCAATGTATGAGTGCACCTTCTTGCCCACATCCTCACCAACATTTATTGTCACTTGTATTCTTGATAATTGCCATTCTGGCTAGCAGTGTAGTTTAATTTTCATTTCTCTAATTACTAGAGATGTTTAACATTTTTTCACATATTTGTTTGCCATTCATATTTCTTTTTCTGTGAAGTGCCTGTTCAGTTCTCTTGCCCATTTAGTTATTGGTTTATTTATTTATTTATTGGTGTTAAGTTTTTTGAGTTCTTTGTATATCCTGGAGATTAATGCTCTATCTGAGGTGCAGGTGGCAAAGATTTTCTCCCATTCTTTAGGCTGTCTGTTCATACTCTTGATTGTTTCCTTTGCAGTGAAGAAACTTTTCAGTTTGATACCATACTATGTATTGATTTTTTTTTTTAATTTATAGATGGACACAATATCTTTATTTTGTTTATTTTTACCTGGTGCTGAGGATCAAACCCAGTGCCTCACACATGCTAGGCAAGCATTCCACCACTGAGCTACAACCCCAATCCTCTCATGTATTGATTCTTGATTTTACTTCTTGCATTTTAGGAGTCTTATTGAGGAAGTCAATATGTAAGCCAACATAGTGGATAGTTGGGCCTACATTTTCTTCTAGTAGGCTCAGGGTCTCTAGTCTACTGCATAGGTCTTTGATCCACTTTGAGTTGAGTTTTATGCAGGGTAAGAGATAGGGATTCAATTTCATTTTGCTACATATGGATTTCCAGTTTTTCCAGCACCATTTGTTGAAGAGGGTTTCTTTTCTTCAATGTATGCTTATGGTATCACCTTTGTCTAGTATGAGGTAACTGTATATATGTGGTTTTGTCTCTGTGTCTTCTATCCTGTTCCATTGGTCTTCATGTCTATTTTGGTGCCAATACCATGCCATTTTTGTTTCTATAGCTCTGTAGTATAATTTAAGGTCTGGTATTGTGATGCCTCCTGCTTCTCTTTTCTTGCCGAGGATTGCTTTGGCTATTCTGAGCCTCTTATTTTTCCAAATGAATTTCATGACTGCCTTTTCTATTTCTATGAAGAATGTCACTGGAATTTTAATAGGAATTGCATTAAATCTGTATAGAGCTTTGGTGGTATGGCTATTTTGACAATATTAATTCTGCCTATCCAAGAACATCTTTAAGGTTTTCTTCAATTTCTTTCTTTAGTGTTTTGTAGTTTAGTTTTCTTGATGACTGAAATTCTGACTGGTGTGAGATGAAATCTCAGTGTAGTTTTTATTTGAATTTCCCTAATTGCTAATGATGTTAACATTTTAAATATATTTATTGGCCATTTGTATTTCTTCTTTTGAGAGGTATCTGTTTAATTCACTTGTCTATTTATTAATTAGTTATTTGATTTTTTGGTATAGTTTTTTGAGTTCTTTATGTACCATAGATATTAATCCTCTCTCAGAAGAGTACCTAGCAAAGGTTTTCTCTCATTCTGTAGAGATGCCATAATATAATTTGATGCCATCCCATTTAGTAACTCTTGGCATTATTTCCTGAGCTTTATGGGTCTTGCTGAGAAAGTTGTTGCTTGTGCTTATATGCTGGAGTGTTGACCCTACATTTTCTTCTAAGAGTTTCTATTCTAATTCCTAGCTCTTCGATCCATTTTGAGTTGTTTTTTGTCAGGCAAGACTATTTCTAGGGATAAGAAATGAACTCTATGGAATAGTAGTGTTGAAAGAGCTAGAAAATCTTTTTCTTATGCCAGAGTTACATTATCTTATTCTCAACAATTAAAAAAAAATGTGGGAGAATGAGAAAATTTAAGGGAAAAAAACTGTACAGGAAAGTCATGGTCCAAATATGAAGCAAAACTAACATATGGCATGATTTTAAAGAACTTAAAAATATAAATGATATTCTTTTTATTTTTTTATTTGCTTTAGTTGTATACAATGCATTTGTTTTTACGTGGTGCTGAGGAACGAACCGGGCTGCACACATGCTAGGTGAGCGCTCTACCGCTGAGCCACAACCCCAGCCCTATAAATGATATTCTTAATGCTCTGACTAGAAACACTGTAAAGATATTTTTCCTTTGAGAATCACAGTATTCATATTAGACCTATGAAAGGTAAATGTAGTTTTTGCATATGTAACAATATTTATATATTGACAATAATTTAAACACCAATTGCTTAACCTATAATAAGAGAGAGTTATAAAGAGTTACAAGTATAATATTTATTAATTCATAGAAATACTAATTATAACACCACTAACAAACACTGAGAAAATAAGGAGTGGTAAAACAAAATAATAATTTCAAGTGAGACAGTCAAATTGATATAATCTAGCGTTAGTATGAATATGCATAATATATGTTGTATTTTTGATTGCTCAGTGTCTGATTCTGCATCCTATGCTTTCTACTGTCAATGCTGAAAATGCCAGTGCTCGTTTTCCCAGCTTCCTTTGCAGTTAGGATATAGGCATATAACCTAGGATCAGCCTATCACTGCCTAGAAGTTAATGACATGATAAGACAGAAATAGTGAAGAATCCATCCTGGTCACAGTGGCAGAAATACACAGTGTCTTACGGCAGCAGTGGCAGTGATGGTACTGCTGACATCAAGTAACACTGACATTGCAAATAAGGCATCCAGGTTCAACAGTGGCAGTGGTGGCACTGTGCCCTATTCAGGCTCTGTGAACTAAAATTGGCTATAGTCTGGCTACCAAATTTCACCTTGTTCCTATCCATATTCAGAGATGAATTCTCTAGGTTTCTTAGCAATTATGTTAAGTTACTCAAATGTCCTTTCAATAAATTCTTTCCACTTAAATTAGCCAAGTCAGTTCCTTCTGCTAGTAAGAAAGAACTCTGCTTAGACTACTAATAAATCAAGGAACAGAAGTATAAGCATATTACTTGAGAAAGAATAAAAATTCTTAATGTCAGTGGTGATTAGCATGTGCACTTATCTACATGTTAATGGATCATTTGTTTATTTTTATTGCCCAATATAAAACAAGTTCCTTGGCTGAAGGAATATTTACCATTATTATGGCACAATTACCTCATGCCATATTTACCATTATGTCTGGCACATAGTAGGTAGGTTCAATAAATATTAGTCAAATAAAAAAATTATGAAGGAGGTTTAAATAATTTTTAAAAAATCACCTAAGTTATATATGCAAAAATCTTAACAGGGTGGTAAACAACCTTCATTGCTTGAGTCTGTTTGGCATCCTGAGGAAGATGATGAAGAAGGAAACACTCCGATATCTGAAGAATCAGATGGTACTAATTTATGTTGAGATTCATGGTGTTTTGGGTTTTGCTTTTTTTCTTTCTTTTGTTTGTGTTTACCTTAGGGGGATAAAATGGAATGCAATTATTTTTTCAAACATTAGGAACAAACGATAAATAATTTTTAAAAAGTATCCAAAATCACCTAAAAGATCTTAAAGCAAGTACAAAACTCCTACCTTCACACTGTCCAGCCCCAGCCTCTTCAGGACTTCTTTGTGTAGACTTATTATCCATGTCTGGAAAATCTGCCTGCCATGTCTACAAAATAAAGATATTGACAAGTTATTAGAGAATTTTAGAAGGAAATGATGTTTCTTGAGAAAGAACACGTAAGTGGGATCAACCTCAGCAATATTAATATTTTTGAGCTTTATTCTCAAATAAACTATTTATTATTTATTGTGAAGGGCTTTCATGTGCTTTTTAGTACATTGAGCTACATGTGTGGCCTCCATTCACTACATGTCAGGAGCACCCTCTAAATTTGACAACGTCAAATGGCTCCAGACACTTACCATTTTCCCTCATAGGACAACCAGTGTTAAGAACCACAATCCCATCAAGAGCCACTAGACTAGCATAGCAGTGACAGAAATTGAAAAAAGAGGATAAACACAAGTATCAGAATAATCAGAGATTATATATGAAAATTGAGGGAAAGGGGGAAAAGGGTGACTTCTAGGTTTTTGGCATGAGCACTTTGGATAGAAAATAGTACCATTAACAAAGCTACAACACTAAGGAGGAATAGGTTTGGGATATATTCTAAGAAAATATAGATTTTTAAAAAATCATACCTATGTAGAAATTTAGTGGTGCTAACAAACTCTTCAAGTAAATATATATATATATATATCATGTTAGCAAAGATTACTTGATGGAAAAAAGAACCTGAAAGTATAAATTTGGGTTTATTTAGCAGAGTATTGAAAACCACAAGTCTAAATGACATCACAAAAGAAACCATATAAATGGAGTGCTAAATCTTCATCTTTCATAACTAAGGTGAAAAAAATGTCTAAAGTAGAAAATGTCTGAATTAGGAACCACAAATATAAACATATGACTTAAAATATATAAGTACACCAACAGAAAGAACTAAAAGAATTGCAGGGAGCAGCCCAGGGAAATTTTGGTGGAATACAGTACTACATTTTGGGGCATTTTAATGATGATTAAGTACTATGAATATTACTTTGACAATTTTTTTGGCATGTGCCACCACACCTGACTGACAAAAATTTTAAAGTATTAAATAAATCTACCCCTTCAAAACATACAAAGAATAAATGGGGCATCTCATCCAAGATGCTGGTTTTCTTTCCTAAAATTCATATTAAAACAATAATTGAGGAATAAAAATTAAGAAATGCACAATAAAAAAAAATTAAAGGATTCAAGCAAGAAATGTCATTTAACAAATGTCTGAAAACAGAAAAATGTATGTTGACATAAGAAACTGAGTGGGATAGTGGGATACTTGAGACATTACCCTAGAAGGGACTCTATCAAGCAGAACCTGGAAAAGGTTCTAATTGATAGAGGGAGACCATGAAGGATGGGTGGGAAAATCTGTTTAACATACAGCCAGTGATTACTCCCAGGCAAAAATTCAAAAAACTGTTGAAGGAAATCTGATTGAAAGTGGGAAATTCTAGAGCAGTAAGGGTAAGTTTTGATACCTCAGTCTTGTTTTGGATTGGACCCTTAATGAAATAGCCAGCTTATTGCCACCTTGCCTTAATAATTTTAAATATGTTTTTCAATATGCCAGGCAATGTTCTAAGGATGGTATAGGAAATTTTCATTTACCACAAAAACAATAAACAACATATCATTATTCCATTGTTGAAATGGGACAGATTGGTTGAGTAACCCACCCAAGACCACAAGGCTAGTAAGTCATAGAGCCTTCAGAGTAAATCTGACAGTTAACAAGATCCCTCTATGTTCAAAAATTATGTCATCTTTCTTATTCTCTGTTCTTCAATATGAATGGGCAATCAAAATATATCAGCTATTTGAAGAAAACTGACAGCATATACAACCCAAGATAAATAGAACAACCTTGATAAAACAGAAGATAACTTCAAATATATATAACCTAAAAAAGCACTTTCAGAAAATAAAGACATTCTTTTTAGAAATTAAAAATGTTTTTCAGAAATAAAAAAAAATTAAAAGAGGGCACAAAAGAAAAAGAGCTTAGAAAAATTAGAGAAAAGATGAGTTACAGAGAACAAACCCAAGAGGTCTAATGTATAAACAGGAATTTCAGAAAGAAGAGAGAATGAAAAGAGGATATCAACTAAATATTGAAAAATTTCCCAGAGCTGAACAGAAGAACTCTTCAAACTGAAAGAACTCACTGATCACTAAAGTAGATCAAAGGAAGCAAACAAAACTCTTTAAAAAATGCTTCCAAAAGGAAAATGATCACAAGGAAAAAAATTTCAGACTAGCATCAGTCTTTTCATCAGCAACACTGAACCTAGGACCTATTGTAAAAATACCTTCACAGTTTTTGGGGAAACTATTTTAAACCAAGAATTCTAAATACAGCTTGATCTATCAAGAAATAGGCAGGAAAAATCAAATAATAAAAGATATGGAAAGTTGTACATTCCCCCAAATGAAAAATGTAAAAACAAGGAAAGCAGAAGGTGAGGGGTAAACAAAAAATATGGAAAATTCCAGGAGTTCAAAGGAAAAAGAAATCTCAGGGGAAGTGGTTCAAAGGACTAAAAAATAATTGGTCAACTTTAGAACAAAATGTTGGTGTCAGTGAGTTCTAATAAAATTGTTCTCAAGGGGCTAGGGTTGTGGCTCAGTCATAGAGTGCTTGCCTACCATGGTGAGGCACTGGGTTCGATCCCCAGCACCACATAAAAAAACTAAATAAACAAAATAAAGGTATTGTGTTCATCTACAACTAAAAAAAAATGTTATCAAGAATTAATGTTAGCAACATTTTCCTAGCAACAATACCCTGGACCTTAAGAGAAACATCATCTAAGCATATTACTACCACTTACAGTGAAAAATATATACAAAGTCATGATAATATAAATGTTCTTTTCAGAATGTAGTTCATTGGTAAAGCACTCAAAGCAAAGCCCTAAGTTTGATCTCAAGCACAGAAAAAGAGATGAAAAAAAGTTATTTTCATTTGTTTTTTAACATTTAAAAATCAGCTTATAGGAGAAAACATTGAAGTTTTAATTATAGTTTTGAATGCTCCAATGTAAAGGTACAGTAGAGAGTTGAGAAAAACAAAAGATGGAAGAAAGATTATGAGTGCTAAAATTAGTCTAAAAAGTCAAGAGATAGTTGTACAACTCGTTGAAACAAAAATAACTATGTTTAAATATATCATTTAAGGTTAAAAGAGTGAATAATGGAGGAAATAAAAACATTTTAAAACTGCCAAATCTGTGGGAAAGGTGGCTAGAGGAAATAGGGGATACTAAAAGTAAGATAAATCTTAATCCATTATAATAGAAAGTCAGAGGATAATACATAAACTGATTAACTGAGAAAGGACAGTCTGCATGCAAATATTAAATTTAGAGATAAAGCAAAATAATCCAAAACCTTAAATATAAAAAGTGTTTAAAGTGTTTGCCTTTGAGAAGCTGTATCTGGAATGAGAAGAAAGCAGGTAGGATAGGGATTGCTGTTTTTCATTATAATCTTTTCTATACTATTCAATCTTTTAATTATGTACATGCATTATGTTGCTGAATGTTTTTAAATAAAATGTTTATTTTTTAAAGTGAATTGAGAAGCCAGGAAAGAGAAACAATAAAGTATATTTTCCCATTAGAGCAGGAAAAATGCCCCAGTGATTAGAGGAATTATTCAGATGTCTTCAAGGGGAGATGTTTTAAAAAATAAGACTCCAGACTACATATTGCTTTTTTTTTTTTACTTAAATTTACTTTAAAAATTTCATATAGTAAAATCTGTATGTGTGCAGTACTATGAGTTTTAACACATACTAAATTCTTGTAAGTACTACTAACAAGATACAGAAAAACTTCAATATCCCAAGAATTTCCTCATGCCACCCCTATGCACTCAAAAATTTTCCCTTTCACTCTTAGCAACCATTGATCCTTTAGTTTTACCTTTCCAGTATGTTCAAAATGGAATAAGTAAGTAAACATCTGGGATTGCTTTCTCTAACATATTTGAGATTCATCCCAGTATTGCATATATCAATAATTTCTCTTAATTCTGAGTACTATTCCATTCTATGGATATACTGTGATTTATTCACTCACTCACTGAGGGACATCTAGTTCATGTAGCTTTTCTTGTTTAGTTTGTTAAAATGGTAGATTACACTAATTTTGGAATGTTGAATTAATTTAGGATGTTTTGGGCAATTACATATAATGCTGCTATAAACATTTGTGTTCAGATAATAGTGTTATAACATTTAAGTTTTATTTCTCTGGGATAAATACACAGAAGTAGAATTGCTGGGTTCCATACATGTATGCTTAACTTTCCAAGAAATGGCACAATTCTTTTTTTTTTTTTTTTAAAGGAATGTCTTTTTTTTTTTTTTTTAACCTTTATTTATTTTTATGTGGTGCTGGGAATAAAACCCAGTGCCTTACATGTTTTAGGCAAGGGCTCTAACACGGCTTGAGCCACAACCTCAGGCCCTGCACAATTATTCTTGAATAGCTGTACTAAAGTGTGAATGTTTTAGTTGCTCAATATCCTTGTCAGAACATTTTTTTATCCATTCTGTGTCTAATGTTATCTCATGGTTTTAATTTACATTTTCCTAATGACTAATAATGTTGTACATCTTTCCATATTCTTATTTACTATATTTTTGTCATCTTTAAAGGAGTGTCTATTCAACTTTTGCCCGTTAATTGGATTTTTATTAGATTTTGTCAATTATGTGATTTGCAAATATTTTCCCAGTATGGCTTGTCTTTCATTCTCTTTCCTGTATATAGCAAAAGATTTTAATTTTGGTGGACTTCAATTTATTGTTCTTTTTCTTTATTGACAGTGATTTTGGTGTTGTGTTTAGGTCTTTGCCTGACTCAAGTTCATGAAGATTTTCTCCTCCCCCCCCCCAAGAGCTTTATGGTTTTAAAATCAAGTCATATATTCAGAAACAAGAGTGTATGTGTATGGTACTATGTGTTTAAAACATGCATAGATTCCTATGATTTAGGCTCTTGATTTTTTTAAAGAATTGTTTTGTTAATCTACTTCCTTTCCCTTTTCTTACAAACTTTATAGTCAACAAATCTATACCTACAAAAATCCTGCTGGGAATTTACTTGTCATTGCTTTAAATGCACAGGTCAATTTAGGGAACACTGACATTTTACCTACATTTAATCTTCCAGTCTGTGAACACAGGATGGGTCGTCTTCTTTTTTTTTTTTTTTTTTTTTTAGTGTTTTGCATTTTTCAATATATGAGTCCTGAGCATATTTTATTAGGTTTATACCTAAGTATTTCATTTGTGGGGGAGGAGAGTGGGTCAGTTTTCAACTGCTCATTGCTGGTATAGCAATATGATAGACTCATTATGTTTTTATCTTGTATTCTGCAATCTGCTAAATTCACTTATTAGTTTAAAGAGCATGATTATAGATTTACTTATATAGAAAATTATGATCTGAAAACAAGGATAATCTTATTTTTTCCTTTCCAGTCAGAATGCCCTTTCTCCCCTTTTCTTGCTTTACTTTGCTAAGACCTTCAGTAAGATATTGAATAGATGTGGTGAAAATAGACATCCTTGCCCACTCCCAATTTTGGGAGGTATTGAGTATCCAGTTTTTCACCATTAAATATAATGTTAGCTATAGGTTTTGTGGATGCCTTTTATCAGGTTTCTTTCTAGTCTATCAGGTTCCTAACTAGTTTGCAGAGTTTTAGAACTCATAGATGAATACTGAATTTTGTCAAATGTTCTTTATGCATCTGTTGCTGGGATCTTGTAGTTTTTGTTCTGTTAATATAGTGGATTATGCCAAATGATTTTCAAGTATTGTACCAGCCCTGGATTCCTAGAATAAATGACATTTGGTTGTAGTGTATTATTTTTTTAAATATATTTTTTGATTCATTTTGTCATTTTTTGAGAATTTTGAGTCTGTTCATGTTGAAGTTTGACTTATGCTTTTCTTTTTTGTGTTATCTGGTAATGTTTTGCCCTTGAATGTTGGGTTAAATTAGCTGGTGAAAACATCTGGGCCTGGAATTTCTCCTTTTTTTTTTTTTTTTCTTTGCTTTTAAACACAGATTCTATTTCTTTAATAATTATATGACTATTCATCATATCTTTTTGTTCTTGGGTAAATTTTGGGAGTTTTGACAGTGGTCCATTTGACCCAAGTTATCAAATTTATGAGTACAGAGTTGTTTATAGTATTCTCTTGCCCTGTTTAATGTCCACTGGGTCAGTAGTAATGTCCCCTCTTTAGGAATGACCTAGTACAAAAAACAAACAAAACTGAAGACAAAACAGAGGGAGGACATAACTATGCCTCAAACCTTGTTATTGATTTCTTCCTCTTTCAGTTCCATATCCAGTCAGATACCAAGTCCTTTTGATTTGTCCTTGCCATTATTTCTTGTTAATTTACCCTCATTCCCAAGGCTTGTTGGCACAGTGTCCTACCTAAACTGTGCCACAGGCCATCTAACTAATCCCACTGCCTTTTCTCATTTTAATGGATGAAGATTAATGAAGATTCTAGTGCTGGATTCATCTTTTTATATCTCCAATGGTTTTGCACTGCCTGCAAGATAAAAAAGGCCTTCCACATCTGGCTTAGTTCTGTCTTCTGAGGTATAGTATTCTATTTCCCTAAACTGGGGTTTTTAAACACATTATTTTGGGAAAGATTCATAAATCTTCTAAAATTGAGTATAAAATGTTATATGAATGTGAATTTTATTTCCAAAGTCTAGCTTTATTAGCTGCTCAAAATAAGAATGTGCTCAATAAACTTTTCAACTTAAATCTTTTGTCTATCAATACACTATGCCTTCCCAAATGTTTCCACATCAGTGAAGAATGATCACTCCTTTCTCTGAACTTAGATTTACAATATTTTAGTAATCTGTCCTTAACACTTTATACACAAGGAGATGCAAAATATTATTAAATTAGAGTTTAGATACCCAGTAACAGGGAACACTTGAGGGCCCATGTAAAGAGAGTTGTGGGCAGAAGCCAGGTATCTATAAATGTTGAATCTAGACAGCATTCAGAAACAATTGTCAGGAGAAGCAAATAAAAGGGGCGGGGCAGGGAGATCAATAAGTATTTGGGAAAGAGAAAGGAGTAATAATGGAGTCAACTTTTCAACTCTACTACATCTAAGCTATGATACCTTGGGCAAATTATTAAATTATTATTTCTGTGCCTCAACTTTCTCATTAGGATCGTTGATGAAATCATGTGCCTGTGTAAAGGGCTTAGGTCAGGTCCCTTACTCCTAAAACATTCTTTTGCCAACTGTTGTCAAATAAGAGAAGGCTTTCAGGCTGGGGATATAGCTAAGTTGGTGGAGTGCATGCACAGGGCCCTGGGTTCAATCCCCAGCACCACCAAGAGAAAAAAGAGAGAGAGAGAGAGAGAGAGAGAGAGAGAGAGAGAGAGAGAAAGAAGGCTTTCAGTAAGTGGGGCTGAGAGAGATGGTCCTTGGTGGAACTACTATTAGCGGGTAGGTTTATATAACAGTATATATTCCCAAAGAGGGTGGTGGTGGTGGTGGTAGTGGGGGGATGAGGGGGACATGCTGGGGGAGGGGAATCCTCAAAATAGGAGGAATTCCCAAGCGTCAGAACCGGAACACAACCTCTAGAATAGGTGACAAATCGGCCAAGACGGAAGGTAAGTGTTCCGAGCGCTTAGGACAAAGGACACCTCTAGGGACCCCTTAGTGGTGGTGGTGGTGGGGAGTGAAGGACAGTCCAGAGAGATCGAGAGGTCAGGGAAGAGCATGAAAGGGACTTGGAGGTAGGGTGAAGACTGAAACGAAATGCCTGCACGGCCTCTATCGGCTTGCCTTCAGGCTCTTTCTAACCACCGTCCCACCGCAACCATCTTCTACTGGAAACTTCAGGGAAACTTTTTCGATGGTGCTGAAGAGCCCACGCGGCAAGCGCCGCTGCGCGGCGCCGCGCTGTGGACTGGCGGGCGGGGCTTCCGGGCGCGCGCGCGTCCGCAGGCCGGAAACGTCCGGCCACGACACAGAGAGGGGCGGGAGCAAACGGCTCTTCCGTGTGCGTGGGCCTTCTGCCCTGGCTACAGGATCTGTGGGCTTGTGGGGTGGAGACCTCCGGGAAGGGCGAAGGGCGTGGGTTGTAGCTTCTCGGTCCGCGGCTGGCTGGTTCGCAAAATCCTTTCCATACACGTTGTGAAGAACCTCAAGCCTTAGCACCACAATCAGTAATAGAATGTCGCCAAATGGCAAAGATTTCCCGGGATTTGAGATTCTTTACTTTCTTAGATTTGCCCAGATTTGATAACTAGTTCCGTCTTGAGACTTCCCGGCCAGCACTCTGCCTGCTAATTTAAGTTTTCCCTTGTCCTTAAGGTGAAGTGTGGGGGTTTTGCGCATTTATCTTTTTCCCTGGCTATTTTTGTTGTTAACTTTTCCCTAGGCTAGTGTGGGGTTGGTTAATCTGTTTGGTCACTTTGCTAAAAATTTGACAAATAATTTTCTTTGATTTTGTGGGTAAGACTATCTGTAAAGAAGAATATTGGGTCTTCCCAGGAATCCAGGACAATACTGAATAACAGCCTCAGGAATACTTCTTTCCAAGAAGTTATTTTTGATTGCATCTGGTTTCATTCATGATGTTATTATCTACAGATTGCTGGTAGATATCTTTATTTTAAAATAAATAAGTAAAGGCAATTTCGTTCTTTTCCTACTTGGCCAATATTTTCTTTTTTTAATCAAATGACTAAATTTTACCAAATATTTTTAGTATCAGTCTTTGAAATGACCATATAGCTTTTCTCCATTATTCTATAATAGATTTTCTAATGGCGAACAAGCCTTAAATCCTGGTATGTATCCTTGCAGTGCATTGCTGGTAATAGGCTGTGTGTGTGTGTGTGTGTGTGTGTGTGTGTGTGTGTGTTCATAATTTGGATTGGCTTATGGTTTTTCTTCTTGGGCTTGTCTAGTTTTGATTTCAGACTGTGCTAGGTCTCAAAATGAGTCAGATTAACTTCCTTTTATGTGACCTCAAATAGACGTAGCATGTGAATGCTCTGTTATTCAGGTTTCGAATTCATTTTTAAAGCTAGCTGGATGTGGATGCTTATTAGAGTTTTGTTTCATAATTTTCATGGTTACTAAGATACAGCATTTTCTTTTGCTTCCTGAGAGTTATTTTTTCTAGAAACATATCCATTTTGTCTCCATTTTCAAATTTATTGATATGAAATTATCATTGGTATTCAACTTTTTAAAATTCTCATGCATTCTTAGATTATTGGCTTTTTTTTTTTTTTTTTTTTGTATTACTGGGGATTGAACACAAGGGCACTCAACCGCTGGGCCACATCCCCAGCCCTTTTTTGTATTTTTATTTAGAGACAGGGTCTCACTGAGTTGCTAAGCTTCTCGCCATTGCTGAGGCTGGCTTTGAACACGCGATCAGTCTCCTAAGTGCTGGGATTACAGGTGTGTGCCACTGTGCCCGGCCTATTATTGGCATTTTTAATGATCAGATTTATTGAACCAGCTTTTTTTAAAAAAAATTTGTTTTTAGTTGTAGATGGACACAACATCTTCATTTATTTATTTTTATGTGGTGTCGAGATCAAACCCAGTGCCTCACAGTGCGAGGCAGATGCTCTACAATTGAGCCCCAGCCCCTGAACCAGCTTTTAGTTTTATTGACAAAACTGCCTTGAAAGTTACCTCTCTTTCTAAGTATGCCTTCATTAGTTTGTTCATTCTTATTTCTTGAAGTTTATTTTTTATTAAAAAAAGTAGAATCTTGAAAGCATAACTCTTCTATTAAATGTTTTTATGAATTATAAACATGTATAGTTACAGAGACTACAATGAACAACTCTGTACCAAACACTTCACTTTATCATGTTTTAATGTTTTCACATATTTGCTTTAGACTTTAACGTTCCATATTCAGTTACAGCTCCCTGTGAATCCTTCTGCAGTCTCATTCTCCCTCTCTTCCCAGAGTTAACAACTTCCTTGCATTTGGTATCTGTTATTCCCATCAGAGTTTATACTATAATAACATAGTATTGTTTTACATTTTTAAACTTAATATAAATATTATTCCATAATTTGCTTTTGTCACCCTTAATTATGTGTGTGAAATTTAACCAACTACATGTTCGCTCATGTAGTTCTAGTTTTTTTTTTTTTTTTTTTTACTTGACCTGCTGGGTAGTAAGTATTCTTCTGTGACTATACTGCAACTTATTGATTCTCTTGCTAGTGATTTGAGGATTACTGATTTTTGTCATTACAACATGAGTTAATGGACATTCTTGCACCCAACTTCTTGGGCATATGATAATAATTTCTTCAGAATATATGTCTAGAAACAGAATTGCAAGGTTGGAGGGGTTTGCACAATTCATTTTTGATAGTGCCACATTGTTTTCCAGTGGCTTACTCTTCTGCCTATAGTGTAGGAGAGTTGCTTTTGTTCCACATGCATGGCGACACAAATTATGATTTTCCCCTCATTTTGCTATTACAAACAACGCTGTCAGTAAACTTTCTTGTACATGTATCCTGTGCAATAGTTTCTTTGAATATATAACTAGTAATGGAATTATTAGCTCTGTTTTGTGTAGAGGATTTAAAAATCAGATACGTGTCCCCCTCCCTTCATATTTTTGGTCTTTTAGTAGTAAAGTTTAATTCATTCATACATATGCTATTTTTTCTATGTATCATGCTGCTTATTCTTTTTTTCCTCTTCTGGTTTGTTAGTTTCTTTTTCCAGCATCCCCTGCCCCACCCCTGAATGGTTTGAAAGTTTTAATTTGATTTTTATTCTAGTGGTCACTCCTCACTCATTCAAGTTTATATTTTTACATGAGACAGTCTTGTACACAGTGGTTAAAAGTGAATTCCTTGAAGCTAAACTGCCTGGAAGCCTGTCCTGGTTCTGCTCATTAGCTGTGTAACCTAGGGCTTATCATATAACCTCTCTGTGGCTCCTATCCTCATGTATAAAACAGGAGTAATACCTCCTTAGCAGAGTTGTGATACTCAGTGATTATACACCTTCATTTTTAAAAAATATTTATTTACTTTAGTTGTACACAATGCAATGCATTTATGTTTATGTGGTGCTGAGGATCGAACCCGGGCTGCGCATGTGCAAGGCGAGTGCTCTGCCACTGAACCATAACCCCAACCCCATATACCTTCATTTTAATACAGTTTGAACACCTGCCATGTACTCAATTAAACATTGTTTTAGGTTCAAGAATTTTATGATCTAATAAGTGTAATTTCATTATGATGTAACTTTAATACTCTGTGTCCTCTGTCTTGTCCCCCTTCTAATCTATGCTCCACACAGAATATATTTTTAAGCATTAATCAGATCATGCATTCCCATGCCAAAACATGTTAACTTTCACTATACTTTACGTAAACCATCAACTTCTCACAGTGACCTCAGCACCACAGGCATAATCTGAAAACTGCCTCCCTAATCTCATCAAGTGCCACTCCCCTTCTTCTGTGGGACTCCCATTAGACTGGCCTCTTCTCAGATCCCTGAGCCAACTCTTCCTGCCCAGAATTGATCCATTCCATCTGCTCTTCCCATGCCTGGCTCTCTTTCAGATTTGCTTGATTTAGTTAGGTTCTTAGTTACAAACAACAGAATCCCCTCTGGTTGAGAAAAAAAGAGACTTTTACTAACATTATAATGTAGCTCACGGAATCTACAGAGGGCCTATATGTGGATACAACAGTACCCAAACCACTAGAGGATCTAGCAGAAATCTTTGTTGCAGCTACCATATGACTGCAACTCCCACAGACACTGTTGGTCACCACTGGGTAGTGGGTGAAGGGCAAAAATCACACTGGGGACAGCCGCGCAGCCAAGAGATTTATTTAACAGCCTTTGTGGCTGGTTGGAGGTCAAAGAGGCTCTGGTTGAAGGTCGAAGAGGTGCTGGGAGAGGGGAGTCAGAGGGGAGTGTTCAAGCTCTGGTGGGAGAGAGGAGTCAGGGAGAGGGGAGTGTGCAAGCTCTGAACGGAAAGTGGGTGCCTGGTCGCACCGGCTGGGATCTCTGGAGCTGTCGGCTGGGGCAGCTGCTGTCTGGCTGGAGGCTGGAGCTGTCAGCTAGGGAGCTGCCATTGGGCTGAAGGTCGTGGGTCTGGAGCTGTCAGCTGGGGCAGCTGCCATCAGGCTGGAGGAGATGGGTCTGAGGCTGATGCAGTGGCTTCCTCCTCTGCAAGGACGAGCTGTTGTTGTCTGACAGTTTCTCCTCTCTGCAGGGTCGAGCTGTTGTGTGAGTGGCTTCCTCCTCTCCACAGGGATGAGCTGTTAAGTTCTTGGCTTCCTGAGGAGCTATTGTGTTCTGAGTCTCTTGAATGGGACCCTATATAGGGATTTCTGGTGGGGGGTGCACCAGAGCAACCCCAACGCCATTGGCTCTTTGCCCATGGAACAGGGCGACCTTTAAGCCTATTGGCTCCTGCCCGGGTAAAAGAAACATCCTGTCTGAGGAAGAAACATCCTGCCGGGAAAATGAAACAAGGTTGCTTTGCTCAGGATATGGAAACCTCTGGGAGGGTGGTGTAAGAGCCCTAATAAGGAGATAGCTAAGATGGCAGCTAGCTGAGAGCCGTAAGAGGTGTTTAAGTATTTTCACCTGATATTCATGCATTTATCTAAGAATCTTTCTATGCCCGTGAACACTATGTGATGCACCTGTAAGTTTGAGCTGTTAACACGTGTATACTTGTTAAGGCAAAAAGTATTTAACCAGGTGAGGTTGGCTAGAGGGGGGTGGTTGGAGTTGGAGAGGTTGTTGGAGCCGGAGAGAGAAGTGAGAAGAAGGAAGAACAAAGAACCTATTCATTTCCAGTCTGCCTCTGAATTCTTTCCCACAGTATTGTTGCTGCAGGCGGCAATAGCTGCAGGCAGCAACAGGGGGGAGGGTAGCCCATCTATCAGTGGGACTTTGGCTATGACTGCTTGGTGGAACCCAGGTCACACACATGTCTATGTTACAAAAGGGATCAAGAAGGCAAGTTTTCTCACAGGAAATTCCTCAGATATGAGTGTTTGAAAGTGTTGGGCTTTCAGAAAACATGTTACATGAACACTAAATATCATGTTAATGCAGCATAAAAGGCCTTCCCTGACCACCCTAAGTATATTCTCCCCACCCTGCCCTCATTCTTTCACTGTACTGTTATTTTCTTTAAAGCACTTATCACAACTTATATTGTTAAATACTTAACTTGTCAAATGCTTTATAAACTCTGGAGCCACAGAGTCTAGTCTTCATCTGAAGTTTCATATATGTATATTTAACAGCCAAAAATAATTTGTAAATGTATTTTAATCTTTAACATGGGCCTCTTGGAAGAAAAAGCATCAGAGGCTTAGAGTCACAATTCCCAGCAGCTCCTATAGTTTTATATTTCCTTTTCTTTCTTCGTTAATTCTCCCCAATCCTTAGGTGGATCCTCTTCAGCTCTTCCCCATAAATCTTGCCCTGGACTCCTTCAAATGTTTTTCTGCCTATTTATTTTGCATCACAAACATCCAGAACTGGTCTGAGAGAGATATTTTCTTAGGGAAAATGTGAGAGGAGTTGTGAGGCAAAATCTACCAAACAGGAGGCTACTGTTACACACTGTTCATTTTTCTTTACATGATTAGGCCACATTATAAATTTTTAAAAAATTTTTTTAGTTGTTGATGAAGCTTTATTTTATTTATTTATATGCAGTGCTGAGAATCAAACCCAGTATCTCACATACTAGGTCAGTGCTCTACCACTGAGCTACAACCCCAGCCCCACATTTTAAATTTGAGAATGACAAGGATAATGTAACTAGCACAGAATATGGCAAATATGTAATTAAAATTTGTTTTCTGGAAAACAGAAGTCCAGGGGTTAGGGATTTAGCTCAATGTCAGAGCACTTGCCGAGCACACATAAGGACCTGAGTTTATCCTCGGTGCTGGGGGTAAAAAAAAAAAAAAAAAAAAAAAAGGAAAGAAAGTCCATCGATTGGGGTATATATAAGGAAGTATGGAACACAGAGCAAGAACTCTAGGGCTAGGGAAGGGTAAAGGGATAGAAGTGGATGTGCAGAGTAAGTGACAATGTGGGAAAACATTGCAAAGGAGGTGAGGCCCAAACAGAATCTTGAAGGGCAAGAATTCATCAGGCAAAGAAGGAGGTGAGATTAGAGAAATGTATGCCAGGTAGTCATGTAGCAGAAGCTCAGTTAAATATCACATAGTTTGGGCTGGGGTTGTGGCTCAGCGGCAGAGCGCTGGCCTAGCATGTGGGCGGCCCGGGTTCGATCCTCAGTACCACGTGAAAATAAAATGCATTGTGTACAACTAAAGCAAATAAATCTTTTTTAAAAATCACATAGTTTGATGTGGTATTGTTAAACACAAAGTAGGAGAAATGTCAGGAAGTAAGGCTGGGGGAGAAGAGATGGGCAGGAAGAGCCTTGTGTACCATAGGCCTTTTTCCTATGTGTGGTGGCACCACAGTGAGGGTGGGGTGGAGAGTATATTTCCATTTTAGAGAAATCAATCACCAGGTAACATAAAGGAGTTTGGATTCAAAAGAGGCAAAATTCAAAATATGGAAACAGATTAAAAAATGATGTAGGCCTGGGCTGGGGTTGTGGCTCAGCGGTAGAGCGTTCGCCTAGCACTTGCGTGGCCCCGGGTTCGATTCTCAGCACCACATAAACATAAATGCATTGCATTGTGTACAACTAAAGCAAATAAATAAATATAAAAAAAAAATAATGTAGGCCTAAAATAGTGTAGCAATGTGCAGTAGAGGTAAATAGTAGGAGTCATTTAAAGGAATTATTTGAAGACCAGTTGGGGTGACTGGATGGGTGGATGGGGAAGTTGAGGGAGGAATCTAGAGTGTATAAACTCTGGCTTGAATGATGTCATTAAATGAGGCAGAAGACACAGGAGAAGTAATACGTTAGCTGTGGTGGTGGGAGAGGGTTCTAATTCAGTTATGGAGAAGTGGACTTTAAAGTACCTCGCTCCTTGTTCAGCCCTGCTTGGATATATAAATCTAAAGGCAAAGACAAAGGCCAGAGGTAGATACAGACCAAGGAGGGAAGAGGGGCTGATAAATTTACAAGCCAACTGTAGGGAGCTGGGAGCAACTGCCTTCCAGGGTTGACAGCTTTCCCTTCACACCTCCCTCCATACTTTTCTTACCTCTGGCAATTCCTTCTCCAAATGCTCTGCAGGCTTCTCTTCTTCCTCCCATAAAATGTGTTTTTCCCAGTTGATTTCATCACCTGGGTCCCCTTCTGTGCATCCATCAAATCTTTATCTCCATCTCAGAATTCTTACATAAGATTGAGACATATGTGTCCAGCCACTTTCTAAGAGAGAAAAGGTAGTCAGTGGTGTGGACTGATTGTCCAGGGACTCCATGAAGGGTTTGTATGTTGCTGTCTTATTTACTTGTATTCAGGACTGGCACTTATATTGAATCCAGCTGTGACTATCTCTTATTTCTCTGAAAATATCAAATTTGGAGATCAGAGGTCAGAATTCAGACTAGTCAATATGCATTAACATGTCCCCCCCTATCTCCCATCCTACTGTGATCCTTACATACCTTTTTCAAGGATGTTAACTCCAGCATTATGTCTACAGTATTGTTTTTTTTTTTCATCAGAAACTGACATTAGACCAAAATGAAAATAAAAATGTAAGTCTTGTTGATATAGAATAAAAACAGTTCAGAGCAAAAGAGAGGAAAATTAGATTACATGAATTCACTTTTTTTAAAAAAAAAAAAAACAACAAAAATCATAGCTCTTGTGAAAAAGGTATGCTTTTTATTCCTTAATCTATGATCACTTAATCACTATTTCAGTGATTAAGGGACTCGAACTACTAAGCAAACCATACCATGATACATTTTATATGCATAGAAGACATATTTTATGTTCATAAAACACAAAGGTAATATTTTGACAAATTCACTTTAAAATGTTTTTGACGTCAGCTGCTTAAAACTAATTACAACAATATGATTTTCTACTCATCAGGGACACAGAGAGGGACCTTGG
Organism: Tamias sibiricus; assembly: GCA_025594165.1. NCBI lineage: Eukaryota > Metazoa > Chordata > Mammalia > Rodentia > Sciuridae > Tamias > Tamias sibiricus. The sequence goes on along the minus strand of CM046669.1, from coordinate 43,942,906 downwards.
ACATGACTAAAAACTGAACAAACATGCAGAAACCTCTTGGTCTGGCTTGTGGGCTAGAAAATGCATCCTGAGTTTATCTGAGGTGGTATGTAGACCTTCAACTGTATTAGAGTTCGTTCACTGGAGTTCCTTCCATTGTGCACTTTTTTCTTTGAATTTAATCCTTTGGAGTGATTCCTGCAGTATGAGTCTTTAGTATCCTTACATGCTCAGGAGAGCCAGCCCATGTATGAGCAATGGTAATGGCATAATAGTTTATTTCCAATCAGGAAAACAGTATTTCAGTTTTTGTTAAGGTCATGCTTATCAAAAGTATTAAGGACTCATCTTGATTTATATATAAACCCTTAGGTCTATAAAGATGAATGTATAAGAATGTGATTGTTTCTGTTCTTCACAAAGTACTCAGGACTCTAAAAGAAACCTCACAAGCTGACATAAATGCCCATTTTCACACCAATTTATAAATTCAAAAGGTCTCCAAAAAGAAAAAGGAGACACTATTTTCAGCACTTTGGGATGGGAGTACTTCTGTCACTGGAAATTTTAATGGTTTTCTCCTTAGGTTTTAAATTCCTTTTACACATTTGTGACATTAGGTTGACCCTAATAAAATCTTCGTGTTAGCTGGCTAGCTACGTCTCTGTACATACATGTGCATGTACACATACAATCACACACAATATATATAATGCTTTCTGATTAACTTCAAGAAGGAGAATGAAATGTTTATGCCATTTATCAGTTCTTCTGCCTTGCAAAACTCTGCTTGCAGACTTCTGGTGAATTTCATGAAAACATGTAGAGTGCAGTAATTTCCCAAAATTTAGTATTTAAATGAAAAAATCGGTCCAAACTGGGCATATTATTATGTTGACTTGTAATTATATTACCCACTACTTAACTGGAACAGCCTACCTTTGAAAAGAGGGCTTTTCCAGTCTTAAGGTCAGATATAGAATCAACAGTCCAAACAATAAATACAAAAATATTTTTCAACTGGGAATTCTAACACTTCTATGTCCTCAACAACATTGAATACTGTAGAGTGTCTGATACACCTCACAAAGCACCAGCAAAAGAGATAAGCCCCAGACCTGGTTTTCAAGAAACTTACCATCTTTCATGAGGTATAAAAATATAAATAGGACATTCTAGGAGTTTTAAATTACAAACTGCACTAGAGTAGAATGTAAAAAGACAGCACTTAGATGTTTTCAACTGACTTTAAACATTAAAGGCAAAAAGCCAAATACATTGAGTCGAAATCCAGATCAATATGATAATCAACTGAACCATGCTTTGGAACCCAAGAAGTTTTCCTATCACTCCAGGAACAATGAACTAGAGATCCTCCAGATCAGTTAAATCCACAGCCACTTTCAAGAACAGGGTGTCATCTTTAACATAGGTATTCTTCATGTTTTCCAAAGTGGAATGAGCCACAAAGCGGGGACAGCCAGATGCAATGTTCATCTCCCCATCAGGTCTTTTAAAGCTGCTGCTATTGGGGTCAGCTTTGAAGGTCTCCATTATGTGGTTCTTTTTGCCACTCTGGTCCAGAAGCATCAGAGTCACCCTCTGCTTAAATGGCCACTGCAACAGTGAGTCAAACTCTCCTCGCATCACCACAAAGTACAGGGACAGGTGGGTTCCCTTCCCAGATCCATCCCCATTCAGGTATGCTCTGGCACAGAGGCGGTAGCCACATCGGCTGGTGTAGAAGGGCTGGCTGAAGATGGACAGTATGTGCCCATCCACTGCCTCCCTCTTCTTCATCTTGTAATCTGTCACCTTCCAAATAAGCTTTCCATTATAGCAGGCACCCTCCAGCAGTTTAAATCGCTCTTCATTTTTATTCAACTGTGCTTTATGAATATTAATGTGTGCATCATGTTTGTTAGTCTCTCCTTCTAAAACAACTGCAAAGGAAACAAACAAAAAGGTTCCATGGCCTGGTGGTTTCTTTTAAATTTGCCCAAAGTGGAATTTTGTTACCTAAAGAGAAACAATAAAATTCTGACTCCTAAAGATGGACTGAATTCAATGTCCATAAATAGACCACTTATATTAATAATATTAACTCGGTGAACATTAAGTCTTTGCAAAACAAAACAAAAAAACCTGAATACACCGGAATGTGTTTTCTGTTTTTTTCCCACTAGGGACTGAACCCATGAATGCTTAGCTTAATCACTGAGCCACATCCCCAGTCCTTTTTATTTTTATTATTTTTTTTATTTTTTAAGACAGGGTCTCGCAAAGTTGCTTAGGGCCTGTTGCTGAGGCTGCCTTTGAACTCATGATCCTCCTGCCTCATCCTTCCTGAGTCACTGGGATTTCAGGCATGCATGCCTGGCTAGGAATGTGTGCTCTTAAGAGGCTTGCCAATGTGTAGAGCAAACACAGTATTTGCCTAGCATGGATTAGAATGGTAAACCCCACACTTTTATAACCAGAACTCTTTTAAATAGCCAAGCCCCCCCCCCTTTTTTTTTTTACATTTAAAAATCATCTTATCACAACTCTCCCTAACTTTCTCATTTTCCACTCTCCTTAAAACATCACCACTCCCTGTTCCTGGAATTTCCTAGCCCATTTCTACCCCTTGCTGTTTCCACTCCCCATTCAGGCTTCCCTCATTTTTGCCTGAGCAGCCAGAATCTCACACTTCTTTTTCACAAATAATAAATTCAGCCATTGTTTATTCTGGAGAGATAATTATTCTATAGATGTTTGCTTGTGTTATGAATACATGCCAACAAATGAATCACCAAAAGAGAAGTAAAATTTTAGACATACCTAATCTTTGATCATTGGTTTCTAATAGGGTAATTTTCTGTTTCATCATATCAATTGCTTCCATCAAAGGCCTTAGGTCAAATTTATTTTGTTGCTGGTTAACCATTTGTAATAACTGACGCACTTGAGCTTCTAGCCAAGCAGACTTGTCCATGTGATTGGCAAGAACCTTTCAGCAGAAAATGGATCATAATGTTAAAATAATTTTCAAGTCAATATTTTAGTAATGTGTTTCGATTAAAGTTTTTCAGCTCAAACATTTCACATTTAATCAATTAAAGAAAAATATATAATTTGGAAAAATCAATGAAGACTGCAGAGAGATGAGCTCCTAATTACCTTCCTCCTCCTCTCCTATCCCAATTTTTGTTCCAAATCTTTGAACCTTTCTTCTTAATTTTTACTCCTCCTCCAGTTTTTCTGTGCTTGTTTCTCTAACCATCTTTATATGTCTTTCTCTGGTTATCTCTCCTCTTGCCTTATCACTTCCTTCTCTCAGATGCTGCTCTCTAGATTCGCTCCTGCTCTGCTAGAAGGCAGAGGGTGCCTATAAACAGACCTACCTATTCTGGCCTGAGGACTGCAAGTGGAACTGAGGGCCTGAAGAGACCTAAATGTTTGATTGCTCTCTTAGGTGAAAGAGATTAAATAAAACTACCTTGTCCTAAGTGCCTTCATTCTAACAGGTTGGTCTCTGTATTATAAAAACGCCTGAATTGAGAAAGTAACATATAATGGATTACTTTTATTCTGGATACAAATATTTTTACACACATAAACATGCATATATATGTATATGTAAATATACACACATATTATACACACACAAATTAAATACGCTGACCAAGTATGAAAATTATACGGCCTAGATTTCTAGGTTTTCTGGGATAAACTAAATTTCAAATATATTAATCATTCCACATGTCTTGAAATCTTTCACTCTGAATTTTATAATCATGATGAAGACATTATTCATTGGGAACCCATGTATGATTATTTAACATTCATGATTTAGAAAGTAAATTTTGTATATTTTAGTGATGCTTAAAACATTTTCTCTCCAAGGGAATAGTTTCATTTTGTTCCCTAAAAAATGCAGAACTACAGATGCTCTCAATGAATCTGAAATAAAATATTAATCACCCAACATTAATTAAAACTCTACTTGCCATAAGTTATATGAAAGTATTATATAAATATTAAATTTATTGACATTGCTATATGTCTTTATTAGGAAATAAACACTGAAGTATGTAGAGGTAAAAGTTTGCAATATTTGTAGCACACACTCAAATGGTTCAGAAAGAACAAACTCACGTACACATGCATGTGCATGCTCACACATATACTTGCTGGTGGGGAAGGGCGCAGATGAAGCAAATGGGACAAAACATTAACAATGGGTGAATCTGGACAGAGGACATGTGATTTGCACCATATTGTCATTTATCTATACATTTAAAATTATTTCCACTTTAAAAACTAAAAAAAAAAAAAAAAAAAAAAAAAAAACCCAAAAAACTGTCACTGCCAATTGAAAGCCAGATCTTGGCATTGAGTGAAAAGGCCATTTCTCACCTGGATATTTGAGAGGAAGCTTCCATTTTTGCCAAATAACTGTGAAAACTGCTTGAATTCCTTTTCAAATTTCTTCACAGTTTCTGCTAGCTTCTGGATTTTACTTTCTTTTTGTTCTAGGCTCTTATATAAGTCAGAAATCTAGTAACAGGGATATGAATGAGAAAAAATGAGGTCATTAAAATGTATACCTTCAAGTTAAAACAGTACTTGCAGTTAAGAATGTGTTTCTAGGAAAAATATACATATAAATCTAGGAAAACATTTGCAGATGGTTTCTAAAAATCGGACCCACAGAATTTCTCATCAGCCTGTTTTTATACTTAACCTACTATGATGGTTCATCTAATAGCAATGACATCACTTAGCTGAGTTTACTGAACTTGTTCGCTTCATCCATTCAAGTACACACTCTGGTTAGAGTACCGATCACTACACCACATTATATATTATATGCACATGATTTTAAAATAATTTTTGCTATATTTCAGTGATGTTTAAAGCATGTTCTTCCCAATTTCTCAATTTCTATCATACCCTTATATTTATTAGCTCTTTTAATCTTCAAAGAACCCTATGAGTTAAGGTGTGAATATTTGTTCCACTTTTTTTAAGATGTTAAAACAGAAGAGGGTTAAGTAACCTGCCCAGCATATGAACTAGAAAGTAGTAGGCAAAACAAATGAGTAGCTTGTTTACTTAGAATTTATAACCTATTTGAGGGAAACAACCAGAAACTTAAGAGCAATCCTAGACAACTCTCCTCTTATCCCCACATTCATTCAATCTGCAATGCTTGCCAAATTTTAACTCCTAAAACACAACACTACGAACAAAAAAGCTCTTAAAACCATTTCTCACCTCCTCTCATTTCATGTTAGTACTTGTTTCAACCCATTTCTCACCTGGGCTGTGACAAACAGCTTCCTAACTGGGTCTACATTACACCTTCTAACTGCCCACCCCCCCCCACACACATATACCAGGAAGTTCTGTGGGAACTGGATTGATGAAGATTTCACAGTCCTCTGTAACTCCAGCAACTGAATGGGTGTAGGTGCTTGATAAATATTTGCTTAATAAATGAATACATGAATGCTCTCCTTGTCTTTAATCAATTCATACCCCATACTGTGACCAGAATAATATAAAGAGACAAATCTGATCTCATGCCTTCCCCACTTAAATGTGTGGTTTTCTTTTACAGGCTACACTTGATCTGCCCCTGGCTACCCTTTTGGGCTCATGCCCATTCATAATCCATGTTCACCCTCCCCATCAAGATTACACAACTCCTAGTTTCCATCAGGCCTTGGTCACTCAAACGCTTCCATCTTCATTTAAAAGCTACTGCTTTTTAAGCTGCCATTCAAGGGTACATCTTCTAGGAAATATTTCCTGACCAATACTATCTACACAGATCACCTCTCCACTTCCACAACACCCTATCTACATTCCTGTGTATAACTTATCCTTACCACTCTTACAACTTGCTTTTGTTGTTGTTTTGGTTCTTTTACTCCACTAAAGTGTTTCTTGAGGCTATATCATGTTTATTTATCACCAGGGCCTAGCACAGTCCTGGCACACAGAGGGCACTGAATACATGTCTGATGAATGAATGCTTAAACTGTCACAACAAGCTCTTGACCTTGGAGCAGATTTCTACTTACCCACCTGAACAAAAGCAAACTCAGCATCCCTTCTCCCTGCTCTCACCTCTAATATGCTCCTGTTCTTGTGATGTCCATGTCATTAATAACTATTAACAATAAATAATAATTCCCATGTTCCCCACCTTCCAAGTTTATAGCAGTCCTTTTCAACCTCAGAATGTCTCTCCATACTTCCTCTTCATCCCACTGACATACGCCTTCACCATGACCACTCCAGAATCTTGCCTCTACTTAACATTAAAATGCTTATTATGTGCCAGGCACTGTGCTCAGAGCTTAAATAGAGTATGTCATTTTCCTCTCACCACAATCCCATTTACAAGTTACGAGACAAGGGAAGAGAGGTGAAGTAGCTTGCCCGCACTGGTAGCAGTCTGCTGGCTCCAGAGCCCATTCTATTATCAGCTGTCTTACTTTTAAAAGACAAATAATTAGATAGCCTAGTATTTTCCTATTTAAAAACCTCCATTAACTCCCCAACAAACATTAGTTCAAACTTTTGACCTTTAAATCCTTTTTGAAACAAGGCAGAGTGTGCATGAATAAAACAAGACTTGAACGCACAGTGTTCAACACTTCTTAGCTTATGTGGAAGGCCATCACAATCTAGACCCAACACATCTGTCTCCAGCCATTCCCTGTCTCACACTCAGGAGCCCTTGTACCCTAAAATCCCACTTCCTTAAACCAGCAGCGTCTCCTATGCCTCCTTGCCTTGGCACAAGCTCTTTCCTTCTAGATGTCATCCTTCCTCAACCTTAACTGACAAATCTTTTCTTCCTTCAAGATGCAGCTTGGACATCTGACCTTGAAAAGCCCTCCCCAACTTCTGCAGTTTTCTTTCTGTTTCCTCTGGACCCCAGATGGAGTTATCACATGTCCCATGAGGCATACCAACTCCTTCTCTGAAGGTGGATAGTCTTTTTACCAATGTGAGCTTGAAAAGTCTGATCTGTTATGATGAAATAACTCATAATAATCACTCATTACAATCCGAATTTATTGAGGTCTACTATGAATGCTCCAGGTGTAACAGTAGGTGTTCACACATATAATTTCAACTGATAATCTCAACTCAGTTAAATTAGTATGTATATATGAAATAAATATGCATTTATCAGTTTGTGAAGATTCTCAAAGGAAGTTCAGACTTACCACAAAATTTATAAATCCCATAGTGCCTAGACTAGATAGTCAACTGCTGTTTTATATTACTGATTTAATTTTAAAACATCAAACACCTACTGCATGCCAGGTAAGAACTGAAAGGTGTGTGGACAGGCTATAATGAGGCCGTAGAGTACACCATGAAACACACTGGATTTAAAGTCAGAGGAGATGTACTTGAGATTGAATTCTGCCACGTATCAGTTACAAACACATCAACATTTCTTTAAGCTTGGTTACATCATCTGTTGAATAAGGGGGTTGAACCTTAAGATCTCAAAGGTACCTTCCAGTTCTAAGGTTCTGCAATTCTATGAGCCTCTCTGGCCACTGGTAGAAAAACATCTACCTCCAGTCAACTTACACTGAACAGAGAAAAATGTAAAAATAGCAACATAAAACAGGCAAACCCCAGCAATTCCATGGCTCCCTTTATCTGTGAATTCTTGAAGACTTACCTGTTCTTCTAATTGCAAGTTCTTTTCTAAAACCAGAAGCATGTGTTCCCGCAAGGCTGAATGTTCATGTTCCTGCAGGTTCCCCCGCTTATCCTTCAACATGAAGAGAAAAAGAAGTCCAGTGACTGAGAAGCTCCAAAAATAAGAAAAGCAGTGGAATATTTTGCTAATGCAGAAGCTTAGCAACTTTGCTTACTACAATAGTTTAAATATGCACCCCTCTCTAGGTGTGTTGCTGGAAAACTGACTCCACCAGGTCTCTGTTCCAGCTTTGGGATTCTATAGTACCCATGAGGCAATCTTAAACTTACTTACACAGAGAATCAGTGAGGCCACTATTAAAATTCTCAGTGCTGATTCTCTTCCTTGCCTTCAAAACCACAAAATACATTTGCAAGAAGAAATGGTTATTTCTCCCCTGATCATTAAAATATTAATTTGCAAACTGCCTCCATTACCAGTAAAAGCAAAGGTTAGGTGTTCCACATATGCTAAGTAAACATTTATAATTTAAAGGACTTTTAATACTATACATTTCTTCAAACTGTTTTCTTCCTTTCTTTGTGCTAGGAATTGACCTCTGGTCTTCACACATGCTAATCACATGCTACAGTATATCCACACGTCCTCTGTTCTTAAAAATAATAGAAATCTGTGTTGATGTCAAACAATGTAGCAAGATGTAGAATGAAAAGTAAAATGCCCCTTCTCTCCATCTTCATACCCAATTCCCTAGTCTAACTCACAAGAGTCAGCAAAAGCATATACACCTTTTACCATAAATGAGAACCATTTCTTTATGCTATATATAGCATAAATGAGATGCTATTTCTTTTTTTCTATTTATATCTCATTCTGTTTATGAGATGCATAGTATTCTAAAATATGAATATATAATTATATAGTTAGTAGTTTAGTGATAGACTCAAAGGTTGTTGTGTTGGGGTATTTGCTATACAAACAATGCTACAATATGCACCATTGTGTGTGTGTGTGTGTGTATTTGTATATGTGTGTGATCATTGTACACTTATGAAAGGATTTCTGTGACATAAATTCCTGGTAGCAGAATTGCAAGGTTAATGTATGGGTTCATTTTGTGTGTGTGTGTGGTGCTGGGGATTGAACCCAGGGCCTTGTGCATGCAAGACAGGCACTCTACCAACTGAGCTATACTCCCAGCCCTGGGTTCATTTTTAATTTTCATGGATATAATCAAACTACTCTTGAAAACAATTACATATTATAAATTTTTTAATCTTTAGTCAATTTGATGGTGAAATTATATTTCCTGTTATATAAAAGGGAAATTGAGCACCTCTTCTTACATCTATCAGTCATCTGGATTTTTTTCTGAAACTGCCCATTTATTCCTTCACCTACTTTTCTATTAAATTGAATAAGTTATTCATGAATTCTTTGTATACTAAAAAAACACACCCATTTTTATGGGGGGTTCTGGTCATGTTGGAAATTCTCCCCCCTCTCTGAATTTGTGGTTTGCCATTTGACTTTATTATTTATGGTATTTTAAAAATCCAACAGAATGGGCTGGGATTGTGGCTCAGTGGTAGAGTGCTTGCCTAGCATGTGTGAGGCATTAGGTTTGATTCTCATCACCACGTACAAATAAATAAATAAAAATAAAAATTTCATCAACAACTAATATTTTTTTAAAAATCTGACAGAAGTTTTAAATATTTGTGACTAAACTTATCAAAATGATGACTTCTGGGCCTGGGGTGGTGGTATACACCTGTAATCCCAGCGACTCGGGAGGCTGAGGCAGGAGGATCTTGAGTTCAAAGCCAGCCTCAGCAATTTAGCAAGATGCTAAGCAACTATGCGAGACCCTGTCTCTAAATAAAATATAAAAAAGGACTGAGGATGTGACTTAGTGGTTAAGTGGTCCCACCCCCCAAAAAGATGACTTTTGGTGTTGTGTTAGTCATCTAAGAAAGGGCTTCTTTATTTTATGGAATGAAAAAATTCAGCCTGGTGCAATGGTGCAAACCTGCAATCCCAGTCTCAGCCACTTAGTGAGACTCTGTCTCAAAGTAAAAAGTAAAAAGGGCTTGGGATATGGCTCAGATGTAGAGCACTCCTGGGTTCAACCCCCAGTACCTCCCCTTCCAAAAAAAAAAAAAAAAAAAAAAAACAGAAATAAGAGGGGCTGGGGTTGTGGCTCAGTGTAGAGCACTCGCCTAGCACATGTGTGGCCCAGGTTTGATCCTCAGCACCACATAAAAATAAAAAACACACTGTGTACAACTAAAGCAAATAAATAAATATTTTAAAAAAAAAGAAAGAAAGAAGAAAAATTCACTCATCTTTTTTTTTTTTTAGTATTTTTAGAATTTTTAAAATAAGCTTTATTTTGGAGTTAGATTTTCAGAAACTATGGAATGATAATGCAGAGCAAGATATATTTCAATGTCTACAACTTTGATCCATCTGAAATCTGTTAAAAGAATTGAAGTAGAGATCAGACTTCATTTTCTTTTATTTTTAATTTATGATACATAATTTATTGAAGAATTGTTTTGAAGGCATTCAAAAAGTAACAAAAGTAAATAAATAAAATTTCAAAGTAATAAAAAAGCTACAAAATACATTTTAAACATGATTTTAAGTCACTTTGCTTCAAAATAATTGGTGATATACAGGAGTACCATAACCAGGATTTGTAACTATGGGAGTCTGGAAGGTTCCAAAAGGTGGTAAAGAAGGTAGAGCCAGAATTAGAAATTATTACTGTGATGGTTAATATTATGTGTCAGCCTGACTGAGATATGGTGCCTAGTTGTTTGGTCAAAACTCATCTAGGTGTTGCTGTGAAGGTATTTTGTAGTTGTGATTAACACAATTGGTAGACCTTAAGTGAATATTATCCATGTGTAATGTGGGTGGGTCCCAACCAATCAGTCAAAGGCCTTACAAGCAAAGAATAAAGTTTCCTGAAGAAGAAGTGCTGCTCCTCAAGACCACAACACAGAAATTCCAGCCCAAGTTTCCAGATCACTGTCTAACCCCCACAACTGCAGGAGCCAATTCCTTAACACAAATTCCACACACACACACCCCCAGTGTGTGTGTCTGTGTGTCTGTGTGTTTATATTAGGTTCTGTTTCTCTGGAGAACCCCAATCTCAAAGTTCTCAGAATTCTATGTCTTTATGCATCCTGAATGAAATGAGTATAATGGACTCACCAAGTGGATTAGAGAATAGAATGCAAGGAAGAAACAAAAAGACATCCCATACCTTTACAGTACAGCCATAGTGCTTAAAAGGACAGTCTTGTTCGGCTTCAGGACACACAGCCAGATGTTCATTCACCTGCAAAACAGACAACCTTCAGCTACAGAAACTCACCTCTGATTCTTCAACTATCTGGTATACTGCAGCAACAGGAAGTCATGGGTGGCTTGGGAGAGAAGGAGGGACCAGGAGAAGGAGAGAAGCTGGCAAAAGCTAGGATGAAATCTAAGAGTTCTTAGAGCAAAGGGAAGGGAAGACAGAGACACATTTACCATGGGCCTTTGCCTATGGAATTTTATCAAACATCATAATGATTGCTTAAAACTTATCTTATGTAGAATCTACAGAGAGGACTATTTAGTCACCTTAGTTCTTGGAAAAATCTGCAAACACTTGTTGGGACAAGATACTGGGTACTCAGGACACAAGTTTTCCTCATGATTCTGAAACAGAGAAAGTGATGAAACAAAGTCAAGGGTTCTCTTTTGTGGCCTCATAGTGATCGTATGCATGTCTCTTTGGGGATATATTTCATGTGTCTTGTTCTCCATAGGAAGTTATGGCCTAGTTCCAAAAAAAGTCTGCTTTCTGAGCATAAATGAATTCAAATTAAAATTGAAATTTGTTGATTATTCCAAAAGAAGGTCAGAGGGCACGGGGCTCAAAGAAGGCAGCCTGGGGAATTACCAGTGTGGCTGCTCTGGCACATGTGAAAGGTACCCATGGTCTCTTTTTTTTCCCCACCTACATCCAGCCTCTGCAGCTAGATGACAGAATCTGGAGCATAGTCATTATTGTCACTTCCCTGTAATCCAGGCCTCACCCCAATCCATCTACACTCACACACGGCAGGTGTTCAAGTGTTATTTTTGCCAATGATGAGTGAACAGAGTCCTGCCAGAAAGAGGACTTTGAGCCTCTCAAGCTCAGATAATCTCACTCTATAGACCTGTTTCTGTATATAAATAAATGCAGAAATGTGCTTCTGGTACCCCACCTGCCTCACTGCAACCAGACAGAACATAGCCCCATAAAGATGACTCTGCTTCTTACCTGTAGGTTGACCACTACCACATCCTTTTTGCAATAAAGGCATTTTTCCTCTCGAAACTGACAGTATGCACTCAAATGCTCCTTCAGGTCTTTCCGGAGGACTACTTCCCGACAGTTCTTGTTAGAACACTGCACAGCCTGAAGCAAGCACTGCTGAAGGTGGTCCTGTGAGGGGTAACAACAGGCTGCAGCAGCTGCAGAACAGGGCGGTGGGAGGGGCCAGCTGCTGGTCCAGTGAGGACGCAGCTGGGCATGAAGGGCTGGCATAGGGTAGGAGAGGGCAACTTTTCCTCGGCTTGAGGCCACCCACTGCCTTGGCTGGTGGGAATCAGGAGAAGGGAAGGGAAGTTCATATCCAGTTTGTTTTGGGGTGATCTAGTAATCTACTCATTTTCTCAGGTCAGTCCTGGAATATTTTCCTTAGGTTTGACAATTAATTTGCCAGTTCTTTGAGGGCATTGTTATTTCTTTTGTTTACTCTCCATCCCCAGCACCTCATACTCATTTCTGCATAGCAAATGGTAAAAGACAAAAGGAAAAGAAGGAAGGAGAAAAGGGCATCTCCTAACTCAACAAAGGAAGGGAAAGAACTAATGAGAAGGAAAGGAAGGTGTTCTAGAAGTGGTTAAGAAAAGGGGGCAGGGCTGGGGTTCACTCGCCTAGCAAACGCAAGGCCCGGGTTCGATCCTCAGCAATATACAAATGTGTGTACAACTAAAGCAAAAAATAAATATTTAAAAAAAAAAAAAAAAAAAAAAAAAAAGGGGGGCTGTGGGGGGAAACATGAGCTCATGGGCCAAAGGTAGCAGGAATAGTCAAACTTATAAAATCAGGAAATATTCTGGCTGGGTGAGGTGGCACACACCTGTCCCAGCAGTTCGGGAGCCTGAGGCAGGAGGATTGCAAGTTCAAAGCCAGCCTCAGCAATGGCAAGGCCGTAAGCAACTCAGTAAGACCCTATCTCAAATAAAATACAGAATATGGCTGAGGATGTGGCTCAGTGGTCAAGTGGCCCTGAGTTCAATCCCTGGTACTCCCCACCCCCCCCAAAAAAAATCAGAAAATATTTTTAACTAGAACCTTAGAGATTAAGGACATGATAGTGTTCATTCTAGGGTTCTTCATGTTCTGGATTTCTAAAAGCAGGCATATCTCAATAAAAACCATTAGGCATATCTCAATAAAAACCAATAACTTGTAGTGACAAGTTATTGTGATGCTGGCAAGGTACCAAAGCCTTAGTGAGCTTGTCTCCCTGTAAGATATTTCAAACAGAGTTGGCAAGCTAAGGCCAACTGGCCGCATCTGGCCTGGCTACTTATTTTTGTAAATAAAGTTTTATTGGATGTTTGTTCATTTACATAATATCTACAACTGCTTGCTTCTAAAGTGAGAAGGCTGAGTAATTGCAACAGAGATCATGTAGCCTGTAAAGTCCAAAATATTTACTGTCTTATCTCTTAGCAGAAGCAGTTTGTGGGACTCTTCTCTGAAGGAAAAGAACAGTTTTTTCAACAGCAGGATAAAGATGATAGCTATTTTTCTTTGCTTCTAATAATAAGAAACAAATGGTGATGACAATCAATATCAAAATTTCCAAATTTCATTCAGAGTACACACCCAGTCAACAGTCATCAAAATTCTGCTACCTGTAAGATCCTACACCTTACCACACAAGAGGAAAGTGGATAAGAAATAAAGGGAAATTTAGGAGAAAGGAAAAAGTAGTCTGATAGGCGAGGGACGTTTCCAGATGGAGGTAGCTATGGGTGACCTCTCTTTTTTCTTGGTACCAGAGACTGAACCCAGGGGTGCTTAACCACTGAGCCATATCCCCAGCCCTTTTTATATTTTATTTAGAGACAGGATCTTGCTGAGTTGCTTAGTGTCTCACTAAGTTGCTGAGGCTGGCTTTGAACTCATGATCCTCCTGCCTCAGACTCTTGAGCCACTGGGATTATAGCTGTGTGCCACCACCATGCCTAGTGGGACATTAAAAACAAAACAAAACAAACAAATAGGTGGAAAGAAACCATCCCCTGTTCTGTAGCAGCCTGTGGTCTGGTCATTATGGCTGTCTGATGGTCCATTTGAGCCTCATTTTCTATTCAGGCTTAGTGACAAGAAAGTTGGAACTGAGGCCTCCTTCTAGGCCCCACCGTTCACAGCAAGTAGCCAAGGACCATCACAGGAAAGCGAAAATATTCTGTGAGCCTCCAAAGCACTCCCTGGGTTAAGAAGAAAATCATTTATACATTTATTACCTCAGTGCCTGGGGGATTTGGAGGCTTGATAAAGAAAAGGCTGAATCATCTGAAATATGTGTTCCAAAGTATGTGGGTGTAAGGGGAAAATTTCAGCAGCCTCTAGGCGATTCCCTGGAAGATGGTGATGCCTGCGTCTCTCTCATTCAGTGTGATCAAACCTGATATGGGCCTGGCAGGTTCCCATTAATAGCCTTCTCTTCTCCGGAGGGATGAAAGGAATTCAAGTCCCTTCACCTAACTTCCCCTATACCTGTTTGTTGGCATCTCATATCAATACCTCACCTTTAAACCACATACTACTTCTTTCTGGTCCGTGAGATCGCCTTAGGTCATAACTCTGCAGATCAGAGCCCACACACCACAACACCACACAGCAGATGCTTTCAGGGAGGGACCCTCACAATCATGTTTTTCTGCAGTCATGCCTGGCTCCTACCTTAGGCGCTCCAACTCCTTCAGTTACCCTCATTTACACAGTCTTACTTGTGCATTCATTTTGCCTGGCATATCCAACACCCTCTTTTTTGGCTCAGTGATCCCTAATCTACCATTCAGGGTCTACCAAGTATAGCATGTACCCGCTGCGTCCTTCATCTACACCTCAGTCCTTGGCAGCTACAGCTCTGCCACTCCCTGTATTACTAGCTGGAAATCCTTTGGGGCTAAGCCAGTGAATTCCTCTCTCATGCTGACCCAGGCACTGTGGCATCAACGGGTTTGACACATGTCACTTGAAAGATGGCAAAGACAAACATCGGTCCTGAGTACTACCAACCTGGTATCGTCCTAGAATAATCTTGGCATTGCATCCAGGAGCATTTTTGCAATATACGTATAAATTGAGAACTTCTCTTTTGCAGCAATTGTCTTTAAACACCTAAAAGATAAAGATGGTAGGTCTTATTCCAATGCTGAACAGCAATGCAAATGAAGCTACTGTAAAGTTTGATCTTCAAATATATCTCTAAAGTCAGGTGGAAACTTCCAGTAGTTGGAATGGAAATATCACACTCACCACCACACTAAAAGAAAAGGCTGTCTCGGATATATACATCCCACAAGTGAGGTAACTCAAGACTCAGTACAGTAGGCTGCTGCTGCTGGGAGAATCTCATGGTGAATTTGACCCCACACAGTAAAGGTTAGGAGGTGGAGCATGGTCAAGGGTGATGCTTTCAGCTTCCTGCCCCAGGATAAATCAGAGAATGTCCCTGAAGCTGTGCTGATTTGCTATTTCAGCACTAACCAGGAGTTGGCAAACTTTCTCTGTCAGACAGCAAATATTTTCAGCTTCGTAAGCCACACAACAACCATCCCTATTGCCTTATTTCAACTTTGCCATTCGCAATGCCTAAAGGAACAGGCATGACTGTGTTTCAAGAAAGGATTTACAGACACTGAAATTTGAATTTCATGTAATTTTCATGTGTCACAAAAATTATTTTTTTTATTTTTAAAGTAAATTTTTGTTTTGAAATTCAACCCCTTTATAAAAAAATTTAAAACCAAAAACCATTTTCCTAGCTAACAGGCCATATGAAAACAGGTGGTGGACTGGATTTGCTCCAAGGTGTAGTATGCCAATCCCTGATCTTGTGGGTCAGGTCAGACAGACACGAGGTACAGCACAGCCCTCTGAAAAGCATTTGCAAAACCCATCATAAGGAGTTTAGAAAAGAAGCAAGGACATCAGATCAGGTGCTCAGGAAGGCCCCAGAGAAGGTGAAGCTAGGACATCCTGCAACAGAATATTAGAGGAAGAAAACTGAATCTAATTAAGGGAAAGCTTAAAAGAGAAGAGCTTCATGATCATACATTAGATGAGAGTTTCTTAGATACAACACCAAAAGAACAAGCAACCAAAGAAAATAAATTGGACTTAATCAAAATGATTAATTTTTGTGCTTCAAAGTGCACCATCAAGAAAATGAAAACAAACCTACAGAATGTTATAAAAATATAAAAATGTTATAAAAATCATATATTTGATAAGAAATTTGTATCCAGAATATACAAAGAACTTTTACAACTCAACAATTATAAATAACCCAATTAGAAAGGAGGCAAAGGAGGGGCTGGGGATATAGCTCAGTTGGTGGAGTGCTTGCCTTGCATGCACAAGGCCCTAGATTCAATCCCCAGTGCCACAATCAGTAAATCAATCAATAAATAAATAAAGGCAAAGGAATTGAATAGGCATTTCTACAAAAAAGTCAAACAAATTGCCACTAATCACATGAAAAGATACTTGATGTCATTAGCCCAGGGGGAAAAGCCATCAAAATCACAAATGAATTCACTTCACATACCCTGGAAAGGATATACTCAAAAAGACAGAATAGCAGTTTTTAATTAGGATCTGGAGAAATAAGAAACTATGTCCAAGAACCAAAAAAAAAAAAAAAAAAAAAAGAAATACATGTGTATATATACATATACTCCATGTTGTACAATTATATAAAAATGGATTCTACTGTAATGTATAACTGAAAAGAACCAATACAGAAAAGAAAAATAGCAAGTTCCCCCCCAAAAAAGAAAGAAACCACATGCTCTGCTGGTAGGAATGTGTGAAATGGTTCAGTTGCTTTGGAAAACACTCTGGCAGTTCTCAGAATGTTAAACATGGAATATAACCCAGTAAATCCATTCTTAGGTATATAACTAAGAGAAATATATAGAAATACAAAAACACTTGTATATGAATGTGTAGAGCAGCATTATTCATTATAGTTCAAAAGGGGAAACAACCCAAATGTCCATTAACTAACAAATGGACAAACGAAATGTGGTATATCCATACAAAGAAATGATATTCAGCAATAAAAAGGAATTTGGTGCTGGTACATTCTACAACATAGATGAACCTTGAAAACATTATGCTGTGAAATAACCCAGATACAATAGGCCACATTTTATGGGATTCTACTTATATAAAAATATCCAGAATAGAAAATCCATAGAAGCAGAAACTAGATTAGTGGTTTACAAGGGCTAAGGATAAGGGTGGATGGGGAGTAACTACAGCACTGGACATGGGGTTGATTCTTGGGGTAATGACAATATTCCATAATTGGATAGTATGGTGGCTTCACAATCTATAAACACACTATAACATAACAAACTGTGTACACTTTAATAGGTAAATTTCATGGTATGTGAATTATATCTCAACAAAGCTGTTAACAAACATACAATAAAAGGAAGTTTTAGAAACCAACCAGATGAGAAGGTGAAGTCCAGGCAGGATGCTCCACTTCTCCCAGCAGCTGGGGGTGGCTACAGCTAGTGTAGGAAGGGGGTAAGGAAGAAGCAGGAGAGGAGACCTGGGGTGGAGGTGTGGTCAGTAAAGACCACGCAAGCTTCTCTCAAACAGGGGTAGGAGGGTCTGACTTGACCCCACAACAGAGGAATAGAGACTCCCTTGACTACTCTCCTTAAGGTACAATTCAACACAGCTTCTTCTCCATCACCCAGACAGCTGCTAAGGCACAGTAGTGATTTTCTTACCTCCTGAGATTTGATAACCTCCTTATCTACAGGGCAGATTGGCACTGCATTTAATTCTCTGGAGAGAAAAATAAAAATAGAGCCAAAGTTAGGCATTTAACCTCAACTACTTTTTCAGGAGCAGCCCAGCACTCTAGCTGCACTCCATCCCTGAGCGGCTGGACCTTGACTGTGCACATGCTATTCTCTACCCAGAAGGAACCCCTAGGTCCCTCCTTCTTTCAGTCTGCCTGAAAAACTCCCACATATCCTTCAGGGTGTAGTCAAAAATGGAGTCCCCTGGACAATGTT
This sequence comes from Tamias sibiricus, assembly GCA_025594165.1. Classification (NCBI taxonomy): domain Eukaryota; kingdom Metazoa; phylum Chordata; class Mammalia; order Rodentia; family Sciuridae; genus Tamias; species Tamias sibiricus. Next base: position 43,924,845 of record CM046669.1, on the reverse strand, counting down.
AAATGCCCCTGTCCTTTGCCATAATCTGTCTCCTTCACTTAACTGAGACATTCTAGAAGACAGATATCAGGTCCTGTTCCACGCTGTACTCTAGCTCTTCACCTGTCTATTCTAGAGCTTGGGAGAGCAAGTGCTGAATGTATGAACATGTGAGTAAATAAGAATGTGCTTAGCAGGGCGTGGTGGTGCACGCCTATAATCCCAGCACTTGGGAGGCTGAGGCAGGAGGATCGCAAGTTCAAAGCCAGCCTCAGCAATGGTGAGGCACTTAGCAGCCCAGTGAGACCCTGTCTCTAATAAAAAATACAAAACAAGGCTGGGGATGTGGTCCAGTGGTCGAGTGCCCCCGAGTTCGATCCCTGGTACAAAAATAAAAGAATGTGTTCGATGACCCCTTTCAAAGTCAGCAGGATACAACAACTGCCTCAATGACCCCATAGAAACCCCTAAAGTGTGCTTCCTCGCCTCTCCTGGTCTTCAAAATGTCATGATCCAGGCTGCTACAGTTGGGATGTTAAATGTCTCCCAAAGGCCCATGTGTTAAAGTTTGGTCCCCAGGCCGGTTCTATAGGGGAATGGTAGAACCTTTGGGAGATGGAGCCTGGTGGTAGGTCCTTAAGTCATTGGGGTCATGCCCTTGAAGTGGATAGTGGGACCCACGCCCCCTTCTCTCCCTTTTGTTTCCTGTCTGATAAGGTAAGTGGTTTTTCTCTACCATATGCTCTTGCCTTGCTACAGGCCCGAAACTTTGGGGCCAATTGATCATGAATGGAATCCCCAAAACTGAGAGCTACAATAAGCCTTTTCTCATTATAAATTAATCATCTCAGGTGTTTTGCTACAGTGATGGAAATCTGATTAACACAGAGTTTATAGCTGCCCTGGAGAGGGCAGCAGCCATGGCAACAAGTCCTTTATGGATGTGACAGCACCTCTACTTCAAGGAAAGGAACAGTCAGGGAAATTACAACACAGATGCTGTAAGATACAATCTCTTCTTGACAGCCAGCTCATGACAGATTGTGCAACTGGGTCTATTCTGTCATGCAAAATGGGCAGAGTCTGGATTTTGAGAAAAGGTATCTATCTATTAATAAGTGGCAAAAAGTGAGGGTTACTCTTTAGGCCTTCACAGAGGACCCCTGAGAGAGCTCCTCCTATCAATCTGTGGTTCTGTGGCCAGCCACAGGAATTCCCAAAACCATGATTACAGCTGAGTGGCACAGCTGACTCTTAGATGCTGGGAACACAGCTGCCTGGGTCTGGCCTGCTGTGGCTGGAGCTGCAGGCCCTGCCCACTCACCTCAGGGACAGGATGCAGTGCTGGCAGAAGCGGTGCCCACAACCCGTCTGGTGGGGGTTGTGAAGTACTGAGTGGCAGAAGGCACATTTGTAGCGCTCTTCCAACTGCTCCACAAACCGGTATTCTGTGTGGGGCTCAAAGTCCAAGGAGATGGAGTTGCTGGAATTCTGGCGGATGAAACCACAGGGGGCTCCTCCTTGATCTTCTGAAGAAGCCATTCTGGGGAGTCGGGGCAAGAGAAGGAAAATTAAGTGTGAAAACACCCAATCAACTACAGCCACCAAGTGTTTAATTACTCGTTTCATAATTAGTGAACATCACCCACACATTCATTCTGTTGTGATCTGTTAACAGCAATAATAACTTCCTGCCAGTGGGGGGCTCCTGCAGAGGTGAGATGACCTTGGGGTACTGGGACAGGAAGCTGGTCCAGATGACCTCTAGCAAGATTCTCTGAGACTTTAGCTGTTTGTTTATTAACCTTTTATAGGATGCTACATTATCATGTCAGTTTGGCCACATGTTTGGATAAAATATTGCCAGGTGTTAACTACATTATAAGCAAACTATTATGGGTTTTTCTTCCAAAATTGAGAGAATTTAAATCAATGTTTTGTTTAAAAAAATTTCAGAAGTAAATGTCTTGTACACAAATACATTTCTTAACATCAATCTTGATCTCCCCCTTGCTCCCATACACACACTTTCTTCCCACCCCTCCACTGCAACAGACCAATTTTTTGTTTCCCCTTCGCCCCCAACATTCATGTTGAAATTCTCACTCATGAGGTGATGAAATTAGAAGGTGTAGTCTTAGGAAGGTAATTAGGTCAAGAGGGTAGAGCACTCGTGAATAAATTAGTGATCTTATAAAAGAGGCCAAATGAATTAAACAATTTTCAAAAGAAGAAATACATAGGGCCAACAAATACATAAAAACATTTTCAACATCTTTAGCAATTAGGGAAATGTAAATCAAAACTAAACTGAGATTTCATCTCACACCAGTCAGAATGGCAGTCATCAAGAATACAAATAAATGCTGGAGAGGGTGTGGAGAAAAAGGAAATTTTTATACTGTTGGGATTGTTAAATTACCAGTATGGAGGATCCATGAAAGACCAGGGATGGAACCAACATATGACCCAACAGTATCACTCCTCAGTATTTATCCTAAAGAATTAAAGTCATCATACTACAGTGATACATGCATACCCACATTTATAGCAGCACAATTCACAATAGCCGAACCATGGTACCAGTCTAGTTATCCATCAATGAATGAAGCAAATGTGGTCTATATACACAATGGAGTTTTATTTAGCCATAAAGAAAAATGAAATTATGTCATTTGCAAGAAAATGCATGAAACTAGAGAACATCACATTAAGCAAAATAAGTCCAACTCAGAAGGTCAAGGGTTGTATGTTTTCTCTCAGATATGGAAGCTAGAGAGGAAAAGGAAAAGAAAGATAGGGGTGGATCTCATGAAAACCAAAGGGAGATCAGTAGAGGAAAGGGACCAAAGGGTGGGAAACAGGGAGGGAGGAGGGAAGTGCTGGGGAGTGATATTGGCCAAATTATATTGTTACAGTGTGTGCACATATGAGTATGTAACAACAAATCCCATCATTATGTGCAACTATAATACACCAGTAAGATATATGGAAAAATAAATAAAAAGCTCCTTCACCCTCTTGCTGCCATGTGATAATACAACAAACAATAAATCTGCAAACTGGAAGAGGGTTCTCATCAGAATCCAACCATGCTGGTACCTTCATCTCAGACCTAGAGTCCCCAGAGCTATGAGAGAGAAGTTTCTGTTCTTTATAAGCCACCCTGTCTATGGTACCTTGTTAGAGACAGCAGCCCAACTAAGACCAGTGCCAAGTTGCATCATTTCTCACCTGAATGAAAAAAGAAACCATTAACTGCTTTCTCCTCCAATTCATTTTCCATGCTACCTAGCCAGAGTAATTATTTTCAAAATGCAAGTATGATTCAAAGTTATCTCACCTCATCTCTCAGGGGCTTCCCCAATCTCTGAGGGAAAGTCTATAATGCGGAACAGATTACAGGGCTGTATCTTTCCCACCCAGCAACATCCTGGTCTCTCTCACCCTTGCTTTCAGCACTCCTGCCATGTATGTGCTGTTTTGGTTCTTTTAATACACCTACCACAGGGCCTTTGCAAGGCTATTGCCTCTGTCTGGAATGTCTTTGTCCCTTCCAGTCTTCTTCAGTTGATTAACTTATACTCATGCTTTGACTTTCAAGAGTCATGTCTTCAGGTAAGCTTTCTCTTCTCCTCCTGGTCTATCACCAGTTTGTAAAACATGTATGTGGTCTTCAGAGAGGGGTTGGGAATATGAGCGGATGAGAAACAAGATTTTTCACTACATCATCTTTTTTCAGTTTTTAAAAATGAATGCATTATCAATTCAAAAGTAAATAAATACAGAAAACAAAAGCTAAACATCCACTAAATCACATCACTCACAGAACCAGGTTCTATTCTTCCAGTGCAACACTTGGTTTGAAATTAGACATGCATTTGTGCAATTTTTTAATTTATATTTGTGTCCCTCAGTGACACACAGTTCGTATCTGGTCTTGCTCCTCATTGTATCCCCACACCTAGCATTGTGCCTGGTGTGGAGAACAAGTCAGCTATTCATCGAAATAATATTTTTAATTCTAAAAACATTGAAAAACCCTCCATAGTGCAACCTCATTAGTGCTGGTCTCTAATATAGCCATTTTTAACATATTTTTGTGCAAGATGCCCCCCTCCCTTTGAAAATGTCATGAAAACTCTAGATCTTCCCTCTGCAAAATAACGCACACACACACAGCAGCAGCAGCAACAGCAGATTTCTGAACATTTTAGGACCTTCGGAACATACTGGTGGTTCTCAGGTTGAGAACAATCTGGCCTCGCCAGCAAAGGTTACTTTAGGGCACACTATGGAAATGGTGCTTTCAGAGTCTGGCAAAAGGTTAAAAGATGGGAGGCCTTCTGGGGTGGTCCCTGGGGATGCTACCCCACTCCCCACCCCACCACATGGCCAGGGTCAGGAAGGCCTGGCCTGCAGAATTGCTTGGTTTGGCTGCTGTGAAGATCCTTATGACTCTGCTGGGCCTGGGAGCAGCTGCAAGGCCCAACAAGCCAAGGGAGAGATACACAGCTGAGTGGTGTCAGTCCTCCAACGCTGTTCTCCTTCAATATTCTGTTGGCTATCCTGGGTCTCTGTGTTCTGAATTTTTAAGGGTATTGTCTAGTTTGTTTGTGTAGTTAGAATAACATTACCAGGTTACTAAAGAGCAGAAATTTATCTCACAGTTCTGGAGGCTGGGAAGTCCAAGGCACTGGCAGGCCCAGTGTTTGGTGAGGGCTATTCTGTTTCTAAGGAGAAGAACAACGTTGGAGGACTGACACCACTCCTATGTTCCCTGTCTGGCTTCTCCCCCCTGCCAGAGTGGTGGACATCTGGAAGGTGGCTGGGGAGAAAAGAGCAGAGTAAACAACTGGCCTCTTTAGGCAAATAATCTTTGTCCTTGGAGGAGCCTGGCAGACCAGGGGACTTTTTTTTTAATCCTGAAATTTGAGGCCAGAACCTACCCCACCTCTTCCTTTTAGCATGTGTTTCCTATAAATCTTGACAGGTGAGAGGTGAGTGTTATTATTCCCCTTTTAACATAGCTTGTCCTTGGTATTTAACAAAGTTTTAATTCTGAAGATGAAAAGGCATGCCTCTTCACATGATTTTCATGCACAACCCTAATAATTAAGAGCCACTTTTCTCTTAGAAAATTTCAAGAACCAACCTCACACTGCCCTAACCTGCCCTGTGGTCTCTAGTCTCAAGGAAGATGACATTTCACATCCTATGCCCTTAGGTCATGTTCTACTACCCTCTGGGATTCTCTTCTAAGACAAGGATCATGCCTGTGTCACACAGCATCTAAATTTGGAATCTTGGAGGAGCACCCTAAAGTTGACAGACTTGTTCAGTCTCCCTAGAGAGGGAGATGTACAAAACTCAGTTCAGTTTCCCTCTACTACATTCTACCTTCTTTCCCAGCACAAGAATCTATTGCATTCATCTACATGTCCATCTTTCTCTGTGACAGCAGTTCTCAAACTTTGTGGTCTCAGGACTCCTCACCTTTCACACTTAGTATGGTTTGAACATAAGTGTGACCCCCAAATTCCTATGCTGGAACTTAAGATCCAATGTGATAGTACTAAGAGGTGGAACTTTTAAGAGGCGATTAAATCATGAGGGTAGTGCCCTCATGAATGGGATTAGCAACCTTATAAAGGAGCTGGAGGGAATTAGCAAGACATTTTGCCCTTCTATTCTCCTGTCATGTGAGGACACAGCAAAAAATGTGCCACCTTAGAAAGAGAATAGCCCTTGCCAAACACTGGCAATTTTGGACTTCCCAGCCTCCAGAACTGTGAGATAAATTTCTGCTCTTTAATAGCCTGGTCGATTTTATTCTAACAACACAAACAAACTAGACAATACCCTTAAAAATTCAGGACACAGAGACCCAAGATAGCCAACAGAATATTGAAGGAGAACAACAACACTGGAGGACTGACACCACTCAGCTTCAATACTTACTATAAAGCTACAGAAATCAACACAGTGTTAGTATGGGAAGAACAGATAAATAGACCCATGGAAGGATAGAGAGCCCGGAAATAGGCCCACGTCAATAGAGCTAACTGACCTCTGACAAGATAGTACTGTACAGTGATGCAAAGCCAAATGGTGCTGGAACGACTGGACATCACATTAAAAAAAAAAAGAGCCTAGACACAGATCTTACACACCTCACAAAATTTTAACTGATAATGGATCACAGATATAAATGTAAAATGAAAAACTATAAAATTCCTAGAAGACACTATAGGAGAAAATCTAGATCTTGGGTTTGGCAGTGACTTTTGATACAACACCAAAGGCACAATCCAGGAAGGAAAAAAATTGATAAGCTAAACTTCCTCTCAGTTTTGCTGTGAAGCTAACATTGCTTTAAAATAAAATCTATTTTTTTTTAAACTGAGGACTCCTAAAGTATTTTGTTCATGTGAATTTTATCTATCAATATTTACTGTATTTGGATTAAAAGTGATAAATTTAACAATATTTCTTTAGTAATTCACTTTAACATAATAATAAGACAATCATGTGTTTAATATAAGTAATATCTTTGTGAAAAATAACCATTTTCCCAAACAAAAAAATTAGTAAAAAGAGTGGCACTATTTTAGCACATCTCTTTACTATCTGGCTTACTAGATAGAAGACAGCTGAGTTTTGGCATCCGCTCCTACATTCGATCTGCAGCATCACGTGCCACAGCGTCTGGAAAGCAACTCTGAGCATTTTGAAAGAAGAGCGAAAATGGTAAAGGATGTTTTAGTATTATGAAAATAGTTCTGACAGCACAGACCCTCTGAAAGGGTGTCAGGCAATCCAATCATGGATGTGCTTGTAAATGTTTGACAATATGCTCTCCTGGAGGAAAAGCTCCAGTCTGTAGCACTGGCCAACTTCTGTGGCTATAAATGCTCCCATCATGGCTGATTTCAGGCCACCAATGCAGGAGGTCTATGGACACCAGCTGGAAAGAGGTGAACACAACTGGTTTTTTCCTAAACTTAGCCAAAGTTAGCAAGATCTTGTGCATGCTTTCCTAGTGGGAGCTGCTCTGGCACTACGGGGACCCTGAAGTGCACTTTGGGACCCACTGCTCTAGTAGGCTATTGTGTAGGTTCGTATCTTGCCACTTTCACAATTGCTGGTCCAGCCCTAGCTCACTCTCGCAGACAGTCTCCTTGGAGCTGCTCAACAGCCAGCAGAGGCCCGAGGACTAATGCCTGGCTCTTCTTCTCCCCACCCATATGTACATTTCCCAGACCTATTCAGCAAGTCCAAGCCATCCACTAACCTTGTTCACTGCCCTTATCTGTCTTGTCCAATATCTGTTTTATGAAATTGAGTTTTTATCTCCTTACACACTTATAAAAAACCAACGCTTACATTTAACTGTAAGGTAGGGACTTCTGATGTTCTCGTATGGCAAAGGGAGCTGTGGTATCTCTTAGGGTGGGGTCCTGCTCCTTCCTCTGAAGCTTCCTCAGGTCTCCACCCACATGCAAGCCCAACAACAGAACTAAAAAGGCTGCTGTCTCTTTGTCTAACATAGATGGTTCTCTAGTTAATGAGGCACTCCAGCTGGTCCTCTGTTATTCCCAGGCAGCTGTTCCTTAGGAATGAGTCAGCACCCCGCTTTATTAAAGCTCTTCCCCTCTGTGTATAATAGCTTATGTAACAGGAACAGCAAAGGAGCTCAGTTCTTACAAAAAAGGAAGAAATCATCAAAGCCACTAATAATAGAACTCACACGTCGTCGTCTTTCTGTAGTCAACAGTACCTTATTCCTGTGGGCAATGGAGTGTACAGTGTGCTCCTCCTGCTGAGAAGTCATTAACTCAGGTCAAGAAAGACTAGAGAAAAATCCTACCCATCTGCTCCCTAAGAACCACAGAGTTTCTTGTAAATACCATTTCTGTTGTTGTTGTTGTTGTTTAATGAATGGATGCATCTTTTCCAGGAGAATTTTGTTAGGAATTCCAAGTTGGTCCTTGTCTGTATGTCCACACCACCTCTAGAGATCCCTGACACCCTCTTTGGATTCATGGAGGTCTGGGAATTCGAGGAATGTTTTTACACAATACATCACAGTTCCTAAGATATAAGCCCAGGAATTGTGTCTCCAGGGTTTTCAAGAGCTGATACTTGGGAGTTCTGATTACAACAAAGAATATCCCAGAGTAAAAAGGACACGTGACCAGCCTCCTGGGTAAAAGAGGTTGTAGACAGCCTGATCCCACCACATGTTCAGCCCCTTACCAGCTGTGGAATCTTGGACAAGAACCCTCCACAGCCTGCTGGTCCATATGTCCCTGGCACTGATGCAGCTGCACCGACTGCATCTTGCACTGGGTCTTAAGAATGTAGAAGCCTGTGACATTGTGACCATTCCTGTGGCCCTCCAAGGGCAGAGGAAATCAGACATAGAAATGATAAATTGTAATATTCTGGTGGCAAGTGCCACCAAGAGATTTAGACAAAGAACTGTTGAAGCCCAGATGAGAGGTAGCTAACATTTTCTGAGGTGTCCATGATGATTTCACTGAGAAGAAAGCATTTCATCTGGTCCTCAAGAAGGAGGCATTTTCTAGATGAAAGACATAAAAGAATGTCCCAGAGGGTATCTTAAAAGCTCTTAGAATGGTTAGTAATTAACTGTTGCTGTAGTGAAAGCAAAGGAACACTGTGGTCACTTGCTGGTTTGCTTACCCACTGCTCTTGTTCTGCAAGGGTCTGCAGCATGAGGTGGGATGAGGCTTGCCCCCACAAACTCTGCTTCCCGGGTTCCTTGGCTTCCGGCTGGGTTCAGTCAATGAAAGGCAGTGGCAGGAGATGGAAGTGGGAGGAAGGGAGAAGCCAGAGGATTTCTTCCCAGTCACCCAGTGCTGGGCAGCATCTCAATGTGACTGGGTTTCCTCCATGGCTCTAAGACCCCACTGCCCAAAGACCCCTCTCCATGGACTAATTCCCACCAGGCTGACCCAGCATGCTCCCCAGCTCCTGAGTCCCCTCCCTAGTGCCTTTAGCCCTGGAGGAATACAGCTGCCTCCCTCCAAGTCTCTTGTTTGGCTTCCCAGCTTTTCCAGGGCCTGTGCCCTGACTCCTGTACAACTTAACTAGCTTTGGGAAACACCTAGAAAGATCTGTGAGACACTAGTTGGGAGAGATGGGAGAAGCACATGGTGAAGATCCCTGAATGAATACCACAGCCAGTGGCTGCACACTTCACCCCACAATTTTGATCTTTTCAGGGATTATAAATGTGGAAGACTGCCCAGCTGGGAATTTACAGAAAGAGACTACAAGGGAGCAAAGGAAGGTGAGGACGGACTGACCCAAAGCAATGGCCCATGTCTGTGGAGCACTTTGTGAGGTCAAATGCATAGGTTTAGAAGTAGGTTAGCTGGGAATGCTGAGGGAGAGGAGAATGGAGATGAGGCCCAGATGCCAGGGAAGGACTGGCACCAGGGAGAGAGGATAGAGAGGGAAGGCGAGGACGTGGGTGGAGGCTTTTTAAGGTCAGGATGCCTTTTGGACAGTCTTGGTTAGAATGGGGTTAATGAGACCAGCTGACCTCTCACATCTCTTCTATTGGAATGAATTAATCAAAATCATATGATTTATCATATTATATAAACTATCATTTAATTTTATTATTCCTAGGAATGGGCATTTTTTTATGATACCAATAAGTAATTTAAAACCCACCCAAGTGAATATACTGCATATCACTGAATTATATGCTTATAGATGGCTAATTTTATGTTATGTGGCTTTTACCTCAATTAAAAAAAAAAACAGTATGTTATACTTAAGAATACCAGGAATTCTCATTAAAGATGCAGAATTTGTCAACTTAAAAAAATTTAAAAAATGTGTCTGGGGAATTAAAATTCTTTTTCACTTTACAAATACTTTTCTTATTTAGTAGGGATGTTTGATGTAATAGGTTTAGTCTATGCCAGGAAGATATGGAAAGATAAGCCAAGAGAACACATTGGAAAACTCTTTGAAGCGAGTATAAAAGCCTGTTATCTAACCCTCTTGTTCACACACATTGCTGGGGCACAGCCTCTGTGTCACAATGATTTAACTGCTGCTTAACTGCTGCTTTCCCCCAATAATATCCCCTTTAGCCTCTGTGACTTCTTTGTGACTTGTTTCCAGGCCCAAGATTCAAGCTATTCATGACTAGATTAGACAAAAACACATAGGGTCAAGGGCTGCTGATAAGTACTGTGGCACCTGGGAGGATCTTGAGGATGTAGGAGAAGCCCCTGGCCTTTCTCCAAGGCTCTTCTGCAAGGGAGGCTACTAAGCTGAAGAGCCAAGAGAAATCGCTTTCTTTGGGAGGTGAAAGCCGAAGAACTGGGTGATGAGGTGGGAATACAAAGGCTGGCCCAGTGCCCCAGGACAGACTTCAAGCCATGGGCAGTTGGAAAGCAACACCACACTGACCTATGAAAGCTGCCTAGTCATGGGATGGGCTGCTCAACTGCAAATTGTCCATTTCTCAGTTCTGCTCAGGCCTTGCCAGGAGTATTAGCAGCCAATTCCCTAACACCCACATGCAGCAGTAAGAGGGGGATGCAAATATGTTGTTCTCCAAATCTTCCTAAGGCCCATTGTAGGATCCTGAGCTCAAAGGAGGAGAAACTGTGGCTAGTAATTAAGAAAAGTTAAAATGTTAACATTTCCAGATGCAGTCACCCAAGGTGGCTCTGGAATCTGTGCCCTGGGTATTCTAGAAGACAGTAGCCCTAGCTTTGATGTCAGAGGCTCACCAGCTAGGAGGAAGGCACTCCCTGTTCAAGATTGCACCTGGCCTTGAATTCAGTGATTCTGCTTTCTCAAGAAGATGTTTTACTACCATGAATGTTATTAAAAAAAAAAAAAAAAAAAAAAAAGAGTGGGGGGGTGGTCTTTTTCTCTATGTTATTTCTATGACACAAGAGAGAACTGAAACAATCTCTGTGACAGCCCAGCCCAGCAATCTGAGACAGCAGATTGCTCCAAAGAACTGCCAGGGCTCTATTCCAAACCTAACCTTAAAAAACAAACAAACCAAAAACCCTCTGTGTGACCTATGGGAGAAACTGGTTTTATTGAAATTTAACCAGACAGGTTAGACAAAGAGGAAGGACCTTGGTGAATGGCAGAAGTAATGAAGCCCTCTTCCGTGGGGCCTACCAAGGGAAGGCAAACAAGGCCAGACCAGGTGACACCATAGCAGCCAGGAGAGATGTGATGATAGGTCACCAACCAGGATGAAGTGTGATGTAGTTCTGACCTTAACTCCTTGGAAGAGAAGTGTGATTCTGTCCAAGTTGTCAGGAAATCTCTGGTTCCTCATTTCCTGGCAGTGTGGTGAACAGAAAGTCTGCAATGGCTGAAAGGCATCTCTGCCACTGCTAACACACCCACACTTATCCTGAGGATGCCTTAGGTCAGTCTCACTGAAGGGAAGCCACGCAGAACCATCTAGAGTCTAACTGAGATACCTTTAGGGAATTAGGAGGACTTTCAAATTTGCTCTATTTAAACCAAGAGAGAAAAAAAAAAAAAAAAAAAAAAAAGGAACAAGCACTATTGATTTGGTCACACAAAGCTTCCCCACTAGGAAGGCTTGTTTGACTCCAGTACTCCAGGACCCCTCCTGATTTCTGATTCTGTGACAGTCTCCAATGACCCATTCTTACCTAGGAACCCCTCAGGAGGCTCCCCAAGGCGAAGGCCATCCCATTAATCTCCTGACCCTCAGACCGACCATGCCTAACCCAGAGCACTCAAGCAACACTTGATCAATAAGGAAACTGGGGGCTAATAGACAAGGCTACAGTACAAAAGGGTTACTGTATGCAGGGCCATGAAGAGACTCCAGGACAGTTCTGTTTGAGGAGAGGACAAGGAGATGATGTGGAAAGATGTAAATGGAACCCAAAACTAGAATCAATCCTGGGTTAGGATTATACCTATTAGGGCTGTGTCCAGGCATGGAGCCAGCTAATTGACCTGTTTAACTCATTTTAATCCTGACAACACTATGACATACATATTCGCATCATTCCCTAATTACTGAATGAAAATACTGAAGCTTAGAGAGTTCCTCCTGCCAGGAAGCAGTAAAGGCCCTTGGGACAAGGAGGAGCTGGGGTTCCTCCCTTTCTCTCCAGAGCCCACTGAGAGGCAGCACCTGGTAGGCCCACCTGGGGCTCTGAAGTACAGTAATGTGGGTCCAAATTCTGGTTCCACCTCTGTTGCTTGAGGTCAAGCTATTTAGTGTCTAGGACTCTTGGTTTCTTCATCTAAAAATGGTGGTAGTGATAATAGTAGTTACCTCATAGAACTTTTGAAGATTAACTAAGTTAATACTATGCATCAGGAGATGGCTGGTCTGCTACTTTTTAAAAAATTTTTTTTTGTACCAGTGATTGTACCAAGGTTGCTTAGCCATGGAGCCACATGCCCAGCTCCTTTTTATTTTTATTTTTTTATTAATTTTTTTTTTTTTTTTTTTTTGAAACAGGATCTCACTAAGTTGCTTAGGATCTTGCTAATTTGCTGAGGTTGGCTCTGGACTTGGGATCCGCCTGCCTCATCCTCCTGAGTTACTGAGATTACAGGTGTGCGCAATGAGGCTACAACTTGCTTTTATAAACTAAGTTTCATTGGCACACAGGAATATTCATTTGTTTAGATATCACCTACGGTTGTCTGTGCACTACCATAGCAGTGCTAAATAGTTGCAACACAGACCATATAGCCTAGGAAGCCTAAAATAGTTACAATCTGGTTCCTTACAGAAAAAAATCTGTAGACCCGCTTAGGCATTAAGCGCTTGTAATATGCTGCACAAAACGCTATTATAATTATTAAGCATTTTCCTCCAAGCCTCCATTATCATCACACACTCAGGATAACTTGACTGTCTGACATGCCAGGGCTCAGGGCCAAGGGTGAACAAGACAGATGGTCCACGGCAACACCCATACCAGTTTACAACCTAATGGAAGTCACAAAGGGTAAACAAACAAAGGTGGCAATCACAGGGTGTGATAAGGTCTTTGAAAAAAAATAAAATAAACAAGATGTTGAGCTAGAAGCATCCACCACATGGAGGAGGTGATACCTAAGTAGCAGGTGTGAGGAATGGAGGGCGGGCCAGTGAGGAAAAAGATCAGTGCTGGCACATACTTGCCATGTCAGAGAAACAGAAGGGAGGCAGTGCTGCCTACATGTCCTGGAGGAGAAGAGCAGTAGGAGAAAGCAGGAGCCAGTATCCACAGAGACAGGTGGACCAGGGAAGGAGTTTGGGCTTATCCTAAGAACAGAGCAATAGGAAGCCACATGAGCATCTTAGGCAGCCTCTGGCAGTACCTGCTTGCAGGAGCCCTGTTTGGGGATTGGCTTGAATTGAAGTTGACTATGAGCCGGGGAGATTTGGCCATTGTCGCCACCCGTAGTCTCACGGGATTTTGTTGCGGGATCTGGAGTGACTTGGCCGAAATTGCTGATCGGGTCAGCGCCATTTTAGTGGTGTGTTTGGCGTGAGTTAGTTGTTAGAACCAGAGAGAAAAGTTATCAGAATAAAAAGCTGTTTGTCTCCAGTTTGCTTCTGAAGTTCTTCCCGCGGCTCCGGTGCTCCGAGCGCTTCAGGCGGCAACAGGTGGCGGCCCGTACGGGGAACTTCGGAGCGGACAGGTAAGAACTGAAAGGTCTCTAAGGATGGGTTCGAATATAACTGAATCCCAAGTGATAGAGGCTATGCAAAGACTCCTTGATATACCTGACTCTGTTCTCAGTGAGGAGTATATAGACAAAAGTGAAAGTGATCAAGAAAGTGTAGATTCCACTGGGCCAACTGAGACCAGTAAAGAGAGTATTAGAAGAGACCCAAAAATGACAAAAATCCAAGCTATTAAAGCTATTCGGGAGTTATTGGCGAAAGCTGAAGGATACTTGCTCTCACTGGAACCTGGGCCTCAGGATATTGCTGTCAGTGAAATTAGCAGTGGTGAGGAATCTAGTAAAAGTGATCCTGAGAAAATGAGGAAAAAGAAATTAAAAAAGACCGAGAAAAAGGTCCGTCAGGCAGAGGAGTCACTTGTGGAAGTGACTACTCCCCCATGGGTGGAATCCATTACAGAAAATATGAAGGGTATTACTAGGCATTTGCATACCCTAGAAACAGAAATAAAAAGTCTTTCTGATCGCTTATGCGCTCTCGAGGACAACTCACAGATACATTGGGAACCGCCAGCATTTGAAAAGAAAAATGGACAGAGTGTCCATCAGTCAGTAGATTTCAAAACAATAAAAAATCTCAAAGAGGCAGTAATGACTTATGGGCCCCAAGCTCCTTTCACGTTGAGTATGCTGGAGTCCCTTAACACACTTTAGCTTAACCCCCTCAGACTGGAAAAGTCTATGTAAAGCAACATTAAGCGGGGGGCAATTCTTGGTTTGGCGATCGCAATTTCAAGAACTTTGTATAGAAACGGCTAAAAGAAACGCGGCTGCAGGGTTTGAAAACTATAATATAGACATGCTCACAGGAGAAGGGCAATTCGCAGACTTACAAGCTCAAACAGATTATGACTCAGATATATATGCTCAGATAAATGCAGCTGCCTTAGAGGCATGGAAAACTGTACAAGGACCTGGGGATCTACAAGGTAGCTTGTCAAAAGTGATTCAAGGACCTAATGAGCCGTATGCCGACTTTGCTGATCGACTTTTGAGAACTGCAGGTAGTGTGTTTGCAGATGTTGACCAAGCTATGCCTTTAGTTGTTCAATTAGCTTATGAAAATGCAAATAAATGGTGCCAAGCAGCCATCAGGCCATGGAGAACTAAAAAGGATCTTTCCGTATATATACAACTATGTAAAGATATAAATGGCGCCTTTGTCACAGGAAATGTGATTGCAGCCTCAATGAGAGGTGCTTCCTCTCGAAATTTCACAAAGGCTAAACGTAGACATTGCCTGCTGGTGAAAACCTACAGGGTAATCTTAACCATAAAAGAACTCATTATCAAAAAGTACAGAGTAATCTTAACCCTAAAAGTAATCATTGTCATAAAGGAAAAAGATATTTTTTTTCGGGGCCACTGAGAAAATAATTTTGAAAATACCATGGCTTTCTGATAAGCCAGTGTGGGTCCCTCAGTGGCCCCTATCTAAAGAGAAATTACAAGCGGCCCACCAATTAGTTCAGGAACAATTAGAAGCAGGTCATATAGAACCTTCCACCTCTCCCTGGAATTCCCCCATATTTGTGATCAAGAAAAAGTCAGGAAAATGGCGATTGTTACATGATCTTAGACAAATCAATAAAACCATGCAAGTTATGGGGCCTACTCAACCTGGACTTCCTAGTCCCGTAGCTATTCCAAAAAATTTCCATCTTATTACTCTTGATATAAAGGATTGCTTCTTTTCTATTCCCCTACATCCTCTGGATGCCCCCAGTTTGCTTTTTCCGTTCCTTCTATGAACAATAATGGCCCTGATCAGAGATATCAATGGAAGGTTTTACCACAGGGAATGGCTAATAGCCCCACCATATGCCAAATATATATGTTGACAAGGCTATCCAACCCATTAAAAATAAATATCCAAACCTCATGTGTCTACATTACATGGATGATATTTTATTGGCCCACCCTAATCAAAAAATCTTATTTAATATATTCAGTGATGTGGTAGAAAATTTAAAAAAAATATGGATTATATATAGCAGAAGAAAAAGTTCAAACCAGATCTCCCATATTATATTTAGGATTTAAAATCATGGATACTTTTGTTAGACCCCAAAAAATTTTAATAAATAAAGAACATTTGACCACCCTCAATGATTTCCAAAAACTACTGGGAGACATTAATTGGCTTCGCCCTACACTAAATCTCACTACTGGCCAACTAAAACCTTTATTGACATCCTTCGTGGAGATCCTGATCCATCTTCACCACGAACATTGACTCCTGATGCTAGGAAAGCTTTAAAGTTAGTAGAAAAAGCCATCGAAGGAGCTCATTGTGATAGATTTGATTTAACTCAACCGCTGATGTTGATTATTATTTCTTCACAATATACACCCACAGGAGTATTTTGGCAACAAGGGCCTTTATTATGGATACATTTGCCCGTCTCTCCTAAAAGTATAATTGAATCTTATACCTCCATGGTGGCTAAACTTATTCTTCAAGGACTTAAGACTTCTACTAAAATATTTGGCATTCACCCTGCTACTATTATTACTCCCTATTCATCATCACAGATTGAATACTTATGCTTCAATGATAATGATTATAGCTAAATGCTCTACTTCTGCAAATTTTGATAATCATCTTCCTAAGTCCCCTATATTATCTTTTTGTATTAATCATCCTATTATATTTCCACAGGTAATAAAAAATCAACCTATTCCTAAGGCATTTAATGTATTTACAGATGGGTCCTCAAATGGTACTGCTACAGTAGTCACTAAAAAAGAAAATATGACTTACATAACTGCACACAAATCAGCTCAACTAGTGGAATTGGAAGCTGTGGTAACCTCATACTCCAGCCTTTAAATTGTTTTATCAAATACAAAAACTTTTGTGGCAAGAAAAGAACCTCTATTCGTAGGCCATATTAGAGCACATACTAATTTGCCTGGTCCCCTCCATGAAGGTAATCAAAAGGCTGATGAACTTACAAAAACAGTATTTATACTTTCAGCGCTACAACAAGCTACTTTATTTCACTCCCAGTTTCATGTCAACAGCACCACCTTGCAACGTAGGTTTAAAATCACAAAGGAGCAAGCCAGAACAATTGTAAAAGATTGTAAATCTTGTATGACACATTTGCCCAATCCTCATTTCGGCGTTAACCCTAGAGGATTGATGCCCAATCATTTGTGGCAGATGGATGTTACTCATGAGCCAAGTTTTGGAAAATTGCGATTTATTCATGTGACCATAGATACATGTTCAGGCATGATTTTTGCTTCCTTACATTCTGGAGAAAAAAGTTAAAGATGTTACATCTCATTGCTTGCAAGCTTTTGCTGCATTGGGCATCCCTAAAATGCTTAAAACAGATAAATGGCCCCGCATATACATCCTCATCTTTCAAAGAGTTTTGCGCAAAATTCAATATATCCCATAAAACAGGCATCCCATACAATCCTCAGGGTCAGGGCATTATTGAAAGAGCAAACCGAACACTGAAAATTATGTTATTAAAACAAAAAGAAGGAAATTGGAAAAGTCCTAAGGACAGATTGGCAGTTGCCCTGTTTACCTTAAATTTTTTAACTTTAGACTCTAATGGTTATTCTGCTGGAGACAGACATTGGAATCCACACCAACAACATAAACCTTTGGTTTACTGGAAGGATGTTCTTTCAGGTACATGGAAGGGTCCAGATCCAGTATTAATTTGGGGAAGAGGATCTGTTTGTGTTTTTCCAAAAGACGAATCCTCTCCAATATGGATACCATCTAGATTAATAAAACAGGTACCACATCAAAATGATCAAGATGAAGTTATTGAAGAATCAAGATTAATAAAAAGGTACAAAATCAAGAGGACCAAGATGAAGGTATAGAATGATTCCCTCAAAAGAGTCCTTCAAAATATTTCACAACTTAAGTGTCATTTCTCCCCGGCCGGGACGAGGAGATCTCTCTTTAGTGTGCACACAATTGTATTTTTTTTTTTTCTTCTTTTTATATTTCTTCTTTTTATACATGTCTTTTATGTCTGTACATTTGTTGACTTAAGATTGTTATTTGTTATTAACTTCATTTGTTTAATAGCTCATTAATTTCAATTATCTCAACAGGTAAAAGATTGCTCTGTACCATTCCAAATGCTAAATGGTTTAAACATTTTGATATGCTAGAATGGAGGGTCAGGGACCCAGAGCAGGGGTCGCACGGGACAGTCTCATGTGGCCGACATATCAACCTAAGACAGTTAAGAAACTGAACACCATCTTCCCGCGGCTCCGGTGCTCCGAGCGCTTCAGGCGGCAACACCTGGGAAAGGACCATTCCAAATGCTAAATGGAGAATGGTGTGGAACACCATCCAGAAAGGAGATGGTGGGACCTGAGAGGGTGGGGAGAGGGATTCAGGATGTTTTCACAGGAGATTGAAAGTGACTCTGGAAAGCACAGAAGGAACCAAGGCTAACTCTTGGGATTTGTCCTCCATACCTGGACAGAGGTGCTACTGTCAATGAGATAGGAAAGGTGAGGACCTCTGGTAGAAAGCCTAATCCCTCTTCCTGAAGACCTGTTTGAGCAAGAAGCCCTGCCTAAACCAAACAAGCCCACTGCCTTCCCATGTTCTTTTTATGCCTTGTCCTCCCACCCATCTGTTTGCTGGGAATGGACATTGCTTTTTCTGCATCCCTATCCCCTTGTCTGGGCCCAGAAGGAAATGTGATGGGTTGACGTGGTCTGATCACAGTCCTGTCAGCCCACGCCCTACTTCCTCTCTTTGTGTCCCCCTCCCAATCAGTACTTCTATTGAGGCTCAAGGTCATAACTGTAACCTTTTGGCTGGCTGGCACAGCACACTGCTGGCTGACATTCATATCTACTCACTAAACTGTACTTATTTCCATGTTTTTTCCAGGTATACCGCATGAGCTTTTTCATTAGTCACCCACTGCTGACCCTGCCAGACACACACCAGGGCTGCTCCCTCTCATCTGGCACTCTTAACGAAGCTGACGCTTTCTTTCTACCTAGAACTGTCTTCTGTTGTCATTTTCCTCATTTCTCTATTTTACCCTACATTTTTCTGATCACCTTTCACCCAATGCGTTATTTTGAATTCATGGTTACATTCATTCATTCATTGGGTCAACCACTTTGTGCAAATCGTTCCTTTGCTGAGACCCTACCACCTGCAGAGATAGAGAAGGAAACAGAAACGCAGTTTAATGGGTTCAGATTCCTCATTCTCTGGAGCCCAGTTCACTCACCATCTGAAGCCCAGGAACAGCCAGAGCCAAACACCTTCCCATTCCCTGCTCCAGGGCGGTACCTGATCCCTCATTGGACCTGTATCCCTCATTGGATCTCACCAGCACCTTCCTATGGTGTTCCCTACCCTCCTGAGCTCATCTGTACCCTTGAATGAGCTGAGGGGCCCCAAATCATGAGGGTGAGGGGAGTGTGTAATAGCCCTAGTGTAGAAAAGCACATTATGTTAATTTGATGATCTAAACTATAATCACATAGTTGGGTTTGCCAATTAGTCTCTTCTAAATCACTGTTCGCCTGTCCTTTATGTGGCATTTGGCACTTCCTTCTTGAAACCCCCTGATCTGTTGTCACTGGGGACACTGTACTTTTGGTTCTCTTCCCAGCCCTGACCACACCACTAGGAGGCACTTTGTCAGCACCCTACTCTTTGTGGGGCTCCCCAGGCTGGGTTAACCCTCTGACCTTGGTCCTTGCCACAGATTCCACTTCTTATTAAAAAGGACTCCCAGCTGGACTGTATTTCTGAATGTAGGCAAATCCTCACTCTGAGGAGTTATGGGGTTATCATCTCAGACCCAATTTTTTTTCTTCCATTCTCCCTTCCTAATTACCTATTTGCTCACATAGGCACCCAGAGCGCACACTAGGAAACTGAATGAGATTCCAATAATCCTGTGGACAAGGGAGCTTAGATACATAGCCAAATAAACAGCACTTTAGATTTAGGGAGAATTCAGAAGTATTTTCAAGTAAGGACTGGGAAAGACCTCACCCTCCATGGCCTAAGAAGAGTGCTCTGAAGGAAGACGAGGGACCTGAGACCATTCTATACAGGCTCCAGAACAGATATGCTCATGAGTACAGTAGCTCCCCCCATCCTTGGTTTTACTCTCTTGGTTTCAGCTACCTGTGATGAACCAAGGCCTGAAAAATACTCATAAAAATTCCAGAAATAAAATATTAGTAAGTTTGGAATTGCACACCATTTTGAGTAGTATGATGAAATCTCATACCATCCCCCTCCATGCTAAGATGTAAACCATCTCTTTGCCCAGCATCCCCACTTGGTAGCCATCCCAGCTATCAGACCAACTGTTCCAGTGTGTGGTGTTGTGTTCAAGTAAACATTATTTTACTTAATACTGGCCCCAAAGCACAAGAAGAGTGATGCTGGCAATTTTATTGAAGCACATTGTTTTAATTATTCTATTTTTGTTAGTTACTGTTGCTAATCTCTTACTCTAATTTGTAAATTAAACCCTACTGTAGGTATGTATGTACAGGGGGAAACCTGGTATAAATAAATAGGGTATGGTATCATCTGAGGTTTTAGGCATTCACTGGGGGTCTTGGAACATATCTCCTGTGGATAAGGAGTGGTTTGACCACTTGGTGATGCTTAGCCATCAAAGGTCAACATCATTTTAGCTGTGACACACCTTCCCATAAATATTTACCCATAGCTGCCTTTGTCCAACTGTCGAGATAGATATATATCTCTAAATGTGGGCACAGACATGTGACATGTGACAACAGTCTACTGCCAGAGATGGGAGTTTGTGGCTAGAGCATGAGGTGATGTTGTGTGGGAGGTAGGGCAACCCCCTCCTAACTGGTAGTGAGGCCAGTTCTGGCCCTGGCTCATGGAGGAAGCAGATAGGACCAGAGGGGGCCTTCTCAACCCAGCCTCAGGGGAAGAGTCTTTCTGAGGTCCACTCCCAGGCATACCTCAGATGTCCAGCCCACACATGGCCAGTCATTATAAGGTCTGACTCCAAGAATGCGGTCTCTTGGGACAACGCTTGACATTGGTCTTTGAGACTCATGGCTTGATAACACAGAAGAGGGAGAACCCAGAAAAGAGACCCAAGAGAGGCAGAATTTGGGGAGTGGCTCCTTCCTTCCCCAATTTAGCCATGTAGCTCTGGAAGGACTTAAGTCAGTCAAGAATGTCACATTTAAAAAATCAAGCAAACAAACACAGCAAAACTCATGAAACCAAATGTCATGCAGAAATACCAACACATAAAAATGTACCAAAGAACTGTTCTATGTTTGCTGTGGTCTCCACCCCTCTGGTAGCTCTTTTAGGTAACTGCAAGGAATCCACAGGTTGGTTTGTTGTTGTTTGTTTTTAAATTTTTTAGTTGTCAATGGACCTTTATTTTATTTATTTATATGCGGTGCCGAGAATCAAACCTAGTGCCTCACATATGCTGGGCAAGTGCTCTACCACTGAGCTATAACCTCAGCCCCCACAGTTTGTTTTTTAAGGTGGTGATGGTGGTGATGATGATGATGATGCCTCACACCTACTAGCAGTTGCCAGCTTACTTTACACACCCAGGCCTCCACTAATCCTGTGACAATATTTTCACTGTCCCATTTCCAATCTAGTATCTAGGCCCCAAGTTGTTAAGCAGTTTGCCTCAAATCATACAGCTAAGTGGTAGAGCAGGAATTTAAATATAGGCTTAGTATCCCTTATCCAAAATGCTCAGAATCAGAAGTATTTTGTATTCTGGACTTTTTTTTTTTTAACATTTGCACATATATAACAAGATACCTTGGGGATGGGACCCAAGTCTAAACACAAAATTCATTTTTATTTCTTATACATCTCATACACATAGCCTAAAAGTAATTAATAGAATGTTTCTAATACTTCTGTGCATGAAACAAAGTTTCATGGTGTGCAAGTGTCCACTTGTGGTGTCATGTTGGTGCTAGAAAAGTTTCAGATTTTGGAGCATTTTGAACTTTTGGATTAGGGACACTCGACTTGTGTGAACTTTCTGACTGTAAATCCAGTGCTCTTTGCTCTGTGTCACGGCTGGGAGAAAATGTACCACCATCCCAACTAACACCAAGTGGGAGGTCTTAAAAGATGGTAGAGCCTACTGGCTAGAGACCAGCTTTGGAGCCAGACTGTTGGTATTTCTGCCCTCCTCTGACCTGTGGCACCTTGTCCTCATATAGAAAATGTGACAATACTATACTTGCCTCAAAGCCTTATAGTTAAGATTAAATATGTTAATGCACATAAATTAGTAGCACATAGTGTCTGGCACATAAATCAGCACTTAATAACCATGTATATCAACCTTTCCATTCCAGCCAGATTTATTCAGTGCCTATTGCATGCAGATAGGCCTATACCTTATTCTATCATGGGTGGGGCTGGAGTGGGTTGCTGGACAGCTCTCATTCCCAAGCGGCGTTCAGTACAGGTGGGGATCGTGTCTGTGCACAAACTACAGCAGCAGTTCTCAGAGTGGTCAGGTCCCAGCAAGCTCTGCCTAAAATTCTGCCCCTGAGTGTGATAAAGTTACTGGCTTGGACTCTTTATTCCAAAGGAACAGACCTCTACTTTGGGGGTGTCTATTTGTTACAGTAGTTTAACCTACCCTAATTAATATGCTTCAGCAGCAATGAGAAGAGTGATATTTTACCAAGTTCCCAGACTGGACTCTATGGGTGCAACAGTGCAAGAAGCACCAACAGATCCCTGTAGCAGTCTTAGGCCCCCTTCTTGGGGAGCTCCAAGTAGGTGCTGGACTTCCTCTTATTTTCTAACTACACTCCTTCTCTTGCTGAGTCCACCCCAGCTTACATACCATCAATGGCAGACAATGCCCCCAATTTCTACGTATATGAACCCCTTCACTGAAGCTCAGACTCATTCCAACTGCCTATTCCATTCCCCCACACTTAGTAGGCATCACGAACTTAACACATCCAATCCCCTCCCAACCTGCTCCCCTTATAGCTTTTGTCCATCTCAGTAAAATGGGACTACCAATCACACTGTTGCTTGGGCCCAAAACTTGGAATCATCCTTAGTCCTCTCTCCATTTCCCAAGGCCAAATCCTACTATCTCTTCCATCCCAACATATCCCTGATCTAAATACTTCTCATTGCTTTCAGCATAACCACCCTGGTCTACGTGGTGCTACCACTCTCCACTAGTTATAGCATTCATCTCTTAGCTGGTCTCTTGCTCTACCTTGTTCCTTTATAGCCTGTTCACAACTGAGCAGTCAGAGTGGCCCTTTAAAAAATAGAAGTCATCTCTGTCACTCCTTTGCTGCAAGGGTACCATCATACTTAGGAGTCAGTGTCCTCAGATGGCAGAGCCCACTGTGATGTGGCCTTCCATTCTCTCCGTCTTCATTTCTTAATTGCTTCTCCCCTTGTCCATTCACTATAGTCACATGACCTTGCTTTTTCCTAACAGCACAATTGCCTTCTGCTTGCTATTCCTGCAATATATTGCCTGAGATATTCTTCACCCTGATTCTAAAGGGCTTGTTCCTTTGCTTCAGGGATCTGCTCAAATGCTACCTCATTAGTGAGGCCTTTGCCAACCAACCTATATGGAAACCCAATGTCCCTGGCACTCCCACCCACTGCTGTATTTTTTTTCCAAAGCCCTTATTACCATTTGATATTCTATGTTTACCTCTTTACTTTCTGATTTCCCCTAGCAGAATAAAAGCCCCAAGAAGGCAGGGATTGTTTCTTTTGTTTTCTGAGGTTCCAACCCTTACAGTGGTGCACATGACAGGTGCTCAGTAAATACTGACCGAAGACTGAGAGCCTTAGTGTTATTCTACAGAAAGCAGACAGCCTCTCTGCCATTGAGCATGCTACCCAGTGCCAAAAACTTGTCATGCCACCTGTTCGTAAGTCCTCAAATTCTAGTAGTTACAGCTAGAGGGGGCAAGGTTGACTACTGATGGCTGACTTGGGGTGGAGTAGAAGGGTAAGGAGAAGGAGGGTCTACATGGTCTAGAGTGATGCTTGAGCAGGGCTCCTCACCTAGGAGCCACAGTGGAGAGCTCTGGCCTAAGGGCACCAGTTACCTGGAAAGGAGTGGAAAATTCTGAGAAGGGTGCACATAGGTGGATAGGCAACAATTGAGTTCAACAAATATTTATGGTGCCCTCACTGAGGTGCCAAGCACTACACAGGTGCTAGATCTAAAAATAGCATTTGCCAGAGTCCTTTTTGAGATCATGTCAACAGGTGCAAGGCTAGTTTTTTTTAATTTGAGCTCATTCGTGTTTTCAGCGTTTATTTCAAAGCTTTCTCTCTTCTCCACAAACCTTGACCACTCCCCTCAGTCTCACCAGGAAACTTCACTTCCTACAACACAGAAGAAAACTAGAAGTCATCAGACCAGAACGACCTCCACTTCCTGCCACCAGATCTGCATATCTCCCTATATGGGGGCCCTGCTCTGCTTTCTCCCTCCCAGGGTATTGGCAGAGGTGACCGCTGAGTTAAGCCAATCTCCCCAGATGGTTTCCACCTGCCCTGGACTCCTGTCTCCCTCCCTTCCCAGGGATCCTTTGATGTAGATTCTCACCCACCTCCACCTGCTTTACCACCCACCTCTCCTTCCCTTCAGCATCAAACAGTCAGTCTCCTAAAATTCAAGAAGAACAAAACATTCCCCATCTCAGATTTCCCTAAAACTTGTGCTCTCCCCCATCTCACTGCCAAACTTCTGGACTCATCCTCACACACAATCTGGGTGGGCCTCTCTTCCACCCAATCCACAGCCACTCCAGGCTACCAACATCCTCACCAACCCCCAAAACTGCTGTCACCACAATCCGCAGTGACTTCTGGGTTATTAACACCAATGGTCAATCTTCAGTTTTCCTCTTCTCTGTCCTCTAGGCAACATGTGACATGGTTAACTCCAACTCCCCACATCCAACACTCACACTTGAAAATACTTTCCCTGTAGCTTTACTGAAACCACACTGAGGTAGCCTCATATAACCATGCGTGAATGAATAACTCCCAATTGTCTCTTCCTCCATCCCAGACAGCCCCTCTGCCTCTAGACTATCCATGTTCCTGCCAACCCAATGTGTCCTTGTGAATGCCTTGCAGGCACTCCAAAGCCAGCACATCCAAAAGTGAGCCAATTTCCGCACTCCCTGGCTGCTCTCTCTCCAGAACTCCCTTTGGGTGAAGACTCACTGTCTACCTTGCTGCAGTCACCAGAATACTGGAATCATTCCTGGCAATGCCATCTTTTCTCCCCACATCCAGTTGGTAGCTGAGGCCTCCTGACTGGACCTCATGGACACATTCTGTCTACTGTTCTCCAATCCCACAATCAACCTCACCCAATTTTTAGATAACTTCTTTCTCTTGGCATTTTTTTAAATTTATTTACTTATTCATCATGCACAAGTATAGTATCTTTTTACATACAACTGCTTGTATACAAAGTATATAAGTACCATTCAGATCTTCAATCATGCATTTAGGATAATGATATCCATCTCATTCAACCACCAATTTTTTTAGCATCTAAGCCCTTGCTTTAAATTAAACTGGGAGGCATGGTAAGTTTTCCTAGGTTGCATCACAAGCCCAACCTCTCCCTCAGAGTCCTAACAGCATGAGGGCAGAGAAGGAACCTTCCTGATTTCTGCTTAGCTTAATCCCACCCACCTGCCTCCATCCTCCAGGATCAAGGGCCTCACTAATGGAAGGCTCAGAACACAGCCTGGCTGTGTGTGAAGTCACCTGCCTTTTAGTAAGAGAGAACAGAGGGGCTGGGGTTGTAGCTCAGTGGTAGAGCGCTTGCCTAGAATGTGTGAGGCACTAGATTCAATTCTCAGCACCACATATAAATAAATAAAAAATAAAGTTCTATCAACAACTAAAAAAATATATATATATATATGTTAGAGAGAGAGAGAGAGAGAGAGAGAGAGAGAGAGAGAGAGAGAAAGGGAGAGAGAACAGAAAGGCCTCTGGCTGATGGCTTTGCAACAAGTCCACCTCATCTCTTCCCACTTTGCAGTAGGATACCACAAAAGTAACTGCTCTGATCCTGGTGATTAAGCCAGAGTTTCCATTTTGCTTCACAAATCAGTTTTATTTGCTTTGCTGGTGTTTGCTCCCTGCCAGGTACTATTCTTCCTCAAAGCTGCAGCTTGCTCTGCCAGATTTCAAATACCACACTATTTCTCTGCTGTTAGTGAAAGCAGTAAGTGTTGACTAGGTGATGTATTAAGGAGGCCCTTTGCAACAGTGTGGAAAAGAGAATATGGATGGACCTGGGCCAGGAAAGGAGTGAATGGATAATGCGGGGATCCAGGAAAGAGGCTGGAGAGACTTGATCTGGGAATAGACCAGATGGGGACTGACTGGGAAAGACAGGACAAGAGGGATTTAGGGATGGCAGCAACTTCTGCAAGTTGGGGAGGGTGTAAAGGAAGAAGTGGCTTAGGACAAGTATCTAAGGGGCTATTGAAATATCACAAATTAAAGTGCCCAAGAATAGAGCTGGGTGAGAAATAATCAATCTTTCCTTAAAAGAGTGGGGTTAAGTCTTGGGAGTGACAAAGAGCTCAAGAAGAGGGTCCTGGGGAATAGAAATCCACCTTCAGATGAAACCTGGGCCCCACACTAGCACTTTCAGGGAGGGAGGAGAACTAGAAGCTCGAGGTCAAGTTGGGAAACACCAGTGGAGATGGTGTGGCGGCCTGGTGACAGCTGCAGCAGAGGCTGGCGACAGAGGATTACCGGGTCCTGGGAGTCTTCACAGGGCAATCTGAGCAGCAGGGCAGGTGCTGAGCGCTGAGTGAGGAAGAGGGAGCAAGTGCTGGCTACTCTTTTCAGAAGCTAATTGGTGAAGGAGAGAGAAGAGGGGCTGGGAAACACAGGACCTCCCTGTTTAATAGTAAAGGCAGACAGCAGAAGGCAGAGTCTGTAGAGGAGCGGATAATGGAGGGAACCTGTTACAGAGGGAGGGGTGACAGGAGTATAGGTGGAGAAGGTGCTCTTGGCTTGGTTGGGAGGAGAGCACCTTTACCTCGAGGGAAGAAAAGGCTGTGGGGGGAATTCCACGGGTGTTGTGAATTGGTGAGGAGGGAAAATGACAGAGCTCATGTTGCCAGGAAATGAAGCACAGGGATCTGCTGAAAGTGAGTGGTACCCCCACCACACATGCACATACCCCTCAGGATACCCCAGAAAGGCTGCTTACTGGGCCAAGCCATTTAACACGGCATCCACAGGAACTGCATGTCTGATGTACATTGCACATGTTCAAGCCATGGAGTGCACACTGCTTCTGCTACAGCACCACCACCTGCCTACAGATACCAATATGCAAAATGTGCTTGTCGTTGTTTGCAAAATGTGCCTCTGTCTGGACCAATGAGTATTTTCACTTTTGTCTCCTGGTCCTCTACTCCACTTCCTCACAAGACATGACTTGCTGGAGGCCATATGGGTCCCTCAAATAATGCTTTCCTCTTAGCAAAACAACAAATTCATGTAGGTCCAAGCCTGGCAGCAGTATCAGCAGGTGCCCCCAGTTCTAGAGATCATTTCTGTCCTGGTATGTCTGCCCCCCATCTCCAACACACACACACACACACAGGTACCCGCCCCCTCCACCCCACCCCGACCCCACTGGAGCTCTGCTGAGGCAAGAGCTTCTGCTTAAAGAAACACTGGGAAAGCCACAACCTGGGCAGAGAAAATTCTTCAGAGATTGAATCTGCCACTACCCTCTTCCCCCTGGTTTATGAACTTTTAAATACCCCCACCAGTGACAAAGGAGCCTGGCAATTTTTGACAACTGCCTTGCTGATTCTGTCACCCACTTCCTGCCCAGAATCCTGGATTCCCTTAGTCAAGATACCATGCGAAGAACACAGGAATTCCAATCAGAAGACTTAGGTTCTGCTCATCCTG
Organism: Tamias sibiricus; assembly: GCA_025594165.1. Classification (NCBI taxonomy): domain Eukaryota; kingdom Metazoa; phylum Chordata; class Mammalia; order Rodentia; family Sciuridae; genus Tamias; species Tamias sibiricus. The sequence continues at coordinate 43,897,136 of CM046669.1, read as the reverse complement.
AGATCTTTCACATGATTTCTAAGCCCCAGCTTGCAACTAGGTGCAGTGGAAGAAAAGCATCTGCCTCTCCCTTCTCTCAGGGAAGTAAGTAGGAGCTAATCTAATGATATAGACTATTTGTAAACTGTACAGTGTTACAATGATTCCTGGGATCTAAGCAAGTCTTACTAGCAGCTCAAGATCTTTCTCCCAATCCCCTACCCAGCACATGTCCTCAGCTTGCAGCCCAAGGGAGACACATCCTAAATGAATTCAGTGTAATTCAGCAAACTCTATGCCAGGTTCCAGGACAAACACAGAAACAGATATAGGTCTTGCCCTGAGTTCACTTGGCTGGTAGAGCTGACTATGAAGTATCTGTTCAAGCAATGACTGTGGAAGTCTCCAACAGAACCTGCTCCATGTTGCTAGGAACAGACCATCCAGGAATCTGGGTTCCCAGCTGACCCCTGAGATGAAGAGGAGATGGGCAGATGTGAGACTCTGTGAGAAACCAGGGTGAGGGTCCTGGAGCAGCAGAACCAGACCTCAGAGCCCCCTGCGTAGTCCAGCAGCAGAGCCTGAGTGTTATTTATACTCAGTGCTTCCCCCTCACCATCTGGGAGATGTGGAGAATAATCCTTCTCTGGCCTGACTCATGAGGGTGTCATGGAGGACTAAATAAGAACCAAGTGACAAGAGTAATGAAAAAATGCTTTGGAAAGGAATGAGTTTTACAACAAGGAGTTATTATTTTTTTCTTCATGGTCCTCTCTAGTAAAGCAGAGATAATCATAGAAGGTTTATTTGTTCAAGTGCTGAGGCACCTTTCCCATTGCTAGCCTAGTGGGAATGACTCAGAGGCATCTAGCTCCCCCACTCTGCAAATATTTCCCCTGAAACACCCAAGTCACGACAGTATTTCCCATGGCTGGGCCCCCACTTCTTTTCCATATTCATTCCACTCTCCTACTACCCACATCCACTAGTTCTTGGAGGACGCTTGCTGCCTGATGAAAACACTGCTATCCTTTCCCCACCTACTGCAGACCCCAGTCCAGTCACCTTCTCCATTCACTCCCCCTCTCCAGATGATATCTCTGACAGGAGGCTTTCTCCTGCCTTTTACCTAAAGAGAGATAAGTCAGGATCTAAGAGCTGACCCATTCCTAGAGTTACAAGAACAAAAACCCTTCATAAAGGCCAGGCATTTCCCACTTCATCTCACATTCATCTTTCCTGCAGCCATTTCTGTCTCTCTTCTTCAGATGGGAGTTGGAGGTGGGAGTGTTCAGACATCAGATATTCATCCAAACCACCAATTATGTTAAGGCTCCTGTTTTTTTTTTTTTTTTTTTTTTTTTTGTGTGTGTGTGTGTGTGTGTGTGTGTGTGTGTGTGTGAAAAGCAGAGCAGGCAGTCGTGCTGGGCCCTGAGAGGTCTTAGCCCAGCCTTTTGCTGTCTAAAATTCTCTCTCTCTCTCTCTCTCTCTCTCTCTCTCTCTCTCTCTCTCTCTCTCACACACACACACACACAGACTTATTTTATTCCCAGAAGTATTTCAACCAGTTTCTTTGCATTTTATGTCTTCCAAAATCCTTTCAAAATGCATGTACCTCTGGAGAAAGGATCCATATCCATTGGCCCTCGGCCAGTTCTCACACAGCACCTGTGCCCATTAAAGATTTAGTGCATTAAAACTGGTTTACTAGATTCCTTTCTCACAGAACGTGGGTCAGAGCCCAGAGCTATGGAGGGTGGGGCTGCATGGGACAGCCTGGGCAGGGAGCCTCGCCTCATTTCACTAACCTCAACATGCCTCTGGCAGTCCTGCCTGTCAACTGCAAGATAACCGAGTTCTCACGAAAGTAAATCTGAAATAGCCAAATATGGAAACCACTGGAGGGAGCAGAACAGCCGAGAAAGAAAGTAGACCTGAGCGGCCCCGAGCGACCAGCAGCAAGAGCTTGGCCCAGATCTTTACCGAGAGTTCTCACAACTGCCAAAAACCCTGCAGAGCCATAATGGCGGGCGGGGATGGGGTGCGGAGGGAGGACACGTCCTGGTGTGGAGAACTCAGATTCCGCGACGTGTCTGGGTGCCCCTGAACAACTCATTTCACCGCCGGGACCCTTGGTTTTTGCTTCAAGACCGCTTAGAACTCACCTTCTGGGGGGGGGGTACTGTGCAATGGAACCGGTAGAGGTTTCCATTCATCGCAATATTAACGGTTCACTCTGGAGGTGAGCTCAGCATGGAAAGTCTTGCAGAGGTGGAGGGATGGCTAAGGGAGTGGAGGGGCTGGGGTGTGCCTGCAAGTCCTCCCCTGCCAGAGCACCCCCACCTGAACCTGGCTTCTCCAGCCCACAGCCACTCGGGAGCAGCTTCCCCAGCTCGGGGACAGCTCCCAGCTCGGGACACCCCCAGTCTCTGTCCTTGCCACACCCCCCTGCAAGAAAACTCGCTCCACTCGGCACGCACTCGCCACTTGCCCCGCCGGCCTCCCGCACCTAGGACCCGGACCCCACCGCCTCTGTCCCAGCCCGGCCCAGCCCGGCCTAGCCCGGCCCAGTCCGACACCAGCGTGGAGGGCGGTCAGGCCAGCGGCCGCCGCGGTCCCCCCACCGAGCTGCAGCCGCAGCGACGTTTTCGGTTTCAAAGTAACCGGGGCGAGCGGAAAGGCGCTCGCCGGTGTCCTCACCCAACCTTCAGCCGTGAGGGTGCCGGGCGGCCACCTGCTGGGACTCCCGTGTGGCTCGGCGCGCGGGGCTCCGTCGGCGTCAGTCTACAGGCGCGGGGCTGCTCCGAGATGCCAGGCTCTCAGCCCTGGGCGGGGGCCCCAGTGCAGAGCCCGAGAGGAAGGAGGGGCGGACCGGGACTGGGGCGGGGCCGGGGGCGGGCCGGGGAGGGGCCGGAGAGAGGTCGCGGCCCGCGGGGGCACTGGCCTGCTTTTGGCAAGGCGGAGATGCTGGAAGGTGTTGGGCAGGAGGATGACACCTTCGCCCAGTCCGTTAAGAAAATTAGTGTCTACAAATGAGTCATCTCTGATTTCCCTCACGTGCATTCGAACTGTGAGCGGCTTGCTCAGATCCACCTGGGACCACCAGGTTCAGCCAGTCCTTTCACGTGTTGATCCATCAGCTCAAGGTCTGAGGTCTGGCTCCAATCTCTTCTTCCTCCACATTCCTTTAGAGTAGCTCCTATTTGCCAACCTTACTATCTTGCTGTTGGCCAACATTAGCAATCTCTTCAGAGTTGTAGAACTTTCAAGGGCTTTCCAAACGGTTCATGTTGTCTTCAGAACAACCTGGTAAGGTAGGCCTGGTCATTCTATAGATGAGCTCTCTGGGATCCAGAAAAGTGACATGAGGTGGCATGCCCCAGGTCAGACACTTGGCAAGTACTATAACTTGAATCCAGAGAGGCTTTTTCTTACAAAGTGTTCTCTCCAAGAGTGGGTGTTCTGAATAATATTTTTATTCAATATAATGAAATGGATCAACATTCCAATTCTAGCCCCTTTACTTTCAGACAACCTTGAGAAAGGTGCTGAGCCACCTGTTTCAATTGTTCATTAATAATAGGGGATAATTATATCTGCCTTGGGATTTGACATGCAGATGTGCCTAGGAGCTGTGCAGGAAACTCAAAGGAGGGAGGCAAAGCTTGTGTCATGAGAAGGGAGGGGGACATGGCTGCACTAAAGTGCAGATGTGGGGTCTAGTGGAGTGGCCTCTGCTTATTGTCAGCCTGCTTTTTCCTTGTCTATTATTTTTCAACAAGAACCAGAAATCTGGATTCAAACCTTTGGTTAGTGAGCAGATCAACCACTCTGGAAAATGGTGCCTGTTGGACATTTCTTTGGAACTCTAGATCCAGCTCACAATCTTCTTGTGATAATTAGACGAGTCAGCATTCCTATATGCCTCACACAGGGTAGGTGCTTAATGAACCCAGATTTTTCTTCCTACTCCCCCATACAATATGCCTTCACTTATGGTTACCTGCTTCTTCTCTTCTTATTATCCCCACAGCATATTACAAGTCGCTATATAGCATTTAGAAGTTATATGTCGTTTTCTGGTTGGGCACATCAATGGGTAGTATGCATACAAGCAGGTATGCTTGGGGTCCCTGATACTATTGTTGACTGTGACTCATTTGTCTCTACTCACCCTTCTCCCCACAGAGAGGAACCGTGAAGGTCTCCTCCACTAAAGAAGCTGCAAAAGCCATAAAGAGCTGCAAAAGCCATAAAGAGCCATAAAGAATCAAAAAGTGATTCTGGGAGCACAGTCTCCAACAAAAGAAATAATGAAAATTAAAGCCGAAGAATAAAAAACCTTCTTTCATCTTCATTCTGCCTCTGAGTTTTTCTCCCGCGGCGTTGTTGCTCCAAGTCAAGAAGCAACACCCCACCAACTGAATATGATGAAATCACATGCTGATATAGAGACTGATCAAGGTAGTGAGTTGAGCAGGACAGAAGGTCATACTTTCCATCATCTAGAGATTGGTGACATCAGACAAAAAGTGGGAAGTGGGGTCTGCCTGAATCCTGGGCGAGGAGCCCAAGTGGAGAGGTAGAGGAACTTTAGACAGGCATCAGAAGTCAAGGACATATTCTCAGTTCCCCTTTCAAATCCTAGAGTCCTAGACAGGATGTCTGGGAGAGTAGAGAAGACAGACCCTAAGAGCAGCCCAGTCTGACGTGTTCATTTCCTCAAGAATCTTGAAGGTGGATGAGAAGAACAGGACATAAATATACATGTAAAATAAAGATTAAATATTTGCAAATAATAACATTTATTAAGTCTTATGTACCAGGTACTGTGTTCAGTATTTTATCCATATTAATCCATTTAATCATCACCCCAATTTTATAGATCAGCTCTATTTTTTAGATGGAAAAACTCATCTATTGAGTAATTTGCCCCAAATCACAGAACTTTTCGTTTGAAAGAGGTCAATTTTGAAATTGTAAAGTCTGGTTCTGGTGCTCTTAGCCACCACATCATCCTGTCGCTCAAAGAAATATTAAGTGTAAATTTAACAAAAACAACCTTAAGATGGAGACAAATTTTAGCAGTTTTAATATTTTGAAAATATTTGACATTAAGCTCAACATTAAGCAAAGTTCAGTCTTCAAAATAAACTTATCTATAAAGTAAGAATAGGATTTTGGACTATCAATTTTTTAAACAGAAGAGAAGGGCTAACCATCTTATCTGTTTCTTCTAGACACTATAAGATTGCCTAGAACATCAAAAAACATGGATTTCAGCTGTTTACTGGATAAATTGGTAGGGCTAGCAATTGTAGCCCCGCCTGTCAATGTAAAAATGGTGCTGATGAAGAGGTGAGGATGCCACCTTCTGGAACAGTAGATGGATGCACTGTCTTCTTCAGCCTTCTTCTCTGCAACAAGACTGATGAACGTGGTTAGGTGAGCAGGACAAAAGGTCATACTTTCCATCACTTAGAGATGGGTGAGATCAGACAAGGAGGAAAAATCCTCTTCATGGAACTTGGGTTGCATCTCTGACGTTCTTTACAAGTTATAATGGAAAATCTTTGTTTGTAATAGAACACATGGAAGTTGTGATAGAGCAGCAAACCACGCTCAGGCAAAAAGCAAACCTCAGGGCCCTGCTAACTTTGAATGCTCATTTGCTCACCAAATAGATGTTGCATTGAAGCAGTAAATGTATGAATGTTTGTGGGTTTTCTGTATTTCATGTTATGACCCAGTGATATGTATTCCTTTTGCTTCCATCAAATAACTTTTACCTCAGTTCTGCCACTTAGTGTGTTTGACCACCACAAGAAGAGAGGCAAGGAATACTGAGGGAGGAATGGGGAGTTTCTCACAAAACTGATGTAAATTGAAAAACAAAACAAAAAGATCCACATTCCAAAAGAGCCTATCATATGTGTATCCTGCAGCTGAGATAAGAAACACTTTATTTTCCCTTTGGACCTTAAGAAACATCCATGCTTCACTTTATTATTATCTACTGTAAATTTAGCACCATTTTTTTTTTGGAGTGGGTACTGGGGATTGAACTCAGGAGCACTCAACCACTGATCCACAACCCTATTTTGTATTTTATTTAGAGACAGGGTCTCTCTGAGTTGCTTAGCACCTTGCTTTTTGCAATCCTCCTGCCTTAGCCTCCAGAATTGCTGAGATTACAGGTGTATGCCACCTGGCCCAGCTCAGCAATATTTTTTTAAATTATTTTTTAATTTGTTCTAATTAGTTATACATGACAGTAGAATACCTTTTGACACATCATACATAAATGCTGTATAACTTCTCATTCTTCTGGTTACACATGATGTAGAGTTACATAGGTCATGTAATCAGGAAACATTGATTTAATAGACCTGTAGAGGTCAGAGGTAGGGAATTAGCATGGTTGAGCACCTTCCAAATTCTATGTTTTATGTAATTGTCAGCACCCATTTTTAAAAAGCAGACACATATTTTGCTCATGGCCATATTTTCTGTTTTTATTCCAGTGTGTCCCACATTTAACCTATACATCTTCCCCCTTCCCATCTCTTTTCATAATTCAATTGTCTAATAGTCTACTTATTAGCCAAATAAATTATATTTTATTGTTTTAAACTTAGGCCTGGATTCTAGCCATTTTGACAGTTCCTTTAATAAGGTTCACACAATGCAATTCCTACTACTGCTTGGAAAACACATTAAAACATATTAATTCTGTATACTCACTACAAGGCATTAAAATACAGAGTTTAAAGTTATTTAGCCTCAGGAACCATGAAGTAGGATCATAGATTTAATTGGTACAATGTAATCTGCCTGGTACCGTAACCCGGGAAGAAAACTCTCGGAGGCAGAGTAAAGCTTTTACTACTTTTACTTCTACTTTCTTAGAGAGAGCTTAGCTTCTTGTCTTCTTGTCTTCTTATCTTAAAGTCTTAGAGAGAAAGAAAGATAGAGCTTCTTAGCTTAGAGTAGAGAAAGATTATTTTTTCTTCTTTGCTTCTTAGCTTAGAGTAGAGAAAGATTATTTTTTCTTCTTTGCTTCTTAGAATCTTAGAGAGAAAGAAAGATAGAGCTTAGCTTAGAGAAAGATTAGAGCTTCTTTCTTCTCTCTTCTTTCTTCCTTCTTCTTTCTTCTGTCTTCTGTCTTCCTTGGGAGCCTCGGCCTAACTCTGACCAGTCATTACTTCTTCTATCTGGTTTCTCTTCTGTAACCGCTCTGCCTACGTTCTGGCCGCTCTGATTCTTCTGACCTACCGAGTGACTGCCCTACTGACTGAATTCTCCGTTCTCCTAACTCGGACCGCTTTCACCCGGTTATATACCTTCAGCTTTTCGGGTGCCTACAGGTGCATCACATACATATCAGGTGGAACTTATGGCTTCCAGCTAGCTGCAATAGCCCTTCCTAATTAGGGCTCCTTCAGTACAATTTGATCATGTCAGATTTGGGAATAGGTGAGTTATCAGGAAAATTATTTGGTATTTCAAGAATGGCACTTATTCACATATTCTATATGAAATAATCCTGTAACCTCTTTAGTCATATCTTCCATTTCACAGAAAACAAGTCAGAAGCATTAAGAAGGACAGGCATAAACTCAGGAGGGCCTATCCTGGGAAAAATTGACAACTAAAATTCAATATTTTGGACTCCAACATATCTCAGTATTCTATGACCTTGAGATCATTCTGGGAATTCCATGCTACCTTCAGTTGGCACCATGAGGGTCTCTTATGGTGGCATGCCTTCTGGGGCTGCGGTGTCCTATATACAATTCTTCTGGTTCCATATTTTTTCTTTCTTCTTTTTAAAAACTTTAATAGTTTTAATACCATAAAATTCACATGATCAATGAGTTTTAGTAAATGTACACAGTTGTGCAATCACAGCCACAATGAAATTTTAGACCAAATCTACCAACCTTTGTGTCTGTCTGAGGTCAACCCCTACTCCCAGCCTGGCCTTAGGTAGGAGAATATCTACTTTCTCTTTCAAGAATTTTGCATTTTTGGAGAAAAAGTCATATAAATGTGCAGTATTTTCTGTCAGAATGTTTTTGGGATTTATCCATGATATCGCATATATCAGTAGTTTGTTCCTTGTTATTGCTGAGTACTGTGCCACTTTATGAATGTATGACATTATTGTTTATCCATTCACCAGCTGATGGAAATTTGGATTATTTCTAGGACTTGACTCTAATGAATAATGCTGCTGTGAAGACACCTTATTGTATTCATATATATTTTAATTTCTCTTTAAATAAGTAAGTAGAAATAAAAGTACATTTAATTTTTTAGAAATCACCAAGTAGTTTTCCAAAGTGGCTATATCATATTACATTTCTGCCAGCCATGTGAAAGGATTCCAGTTTCTCCACATCCCTGACAATACTTGTTATTGTCAGTCTTTTTTATATTAACCATTTTTGTAGGTATTCCTGCATCTTGTGGCTTTGCTTTACATTTCCTTTATGAATAATGATGTGAGCATCTTTTCATGTACTTCCATTTGCATATCTTCTTTGGCAAGTATTTGTTGGAATCTTTCACTCCCTTTAACTTTTTTGTCTTCTTGTTATATAAGCTGTAAGAGTTTTAAAAAATGCATTCTGGATGCAAATCTATTCTCAGATATATATTTTGCAAATATTTTCTCCTGGTCAGCAGTTTGCCCTTTCATTTTTTAACTGTCACTTATTATTTTTTTCTACTATGAATCGTGCTTTTGGTGATTTCTTTTCTTCTATAAGTGTATAGTTTTTGTTCTTACATTTAAGTCTACGATCCATCTCAAGTTGATTTTGTTGTTTTGTTTTTACATACAGGTGTTCTAACCTTTCTATCAATGAGTTATTTCAGCACCTTCACTGAAAATTAATTGAGTGTATATGTATGAGTTTATTTCTGGAATTTTTCTTTTCCACTGACCTATATGTCTATCTTTTTGTCAGTATCATACTGCTTTGGTTATTATAGCTAAATAATAAGTGTGGAAATCAGAGTAAGTCATCCAATATTATTATTCTTTCAAAACATTTTTTGCTAATCTAAGTTAGGGTTGATGTCTTTGTAAATAAATTTTATTGACAGAGCTATGCCATTCATGTATATATTTTATAATGATTGTTTTTGTACTATAATAGTAAAGTATCTGTGACAGATTATGGACTGCAAGGCCTAAAATATTTACTCTCTGGCCACTTATAGAAAAAGTTTTGCTTAACCCTGGTCTGGGTTATTTATATTACCCCCCAGATTTTTGAAATTAGCTTATCAATTTGTGTAAAATAAGCCTTCTAGGATTTTGTATGAATTAGGTTGAATCCATAAATCAATTCGAGAATGCCATTTCAACAAATTCAAAGTCTTCCAATCCATGAACATAGTACTACCTTTCATTTATGTAGATTTTAAATTTCCCTCAGCAATATTTTATAGTTTTTGGTGGAAAGATCTTCCACATTTTTATTAAATTTCTTGCAAATATTTTTTTAACTTCTCAGATCATTCATTGATAATATATGAAAATGAAGCTTATTTTATATTGATCTTGTATCCTTTATTAAGCTTAATTGTCCAGTAGGTATCTGGTGTTTTCTTAGAAATTTTTACATGAAAGATTATGTCATCTATAAATAAAGACAATTTATTTTAGTTCTTCCTTTCCAATCTGTATCCCTTTGTTTTTCTTGCCTTATTGCACTGGCTCAGACATCCAGTAAAATGAAGTGGGGAGAGCAAACATCCTTGCTTTTGTCTTGATGCTAGGGAAAAGTATTCAGATAAATGTGTTGTTACTATACTGTAGGTTTCTTGTAGATGCCCTTATTAGGTTGAAGGAGTTCTGGTATAGTCCTAGCTTTCTGAAAGTTTTTTAAAAAATCATGAATGGGTTTTGGATTTTGTTAAATGCCCTTTTCTGTGTCTATCAACAGATTCATAGCTTTTGTTCCTCATTTTATTAGTATGAGGTATTCTAGTGATTCTCAACTGCGGGTGATTTTGCTCCCTAGGGAATATTTGACAATGTCTGGAGAAAATTTTAACTAGTGGGGAGGATGCATCTGATGGGTGGAGGCTAAATATCCTACGGTGCATAAAAAGAATTACCTAGCCTAAAATGTCAATAGTCAATAGTACTGATGTTGAGAAGCCCTGGTGTTTAAACTCCACTGGATAATGTATAGTTCTTTTTGAATGTTGCTGGATTTTGCTTGCTAATATTTTGTGATAAAGATTCTTGCATCTGGGTGGGGGTTGTGGCTCAGCGGCAGAGCGCTCACCTCGCACGTGCGCTGCCCGGTTCGATCCTCAGCACCACGTAAACATAAATGCATTGCATTGTGGACAACTAAAGTAAATAAAATAAATATTTTTTTAAAAAAAGATTCTTGCATCTCTGCTCATAAGGGATATTAATCTGAAGTTTTATTTTTCTTGTAATGTCTTCATCTGGCTTTGAATCAGACTACTAATGGTCTCGTAGAATGAGTAGGATTTTTAAAAAATTTCCCGTATGTTCTGAAAGATTTTGGGTAGGCTTGGTATTGTTTCCTAAGGACTTAATAGAATTTACCAATAAATTAACTGGGTCAGGACATTCCTGTGTGAAAATTTTCTTATAAATTCATTTTTACTCAGTTCAGGTTTTCTATTGCTTTATGAGACAGCTTTGGTAAGATTGTCCATTTTGTTAAAACATTTTCAAATATCTTGGTATAACACTTTCATAATATTCTTTACAATTCTTCTATTTTCTGTAGATTGGTAGTGATGATCCCTCTTCTTTCAGTCTAGATTTTGATCGTTTGTGCCTTTTTTTTTTTTTTTTTTTTTGGTACTAGGTTTTTTTCTTTTTCTTGGTCATTCTTTCTAACCATAATCATTTTTTGTTGGATTTTTCAAAGCAACTACTGGTTTCAGTGATTTTATTATTTTCCTTTTATCTATTTCATTAGCCTGTAATCTTTATTGCCTTTTACTGGGTTTTGTTGGGTTTGCTCCTGTCTTGCTAGCTTTTCAAGAACAAAGTTTAGATGATTCAAGATCTTTCTTATGCATTTAAAGCCATCAGTTTCTAAGCACTGCATTGTTGCATATGCATTGTTTATTTTGATATAGTGTTTTAACTAACGTTCATTTTCTAATTTCTTTTATATTTCTTTTCTGAAACGTAGGTTATTTTTAAGTGTGTGATTTAATTTCCAAATGTTTGGGGGATATTCCAGATTTCTTCGTGCTGTTTCTTTTTTTGGTACTGGTGATTGAAGCCAGGGGCACTTAACTAATGAGTTGCATCCCAAGCCCTTTATATTTTTGATTTTGAGACATGGTCTCACTAAGTTACTTAGGGCCGGAATTGCTGAGGCTGGCTTTGAACTTGCGATCCTCCTGTCTCAGCCTCCCGAGTCTCTGGGATTACACACGTCACAACACCCAGCCTGTTATTGATTTCCAATTCCATTATATTCAGAGAACATACTTTGGATGATCTGAATCCTTTTTCCACTTATTAAAATTTGTTTGTGGCATAGAATATGATCCATCTTAGAAATATTTCTTGTACACATGAAAAGAATATTCTGCAATTGTTGGGTAGAACGATCTAGTTTCAATTAGGTAAAGGTGACTGGTGTTTTCATGTCATATTCTGACTTTTTTGGTTTTACACTATCCATTATCAAGAGATAGATTTTGAAAACACTGACTATAATGGTAGATTTGCCTATTTCTTCTTGTAGTTTTAACAGTGATCCTCTTGATGAACAGGCAACTTTATCATTATTAAATGACTATCTTTATCCCTGATAATATTCTTTGCTTTGAAATCTTTGCCTGAAGTTAATAACTCCAACTTCCTTTTGATTAGTGTTAACATGGTATATGCTTATTCACTGTATTAGTTTTTTAATGCTACAAAACAAATTACCCCCAAATTTAGCAGCTCAAATCAGTACACACTAATTGGGAGTTTCTGTGAGTAAAGCTCTAACACAGTGTGGCCAAGTTCTCTACTTCATGGTTTCTCACAGGCTACAATTAAGTTGTTGGCTGGGCTCCAGTCATCTTAAGGCCCAACTGAGGAAAGATCAATTGCCAAAAGCACAACATAGTTGTTGGTAGGACTGAATTCCTGGCAGGTTGTTGAACTGAGGGCCCAAGTTCTTTGCTGGTTTGGCAGAAGGCTGTCCTTAGCTCCTTGCTATAAGGGCCTCTCTATCATGTCAGCTTGCTTCATCAATACATGCAAACAAAAAGGCAAGAGAGTCTGATAGAAAGATAGGGATCCTAATATAATATAACCTAATCATATAAATAGCATCCATCACTGTTTCTGGATTCTATTGGCTAGGAGTTAAGTCTCTAGGTCTATCCCATATAAGGGTATGAATACCAAGAGGCAGGAATCACTGGGAGCTGCTTCACATCTCTAATTTGAGGTTATCAGGGGATCCTTTAAAAAGTATTACTGTTTTCCTGCTGTTATTTGCCTTTATGGAATTGGGACATTCCCTAATTCTGAAGGATTTTGTCATAAATTTGTCCCCCATTTATATCCTCTGGATTTCCAGCATTGTTAAGGATTGAATTCAGTTTTTGTATTTATTTCAGTGAGACTTTGGGAGGGAAGAAAATAAGTATGTTCCACCCACCAACCTGAACTAGAATTCAATTTTTTGCACTGAAAAAATATTTCAATGTAAAAATATACATTTTCCTTATTAAGAAGGCAGTAGGACATGTACAGTTTTCTAAGATATGCTGGGAAATTATAGAATCCCTCAACTTACAAATGAAGAAACTGAGACTCAGAAAAGTTAGTTAACTTTGTTCAGGGTGAAGTTGGAAAAGAGACATCCTGTAAAAGGTAGAGGGGCAACTATTCAGTATATGCAAACCAAATGGTGTGAAGAACCAGCATGTTAACAAAAATTAGTTTGGGGGTTCAAGCCTAATCCTTCTTTTTAAAAATATATTTATTAGTTGAAGAACCTTTATTTATGTGTGGTGCTAAGAATTGAACCCAGTGCCTCACACATGCTAGGCAAGAGCTCTACCACCGACCACAACCCCAGCCCTCAAGCCTAATCTTTGTCAAATCAGAAAGCTGTTCTGAGCAGTAAGCTAGGAAGCACCCTAAAGAGATGCTATATATTGTTGTATTATTCAGGATCTTATTAATTATTGATAATCATACCTTATACATCTAAATAAAATTAAATTGGGCAGAACAAAAACCCAACCTTTCTTAAAATAATCCAAAGGAAAAAGACATTTTATATAAAGCAGAAAATTCTGGAACGTTAACTTTTATGTTGTTTACATTGTGAAGACTGCCCTTCAATCTTTCCACTTCACATCCCCACCATTTTTTCCTTAGAAATCCTGCTCACCCAAATTCCTCCTTTAGGATTCTAAAGTTTAAGAAGTTACCACAGTTCAAATACCCATTCCTTTATCAGTAATATAACAGCAGGTGGCAAACATCTCAATCTAACAATTTCTGGTCTTATTCCCCTAAGTGTACAGGGCTCAGGAGCAGAAAAAAGGTAGATAAGGCCACATGACCTTTCAGACACAATTTCACTTTGCATTCCTTTTAATGTTTAACTCTCAAACACCATTGTTTTGCTGCAAAACATTCCTTCACAAGGCAGTTATCTAAGTTATGATAAAGATGAAAACTGGGATGAGTTCTATGTGACCTATTTTTCCTAAAAGAAAACTTTATATACTCCCATAAATCAGCTGTCATAAAAATGTGCCAGTTGATGTTTTCTAATACAGCCAGCTTTCTCAAACTTGGTACTTGGATTCTGTATTCATTTATTCTTTTACCTTCTTATAAATGATACAATCTGTAATCTCTAAGTTAAAAAAATTAAAACAATTTGGTTTCTTTATCTTAAGTTTCCTATAATCATAATGTATTTATAATTTGTTTTGGGGAAGCATTCAGAGAAAAGCAAATTCTGCTTTAAGTTGTAATATTATTTTATTTTATTTTTAGGGAATCCTGATAGACCTGTTAACTAGTTACCAGTTTTTTTTTTTTTTTTTTAAGATTTGTGGGTAATGTTCTTTTGATAACAAGGAGCATTAAATTAATACAACATTTAATAACTCAACTTGGTATTTTTAACCAAAAGTACTGATTTTTTAAAAAAATGATTATCACATTCTCGGCTTGCTCTCTACATATATTCCTAAAAATATAGGCCCATATTAAGACAGATAATTATTCTTTCACCTTTATTTTAGATTCTCATTTACTCACTTATTTGTAAGTTCATTGATGAAGAACAAATTTTGATTATAACTTACCTTTACCTCCATCCACATTACACTGGAATTAAATCATATAGAGAAAATATTTTTTCATTAATTTTACCAGATGCATCAATAGTGTGATTTATTTTTAGTTATGTAATAAAACACTTTGGTGTAGATTTTTCAAAAATGATAACCTCAGAATTAATGAAAATGGTCATTAAAAGATTTCTAGATTTTGTTTTATAAAAATCAATATTTAGAATTTCACAGTGAAGAGGTCCTAATCCTCATACAACATGAAATTATATAAAAATAGAAGACATAGACATCTTTAAATCTTTAATCCTTTGATTAAGCAGCAAGCATATCATTCTTCCAGGCCAAACACTGCTTAAACAAAAAAGGAAAATAATGACGTGCAAAATATTTACAAAATATGCAAAGCACATAATAAAGACATCTCACTATATACATGTGTCATATTACTAATGAAGCTAAGATTTTCTACTGTGCGCTCTAATGTATGTAAATGAAATTACAGCACATCCCTCAGATACAGCACCTTGGCCCATGTTTGGGATAGAACAGATTTTAAATGAATCACAATATACCGAACAGCTGGACAGATGCTGGTGCTGACCAACTTGACTGACATATCCCACACACTGTGTACTGAAGGTCTACTGACAAAGAGACAAGACAATAAAAGCTGTCAAGGTATAGTATGCACATACGCAAGACAATCTAAGTGCTTTTTAAAAATGCTCTAGATATTTTAAGATATATAACTGTCCCCCATGGCTTTTAAAGTAAAAATAAGTATAAATTCTATAACATTAAGAATTTTAAGTCAGTTAAATTTCATCTGGTTATTATCCAGGCCTCAACAATGATCCAATGAAAAAGACTTATCCTATGTTTTGGTTATACCAGAACGTAGAGTGCTCATGAAGGAACTTGTCTAAATGTGAAAAAAAAAAAAAAAAAAAGGAACTGATGAAGTTAAATCTATAGCTTTTAAGGCTGTAGAGCCAATGGAAGGGACTATTTTTCCAATATTTTGGGAATACATGACCTCTGAAAACAAATTCGGGCCTTTGATGTTGACTATTTGGTGAAGTAGTTCTAAATGTGATGAGAATGTGAATGTGCAAACATTTAGCCTTATGTTCCACTAGTATAGTAAAATCTGTCCCTTTGCACAAGTCATGATTCCAATATGAAATCATTATATCAAAAATATTAGTAACACATTGTTGAAGTACTATCACTTGTAAAATATCTTTTGTGGGTGCTTAATGATTATGTATTGAATTAAGATGACTGGAAGTCTTTTTCTTTATAAAAAGGGGTCTCAGTATTTTTAGTTAACAGCACAATTGTGACCATATACTAATACATCTTTAGATAACGCAAAACAAATTCTAAAAATTCATTTTATGAAATGTTGATGATTTAACATAAACCAAACCCATGAGTACAGGTTGGCTGCAAGGAATAAACAATTGTATCCAAATAGTACAGTAGAGATTTATCAAGAAAACACCCTTCATATTAAATGCAAACTCTTATTAATAAATATGAGGGCAATTTTAAGTTTAGAACCTAAACACAAAAAGGGTAGTGGAAATAAATGCTTCCAAAACCACTGTCTCTACGTAACTGACAAAATATAATTCTCTTCTAAAGACCCCAATTTGTAGGTAACTACTGTTATAAGCAAATGGCATTTAGAAATATGAATTCTTTTCAAAATTAACTACATTTTCAAGGAACTTAAAGACATTATATTTAAATAAATTAAGTCCTCATTTGTATGTAAAATTATTATTCCAATTCACTTATTACTACTGATAGATGAGGGGGGTCAATGACCTTTAAGGACTTTGCACTAGGACCCTAAACTGTATGTTAAAGGGTTAGTAGATTCAGTACATTCTTTGTGGTTTCATATAATTGCTTTGCAATTGATTAAATTGCTTTCTTTTAAAGGAATTAGAATTCCTTTAGGAAAAAAAAGCAACATATTTTGAAAAAAGGGACATGCAGCTATAATTTCTTAAATATGAATTAAATGAACATATATCAAAATGTGAAATGCAGGCTATTTATTCTTGCACTCCTAACATAGGAAAATGTTTTTAAAAAATTAAATAAAAGAAAGAAAAAGCCAAACATCCTTAACTTAAGAAACTTAAGGAGTTTTCACAATTACTAAGTCAACATTCTTATTCTAAGAGCCTTGACTATGAAGAGGCAGGAATATAAAGAACCTCAATAAAATAAATACAGTAAAAATAAAAACAAAAAGACCCTTGGTATATAGAATACTTAAAAATTTTTTTTCCTTTTATGAGATCACATTGGTGAACACATATTCTAGAAAGGAGGCTAACTGGAGGCTTTTTGTTTCTATAACATACTATTGAACTGAAAAATTTCCTAGACATCCACTATGCCAGCCCACTGCCTCAGAACTAGTTCGCAGCCTCAGCATCTAGTTAGGATTATTCTTTCCTCTTTTGCATCAGTCAGATGAGCACTGGTATAATGATGGGGTGAAAAGTTACTGTCCAATTTAATTTTTAGTGCAGTGAGGACTGTGAATCTGTCTGAATTCCAATAAGTGATGGTGGCTGTTGACCACCAACCGTGGACAACACTGGTCTTGGGTTTAGACGGGGTGGCATAGAATTAGCAGGGCGAATGAGAGGTGGTGGAGGCTGATTTAGAGTTGGCCGGGGCTGGATGAACCGAGCCTGCTGCTGGAGTGGAGGAGGCTGCCGGTGAAGAGCAGGGGCAGCAGGCAGTGTTGGACGAAGAAGTGGTGGAGGCTGGTTCAGAGTGGCAATGGGGGC
Source organism: Tamias sibiricus (assembly GCA_025594165.1). Classification (NCBI taxonomy): domain Eukaryota; kingdom Metazoa; phylum Chordata; class Mammalia; order Rodentia; family Sciuridae; genus Tamias; species Tamias sibiricus. The sequence goes on along the minus strand of CM046669.1, from coordinate 43,880,001 downwards.
TGTTGGTGTTGGAGTGGATGATGGGGCAGGAGGTGATGGACCCAGAGTCCGAGGAGCCTGTGGGGTCTGTGCCTAGAGGTGAGGAAACAAAAATACATGTATGAGATGTAAGTCCTAATGAACTTAATACAATATAGATTGGGCTGTCACAGGAAAAACAAAACAAATCAAAACAAAACAAAAACATAACACCAGTGTTTATTGGAAGCACAAGCTTCTTTTATTTTAAACAAAACAAAACAAAAACCAAAAACCAAAAAAGCAACAAGGCTACCAAACAGGCATCTTTATTAGTAAACAGCTTAACACTGGAAATAAAAATAAGACTATGGAAGAACAATACACTCTCCATTCTGCTAGGATCAGAAATTAGCATGTCATTATGACTTAAGAGTCACGAGAGATGCACCACTGAGTAAGTGTATTGTCAACCTTTCATGCTCATTTAGCTAATCCTCTGACAAATTAACCTTACAGAACACCACACAAAATGGTGACTCCTCAACTCATATTAGCTCAAATTCCAGACACAAACACACCTCCTCTTCTTCATCAGTGCTCTTCCCTGATGGCACATTAGAAGCACTTTTTGTCTCCTCCCCTAAAGTAGAAGCATCACCATTAGAAGCCTGGGTTCCTTGTTCTGCTTCCCACTCCTGCAATACCTCCTCTAAGTTAAACCGACGCCTGTAGTTTACAAAGAAGTTCTTCACTTGGCCAACAGTCTTGTTGCCAATTACATCTGCAATAGCTTGAAAATCTTTACCATATTTGCGGACACCTGGAAGGCAAAGTAAATAATACACCTGTGAAGGATCAGTAAGGAGAGCTGTGTGTACTATACATCATGCACACACCAAAGATACCAGCAATGAAAATCCTGTCTGATAAACTCTGCTCATTTTTCAATTCTGAGACAGAGGCTAAGAATATCAGGGTCACAGATGAAAACTATCAATTAGGTCATTTCATTGAGCCAGCCACTTGCCTTCAACTGAACAATCAGAAACTTACCATTTTTTTACATACTCAGTTATTTTCTCCAATCCTCTCTTGAACTCTCAAATACAGTCCATTTATTGTAAAGCATTGAATTCTTTGTTCCATCCTCAATTCCACATTCATTTATTTCCCTAGTAGCCAGTCACCTAAATTTGAGCAACACCGTTTGTAAACAAAACTGGATGGGAATGAGCCATCTCTTTTATCCCCTCAATGGACTGAGTGAGTAGTCTTAGGGTTCCCCCATTATAATTTTAGTCTTAATTACTAACCCACCGGGATACCAACAAAAAGAAATAAGAATTAAAATATAAAAGCAGAATTATCACAATCTGATGAATTATAAAAAGGGAAGGTATTTTTGAGAGTCAGTTGGATGTTAACTCATCTGTTAGTTCTAAAGACTGCATGAGGAGGATTCTTAACTATGCTTTATAGCCTAAAATAAGGTTAGAGTAGTACACTTATAAGCACTATGTGTATATTGCTATTTGAGAACTTTTAATTAAGAAAGTTTCATTATAATGAAGGATAGTAATTGATTTATAAAGTTCAGATTATGCTACAGAATTTAAAATATATAATAATTTGCTTTTAGAGGAATTCTAAAAGAAGTTTTTGGACCCATTTCTAGAAACAGATGCACTTAGCTCAAAATATAAAATAACCCAGCAGAAAGGCTAGTTATAATCTTACTGATATCAATTAATATGATATACCCAATTACCTGAAAGCACCCATAATGCGACCTGATTTGTTTTTAAATTCTGCTCCTGGGAAACAAGCATCTCTGGCTACATTCAAGTGGATGGGCTTGATCCACACGGAGTTCCTTTACCTTTGAGAATTTGGATGGGAGGTCTGCCATCATTAACCTGTAACTATCCTATTTAAAATGCAGAGCTTTGGGTTTGTAAGCTATGCTCCTTTACTTTGTTCTTAAATTATGACAACAAAGTAATAATGACAGACATTTATTTGTAATGAATTTATATTCCCTTTCAATCTAAACGTTGATTTCCAATTTGAACTTCACAGATAAAAGGAATTCTAATGGTGACTAGGTTTCACTGAGGGTTTATTGCACAATAAAAATTCCAGATTACTTCACAGTAATAGTTACTATTAAGATATTCAAGTACTTCTCCACTACTTATACTTTAGAAAATAGCAGCTTGTAAGACTGAGATTCTGTGCTATTTCTAATTTCTAATTTGAGAGAGCTGTGCTGAAGATTTTTTTTTTTTTTTTTTTTTTTTTGTGGTGCTGGGGATTGAACCCAGGGCCTTGTGTATGCAAGGTAAGCACTCTACCAACTGAGCCATGTCTCCAGCCCTGAAGAATATCTATTGATCAGAAACCAGACACTGTGCTCCATCAATGTTCTAATTTTTATAAAGCATATTTAATTTACATTCTAGAAATGGCCAAACCTGAATATAGGAGATTAGAAATGAAAATAAGAATAGGTTTAGATCTTCTTTATTCCTAGCAAAAAGTAATGTTAAGACTAACTCTTACTCTAAGTCTGCAGATATAATACCTATCTGGTTTACAAAATATATTCCAAATATTGCAAAATAAATTCCAAAGTTGTTTCCTTCTGACTAATCTTCCTTTTGACCTTTTACTTCTTAATTTTCCTTGCTCAATGGACCTTACCTTGTCACCAAGATTGTCATATTTACTTCCCACAAGAGCTTTAGATTTTTCTGGAGACCTGGATGTGAAGGACTTCTTCCAAGCCACCCAGGTACATTTATTATTAACTCCTGTATGCCTATCTAAAACCTAAAGGCTCAGATCATACTGCAGACCTCTGATTTGGCTGAGGATCCCAATCAGTGTCCTGAGAACAAACATGCACAGAAATTAATCCCCTTGACTTGCAGGATGGCTGGTTAGAGGCTATAATAGCCAAAGCTCCTGGTAAGTCTTCTCAGGACTGTTTATCTGTGTTCTGATAAATTTTATAATTTTTTTTCTGTGTACATGATGTGAAAAAGGTCAGAAGTACTGACCTATGGGATGCAAATCAGCACAAGCATTACTGCAATGCTAAGTCTGCAAAAAGTGTTCAGGAAATATGAATTTTTTTTCTATTAGGCTTTATTATGTATTTTTTTCCCTTTAAACCACAAGAGACATACATGATATTCTTCTTTATCACCTTTACACTCCCGATGACATTGTTCAACAATATGTTTTTGCTAGAAAATGGAGCTAGAAAAATCAAACTCTATACTGTGGTCATCAACTAGGCAAAGTCTAGTGAAGTGCCAACTGACTTACTGGGACTGTTTTTTGAGAAGAATCCCCAGTTAAGCTTATATAGTACCTCTAGCAGGGGTAGTGTTGAGGAACAAAAGACTTAACAACTACAGCATCACAGCTACCTGAGTTCCAATCTGTACCTAGGGAAACAGGTGGCCCATTCTTTTTTCATAGTTTTTAGTAAAAAAGCAATCTGATTGCTTTCTCAGCAAGGGAGTTAAATATGATGATTAAGTCAATATCTTCCTAAAGATATAAAAGACCTGTACATGTGAAACATTATTGCTAAATTAAAATTTCACCTCTAGGGCAAGGGGTCAATTTTTAAGAGTCAGTGGAATATACATTTGGAGAACCCTGGAAGAGGCAAAGCATAAATTTCCTGTGAAGAAAAAAATTATATTTAATCAAGTTTCTAAACATCATTTGAAAGTCAAAATAAAACAACTTGGCTTTCTATGCTGGCAAACGATACTCTATAATATTTAATATAAATATATATTTTTAAAATTTGGGGAATTAACTTAAAAATATTTCCATTAAGATATTTTGTTATTTTATGAAAGCTCACATTTTCCAATCAGTGGTCTAAATTACCCAACATAAAACATACATGATTCTTTTTACATTTCTTGTTTATACTTCTAACTTGCCAAAGAAGATATTATTAATGGTAAAGACTTTAGCATACCCATTGTCTAAATTATTCCAAATTTTGAATTGTTCGAGTTTTTCCATTCCTGTTTTGAGCTTTAGCTAGTACGATGGTACCCTTCAGGAACATTTATATTCTGTTCCCCAATACTGGACATGGAATCCTTTTTTTTTTTTTTTTTTTTTTAATATTTATTTATTTGCTTTAGTTGTACACAATGCCTTATCTTTACGTGGTTTTTGCTGAGGATAGAACCCAGGCTGTGCACGTGCTAGGTGAGCGCTCTGCCACTGAGCCACGACCCCAGACCTGGACATGGAATCTGAATTTGTCTTTTTAGTTAGAAGTGACAGTATGAACAGCTGCTTTTTGTATGTTTAAAAAGCTAAATTTGATTTTGGACTTAAAAAAACAAAAAAACTCCACACAAAAAACCAAAGCATTAACTGTGGCAACCTACTTCTAGATATTAAAATTTCAGAGAATTTTTTTCTTTTATACCAAAATTTCTTAAATGAGCAAGTACTTAATATAATTGGAAATTATGAATAATCCATAATTATCAATAATCCAGTTTTGAAACAACAGTAACAGAGTGACATCTAGGAACTAGGGATGTGGTACTTTTCAACCAACAAAACATAAATTTTAATCTCAAATCATTTGGGAACATGAGTTTCTTTGAATCTCCTGTAAATCTCTTCAAATACTCAATGTTAAAGAAGGTAGAAAAATATCAATAGCAGTAGAACAATGATTGGTGTATATAAGTGAGTTAAAAGTAAAAAATCATGTATTTTCTTTTCAATATCTATCTTTTCTCTTCTAGATCTTGTAATTCCATCTTCCCTTGTTACAAGTTAAATTTCATTGCAAAAATGCTGGAAATTTTGAATTATTGATTGTTTGAAGTAAGTGCATCAGAGGGTTTACAGTTCTAATTTTTAACCTTCATTCTTGTGGGATCTGTTATAATAGAATTATATAAAGCACAAGTGTGCCTTTCAAATGCAAAGGTATGAATCTCCTATTTCCACTTCCTTTTGATCATTCATGTTTACTATCCTTACATTATTATCAACTGTCAAATGAAAGAAGCAATTTCTAGATCTGCAACTTTATTTCCTCTTTAAAAGGACCTAATGTATAGAAGGTAAATTTTACTGTAAACACAACACTTGAACATAGTTCTGTCATTTTCCGTTTTCTATGAAATGGCACGTAGTTACAAAAAAAGGAACTAAAAATTAAAGTTGGGATCTTGATAAAATTGGAAAAACTTTTAGGGTAAGTTTTTAGGATAAGAGCGTAAACATTTTAACTGGGGAGTGTGTATGTGTATACACACACATACGCGCATATCTACATATGTATATTTTTATTAGCACTAATAACCAAGAAATGAATACATTTAAGAGGTGACCTAAAATAAAAATGGCAAATATCGTATAGCATGCTTCTACCCTTTATAAACTTTAAAGAGTGTTTTGTACTATCATTTAAAAGTACCGTTAAAATATTTATATATGAACATTAGTATATGAGACACATTTATATATTTGATACAAACAGGGATAACAGTTTACCATTAACACAAATATGGGAAGAGCATGATTGGTCTCATTTGTTATAATGTAAAATTTAGATACCTAAGACTAGAACAGATGACGGAAATTGTATAATTATTCTTGATAAATATTTTACATAAACTAAATTAGCAGCATTAATGATAACCCACTTGGGGATCTTAGAAGAATGTTAATATAGGTAGAACTAAAAAGAACATAATAAATTGATAGATTACAGAAGTATAAGCAGATATTCCTATTCAATCTAAGCTTGATTCTCCACTCCCCTTTCAATTAAGGGAAAAGGAAAGGGAAGCTTACTTAAATGGTTAGCACTTAGTTAACAAAAATGTGAGTAGATGGGTTACGAAAGTAAGGTGGTAAAGATATATTTAAGCCCTAGGAAAGAAAATGATCTTAATGTGTTTGGTTTTAAAAGAGTTACAACAAAAAAGTTTATGTAATAGTTATAATTCTTAATAGTTGCACTAGAGTCATTATTTCCTTCTCCAGGTCACTGTAAATAGACTACTATGAGCAAGAAAATAAAGCATTTTACAAATGACTGTCAAATCAGACTACATGTATAAATGTCTTAAATATAAAATGCTATACAAATTAAAATGTGTTAATGTCAAAACAATTTATTATTACTTTGCAAAAATGAAATAGTCATTAGTGCAATACTACATAAAGGCTTCTCATAAATAAAGATTAAATAAGAAAAAAGAAAATAATGCCTGATAAGTATCTTCTTAATAGAAAACTATACATTAAACTAGACAATGCAATTATATAACTTAACCACCAAGACTCAGGTACAGTTGATATTGCTATATGGATTATACTGCTTATGAGACACAATTCTGGGCATTATGTAAATATGTGGGAATATAAGACAAAATGGAATTTTTAAATACACTCTAAAACAACTGGTTTGGACACAAATAGCTTCATATTTTTTTGCCTGCAATAACAGTAACAACAAAAACAAAATGCCCAGAATGAAGCAAAAGTTCCAGAGTCAAAATAAATAGAAATGAGACATTAACACATTACTAAAAAAGATTCTTTGAAATTCTAAGATCATGTATACTTCCATACAAATGGTTGCATTAGAATAATTTATTTAAAGGGTTACTTTTAAAATGAGCATTAATAATAGTGAATATGCCTCAGTACAGAGGAAATGTTTGATTATATGTATTAATACTCTGTTCTTCCATTTTAATATTTATAAGCTATGTCCACATATACACACAAATCGTAACACTGCCCTTTCCTTGAATGAAGTTTCTCATAACATCCAACCCAACCATAAGATTCAATAAACTCTACCACTTAAAAGTGTACTGTAGAACAGTATCAAATCCTAAGTGCTGAATAGAGAATTATTAGCCCAGATTTTCCTAGAATATCCTACTCAGAAAATACTTTTCACTGGGATAATTTCTTATATTACAGTACAGAATTAAGATGGAGGGAAACAGGTTTTACTTGAATAAAAGGAATGTCTATTCAAAATAACTATGCTAGAGCTGTAAGTCATAGTTATAAATGAATATGAAGCAGCTACTGAAAATGCTCACTAATTTTTTAAACAAAATTAAATTATCAGAGTTTAATTTTAAAGCAACTATTATTGAACATTATAAAGTAAACCTTGTTCTGACTCATTCAGAAACTTAGTTCTATGGATGTCCTTGATGCTCACGCAAAGCTACCTGTCTGCAGAGCATCAAGTACTTCTCTTTATGAAACATGTCATGCTGGGTGCCAAAGGGAAGGCTGACATTATCGTATGACATTTTCAAATCACATTAGCAGGCTACTTCTCATGTTCTCTATTCCAAACTGTAGAGTCATCTACTAGTCAATCTTTAATTACATTATTCTCATATCTGAATGATGCTTGCATGGCATTTCTATAAATATATTCTGTGATGAACATTTGGAGATACACACACACACACACACACACACACACACACACACTATTTTTGGTCCGGGGATTGAACCCAGGGCCTTGTGCATGCAAGGCAAGCACTCTGCCAACTGAGCTATATCCCCAGCCCTAGAAATATTCTTAAAAGAATGCTTGAATGTTTCACTGGGACTCCATGCCCTTATAATAGTTCATCTAGGTAAAAAAGCTATAGATATTCAACTCAAAGAGGTTCAGCAACACCCCCCCCCCAAAATGTGTAGAACATACATACTTAAAATTACTTGATCAGTCCTGCAGAGAGTTCATCTTAAAGAGGAAAAACAACAAAGCACCTCCATAATACTGAATAAAAATATACAATTTGTTCTTAGGTAATTCAAACATGAGAAAATCCAAGTTTAGATTGTTTTCAATTTGCCCATGGGCATTCATAACACAAAAGGCCTCTTGTCATATAACTCAAAAAAGTTATACATAGTACATTAAAATGCCATATGTATAATTTTTACCTCTTCAATCTCTCTTTAAAAATACATATATTTAAAGCCAGGTTTCTAAGCATTCAGTGGTACATCTCTTAAGTAACGTATGATAAACTGAAAGTTAAACATATAGTTAATATTTTCAGTACCTGACACTTGTATCAAATAGAGACTATTATACAGAGTGATTAGAAAAAATAAAAACATTATAATTTATGCTTTTAATTATGAATCGACAATGAATGATACAGGAAGAATGAGCCCAATTGCAAGAATACTGAAGCAGACACCGAGTCCACATGACTTGGTCATGCTTGTCACCAACATCGATTATTCAGTGTTGAGAATGCATTATGTGCTGTTCTGGACCCAAAATGTACACAGACTCAGTATGTCACATCCATAAATACAACATAGAATTCCTGGTCACCAGGACTTTGTGATTAACACAAAATCCATTTTCTTTCTTGATCCACTTCTAAAGGAAGGGAGGAACTATGGTAGTCACCTTTCATGACAAGTTAAATAATTATTAACAACAGTAACTGCTTATCTTTAATATACCTTGCACTGCTAGAAGCTGCTCCTCTGTGGTCCAACGGGCATTAATTTTCTGATTTGACTACAAAATTAAAGAGAAGTTTCCTAATGAGGATATGAAGACAGACATTTTTTCAAAGTGCTTATTTTTTTTAACTTTTCACCAAATCACAGACACGAGAGTACTAAAACTGATTTATGAAGACTCCATTTTTAGAAGGATTAAAATTTATATTGAATTACTTTTTATCCACACAGAAAGGTAATGAAAGGGAAATGTACCAATCTGGGAGAATGAATAACATTCATATTTATGCTCTATAACAAAGATATTGAAGCCTGAGAAAACCTATTAGTTGCCCATTTTGAAACTACAATGTTCCTATCATACATTACAAATATTAATTTTAACCTTGTTTTTAACATTTAAGAGATTTTATTTTTTTTAGAAAGGATCTGTGACTCTAAAATTTCTTCCCTTCATATTTGTATTAAATCTAGCCTTTCTCACCTTAAAACAGTGTTATAAATCAGCACAGAATGTAGAATAGGCCTAAGTCCTAAAATATTTTCTTCAATTTCTGAAGAAAGTGACTGGATAAGAAGAATGGATTTTTTCCTCCCCAAATCTCCCAATATTCCTCCCCAATTTTTTGTTTAAAAAATACTGAGAATAGAATTTTTATTATGGTAATATTAATCAGATTTCACTAGTATATATCCACTGACCAGTAAATCAAGGACCTTTGGTGGTAGATAAAGGAACTTTTGCAAAGATAAAGTGACTCTATATAATACCAGGACATGCTGGTCAACATAGAAAACAAGCAAGCTTTCTTTGAGAAGGGGTGTTTAGGTCTTATCTAACAGGTGGTCTTAGGTGTAGGTTAATACCAACTTTCTCACCATGAGTAAAGAGATACAAATAATCAGAAGGAAGAATAAAACAAAATTTCAAAGTTTAAAAACAAATTTTCTTAGAAGAGAAAGGAAAAAGTGTATACATGTGTGTAAGGAGGGGAAAACCTAAAACAGAAAAGTGAATTCTGGAGGGGATTAAAAAGGAAAGGAAGGCAGGCCAGATAGTCAACAGTGGATAAGCCTCAAAATTAGGATACTGGCATCAAGGCAAAGGAACAATAGTAAAAAGACAAAGGAAAAGAGGGAAGAGGAAAAATCCTGATGCACATATAGAAGCAGTAATAAAAGATGATAGAGTAATGAAAAGATGATAGGGGAAAAACTGGAAATTTAAGCACATTTTTATCTAAAGAAATAATGGAGAAGGTGTTAATATTGAGATAAATTGTAGGTAATCTGATGCTACCTTGACTGTGAAAAGTAGACAAAAAGAGTCATTGTCACCCATGATAAATAGGTACTGTAACCTTTTTAAAACAAGTCCAAATATTCCATACTAACTGATGAAAAAAAATAGTTGATTTTAATTTCATCTGATATATGAAAACAAAACTTACAAAAATCAGCTCATTTAAAAACAGTTGTAATGAATTAATTAATATGGATTAATTTATTTTTTTTGGTGTATTTTTTCTGACTATACAATGGTGTAATGTCCTTCAGCCCTGAAATTCACAACATGATTATAAAATGAGTCATTTTTATTTTAAAACTTCAATAATTTTCTCAAGCCCTTTCTAATTCTTTTTTTTTGGGGGGGGGGGGCAGGTACCATGGATTGAATTCAGGGGCACTCAACCACTGAGCCATATCCCCAGCCCTATTCTGTATTTTATTTAGAAACAGGGTCTCACTGAATTGCTTAGCTCCTCCACTGTTGCTGATCCTCCTGCCTCAGCCTCCAGAGTCGCTGGTATTACAGGTGTGTGCCACCACACCAGGCTCCTTTCTTAATTCCTTATCACTCAAATTATTCTTTGTTGAAGTGTTTGCCTATGAATCGTCATCTTTTTTATCCCCTTCAACTGTCAATTCTAAGGGATGCTCACCTGTCCACAATTCCAGAAGTAACTGAAATTATTCTTTTGCACACAACTGATATCATAAGGATGTTGATGTGACAGATGGGGCAGGGAATAGCTAAAGTTAATTAGAGAGAGTGAATACATTCTTGTTGGCAACTTTGACTTCTCTATATATTCCTTTGCTTAATGAGAATTTAGATATGGAGAGTCTCCTGTACATACAAGTTGCCATACCTATGTTGAGGATATGTTTAGAATGTACCCAAAAGCATCTAACACAGTGCCTGAATAAACAAAAGTTGATCAATGTTTGTTAAATCTACAAAACCAAAACTGGAGGAAAAGTTATCATGAAAAGGGAACAAAAAAAGAAAGAAGTGCACACTATAAAAATATCTTTTCATCTAAGCTTCAGAAAGTTTATGAGAAAACCAGGAGAGAGTGGATGAAAACAAACAACATTAACAAAAATAATAACAATAAAAAAATTTTAGTGCAGAGTATATTGGGGAATTCAAAGATTGGAGAAAAAGTAAAAAGGATTGGAATCAGGAGAATGAACAAGAAAAGGGAAACTGGAAGGATTGGAAATTGTGATGGATTTTAGGAAAGAAGTTTCTGAAAGGAAAAGAAGAGAAGGTATTCCATGTATAGGGGAACAACAGGAAATAGTGATAAATAAGCCCAGAAATGTGGGCTTACTAAACTAAAATGTGTGAAGGGTCACTAACCATAGGAAGGATAGCAAAAAAAATCAAGGTTGATAAGCTTGCACTAAATTTAATAAGCAATAGTTATGTTTTTTTAAAAAAATATTTATTTATTTACTTCAGTTGTACACAATGTAATGCATTTTACGTGGTGCTGAGGATCGAACCCGGGCCGCGCATGTGAGAGGCAAGCGCTCTGCCGCTGAGCCACAACCCCTGCCCAATAGTTATGTTTTTGATGGTAAAGATATATGTGAGAAGAGTATGATTTTAACCATAATAAGACTTTAACCCTGGAAAGCTGGAAGAAGGGCTATGCTGTTAAGAATCCAGAAGTCAAGAAATGCAGATTTGGGAGATGTGGAAAGGCAAAGCAAAGATGAATTTAATTTAGGAAACACTGAAAATGAGATAGTAGGACAGGACACTCAGGTAGAGTTCACGTGCCCACTTGAGAGTAAAATAAATTTATTCAAATACATTTTTGAAGGGGCTGGAAAATTTTCATAGGGAAAACAATGGAGTTATACTTTACTCAGGGCTTACTTACTGGGCTTCTTTTTAAAAGTTGTGCATCCCTGTTGCCAAATTACTCTTGAAATGTGCCACTGATAGGCACACAATCTCTCAATAGATCCACACAGCCACCTACTCCTCTCTAGCACTGAAATGCACTACTAGTTTTTCAGCTGAACCCCAAATGCACTGTCAACTTAAATTTAGGGTAGCCCCGTATAATTATATGTATGTATGTGTATATTTTATAATATTTAAATACTAGAATCTCTCTCATGTAGAGACATGTAGAAGCTAAAACAGATTAAAGGAGCTGGATTCATAGTTCTCAGTTTATGAATGCTCACTCTGGGGCATATACTCAATAAATGGGAATCAGGCAGAACTGCAGCAATACTGTACTTGCTATTGCTAAACATTCTCTGTTTCTCTCTCTTAAATGGCTGAATGTCTATCCAGTTGAATCTGTGTCATTTAAATGCACACATGATGCAATTTTAAGATTCTATCTCCAAGGGAGGAGAAAGAAATGAATTTTGAGGTGAAACTCTGGACAATGCCTGTATTTATGTAGAGAAAGGAAAATCACGCTGAGAAGGGAATACAGTAGCTATAAAAGAGAATATAATTTCTCAAAAGTTAAAGGAAAACAGGTGCAGTGGCACATGCCTATAATCCCAGTGACTAGGGAGGCTGTGGCAGGAAGATCACAAGTTCAAGGCCAGCTTTGGCAACTTAGTGAGACCCCATCTAAAAATGAAAATTAAAAAGAACTGGGGATGTACATTAGTGATTAAAAATGCCCCTGGTTCAATCCCCAGTACTGGAGGGTAAAAAAACAAAAAGAAAAAAGAAAAAAAAGTTAAAGGAATAAAGAGAAAGAGGGGTAAGTCATCTAAAACAAGGGCTCAGGAAAAGGCATGAAGAATAAAAAGTTTTGTCTTCAGTGACAATGTTAACCTTTAAGAAGCAGCTTTATTGGAAAAATGTAAGAGGGAAGAGCTGAAACCGGATGGGATTAAATAGTCATTATATGACAAAATGGAAACAGTAGAAAAAGAAGGAGGAAGCAATAGAGTCAAAAAATTTTAAATAGACAAGATTCCTGTTAAGTTATTCATTTTTATAGTCTATTTTAAATCCTTTTAAACTTTAGTAAGGATTTAATTTAGAAAAAGGACAGCGAGAACATAACTAGGAATCTAAAACTGTGTCAATGTCAAAATTAGCTAGGTGGTACCACAGACTATATCCTTCTATACCAAACCCTGATCTGAAATGTTGTTCTTTTAAAAATAACAATATACAACAATACAATCTAATATTGTATGAAAAGATACTTCTAGAACAAACAATTCATGACTTCATTAGTGAATTCAGCATTTTTACTGCATCCTTTCCCCAATAAATCAATTTGCCTTCACGTATTTCTCATTTTTGTCAGCAGTAAATTCATATTGTCTCTGAGTCTGAAGAGTTGGAAGTGGTTACCAAGTTAAACCTTCTACTCAATGCTGAAAATTCCATCCAACATCCATAATGGAAGGGTTACCCACCTTTGCAAGAAAACATTCATGGATGGGAAATTTACAGCTTCAATAAGCACTCCTTTTTCCAGTTATATTATTCTTCCTTCTTGGATTAGTCTCCTTGTCTCCATCTACCTACCTCCATCCAAAACAAATCAAAGCATAACAAAAATTGCTACATCTATGCCTAACATTCTCCCATATTTGAGGAGATATATTTATTTCCTACTTTGCAGTGTTATTTGGATTTATCATTTGCTTCCATTCATATAACTAATACCCAACTCTACTCCTACCCCTTTACCACCATTCATCACTCACATGCTTAGTATTTTAGCAGCTATCAAGTATCTCCTGCATAGCACTGCCAAGATAATTTTCATACAATTTAAAAAATTTAATACATCCTCCTATACTGAAGAAACAACAGGGTTTTTTTCATTTGACAATTTCCTTCTCTTTTGCAAGGACTTCTGCACTCTGCCTCTTGCCCACAAAGAAGGCCCCACTCAACCTTAACATCTCACTCACATCCTTTTCATTACTCCTCTACATCCAAGTTTGCCTTTCTAAATAGACAATCTGATTCTTGAGAGAAGATGTTTATACTTCTGCTGAATTCCATATAGCAATTAGCCCAATAGTGAGTTCATAGTAAGTGAATACTATATGGAAATATTTGAAATACTTGTTGATTGGTTTGTAAGAGTGCTTTTCATTTCCACACTGAATATATATTTTGAATGTATTATTCAACACTACATCATTCTCTCTGCCTAGAATGTCCCCTTCTGCATTTTATGTGTGTGCAAAACCTCTACTTATCCTTCAAGCCTCAGCTGAAACATTACTCCTAAGGAAGTCTTTCCTGATTATCCTAACCAGAATGAATAATGCCGCTATTTTCCTGTAGCACTTTGTTTATAAATCTACCACATAACTTTTATCAGTTTGTCTTAAACATCTATGCTGTAAGTTCTTTTTTAAAAAAAAAAAAAAAAAGTGAAAAAAAAATCAACTCTTTTGTCCTCTTTTTTTCTACCCTCCCTCAGCATACTTCTCAAGAGTGCCTTACACTATTGTGCCTTACATCAAAGAGATTATCAATAAACACTTGTGAAAGCAAATGGATTTTCTCCATCAAATTTGTCCCTAAATGAAAATACCAAATAAAGCCAAATTAACAAGGAAAGCTCCCTAGTAATAAGGTAATTCTTTCAATGATCTATTATAATTATTCTGAAGGTTATTAGCATTCTCTGATTAGATAAAATCTAATCTAAAGATAACAGGATGGATGATAGGATTTTAAAGGTCTTTACTGTGATTATGAACCTAATATTTTGAAAAATATCCATTCAAGTTTCCCTCCTCCTGAAAGGAACAGGAAAATATGATAAATATAAATATACCCTGGGGACTTTCAAGATAACGAAACATATAATATTATTAAGTCACATGAGTTCAATAAACCACCCCAAATACTCAAATTTCAGTGTATGCATGATTGAGTGATTTTATCTTGATCATTATTTTTATAACAAAAGATTTAATAGAATGCTTGGTGACTTCTAACTTAATTATTAAACTGTGAGAATATAATAAATAATTTTGCTCTTCTATGAAAGTAAGTGGCAGCATGATATATGCTTATCAAGGACCAACCAGGACTCTAAAAAGTCTAAAATACAGCCAAGCATTCCACTGATTTACTACTTGTGTGATCTTGAATAAGTTAGTTAAACTTTCTGAGTCCCAGTTTCCTCATGTAAAATAATAACAGCTGCTTTACCTACTTGTATGAATTTCTGTGAAGATCAAAGAGGTAGCAGGCAGGCAGGATAGAATACTACTGTACTTGCAAATCTTTCTTTATATAAGGTTAATAAGTGAGACTGTCCTATAATTTTATGATAATTTAGAATTAAGACTAACTTTCCCTTAAAAAGTAGGTAGGCTTTTTCTGTAATGTTACCTAGGCATGGTATATCCTTATGAGAGAAAATGTTAATTAAATTATTCCATCATTTTATTTAAGGACTATAAATTATTTGGTTTTTCTTTCTTTTTCAGGCAATTTTAGTAAGATATTTTCTAAGGAAGTTCTATGTTTTAATTTTTCAAACTTATTGGCATAAAGTTCTCCCTGGTATCTCCATAATGATTTTAGTATCTGTTGTATTTTAATTTCATTTTGAAATTATGGGAACTTTAATCTTTTTACTTTATGAATTTAAACCCATGCTTAAACAAAAAATTAAACATTTCAATACAAAATTTAAAATAATTTTTACTCTCATAATATAGCAAAATAAAGTGATATTTTTTATATTATACTGTCCTTACATAAATAAACACTACTAGAATGTTTGTCAGTTTACTCTGGGTTTAGAATATATTTTTCACTCTTTTTCATAACCTTGAAAGAGATTATTAAAAAACAAACAAAAAAATTTTTTCATAATAAGTCTTCCTTTCTGGAAAAATAAGTCTAATGACTAAAGATGCCACATGTGCATTATTTCTGAAGCACTACTCTTTTGTCTTTCCACATCCCCTCACACATATTTCATCTGTAGATAGTTCAGACAGCCTGTGATTTGGAAGGGGGAAAAGAGTCCCATTATTAGGACCAAATAAGATTATCTGATTATCACATATACAGAAAGGCAAATCCAGGATATGAAGCATAACATAAAGAGTGTTAAAAAAGAGAAAAAGAGAAAACATTTTATAGAAGTACAAACTTCTGTAAAAAAGACTTGACTAGACCTTACAGGGCATTTAAACAGTCCTATAAATAATACCACAAATACCAAAAACATTTAGGTCTCAACTAAAATACAAAGCACAAAAAAATGGTTGATCTACATCTTTTTAGATTTTTTTTTTTTATTTTCAGGTACATAAGTACAAGAATTTAAATCCACATAGTAAAATCCTAATCTGAACTGAAAGACAAATGTCTTAAAATAAAAATCTGTTAAAATGAACTCCTTTTCTTATGATTTATTCTTGCTGTGTTACCAATTCAAATAGGCAGTAAAGGGCTTTGAGGAAACACTGCCATAGACCCAGAAACATACCAGCTTGTTTATGGATGACCTTCTAGTTTCACATATACTGTGCCTGCTCCTATAGTTACTTTCCTTAAGCACTTTCTTTATATGGATTGCTTAGGGCAGTAATAAAATAATTTAAATAAAAAAGCATTAGCAAAACCTCAAAACATCAACTATCTAAATGAAAAAAATAAATAACAAATTATCCATATTAGGAAACCTTCTGAGTAGTTAACAAAACATGTCACCAAAAGAGTACTTGAACAATGACTGGATAACTGAAAGAACAAGCTTCACTACGTTTAATCACATGTATTTTTCAATATCATACCTCAGGAGGTTTGAATTCTTCAATTCCACCTTCCATTTTCTGTTTAAGTGCACTGTTTACTTGCTTAGCATTCTGAACCTTCAACAAATAACCCAAAATGTAAATCAGATCATGTACTTAGGTAAATTTTTGAGTACTCAAACAAATGACAAGGATATATATCAAAACTCTCTGAAATTTTATTTCAGGAAAATAAACATACTTATCACATTTAGGTTATTATACTGTTTATTTAACTAATATACACATCAACTAATATACACATTTAATAGACTTGAAATTAGATTTAAATATTTTTGAATATCATAAATCAGTCTTTGAATACCTTTTTAACAATGTCTATTATAACCAAAGGCAACACATGTACATAAGGATTCATTTTCATCAACAGTTCTCATTACTATAGTGTTCTGACCAAATAATCATTATTCTAGTAAGAATAATGATGGTGACTAATATTAGGTATTTATGTATAGAACATCACTCTCAGTACTTTAGACATAAAAAAAAAATCATTTTTCACAACCTTCCTGTGAGAGAAGCACTATCTGCTATAACACAACATATGCATTCTTAAAAAAAATAAAAGTAATCGTACTATACAAAATCCACAATAAAAACCACAGGTCTTATGGGGAAAAACAGGTAAGGATACAGCATTCAAAAACTTTTAGTAAATCCATAAGTGTGAGGCCAAGGGGTTAACTTAATTGTAGAACATTTGCCTAGCATGGTTAAGGCCCTGGGTTTGATCCCTAGCACTCCCCACCGCTGCCCCCAGCTTGTGAGTTACTATAAAGTAAAAGAAAGGCTATTTAAAATCAGATCAAAGTTTTAACACCAGATGTGTATGGTTCATAATACACAATGAATTGAAGTAGCTGGTACATGTCTGAGATATATGTTTTTTCAGGTCAGCTGGGTGTACTTTTTGCTGACAAAATCATACTTGAGCAAACACAATTCATATTATCCTCAAATTGTTCCCTAGTCTATCAAGTGCAATGGAACAAATTAAGGCTTTCAAAACAAGAGTTAGTATAGATCTGATTCTATTTCTATTACAACCATTTGTAGATGAAGAATAAAGGGCACAGAGAGGTTAAGAAACTCCTAAGACCATAAATGTTAGAGGTACAATATGAATTTAAACCATGCCAAGTTTTAAATTACTATTCTACTAGCAACACTGTTACTCACCATTTAGAACATTAAGGGTCAGAACTGGTTACTTTAATCCCCCGCCCCCTTTTTCAATTTCCCCAGTGTGGACAAACAAATAATTATAAAGGGATTTGTGAATTTTTTTTCACCAGAGATCTTAAAAATACAGCTAAAATATAAATATCTAGGATGGTTCAAGGGCAGTTAATTGGCTGTGTTACACAGACATATAGATGTAAAATGTAAAGTGTCCCTGTTCTCAAGGATTTCATAGACTTGTGGGAAGATAAATAATATAAAAATATGATAAATGCTAAAACACCTAACATAGACTTGGAGAGAACAAAAGAGAAGAAAGGAGTAGATGTGCATGTTTGTGCTGCTGGATGGAGGGCAGAAGGGAAGATCAGGGAAAATGTTCAAGAGAAGCTAACACCTAAAGGAGTTTTAAAGGATTAACAGGAATTAAGCAGGCAGACAAGGTTGGGGGAGGGAATGCATTCAAGGCAGAAAAGCATTTAGGAAGACAAAAACCCAAGGGTTTGGGTAATAAATTAAGTTGAGGCCAGATTACAGAATTTGAATTTTGCCTAAAGAATGAAGGAAAATCAAAGGATTTTTAAGCAAGGGAACAACATGACCACATTTACTTCTTAGAAAGACACTTCTGATAGTAATATGGAGAAGTGAATGTGGTGAAGAGGAAGTGAGAAATGTTAATTAAGAAAGCTTTCATTAAAACAGAAGGTATGAAGGAATGGTGGTGGCAGTACACAAGGTGGGATAAAGAAATAACCTGGGAACAAAATTAAGATCTCTTTTGTAAACACTTGATTGTGGAGATCAGGGGAATCAAAGACAACTAGTCAGTTGAGTGAGTATATATAGCACTCACTATTCACTTGAGACAGGGGATACAAAAAAAAAAGGGGGGCACAGATAACTAGGGTAGGTGTGGAAATCACTCTGGACACTGTAAAAGTAGCAATAATTTGCAAAATCATTAATGTAAACTTTTACTATGTCACACATTAAATGAATAACCAAGGAAGCTTAAAAACTTAAATTACCTTTATCAAAAAATATTAAAGAAAAATAAAAAAGGTAAGGGGCTGGGTAGCTCAGTTGGGAGAGTATTTGCCTAGCATGCACAAGGCCCTGGGTTCAATCCTCAACAACACACACACACACACACACGCACACACACACACACACACACTAATCCATAAGTGTAGCAGTAGTATTGAAGATGAAGTATAAACACGGGTAACAGTACATTTTATTCCTTGAGAACTTTGAAAATATTACAGGCAAAGTGTTTTAAGAGTTCTAAAAAGGAGTGCTATGATTTGGAGGATGGGGAATCTTGAAAACATGCATGGTTCACCTAAAGGCTAAGCACTCAATCAAATACATATTCAATAAGCTCAAGAGAGACCAATGTCATAAGTCAAGGGAAAAGAAATTCCAAGAAGAAAGAAGTGGTTGTTAATGTCAAACATTACTGAGTAGTCAAGGGAGATAAGAACCAATAAGGAGGCATCAGATATGACAATTCTTTCATAAGTGATCTTAAGACAGTCTTCACTGGCACAACTAGAATGGGATATGAGACAAAAAGTAAATTGGAAAGGGTCAGAGAATAACTGGTGGAAAGAAAGCAGAAGTAATGTGGTATATATTCATTCAGGAAGTTTGCTAAGGAAAGAGAAACAGGATAACTAGGGTCAAGGGATAAAGAAGTCTGAACATGTTAAATCTTAGTCCCACACTATATAGTTAAAAAGTTCTCAAATTAAATGTGAAGTGGTATATTAATTTGTATTTTATCAGTGACATCATACATTTACTTCAAAATTTCAATGTTTTTTAATTACTAATGAATTTCTTAATTGCATAATATGAAAAGCAAATATGTCCATCTTTCTCAAGATCAAGAGTATGCTAAATTCACAGTGATAACATAGGGATGCATCTTGTAATTCCTAGAGCCAGCAGAAAGAAATAAAGGTGGGGGTAGCTGAAAAATGTAAATATGACATATAACCATGGTACACCTCTCTTCTTAAAGTCATTCAGTTGTTTCCTAACTTCAAATTTTCCTAATTTCCTAACTTTGTTTTCCTAATTTCAAATTTCCTTTTTTTTTTTTTTTGGTACCGGAACTGACCACTGGGCCACATCCCCAGCCCTTTTTTTTGTATTTTATTAGAGATAGGGTATCACTGAGTTGCTAAGTGCCTCGCCATTGCTGAGGCTGGCTTTGAACTTTTGCGATCATCCTGCCTCAGCCTCCCAAGTGCTGGGATTACAGGCGTGTGCCAATGCGCCTGGCTTCAAATTTCTTAATATTGTCTTTTGATAAATCAGTGTCTACTGTTACCTGCAAAAAACAAGTAGAAATTAACAATAAGCTTTATAACTGACAATTATGTGTGTTGCATGGAGCTAAAAAGCAGATAAAAAGAATAAACAAGAGCTGGGCGCGGTGGCGCACGCCTGTAATCCCAGCACTTGGGAGGCTGAGGCAGGAGGACTGCGAGTTCAAAGCTAGCTTCAGCAATGGTGAGGCACTTAGCAACTCAGTGAGACCCTGTCTCTAATAAAATACAAAAAAGGGCTGGGGATGTGGCCCAGTGGTCCATTGCTCCTGAGTTCAATCCCTGGTACCAAAAAAAAAAAAAAAAAAAAAAAAAAAGAAAATGGCATAGCCTAGATTTAGAACTTACAGGTTCCCTGATTCTAGGTCCTGATTCTTAATCACCCAATTATGATGATACTTTTATAAGACTATTGATGATGATGAAAATAGCAGTTATCACTGAGAATTCAAAATATGCCAAACACTGCTGAACAATCTATGTTACAAACAATTCTCAACAACCTGCAAGAGAATTTTTATTATCTTCAATTTCATAGAAAACTAAAACTTACCAGGTAATATAGTCTGTCCAAGATCATAAAGCTAACAAGTAATAATGCTGGGATTCAAATCTACAAATGCAAGAGTTATTTTCCCTAAATTTTTAAAGAATGAAATTGGGTTAGGGGTGTAGCTCAGTGGCAGAATGCTTGCCTAGCATGCTGGAGGATATGAGTTTGATGCCCAGAACCCAAAACCAAAAAACTTATATAAATGGGTGCTAAGAAAATCTGCAAGAGTATACCTAGGTAAAAGTGGTTAAGTAAAATGGACAGAATCATTAAATATATTATTTTAATAAAACTACCTGACGTTTCAGAGAGATCAACTCCATGTCCAGTTGCCTCAGAATGGTGTTGGCTGCATTGGGACTACAAGAAACAGCTACCACATCTTCCTGGGTTAAATACATGCCCTTAGGTGGACGGCACTTAGAACGCTGAGAATGATGACGATGTTGTAAACTCTGATATTCTCTCCTTCCAAGTCCAATCTTGCTAGTTTGGACAGGTTGTTCTGTGTTACCCTACAAGAATAAAGAGATAGTAACAGGTCATTTGTTTTTTTACAAATGTATAAGCTGAAAACAGTCTGTTTCTAGTAGCAGTATTTGCTTCACTAAGTATACCTAAAAAATTCTTCTAACCAATTATATTAACCTACACACAGTATTCATCAACTGGAAGATAAGGGAAAGACTATAACACAATGCATCCTTGATTATTTCATTCAATCAAATGTTTAGTTTTCTAGGCCCAGAGGACTACAAAAAAATTAAAAAATAAGTTTGACTCTAAACTATTCCTATTTGCTTCAAGATTGGATATATTTTTGCTAAGCAATAGAGGGGAAAAAATAAAACCAAAAGCAAACTATAATTTACTAAATACAAACTTTTTCAAAAAGTATAAATAAGAAAGAAAAAAGGGGCAACTTAGGAATTACAACATGCAGATTAGGCAGCTGGTAAAAAAGAGGTAACTATTCACTTTAAAGTTGTTGAGCTGAGCATGGTAGCACATGTCAATAATCCCAGAGACCCCAGAGGCTTAGGTAGGAGGATTGCAAGTTTGAGGCCAGCCTCAGCAACTCAGCAAGGCCCAAAGCAACTTAGTGAGACCCTATCTTAAGATAAATCATAAAAGAAGGGCTGGGGATGTGGCTCAGTGGTCAAGCTACCCTGGATTCAATTCCTGGTAGTTAGTCAATCAATCAAAAGAGAAGTATCCTTCTAAAGGTTAAAATGATCTTAACCTTAACAATATTTTTTTAAGCTTCAAATCTGTGAATAAAATATCAGTTTATACCCCAGAAAGGAAGAATTAAACTCTGTGAATAAAATATCAGTTTACATCTCATAAGAATTAAACTCAGGTCAGGAAAGCTGTTCTAATAATGATGACCATGATGTCTTAAGCAGTATTTCATTATTACCTGCAAAATTCTTAAAGTGTGATAGAAAAATATAATGGTATTCTGTGCTTCTGAGAGAGGAAGCCATTAAAAAAATTGTGTCTATTAACATGGAATCTTATTTTACTTACTAGATTCAATAATCCAGTTCTTTAGGAATTAAGTAAAATTCACAAAACCACTGTATAATGAAACATAGTTCACTTTTATTTCTCAAAACTCAAAGTAATACATGGCAGATTTGATCTTTAGAAAATTCCTTCCAGTATGATACCCCTAAAATTGCAGGATCAAGTATTTTTTAAAAATCTTTTAAAATTTATTTCTGAGCTGGCAGGGAGGTGAGGAAATTCCTCAGAGGCCAGAAATGATGAGAAAGCAAGAATCCAGAGAGATAAGCAAGTATGCAGGAGCTGGCATTTGCCTAAAGCTCAGGCTTCAAAGAACAACCAGTGCAGGGCATGAGAGACAAAGCCAGAACACTGAAATGGGAACATCATCATTGTGTAAAGTAGAAAAAATATCCCTGCTCTGCAGAAGGAGAGGAGATTAAAGGCAGTCATGCCTATCTCACCCTTGGCTGAGTAAAAAGGAAAGCAATATTAAAAAGTCTCCCTGAGAATCCCTAACTACAGGCCTCCCTTCAGGCAGGTTTGGGAACTAAATTTACATGATCTTCTAGCCTGAAAAGCCTCAAATAAAAAACATTTTTTTTTTTTTTTTTTTTTGGTACTGGGGATTGAACTCAGGGGCACTCAACCACTGGGCCACATCCCCAGCCCTTTTTTGTATTTTATTTAGAGACAGGGTCTCACTGAGTTGCTAAGTGCCTTGCCATTGCTGAGGCTGGCTTTGAACTTGGATCCTCCTGCCTCAGCCTCCCAAGTGCTGGGATTACAGGTGTGCGCCACCACACCAGGCTCAAATCAAAAATTTAAAATGTCTCAGGTTGGTAGTACTTATAGACACTAAGCAGAAACAACCTCAGGCCTGCCTTCAGGCAGGTTTGTGGCCTAAAGTCTTCTAGCCTGAAAAGCCCCAAATCAAACATATAAAGTATCTCAGGTTGGTAGTGCCGATAGAAACTTTTAGCAGAAACAAATACAAATCCTCTCTATAAGAATGCATTTTAAATTCAGGTCTCAGACATGTGTTTACAACTAAGAAATCCTCACTAAATAAACTCTAAAGGATGTATTTCAGGAAAAAAGGGAATTACCTTAAAAGAAAGGAGTAAGATTCAAGAATGAATGATAAGCAAAATAAAAACTTATCACATAGGTAAATCTAAATAGTAGCTGTTTAATTTGAGACATTTAAAAAACTAAGATGTGACTAACACCATGGAGGCTAGTGGTTAAGAGTCAAAGTATTCTAAGTACTTTGTATTAATCAAAAAGCCATTACAAGGATACAAATATTAGATTTTAAGTTAAACATGCAGAATAAAGTCTCTAGAGTACACAGCAAGAATAAAACATAGAAACACCCCAAACTAGTAGAAAGTAAAATAATAGAATAAAAAATGAATTCTTAATCCCGAAAAATAGACCATGAAGCACAACCATAAAATTAGAAAAAGTCAGATAGAAGGTAAAAATAAGAAAAAACAAAAATACAAACATTAATGATCATGATCAATGTAAACAGGCTACACTCTTCAGGTAAAATATAAAATTCTAGCTATATGTTGCTTATAAGACACATACTTAAATATGAGGACACAAATATTAAAAGTAAAAAATAAGGATATACCAAACATTTAACACTTAACAAAAGAAAGATGATGGAGCTATAACATATCAGACAAAATAATCTTTAAGGCAAGATTTAAAACAAGAAATGAAAAACATACTACATATTGATAAAGGGCTCAATTCAGCATCAAGTACATAAATTCTAGATTTGGACACACTTAATACACCTAATTACAACAGCTTCAAAATATAAAAAGTCTTACATCTCAATAATTGATCGAACAAATGTCAGATTAGATGAATAGACAAAAATAGCCAAACTAACAAGATAGGCAAGCAGTGAGAATATAGAGTTCAAACACAAAATGGACAAGCTTAACTTAATAGATACACGTAACTTATAATCAACAGAGTACAGAATCTTCTTAAGTATACATGGAAAAACATTTTTAAAAACTGCATATTCTCAGCTTGGTTTAAAACATGTGAGCAAACTCTTTAACATTCCTGCCACTGAGAAGCAGGGATTAATGAACCCTCCCTTGATTCTGGAAAACTTTGATGATTCTTTTATAACCAACAGAATGCAGTAGAGCTGACATTGAGTAATTTCCAAGGCTGGGCCAGCTGGGTAGCCACATAGTGCTTTAGTGATTAATTGCCACCATTTTGTAAAGACCACCAATTTACAGAGTCCACATGAATTGTTCCAACCAATAGCTACCATCAACTATTAGCAATGGGAATGAGTCAAAACATTCTAGTTGATGTAAGAATATAAAAATCATTCTTTCTAAAATCAAGACTAAAAATAAATAACATCTACTCAATACTATACTGGTGATTCTAACCAGTTCAGTAGAAGAAATAAGGATAATGATTGAAAAGAAAAAAAATTGCTGTTATTTTCAAGTAACATAAATCTCTACATAGGGAATCTAAAATAATCCACAAAAGGTTTCATTTCTCCTACTCTATACACAGTCAATGCAACATCTAGCAGGGCTGTCCTAGGGATGTGACAAACTTGAAGCACGAAGGCCCAAAAATAGCTAAAGAACTTACTACTTAAAAAGAAAGCCGGGCATGGTGGTGCATGCCTGTAATCCCAGCACGTGGGAGGCTGAGGCAGGAGGATCTGAGTTCAAAGCCAGCCTCAGCAATGGCAAGGCACTTAGCAACTCAGTGAGATCCTGTTTCTAATAAAATACAAAAAAGGGCTGGAGATGTGGCCCAGTGGTCAAGTGCCCCTGAGTTCAATCCCCAATAACCCCCCTCCCCCCCCCAAAAAAAAAAAAAGAAAAGAAAAACCAAGCAGTGGAACTTTTTTGACAGCTATCAAGACTTTACAAAGTAAGCTATAGTGATTGGGACAATGTAGACTTGACAAGGGATATTTAACTGACAAGAGTAGAACACAGGGCCATGTATATATAACAGCCTCATATATGACATACATGACAAAGCTTGTATTGCAGACCAGATAGAATCACTTCCATATTAAAAATAATAATGGATCTCTACCTTACATAATTTACTATTAGCTCAAGAATTTAAATGCAAAAAGGAAAACTTTCAAAACAATACAAAAGAATATAGAAATTTGAAACTTTATATGCTTTTGATAAAACAATTGTTTACCTAAACCTGTAGAGAGTAAAAGGATCAACCACAAACTGCTAAATGATCTTTGCAATACATTAACTAAAAGGATGGATATCCAGAATGTATAAGAATTCATTTTTTCTGTCTTTAAGAAAAAAATAAAAATGTCCAATATAGTAGGTTAAAAACACAAAAAAGCACTTAAAAAAGACATAATTGCCAATAAACAAATGGAAAAATGTTCAGCCTGATTAATTATCTGATAAATGAGAGCCCAATGAAATAAATCTCTTATTGCCAGGTTTGTAACATTTTAAGTCTGATCATATCAAGTATGGGCAAGGAAGCAGACAATGAGTGATCTTGCATTTCAATAAAAGTATATCAAATATGGAAAATATTTTGTCATTATCTAGGAAAACCAGATATGGCTATACCCTAAAATAGAGTAATCCCACTTCAAAAAATCCTTGGGCACTTTAGGACAGCTATTATCCCTTTCTCCTGCCCACTCCATGACAATGGCGCCCTATGATCACTGTGACAACAAAAAATACTTCCATAATTTCTAAATGCTTCTTATGGGGGGCAATGCTAAACCTTGTTGAAAATTACTGTCCCAAAGGATCCCTTATACATGTGCATTCAGGACTTTTTTTCTTTTTGTAGCACTGAGGATTGAACCCAGAGACACTTTACTACTTAGTTACATACCCAGCCCTTTCTTTATTTTATCTTGAGACAGGGTCTCACTAAGTTGCCCAGGCTGGCAACTTTTGATCCTCTTGTCTCAGCCTTCTCAGTTGCTGGGATTACATATGTGTATCACCACTCCCAGCCAAGGACATATTCCTATTAGCATTACTCATAATACTGGAAATGCTGCCCATCATTTCCTAAAGTAGAGTAATAGATAGGCTATAGTACATGTATACAATGGAACAGTATAACATAGCAATGAAAATGAATTGCCAAAATAACAAAAAGCAAGTCTTAAAACATTTTATGTGATTCCAATTAAATAAAGTTTGAAATGGACAAAACCAAATGATAATTAATCACAGATACATATGTACATGATATCATGGAGGGAATAACGAAGAAATTTCAGGATGGAGGTTCCCACTGGAGAGAAGAGAATGCTATGCAGTTGAGGAAATATACACAAAAGACTTCTGTTTCTTAGGCTCAGGGATGGACAGACTGGTGCTTACTATTTTTTTAAACTGTACATAAACTATCATACATATAGTTCACAATTTTTAAAAGTCTAAAAACCTTCTATGTAGTATGTTAACAATAGGCAGTAGGAAGTACAAAGATTTATGTTAAAGGTCAGAATGTATTATCATTCCCTGCCTAGTATCCCTATCATTTTTATTTAGAGTTGCTTAGGGCCTCACTAAGTTGCTGAGGCTGGCTTTGAATTTGTAATCCTCCTGCCTGTCTCCCAAACTGCTGGGATTACAGGCATGGGCCACTGCTCTGGGCTACCGGCTACCCTATCATTTTTGAAAGAACAATGAACAAAGCTCCTGACAGATCTGGACTGCAACCCTGAAATATGCTTTTTAATGCATTTAAACTCACATTCATCTCATATTGTTTGCTAACAGGATGAGAATACAGGCAAAAACAAAAACAACCACCCCCCACCCCCCCCCAAAAAAAAAAACAAATGAGGCTATATCATCTTGCGTAGTTGGGCAAAACAGTATTTTTTACATATATAAATTCCCTTCTAGGTAACTAAGACCAAACCCCTCATCTTTCATATTGTATAGTCATTGTTTATAAAATGTATTCTCATTTATTACAATAATTTCACCAAATGCTTACTACATGTCAGGCTCTGAGAGTAAAAAGATAAAAACAAAGTTCTTAGAACTTACTAACCAGGGATAGGCAGGTGGGGATGGTGCAGGGTGATAAAGAGTAAACTTATTCTGATCAGAGCAATCAGCACTGCAACAGATTTGAGGAAAATAAGGAGGCTGTCTGTTCAAGATAAGGCACAAGAAGATTTCATTAAAAAGCTACATTTTGTAGAGTTGTAAGAAATTTCTTGGGCAGATTTGGGAAGAAAAGAAATTCCAGAAAAAAGGGACCAACATAACAATAGGACAAAAGCAAGAGAATTAAGACACTGTCAATTTGAAATATATGGGGTAGGTCAGGTATGCCTAACTGGAGAGTTTGTTTGATCCTATGGATAAATCCATGGAAAGGCTGCAAGGAGCAGATTCAGTTTTAAAAAGACTGCTTTGGCAACAAGGTAGACAATGGACTGCAAGAAGACAGAAAACAGTTGTGATAATTCAGAGAAGAGATGAACAAAATTCAGTTATTTGAGAAAGACAGTGAAAACCACAGTGACAAAATGAATAAAGAAAGAAAGAAGAACAAATGTCAGAAAACCTAAGACACATGGTTAACAAGAGAAACAGAAATCAGAGGAAGATGTTACAAAAGTAAAAAAGAGTTTTCAAGAACAGAAGGGTCAAAAACATGAAATTATATAGAAAGCACAAGAAGAAAACAATAAGTAATCAATCACTGGATGTGGCAGTTAGAGAAGGTCTTTGGTTACCTGTGCTGGCAGTTTCAGTGAAGTGGTAGACAGAAGAAATAGTTGTTTCTAGACTGGTTGAGAGATGGTTATACTTTTAAATGGAAGACTTAAACATCTGGGCTGTAGTAGAAATATAGTTAAGAGAAGGGATAACTGATGAAGAAAGTCTGATGAACAAAGTCTGGAACAGATAAGAAGGGATGGATAGGATCAAACAAGCAGTGAACTATATAGAACATGAGTAGAAAACTTTGATAGTGTGAGAGACAGACATTCAGGCATAAGGATGTTCATTCAACAAACATTTATTGAATATCTGCTGTACATCAGGTACTACGCAAAATGCTGGAGGATACAAGATGAACAACTTATGAATAATTCAGTTCCTGTGAGTTCAAAGAGCTCACATTTTAGTGGACAAAATAAACTAATGTAATGTGATGTTTTAAGTACAAATACACTAAGATGAAACAGACAGAATTTAGGGGAACAGCTGTAATGCAAGGCAGCATCTGCATGCTATTTTCTCTGTGAAATAATCTGCCAAGTGTTCTGGGGGGTACAGGGGTTTCAGACAAGGTGTAGAAAGGGATAAATGTTCAAAGTAGTTGCCTGGATAATAAAACAATGGCCACTGGTATTCAAGATCCACTGTGCCCTGGATTCTTCAAAACAATCCTATTCTTTTCATTTTACCAAAGAAAAAAACTGAGAAGTTAAAATTTGAGAGGCACTAAATATTCCCCCGATATTGGAAGCTATTTTTGGTAATAACAAAAATCTGCATAATTTTGTCATTTTTCTCCTGCTATGCCTCTCAAGAATGCAACTGATTCAGCATGTGGGGTTTACATGGCTATGGGAGGTGTATGGGAGGAGGAAATGGGAATAAATGGGGAAGAAAGCAATTTGAGTGCTTATTCACTGGATCTATGGCTCAAAAAAACAAAGGTAAGGCAGACTTGGAGGAAAATGAAGGAATCAAGGAACTTGAGAATATTTAGCAGTAGAACGAATAGTAAAATATCAAGTTGAGGTACAGTAAGATTTTTAAAATTTCAATAATGAAAGAGTTAGTGCTGACAAGAACTAGAAGGGCCATGGAACTGACTTTAAGGGAGTGGCAGTCATTCAATTGGATGAGGTCACACATTTAGCATATGATAAGTTTCAACAAACTCGAATCTACTGTCTCCAATTTCAAAGTTATTTTTGCTACTTCAAAGCTGCCTATATCTCATAATCCTTTAACTATCAACATATTAACTATTTTTACAACCATATAATTTCTTGCCTCATTCAACAGAACATGTATACCAATTTAGCCTTTTTCTTAATGTTATTTTAAATTATCATTATCGTCATCATATTGAGGTATATGAGTATTTTTTAGTTGGGTATTCTTCCATCTCTTCCTTTGAGACAGTTTTCAGTTTTCCTTGCTATCAGCATACCTGCTACTACTTTCTAATTTGCTATAACAAAAGAAGTGAAATGTTTCCAAGGAACACTGAGTAACAAAACCAAAAAGTTTAATTTTATACCTAATAGTATATCATCTAAGGGTGGTTTTATTTCTTTTCTATGTATTAAAGGCTGGGGATTATGGCAGGGGGTTTATATCTCTGACTAAAGGATAGTCCCCAAATTATTTAAAACACTGACTAACTGAGGGTTTTGATATTACTATATTTCCAAAAACCCTCTAATTGGCACTGATATTTATTATCCCCTAAATCATTACATAAATTTTTTTTTTCTTACATGAAGTACTACTCATTCTTTTTTAGTAGATTTATAGAGAAATTATAAGAACTTCTAATGATCATTACCTCTTTTTTGGCTTCTTTTTTAGGATCGTAATCACTATCATTCCCATCCATTGGGTGTGTTTCTTCCACATCATCATCACTGAAAGAAACAAAGATTAGGACACTTAATTCTTTTTTTTTTCTTTTATTCCAGTGCTCTTATCAAGCTGTAATTTATTGTCTAATAATTTTACTAAATATTCTTCAATAGAATAAGACTTGTCACTGGGAAGATGAGTATGTACTTTAATTCCTTCAGTGCTTAGAAACATTCTAAAACAAATCTTTTGAGGCTTACAGAATAATTTTAGCAAACATCTCTAGCTAAACAATAGAGGCTTGAGCCGGGCATGGTGGCGCACGCCTGTAATCCCAGCACTTGGGAGGCTGAGGCAGGAGGATCGCGAATTCAAAGCCAGCCTCAGCAATAGCGAGGCACTTAGCAACTCAGTGAGACCCTGTCTCTAATAAAATACAAAAAAGGGATGGGGATGTGGGCCCAGTGGTCGAGTGCCCCTGAGTTCAATCCCCAGTACCCCCCCCAAAAAAAGCAAAAAAGAGGTTCAATAGGAAAGAGAATACATACAGTTTGATACAATACTTATAATTTCAACTGGGTAGAGAGTAAAAACAGACAAAACCAGGAAACAAAATGATTTTATACTACCAGAAAGTTAGTCATAATAATGAAGACTTCAGTTACTCAGGTAATTGTTTAAAGGACATCATCCTCAAAATACGTTCTTTAATATATCCTTAATATACGTATTGGGTATATTAATACTGAAAGGAAGCTTAGCATGGTTCCACATGCCTATAATTCCTGCAACTTGGGGAGGTTGCGGCAGGAGGATCACAAGTTTGAGGCCAGTCTCAGGAATTTAGTGGGCCCCTAAAGCAACTTACTGAGACCCTCAAAATAAAAAGTAAAAAAATACAAATGGATGGGAATGTAGCTCAGTGTTGTAAAGCACCCCTGGGTTTAATCCCCAGTACCTAAAACCAAAACAAAAAAATAAAAGGAAATATTGGTAATTATAGTTAAGAGTTCAATGGAGTTCTTACTAGTAAGACTTTTGACCACTTGGCTTTCCTATCAGAGCAGAAACACAAAATGTAAAGAGAGGAAATACTTACAATACGTTGTGCTAATTTTTTGCCTTAAAAACAGAAGTGGTGCAAAGCAATGTCCCTAAAAGTGTAACTCCAAAAGAGCATTCAACCTACCTGTCACCCTGATTATGTCTATTGGCTAGTTTACGAGCCTGGCGATCCATCAAACTTGTCCTAGAACGGGTTTTTTTTTTCCAAGAATAGTAATATTTTACAAGGCTTGCAATTGTCTTATCTGGAAGCTTAAAGAAAACAAAACAAAGCATGTTGATACGGGCAAGTTTAATCCATGAAATCTGATTAACAAAGTGAATATTACTGATATTATTCTTTGATAATAAAGGCACAAATGAAAAAAATACTTCATAGGTACCTTTTTAAATTATAAGAGCTAAAAAGTGTTGTTCAAATCATGGTACCCCACCACACTAATGTCACTGACATTTCTAAATATTATAGTTTGTTCTGGATTGGGGGAGGTGGATGAAAGAATGTCACAAATTAAGTTAGTGAAAATGTCCCAGAAGTTGCAGCATGTTAGTATTCATTATTTATTTCCTTAAAGAGCCACTCAATTCTTTATTGTTTCTGTAAATTGGAATTTTTAAAATATAACTAAAGTAACAGAAAAGTCAAAAACAAGTGCACAACTCAGTGGTTTTTAGTATATTCACTAAGTTGTACTTTATCTAATTCCATAACATTTTTCTAACCTCAAAAAGAAATCCTATACCTA
Organism: Tamias sibiricus; assembly: GCA_025594165.1. Classification (NCBI taxonomy): domain Eukaryota; kingdom Metazoa; phylum Chordata; class Mammalia; order Rodentia; family Sciuridae; genus Tamias; species Tamias sibiricus. The sequence goes on along the minus strand of CM046669.1, from coordinate 43,848,404 downwards.
TTAGGAGCCATTCCTTATTCTCTTCTCCCTGGTAACCACTAGTCTACTTCCTCTCTCTATGGATTTGCCTATTCTTAACATTTTCATATAAATAGACTTATACAACATGTGGTCTTTTGAGTTTGGCTTCTTTTCATTTAGCAAAATGTTTTTAAGAAGAGCTAGCTTGAGCCGGGTATGGTGGTACACGCCTGTAAAGCCAGCAGCTTGGGAGGCTGAAGCAGGGATTTAAAGTTCAAAGCCCGCCTCAGGAAAAGTGAGAGACTAAGCAACTCAGTGAGACCTTGTCTCTAAATAAAAAATACAAAAATAGGGTTAGGGATGTGGCTCAGTGGTCAAGTGTCCCTGAGTTCAAACCCTGGTACCAAAAAAAAAAAAAAAAAAAAAAGCCTAGTTTGGTTCTTAATACTGAACTTTTTGAATCACTTGGTTTTAAATCCAGGTCTTAAGATGGTAAATAATGCAGACTTTAGCCATGAAATAAAGTCTCTGAGTATCAAAGTTAATTATCATGCACTCATACGTCATACTGGCAAACAAGGATCACACAAATTTCCCAACAAAAATGTTCTCTTCAGTTATGATAGATGTCTAGAAATATTTACAGATATTATCTAATTTTTATTCACTTTGGCTAAATTAGTTTAATCAGTAACTTCTTAGACACATTGATACATTAAAAATTTAAGGGGCTGGGATTGTGGCTCAGCGGTGGAGCGCTCGCCTAGCACGTGGCCGACCCGGGTTCGATCCTCAGCACCACGTACAAATAAAACTCATTGAATAAAACGCATTGTGTACAACTAAAGCAAATAAATAAAAAAAATTTAAAAAAAAAAAAAATTTAAGAACTAGAAATACATAACAGTCAAGTGATTATTCTTCTTAAAACAACAAAAATAGTGGTACCTGGATGATACTGAAATACAGAATCTTAAAAAATGTGCTTTCATATCCAAAAAATTATGAATTACAAAACAAAATTCTAAGGTCATACAATGAACATTTAAAAATAAAGTTGAAATTATGATTTTTCTCCCCCGGAGAACAAATATACTTAATAACCATCACAACATAAATTTAAGTCAAAACAAAACTAATTTATTAAAAAGAAAGAACACACAACTGTCATGCATGAATGGTTATAGAAAATAGTACTATATGCAAATTACCTATTTTTAAAGAATTTAAAATTAAAAGTTAAGTTGGAAAATATTTTTTGTATTCAGTAATTAGGAAGTATTCGATAGTAGCATAAGATGTCATTCAGGTATGAATTGCAGAAAGACCAAAATCACCATACCATTTGCTGAATCCTGTGAAAGCTCTTCCCATGAAAACTAAAGGCTTGTTCAAACAGGACTTTATCTTCAACTGTCCACTCATCCGGAAAGGGAGTGAAATTAGGGAGATCAGCAAGGGACTTCTCAATGTTATGTTTATGCCAAAACAACATGCCAAGTGCCTTTGAAGAGAAATCATTCCTCTTTGGTTTTAATGGACTTATGTTCTATCACATTTAAAAAAGTTAAACACAAATTAGATAAAAATCTTAAGCCTAAGACTTCAACTGAAGATAGAGTCACAGTTATAGTTTAGGGCTTTAAATCAGAGGTGCCCAAGTAGCATACCTTGTTTGTTTATTTCTTGTAAATCAGAGCCCCAGAACAGCAAATGTTCATACATCCCATATTTGCTGCATCATCTAAAAAATTATTTCTTTTAAATCAGAGTGTCAGGACAATGAATATTCATACATACCATATTTGCTGCACAATTTAAGAAAAATAATGAGCTGAGGAGTGACTTTAATTTCTAAAGCAGATTTAAAAGGCTTATACCATGGTTTTTATACCACCACACTTATTAATTTGTCAACGTGTAGGAAAAAATATACTAAAAGGAAAATATCAAGTAAACCAATACTTGAATGAAACTATCAATTTTAACACAAAATCAGAAATTTTCAATTGGGACTTAGTAGAGAAATACTTAGAAGTATAGATAGTCTAAACACTTCCAAGAAGTAAACTTCCCCTGCAACTTTAACAATTTAATATCTTATCACATATTTTTAAAAGTTTATTATTATCATAATGTATACATATAGAATTATTAGAAGCCATATAAGTAACTTCAAATACTTAGTCACTAAGTTACAAGCCTAAAATGACCAATTCTTAAAATTTTTATAACTTTCCACTCTATTGTTAAGTAGTAGGCCAAATCCTCTAGGGGATAAATCTTCAAGACTTTAAAAAAGAGATACAGCATAAGAAAGTTAAATAAGGGGCTGAGGAAATAGCTTAGTAGAGTGCTTGCTTCGCATGCACAAGGTCCTGGGTTCAATCCCCAGCATCACACATACATACATACACACACACACACACAAAAGTTAAATAAAAAGCTTATTATTTAAGCTTATTCTTTATTTTTTTTTTAGTTATAGATGGACACAATATGTTTATTTTATTTTTATATATTTTTAAAAATATTTATTTATTTGCTTTAGTTGTACACAATGCAATGCATTTATATTTACGTGGTGCTGAGGATCGAACTCAGGCCGTGCACGTACTAGGCGAGCACTCTACCGCTGAGCCACAACCCCAGCCCATATTTTTATATGCTGCTGAGGATTGAAACCAGTGCCTCACACATGCTAGGCAAGCACTTTACCACTGAGCCACAACCCCATCCCATTTAAGCTTATTCTTATAAATGAGAAGCAGATAAACATCTTAATTTTGCAAAAATGATATTAATTTACCATAGCAGACTATAAAGTTAGTCCTTGATAACCCAGGTTATAGATGCTTTACCTTTCTCACTTCTCTAAAAACAAATCTACCTATTTTACTGTTGATTCTGATAAAAGATGAAATACTACTCAGTTCAAATGAGATTTAAGAATCTATTTCCAAGCAGAGTGCAGTGGTACATGCCTATAGTCCCAGTTACTCAGGAGGCCAAGGAAGGAAGACTGCTTTGAGCCCAGGAGTTTTAGGCCAGCCTGGTCAACATAATAAGAACCCATATCTTTAAAAATAAATAAATAAATAAAATTCTTTACATACCTGTTCGACATTGTAGCCATGTTTCTCCTTTGCAATTGCAATATATTCATCCACTGTAATGAAACAATGTTAGATAATTATTTTCATTTACTTAATATGCCCAGGTATGTTTTGTTTTGTATTTTTTTTTTAAACATGACAAAATAATTTATTACTCCAGGGGCAAAAAAGTAGCCAAATCTATCTTCCACAAAATGTTACAAAAGAGACTTTTATATAAACAGGATCAGAGGTTTGCTTGGTTTAAAATTTTATTTAGTATGCCATCTCTTTGACCATATGTACTTATTAAATTTAATAGAATCACTACAACTATTTTTATATGCAGAAAAATACCAATCTGTGAGTAGACAATATAATTAATTACAATGTAAAATGCTAAGACAAATTCTTGATTTTCTATTAGTCTTTATTTAAGAAACTTAGCTATTTAAAATCCTTTTTCATGTTTAGAGTTGGCTCAAAGTCTTTACTATCCCATTTCTGATTGTTGTACAAAGGATAATACATCTATACAGAATGACAAATTTAAGTATGCTTCAGTATTTCTAAAATTTTCTTCAGTTCTCCCTGCTTGTTATACAAAGAGTATTTTAAGTATTTCATTTTCATTCATGCTTCATTTGTAACTAAGTTAACAAATTCTTCATTTAAGTAGTTTTAATGACAACACATTGGCTATTTCAAGGCCTCACTGCTAAAAAATCTGCCAAATTCAGGACTTAGTTTTATGTGAAATCCATATCATCACTTCTTCTTGACCCTGTATACTTCCTTAAACATACTTCTCAGAAGCAGTGGTTAAGAATCTTGGTCCTGAAACAACTAGTCTATCTGAACTTGGTTTTCTGGTTATTGAGTTTTCTGACTTGGTCAAGTAACTTGATCTTGTGTACCTCAAGTCTCCTCTCTCTAAATTGGTGATAAAAATAGTACCTTCCTCTTATGATTAAATGAGTTAATATATGGGAAGTACTTAGAGCAGCATTTGGCACATTTTAAGTATTTAAGTATCTGCTACTAATATTGGTTAGTACAGTTTAATACTGTGCTATTATAACAATATGCCATTACAATAGCAACTATTTTTTTATAGATGATATTATTATCTCCCCCAGTACAACTTTTGGTGAAGAAAATCCAAATACTACATTTTGCTTGGAATCCATAGCACTTAAATACATTACATCTAAATATATGCTGATTAAATTTAACAAAAATATTTTTATAGTCCTATAGATAAAAAACTAAACAATACCAACCAACCAGTGGTTCTCAACCCTGGCTATGCATTAGAATCAGTGTGAAAGCTTTTAAAAAATAAGATGCCCAGGCTTCACCTGTGAATATTTAGATTTAATTGGTTTAAGAGAAATGCTAGACATCAGTACTTTTGAAAGAAATTTTCCCAAGTGATTCCAATGCACATCCAGGATTCAAGATCACTGCCCTAGACCTTTACTGGATATTCTACATGGACACTACACTACCCAGGTCATGCTAGCTTTCTGGATTTTGTTTTCCACTTTGCTAAGAAGTGTACCACCACATAAAACAAGCCTAAAATAGCAAAATACAATGACACCCTGATGATTTTTGTGAATGAAAACCTTTGCCTGTAATGAGATTTAAACCTGGGAAACCCAATAGTCTCTTTCAGATTCTCAGTACATAGCTCCAGACCAAATGAACAATTTCATGTTTTTTATTAAGAATGCCCCAAGGCACATATTCCTAGATTACCAGCTAGACCTTTAGCTGGTTTTCTAGAGTCCTTAAATACGGAGAATTATCACTATGCAAAAGTATACTCAGTTTTGAATTTTGAGTTTTCTTATTGCATCAATAAGCATGATTAGACTTACTATGCACATGATATATAGGACATCATTAATTTTCTTGAGACTAAAACCATGAGACATCTTTATGATGTTAGTAAATACTTTAAAGACAAGCTATTTTATATCTTCTAGAATGTCTGTTCAGTGTTGCTGTTGCTGTTGTTATTTAATAAGTTCAATGATAACTGAACGGAGGGATGGGGATCTTAGTGTTGTTACCTGCACGTTTCCTACATCTGATGTGCCGCAAAGGATCAGGTCCGCTACATCACATTGAAGTCTAAAGCCACACCATGATTCAAGAAGTGCATGGTCAATGATCCAGAAGGTCTCCGTCCAGAAATGGAGAGCACAAAGATGACCTGATGGCTGCTGAAGTCAGTTCTTTCCCCTTTCCTCTTTAAAATGGTAATGATAGTGGGCTCTTTGAAGTTTGAAGGCATTTCTTTACAGCTCCATATACTGAGGAAAAGCCTGTGCAGAGGTCTATATAGTAACTCCCTCCCCTGCTTGAGGATTTAAGCAGCAATGCCATCAGATCCTAGGTTTTTTCATTCTTCATAGGCCTGACACAAATTGGAATGATCAACCCACTATCTTTCAAAAGGAAAAACATTCTAATATAACAACCTCCATTAAACACAAAAAAAAACAACAACAACAACAAAAAATTGTTTTCTTATGAGTATCTAAAAGACTCAAAAACAAACATAAGTTGCATTTTGAATTGGCTGATAGATCCCTGTTAACCTTAATGTCCAATCTTAGAAAACTTACATTTGGCATCTGGGATACTGTGATATGGAGACCATACAAGCATCCCTCCATTGTCTTTGTCTGTGTACTTTGTAGCACCTGGGGAAAAAATTAGTTACATTGAATATTATGCAATTTATTTAAATTCAAAGTAAGTGTTACATTACCTACAAAGGTGGACAAAGAACGAATAGGAAAACAAAGAGAGAAAAAGTACATTTAAAGATAGTAAATACCCATTTATGAAAATTAAGGAAATTCTGCAAATTCAGATGCTTAGCCACCTTAAATTAAAAAGACTTTCTGAAGCACATTACATATCACTATTTCCTAACAGAAACTGATTCAACCTTCCATATATTAGGGATCATCACTAAGAATTCTGACTTTTTAAAATAGAAATACTTCAGGTATTGCTTTGTCCCACTCTAAATGGGCTAAGATTGCTGTAATTTTTAAAATAGTAGTGTCTGCTTGTCTTTAATCTTAATTCTACACTAAATCTTTCAGCTCTCCTTTCTAAACTTTATTTCAGCACATTTCATATAATAATATGTGCTCTTCTTAAGAAAAGTCAAGATACAAAAGCTAACACAATTTCTTCTCAATGTAACCTAAAATCACACTCTTCTAACTAGAAGTATACTCTTCCTTCCTAATTTATTTCTAGTCTGTTACAATCTACAAAAGTCAGAAAAATCAAACCCTATTAATATAAATTAAGAATAAACAGAAAGAATGAAAGACTGACATAGCTATCCCAGAGTCAAGTACATGCCTGTAAGTTCTGGATTTTAATAAAATGGTGGTGTTTTTCTGGCTTCCTCCTAATTCTTAGATCCAAGTTAATTAAATTAACCTACTAATTAAGCACTGATGCCACAAGTTAGCAGCTTGTTTATGTCAAGTGTGTGTGTTTGGTGCTGTGGATTGAACCTAGGGCCTTGTACATGTGAGGTAGGCACTCTTATCAACTGAGCTATATCCCCAGCCCTGTCAAGTGACACATATGAGTTACTATTGACTACTACTAAGTTATGGCCAGAATTCCAAAATTATTCACATAAAACATTAATAGAATTCTGAGTTTAAGTTGGGATTGTTTATAAATGTTACAAGGTATTTGGAAAAAAGAACATTCATTTCTAGGGTAAGAGAACTATTTCCATAATCTCCACATAAAGAAAGGAATTTAACAAGCAATAATTTAATAACATTCAATAGTTTATTTTTGGAGAATTATCATATATCCTTACTGTATTTCAACTCAAATTTTACCTGAATAATCATACTGTTAATGAAATAGGAAACCAAAATTATTTGAAACCTAAGTTTTATGATAAGCAAAAATTAAGGAAGGAGAAAAGAGAAATAAAAGGATTAAACATTATAAACATATTAGAAAAACCACAATCACAAAATAAATCTAAAAGTAAAACCTTTGTATTCTGTTGTACCTTTAAGAAAAGACAAGGGACTTAGAATCTTAAAAATGCAAGTTAGAAGTTCATTATCTGAAATTTATATTCATTGAAAATAAACTTTGAGATGTCTTTTGAAAACCTCAATTATTAAGAAATACATTTAAAGACAGTAAATATCCATTTATTGAAATTAAGGAAATTCTGACGCTTAGCCACCTTAAAATTAAAGACTTTCTGAAGTACATTACATATCCCTATTTCCTAACAGAATCTGATTCAACCTTCTATATATTAGTTAGGAATCATCATTAAGAATTCTGACTTTTTAAACTAGAGATAATACCTCTGGTATTGCTTTGTCCCATTCTAAATGGGCTAAGATTGCTGTAGTTTTTTAAATAGTAGTGTCTGCTTTTGTCAGATTCCCATGTAAAAATATAAATGCAAGCTGGGCATGGTGGCACACACCAGTAATCCCAGCAGCTTGGGAGGCTGAGTCAAGAGGATCAGTGAGTTCAAAAGCAGCCTCAGCAAAAGCAAGGCCCTAAGAAACTCAGTGAGACCCTATTGAGGCTCAGTGGTTGAGTGCCCCTGAGTTCAATCCATAGTACCCAAAAATAAATAAATAAATGTTTATATATATATATATATACAAACGCAAAATAGCCAACCACTCAATGGAAATAACACAGAAATTCTATCTATGTTGGTCAGAAGCCTTCACTTAATAAAATCTAATGTTATTCCCAGTGAATGTCCTAAACTTCAATCCTTTAACATGGAATTGATTCTTTTTGCATAATGGATTGTGACTATAACACCAGTTAATTCTTATGTAATAGAAAATGAAATACATTGTCTCAAGTCTTAACAGCATATCATGCTTAACAATTAAACACATTTCCTTGCAACTCACTCTTACATAAAGTGTAAATTATGTATTTATTAAACAAATGTTGAACTTTTAAAGAAAAAAATTTCCCATGAAGAATATCAATCATGTTTTCCCAAAACTCCCAGCATTGTAATTAAGGGCTTGAGATCTGATAGAAACTGGCATCTAAGCTGTGGGGACTAACAGTTCTTTTGACATGGGAGTTAAAAGGGGTATGAGTAGAGGGCAATCCTATCTGATAGTAGAAAATGCCTAACCAGGCATTTTAGAATGTTTCCCTGACCCTGGACTTTAACATTTTCAATTGTATGTGGGTCAACTAGGTCCAAGAGAGAACTGATGTTTGCAGCAAGTGTGGATCACAGAGTCAGACTCCCAGAATTTGAATCCTAGCTCTGACACTTGGTAGCTGTGTCTCCTTTGGTATATCCACATAATCAAGTCTTCGCCTCAGTTTTTCTCATCTCTAAAAATAGCAATGTTCAGTACCTACCTACTTCAGAGTTGTTCAAAAGTTGAATTAATGTAAGTACTAGACACATGATAATAAGCATTATAGAAGACTTAATATTATTGGCATATGTTTATTTAAGATAGTTTTTCCTTAAGTTCCCTTCTTTATCCTGGAAAGGCTTCCTCCCATCTTATCAATCCATTACCTATATAACAAATAAGTAAAACCTCATGGGGATATAATTCAAATGGCTAATATTCTCTCACCCATCCTTTGAAAATAAGACTGAGTAACTGAAATGACCTTTTTTGTTTTTCTAACATCTCATCTTATTCCTCCTACTATAAAAGGAGAGAGTAACTTCTCCAATTAAAATAATTATGCCTTAGAAAATTTTGCATCCAATAAAGCTTTACCCATTCCAATATAAAAACAATAAACAAATATTTAAAGAATGTAAGCCCAATGCTTATTTTAACTGTAAAAATATTTAAAAGCATACCCCAACACATCTTCACATTCAGAAATAGTTGAGAATCAAATGTGATTCATCAACAAAATAATCAAGCCTTAGAAGTATGCTATCTTCTGAATATATTAAAAACAAACCAAAACCTGTATTGGAAGCTACTGTAATTTTAAGACAATGTAGTGGCATAGTTCTGAAAATAGACTGTTAAAACAGTTTTTAAATAAAACATTTAAAAACTTAATCTTTTGAAGCCCCTTGGATTAACTACAGTTGGTAAATTATGAGACTACTGGGGACAACCAACTAAGAAACCATAATACAATTTGACAGGCTAAGATTTCTTTTTTCTTTTCTTTTCTTTTTGTACCGGGGATTGAACTCAGGGGCACTCGACCACTGGGCCACATCCCCAGCCCTTTTTTGTATTTTATTAGAGACAGGGTCTCACTGAGTTGCTAAGTGCCTCGCCATTGCTAAGGCTGGCTTTGAACTCATGATCCTCTTGCCTCAACCTCCCAAGTGCTGGGATTATAGGTGTGCGCCTGGCTTAAGATTTCTTGTCAACAGCAAATTTCAAAATATGTAAAAAAAAAAAAAAAAAAAAAAGAAAGAAAGAAAAATCTCTAACTTTTTAGATTTCCTTTAAGGCATTAAAATTAAGGATTGTGATGGAAATTATGGGACACACTAAATAATGAACTTAAAAAATGGAGAGTAAGATAGTCTAAACATTTTTTAAATCCTACTATTTACATATAGTAGGCTTTAAATAATATACTTGATATACCAACTTTAAATTGGGGTAAGCAAAGACACTCCCCCAGGGATACATAAGCATAAATAAATATTAAGGGAATTAATTTTCAGACCTTGAACTTTATTTTCTTTCCCAAGACAATCTGCCTGACAACTCACCTGCCAATTAAGTTACATAAAGTAGTCTCCCCCTTATCTGAGGTTTCACTTCTCATGGTAAACTGTGGTCCAAAAATATTAAGTGAAAAATTTCAGAAATAAACAATTCTTAAGTTTTACATTGCAAACCAACCTGAGCAACATCAGAAATCTCACCCAGTCCCACTCAGTCCTCCCTGGGTCATCTCCCTTTGTCCAGCCTATCTGCACTGTGTGTACTACCGCTTGGCAGCTGATCTGGTTATTGGATTAACCGTAGTGGTACTGCAGTCCTTCTATTGAGGTAACTCTTATTATTTTAATTAACAACGTCCCCAAAGTGCAAGAATAGCAATAGTGACAATTCAAATATGCCAAAGGGAAGTCACAAAGTACTTTAAGTGAAAAGTTGGAAGTTTTTGACTTAATAAGGAAAAAAAAAAATGTTGAGTTTGCTAAGGCCTACCTTAAGTTATTGCATATCCCTGCAGATATTGGGGGATTACTATATGCTCATTCTGGTTCTGTCATTCCTCTTTAATAATGCCCTTCTCTTACAAACAAACAACAACAGCAAAAATGTCTTATTCATTCCAAATATTACAAGAACCCAACAACCAAAATTTTAAAACCTAGAGGATTCCAGACAAGGTGTCAGCAAAACCTTCCTTTACCTGAGATATCATAACTACTACAAGTTTAATCAATGATGCAATACTTCAAGTCAGAAGAGCTATAACACCTAGCATCTTATGTTCACAAGCATACATATTATAAAGAAAAGAATACATATTATGAAGAAAAGTTGGACATATTGTGAAGAGAAGTAGAGAAGTTGGGCAGGTGACCAATAAAGTACTTCAAGTACACAAATATATTATGGAAGATAAAATTCTGTGGGGAAAGTGCATGGAAATGATTTCAAAGCCAAAAGAGAAATAATATAAAATTGCAGACTTTAAGGAATCTACCAATGTATTTTACAAAATAGATCATATCACTAATGCATTTAAATTAAGAATATAACAACTTTATTTCAAAGAATTACTATTTTTAATATACCACAGATTACATTCTTCAATTATTTAAACTCAGTTACAAGTAAGAGATATCAACTTTAAAATATATGAATCTGTTATTCCAAAATGTGTATGGGTATGCAAGCAAAATATTTTGAAAACTCCTATTTTGTATACATTAATTTTCACTTGTAATATAGTTAACACCTCCCTTTTATGAATAAGAAATCTAAAGCCTAGAGAAGTAAAGTAGTTCATCTAAGGTCACTATGCCTTATTAACAGCATATGATCAGAGCTAAGACTCACTATGCAAAACCACTCTTCATGAGGTAAGCTGTCAGTAGCCACTAAATAAAGGAAGAACTAGTAAATGACGAAAAAATAGTCAGAAATCTATTGTTTGTAAATTTTAAAGACATTATTAGCAATGAACCTTAAGAAAGTGTCCCTGATCTCCTAACTTTAATATTTCCAACATAAATCTCAGTTCTTATCAGTTTATCAGTAATTACTTATCATTGATAAATTCATTATGTGCTCAATTTCTATCACAACCATATCTTTGAATAAAAATACTCCAAAAATAATCTTCTTAACTTTTCTACATTTTCATCATAATAATTTCAGTACCTATGTAAATTTTTTCTGTCAATGACTTATTAGGGTTATGGGTGAATAATCTTCAGGAAGGTGGGCTGAGTGGTTTATGAGATGCTTAGAATGAAATGATAGAGCAGCTCTCAATTTCTATCATTAGTTAATAAATATCTCTTCCTTTATTATCCTTTTCAAAGTAATGCAAATTCTCACCTAATTATTTTGAATTGATATAAAATGAAAATTTTGAAGAATAGTCCACATTTGGAATAAACCAGAGCAGCAAAAAGTATAGTATTTCCTTACTAAAACAAGGTCTAGGGCTGGGGTTGTGGCTCAGTGGTAGAGCTCTTGCTTAGCATGTGTGAGGCCCTGGGTTCAATTCTCAGCACCACATATTAAAAAAAAAAAAAAGGTTTGTGGACAACTGAAATATATATTTTTAAAATGCCTAAAAATTGATCATCTAAGTTTGCTTTACAGGACTGACCTAGGGTCAAAACAGAAAACCCCATCTAAGGCTAAATAGTAATCGTTTTTAATTGTGTACTGGACTGGAGATTGTTAAACAGAAAAAAAAAAAAAAAAAGTAAATTTAAAGAATGTGGTGTTTATTCTAACAAAATACCAATTACTGAGTAAATACATTGAAAATATTGCTTTATTTAAAAAATGTTAAACTTTTGAGTTTTTTTCTCCACAAATATTCTATTTATGTTCAAAATAAGCAAAGTATAGTCAATTAAGTTGGTTAGTCCAAATAGTTGTCATGTCAAACCACCTAAACAATATTTTGTTTTAATGAATTATTCTTTAAATTTTGGAATTCATTCCATGGTTTAGTTTTTTTTTTAAATGCTTTACAATGCAAGTTTGCTTCAGTATGATGTCTGGTTCTTAAACAAGACCCCTAATTAACCTGTACAGGAAACAAATACTTAGTCACATTGATCTAATGGGGCAAAATGATGCTTATTAACTTATGAAATAATTCTGGCTGCTAAGTTTTAATTTAGAAATAACTATCATATCAAAAGAAGCACAGCATACCAATGAAAGTTCCAAATCAAAAAGGTATAAATACACTGAGAATCATTTCTCATAATTATGAAATTCAATCTACTGAATAAGAGCCATATGCCCCATCATTTAATCCTGGCAAGAATACCATAAAGTAGTTTGGCAAACAGATTCAGGAAGGCCAGTGACTTGCTCAGAGCTCAAAAACAAGAGTTGGGAAGTAAATTAAGTCTATCCTAAAGCCAAGGTATGCTTTTTCTAAATGTTAAGATAAACCCTGAGATACAGGTAATGTTAAAGTGCCACTAGTTACACGAATAGGAAAAATTAGTTTCACAAAAATGTTTAAGAATATTTGAAACCCACCAGTACACACACTGACAGCCTTTGCATAAAATGAACTAACAGTCATGTCATTTCGACCCAGATCTAGTGAGCACTCGTCTAACATTGTTTTCACCTACTGGAAAAGAGACCGTCTTGACAACCCTTTTAACACTGATTATTTTACCCTCTTCCCTTGGGAGAAGAGCTGCTACTTAAACTGCTCAAATGGTTGGTAAATATCATTGTGCACTGTTCTAGTAGAGAGGAGGGAAACAAAAATATCCATCCCCCTCTAGTAATTAAACAAACATGCAGTCTCCCTCTAGAAAATGCAAGTAAGCCCTATTAATATCTAACATAATTCAACAGTCAGACACAATGTTGTTATGAATGGGCACTGGGCAAAAAAATGAACAACAACTATAAGAAAAAAGGGGAGGGAGCTTTTCTAATCCTGTCTGAAGTCTGAACTGTAGAGAGTCTGGGCGGGGTAGGGAGGAGAAAACGCGCTCCACTCCAGAGAGGCTCCAGCAAGGGCGCCTCCATATGCGGAACTCTCGCCCAATCCCCGCGCAGGCTGAAATCCCGTGACCGCGAGGGAGCCTGTTTGGAGAAAAGTAGACAGGGAGCCCGCAAGCTGGGTTGGCAGAGGACGCTGGAACCTGGCTGCTCGGGGAGAAAATGTCTCCTTGGCAGCTGCAGCCACTGTCCTGTGGTCTGACTTCCTAGGGCTGGCTGGAGAGCGAGGTGTGCCGCTGGCGTCTCCCCACTCCCTTCCCCCACCCCCTTTCCTCCGTGGCTTCTACACTCCGCAGAGATGCCGCGGTCAAAGCCACACCACCTAGCCAAAAAGAAAGAAAAGAGACAATCCCGGCTGCATGGGGGTCGGTAGGGCTTGCCCTTGCTTGGGCGGGTGACAGGCGCCCAGGCCTTCGCAGCCCGTCCTTGCAGAGCGCGGCCAGGGGTTCCCGGGGGCCGGTTATGTGGCAACTGACATTTGCAGGCTCGTCTACGTGTAGCCCGCACGCCCTCTCTCCTCCAGCCCCCGGCTCCACAGTCCCTGCTTCCCCGGCCTCGGACCTCCGACTCCACTCACCCCGACCTCGCTCCGTGCTGCGGGGGCAGAAAGGCGATGCCACCAGCGGGCAAGTGGCCTCCAAAGGGAACCATGTTAACCTTGCAATGCACACATCTGCCCACACGCCCTGTGTCACTGCCCGGCCAAGCCTGACAGCCTCTCCGCCAGAGATGCCTAGCCTTGCCCTGCCCAGCCCAGCCCAGCTCCGCAACCCTCCCAGCCCCACACCCGGACCCCTACCCCGGCCACCCCAAACCAAGCCCAGAAAAGAGGAGACGAGATTTTCCTTCATCAAATATATCTACCTGGATCAAATTCAGGGATCCGAGCTTGGTATTCAGCTCCGACTCTCATCCCAACATCTGCAAAGCAATGCCAAAAAATAAAAAAAATAAAAAATAAAATAAAAATGAAAAAAAGAAGAAAAAAATAAAAATTAAGAGACACTTAATAAAAAATAAAAATTGCTGGAGGAACGACAGAAGCGGCGGTGGATGGGAAGATATTAACTCGGGGCACTCCGGGAGATGGCAGCGGATGGGGGCGGGGAGCGGGGGGGGGGCGAGGGCGGAGGATTGGTCGAGGGCGGAGGGACGGGGGTCGCGAGGTGCTGCTGCACTGCACCGGGAGTTCGAGGCTACCGCAGCGCCCGGGCTCCGAGGGGAGGGAGGGCGGGAGCGCGGCGAGGGGAGGGGGCTGGGGGAGGGGAGGAGGGAGGAGGGGGGCAGGCGGGCTGGCGGGGAGGAGTTCGAGGCTACCACCGTGCTCGTCGTCGCTGCTGCAGCCGCTCTCGGGCTCCGAGTAGTGCAGCCCGCCGTTGGTGGACGAGGCGCCGCTGCCGCCGCCCGCCGGGCTCTTGGTGCTGCCGTTGGTCGATCGGTTCTTCCCCAGTAACTCGGGCCCTTTCTCCATCATGCCGGGCATGGTAGAAGAGGGGAGGGGGAAAGGTGAGGGGAAGAGGTAGGCGTCAGGGTGAAGGGGGAGATGGCTTACTAGAGCGGGCGGGAGGGAAAGGAGGAGGAGGAGGAGGAGACGGCGGCGGCGGAGGAGGAGGGTGTTAATATGGAGCCGCCATAACCGCCCCGGTCCGGCAGTAGCGCAGTCGCCTCACAACAACCCGCCCCGGCCCCGCCTCTCTCCCCTCCTCCCTCCGCCGCCGCCCGCCCCGCGC
Organism: Tamias sibiricus; assembly: GCA_025594165.1. Taxonomy (NCBI): domain Eukaryota; kingdom Metazoa; phylum Chordata; class Mammalia; order Rodentia; family Sciuridae; genus Tamias; species Tamias sibiricus. The sequence continues at coordinate 43,833,377 of CM046669.1, read as the reverse complement.
AGTCCCGGGCGCCCCTCACGGCCGCGCCGCGCTCTACGCCGCAGCCGGTATCACTCCGCCCCGCAGGGAGGTTCCGGCCGCCAGAGGGGGGAGGGTAGCAGAGTGGAGGGGGAGGGGCGGGGAAGCCCCGCTCGCCGCCGGGCCGGGCCCGCCACCCCAAACGTGCGCTCAGAAGTCCGTCGCAGAGGCGCAGCAGCCACTCGGCGTCCTTCGTAGGGGGCGCTCGGGAGCGTGGGCGGGAGGTGCTCGCAAGGGAGCGGGACTCTTTGCCCTCTTCGGGCGGAAGGAACGCGGTCAGCCTGTGAAAGTCCGGCTCGACCCGACCTCCCTAGTCGCGGGGAGCGGCCTGCAGTATGGTGTGCAGCCGAGGGCAGGCGATCCGCCAGACCCCGGCGGGAGCTCGGTACTCTCAAGGTACTGCCGCCGCCGGCTGTTTGGCTCCCGCGGTCCTCCTGCAGCGACAAGCTGGCGGCGCGCGCCTGCCCGCCATGCAGTCGCGAGGTTTAGTGTGGCGGCCCGGAGCTTGCCGTGGCCCAGCCAGCAAGGGAAGTGTAGTCTCGGCCATAGCGACTTGGACGCTACAATTTTTTCTGGATCTCTAAACTGGGGCCCAATACCCGAGAGAGACTGAGGGTGGCAAGATGAGTTTCCCGAGGCTGAGAATGCAGCTGTGTTTTTGCTAAAGCACCCTCCCCCAAGGGGAGTGGGGAACACGTTCACTCTATCTTCCGCTTTCCATCTTTCCTCCCTATTTAATCTCTCTTTAATAGTTGAGGGATAAACGCCGTGAGTGGGAAAATAAAATTTAGGCGAAGTCCTTTCCCAGTTGGCGCTTACTCCGCCCGCCCTGACCTATGGTGGTATCTTGAAGCAGATCCGTGGGCAGGCGGAGTCCTCAAGTAGAGGTGAGGCAAGAGCTGCATTCTGGCAGAGTTTCCAGTCTGAAAGGAGGTGCTTGGTAATGCTTTTCTCAAGTGCGTTTATTCATTCACCGGAGTTGAGGGTGTCTGCTGTTTGCCAGGCTGTGTGGCATCAGGGGCTATTAATGATAGTCTCTCTGAGTAGAAGTGAGGACTTAACTGTGTAATATGCAAATGTATGCCGTGCAATATTTAGAAGTACCAGTGAAATAATTTGCAAACACTTGAAAATAAAGATTGTCTAGATGAAACCAGAAATGAGCTTCTGGCCAGAACAAGCCTTTACTGACATAACGTACCTAATCAGGAATTGAGCCAAGAAAAACCTGGGAAGCAAATATTTGACGGACCCTGTCATGCTCCTAGGTACAGAAGCTCTAGTTCTGGTAGTGAAGATAGTCTCCTCTCTATCCAAGTTGATAGGATTACATTAAACATTTGAATCATACAACTAAACCATGTATTCTGTTTCTTTTCTCAACAAACGCAGTTCTGAATAATATTTAATTGCCAATATGGTTTTTCTAGAAGGAGAGAATGTCCTCGACAAATGAAGTGAATAACCATTTCCCTTGACAGTTATGTTTTTCATTGTAAATTAATACATTGATATTTGGGTTTTTTATACAGGAGCTTCTAATCAACATGACTCAGCTCCTTTGCTCCTGTAACACAAAGCTAGATCCTGAACTTAGGAAGTTCACCAAGATAAGTGCCACTCTGAGTCCTCTAACCAGCCAGCTATCTTAACATTCCAACTCTGCTACACCTCCCCTGCACTTTTCTATAAAGAGGAAACTGCATATAGATTAGGAACCAAAATACTGAGAAGATTTGGAGATCTTTGTGACTTAATTTCATGTTTAATAGTAAAACCTTTGAAGTGAAAAGATTCTACTGGAGTACAATAAACAGGGCAGAGCAGCATTCCTCTGCTATGGAAAGAACCTGAGAAAGGAATATTTTGCTCCTGAAGAAAAGGAAAGCACCTGAACTTGGCCTGGTTTTGAAGAGTAACAAAATCATTTTAAACCTTTAAATGATTTCCTGAGAGTTGACAAGGACATAGAAAAAAAGTTCTAGGGAGAAAGTCTTGGGAATGCCAATTTTGAAAAGGGTTAAAAGAAGAAAAGCATCTGGGCAAGGAAGAAAGAAGTTTTAAGAATGGGTTAATAAGCAATGTCCAATGATAAAGTCAGAAGAAACGTTTAGGAAAAGTTCTTTTTTTTTTTTTTTTTTTTTAAACACATTTATTTTTTATTTATTTACTTTTTTTTTTTTTTGTAGTTGTATGTGGTGCTGAGGATCGAACCCAGTGCCTTAAGTGTGTGTGGAAAGCTCTCTGCCACTGAGCTACAGCGCCAGCCCCTTTGGGTTTGTTCAGTAGAAGGTTGTTGGTTATTTTGTTTGACTAGTTTGTTTTTCTGGGGCATGTATATGGGTGTCTGTGTTTAATTTTTCACAATTTTCTTCTTATTTTAAATTTGGAGTAGCTAATACTATCTCTCAGTTCCAGAATCAAAAGATAAGTGTTTCATTATTGTACTGAACATCTCAGCAATTGCAAAAAAAGAAAACAAGCAAGGAAAAATGTTTTTAAGGATTGAAAAGATATATATCTTTTTTTTCTTTTGGAGAAAACATGATAGTCTATCATTTTCACATATAATCTACAAACTGTTAGTATTAAGTGAATTTAATAAGTTGCTGGATACAGTAAAAAAATATGTAGAACTAAACAATTAGAAAGTGATTTTTTAAAAAAAAGTGATACTGTATGCAAGTACAGTAAAAATGTCAAACCTCTAGTTTATTAGTTTCCTTTGGCTGCTGTAACAAATTACCATAAACTCAGTGATTTAAAACAGATTTATCCTCTCACAGTGCCAGAGCCCCCAAGTCTGTAATCAAAGGGCTGCTGTCCCTCCAGAGACTCTAGGGGTGAATCTGTTCCTTGCTTTTTCTAGTTTCTGGTGTCTACTGGCATATTTTGGCTTGAAGTTACATCACTCCAACTCTGTTTTCATCTTTACATTGTCATTGTTGTGTGTGTGTCTCAAAATTGCCCCTACCTCTCACAAAGGACAATATGATGTTTTTTAGGGACCACCTGGATAATCTAGAGTCATTTCCTCATGTCATATTCCTTAATCACATCTACAAAGACCCTTTTTCTAAATAAGGTAATATTTAATGTTTCCAGGATTTAAGACCTGATATCTTTGGAGCCATGATTCAGTCTACAACATTATGAATAAATCTTATGAAGCATACATAAGAACACTATACTGAAAATTATACTATTGAGAAAATTTAGAGAAAACCCAAATGAATGAATGAATGAATATGCTATGCTCATAGATTGGAAGACTCAGTATTGTAAAGATGTCAGTTCGGTTAGTCTATTCCCAGTTATAATCCCAGAAGGTTGTATGTTTGTATAAATTGACCAGCTGATTCTAAAATTTATACAGATATTTAAAAAGTTAAAAATAGCCAAGAGAATCTGGAAGGAGAACAAATTTGGAGGATTTGTCCTACTATATTAATACTTTAAAAAAAAAACACAAAGAGTAATTCAGTATAGTACTGGCATAAGGATAGAAAGAAAACCAGTAGAACTGAATAGAGTTCCCAAACATGTTGATGTGAATATTGTGTTTCTACAAAGGCGACACTATAGTAATATGGAAAAAAATGGACATTTCAACAAATACTGCTGGGGAAATGGAATATTCATGTGTAACAAAAAGAAATCCTAATGCCTACTCATTAAAAAAATTTTATGTTTATTGTGGACCTAAATGTAAAAGATAAAACAGTGACTTTATAACTTTGGATACTTAAACATTTCTTAAAATATAAAAAACACTATTTGTAAAATAAACTATTGAGCAGGTACAGAAAATAGTATGGGAAAGGCAAAAAGCCTTCAATTAAAATGTTACACCAGAAAACTGAAAATAGTTACAATAATAATAGCAAGACTAGAGGCAAGGACAGACAAATATTTAGTAAGTAAAATTAGAAAAATTGGGGGACTGATTAAGTATATAAAATGGAAGGGAAGAATCTTAAGCAAACATCAGGATCTGGGTTTGGATATCTGGGTGGGCAATTGTGTCAACAACTGAATACTGAAGACTTATAAATTTGAGGCACAAGGATGAATTCATTTGAGGACATGTAGAGAACTCCATGGGGAGATGTCTAGTATGCAGATGGATATATAAGTAATACTAGGGATGGAGAAAAATTTCTTAGTGATCATAGCTAAGATCAAGACCCTTCTTAACCTGTTTGGGCTGCTATAACAGACTTTTAGACTGAGTGATTTACAAATAATAGAAATCTGTTACTGTTCAGGAGGCTGGGAAGTCTAAGATCAAGGCGTCTTCAGGTTCAGTATCTAGGAGGGCTCTTTGCTTCATAAATGGTGCTTTATTGCTGCATCCTCATAAATCAGAAAGGGCACTAATCCCATTCATGAGAGCAGGCCCTCTTGATCTGATCACTTCCCGAAGTCTCCACCTTTTAATACTCCCACATTAGGTATTAGGTTCTACCATGTGCATTTTGAAGACCCAATATCACACAGGAAGAGCACATGGAACGAAAAGCAGGAGAATGCTAATGTAGTGCCCCCAAAAAGGGAAAGAAACCCATAAAAGAGAGTTGGGGGGTGTAGCTCAGTGGTTGAGCACTTACCTAGCATGTGTGAGACCCTGGGTTTGATGTCCAGCACCGAAAAAAGAAGGCAAAAGAGAATCTATAAAAGAAGAAATAGAACTAGGAGAGAGAGAGATTTACTGAAACCAAAGACACAGAGCTGTCCAAAGAGAAACTGGGTCACTGGGTAAGAGAGAAGTTCAGTAAGATAAACCTCAAATGCTTACACAAGTTAGAGGTCATAAACAATTTTGGTAGGAAAAATTTTACCGTAACTTATGTGCTAAAGTGCCAAACTGCAGTAGATTTGTAACAGGGGTTCACTTCATGCTTTCCCTCAATCCATTGTCACTTTGAAACTTACATGGGTTTTTTTTTTTTCTTTTTCCCAACCTTCTCCTCCCTGATTTTCTTTTCCCTAAACTATTCCCTGATCTTCTCCTCTCTGATCTTCTTTTTCCTAACCTTCTCCTTCCTGATCTTCTTTTCCTTTATCTTCTGGGTTCTGATCTCTCCTCCCCAATCGCATTTTCTCTGAATCACCTCTTTAACGCCCGTACCCCCCGCCCCATGGGCAGAATCATAGCCTTTGGGACAGGAGTACCCTGTGTTTCTCCTTTGCTAGCAAAGCAATAAACTGTCTTTTTCCTTTTTTTCAAAACCATGTCCTCATTATTGGATTGGCATTAGGGACAAGGACCAAACTTTCAGCAACAGATTGAGATGTAAAGAAGTAAGGAAATAGGAACAAATAAAATAATATGAGCCTACGCTAGAGAAGAACTCACATGGATAAAACAAATCAAAAACCACTCAGTGTCTTAAGCAACATAATTGTAGAGATAGAAACAATATGTACACATGTAATATTTAAAAAGTTGAAGTGCTAGATGCTGCTATTTCTCACCCTCTGTCCCCATTATTAGGTGAGTGTTTAAAGCTATGGCCTTATGCTAAAGAAGAGAGAATAAAGATAGCTTCAGTCACATAGTAGATGCTTACTAAATGTTCGCTGAACTGAACAAAATTGAGTTCTAAATTAAGATTTTAAGAATTTTGTCTAACAAAATATTTTATTGGTATTTTTTGTTAATGCTATTGTTGATTTTTAGCCAATAAAATCAGGCACATATAATGAAATATATATGACCTTTTCAGAAATAATGACACATATCTGCTTATACCTATACAGAATAATCCTGAAGACATTTTAAATGAAAAATTCAAGGTGCAAATAGTAATAAGTATTCACATATGCATTTATATATTTGTGTGTATGTATGTCTTTTTATCATATAGATAGAGATAGATAGATAGCTGTCTATATACGCTTAGAATATTTCTGTAAGAGGACATAAAAAACTGGTTGCCTCTAGGGAGAAGGTGTAGGAATCTGGGATGGAAGGGGGACTTTATCTTCCTTTGTAATTCTTTGCACAGTTGTGCTGTTCCTACCGTGTGTATGTATTATTGTTTTGAGGAAATAGATGTTTAAAGAACAAACTAATAGATAAAACACAGCTAATTCTAGTTTAACAATATAATATTAAAATGATATCAAGTAGAGTTACAGCTAATAGAAATTGGAAAGTAGAATGGAAGAGGACAGATGGAAAGAGGGTAGGGCCATCAGCATCCTCATTTTCAACAAGGCTATAATTCTAAACTAAGACTTGACTTACCAACTGTTCTAGGCACACAGGAAGGACCTCAACAGAAGTCCTATTTTATCAATTTTATCCAGACTCATAATGATTATAACACCAATTTACAAGAGTTTATTGATTCACTCTTAGGTTCTTCATTATTGTTTTAGTACTGCTGGTCTTAGAATAAGTTAAACTCCAAAAGAGAATCTAGTGATGCTGTAAAGCAAGGCTAGTAGACTGCTCATGTTGGGCCCAACATTTTAGTGACATCCCAAACACATTTATAATAGAAAGAGCTATTTTTTTCAGAAAAAAAAAAAATTTAGAGCCACTGATCTACAAGGTGGGGAAATCATATAATCTTAACTTTTTCTTTATTGTACTGGGAATTAAACCCAGGAGTGCTTTACCACTAAGCTACACCCCCAGACCTTTTTATTTTTTATTTTGAGATAGGGGTTCCCTAAGCAATGCTGGGCTTGAACTTGCCATCCTCCTATCTCAGCCTCCTGAGTTGCTGGGATTACAGGCATGTACCACTGCACCTGACTTGAAAGAAACTTAAACGAGGTCTGGTAACCACTTTTTTCTTCATACCCTGGAATATTCACCATTTCTAAAGCCAGTCTCACACTCTCCATTTAAACAGACATAGAAGTAGATCATTTATAAAAGATGTCTTAAGTTTTAGAAAAATCTCTCTCATATTCAAAGTTCAGCTACATGTAAGAGAAACTCCAAAAAGCCGTGTCTTAAAATGGAACATATTTTTCTTTTTATGTAGAAGATAACCAGAAGTAGGTAGTATCCAGCTGAAATGACAACTGCCCTGAAAGTTTTAGGGATCCAGGCTCTCTCCACTTACCCCTGCACAGTTTCTGGGGTGTAACTTCTGTGTTTGGGATGTCTGCTGGAGTGCCAGTCATGCCCATGCTCCATTGTAGCAGGACTGAAGAAGAAAGGTAAAAGGGTATGCCCCACTCTTTAAGGAGACTTTTCTGGAAGTACTGTACATCATTTGTATTACTGTACCCATGTCCTGAATTTGGTCCATTGAATCTCACAGGAGGCTGGGAAATGTCAAAATTCCCACTAAAAATCAGGGTTCTACTGCTAAGGACAAAGAAGGAAATAAGCATTAGAAGACAGCTATCGAACTCTGTCACAAAACTCCAAATATTTGAAAACAGCAATCATCTCCCACTTAAGCTTCTTTTAGAGATGAAACATCATTATTCCCTTTGACAAATCTTTATTAATATTATTTCTGATCCTTTGCCTTTCCTATTGTCCTATGAATATGCTCTAATTTGTATTTCAAATAAGCCACCCCCCAACTCTTGAGTTGTATAAAATCAATCAAAAATATGTTGGCCCCTTTTCTTTGCATATTTCTATTAATCCATCCTAAAATTAGAGTTCTTGGCAACCACACATGGTTACTAAACATTGCACATGGTTACTAAACTTGGCATCATTTGCATCCTCTAGGTCTTTTTTGTATCTGGTGGTATTTAGCCTAGTCTCTGTACTTCCACTCCAGCAGGTTTGTTGCTTTCCTCCCTTCTGAATGGGTAGAAATATACCACTGTGTAATTTCGCCTGGTTTGTTTTGAACCTTGTGAAGACTCTTGAACTTGTGAACTTTGTGGAAACGTTTTAAATCACTCAGTCTTCCCAAAGAAGCCCCTGTTCTTTCTCCTCCCCATACCCGTATGATCAATTGCTTCCCCTGGCCGATTGCCGCTCCAAAAGGGGATTTAGATTAGAAGGTCGCATACGATGTTCCATTTTCCCACAACAGACTTACTGGAAAAAAAAAACCATGCACGGACCAGAACCGTGGGGATAGTTCTCCATATAACGGAGGAAAGGGGAGCGAATACCTGGCTAAAGCACTGCTGCCTGCAGGCGAAAAAAAACAGAAGTGATTGAGAGCTGGAGGACCAAGGGACTGGGAATGGGACAACCAGTAGACTCTGTGCAGCTCGAAAACCCACAAATCTTTCTAAGAGATGCTGAAGCCCCGTTTCTCGAGAAAAACTCCTATAACCCTGAGGACCCAACAAGGGCGCGATTAATCTGGCAACTGGTTCACTCAGAATTAGTTGGAAATAGCCCAAAAGGTGTTTGAAAATAGAGATAGCCGAGATGATCTACTGATAAGGAAAGTAAACAGGGCCACAAGTGGCCACATTACAGTGCTTCTGAAACCGCGAATCCTAGACAAAGGCAGACCACATACAACAGAGACCAAAAAGAAAGCGGTCCTTCTCTGCTACAAAACCAGTGTGCTTAGTGCAAAGAAATTGGACATTGGAAAAAAAATGAATGCCCCCAACGTAATCCGAAAGAGCTTGCCCCGATCACAGGCCAGGAGCTCCTCAGCCAAAACCAGTTTTAACTTTAGAAGAATAGGGGGGGCCATGGCTCTTTCAAACTAGGCTCCCGAAGCCCATGGTAACTTTCTCAATTGGGGGCCCTACCTGTAAATTTCCTAGTGGATACAGGAGCTTCACATTCAAGTAGTTACAGAAGCCCATAGGTACCCTCACTAATGAAACCATGGAAGTGCAAGGGGCAACAGGAGAAATTAAAAAGTATAAATGGGACTACAGACCGGACTGTTAACATAGGACGAGGAACTGTAACTCACTTCCTTCATTGTTTATCCCTGAATTGCCCTTTTTTCCGGGGGGCGTTGCTAAGGACGGGACCTTTTAAGCAAACTTCAGGCAACTATCTCATTTTCTGGAGATATGCCTACATTAGAATTGGAAATCCTGCAAAGGCCCTGACCTATAACCTGCCCATTAAGTGAGGAATATCTGCTTTTTTCAAAATCCTATCCAAACTTCATCAGAAGAAAATGGGAGAAGAGAAAATTATTAATTCAAGAAATTCTACAGTTTGGGGCTGAGGATAACATCTAGCTGAGCATAGTGCCACCCAGTTGTAATACAACTAACATCTGGGGCTATGCCCATCCGGGTTAAACAATACCCATCAGTTTTGAAGCCAAAGAAGGAATTAAAACCCACATCAGGGCGTCTCCTAGAAGTGGGGATACTAATTAGATGTCAATCAGCTTGGAACACCCCCCTTGTTGCCTGTCCAAAAAGCCTGGGACTCAAGATTACAGACCAGTACAGGGACTTAAGGGAAGTGAACAAACGGGTTATAACACCCAACTGTCCCTAACCCCTTACACTTTGCTCATAGTTTGTTGCCACCAGTACATACAGTTTTACTACTGTATTGGATTTGAAAGACGCGTTTTTCTCCATCCCTTTGTCAAAACTGAGTCAGCCTATCTTTGCTTTCGAATGGACGGAATTTGGAGATGGGAAATCGGGACAACTGACCTGGACTCGACTACACCTCAGGGATTTAATAAATTCCCCCACTATCTTTGATGGAAACTCTCAATCAAGATCCTGAGACTGTTTCGCAGAGTAAGTACCCTGAGGTAACCTTGCTCCAATATGTGGATGGATCTTCTGTTTAGCAGCAAAGACAAAGAGAACTGTTTAAGGGCCATCTAACTTTATTACCCAACATATTTCCTTCTGTGTACAAGAAGGAAACTCCATCCATCAATTGCTAGCTAAACAAATCTTATGGGTCTATCTGTAAAATATACTGACTATGTGTAAAAGTCACTGGTGATAGAGCAACGCAGCAAGACTGGCCCAGTATACCATGCAGAGCCAGCTTTGCCAGCTTCACTGGTTTATTCAAAAGCATTGTTTATGCATAGATTGCATCCTTCCCTCACGATCCCCCCCAATTGTTCTATTGAGCAAAATATCATCCCTACCCAATGGCATATCTCACATGTGGGCATCTCCACTTATAATAAGCCGGATTTCTGTTTAAGGTTGGGGACTGTATTAGTCAGGGTTCTCTAGGAACAGAATCAACAGGAAGTATGATTATAAAAGGGGATTTATTAGATTGACTTACATGACCAGAACCTGGATAGTCCATAATGGCTGTCTGCAGGCTGGAGAGCTGGAGGAACCAGTAGCTGTGCAGTCCAGAGGCTGAAGCCCCAGAAAAAGAGGGATCAATGGTACTACCTAGTCCAAGACCAGAGGCTTTTGGAAACTCCCTGGATAATCACTGGCAGAGTCTGCTTTGAAAGAATGCAGAAGAGAGAATCTGATAGCCTCAGGCAGTCGCAGCAACAATTCAACCCATTCAAGAAGATCTGCTTGCATTTGCTGCTGCTTCCTTGTTCTTCCAACTTTTATTCCATCTAAGCCACCATCCTATTGGACAGTGTTGCCCATGCTTAGAGAGGATCTCCGCTTCAGTTTGCTATCACATATGCCAGTCATTCCTAGACACACCTCACTGACACACCCAGAAGACTCTTCATCTTTGGCATATCTTAAGCCAATCAAATTGACAATTCAAATTAACCATTACAGGACAGAGTTTTAATTAATATCCTCAGCATCAGGCACAATGTCTGACACATTGTAGGTTCTCAAAGTTTGCTTAGTGAATGAATATTGCAGTTCAAAATAACAATTTTCAGAAGATTTTTTTTTAATTCCAGAATTATTTATGACAGGAAATTATGAAATCTCACTATATTTTCAAATAATATGTACTCTTATGTGTCTGGGATAATCATATTTGAACATATGCATAGTCTTCTAAACAGGCCATTTAACAATTTTACTAAATTTCTTCCTATTAGATGATGTTGTAATGATTTATTTTGGCTAAATATGAAGAAAAACTAGATTATGAAAAGATTAAAGTTTACATCTTAATTCTGTCCCTGATGCACTGATCCTGTACTTATTCTCTTCTTTCCCCTTATTTTTCCAAGTTATAAAATAGAATTAACAATTTTTTTCCTGTTTAGAAAGACTTTTAAATAGTACATTCCCTAAAAATCAGTCTTTAGGGAATGATGGGATCTAAATTATGAGGTAATCTTGGATTTGGGAATAATATTAGATGTGTCAACCGCTAAAATGGAAACGAAGTATAACATTAAAGTGATTTGTGTAAAGCCGGGCGCGGTGGCGCACGCCTGTAATCCCAGCACTTTGGGAGGCTGAGGCAGGAGGATCAGGAGCTCAAAGCCAGCCTCAGGAATGGCAAGGCACTTAGCAACTCAGTGAGACCCTGTCTCTAATAAAATATAAAAAAGGGCTGGGGATGTGGCCCAGTGGTCGAGTGCCCCTGAGTTCAATCCCCAGTACCAAAAAAAAGTGATTTGTGTAAATAATCCTAGAAAATAACTTTAAAATGTTTTGGAAATTTGTTGCTCATGAGATTAGGGGGCTCCTAAAATACTTTCTTGAAGATTGGAGATAGTAATCTAAATATATTGTGTAGAATAGTCTATCAATTTGGCTCTTAGATGTTAATCACAAAAATGCAGCTGCTGGCTGTAGTATTCAGATGTTAATTACTATTATTAAATGTAGAGATTAGAAATTGAATCAGAGCTTCTCTAGAGGTCACCAAGGAGATGCCACCCTGGTGGTCTTCTTAGATGAAAATATTCCCAGAGACAACAATACAGAGAAACAGGTTCTGTGAATAATCTCATTTAAATATAAGAAGGATTAAAAATAAATAAATAAACTGTTCCCCAGCACTGCAAAAACCAGTTGCCCATTGGCTGCCTTTGGCACACATGCCCATATACCACTGCCACCTGCATACAGGCTCTCAGCTACTTCTTGATCTTATTCCATTACTTTTGTTTATCAAAACAATGTCATTCTAGTTAGCAAAGTTCTAACTCATGGCTCTCAGGATTCAGAATGCATGCCACACCCCTTTCCTCCTCTTCCCTCAGTCCTTGAAGCTCTGATGTCAGTGAGGGGAAGAAGAAGGAATATTATCTTCTTACTCCACTATTCATAACATACAGCATACAGTCTTCATTCTGTTGGTTGCTGCTGCTTCTCTGTTTAGCACTCACCGGGTATAGCAGACCCAAAGGCATGGGATGTTTTAGTTGGCTGTGCAGAAGGTCCTACTGGATTCTCCACTTGTACTTTTACGCAGCCTCTCCCTCTTCCACTGTGCCTTAGCCCTTCTGTGGGTGTCTCTACTGTGATTTCTCACCCAGTGGGTAGTCCTCTTGGATGGAGTACCAAAAACACAGGAAGTATAAAGTTAATAAATAGGAATTATTGATGTAGTAATTAGAAATAATTACTCTTCAGCCATGAATTATATTTTGAAAATTAAGTTTTTTAATGGTAGGATATTTGAAACCTCTGTGAAGCAGCCAATATTTCAAGGTTGATATGTAATAGCAATAGTGGGATAAGAAAGTATTAGGTTGAATTAAGTTGTGGGGGACAATTCTTGCTCTTATTTTCAGTATTTAACTTTATATGCTCTTCACTAGGCATACTGCAAGGAGATGGATTATAAATAGAATTAATATATGCCAGTGTGAAAATCAAGGCTTAATATTATTTACAAATACAATTCTATTAATTAAGAAGTTGCCACTTATGTTGCAAGTAAACAGAAATCTTTCTTGAAATAGCTTGAGGAAAGCAGAGGATTTGTTGGAAGACACTGAGATAGTTCAGGGAGTTAAAACTGCGGTAAACAGTTTCAGGGAACTCAGAATCTAAAATAAGTGTTTACTGCCATTCAATCCGACCCTTTTTCTCTCTCTCTCTCTCTCTCTCTCTACACACACACACACACACACACACACACACACACACCTCTCTTTTCATCTCACAGCTCTATCATCTTTCTTTGTGTACCTGCATTCTCTATAAACAGCCACTCTCAGACAGGAACTTATGTTAAGCCTCATTAAACAACAAGAAGTGAAGGAGAAACATGGAGATTTTCTAGATCAGTGGCTTTCAAATCTTTTGTAACTCACTGCAATACACATTATGTTGTTAGCCCACTACAAACATGTATAAATAAATATTTACCAGTCAGCTATTTCTACATAATAAAACAATTAGAACTTCTCATGAACATTCCAGAATAAGCATTTATTTTCTTTCATTCATTGTTGTGGGTTAGTTAGGGCCAGCTGATCTATGCTGGACTCAGCTGGGTGGCATGCTGATCTTGGCAGAACTTGGTTTATTTGCCTGTGGGTGGTTGGTGGTTGGCTGACATAGGCTTAGCCTGGCTGGGTGGTTTAGCTTGGGTGGCTCTGTCCTACGTATCTCTCATCTTACAATTGCTCTCTGCAGACTAGCCCGAGCATATTTTTCTCCTGGAAATGGAAGAAGTGCAAAAGAGTAAGTCCAGTTGCACATATATTCTTCAAACCTTTGATCCAGTTACATCTGCTAACATTCCACTGGTTAAAGCAAGTTACAGGGCAAGCCCAAGGTCAAGGGAAGAAAAGTATACTCTACCCTCAGAGGGGAGAAGAATGAATCTTCTGAACAACAATTTAATCTATCAAAAAAATATAAACAGCTAAATCAGAAGTTCCGCAAAATAATTCTTACCAAGAAATTTGTGATGCCTGTTAGTATTTTCCATTTCAATTCCTTGTATTTAGCTGGTGAAGGCCACTACACTGATTTCACAAGACTTTTTAGTTCAGTTTGAAAAACAGTGTACTAGTCAGGAATTAATTCAAGCACATGTGATGCTGAACACCAAGAAGAGAAAATTCTGACAATTCTGTCTCCAGCTTCACTTAAGTGGGTAGGCTGGGTGGTGTGGAGAGAGAGAGAGTCGCATTAGGATTACTCCAGTGTTACTCAATGTGTAGTCCACAAATGAGTTGGTTCACAGATTGTGTCAGTCCACAAACTTTCATCACTAGGACATAGTGAGATAAGAGACCTGGGCCAGAATGTAAATCAACACACTACTTTCATTGATAAAATCTTGCTTAAAAGAGAGAGGGGTGGGGGAGGGAGATGGGCAAATGAAACTGCATACACTGGCATAGTTACTTTACATTCTGATGAAAGCTCCTCATCTCAGTCTCTGACCAGTAACACACACAGTTCTCAGTTTAGCCATTGTCCAAGGAATACTCAGAATCCTCTACATAGGAATCTCCACAAGATTGTTACCTTGTGTATCTGAGACAAAAGTAAAATGTTTTAGAGACATAATTCTTTAACACTTCAGAAATATCATGGTGGGGTGCCATAATGAGAAAGGGGCCCAAAAAATAAGAGCAATAAGGGACCAACTGATAGAAAATGATTTTGGAGAATGCAGGGAGGGGGGGAAAAGGGACAATGTGATTGGTCTTGAACAGGAAGCCATATACCTCACCCTTTGAAACTGGAAAAAAATGAAAAAGGAGGTACCTACAAATAGATTCCCAGGTATGGGTGGTGAACAGTAGGGTGTTTCATGCCTGATGGTATCACTCTTGTCAGTGAAGTAGAGAGGAAGGCCATTTGGGATGGAGGGGTGGAGTAGTTAGTTATTTTAAAAAAACCTACTTTATAATGCTCTTTATTCTTGCTAAGGTCATTTTGAAATTGGGAGGATTCAATTTAAACTAAATTTACTTAAAATCACTGTGTTAGCTTCCCATTCCCTGTTGACAAAGTACCTGAGATTCAACTTTTAAAAAGGAAAGATTTATTTTAGTGCATGGTTTCTGAGGTTTCTGTTCCTGCTTGGTTGGTCTGCTAGTTGGGGCTAGTGTCAAAGCAAAAGATTATGGTGGAAGTGTGTGGCAGAAGAAGCTGCTCACTTCATGAAGCTAAAGAGAGAAAGAGAGAGGAAAGGCCTGGCTGGAGTCCCAATATCCTCTTCCAGGGCACACCCCAATGTCCTAATTTCCTCCCACTAGACTCCATCTCCTAAAGGTTCTACCACCTCCATCACAGGTTGCAACCAAGCCTTGAACACACGGGCCTTTTGGGAACATTCAAGATCCAAACTATAGCACCTAGCAAGGTTGTACTACTTTATTCTATTAATTTTATAAACATTTTCTCATTTAGTATAAAGTTTTTTTTTTTCCCCCTCACAACCTATGCATTACAAAGCAATTTCTTTTTCCAAATTGTTTCTCTTGTTGGGGGTGGGTACCAGGGATTGAACTCAGGGGCACTCCACCACTAAGCCACATTTCCAGTCCTATTTATATTTTATTTAGAGATGAGAGTCTCACTGAGTTGCTTTGCGCCTCACTTTTGCTGAGGCTAGCTTTGAACTCGTTGATAGATAGGCTTGGGCTGATGGGCCACCTCCCCTATGGAAATTTCCATGAGAAGCAACCTTGTTTCATTTTCCCTGGGCAGGAGCCAATGGGCTTAAAGGCCGTCCTGTTCCCCGGGCAAAGAGCCAATAGCATTAAAGGTCATTCTGGTACACCCCGCCACCAGAAATCCCTACTTAAAGCTCCTGCCTTCCCGGAGCTGTCTCAACAGCTCCTCCCTGCTGAGAGGAGGCAGCCACTGCAACAGCTCCAGACCCATTGCCTCCAGCCTGATGGCAGCTGCCCCAGCCGACAGCTCCAGCCTCCAGCCAAATGGCAGCTGCCTTAGCCGACAGCTCCAGAGACCACAGCCAGCGTGACCAGGCACCCACCTTCCGCTCAGAGCTTGCACACTCCCCTCTCCCTGACTCCTCTCTTCCCACCAGAGCCTTCACACTCCCTTCCCCCAACTCCCCTCTCCCCGTACTTCTATCTCTGACCAGCCATAAAGACTGGTGAATAAATCTCTAGGCTGCATGGTTGTCTCTGGTGTGATTTTGCCCTTCACTTGTGATCCTCCTGCCTCAGCCTCCAGAGCCACTGGAGGTGTGTGCCACTGTTGCTGCCTGAAGCGATTGCTGTTTGGAGCAACGAAGCCACGGGAATAAGTTCAGAGGTGGACTGGAAACAAACAGGCTCTTTATTCTGTTAGCTTCTCTCTCCAGTTCCAACAACAACTCCCGCACACCAAAACCACACTTGTCCAGTCCAACCAACAACCAATGGCGCCGACCTGATCTGCCAAGTCCCGGCTCAAGTCTCGCGAGATCCCGGGCCAAGTCCCGCGAGATCCCGGCCCAAGTCCCGAGGGACCACGGAAGGCGGCAATGCCTGAATATCTCCATGGCCCTCAGCCAACCGCAATCTCAGCCATCTCCCCAATCAGGGCTCTTGCATGCCACCATGCCAGGCATTTCCAAAAAAAAATTTTAATGAAAATTATCAAAGAAGGGTGGTGAAGACTTATACAGGGAAAATTAAGCTACCCACTGCTTGGATTCCACAATTCAATTATACTTTATGACAATTTCAATTTGAAGTCCAATTAGAAAGTGGAGTGATTATAATTTTGTTTACCAAAATCAGCATATACTTGTGAAGGATTGGGAAGGGAGTCATTTCTAATTCAACAGGTCAAACATGAATGTTCTGGGTCTCTTTGTTAGTATTCTCCAGAGTTACAAACCAACAGAGTATGTATATTATAAGAAATTGGCTCCCTTTGGAGACTGACAAATTCTGAGATCTGCAGGATGAATCAGCAATGTGCTGATTCAGGAGAACTGATGGTATAAGTTCCAGTCTGAATCTAAAGGCCTGAGAACCAAGCAAGCTATGGACTGGTTCTTCTCTGAAGGCTGTGGGCTTGAGACCCAGAAAGAGTCAAGTCCTAGCTCAAAGACAGGCAGGCTGTCAGGTAGAAAGAATTCTCTCTTACTCAAGGAAGGTCACATCCTTTTTGTTCTGTTGAGGTCTTCAGCTTATTGGATGAGGCCCACTCACATTATGGAGGGCAATCTGCTTCACTCAATCTACTGATTTAAATGTTAATCTCACCCAGAATCATCCCCACAGATACACCCACAGTACAGCTTGACCAAATATCTGGGGCCCCTGTGCCTAATGAAGTTGACACATAAAATCAATCATCATAGCCTTATTATGCTGTGCTTTCTTCAGAGAACAACAGTCATTACCAATCTACCTCTCAGACTGCTCCTTCCTCACTCTCCCACATGAAAAATCATGAAAATCCCATGTTTCTTGAACACGTGCCATTTTTATTTTGTAGCTTTGTGAATCCCCTGCTCACCACTAAATAACCTCAGTGGTTTAATTCCTCCCTGTAAATAATACTATTTTAAATGAATTTTATGTAATTTTATTTTTTGTGCAAAATGCAATAAAACAATTTCAAATCCTTATGGAATAGAATGGAATATAAATATACATGCAATTGTTGATATCAACCAAATGTTCAAAACTTTAAACTATTTTTCTTATAAGCTGAAAGCTGTATTTTAAGGCATTAAGTTGTTGGGATATCAGGCAACTCATTCTTAATATTTCTCTCCCTATTTGTTAATAAAACAGAAAAGGCTTTCCTAGTTATTCAACCTTTTTCCATGCCTGGTCATGATTTCTTAGTTTGAAGGAGGGAATAAACCCCAACCAAGTCCAATAAACTTAGAGGTTTTAAAATTCATTCACTGTGTCATTTATCTCATAAACTTTTGCATGTCACAAATTTGGGATATTTGGGGAGACAAAGATGTATAAAGTATAGTTCATGACTTTCCGGGACTTGTCATCTTGCAAAAGAAAGGGTCTTGCCAGAAACAATCCTGGAATATCAGAGATTATAAATTCTGTCTAATCATATATCCCTCTTCATTTCCCTTTTACAGGTGGAGATGTAAGCACACACAAAAAAATCTATAACAAGGTGGGCAGATTATAATAAGTGGGGCAACTAGTAAGAAAGACTCCATCAAGGTGACCCACTCTTGGGAATCTTCACCTGTATCTGAGCACAGCTCAAAAGAATCACACTGCTGGACAAACTTCTATGCAATTGATTGACTGGCACCAACTTCATTGTGATCTTCCATGCCTCCCAACAATTGTGCTATGTTGTAAAGTAGCCTATTTTCATGCACATTTCCTCAAGGACTGTTGCAGAGTTTATCCATTTTTTTCATTTCTCTAACTTCACTACTCATTTCTCCTTAATCTTCAGAGATAATCTTTCTTCTTCCTTCACACCTCTTTCAAAACCACAAGCCATCAAACCATTCTACCACTGAATTATAACTCAAGCCCTTGTGGAGGTTGGAATCATCTCATGTAGGGATGGTGTGGAAGTTCTGGTCTTATACCTGCCTTAATCTGCCCACTCAGGACCTCTTCTAGGTACTTATATTTTTCCCTAGTTCAGCTGTGTGTCTTCTCTATCTATACCGGCAGTCACTGAGAGGACACCTGGGGTTTGATACCCTTCAGGAAGAAATGGGGCTGGGGAAGAAAGTTGCTTCAGTTTATCCAGGACCACGATTTACACAGCAGATACATGTGAATCTCTTTACGGATGGGTTGGCCCAATTTTGGCAGTGGAATAACAGTGTGAGAGACAGACTAAAACTCTGCCCTGAATTGGCTTCAAGGCCCTATGGCTTTCCTCTTAACCGGAGGGGTTCCTTCTACTCTTGGGAGCTTACTCTGCTTCAGTCAGGTGCAGTGCAGAAATGGGGTATGGGTCAACCCCCAGACAGACAATCTTCAGTCATAGGGGAGGTAGTGGGTAGCTACATACCCCAACCTCTTCCTCCTGAGGGACAACTCTCAGGTGTTTGCTACATGATTGCTCCGAAGATTTTCAGTGGGATTTAGCCCTAGATACCCACAGCAGAGACCCACTCATGAATAGCCCACTCAGTAAAACACAGTTAATTGCATTTCTCCCTTCTCTTTCTTACTTTCTCCATTTCCTCATCTGTTCTTCTTAGGATCACTTCACAATTAAACTTTCTACACTCAAGTCCTTGCCACAGGGTCTTTTCTTCTCCTCCTTCTCCTTCTCCTTTTCCTTCTACTGGAAACCCAAACTAAGACAGCACAAAACAGATTAGGTGATTAGGTTCATCAGAAAGGATATAGTGTAACTGGGGTCACCAAAGTCCCTAGGCCAGATCCTCTGCTTTCAGTTTTGTTTTCCTATGGGATACTCTCATGAACCACTTCAAAGCATCTTGGCCTCACTTATCTTTGATCCAACTGTTACCATGGTGACCAGTTTCCTGCATGTTCTTTCAGCTTCTTCTAGGTACTACCTGACCAAGCTACTCCCTACCTGCAGGGCTCACTGCTCAATCACTACCTGGGGTTGATCTGCTCTGTTCCTATCCAGCTATTGTAGAACTAGGAGCTTTTTAAGCAGTTGGAAAATTTCACACAAAAATAAGTTCACTATCTAATAATGACTAATTGATACTATTAAAGATCATAATATTTCTTGTTTGATTTTTCATAACTAATTACAGTTTCTTTATTTTATGTAGTGTTCAACTTAGCTACCTCCTCCCTTCACCTCAACTATATTGACTTTTCTAAAGATACTATGTTAATTGATTTTCTGTTACTGTGACAAAATAAATGAGAAAAGAAAACTTGTATGGAGAAAATATTTATTTTGACTCATGGTTTGCCCTGTTGCTTTTGTGGCAAGAAGTATGTCATAGTGCAAGTGCATGGTAGAAGACATCAGTCCACCTTATGGCAAAGGAAAAGTAAAAGGGAGGGAAAGGAAGGGGCCAAGGTCTCAATATCCACTTCAAGAGCATTCCCCCGATGACCTAACTGCCTTCTTCTATTGCTCTAACTCTTCAAAGTTCTACAACCCTCCAAAAGCCCCACAGGCTGGTGACCAAGCCTTTAACACATGGGCCTTTGGGGAACAGTCCAGATCCAAATCATAATAATGCAATTCTTTCATAGAATAATCTCTGGGTCTATGCCAAAGAAATTGTGTATTCAGTCCCCTTAATAGATTGTACAGACCCTATGATAATAACCATAGCATATCATTGAGATTATGTATTTATCTACCTATACTGGATCACAAACTTCTTGAATATGTAGAAAACAGGAAGTAATTCTACTAACAACAGACTTGTTTCATGTTTGTAGGAGGAAGGACTGGGAAACTGGACCAATTCTGGATATATGATAAAATTGATTTGTGAACATTCTCAAGGATACAGACTACACTTTACCAAGGATAACAGTCAGCTCTATCTTGTCTTCCTTTAACTTCAACCACATCTAAAACTAAGAACCATTTGTGTATGTAATAAAAAGTTATATTCTTTATGTCATAATAATAAAATATCTGAAGTTTAAAGTATCTGAAGTCTATACTAATACAATTTATTAAACAAAAAAGTATTGAAATCTCATTTAAAATTGAAAAACTCTTTTTTTTTTTTTTTTTTGGTACCAGGGATTGAACTCAGGGGCACTTGATCACTGGGCCACATCCCCAGCCCTTTTTTGTATTTTATTAGAGACAGGGTCTCACTGAGTTGCCAAGTGCCTTGCCATTGCTGAGGCTGGCTTTGAACTCATGATCCTCCTGCCTCAGCCTCCCAAGTGCTGGGATCACAGGTGTGCACCACTGCACCCAGCTTGAAAAACTCATTTTTATTTTCTTGCTATCTAAAGTGGTGAACAGCTTAGTCATGATCAAAATGAGGTCATATTGTGTGTGTGTGTAACTTGTAAAATGGTATACAAAAGAACCTTCTAAACAATTAACATCTGCTAACTTTTCTTATAAGTTTTCATTTTATTTTTTAATGGATCTTTTTTTTTTTCAGTTGTAGATGGACACAATACCTTTATTTTATTTGTTTATTTTTATGTGGTGCTGGGTATCAAACTCAGTGCCTCACACATGGTAGGCAAGCACTTTACCACTGAGCCACAACCCCAGCCCTAGGTTTTCATTTTCAAACACATAAATCAATAGTGTTTTTTGAAAACCCATTAGAACATAGACAGATATGTAGCCTCATAATGACCTGTTAGATCTGACATGTCATTTCATCAGGCCAGGACAGATTTCTTGGGCCAGCCTCAGATTGCCCTAGGCCTGACTTAGATTTGCAGTTTTGAGACATATGAGGTATTCTTGACTTGTTTACATTCCCTCACTGTGGCATTAGGCTCAATTATGCTACCATTTTCAAAAGCTTTTCTTTGAAAACATTGAAAAAGCTAATTTCAAATTATTTTAAATACTGGGGAGTATTTAGCATTCCCTATCCCTCCTCCCTCAAAGGGAAAAACATGACAAATTTTGTCTGGAGAAAGTCTTTTTCATTTACATCAAATACAAACTACCTGACCATTTGCCCTCAAAGATGGTTACCAGGTTTCAGTAACCCACAAGCTACTAACTTCTAAGTAGTTTATTTGTACTTGAACTTGAGAGGTATTATGGTTTAGATATGAGGTGTCCCCCAAAAGCTCATATGTGAGACAATGCGAGAAGGTTCAGAGGAAAAATGATTGGGTTGTGAGAGTCTTATCCCAATCAGTGAAATAATCCCCTGATGGGGATTAACTAAGTGGTAACTGAAGTGGTAGGATGTGGCTGGAAGATGTGGGAATCTGGAGTGTGGCTATTTGTATCTGGCAAGTGGAGACCTCTCTCTCTTGCTTCCTGATTACCATGTAAGCTGCTTCCCTCTGCCACTTTTCTGCCATGATGTTCTGCCTCACTTTGAACCCCGAGGAATGGAGCTGGCCTTCAATAGACTAAGACCTTTGAAACTGTGAGCCCCCAAGTAAACTTTTCCTCCTCTACAATTGTGCTGGTTGAGTCCTTTAGTCACAGCAGCGAAAAAGCTGACTAAAACAAGAGGTTATGTTGTACTTAATTACTGCAAAATTCCTGAATTTGCTTTTTCTATGTAAGATGCTATTAAATCATCATTGTTGTAGCATATAGTCTATGTGCACCACAATTAATAGTTATTGTTTTTGATCTGCTCATCTCACTGCACCCTCCTGGAGAGTAAGAAGCATTTTATGAATAATGAACAATTGGATAAAGAATGTTTATTATTTACTGTAGTGCTGAGGATCAAACTCAGGACCTGGGCATGCTAAGCAAAGGTTAGCTCTGCCCTTGAGCTTCACCCCATTCCTGAATAAAGCACATTTAAAGAAAGATTCTAATCTTTGCATTATAATAAATATTGGGGAAGGAGTTTAAGCTGATTATCTTGGCCTTTACACAAAAACTGAATAATTAAAATACTCATTGACAAAATCCCATGCTTAAAATTCTCCCATAATAAATATAGATTGTATTATTATTGTCTATTTAATAGCAAATATTATCAATTGCTTCCTATGTGCCTACTAATGTTCTTAAAAATATCTCTGTTTTTGTGGAAGTTATACCTTAGAAGGAGAGGACAATGAATAATAAAATATAAATACTGCATGATTTCACTTATTCGTGAAATCTAAAAAACATGAACTTGTAGAAGTAGAGAGCACAGAATGGTGGTTACCAAGGACTTTGGGTGGCGTGTGGAAATTGGGAAAATGTTGGCTAAAGGATTCTGTTACTGTAGTGAAATACCTGAGACTGGGTAACTTTCTAAAGAAATGAGTTTTATTTACCTTACAATCCTCGAGGTTCAAGGGCCTGCGTCTGGTATTAGCCTTCATGCTGGCAGAGACATGGCAAAAGTCAAGGAACACTGTGTGTGTTCCTTCTTTCTCTCTTCTTACATAGCCACCTATATTCAGTTATGGGGGCTCCACCCTGATGAACTTATTTTATCCTATTCACTTCCCAAAGGCCTTTCTCTAAACACACAAACATACATACACACACACTTCAAAACTACATGTGTACATGATAGACACATACAATTTTTATTTGACTGAAAAATGAATTTTAATTATCAAATATATGTAATATATATATGAGATTATGACATGGGATTATATTATACGGTATATTAGAAGGTGGTATGTTCTATAGAAAAAAAAGATAAGGCGTGATAAGGGGTACTGAGAGTGCTGGGGGTGGATGGGCTCAAATACTAGATATGTTGTTCAAAGTAGATCTAGATGACTAGTTGAAACTTGAGAAGCTTTGAAGGAGGCAGTGGAGTTGGCCATGAACACAGCAGGGGAAGGGCATTTCCTGGCAGAGGAAACAGCCTGTGCAAAGACCCTACAGGAGGGCAAACCTGGCATTTACAAGGGTAGAGTGAGTGAGTGAAAGAGTAGTAGGAGAGGAGATCAGAGAATTGGGTTGGGGCAGTAGTAGCAGTGGAACAAGATCCTGTAGAAACTCAGAGCACTTTTGGTAAGGTCTTTGACTCTTCACTCTGACTAACCTGGGTGGTCATTGGAGGGACTTGATCAGAGGAGGACATAATCAGGATATCCGCACCCCCCTGCCACAGTGCTGGGTGCTGGGATTGAACCCAGGACCTCACACTTGCTAGGCAAGTGCTCTATCACTGAGCTATATCCCCAGCCCCTAGCTGAAGTCTTTTTTTAAAAATATATATTTATTTATTTGTCTTAGTTGTACACAATGCGTTTATTTTTACGTGGTGCTGTGGATCGAACCCAGGCCGCACACTTGCTAGGCAAGTGCTCTACTGCTGAGCCACAACCCCCCTAGCTGAAGTCTTAAAGGGCTGCAGTGGCTCCTGCGCCAAGAACAGACTATAAGAAGCTAGGATATAAGACATGAGACCTGCAGCAGGAAAGTACATGAAATGGCACAGAACTCCTGCAGCAATCTAGAAAAGTTGATGGTACCTCAGACCAGGGTGGCTGCAGTTGAGATGATTAGAAACAGTTGGCTGCTGAATATAGTTTGAAGATAGAGCCACCATGATTACCTAGCAGATTGGTGGTAATGTGTAATAGAAGCAACAGAAACAAAAATGTCAAGGAGCTGGCACAGTTACCCATGCCTGTAATCCCAGTCCCTTGGGAGCTGAGGCAGGAGCATTGGGAATTCAAACCAGCCTCAGCAACTTAGTAAATCCCTGTCTCTGAATAAAATATTAAAAAGGGCTCAGTATGTGGCTCAATGGCTAAGCATCGCTGGGTTCAATCCCCAGTACCAAAAAAAGAAAAGAGAAAAAAAAAAAAATAGAAGGGTCACTGAAATATGTAGTCTGAGTAACTGGAAACATGATGTTATCAACTGAAATGGGGGGAAACTAGGTGTGGAACAGGTTCAGGGTAGGAAATTGAAGAGTTCCATTTTGCTCTTGTTAAGTTTATATCTGTTGGACATTCAGGTTGAGCAGTGGAGTAGGTAGTTAGGTATCCAAGTCTGGAGAGAAGGCGAGTATCTGGATATACAAATTTGGGAGAAGGATAGATAGGTGATTTTCAGGGTTCAAAGGAAACTGAAAATGAGAACCCCTTATTAAAAAATATTACTAAGAATTTCAAGATGGTGACAGTAGGGCATTAAACCTGGTGCAAGGCCTTTCTGAGGGTGGGTCCTTGTGACTGCACAAATCACATGCCCATGAATCTGGCTCCTGTTAGAAGTCTTATGCATGTATATAATATTTAAAGCCATGGGATTGGACGTGATTGTGAAGGGACTGAGTGTAGATGGAGAAGAGAGGGGTACCAAGCACTGAGCCTGGGATACTCTGGCAGTAAGAGATGGAGAAGATGAGGAAGAGCCAGCAAAGGAGACTAACAGGTTGGAAGGACACCTAGAGAATGTAGTGTTCTGGAACCCAAAAGCAACAGGAAGTTGGAGAGATCACTGGCATTACATGCTGCTGGACACTTAAACAAGAGGAGGAAAGAAAATTGACCATTGGATTAGTCACTTTATAAACTTTTAGCCATAATACATTTTAACTTATTTTTATAAGAAACTAGGCAAATCTAGTGAGGGAGTATTATATAACAAAATTACAGATACTGAAAACAATTTATTGATATGATATGACAACAAAAACATTGGGCCATATTTCATATTTGTATAAACTCCCCTGAAGCATATCAATCACATCCCTATAAACTCTGTTACATGAGTAATTCTATTTGAAAATTTTGGTAGATTTTATGCATATAAAATAATACCTCATTAAATGAAGTTAGAAGAGGATTTTCTAAAGGTTTCCTCAGATTTTTTGGAGAGTAATTTTCTTGTTTAAGATCAAGTATTTATGAGGCCTTGATAATGCATCTGGCAATAACAATTCTATATTTTATGAAAAATATAGAATCCTTGAAAAGGGAAATTCTTTTGAAATACCAATTATTCCCCTTTTCTTGATATTCTATTCCCATCATATTATCTTTGGTACTTTGGTAAGACTGATATGGAAGGACTTTGAAACAAGAAGAAAATCTTCCCAACCTTGAACTTAAGGTGATTTTTTAAGTATCAAATCTGCAGGGGATTGTTCAAGAACACAAAAGCTTCTTTTGTTGTCTGTTCTTACGCATTTTAATGTGTTGTATTCTAAGATTTAAAAAAATTAACAAGCTTTTGACTTATGATTAAAACTCTTTTGGTGGTGTTTTCACACAAACATTTTATAACCCAGAAAGTTTTTTTTTTAATATTTATTTATTTGCTTTAGTTGTACACAATGCGTTTATTTGTATGTGGTGCTGAGGATCGAACCCGGGCCGCGTACATGCTAGGCGAGCGCTCTACCGTTGAGCCACAACCCCAGTCCACCCAGAAAGTTATGTAAGGATGTTGCTATTAGAAGAATGAGCCAAGCTTCGAAAAGCATGCTTCCAGAATCCTAAAGCTTGACTGTATGCTTCCAGGTTTTACTATATTTCTCTGGTTAAATGGACACCAAAGTAGGGGGCATCAAAGAGATGGCAAGTTTGTACCTAGAAAAATAATTATATATTTGTATTGAGTAGTAAATTTGACTTTACAAAGAGAATAAATTTACACTTTGAATAGCAAAAACAAAACGGTCTGCAAAGGACCTCTACCACTTCCAGACCCAAGTTTTTTTTTTTTTTTCAAACACCTTCAATAACTTTTTTGCCTATTATCCTGGATCTGCAGAAGTTTTCTTCACTGGATGGGCATTTTAAGCACCATGAGGCATGCATCAACTTTAGAGATAAGCAGTGAAGAATCTTAGAACTACAGGTTATGTTTCTAAGATACCTTTTTCTGAAGAGGAGAGATTGTGGTCATTGGGATGAAACGCACACTAAACTAGTAAACAGAGAAACACGAGAAGGGAGAATCCAACGAAATTTATGAATGAAGTGCATGATGTGGCTCCTGCCTGCCTATTCACCCTCAACCTGTACCATACACAATCTGTATTAGAAATAAGATGTGTCAGAAGTAAACATAAGTGATGTATTTTTATTGATCCATTGCAAAACTGGAAAGGAGAATGCCTGAATTCTCTTTTGGCCCACCCCAGAATCCGCTATCAGGATAAGTTTATCCACTTATTGGACCTTAATTTTATTTTCTATGATCATAGATCTATAGAAAACATTATGTTTGGACCTTATGGGTAAATCATTTTTCGTAAGTAGAATCTTATTTACAAAAATAAAATCCAGTATTTATAGCTTATCCAGTTTACAAAGATAATATTTATGCAAGAGTAGAAAATATTGTAAAGACAGAAAAATAGAACCTAAACTGCTTTAATTGTGAATTATCTTATTTCCATTTTCATGTTGGCTTTACCTTTCTCTTTTGATATTTTAAAATTTGTATTAGACCCTTATAGTTATATGTAGTA
Source organism: Tamias sibiricus (assembly GCA_025594165.1). Lineage (NCBI taxonomy): Eukaryota > Metazoa > Chordata > Mammalia > Rodentia > Sciuridae > Tamias > Tamias sibiricus. The sequence continues at coordinate 43,806,622 of CM046669.1, read as the reverse complement.
GTAGTTGGGTTCAACTAGACAAATTCACACATGCATGGAATTCAATTTCAGTTTTTGTTCCCCCTCTTTAAGCTTTGTTTGTATTCGTGATGACTACAGTGCTAACTGAAGTGATATGAAATTTCAGTGTAGCTTTGATTTGCATTTTCCTAATTGCTAATGATGTTGAACATATTTTCATATAATTGTTGGCTATTTGTGTTGTTCTTTTGAGAATTGTATTTAATCATTTAGTTTATTTACCTATTTATTAATTGGGTTATTTGTTTTTTTAATTTTTTTGAGTTACTTATATATTCTGGACATTAATCCTCTATTAGAAGAATAGTTAGCAAAGATTTTTTCCCCTATACTGGAGGTTCTGTCTTCACATTCTTAATTGTTCCTTTAATTGTGCAGAAACTTTTTGATGCCCATTTCATTTATTAACTCTTGGCATTATTTCCTGAGCTTTTGGGGTATTATTAAGAAAGTCATTGCCTGTGCCTAATGTTGTAGTGTTGACCCTGTTTTCTTCTACTAGTTGCATAGTTTCTGATCTAATTCCATTTTGAGTTGACTTTTTTTAATATTTATTTATTTGCTTTAGTTGTACACAATGCTTTATATATATATATATATATATATATATATATATATATATATATATATATAATTTTTACGTGGTGCTGAGGATTGAACCTGGACCGCGCACGTGCTAGGCGAGTGTTCTACCGCTGAGCCACAACCCCAGCCCTTGAGTTGACTTTTGTTCAGGGTGAGAGATAAGGATCAGTGTCATTCTTCTACACCTGGAAAATCAATTTTCCAAGCACCATTTGTTTAAAAAAAAAAAAAAGCTGTCTTTTCTTCAATGTGTTTTTGGTGACTTTGTCAAGGATCAGATAACTGTAAATGTGTGGGTTTGTCTTTGTGTCTTCTATTCTGTACCATTTTTCTATGTGCCTGTTTTTATGCCAGTACCATGCGTGGTTGTTTTGTTTTGTTTTGTTTTTGTTTGTACTGGGGATTGAACTCAGAGGCACCCAACCACTACATTCCCAGCCCCATTTTTGTTGTATTTAGAGACAGGGTCTCACTGAGTTGCTTAGCACCTTGCTTTTGCTGAGGCTGGCTTTGAACTTGCTATCCTCCTGCCTCAGCCTACCAAGCCTATGGGGTTACAGGCATGCACCACCATGCCCAGCTTCAGTACCATGCAGCTTTTAATATTATAGCCCTGTAACATAATTTAAACTCAGCTATTGTGAATGTCAGGTATTGTCCAGCATTGCTTTTTTAATTAGTTAATTTATTTTAATTAGGTATATATGACAGAAGAATGCATTTTGATTCATTGTACACAATTGTGGCACAACTTTTCATTTTTCTGGTTGTACACAATGTAGCATCGCACCATATGTGCAATCATACATGTACCTAGGATAATGATGTCCATCTCATTCCATCATCTTTCCTGCTCCCATCACCCCTCTCCACACCTCCCTCCCCTTTGCCCAGAGTTTCTCCATTTTTTCCATGCCCCCCTGCACCTTTATAGATCAGCAAGTATCCTCTTACCAGAGAGAACATTTGGCCTTTGGTTTTTTGGGATTGACTTACTTTGCTTAGCATGGTATTCTCCAACTCTATCCATTTATCTGCAAATGCCATAATTTTATTCTCTTTTAATCCTGAGTAATATTCCATTGTGTACATATACCACAATTTCTTTATCCATTCATCTGTTGAAGAGCATCTAGTTGAGACCACTTACATTCAATGTTATTATAGAGAGATGTTTATGAATTCCTGCTATTTCGACTAATTACTAATGTTTAATTTGGTCCTGTTCCTCACTTGCTTAGCTACTTTTCAAATGAGATTTGTTCATTTTTGAGCTCTGGGTTTTGCTTTTGATTTCTTTTGTGTAAAGTTTTATTTCAAGTATTTTTGTCTAGTGTTGGCTTCATAGTGAGAAATTCCTTTAGTTTCTGCTTATCTTGGAAGGCTTTATTTCTTCTTTGATTCTGAAAGATGGGTTTGCTGGCTATAACTATCTTGGTTGAGAGTTATTTTCTTTCAGGTCTTGGAACACATCATTCCAAGATGTCCTGGCTTTTAGAGTTTGTGCTTAGAAATCAGAAGTGATTTGATTGTCGTGCCTCTAAATGTGGCCTATTGTTTTTCTCTTGAGATTTTAAAAATTCTATCCTATTCTCTATGTTAAGCATTTTAAGTATAATGTGTCACAGAGAGGCTCTTTTTTGATTTTGTCCCTTGGGGGTTCTGAATATCTCCTGTATCTGAAAGTCCATCTCATTCTCAATCTTTGAAAAATTTTTTCATTATTATTTCCCTGAAGAGGTTATCCGTTCTATTAGCCTGCCTCTATCTTTTATTTTCTTTAGCATTTCTTGTCTTTAATATTTTCTTTTCTTTAAAACTCTTCAAATGTTCAAAGCTGGCCATGTTCATATTCTGTCTTCAGCATGTTCTAGTCTGTTGGAGAGACTTTCAACTGAACACTTTATTTGATTTATTGTGTCTTTCATTTCCAAGATTTCTGTTCAGTTCTTTTTCAATATCTGTATCTCTTATTGAATTTCTCATTCATATCCTGTACTGATTTCATTAATTAATTCAGTTGTTTTCTCTATTCTCTTAACATTCATTGATCACTTTTATCATCTTTCTTTCAAATTCTTTAACTGATGTTTTATCTACTTCATTATCTTTTGGGTCAGTTGCTTGTGAATTATGAACTTTAGGAGGTGTTTTGTTACCTTGTTTTTTCATATTTCTTGAATTCCCATGTTGGGTTTTATGCATCTGTTAGGATGAATTTCTCTTCTGCTCTATGCATGGGTCATTTTAGGCATGGCCTTCTCTTGCCAATGTGTCATAGAGTGACATATATTGAGTCCTCTCATAGTTGTGGTATCCACAATCTTTGTGTTAATTAATTAATTAATTAATTATCTCTCTCTTTGTCTCTGCAGGAATGGATGTCTGTGAGTGGGACCTGAGGATCCCCCTCTAGCCAGGAACTTTACAGCCTGGCCATTATTTGGGGAGTTTTGTCTCTTCTATTCCTGTATTAAAATATCATTGAAGTTTGCATGTGGTTAATTTGTATCTGAATCAAGATGCGCTGTCTCTTGGCTCAGTTTTTAGTTCAGCAGTAGAGTCTCTACCCCATGATCTTGTAGTGTCCCTTTAGATTTCTACCATCTCACAGAAAATGGGGAAATAGACAATAACAACAATTGAAACAATCAATATATAGCATTAAAGTAAACACCAGATACCTACTATGACACCTATAACCATAAGTACCACACAAAGAGGAATGCTGGGGTCAGCAATTGCCAACAGCATAAAAATAATTTGAGCTAAATTGGGCATTAAGTAAATCACAGGTGTCATCTATGCCATCCATAGTACTACTAATTGCAACAACATAAATGGTGGGACAGGCGTTATATAAACCAAATATTCTTAAAGATGATAATATATAATTAAGGGAAAATAAATTGTGATAGGAAGACAAAAGAAAATTTAGAATGTTCAAAATATAAACAGAAAGAATTCAGAAGAGAGATATTAAATGATGGCTGGAAGGAAAGAGGAGAAAAAAGAAAAAAGTAAAGTGAGATGAGAGAAGAAGAAAATTTTGACTGTTAGTGGGAGAACAAAGGAGAAAAATGAAAACAATAGAAACAAACAAAACCAAAAGAAGCAAGCCAAAAACCCCAACCCTTAGAAGACCAGGAAAAATAACTATTATAAGAATGACAAAAAACTCAAGCATGTGTATGCACATACATTCACAAACAAATCAGCACAGCAAGAACACACATACACACACACACAAAAAAAAAAAAAAAAAAAAAAGAAGGAAAAAAAGAAAAAAGATTCTTATTGAAATAAATGAAAGAATTGTCTCCACTGAGATGGTCTAAACTGTTGATGAGGATGGATGGTCACTGCCTATACTGGACTGTCCTTCATTCTATTTCTTCTTGGGGCTGTTTAAGAGAGAGAGAGAGAGAGAGAGAGAGAGAGAGAGAGAGAGAGAGAGGGAGAGGGGGAGAGAGAGAGAGAAGAAAGGGCTGGGATGCTAACCTCTTCCTCTTTGTAGCACCACGCTGTCACTTGGAGTGTCCTAAGTCTGAAGTTGGTTGAAATAGTTCTCAGATTCCCTTCTCATCAGTATAAGGTAGGATGGAATAGGAAGTACGGTTAATTGCAATTTCATCTGCACAGACCAGATCAATGCATTCCCAGGCTGGGGATGTTGCAGAGTTGGGTGAGAGAAGTTCTGGTCTCTAGGGCTTAGGTCTAATCAGGCCTTAGGGGTTTTGTTGGGTAGTATCTGCTCTGAAGAGATTGTATCAACACACCCCTAGGGCCAGGAAGACGCTGACTTCTGCTGGGAGTCTGTATCTCATTGGGTAGGGGAGCCAACCTTCCACAGTTCTCACAAAATCTGCTCCCCATGAATAGTCTTTGCAGGCTTAGTCCCTGATTATATTTGCACTCACATATTCAGTTTCCTGACCTTCTTCAGCTGCTAGACTCAAAGGGAAAGTGAGTTGCACGCCCCTCTGTATTTCTGATTTGAATCCCCATGGATACAATCTTCTCTGTACCTATTTTATTCATATTCTGCTAGGCACACCCCCTAGACCACAGGGTAGGCACTTGCCAAGAGAGTATTGGCAATGTTTGCTATGATCTCCTGGACTCCCATAGCAGGAAGCTGCAGCCTGGCCTCCTTGTGATGGCTCCTGCCTCAGCTCTGCTTACCAGTTGACAAATATAGAGCACTTTTCAGATACCAGTTCACCGTGCAGCATCTGGATTAGGTAAGTTCAGGCTGCTCTTCTGATCTTCAAGTTTGTCCGTGCCAAGTTTGTTCTTTTTGTTTTTCTCTGTTTGTCTTATCTCACCTCTCTGCTGAGAACAAGTGTCACTGCTGCTGCCATAACTGGCTAGGCTCCAATGTACTCTTCTTTGTTTTGTGTTCAATGTACCCACGTTTCTGAGTCTCTGAAATCTCTGAAGAGATTCTGATTGCATGATACTGAATTTTGGTGTATTCCCTCTTTCACCAACCTCACTGAGAAGCAGTGCTTCTGGTGCTTGAATTCTGAGTCATAGAGCAATTAGAAATGCAGCATATTCTAATGTGTTGTCTTGAATCTTTCCAAAGTTTCTGTCTTTTAAACCTTCTCTGGTTAACGATTGTGTGAATCAGCTTTATGTTATTATAGCAAATACCCAACATAATCAACCAATAAAAAGGTTTATTTTTGCTCAGAATTTTAGAGGTTTCAGTCCATGACTTGTTGGTCCCAAAAATTTTAAAATATTTTTAACATTTTTAAAACTTTTTACTTTCCCTCTAAGATAGGATCTTGCTATATAGCCCAGGCTGGCCTCAAACTTGGAATCCTCCTGCCTCTACCTCCCAAGTATCTAAGATTATAGCTGTACACCATTTCACTTTGGTGCCCTATTGCTGTGAGGATGTGTTGAGGTAGCATGACACTGCAGGATGTGTGGAGGAACAAATCTGTTCATTTCATGACTGAGAAATAAAAGAGGGAAAGAGGAACAGACTGGGTTCTCACACTCACTTCAAAGGCACATCACCAATAACACAAAGACCTCCCACTAGGCCCGGCCTCTGAAATGTTCTACTACCTGCCAACAGCACTACTTTGGGGAATGAGCCTTTTAGGAGACATTAAGGTCTAAACTGTAGGAGTGATTTATTATTGTTGTTAATCTCTTCCTTCTTTCCTTTTTCCCTCCCTCTCTTTCTCCCTTTTTCCTTTCAGTTTCTTTCTTTTCTTGCCTTTTTTTCTTCCCTCCCTTTCATTTTCTTTCCCTTCTTATTTCCTTTTTTCCCTTCCTTCCTTCATAACGGTTTTTTCTTGTTAAGAGTCATAAAAACATTTACCAATCTTATGTCTTTCTATCACTTCTTTCTGGGCTCATTTTCATTTTACCAAAGAACATCTGCTAGTTGTTTTTTTCACCAAGAACTTATTTGTGTTAAATTTTGTAGTTCTTTTATAACTGAAAATGCTTTTATTTTACAGTTATTTTGGAAAAATGTTACATTGAAGTCTTTCTCTCCTTGTACCTATTTTTGTCATCAGTGTCATGTATCTTAATTCTACTTAGGTTGAACCAATATTTTAGCCTCTGCAAACGATAGTATTCCTTTAGTTTAATTATATATCTGATTCTGTTATTCATATTTTAAGGGAAGAAAAGTGTATTTTGGGGCTCATGTTTCAGAAGTCTCAGTCCATAGATGGCTGACTTCATTGCACTGAGCACAAAGCAAGGCCCAGACCATCATGATGGAAGATTGTGGTGGAAGAAAGCAACTGGAAATGTGGCATCAGGACACACACACACACACACACACACACACACACACACACAGAGAGAGAGAGAGAGAGAGAGAGAGAGAGAGTTCTTCTCATACCACAGACAAAATATAAACCCCAAAAGCACATCCCCAGTAACCCAACTCCTCCATCCACACCCTAACTGTTACAGTTACCACGAAATTAATCCCTATCAGGGGATTAATGCATGGATGAGGTCAATCCTATTATAATCAAATCATTCACCTCTAAACTTTCTTACATTGTCTCACACATGAGCTTTTTGGGAACACCTCACATCTAAATCATAGCATTCTATCCTTGGCCCCCAAAAGCTCATGCTCCTCTCATAATGCAAAATGCATTTAGTCTATTTCCAAGAGTACCCATAGTCTTAACAGTTCCTAACAGTTCCAGGGTTTCCCAAAAGTCCAGGTCCAAAGTATCCTCTGAGACTCAAGGCAAACTCTCAGCATGAACCCCTGTGAAAATCAATAGCAACTTACATACATCCAATATATAAAGGCACAGAGTAAATATTTCCATTCCTAATGGGAGAAATGGGACATAAAAAGAAGAGATGGGACCAAAGCAAGACTGAAATCCATATTTGGGCAAACAAGTTCTATAGATCCCTGTCCAGCACCTGGGGCATGTGGCATCCTAATGTTCTCTCCAAAGGGCTTGTATAGCTCTGCCCCTATGACTTTGCTGGCTGCAGCTCATATGGCTTGTCTTTGCTCAAGTCCTGGAGTTTTCCTCAGCATACATCCCATGTTACTTCACTTTTAATCTTAGGGCTCTCCACTGCACTTTTGGCTTCTTTCTCACATTTCCATGCATCACCCTCTTTGGCAGCTGTAGAAACTCTGACCTTGATGTACCTTATCTGGCCTTCCAGGCCTTCCTTTGAAATCTAGGTGGAAGCCTTCATTACCCTAAAACTCCAGCCTCCTGTAATCCCACAAAACCAGCACCACATGGTTGCTGCCAAGGTCTGCTGCCATCTTGAGCAGTAGCCAAGCCTCCAGGAACCATGGCTTGCATCAGCTTCTGAGTGCTTGGGCATCTGAGCACAGTGAAACAACTTTCTAGTCCCCTCTGTACAAGTAGGGTGGCCCACTGGTCTCTGCTCAAAGAAATTTTTACTTTTAAATTCTTCAGCCTAAGATGGATATAGTCTTGCCAATTCCTGAGATGTCCTCAAGCCATCTTTTCTAATGTCTCTGTGCAAGGTCTTTAACATTTCTTTAGTGGTTGTATTGTCTTTAACAACCATGTCTTCCTTAGACCCAGTTTTACACAGAGTTTTCTGGGCAAACTACAAGTTTTTCAAATCTTTCTGCTTCTGATTATCACAATAAATTTGGCTAAAGGCTGCCAGCAATATCCATGCCACTTCTTGAATACTATGCTGCCTAGAAATTTCTTCCACCAGATTAAGGAGTTTATCGCCTTTAAATTCAGCCTCACAGAATGTATCAAGACATGAACAAAATGCAGACAACTTCTTAGCCAGACGTAACATGAATGGCCTCTAGTCTAATCTTCAACAGAGTACTCTTTTTCTTCTGAAACGTCATGATCCCTGTTTTTACTGTCTACAGTCCTATCAGCATTCTGGTCTTCTGAACTTTCACCAGAATTAACCATTAATGTTCACTTACAACATTTTAAAGCTTTTGCAGTTTTCTTCACTAAACTTTCTGAAATTCCTCCCACAAATTCCAAAAGCTCCAAAGCTTCTAAAACATGTGGTCAAGTTAATCACAGCAACAACCCCATTTCTCAGTATCTATATTTGTTTTAGTTAGTTGTTTTACTACTATGACTAAAAGACCTGACCAAAACAATAAGAGGAAGAAAAGTTTATTTTGGAGCTTATGACTTCAGAGGTCTCAACCCATAGATAGCTGACTCCATTGCCCTGGGTCCAATGCAAGGCAGAACATCATGGTGGAAGAGTGTGGTGGTACCAGGAGGCAGAAAGATGCGGGGTGTGTGTGGGGGGAAGAAGCTATTTCTTAATTCTGTATGCCTTGTGTTACTGAGCTTTAATTAGGGAACATTTTCTTTTTTTCTGGAGAACTCTTGAGTATTTGGTGGGTATAGATCTACTGGCATTAACTTTCCCACAGGTTTGTTATGTGTATGCAAATGTCTTTCGTTTACCTTTACCTTTGAAGTGTGTTTTAACTGAATAGGTTAACTCTCTTTCGGAACTTTGAAGATTTTAATCCATTATTTCTGGCTTCTATATTTTCTATTGAAGGCTCGCCTATCATTTTCATTGTTACTTTTTATAACTTATGCAACTTTCTGTCTTTTTAGATGGTTTTAAGATCTTTTCTTTCTCTTTAATTTTTAATATTTTTACTATGATGTATTTAGATACAGTTTTCTTTGTTTTTATTTTACTTGGAGTTATTAAAACTTCTTGAATCTGTAGATTAGTGTGTTTCAACAATTTTGGAAATTTCTCAGCACTATCTCTTCAGATATTATGTTGCCCATTCTTTCCTTCCCCTCTAGGACATCAATTATCATTTACAAATAAGTAAATATAGACTTAAAAAAGAACCATACCTTATAAATCCATTCTACAAATTTCTTTTTTCCATCTTTTTATTTTTGTGTTTCAGTCTTCTGACATACTTTTCACTTCACTAATCATCTCTTCTGCTGTTTATAATTTGCTGTGAATCCTATATATTGCTGACATTTTATTTTTAATTTTAGGATTTTTACCCTTTTTTTAATATATATCCCAATCCTCTAGTACAATTCTCTATATTTTCATCTATTTTTTTTACTTTTATATGGGAATGATGTTAATCAAATTATTTAAAATTATATACATAATAACTCCAAAATTTGAGTTATCTGAGGATCACTTTCTACTCTTTGTTTTTATTTTGTTTTTCAATTATTTGGTTCAGTGCATTTTTCATTGAATGTTTAGCATTGTATAGGGAACTATTTCAAAATACTGGATGCTATCCTTCCTCCAAAGGGGATTACATTTTCTTCTTGCCAGCATTTAAATGGGGATGAAAACACAGGTTCCTATCAAGCTTTGTGAGAATTGGTATAATAATTTTATGTTCATTAGACTATATTCACTTATAGATTTCTACTTACAACTTGGCATATTGTCCAATATTCCATCTCTATTTCAAGTTCTGAACTCTGATTTTTACCAGTTGAGCTCCATGAGATTTCCAAAATCTCTCTTTATCTTTTAAACATCTTAACAGTTGTGGGGTTTTACTTGTTTGTTTTTACTGTAACTGCTTCTCCTCCTTCCTTTATTCCCCAGGTACTTTAGATTCCTGGAGGTAAAGTTCTTGCAAAATGTCATAGTCATTTTAAAAAAATATTTATTTATTTACTTTAGTTGTACACAATGCAATGCATTTATGTTTATGTGGTGCTGAGGATCGAACCTGGGCCGCGCACGTGCCAGGCGAGCGCTGTGCCGCTGAGCTACAACCCCAGCCCCATAGTCATTTTTCTATGAGCTTTTTTCCCTCCAGGATCTCGGCTGCTTTATTTGTCTTGAACCCCAATTTTTTTCTCCCCATCACCATGAGATCGTTTAAAGCTCTTGACCACTGCTTTCTGTTGTGCCTCTACTTCCTACTAGGAAATGGAAAACATCCTGACAGGAAAAATTGGCGGGAAATATCTGGTATATTCCAATATGTTTTCCTATCATCTGGGTTCTTGACTTCCCTGCCTGGATACCTTGATCATTTTTTTAATATCTTCAAATAACCATCTTTTAAAAAATCTTATCTAACTTTATAGTTGTTCTTGATAAAAGTACGAGATTGATAATAGCTTCTTTTAAAAAAACTTTAAGTGTAGAAGTCTAAAGATTAGTGTATTATTTTTTAATTACTATAATAAAATACTGACACAGGCTATCTTTGTAGGAAAAGAGGTTTATTTAGCCCACAGTTTTGTGGGTTCAAGAATATGATGTTTGCATTGGCTTGATTCTGGTGATGACCCCGTGGTGAATGATGGAGAGTGATGAATGGCAGTGATGGGAGAATATGTTAAAAGTGGTCACATATCCAGCCAGGAAAAGGAAAGAGGATATGAGTGCTCAAGCTTGCTTCTTTCATAACAATCCTCTCATGAGAATTGAAGGGATTGAAGGAGAACTCACAAGAAATCAAACATGAACTACTTCATGACCCCAATGACCTAAGGACCTCCCACTAGGCCTTACCTCCTAAGAGCTTCACCACCTCCCTGGAGACCAGGGAGACAGTGGACCCTTGAGGGACATTCAAACAATACTCAAAACTTAATAATTATATAGCTTTTTGATGTTAAAAGAACTATGCTGTTTCCAGTTGCTATTTATTAGACACTGTCGGCATCTAGTTACATCAAATAGTAGATGACTTTTAAATTTGTTCTTAAAGCAAATCTTCTGCCCTCTGCACTTGTGGGATAATCACATAACTGCTTGTTGTGTATCTATCTCTTTCATAGCATCAGTCCCATCAGAAGGACCTTTGATTAGTTATAAAACAAGAAGGGCCAAATAGATAACTAATTTATATACAGCTATATGCAATCTAAATACAGTTCCTCCTTAAGTAAAGAATGTTGAACCAAATGCTCACTTTTTGCTTACTGAAAATCAGGGCAGTAGACCTACCTTCTATAACATAGTCCTCAGTGTTTATTATAACAATGAATTTTCAAAATGTAATTGATAAGCCTCTTCATTTTCCACTAGAATATATTGATCATAATTTTAAATATTTTTGTGATTTGGCATCAATGCAGTTATCCATGATTCACTGATTGTCCGTCTTGTTCCAGACATCAAGCATGTGGTGATAAACAGCAGACACATGGTGGTTCTAGTCTGTAATAAAAATGACATTTCCCAAAGAGATGAGGCAAGGTAGAGCTCAACCCCTGAATACTTCCAGGCTGCTGTGCTATCTTGATTGACAGTTGTGCTGTGTTCTCTCTCACTGATGACTCTGAAATTATATGGTTTGTAGGGTCAAGTACTTCCACATTTCATGCTGCTATTCTGTTTTTGGTGGGGATAATGTCTTGTTTCTCATTGGCACCTCTCTTCTCCATGGTAACTTCTTGATACTGCCAGAATGAGGTAACATTTTTTTTTCTTTTCCTCTCTGTTCAGTCACTCCTGCCTGGTTGCCAAGGGAAACCAGATAAGTATTAAGTGTAATATTAATTCAAATATACTGTGTATAGATAAAGTGCATGACTTTTATGACATCTATTTTGAACTAGCTTCAGGCTCTTCTTGCAGTTACTGTTGGATTTTTATCAGGCTAACTGATGCTCCAGAACTGAGGTTTCTAGAATGGAGCATCAGAAGAGGGAGTCCAGACAAGGTGGTTGGGGAAACTGGGGGCAGGGTAAAGCATCGTGGCATATTTAAAACAGTCCTAATTTTTCAACTATAACATGAACGAGTAAGCACAGACTTAAAGGCATTTTTCATTCACTATTAGAAGCTTCTGCCACCAATTCCCATGTTGTCAAAAGTTAGTGGTAAAGAAAGCCACTCACTGAATAAAGTCCCATAACTTTGTCCTGCCTATCCTTCCCCTTCCGGGAGCTCATCCATATATTCCTGGCCTCTCAACTTCTCGCTGTCTTTACTTCTGTGGTTTTGATTTGCTTTTTCACATTTTGTTAGCTAATTTCTTTTTTAGTCCCATCATTCTATTTTTTCTATTTTCTGCTCTGTGTTGCTGGATTCTACAAGCCACTTTTTTTTTTTTTTTTTTCCCCTCTCTACCACTTGCTCCCTTTTAGGCTGACAATAGGGCTGTCAGAAGAAGATTAGAAGACTGGAGGAAAAAGGACTTGCTCCTTCCTCTTTATTGTCATCAAGGCGAATGGTTCTTCAACTTGACAGTGAAAATTGGTTGCTGTAGCACCATTTGGTTTCTGACTGCTGTTTTCCCTTATTACCTTTCTGTGCCAACTCAGAGATACTGATGCCAGCTGACCAGTGAGGGTCTTTCTTGGAAGGAATGTTCCTCTCCATAAGGCTCCCGTTCTAAGCCTCAACATTTTATAGTCCCAATATCTCCCTATTGTTCCTCCAGCCCTAAGATTACTACTTGCTTCCTACTGTGACAATCTTTAAGATACCTTAGCTTCTATCCTTGCATTTTCAGTTCTCAATCCTTTATGTGAAATTCTTTCTTTGAAATATTTTTTGTAGTTCCTCTTTTAACTGGATCTGGATGGATGCACCTGTGCCACCTTATTGCTCCTGAAAGAGGTACCATAAGTTTAGGGCACACTAAATGTACATGCAGGGATGGCCAACATCTGTATCAGTGGACATTTAACTCCAGTCTTCCAGGTAAGGAGAATCTATGTAACATGAGGTTCTCCTGTTTCAATAGAACAGCATGATGTATTGTCACTGATTTCTAACACATGGAAATTTCTATGGGTAAATTCAACTCAGCACTTTTAAAAGACCTGATAGTAGCATGGGGCAGTGGAGGTGTATGGCTACCACTGAGGTTTCTGTTTATATTTTTGTGTTATGCCAGCAGCAGCCTCATACATCACATGTTTATCTTGTCTCTTGATTACACCAAGAGGCCATGAAAAGTGATCTACCTATACAATACAGACTTGTGAAAATACACACTGTGATGTTGACACAATGATGAAATCGACTAATGGCACATTTCTCAGAATGGTCCCTTTTGTTAAAGTGGCACATGACTATATTTGAGTAATTTTTAAAAATAACTTTATTTTATTTATTTATTTTTATGTGGTGCTTAGGATTGAACCCAGTGTCTCATACATGCTAGGCAAGTGCTCTACCACTAAGCCACAATTCCAGCCCCTCAGGTAATTTTTAAATGCTTGTTTGACTGGTTGCTTCTTGAGGGTAGGAACTCTGTCTGTTTTATTCCTTTCCATATTTCCAATTCATGACACAAGTGTATTAAGGTAAATGTATTAACTTTAAGATAAAGTCTAAAGTCCACAACATGTTGAATAAGTCTTCCTGAAGACTTATTCAACATGTCCCAACTCCCCCAGTTGGGTAGTCTCCGACTAATCTACATGCCCTTTAAATTTACTCCATTCCTCTGTTCTATTGTAAGGCCTCCTACCATCAGGGATATAATAGAAAATGGATTGGTACTCATCCTTATTGTTATTTTATTTGTCCTTCCAAGTTATCTGATGATAAAAGAGAATTTCAAGATTTTCCGGTATCAGAAAAATAGCAGACCTGAAAACCTTTCTGCCAAATACACTTAGAAATACTAGATAAAAATTAACAAGCACTATTTTCAATACATTTCTGAGTTGGGTTTTGCTTTTTAAATATTTCCTGGTAATTCCATCACTTTCCTTCTGAGTGTTTAGTTCATCAGCATTTAATATAATAATTGATATGGTTTTATTTTGCTCTGCTGATTTATTATTTATGTTTTGCTTATTCATCTGGTTTATTATTTACTTATTTGTTTTTATTCTGCTATCTCCTCATGTTATAACATCCTTGGATTACTTCAGTAATTTTGGAAATTCTATTTTATTTCCCTGTTGGCTTTTTAGTTATTCTTTTCTCATTAACTTCTAGTTTTGTACTCCAGAGGTTATAATATTCATCATTATCCTTTACATGGCCTGTTTGGAGTTAACACATCTTGTCATGTAAAATGTCCAAATCTTCAGTTATATGGGTCCATTTAACATGCTACCTGCCATTTTACACTATGGTTATCAGATGCATTATATCTATATAATTTTGCAGGAATGTTTTCTGGTACCAGAAATTTTGAAGTCCTCTCTTCATTGTAAGATTATGTTCAAGAAAAATAAAATGACAACTGATATATGTCAACTCACTCTACATACATTATCAACATACATTATCTACTTACATTATGTAGCATGAGGCTCTTCTGTTCCAACAGAACAGCATGGTGTATTGTCACTGATTTCAAAGATAAAGCTATAATTTTTGCTGTAAACAATATGTTTTAAATAAATCAAGAAGAAAATGTTAGATATGTTTACTCAGATATTTATCATTTCTGATGTTTTAAATTCATTCCTGAAGATTTGAATTCCTTTCAATGTTATTTCTGTTCAGTTCACTTTAGCATTTCTTATGGTGCACATCTGGTGGTAATGAATTCACTATTCTCTCTTATTTGAAAACTTATTTAGTATTATATTTTTTTTCATTCTCATAGGATGAAGGATGCCACCTGTGCATTACTTGAGGGTCTTCTCTTGGTATGGAAGTCAGGGAGATTTAGGTTTGGCACTGCCAATTATATTTTGGCTCCTCCCACTCACTGGATTGCCCAATGCACATGACCTCTATCTCTGTGCTACTAGGAAGATTCCTCTGCTCCAGAGTTGGGCGTAACCCATTGGGAACTGGACAGCCCACCTCCTACCTTATTTGGCAAAGAACTTTCCATGGAAAACCTTTAATGTTCCCTGATATAAAGAAAGCAAACGCTGGCTCCATTGCTCTCTTTTTAGTGTGGAAGCTCCATTCCTAAGATCATCTAATCCGTCCCACCCCTGCTTTTAAAAATTACTTTCTATGTCCTGTGGTTTTTATCACCATTTTATCTTTCTTAGCTTTTATTCTGCAGCCAGCCCATTCCACCAAGAGGAACTCAATTCCATCTCCTGCATGGGCCTCAGGTGACAATAAGATATTTTAGCTTGCTATAGAATGCTGAATTGACAGTTTTCCTCTTTAAGCACTTAAGAAATATTGTTTACTCTTTTTCTGGATCCCTTAGCTTCTGATTGAAAGGCCAGAATTAATGAATAATTTTCCCCTAGTATGTAATGTATTGGCTTTTTTTTCTAATTAATATCATAATTTCCTCCTTGTTTTTGTTTTTCAGCAGTGAATTGGCCATTGATTGCTGTTTAACAATTATTCTAAAACTTAGCTTCTAAAACAATACACTTTATCTCATAATTTCTGTGGGTCAGGAATCTGGGCAAAGCTTTCTGGGTCTTCTGACTTCAAATCTCTCACAAGGCTAGAATCTTGACTGCAAAGAATCTGCACATAACTCACAAACATGGTTGTTGCCAGCTTTCTGTTCCTTGTGGGCTGTTGGCCAGAGGTTTCAGTTTCTTATAAGTTATTGGCCAGAGACTTCCATCATTTATTTGGTACATGGTCTTCTCCATTAAGAATTTTATAACATGGCATCTTGCTTCATGAGAAAAGCAAACAAAGACAGAGAGGGGAAGGAACTTGACAGAGTATGAGAGAGAGAGAGAGAGAGAGAGAGAGAGAGAGAGAGAGAGAAAAACAAGCTACCAAAAGAAGACACAGTTTATGGTTTTTGTCACCTAATATTGGAAGTGATGTCCTATTAGTTTTGCTATATTGTCCTATTAGTTTTGCTGTGTTCTATTAATTAGAAGCAAGTCTCTAGGTTCAAAACACAAGTGTTGAGGGGATTGCACAAGGATATGAGCCAAAGTGTGGTCACTGTCAAGACCTGCCTACGCTACTTGACTGTGATATATCTAGACATGATTCCCTGGTATTTATCCTTATTGAGTTTTCTTCAATCTGTTAATATATGTCTTTCACCATACTTGGAAAGTTTTGTTGCCATAAATTTCTCACATATTTTTTTCCTACCACATTCACTCTTTTCTTTTCCATCTGGGACTCCAATTGCCTGTGTGTCAGCCCCGTTGATATTATCCCTCAGGTTCCTAAAAATCTGTTAATTTCTAATTTCTCCCTTCTGTTTTGAGATTGGATAATTTCCATTGATTTAATTTGAAGCTAACTGATTTTTTTCCTGTCTTATCTTTGTGCAATAAAGTCCATCCAGCAATTTTTAAAATATCATATATTCTTTTTAGTTCTAAAATTTCCACTTAAAACATACAACAATGTTGTAAATGTTATGGCTAATTTCTCAAAAAATTTAAGTATAACAGTATCCTCTAAAAGTAGAAGTGGTTAGACCTTGTACAACCTCTGCAAAGACTACTACTTAGAAGGTGTCCAACAAATGTTGTTGATTTGAATGAAATTATAACAACATAAGCAAAAGCAACTTCAAGCCATAGGAAGCCCAAGGTAGGGAGCAAAAACACTAGTTATCTGGTGGCTTATTTTGAGAAGTTAGGCACATTGATAAAAATGACCAGTGGAATACCAAGAAAAGGTGTACATCCTAATTCATAGATGAGGAAGGTTTTACATGTATGGCAGACAGACCGTAACATGGTTCCCATGATCTACGCAAATGAGTTTGTGTAGTTCCCTTCCCTTGAATGTGGATGGGATTTGTGACTTGCCTTTAGCCAATGAAATAAGACAAAGGTGATGGGATGTCACTCCTGTGTTTATATCATATTATATTAAAGACTGACTTGCCAACAGACTCACTTTAGAGGTTCTCCTTGTGGGCTTGGTGAAGTAAATGACAAATTGGGGAGACCTGCAATGGCAAAGAAACACAGGTGAACTCTATCCTCCAGTTAGCAAGAAGCTGTGGCCTTTAGTCTTACGTGCACAAATAAATGAATTCTGCCAATCATCTGAATAAGATAGAAAGCAGATTTTTCCTCAGTTGAGCTCTGGATGAGAACACAGCCCACATAACACCTTGATTGTAGCCTCTCAAAGAATCTCGCTAAGTCTTTCCTAGACTCCTGACCCATAGAAACTGGGGGTTTAAACAACATATGTGTTGTTTACAGCCACTAAGTTTGTGTATTTCTTTTATGCAGCAATAGAAAACCAGCACAACCTGCACAGTTACAAAATTTTGATACCTTTTATTTTGTTGAGAGTGATTTTTCTGAGCTAATTTATGAATTTTGGGGGGACACAGTTCAACCCATAAAAATAATTTTATGGTTCAGCTTAAAGATCACTTCCCTGGGGAAGGAAGCTTTTATGACCCTGAGAAAGGTCATACACATATGCATGTGTATCAGCCTGTACTTCTCCTTTATGATTTTTGTAAAACAATGACAACTCTCTTTTACACATATATTTTGCAGATTTATGTGTAGTTATATGGTATTATGGTTTGGATATGAGATGTCCTCCAAAAGCTCATGTGTGAAACAATGCAGGAATGTTTAGAGGTGAAATTATTAGATTGTGAGAGCTATGAACTAATCAATGGAGCAATCCGTTTGATGGGTTAATAATTTGAAAGGGCAACTGTACTGAGTGGTAACTGTAGGCAGGTAGGGTGTGGCTGGAGGAAGTAAGTCTCTGGTAAGCCTTTGAGGTTTATATTTTGTCTCTGATGCCTCAATCACTGTCTCTGCTTCTTGACTGACCCAAACTGAGAAGCTTTCCTCTGCTATATCCTTATGCTATGATATTCTGCTTCACCTCACACCCAGAGCAAACAGATCAGCTGATCATTGACTGAGCCTCTGAAAATAAATTTTTCCTCTTCAAAGTAGTTCTTGTCATATATTTTGGTCACAGTGACATAAAGCTAACTAATACATATGGATATAGAGAAAGATATAGAAAGATAAAAATCTGGATTGGTAACATTGGTTGCATGGCATTGGAGGGAAGGACATGGCAAGGAGAGTAGGAAAGATGTAGCAAGCAAACAAAAAAAGTCAACAATAAAGAACTTGCAAGCACATGGTGTTCATAGTTTATATGTGGAGAATATAATGCAATTTATTATTTTAAAGCCTTTTCCATTGCCTAGCTATTGTGTAACAAAAGCTTGCAAACTCTCAGTGCCATAGAACAATAAGCATTTATTTAGCTTCCACATCTGTGGGTTGACTGGGCTGGCATGGAAGGCTTTGCTCCTCATGTCTTTCATCCTGGAATCGGCAGGCCACAGGCTCTTCTGTGGAAGGGCAGAAAATTAAAGAGGTCAAATGGAAACCTGAGAGACAACTCAAGACCTAGGCTTGAAACTGGCATGTTATCAGGTCCAGTGATTGCTCCAAATCACCACAACCACCAAACAGCTGCCAGACTCTCCATGTTCTGTGGTTGTATAGCCTTAGATCTTAGAAGAAGCCATGCAAAATGCAGCTCTATCCTAGGGGCAAACTAGCTATGTACTTTTTGAGGATACTGATTTACTTTGTAAATGTAATTTCATATTTGGTGAAATTTTTGCCTAGGCTCACCTTCATGGAGAAGATTTTTCTGATAGGGTTCAAAAACTTCTATATAATATGAAGCAAACTTTCCTAACCTAAAAATGCAAGCTTTCCCTCTGACACCAGGTATTGGCTCAATGAACCTGGAGGTACATGCCCTAGATACAGATATGGAATAATTTCCTAGGTTTGCATTTTAAAAATTATTTGATTCTTTTTATATTTGCTACTTAATAGCTGAGGTTTGAGCTTGTTTTTCCTCTAGTTAAGAACAGGGTCATGCTGTTTGGAACAGAGGAGGAGACAAGCCTGTTCTCCATAGTCTGACTAAAGAAATGGAGAAAATATTGTTCAGAATTTGGCGGTCTGGAGGAAATGGAAAAGGCCTACAATATTTGGATATACAAGAAGGGAAATTTGTAGAGAGAAAGTGGAAGCAAGCTAAGGAAGCTGCAGGCCCTCTGACAAGCATGTCAGGTTTATCTCAATGTGGAGAAAAAAATAAAATTAAGACACTTAACAATCTGGACCAGTTTTCAAAATTTCTCTATATTATAGCCAAAGAAGTTTGGAATTTACAGAGATCTAAGGTAGAGTAATTTCCCCCTCCAATTTCACATGGGCGAAATGTGCTGAGAAAAATTAGTCAAACTAAATTAAAAGTAGAAGAATACATGTTTCTTATCCTCTTGCCCATTTCAAGTACTGGAAAATTCCTTCTCCACCCACTGCATCTTAAATATCTCTTTCCCATTTTGGATGGATTCTCATACCCTGGCTGTAAAAGATAAATAGAAAGTCCTGTCAGGTACAAGGAATCCCAATTTTAGCCACAAATGTGGCCAGGTTGTTCCTTGTGTCAATAATTAGGAGAACCAAGAAGAAAGTGCAGAACAAATAAAAATGTGATTAGAATTACAAATGTAAACAGTTACCAAAGGCAGACCAGAGTTTGGTTCTGTTGAACGTGCTGACTCTGGCCTGGGGGAATGCCACCATACTGTGGCTATCCCCAGAGAGTTCCTACGTGGCCCTCCTTCTCCTCTCTTGATTTTTCTACCCCTTATTCTTTCCTCTCAGCATGAGACCACTCACATAATTTAATTTTTCTAAATGTACTACCATTTTGTCCTTGCTGAGAAAAGGGTTGTCTTTTTGTCCTAAAGAAAGGAAGATCTGAGAGAGCCATGTCAATGGTTCTTATAGATAAAAAGATATGAATACATGAAAATGACTCTATTATATTGTTATATTGTGTACATATATGAATATGTAATGAATAATAAATCCCACTATTATTTATAATTATAATGCACCAATAAAATATTTTTAAATAAAGATACTAATATAGCCTATCACACAAGGGATTGAAAAGGAAGCAGAATGTTGTGAGAACTTTTCCTCTCCTTTCATGATAATTTTAACAATATATTAAATTATTTTTCATTCCAACCCCCAAGACAGAGGGAGAGATGACAGAAGAAAAGGAAAGGTTCAGTCAGAGAACCATTCTGGAATGTTTGACAACTGTTTAAAAGTATTTAGTTAAATGACATAATTAATTCTATCATTCTTCTTAAGTTCAAGTCCTTGAATGCTTCTTGTTTCTCAAACAACCAAAGTTTGTTTTACCTTTAGAGAACTTCAGGGAATTTTTTTTTAATGTTACGGTCTTAATCAAAACTCTTTCATAAGTTACAGAATAATTCAGATTGTTCTCATTTGCTTGAAGAGGACCAGTAATCATGTAATGGACTGAATGTATCCCCCATCCCTTAAATTCATTTACTGCAGCCCGAACTCTCAATATGATGGAGATGGGACCTTTGTGAAGTGTCAGGAGCTTCAAGTGAACTATGGGTCTTGAACTGTGCTGTGACAGAGGTGATGCTTCTCTTGGGAACTCTCAATGTGAAGGCCTCGATTTGAGACCGCCCAGTTGCTATGGTGATGCCTGGTTCAGTAGGAGGTTCTGTGCTAGCCATGGAGCTATTCAGTTCTTGACCTTGAGATCCAGAGGGCCAGCTGCTCTGGGGTAGAAAGTTATGGATGCAAGCTGATAACCATAATCGGGCTGCTCATATTCATGACCTTGTTTCTGCTTACTTTGAAGAGACTACCCCACAATAAATCCTTTTGTTGTTTATATCTATATAATGAACGTGCTGAGCTTGTTGTGTGTCACTGCCTTCCTACCAGGGTTGTTAGTGAACCATCAGGACCTGGCTTTTGCTCTACTTATGTGTCTGCCTTTTCTCCATCCCCTCACCACCAGGTCCAGGAACCTGAATTAACAGTCATGCAAGCCACAGCAGTGAAGTAATTAGATTTAGATTAGGTCATGAGGGTGGTGTCCTCCTAATGGGATTCCTATCCTTATAAGAATAGGAAATAGGAAGAGCGAGAGCAGAGCTCTTTCTTTCTCCATCATGTGAGGACAGGCACTGCAAGTCTGGGAGAAGGTCCCTATAGAAAGTGAATCTTATAGCACTTGGTCTTAGACTTCCTAGCCTCCATAATTGGAAGAAATAAATATCTGTTGTTTAAGCCACCTAATCTATGGTTATTTTGTTGTGGTGACTGGTACTGATTGATACAAATAGGTTAAAAGGAATAGAAGTCATGGGATGTACAGGGCAACACTAACAGTCAGTTGTGAGGCACATAGAGCACAAACATAGAGTAAGTATAAGTCAATTTCATGGTCTCATGATAACCAGATTTAAAAGGCATATTTGGGATTTCTACCTCTTCTGTTCTACTGGAACAATTGATTTTTAACCTTTACTGGAATACTTGGTTATATTCTACCACATATAATAAGGAAACAAGACAAAATATATAATTTTTGGATTTAAATTTGTTTTTTAACTTTTTAGCAGTTTGACTTCTTATGTGGTATGTTGCTGTGATTTGCTTTATATTTATCCTTCTCTGAATTTGTTGAACTTTTTGCACCTTTAGACTAATATTTTCCACAAAATTTGGGATATTCTAAGTCTTTATTCATCTTTTTTCCCCCTGTCCCTTTCTATCTCTTCTTTTATTCTGGGACTCCAGTTACTTTGCCCCATAATTTTCTGAAATGGTTCATTTTTTTTCCATCATGTTGAATACTTTTCTTTGCTCTCTTTTGAATTTACTGATTTTTTTCTTCTGCCATCTCAAAGTTACTGTTGAGTCCATCTAGCGAATTATTATACTACTTTTCTCTCTAGAATTTATATTTTTTTTCTTTTTAAAGAATGTTTTCTACCTGTCTGTCGAAATTCTTTACCTACTCATACATTGAGACCACATTTTCCTTTAATTCTTTTTTGTTGTTGTTGTTAATCAAATACTGCAGGACTGATTTAATCAGTATAAAATCGAAAGATCTTTAGATTTATAATAAAAATCCAAATTTAGGGAAGGGCAAACTTTAAAACAGCAGCCAAGTAGGGAAGGGTGGGATGAGGAGGGTGTGAACGAACAGGCACGCTGGAACTGTGGGGATGTGTAACTGACCACTGTGAAACCAGTGTAAGTTTCCTTTAATTCTTTGAACATGCTTTTTTTTTTAATTGTTTATAATAACTACCTTGAAATCTTTGATTTTTATGTACAACATCTAGGGCCACTTGGAGCCACTGCCTATTTAACTCTTTTATTCCCAAGTCTGAGTCATGTTTTCCTGTTTCTCTGCATAGTTAGTATTTTGGATTGAAAACTGAATGCTATATACATTATATACATATAAATTATAGCAACCTTGCCTACTCTTATGTTCTTTTGATGATTGTTGGCTTTTTATTTTAATAGTTAAATTGTTTGGACTAAAACTGTAATTGTCCCATCAGTACCTCCCATGAATTAAAAATTTACCGGTTGTCCAGGAAAGTGGGAATATTCATGTTCAGATTTTGATACCTGTAGTTCTAGGGTTATGCTGCTAAACTCTCAGCTACTCTCTCAGGGAACTCTCTCCTCTTTCATACTGAGGGGGCAAAGCCTCAGTTTTCTGCTTCTGGATATATGGAGTTTAGGGGAATATTTTAAGGCCAAACCATCACAAATTTACAATTCTTACTCATTTCTGGACTTTCAAATGTAAGCTTGCCTCTGGTTTCCACCTCCTTCTGGTCCCATTTGAATACCTGTAAGTAGTTGATTAAAAATTATTTCATCCAGATTCCATAATTGCTATCTGTGAAGGATTTGCTTGAACACTTTGCCTTGTAAATATGGGTAGCCAGACTTTCAATACTATTTTTGAAAAGTAATTTTTCTCTATTTAGAATCTTCTGCTGAGGGGTTTTCATTGTTTCTAGTGAGAATTTAGCTGTCATTTTTATCATTTTCTCCTGTATGTAATATATTTCTTCTGATGATGATGATGATTTAAGAATTGTTTGATTTTTAGCATTTTAAATCTGAAGTACTTGGGTCTGTGCATTTTTAGTTAACCCTACCTTGGGGTACTTTATTCTTAGATAAACACATATCCAAGAATAAGGTTTTCACAAAACTTGGGAGGTTTTTGTCAATTGTTTTCTTAAATGTATTTTTCTGCCCCATTTAGTCTCTTCTCTCCTTCTGCAATTCTAATAATACATGTTACTACTTAATTTCTTTTTTTTAATATTTATTTATTTGCTTTAGTTGTACACAATGCCTTTGTTTTTACATGGTGTTGAGGATCGAACTCGGGCCGCATACATGCTAGGCGAGCTCTCTACCGCTGAACCACAATCCCAGCCCCACTACTTAATTTCTTTAAAAAATATTATTTAAAGCAAAAATAGTAACATTGTATAGCAGAATTTGTAACATGTAGCAATTACATATATAACAAAAATGGTACAAAATATGGAGGAACAAGAATAGAATTGTACTGTTTTATGATTTATGGGTACAATGTTAACTTTAATTGGACTGCAGTTAAATTCAATGTACATGGAGCAACCACTGAAAATAATTCAAAGTTATATAGCTAAAAAATTAGAAAAATTTAAATGTAACATTAAAAGTATTGATTAAGCCAAAAGGAAAAGGAAAAAAAAAAATGGAAAGAGCAAATAATAGATGGGACATATAGAAAACTGAAAGTAAAATGGTAAGCTCAATTCCAATAATATCAATAATTGTTTTTATGATAAATGGCTTAAACATTCCAGTTAAAAGGAAAGATTGCCAGATTTTCTTTTCTTTTTTTAATTTAATTTTTAAAAATATCTATCCACTTGCTTTAGTTGTACACAATGCATTTTTTATTTTTACATGGTGCTGAGGATTGAACCCTGGCTGCGCATGTGCCAGGCGAGCGCTCCCACTGCTGAGCCACAACCCCAGCCCCTCTTTTCTTTATTTAAAGACTCAACTGTCTAATGAAAGAATGTACTTTAATCATAAACACACAGGTAAATTCAAAGCAAAATGAAGGAAAAAGTTATACCAAGTAATTATTAAGTACAAGAAAACAGCAAAGATAATTCTAATATCCAACAAATTAGACTTTAAGACAAGAAGTATCACAGAGTTAAAGAAGAACATTTATAATCATAAACGGGTCAATCATTAGGAAGACATTAAAATCCTAAATATCTATAAACCTAATAATAGAACTCTGAAATAGTCAATGTAAAACCCATAGAATAAATGCAAGAAATATACAGATTCACAATTTTAATACTCTTCTTTTTGAAATTGACATAACTAGTAGATAAAACAAATAGACAAAAGTCAATACGGACATAAAAATTAGGTCAACTGATTTGACCTAAGCAAAATATATAGAATATTTTACTTGATAATGCAGAATATGTATTCATTTGAAGTGAGTATGGAATTATTGCCAAGTTTGACCATATGCTGGGTCATAAAAGAATTCTCAATAAATGTTAATAGGTTAAAACATTATAACAAATATCCTCAGAACACAGTGGAATTAAGTTAGAAATAATTACATAAAATACCTAAAGAATGCCCATACAATGTGGAAATTGGAAACACACTTCTGCATAATGCATGTGTCAAAGAAAAACATAAAGGAAATTGGGAAATATTTCAAACTGAGTCTTATTTTTAAAAAAAGAAGACCCCACATCAAATTTTATAAGAAAATATTTAGAGGATAATTAATTTTTAAAAATGCTTATATTATAAAGTGAAAGGTTTCAAATCAATGCTGTCAGTTTGTACATTAAGAAGCTCAAAAAAGAAGGAAATTAAATTTTTAAAAAGTATAAGAAAATAAAAAAGAACTGAATTCAATAAAGTAGAAAATGATTAACAATGGAGAGTAACAGTTAAAAAATTTTTTTGAAGGGAGTAATAAAATTGACCAATTATGAAAAAGGGAGAGAGAACACAAATTGTTAAAATCATTAATGAAAGAGGGATATCACCAGAGAGATTCCACAGGTGTTAATGAATTTTTGGGGTGATGGAAAAAGTATCCATTATGATTGATATCTTGTTATATGTCTGTATATGTTTGTTAAGATTCATTGAATGCATTTCACTGTAAGTAAAATTTACCTCAATTTAAAGTTAAAGGGAATATATCATGCTCTCAGATGCGTAAGCCTTTATGAACTAGTGTTCAGGTGGGACTTGAACTTGTTCAGCCCTTCTCTCACTTGCAGATCATTTTGTAGTTACTGTAATTGTATGTTTCTATTTCTTTTCTTACACTGTAGGCTTCTTAAGGAGAGGGCTGACTCTTTTGTAAGCTGTGTTCCAGGGACCTCATATGGGACCATGAACTTTGGGGATGCTTAAAAAATATGTATGTTATTTCTCAATTTTCAGCATTTCATCATAATTAAAGCTGGCAGAGGTAAACTGAGATGGGATAAAATATCAGACATTTAAGACGGTGAAGTACAGCAAGCTTGGGAGTGCATATTTATGCATATATATTTCTCCCAAAACAGATGAAGAACACTGTGAATTCATTTAACATTAGCTATTTCTTCTTTCTTTGTTACTGAGCATGATTTTTTTAAATTAGAGCATTCTAATTATACATGGTGTTTGTGTTTATTTTGACCAAATAACACATGCAAGGAATTTGATTTCTATCCCCATTTCTCTCCTTCTTCTCTTTTCTCCTCCTTCACCCTATTCTCTCTCCTCTCACCTATTGATCTTCCTTTCACTCCTTTATTTATTTGCTTTTGATTGGAATTTTCTACATATACACACAGGTAAAATACTTTTTTGTACATACATATATATATATATATATATATATATATATATATATATATATATATATATGATATTGTTAAACTTATTCCATGCTTCTACCCCTTTCCCTTTTTTTTTTTTTTTGGTACCGGGGATTGAACTCAGGGGCACTCGACCACTGGGTCACATCCCCAGCCCATTTTTGTATTTTATTAGAGACAGGGTCTCACTGAGTTGCTAAGTGCCTCGCCATGGCTGAGGCTGGCTTTGAACTCTCGATCCTCCTGCCTCAGCCTCCCAAGTACTGGGATTACAGGCGTGCGCCACCGCGCCCGGCTCCCTTTCCCTTTTTTCCTCCCTCCATCCCTCTAGTTCTTCTACTCCATTGATCTATGCTATATCTTTATGATATCCTATCCCTTCCCCACCACCATTTTCCCCTTTTTTTGCTCTAGCTTCTACATATAGGAGAAAACATTCAGCTCTTGATTTTCTGTGTCTTGCTTATTTCACCTAGCATTTTCTCCATTTCCATCCATTTACCAGCAAATGTCATTATTTCATTCTTCTTTATGGCTGAGTAGAACTCCATTGTGTATACATACCAGATTTTCTTGATCCATTCATCTGTGGATGAGCATCAGGGTTGATTTCATAATTTCGTCATTGTGAATTGTGCTGCTATAAATATTGAAATGATTGTATAGCTATAGTATTCTGATTTTAATTCTTTTGCATAAATACCAGAGAGTGGGATAGCTGGGTCATAGGGTGGTTCCATTCTTAGTGTTTTAAGGAGTCGCTACACTGCTTTCCATAGTGGTTGCACTAATTTGCAGTTCCACCAGCAATGTCTGAGTGTACCTTTCCCCCCACATCCTTGCCAGCTTTTATTATTGTTTGTGTTCTTGATGATTGCCATTCTGACTGGGGTGAGATAAAATCTTAGTGTAGTTTTGATTTGCATTTCCCTGATTGCTACAGATGTTGAACATTTTTTCTAATGTTTGTTGACCATTTGTGTTTCTTCTTTTGAGAAGTTTCTGTTTAGTTCTTTGGTCCATTTATTAATTGGGCTGTTTGTGGGTTTGGTGTTGAGTCTTTTGAGTTCTTCATATATTCTAGGTATGAATCCCCTGTCAGAGGAGTGGTTGGCAAAGATTTTATTTTTCCATTTTGTAGGCTCTCTCTTTATTAATCATTTCCTTTGATGGGTACATAAGTTTTTAAATTTGATGGAATCCCACTTATTGATTCTTAGTTTATTTCTTGAGCTTTAGGGGTCTTGTTGAAGAAGTCAGTGCCTGTACCTGTGTGATGGAGTGTTGACCCTATGTTTTCTTCTAGCAGTTGCATGGTTTCTAGTCTAATTCATAAGAACTTCCTGCTTTTATTGGACCATAAAGTCAACTCGAAATTGTTCAAAGCACCTTAACAAAGTTAAAAATTACTTTGACCTACATCCTTGTCAGAAACTTCATTAATGGAAGTGATGTCATATAGGATGCATAGAAAAAATAATTCCTTAATGTTAGTTAAATGTGTATATAACTATGTGCAACACTCCCATGGGAAACACTAAGAAAAATTCTAATGAGAGGAAAAATACCAAATATGTTTTGGTGTCTTGAATCTAAGGTAGTGAATAAGGCTAACTTCTAAGGATGTGCCTGTGAGGGACTAGAAGTGACAAGAAAGACACAGCTATGAGCCAACAGGGAACAAAGAAAGAAGTGAAGGACACATGGGGCGAGGACTTATTTTAAGGCACCAGAAGTTTGAGTTCATTAATTCAGAGGCTATGTTCTCCCTTCTTCCATACACAGCATTTACTGTGGATTGATTTTATATCAGGCATTTTGCAAGACGTCACAGCTATTGACACTGACCTCTACCCTTGGGGCAGTCTGGAAATCATGGGGATATTGTGGGTATATACAAAAGTTTTCATATCTCTGGGCATATAGACAATTTTCTGTCTTATTATGTTTGTTCCCATTTGGATCCAATTACTCTTCCCTTTTATCCCTGTCTGTGTTTCAAGCTCTCATCAATAAAAATTTGTCCTTTATTTCCATAGTACTTAACCCAGTGTAAGCAGCATAGCAGTCCTGTCCTTAAATTTCAGCAAAGTGTCTCCCTGCTTGGGCCCTGTGGCTCAGAGGGCTCCATTTATCACAAACACAAAAAAATACAAATTTATTGAGGAACTGATGGTCAGGGTGTCACTCATGAGATGGTCTCAGCCATGGAACAGCATGATCTGTGATTCTAAACCTTTTCAGACTAACAGCATTCCTCTCCTCATTCCTGCCCTATGTCCTCAAAATAAAAGGTGACTGTGTTTGAGTGCCATAAATAAAAGGTGACTGTGTTTGAGTGTAGACTGGACCACTGCCAACATCAGAAGCAAACATTATTTCTGAGGGAAAGGATTTGAATAATAGAAATGCTTAGGTAAGAGAATAATCAAATTAATTTGCCAATTGTTTCCTCTCAGATACTATGAATATATTTTGCATAATGAATGATCAAATACCAATGCTGTCTTGCCAGCGTCCATTTTCCTTTAGGCTCTCAATAATTGAACATGTCATCTGGGAAATATTTTGCAATAGTGAATGTTTCACAGGGTTCTTATATTCTATCTTTTTCTTTTCTTTCTTTCTTTTTTTTTTTTTTTTTTTTTTTTTTGGTACCAGGGATTGAATTCAGGGGCACTTGACCACTGGGCCACATCCCCAGCCCTTTTTTATATTTTACTAGAGACAGGGTCTCACTGAGTTGCTAAGTGCCTCCCTATTACTGAGGCTGGCTTTGAACTCACGATCCTCTTGCCTCAGCCTCCCAAGTGCTGGGATTACAGGCATTAGCCACCGCGCCCAGCCTTATATTCTATCTTTAAGCAGGTCTTTATATAACATGTAGAAAGTGTGATACTGATTCTTTTTTTTTTTGATTATTTATTTATTTATTATTGCTTTATTGTAACCATTTTTATAACCTTTTTAGTGATTCTTTTGGCATTACTTTTTTTTTATTTTTATAATTTTTAATATGTACAATTCATAGTGCATATATTTAGTATCTTTTTACATACAACTGTTTGTATACAAAGTATATTCGTACAATTCAGGTCTTCAATCATGCATTAAGGAAAATGATATCCGTCTCATTCAACCACCTTTTTTTTTTTTTTTTTTTCTCCCTCCCTCCCCGCTTGCTCCCTCCCTTACCCTCCCTTCCCTTGACCATTCTAGTGTTCCTCTAATCCTCCTATGTACCCCCATCCAACAATATTTTGAAAAAGCCTCCTTATATAAGAGAGAACATTTGGTACTTGGATTTTTGAGACTGACTAACTTCACTTAGCATTATGCCTTCCAACTTCATCCATTTACCTGCAAATGCCATTAATTTGTTTTCTTTTATTGCTGAGTAAAATTCCATTGTGCGTATATACCACATTTTCTTAATCCACTCATTTACTGAGGGACATCTAGGTTGGTTCCACAACCTAGCTATTGTGAATTGTGCAGCTACAAACATTGAGATAGCTGTGTCACTGTAATATGCTGTTTTTAAGTCCTTTTATGTATAGAATCAGTGTGATACTGATTCTATACATAAAATCTTAGATGTAGATATTGATTTAAAATATGAAAATGATTATATGATAATGATTTATATGATGAATTTTTAATATCCTGTAATGTTTTTATAATTATAATAATCTATTATATGATACATTATGTTTGAACATGACTGTTATGGTTTAGATATGAGGTGCCCAACAAAAGTGTATGAGTAAGACAATGCAAGAAAGTTTAGAGATGAAATGATAGGGTTATGAGAGGTTTAATCTAATCAGTAGATTAATCCTTGATATGGATTAACTGAGTAGTGACAATTGCAGGCAGGTTGTGGCTGGAGGAGGTAGGTCACTGGGGGCATGACTTTGGGGTTTATATTTTGTTGCTGGCAAGCAGAGTTCATTCTGATTCCTTGTTGCCATGTCCTGAGCTGCCTTCCTCTGTCACTCCCCTCTGCCATGATGTTCTGCCTCACCTCAGGCCCAGAGCAATGGAGTCGGGGGTCGTCTAGGACAGAGACCTCTGAAATCGTGAGCCCTCTGAAATCGTGAGCCCCCAAAAAACTTCTCCTTCTCTAAAATTGTGCTTGTTGGGTCTTTTAGTCATAGCAGTGAAAAAGCTGACAACAGCAATGACACATACAATTCAGTTAGTTTCTGAATAGTTTATTATTTTAGGGATTTTATCTCAGTTTCTGTTGTCTCACTAAAATTTCAATTTACTAACTGAAATTAGTAAAAACAAATTTTTATTAAAAAATTTGCATAGGGACTTCTGTGGCCCAAGAAAGTTTGTTTAGTTTGGAATTACTTGTAGTAGAAGTAAATATGTGAAAATCTTGATTATAACCATTCAATTAGTGATTTTGCTAAAATGAAAGCTAGAGAAGTAAAATTTACAGAATAAATGTAATTAATGAATTATCTCTCCTTTTGTCTGGTGACTCATCTAGTTAACACTGGCTCATCAGTGGAACACTGAGACAAAAATAATTATAATTAAATTCAATTATCTTTGGTATTTAACTGACTTGTGATTATATAAAAATAGTTTTTTCTACATTTTATACTCTTCTAGACAGGGTAGACACAGTATCAATAATGGAGAATTGATTACAAACAGAGGGACTGATCAAAAATAAAGATATCAAAACAAGGGGGAGTTAAGATTTTCATTGTCTAGTAGGGAGACCACTGGAATGAACCAATTCTCAGACTGGACTTGGTTGTATCTATGTGAATTCATGGATTTCAGTAAGTATGATAAATCAGTGTGTGTTTATGTGTCTGTGTGTGTGTATACACTTGTGTGTGAGAGACAAGCTTGTAGTAGAAACTCCCACTATTAGCGATGAGCACACATTTCGGTCAGGTTTTGAAATGTCATTTTCTAATGAAAATAATCAGGGATTTCTGAAGCTGTGATTATTTATTTCCAGGGCCGGGACAAAACTTTTGGAATATCTTGTTGAATAGAAAGCAGAATAGTTCTCTATGATGATCAGACCATGTCAAAAGGACAGAGTAGCCACCTTGAAGGAGTTCCCATTGGAGCATTGGATAAGCAATGGCACTTAACATCTAAGGGATTGTAACCCACTGAATATAAGAGGAAGTCAGGAGTCCTTGTTAATATAAATTAACAAATGGAATGTCTGATAAGAGCGGTTATTTCTATTGTTTCAAAAACGACTCCACACAAAATAATTATTAATTACAAGGAGAAGAGTACATTTGTAGTGGAGAAATCTGCCAGATAACCATGTTCATCAAATTGTTAGAGCTGACTTTATTAGTAATGGAACACATTTAAATGTACCATCTGACAGAATGCAATGAGAACACACAATTATTTTTGCTAAGGATGTGTAACCTGAATTTAATTATGAGAAAACATCATGCAACTCCAAAAAAATAACTTGTCTGTAATCTCCAACAGTGTGAAAGTCATAAAAATTAAGGAAAGACTGAACTGTTCCTGGCTAAAGGAGACCAGAGACAGGACAACTAAATGCAATATGTGCTTCTAAACTGTATTTTTAAAAAGAATTTAATGGGAAAATTGAGATCTAAGGATTAAATTGTAGTGTGAAAATGTTAACTTTCTGATTTTTATGATTGTATTATGAATCTATAGAAGAATGTTCTTTTTTTTCTTTTTCTTTTTTTGGTACCAGGGATTGAACTCAGGGGCACTTGACCACTGGGCCACATCCCCAGCCCTTTTTTTGTATTTTATTAGAGACAGGGTCTCACTGAGTTGCTAAGTGCCTCGCCATTGCTGAGGCTGGCTTTGAACTCGCAATCCTCCTGCCTCAGCCTCCTAAGTGCTGGGATTACAGACGTGCGCCACCGCGCCCCGCTCTTTTTCTTTTTTTATTTATAATAGTAGTATGTATTTCAATTTATAATGCACATATATAGCATCTTTTTACATACAACTGTTTGTATACAAAGTATATAAGTACCATTCAGATCTTCAATCATGCATTTAGGATAATGATATCCATCTCATTCAACCACCAATTATTTTTTCTTTCCCCCTTCCCCCCTTGCTCCCTCTCTTCCCCTCCCTTTGACCATTCTAGTGTTCCTCTAATCCTCCTATGTACCCCCATCCAACAACACTGTGAACTAGCCTCCTTATATCAGAGAAAACATTCGGTATTTGGATTTTTGAGATTGACTAATTTCACTTAGCATTATATTCTCCAACTTCATCCATTTACCTGCAAATGCCATTATTTTATTCTCTTTTATTGCTGAGTAAAATTCCATTTTGTATGTATACCACATTTTCTTTATCCTAGAAGAATGTTCTTGTTTGTAGTAAACACAATAAAGTATTTGGGGAATAATGGAATATCAAGTTGACAAACCATTCTCAGATGGTTCAAGAATAACGTTCTTTGACTTCTGTTTGAAGCTTTTCTGTAAATTTGAGATCATTCCAAAATAAAAAGTTATAAATATAAAATATCAAAAATAATCCTTTAAATTAGATAACTATAATTATGAAAATGAATAGAAAATAACAAATTGGTTTGGGCCAACTAACCTAAATATACTTCTAATAGTGTAGCTTACGTAGGACAACCCAGTTGTTCTAATGAAATAGCAGAAATTTGAAAGGTACCAAGTGTTAGATGGTCAGGAGGAATAAGTTCTAGAGATCTAAATTTTAATTTATTTTTTATTTGTGCATTATAATTATATATAATAGTGGGATTCATTATGTCATATAGGTATACAAACAACTAATTTCATTAGTCTTATTCCCTAGTACCTTCCCTTTCCCTTCCCTCCTCCCTCCCTCCCCTCCTTCATTTACTTGCACTACTCTATTGATCTCCCTTCTATTGTTGTTATTATTTTAATTTGTGTATTATAATTACATTGTGGTATATTCATACACGGACATAGCATAGTTTGGTACATTTCATTCCTCAGTATTTCCCCATGTCCTCCCCTCCTCTCTCTTGATCTTCTTCATTTACTGGTTTCTGGAGATTTATTGAACAGCATGGTGACTATGGTTTATAATAATATACCATATATTTAAAATTTGCTGAGTGTAGATTTTAAATAGCTTACTCTCAAAATAAGCATGTGATGTGATAGATATGTTCATCAGCTTGAATGTATCTATATCTATATAGCTTTATCTTAAAACATCATGTTGGACCCCATCTGTATATATAATAAAAAAGAAACGGTGGGTGAAACACAAGAAATCATGTACTTTGTAAGTGAGAAATAAGCACCAAGTGCCAAAAGTAAAGAGAAGTCTATAGACTATGTAAACACGGATGAGGACTTAGTACAAAGGTTTGAAGTAAACTGCCGAGTGAAGTATATGTCTACATTATTAGAGCAAAAAAGAACAAGTGACTACATTGTTAATTGATTAATTCATATTGGTTCTGTCATTTAAAAAATTTTTTTTAGTTGTAGTTGTACACAATACCTTCATTTTATTTATTTATTTTTATTTGGTTCTGAGGATCAAACCCAGCACCTCACACGTGCTAGGCAAGCGCTCTACTGCTGAGTGACAAACCCAGCCCCGGCTCTCTCATTTCTGTGAGATCTGTACAAGTCACTTACCCTGTGCCTCCATTTCTCATTGTAAAGATAACAGTACTTACCTCCTGGGTGGACTCAGATGGATAAATTTATGTAAGGCTCTTAGAACACTGCCTAGGGCAGAAAAAGTTCTACATGAGTGTCAGTTATGGTTGTTGTTGTTGTTATTAATTCATCAACAACAGTACAGTTTGCATTTTCAGATATTAATAATGCTAATGTGGTGGTTGGTTTCTACACTAAGAGTCAGGAGAAACTTTCCCTGCTTTGCAAATTGCCTGCATTACCTTCCAGTGTGTCTCCCTTAGGACCCTCAATGGAAGAGAGTCAATACTCACCTAGGCCTCACTCCAGTTTTTCATCCTGACCCTAGAACCCCACTTGTGGAGCTGGGAGCCCTTGGCTGGTATACTTAGAATTTATCTTCTATTTTCTGGCAAGGGATTTATTGTTTTCTTTCATTTGACTCTGTCATTAGGATATTTACCCCTTCTCTACTTTCTTTTAAAATAAATCAAATTGTTTGGGACTATTGATTAACTCTGCTTCTCTCTGTATCCCAAAGAGGCTATTTATCTTTTTTCATTTTGAAGTCAATAAAGTATCTTCAATGCCTCTGAAGCAGATATAATTTTGCATTTTATTTGATGTTTTGTGTTTTCAACAAATTTTCAGGGCCCTAAAACCTATGATTACAGAGCACATTGCCTAGTGACCCCAGAGGGCTTATGTGATTTTCTTAGGATCAGGTGGAAAATTCTAAGCTTTCCTTTGTGTTATCAATCAATACTTAGACTTCAGATCTTGTTTGTTTGCATCTGTTTATAGGACTCATTTGGGAAACTCTTTTATGGTCTGTGACTCATTTATTTATGCATTTTATTGCCATGTCACTGTGAAGAGCAGATGGCAGTAAATAAATTTTGACTTGATTTAAGGACTTGAATTTCCCTTGTGTTTATAGGTTGTCATTTTTAATGCTACTGTCTCTTCTAAAGTTGTTCACTTGTGAACTTCTGAAAATATACAAGTCTGTGTTTCCTTTATCTTATCTAACACTCATGCCTAAATGTATATGTCAGTGGATAGAATGTAAACTTCAGAGTTAGTTACAACTAGACTTAACAGGTGGCTCTTCAAGAAAGTAGTTCATAGTAGTTGTTGTGGTTTTGCATAAATTTCGGCATCTGAAAAATATGGACTCTTGTCTCTCCAAAAGAGCATGAGGAAAAAAATAAAATAAATTATTGGCAAAAAATCTAAGTATATTAGACTTATTATAATAAAGGTAAACATAACCTTGACAGAGATTTAGTAATACCTCAGAAGGGGTTAGGCAGGGGAGGATGTATAGAGGGTTTGGGGATAGGGATGAGTAAATTTAAAGTGGAAAACCTGTTGGGATTGGGCGGAAATTATAACATAATAGCTGTGGAGAGCAGGCTGAGTTATTTCATATTGCATAGAATAGCAGCTTTCATCCTTGCCTAGTTCTGAGTTACTCCATTTTATAAAGCAGCAGTTTGCCTTTAGCTACTCTATTTTGAGTACAAGTGCTAAGGCAGAATGACTTGGCAACTTTTCTGGGCAAATAGATAACTACTAGATGTTGGACATATAGAAGTTATTGAAAAGAAAAGCCCATAGCTGCACAGCACAAACACAAGGTATAAACTGATAAATAAATGAACCATGCTAATAAAAATAGCCACCTGTGAACTTTTTGAATTAAATAAGAGAGACATGGTCTATCATACCCATATCAGAAAAACCAGGCCTGTGAGCTTATCAAACATCTCATAACCCAATGATGCAACCCCCTGATCTCAAACACATAAAGGAAGGGCATCTAACATGGCAGTATGACATGGTGGCACACTCTGACTGGTCATCTTGTCAGATTCCCTGTTGAACTCTTCAAGAGGTCCACAGGCAATGAACTCCCATCTTGGTTTCTAGGGCTTTGGCTCAGCTTGATCTCCTTGCTTGACTTGGCTCACTTTGAGACTGCCTGCTGTTTGGGCTTTCACCTTGAACAACTTCTGAGCCTTGAAAAGTTCCACATCCAGAATAGCTCTGCTCCTTGAGCAAGTTCCACTCCTCCAACATGTTCTTTGGCTGGGTTCTACCTCATCTGACCATCTGCAGTGACTCTTTTTGCATCTCTAACCAGCTCTTTGCCTTTGTTTTTAGTTCTGACTCCAAACCTTGTGGCTGCTATTAACCCAAGCCATTCTGTAACCTAGATATCATTGTGTAAAAGTGTAATGTATGATTTGAATGTTATAGATATTAATAATTAAGATTGAAATGGAATAAAAGAAATTGAGATTGCCAAAGTCATGGCACCAAGTGAACTGTGGATACTCAATGAATTCATTCTAATGGAATTGATGTAGCTTGTGAATTTATTTTTATTCAATAAATTTTGACATTATGGAAAGACACAAATGTGTCCTGAAGGGCAAAAATCACACTGGTGACAACCGTGCAGCCAAGAGATTTATTCAACAGCCTTTGTGGCTGGTCGGAGGTCGAAGAGATGCTCTGGTCGAAGGTCAAAGAGGTGCTGGGAGAGGGGAGTCAGGGAGAGGGGAGTGTGCAAGCTCTGGTGGGAGAGAGGAGTCAGGGAGAGGGGAATGTGCAAGCTCTGAACAGAAGGTGAGTGCCTGGTTGCACCAGCTGTGGTCTCTGGAACTGTGGGCTAAGGCAGCTGCTGTCGGCTAGAGGCTGGAGCTGTCTGCGGGGCAGCTGCCATTGGGTCTGGAGCTGTTGCAGTGGCTGCCTCCTCTCAGCAGGGATGAGCTGTTGTGTCTGTGAGTCTCTCCAACGGGACCCTATATAGGGATTTCTGGTGGGGGGGTACACCAGAGCGACCCCAACGCCATTGGCTCTTTGCCCATGGAACAGGGCAACCTTTAAGCCTATTGGCTCCTGTCCAGGGAAAGAATATCCTGTCCGGAGAACAGAGCAACCTCCAAGCCCATTGGCTCTTGCCATGGGAAAACGAAACAAGGTTGCTTTGCTCAGGACACAGAAACCTCTGGGGGGGGGGGGGTAGTGTAGCCCATCTATCATGTCCAGTCTGTGTTCATGGCATAGTTTGCTAATTACAGTGGGCTCAAGTGAGGCCACTATGTACTTAATCTTGGAATTCAACTATTTTATTTGGTTCATGTTCTTATATTCCAGGATCAAGTACCTAGGTTATTTTTGTTTGTTCTCAGTATTAGTTAATACACAGGTATGTCCAGTCCAAGACTGTTTAACACAGCCATAGGAATTTCATTAGTTTCAGTCCTCAGTGACTGTATTATGTTGTGAGATTATTGTGGGAAGAAATAGAATACTATGTAAAAATGAGAAAGGCAGTGAGTAAGTACTAATTTTTTTTTGTAGTTGTAGATGGACAGCATACCTTTATCTTATTTGTTTATTTTTATGTGGTGCTGAGGATCAAACCCAGTGCCTCACACATGCTAGGCAAATGTCCCGCCACTGAGCTACAGCCCCAGCCCCTGAAAGTGTTCATTAAAACGTTAGTTTCTTTTCTCTCCTAGCCTAGCTGCTCCTTAACCCTTATTTAATGTGGGGATCTCATCTTCATATTAATAACATCTATACAGTGGTAGTACTTGCAATGGTTAAATGAGTTAATGGAAATCAAAAGGTAAGATTTTAAAAAATCACAACCAAAGTACTTTGCAATGTTTTAATACCAGTCTATGCCCATGAAACTGGCTTCTTCTAAATATAACTAATTAACTTATTGTCTTACTAAATGTGAACTTTCCCAGTAACTACTACTAGAAGAAGTAAGCAACAGGTAAGTTCTGGGAACTTGAATAATTAAGGGGAAGTACTTAGATTTTCACCCCAAATATTTAGGTAAAATATTAAAGTTTGTTAACTTTTCTGGGGAAAAAAGTTACCCAAATTAATTATGGGTCATTATTTAAAGACAATAAGATATTCTAAACATGCCACAGCGTTAGAATAAAGCAGAAGGCATGAAGATGAGGTTTCTTTAGGGATATTTTTCCTGTTTGAACTTTTATCTTGCTTTTGATTGCTTTTGTTAGAAAACAATTTCAGAAACTGCTCTGAAAGTAGCCAATTATAATTAGCCAATTTTCTACTTTTATTGATAAAATGGTTCAATAAATGCTAAAATAATGTTCTATCCTCATTATTTCTTCCACACACTAGTCTCTTTAGCATCCTTTATCAGCTCTTTGCCTTTGTTTTTAGTTCTGACTCTAAACCCTCTGGTCTTAAGGACATTCTCAACCCAGAATTCCTTTGATTTCAGAGGAGTTTTTCGTCCTCTGAGAGCCATTTATAGACATCAGGTGCAATTGTTTGGATGTTTTTCTTTTCTGCTATCCATTCCAGTGTCAGTGAATCCAAGCAGGTCCCATCTGGTTGAAAGCATGCTTCGTTAGCTGAAAGGTTAATAGAATTGTGACTTTTCTTCTTCTTCTTTTTTCTTCAGGGATAGCAGGAGGGTAAGATGAACAGGAAAGGAAGTTTAATACAATAAAATTCTATTCATATTTTAGGAACTAGTACTTCCTTTACTCATTCATATGCCAGGTAAAAGGAGTTGAGGTCTCAGCTGACAACTGATTATGAAAACCTTACTGAGAAATGTCTGAGTTTTTATAGAATTTAACAATTTAGACTGATCTATTTTAGCTTACAGGCAGGAGCTAATTCTTATGGCTAGTATAGGCCTTTCTTACTCTTTCATGCGCATTGGCCTAATATAGCTGCTATTTATTGGCAGCTGCTATGTGCTGAGAAGAAATTCACCACTTTCTGTACTATCTGTCATTTAATTCTCACGACAATATTGTGACCTGTGATCTTCATATCACAGAAGAAGAAACGGAGCCTTGGAAAGATTAAATAAACTCACCAAAATTTAGACAATAAGTAAATTGCAGAGGCAGCACAGGGACTCAGGCTTGTTAACTCTAAAACATGCCTCCTGAAGGCAATACAGAACAGTGATCAAGCATGTGGACTTTGAGCCCTGCTGCCTGGTTTCAACCCCAGCTACGTAATCTTGGGCAAGTTGTTGAACCTCTCTTTGTCTCAATTACTTCATCCAAATGATGCAGCTGTTAATGCAACTAAAAATGGGCAAAAGATCTGAACAGATGGCATATAACCATCTTAAAAGATGCACAATGTCTTATGCCATTATGGAGTTCCAAACTAAAACATCACATCTATTAGAATAATGAAAATCCAAAACACTGACAATACCAAATGCTGGTGAGGATGTGGAACAACAGGACTGCTCATTCACTGCTGATGGGAATGCAAAGCTGTACAGCCAGTTTGGAAGACAGTTTGGCAGTTTCTTATAAAGCTAAACATATTCTTACCATATGACCTAGAAATCATGTTCCTTGGTATGTACCCAAATGAGTTAAAAACTTATGTCCACCAAAAAACTTGCCCACAATGTTCATATCAGCTTTATTCATAATTGCCAAAACCTGGGAGAAACCAGTATGTCCTTCAATAGGTGATTGGATAAGCAAACATGTATATCCAGACAATGGAATATTATTAATGAAAAGACATAAAGAAACATTAAATGCAGATTTAATGCATTTAATTTAAAGCAGATTTAATGCATTTCACTTAATAAAACGTCTTTAAGAAAGAAGGCATTATGAAAAGGATAGCCATTGAAGGATTTCAACCACATGACATTCTACAAAACACAAATTATTAAGAACATAAAAACATCAGTGGTTGCAAACACAAACTATTAAGGAACTAAAACCATCAAGATTTAGATGTGTGAGGGAGAGATGAGTAGGTGGAGCGTGGGGGCTTTGGGGGACAGTGAAACTATCTTGTATAATACTGTGATGATAGATACATGTCACCAAGTATTTGTCAAAACCCAAAGAACTGTACAGCATGCTGCAACTCTAATGTAAACTATTGACTTTTGTTAATAATAATGTGTCAATATTGGTTCATCAATTATAACTAAAGTACAACACTAACACAAGATGTTCATAATAGGGGAAATTGTGGATGTAGTAAGGTTGGGGATAGGAAAAGAAAGGTGTGTGAAACTATCTGTACTTTCAACACAATTTTTCTGTAAACCTAAAACATCTTTATAAATAAAGTCTACTAATTAAAAAATAAAGTTTACTTTTCACACAGACACACAAAAAATGTTGTTGTGTAAATTTGAGTTAATGTAAGTAAAACACTTAGAACAATAATTGATACATGCCAAGTACTGGGCAGTTTATGGTGGTTATTGTCCTCCTACTTCTCCTCTTCCTCCTCCTCATCTTCATCTTCTTCATCTTTATTCTTTGCTGGAGGTGATCAAGACATTTGCCCTATTTTGCATAGGGCAGCCTGAACTTTGGTTGGAAATGATGTGTGACTTTGGACAAATAAAAGAAAATCTCTGTACACTCCTTTCCTTTTCTACAAAATGTGGTTAACAGTTGTAACTCTTGGATTTTGTGCAGATTTAATGAGCTAATCTATATGAAGGGTTCAGTTTAATGCCTGGCATGCAAATGTACACTAAATATTAGTTACTTTAACTAAGAGCTTGTTTCTATAGTCTCTCAGCCCTTTGCACTCCACAGGGCCCCACCCAAGTGCATTATCTAGTTTTTTATTTTTCCTTCCCTTGTTTTCATTTTAACTCAAGATTCTTTGAGCATCTTTGAGCTCTCTATCTCTGGCCTTAGTATGGCCACCACTTGAAGAAGCTCAATATCTGCTGAACAAATACATTAATAGAGCTATAGAACTGAGACTCGGACATGCGTCTGCAGCAAGGAGATGTTTAGCATTCAGTGTTGTGAAAGTGTTTAAGTTATAGATCTTACATGCAATATGAATGGTAAGCAGTAAACTTACTTTCCTGAGGGTCCTCCTCCCTTTCAATCAAATATGTCTGGGGCTTTGTTTTGTTTTGGCTTCTTGGGTTATTCTAACAGTTGAGCACTTTTCCTGTACTATTTACTCCCCACATCTCCCCAGCTTTATTACTTGGACTACATATTACAATGAATGTCAGCTATCAGTCATCCCAGTGGTCACAGCCTCATAGCTCCATGGTTAACTTTGAATTTGAAAAGTATCCTTTCTGCTAGCCTTTATTTATCAAAAAATGTTTGTCTATAGTTTAACTTAACAGTCTGATATGAATTATAAGTCTCAAATAACCCCAATCTTTTAGAGACCAGATTACAAGTATTACTGTCAAGATTTTTTCTAGAATTAACTATTATCTATCTAAATACATATAAAAATATGTATTGCTTGTACTGTTCTTATGAATTCTACAGATATGAAATTAAATATAAACATTGAATGTTCTCAAAACAAACAATCACTTTTTCATGAGTGCATAAAATTTGAAGTATTCAGGTATAGCTTTTCTAGAGAAGGC
Source organism: Tamias sibiricus (assembly GCA_025594165.1). NCBI lineage: Eukaryota > Metazoa > Chordata > Mammalia > Rodentia > Sciuridae > Tamias > Tamias sibiricus. The sequence goes on along the minus strand of CM046669.1, from coordinate 43,765,773 downwards.
AGAATCAATAAAAACAGTTTAAACAATAAAAGAAAAGAATATATTGCCATGCATTTTTGTATGGGATAATTATGACTAATGTTACTATATGAAAATTGGGATCAAGTTATTCTGAACTAAAATATATGTTTATTTTATACTGTTAATTATTATTCTTAGGTTGAAAACACTTATGTCTTGTCACAAATAAACTCTAAATCATAGATGTTTATTGGTCCTCTTGATTTAGGCATCCTTAAGAGTTCTCAAATAAGAATCTTAATCTTTCAAGATAGCCTGGAGGATGCTGATGGTTTATCAATATTGATGGTGAAAAAAATCCTCAAAGGAGAGACCACTCCTTCTTTGCGTAGTTGATCAATTAGTCTGAAAATGCTCAACCCTGTTTTTTTTTAATATTTATTTATTTGTTTTAGTTGTACACAATGCCTTTATTCGTAGTGGTGCTGAGGATTGAACCCGGCCGCGCATGTGCTAGGCGAGCACTCTGCCACTGAGCCACAACCCCATCCCTCAAACCTGTTTTTGAGTCAATAGACTGTTGATTGATTATTCCAGCTACTCAGGGAACCAACAGGGTTTTTAAAACAATGCTACAAAATGGTTTTTGTTCTGTAAAAGGAGGCACTTTTTTTTTTTCCCTGCAGTGCTGGGGATTGAACCCAGAGCCTTGTGCATGCTAGGCAAGCACTCTACCACTGAACTACATCCCCAGCAAAGAAAGACACTTCTCAGAATGAAAGGGATATATGTTTAGTAATTTAAATTCCTTCAAAACACTAGAAGTTTACTCTACCCAGGATGCCTTGCACACAATAGGTTCTGTATACTTATGACATGGGAGTCGGGGCGGGGGGACTCTGTAGGGCTAGGTATGATGGCAATATTTAAGATGAAAAGATTAAGACCCCAAACATTCAGATCACTTATTTTTTTGGTGCTGGGGATTGAACCATGGGCTTTGTGCATGCTAAATACATTTTCTGTCATTGAATTATACCCTCAGTCCTCAAATAATTTTTCAATAGCCTATGTGAAACTTGCCTGCCTGATTTATCTACTCCTACTGTACCTCCTGCAAAGATGTAAATATCCCATAACTTCCCTGATTTTTCAACCATTAGGTTACCGCCAATTGGTCCTACTGTCTCTAGACTTTGCTCATTCCAATATATTCTTTATTTCGCAGCTGAAATGATCATTTTAAAATGCAGATTTAATTCTATGACTTTTTTCCTTCAAATTCTTTGTGGTTTCCAGGTACAGTGGCATTGCTATGATCCCAGTGGCTCAGGAAGCTGAGTCAGGAGGATTGCAAATTTGAGGACAGCCTCAGCAGCTTAGTGAGGCCCCAAGCAACATAATGAGACCCTGTCTCAACATAAAAAATAAAAAGTTCTGGGGATGTAGCTCAGTAGTTAAGTGTCCCTGGTTCAATCTCTGGTACAAACAAACAAACAAAAAAATCTTTATGGTCTTCTGTTCTCTTGGATAGAGTAAACCTTTAAGCATGTTAATAAGTTTGAACACAATTACTCTGTTAACATCTACAAATGTATCTCTACCCATGTCTCTTCTCATACTCTTAGACTAAGCTACACCACATCTTTTCTTCCCCAGTGGTGGAGATGAACCTAGGGTCTCACACATGCTCAGCAAGTGCTCTACCACTGACCTACACCCCCAACCTACTATACCACATTTTGACCTTCTTTTTCCTCAGCCTGTTATGTACCCTACCCCAACAACTGACCCTTAAAATGGGCAATTCCTTTGTGTCTGAATTAAGATCTCATTTTTACCCCCCCCCCAAAACCTTACATTTCTGTTCTTTCTCTTCTTACCCATTCTTCCAATTTTGCATCATAGATCTAGAATCCATGATGGCAAAGCCAGACACTGTGATGTTTCTTGGGGTGCTGGGAAGTGGACAGTCAGAAAGAGCACATGGAAGGACTAATCCTGCATTAATAACTTTTGTCATCAGCACATAAATAACAGGGATCTCTATTCCAGATAAAACCAAAGATGTTTATCTGTCTTCCTTAAGACCTTGTATAGCCTCATGATCATTACAATGGATAAGAAGCTGCATTACATGGCATGCCAGATTCTCTGGTTGAAGAATCTAGACTTTCTTCCTGGGTATGCCATCGTTCTCTTCCTAGGCTTGGCTATCATGTTTCTCTCATGTTTCAAATTGTCTGATCTCAGGCAGCTGTAAGACTTGATGGAAAATATCAGTTGGAGAGGAAGTTGAATTTATCTCTGTCAATTTATCATTTCTGAAGCACTACCATCATAATTGTGCTGGTAAATGTATAACAACCAGCCTTCTGGGTAGGAGGAAAACGTCCTTGCTTGCAATTTTATTTGTTTCTGTGTAGTGAATACTTCTGCCATAACTGATCTCAAGCAACCAACTTGCGGTAGCCCACTAATACACAGCATTTCCACTGGGAGATGTCTTGGTCCAGTTTCTGTTATTATAACAAAATGCCTGAGACCAGGTAACTTCTAGCTTCTGATATTCTATTTGTCTTATGGTTCCAGAGAACAGGAAGTCCAAAAGTTTGGTACTACCATCTGCTCAACATTTGATGAGGGCCTTCTTTGTTTCATCATTATAGCAAAAAAGTATCACCCTGGGAGACAGAACAAGTATGCTAGCTTGGTTCTCTCTTCCTCTTCTTCTTTTTTATTTTTTTGGTACCGGGGATTGAACTCAGGGGCACTCGACCACTGGGACACATCCCCAGCCCTTTTTTGTATTTTATCAGAGACAGGGTCTCACTGAGTTACTAAGTGCCTTGCCATTGCTGAGGCTGGCTTTGAACTCGCGATCCTCCTGCCTCAGCCTCCCAAAGTGCTGGGATTACAGGCGTGCGCCACCACGCCTGGCGTCTCTTCCTCTTCTTATAAAGCCATTGATACCATCATAACTTATTTAATCCTAATTACCTCTCAAATGCCTCACCTCCAATTGCTATTAATATATGAATTTTGGGATTAAGTTTGCAACATGTGAACTCCTGATAAACACATTCAAATCAAAGTATCAGCCAAAATACATACTAATAACCCCAAGAAGGTACATAATAGTAAAGTAGTAAAAAAAAGTTATATCTAGCAAAATAGTAAAGTTGTAAAATAATTAGGAAGTGGTGAGTTTGTGTAGTTATCTTTATTTTAAATACAATCTAGTTATAATTTAATTTAATTTTCTTTATTTTAAATACGATCTAGTTATAATTTAATTTAATTTTGAATAATGGCTGGATTTAACAACTGGTTCACAAAATTTCTGAAAATTTAATGATCAACTCTCATAAGTTAGTATGAATCAGCTCCAAGATATCACTGACCACAATTTTCTCCCTTGAGAATAAACGTTCTATTCACATTGAGATTTGGCAAATATGAAATTCACCCTCATGAATGTGTCTTCAGGAAATTAACTTGTGTGTGAAAGTAGAGTTATCAGTTACTGAAACAATTGAATAAAAATAAAAAAGGTTAAGAGATGTCACACTTATCCTTACTTGTTGTCAGGCTCTTTCTTGTTTCTTTCAGTACAATTTTTCTCATGAAAGGAACACATGCCAAGTTAATAATGTGTGGGGACATATATCCATTAGTTCATACTGTTATTCAAATACATACAGCTTTTCATCACCTGGGATGTTGCTAGAAATAAAGAGGCTCAGGTACCGTGCAGAGTCCTGAATCAGAATCTGTATGTAACAAGATTCCTAGCTGATCCAAATGCACAATACATTTTGAGATGCACTGACAGACTAAATGAAGGCTTGAGGCCAGTTGAGTCTGAGTCTAGAACAACATTTTACCATAGCACTTTTTTCTTTTTCTTTTTCTTTTCATAGCACTTTTTTCAATGATAGAAATGCTCCAATATCTGTGCTGCTCCAAACATTGGACAGTAATTACATATGGTAATTGAGATCATGAAATGTGGCTAGTGCCTGAGAAAGGTATTAAGATTTAAGCATTAAGCAGAGTATTTATTAGTGTGGGTATTTGAAGAAATTAGCTAGACTGGATAAAGAACCATCCAAGAAGTTTATAAAGAATAGTGGCCAGCCCCAGCAGAGGTCCAGAAATAATGCCTCATCCTATAATACAGACTGGAAAAAATCTCACAATTCATGGAGCATTTGGTAAAATACTTGGACTGGTCTTGCCTTAGTAGTGGAAAATAGGTAAGTCTGATTAAGTGCTGGTCTTACTAACAAATCTTGAAAGCAAGACCCAATAAGAAAAAAATATTTCCAAATAAGACGTCTGCATCCTAGAAAAAGTTCAAGAATGCTTATAGGAATATAAGAATACACAACACTCATCATGTCTGGTATCCAAAGATTTCTTGCAAAGAAGCAGGAAAGTTAATCCTACTTAAAAAAAAAAATCAATCATGATAAGCCAGATGTTAGACACAAAATGACACAGATTTTAGAATTAGCAGTCAAGGGCGTTAAAAGTCCTCGTAAATATTCTCTGTATATTCAAAAAGTTAGGTATAGATAAGAAGACATATTAAAAAGATCCAAACCAAAGTTCTAGAAATGAAAACTACAATGTCTGAGAAGAAAGATACCATGAGTAAGATTAACAGTAGGTTATAAATGTATAAGAAAAAATGAACCTGAAGAAGACATACCAATAGAAATTGTTCAAAATAACACCTATAATCACAGCTATTTGGAAAGCTGAAGCAGGAGGATCACTCAAATGTAGAAGTTTTAGGCAAGCCTGGGTAACACAGCTGCAGGAGCCCTGTTTGGGGAGATGGCTTAAATTGCCGTTGACTATGGGCCATGAGGATTTGGGCATTGTCGCCTTCCGTAGTCTCACGGGACTTGGCCCGGGATCTCGAGTGACTTGGCCGAGATTGCTGATTGGGTCAGCGCCATTTTGGTGGTGTGTGTGGCGCTTGTTAGTCATTGTTAGAACCAGAGAGAAAAGTTATCAGAATAAAAAGCTGTTTGTCTCCAGTTTGCCTCTGAACTTCTTCCTGCGGCTCTGTTGCTCCAAGCGGCCATCGCTTCAGGCGGCAACACACAGCAAAACCCTGTCTCAAAAATAAACAAGCAGGGCTGGGGTTGTGGCTCAGCGGTAGAGCACTCGCCTACCATGTGCGCGGCCCGGGTTCGATCCTCAGCACCACGTAAAAACGCATTGTGTACAACTAAAAGCAAATAAATAAATATTTTTTAAAAAATGAACAAGCAAACAAAAAAGGAAACTTTAAAAAATAAAACAAAAAGCGGATTTTTAAAAATGAAAAGAACAGTGAATTGTGAAACAATTTCAGGCACAATATATGTTTAGTTGAATTCCATGAAGTAGGGTGCAAAACAGAAAAAAATTGAATAAAGTAATGGCCAAATATTTTCTAAATGTGATGATAACTATAAATCTACAGGTCCAAGTAGGTCAAGGAATCCCAAGTTCAAGAAACATACATTAACGCACATGATAATCAAATCTCTAACGTATCCAGAAACAAAAGACACATGAATAGAAAAACAATGATACAGACAGCCTCAGATTTATCATCAGAAACAATTGAAATAAGAAGACAGTGGTGGGGGCTGGGATTGTGGCTCAGCGGTAGAGCGCTCGCCTAGTGCGTGGGCGACCCGGGTTCGATCCTCAGCACCATGTACAAATAAAATGCATTGAATAAAACGCATTGTGTACAACTAAAGCAAATAAATAAAAATATTTAAAAAAAAAAAAAAAAGAAGACAGTGGTGTAATCCTTAAAACACAAAAAACAAACAAAACGTGTCACCTGGGTTTTTTTATACCCAGCAAAATTATCTTTCAAAAAAATGAAGGCAAAATAAAGAACTTCTCAGATATTTAAAAAGTAAAAGAATTAATTACCGCAGATCCTCACTACAAGAAAGGTTAAAGAATATCTTTTTTTTTGTAGAAGGTAAATGTTACCAGGTGGAAAAACAAAGTACATGAAGAAATGTAGAACACTGATAGCATTTTAATTAGTATTTAAGTCTGCTTAAAAGATTGTATCTTACACTTTAAACCAAAATTTAACAGTGTATTGTGGAGTTTATAACATACAAATAAAATAGAGTCATCTTTTTTGTCGGATTGATTCCAGGACACCTGTGGATGCCCAAATTTGTGGATGCTCAAGCCCCTTATATAAAATGATGTAGAGTTTGCATATAACCTATGCACACCCTCCTGTATGCTTTAAATTATCTCTAGACTACTTTTAATACACAATAAAATGTAAATGACATGTAAATAGTTATCATACTCTATTGTTTAGGGAATAATGACAAGTAAAAGTCTGTGCATGTTCAGTATAGATACATTTAAAAATATTTTTGATTTGAAGTTTGTTGAATCTATGGGTGCAGAAATCACAGGTGTGGGGGCTGACTCTATATCATAATGGGAAGAAATCCTACCAATTCTATGGAAACTCTTCCAGAAAATTGCAGAGGATGGATTATTTCTAAATTCATTTTATGAGGTCAGCATTACTCTAATTCAAAAATCAGACAAAAAATACTAGAAGAAAAGAAAACTGACAGGCCATTATCCCTATGTATAGAGAAGTAAAATTTCTAAAATCTCTCAAAAATATTCTTTCCTGTTTCTCTTACCTTATCTCTGCCAGCAGTAATATTAATTCCTAGCTGGTTTTTCTGCCTCCCTCTCCTCACTCCTATTTCTTCTACATACCCTTGCCAAGTCAATGTTACTTAAACATGCTTTGATCATGCCATTGTGCTATAGAAAAAAATTTCTGATAGCTTATTGCAGACTAAATAGATAAAAAGTGGTAGAGCTACTGCAGAAACAATTTAGAAAATCTCCCTACTATCAGGCCACTAGGTAGTGTTCAGGGTGATAGATAGTTCTTCATGTAGAAGAGGTCATGAGGTGACCTCTGGCCTTTCTTTCTAACATTTGCTCTTTTACAACAAACTCCCCTGTAACACTGATAGTTTACATTTAGTGATAATGTACTATGTAAGTGCTTGGCATTTATTATCTGATCTGTAAGATGAGGATTATAATAGTATCTGCCTCACAAGAGTTTTATGGAGATTAAGAGTTACATGTAAAGTGCTTTACATGGTGTGGCAGATATTAAATATAATAAGTTATTGTTGTTTTTTAAGTGCTTAAACATTATTGTTGTTTAATTCTCATTGCTCTTTTAATAAAGTTATTGTTACTAACTCTCACTTATAGATTTTAAAAAAGAGTCATGGAGAGGCTAAATAACTTGTCCAGAATCACACAACCAGTAAGGCACAGATTATGGTCTAAACTGGATTCTGTTTAACCCCAAAACTCATGTTCTCAATTGCAATGCTATCCTGACTCCAAAAGGGTTTTCTTTTTTGCTTTTTAATATAAGTCACCTGGATCTATCAGCATCCCAGTGCAAGTTCATCCTCAAAAAGTGTTTGTGGATGATAAGAAAGATGGCTCTTCCATGAATCATTTCTGAGAAAATGTCAAGGTTCCCTAGGAAGGTGTTCACACATCATTTCCCATTTGCCCTGTGCTAGTGTTAAGATGATTTCTTCAATGCTGTCAATATTTGAGAAGCTAATTTTAGACTTTCCCTCTACTAGAATCTTGAAGTATAAAACAGTGAATCAGTGATCCAAACCATTATTTGGTCTCTTGTTACTCTGTCAGTCACATCATTGTTTTCTGTGCTGGATTTTATGAATTTATTTTTAATGTCCCCATGTATAATAATTTTTTTTCCCATTTATAATTTGCAACACTTCTTTCATTGCTCTACCAACCCTGAGTCAGTGTTTGGTTATCCTTCTTTTCATGAACCTCTGAGCATGTCTATCTTGGCACACCAGTTACCTCTGTGGCTCTCTATCACTTCCAAGACAAAATTGAATTCTTCATGCTTGGTTTATGTAATCCACTTGTAAGCGGTAGAGCTGCCCATTGAGAGCTAAATAAGGTCAGCTCAAACCCTAGGAAACTTGAGTTCCTCTCTAAGATTTCTGTGTCTCTGTGGGGAGCGTCTTTTGCATCACAGGCTTCTTTTGGGCTCAGGTTTTCGTGGGTAGTGCGTTTGTAGCAACTCATGTGAAATTCTGTTCCTTTTTAAATCTCCAAATACTTATGGAGTCTCCTAGAATTTTGCCCATAAAATTAACTGACACAAAGCTAATTTGGAAGAGTTTACATTGCACCAATGCAAATGACTTCAAATTGAGCATTAGGCATCCCTTTTTTTAAAAAATACTTTTTAACTGCTCTAACTCTGAAATTTCTTACTAGCTCTTCACCTTACATGGTCTTCAACTGCACATTATATTCCTGGTTTTCCTTTTCCTTCCCTCTTCAGGAATTAAGACTTTTTTTTTTCTTTTAGGAATATCATTTTAGCCATCTCCTAAAATTTTAATTTTGGTCCCTGATGAAATTTATGCCTTGTCACCAACAGCAAACAGCATTCCAAGTATTGCCTCAAGAAGTATAGTACCTTCCCTAAGAGGAACTCTGATGCCAGCTGTTAGGATAATTCATATTTTGCTTCCATTACATCACACTGCCATTTTGACCTAACTTTTCCTTACTCTTCTAGCCTCACCTCCTGTGATACTTTGAATCTTAATGTCCTTTGAAGGCCCCTGTGTTGAAGATTTGGCCCTCAGTTGGTGGCACCATTGGGAGGTGATGGGGTCTGGTGGAAGGAAGTTAGAAGTATGCTCTTGATGGGTATATTGGGACCCCAGCCTCTTTTTCTTCTCCTCTCTCTCTGCCTCCTAGCTGCTATAAGGTGAGCAGTTTCCTCAGTCACATGTTCCCATTATCATGTGCTCTCTTGTCAAAGGCCTGAAAGCAATGAAACAGACCATGGATTGAAAACCTCTGAAATGGTGACTGAACAGGCACCTGTTCTCTTCATAAGTTATTTATCTCATCTATTTTGTTATAGTGACAGAAAGCTAATGCCTCCCCACTACTTCTGTACCTCTTCTGTTGCCAATACACCATGTTCTTTCCCATGACTATATTTTCAATAACTCCTTCCACCCATTTCCCATAAAAGGACATACCTTTTTAAAGAAAAAAACTCATGCATCTTATACAAATGTAGAATAAACACAGATCAAAGATTATATTTAACTTACTAATTAATGAGGTAACTAGTAAGATACTACCAAAAAAAAAAAAAAAAAATTCAAAGAAGAATCCAAAAAGCAGCACATGCAGAGGCTACATAGGCCATCAGGGATATTTACCTAAATTCTCTTCAGAAATGCAAAACTGATTATTTCAACATAAGGAAAAGGAAATCAACTGAATCATCATCAGAAAAAAAAATCCATTAGTATGTCTCTGGAAAAGAATAATTTGTATTGCTATTGGTTGTCTACAACTTATAGAGTTTGAAAGGTAAACTATAGAATCAGATGCCTTGGAAGTATGTGCTAGACACTGCCTATTTTATTTATTTATTGGTTCTGGGGATTCAACTCAGGGGCACTCAACCACCGAGCTATATCCCCAGCCCTATTTTGTATTCTATTTAGAGACAGGGTCTCACTGAGTTGCTTAACACCTCACCATTGTTGAGTCTGGTTTTGAACTCATGATCGTCCTGTCTCAGCCTCCTGAGCCACTGGGATTATAGGCGAGTGTCACAGTGCCTGGCTCACAGTTTCATTTTGTTTTGTTTTTTAAATACTCTCTCTTCTACCACTACCTGCTCTTCTTTTCCCACTTCATTTATTCATTCTGGTTTCCAGAGGTTAACTCTTTCCTTTGCAGGTCTGTTTAATAAACTATGAGCAATTTGTACAGACAGCATCAAGCTATGCTTTGTGTTTCAAAATAGTTTATTTCTTACCCCTTTTGAACAAAATAAGGAAAACATTTTCTTGTGTTCAGGATTCTGATACCTCTAATTTTTTATTCAGCAGGGTTTGGAAACAAACTTTAGCTGTACAATTTCTAAATATGTTTTTCCATGTTTAATAGGTCTTTTAATAATCATTTATTTTTTAAAATTTTTTTAGTTGTTGATAGATTTTTATTTTATTCATTTATTTACATGTGGTGCTGAGAATCGAACCCACTGCCTCACACATGTGAGGCAAGTGCTCTACCACTGAGCCATGATCCCAGCCCTGCCTAATAATCATTTCTTTAGATGGGTAATTTGAATAATTCATTCTATGTAATTCTTACTAAAAGAGAATTTACTAAGTGACATGCTAGGTAGCAGTTGTTAAGGTCTAAATAAGACGTCTCTCCCAAAAGTTCATGTGTAAGACAATGCGAGAAAATTTAGAGGCAAAATGATTAGGTTATGATATCTTTAACCTAATCATTGCATTAATCCCTTTATATGGATTAACTGGGCTGTAACTGTAGGCAGGTAAGGTGTGGTTGGAAGAGGTAGGTCACTGGGGGCATGACTTGGAGGTTTATATGTTGTCCCTGGTGAGCAGAGCTCACTCTGCTTCCTGATTGTCATGTCTGAGCTGCTTTCCTCCTCCACACCCCTCTGCCATGATGTTCTGCCTCCTTGGGCCCAAAGGTCTCTATGGATTAAGACCTCTGAAACTGTGAGCCAAATAAACTTCCTAAATAAAATTCCCCCTCTATGTCGTTCTTGTCAGGTCTTAGTCACAGCAGCAAAAAAATCTGACTAAAACAGCAATATAAGGACCTGTCAATGCAGGGACAATTATTTTCAGGAAAGATGGCCATAGTGAATAAACAAAGTGGTGTTCAAAGAGCAGAGGCAAGTAGATTCCAAGAATGGTGGAGAGAGAAATCTTGTGGTAATAAGAACATGTGTAGAGTTACCAAATCAAAACCATCCAAACACTTTCACAATGATTCCCCAGTGATTTAAAAGCACAAAGAGGAATTAGTAATTCAATTCCAGATCTTTCCCAACATTAGGTACAGAGAGGGAGATCCTCTGGTGCACTTCTCTTGGATATTCTGTTTGCAATTGGACAATCATTTGTGTGGTTCAGGCTATACAAACTGCTGCTCACAAGGCCAGGAGGATTCAGAATTCTTGGCATGAGGAAGAGGTGGAGGGCACTGCCTGGGGTAGGCACTGTAGTGGGCACAGAGCCAAACTGGGGTTGGTAGGTCTGTCCTTAGGCTTGTGGTCCTGCAATACACTCTCAAGGCCTCTGCCTCTTCTTCTCTTAGAAGACCTCTGCTACAACTTCCTGGACGACTGAAGGGAGAGGAAAAGACTTTCGGTAAATTCCTAGAATTCTTGGGTTTTCTGCATTTTTCTTCTCACCGTGCCCCTTCCCTCCAAAGCCCCCAAATTTCAGGCAGTTTAGTTGCATGTACAATACTACTTTTAGAACAGAAAAGGGGAATTGCATGGCATAATGTGTGTAATTAAAACTAAATAAACAAATAAGCAACAATGATGTGCCAGGCATTCCTCTTATTGTTTTACATTTATTAATTTATTTAATCACTCTCACAATCAAGTAAGTAGATAGTAAATTATCTCCATTTTATAGATGTGTTGATTACATAAAATTATACATGTTATCCCCCTATTATTCAGTTATTTATCCCTGTAACACAGTAATCCATTAAAAAAGAAGAAACAAATAACCTAATCAGTAAATGGGCTTAGGAACTGAACAGATACTTCACAGAAGAATACAATCAATCAACAAATATGTGAAAAAAAGTTCAACATCTCTAGCAATTAGAGAAATGCACTGAAATTCCATCTCACTCCAGTCAGAATGGAAATTATCAAGAATACAAGCAACAATAAATGTTAATGAAAATGGGGGAAAAGATACACTCATACATTGCTGGTGGGATTGTAAATTGGTGCAAATACTATGGAAAGCAGTACGGAGATTCCTCAGGAAGATTGGAATGGAACCACCATTTGACCCAGCTATCCCACTCCTTCATTTATACCCAAAGAGCATACTACAGTGATGCAGCCACATCAATGTTTATAGCAGATCAATTCACAACAGCTAAACTATGGAACAAAACTCTGTGTCCTTCAGCAGATAAATGGATAAAGAAAATGTGTTATATATATATGCAATGCACTCTTACTCAGCCACAAAAAGAATGCAATTATAGCATTTGCTGGTGAATGGATGGAACTGGAGAATATCATGCTAAGTGAAATAAGCCAATCTCCCCAAACCAAAGGCTGAATGTTTGCTCTGATATGCAAATGCTAACTTCACAATGGGGGATGGGGTTAGAGAAGAATAGAAGTACATTGGATTAGAAAAAGGGGAATGAAAGGAAGGAAGGGGGAATGGGAATAGGAAAGATAGTAGACTGAATTGGACATTACTATCCTACATGCATATATGATTATACAGCCAATGTAATTCTACATCATGTACAACCAGAAGAATGAGAAGTTATACTCCATATATGTATAATATGTCAAAATACATTGTACTATCATGTATAACTAACTAAAACAAATTTAAAAAATGAAGACTCTATGCAAATTACAGTCATAGCTAATTCTAAACTTTAGCGATAGAGAAGAGGTGCCCCTGCTTCTGTAAGTGAATGAACTCTTGCCCTCAAATCCAAAGCATTCCCCTCCATGCCCCCAATCTTCTTCCAATTTCTAAGGAAATAAATTTCACCTTTGAAGGTTGACCATGTTGTCCTATAGCTAGCCAAACCCTTAAATGTGGATTTAACATTTGACTATTCAAATCACATTGAATCTTATAACTCCCTAGAGATCCTGTTAAACCTATTCATCTATTTCTTTATTTGTTGACCTAGCCACGATCTTCTCTGGCATGGAGCCACAGTATCAGGTCCTTAGATGACTTTGTGTACTTCACATTTGATGAGGACCTTTGGCTGATATATGATATGTTAATTAGCTTTCTGTCACTATAACAAAATACCTGAGATCATTCACAAAAAGAAAAGGTTAATTTTGACTCACTGTTTTGGAGGTTCTATTTCAAGATTGGGTAGACCTATTGCTTGGGGTCTCTGGTTGTTGCATCACATGGCAATTTGGGGAACATATGATGGAATAAACTGTTCACCTCCTGGCCAGGAAGCAAAAGAGGTTGGGGAAAGGGCTGGAGTCCCACAATCCCTTTCAAGGACACACCTCTAATGGTTCCACCACCTTCAAATAGCACCACTCTGGTGAAAAAGCCTTTAACGCTTGGACATTTGGGGGACAATAAAGATCCAACCTATACCATAAAGGGATAATATAACTCTAAAATATTTTGGGGAGTTATTTGAAGCTGCATGCAATAAGATAATGAGCCCCAAACTTGGTTTTTGTGATTACTGAAGATATTTCTTGCTTCCCCCAAAGAATGTTAGAACTATCATTCTTCCTTAAGGATAATAATAGCTAACACTATATTCAGCTTGAATGGTGGCAAACAATATTCTAATTACTCTGCATATGACAAAATTTAACCCTTACTATAACCTATGTAAGGAAATGGGTTTGACTTGTTTCCTTTTAATGTGTGTGCAGCTGAGTAATGGGACCTGAGTGCTCACACTCAGTGGTGAGTAGTCTTACAATGTAGGCCCTGTTTTTTTGCCACTGGGCATGGGACTCATAATGAAAGAAATGAACACAATGCAGAAATGCATTTAAAAGATGCTGGGGAACTATAAATATGAATAATAGCACCACAGAGAATGTTCTAGTTAGCTTTTGTGTTGCTGTGAACAAAATACCTGACAGCAACTTAGAGGAGGAAAACTTTATTTGAGGATCTCGGTTTCTGAGGTCTCAGTCCACAGATGGTTGACTCTATTGCTCTGAGCCCAAGGTAAGGCAGTACAGTGTAGGAGAAGGGCCTAGTGGAGGAAAGCTGCTCAACTTGTGGTGGGGCCAGGGAGAGAGATTAGGGGGGAGGTGTGTGTGTGTGTGTGTGTGTGTGTGTGTGTGTGTGTGTAGGAAGGGACTGCAGGGAAGATGCACCACCCTTCCAGGGCATGCTTCCAGTGACCTACCTCTCTAGTTATGTCCCACCTGCCTACAGTTACCACCCATTCTGTCCATTCAAATTAGGATGGACTGATCAGGTTGCAGTTCTTAAAATCTAACCATTTTACCTTCAGACCTTCCTACATTACCACAGGAACTTTGGGGGAATGCCTCATATCCAAACCATAACAGAGACATTGCAGGATAATTAAGAATGCGGGATCCAGAACTGAAGGGAAAAGTATGTTTCAAATAGGGCCAAGATGTCCAGTAATATGAAGACTGAAAAATATTCATTAATTTCAGTGCTATGGAGATCCTTGGTGTGAATCATTTCAGTAGAGTAATGGAAGGAGAAACAGACTGAAGAAAGGATAGGATATGAGTAAATATAAATAGTGAGCTCAAACAATTATTTAAACATTATCAGTGAGGAAGAGGAGAAATGTAGCCTAGCAACTGGTAGTTAGAGAGACAGGTAGGAGTTTTAAAATCTAACATGAAAGGTTCAGTAGAAAGGAAATGGTGAAGATGCAGGCTGAAGAGGGCATAATGCTCCCTTCCAGGAAGGCATGGGATTCAGAGCGTACTACTATTTCAAAAGGTGGAAAACATGAGAGTCTGGTAGCAATTGTGAAGAGGTATTTGTTTGTAGAAGGGAATCCCCACCATTGTCTTTTGTTTCTTGGAAAGTGGGGCACAAAATTGAAATTGGGAAAGTGAAAATTAAAGAAGAAGATTTCAAATGATGAAGAGTGACAATTAAGCTGACTGAGCATGGAGGCTCTGTGGGGTAGGAAATCCTAAGGCACAGCAATGCCAATCTGGTCTGTTTTGCCATTTGTTCTAGTGTGACTTAGCTGCCTAGATGCAGGCACAGAAAGATAGTGTGTTCATTCAGGGTTGTGAAAAGACATAGAAGCAAGGGAGTTTAAGATACTGGCTAGAAATCTGGAAAGCAGTATGGAGATTCATTGGAAAACTGGGAATGGAACCACCTTTTGACACAGCTATCTCACTCCTCAATCTATACCCAAAGGACTTAAAAATAGCATACTAGAGGGACACAGCCACATCAATGTTTATAGCAGCACAATTCACAATAGCTAAACTGTGGAACCAATCTCTATGTCCTTCAGTGATTAATGGATAAAGAAAATGTGGTATATATACACAATGGAATATTACTCAGCAATAAAAGAGAATAAAATAATGGCATTCACAGGTAAATGGATGGAGTTGGAGAATATAATGCTAAGTGAAGTTAGCCAATCCCCAAAAGCCAAATCCTGAATGTTTTCTCTGATATAAGGAGGCTGATTCACAGTGGGGTTGGGACAGGGAGCATAGGAGGATTAGAGGAACACTAGAAAGGCCAATGGGAAGGGAAGGGAAAGGAGGGGGCAAGAGGGTAAAAAAGAAAGAAAAAATGGTAGAATGAGATGGATATCATTACCGTAAGTGCATGTATGAAGACATGAATGGTGTGACTATACTTTGTATACAACCAGAGATATGTAAAGATGTGCTCTATATGTGTAATATGAATTGAAATGCATTCTGCTGTCATATAACAACTTAGAGTAAAAGAAAAATATATACTGGCTAGAAAGTTACTGAAATGTCAAACTGTAATCTAATATGGATAACTTGGAGAATGAAGGCCAAAGTGGTAGTACAGGTAGTGTCAAGGTAATTCAGAGGCCTGAATACCCTACCAGTACATAAAAATATTTGTGCTGGACAATGGTTGAATAATTGTATTAGAAAGATTGACATTTAAGGTCAAAAGTAGATATGGTAAGCTTC
The DNA here is from genome assembly GCA_025594165.1 of Tamias sibiricus. Taxonomy (NCBI): domain Eukaryota; kingdom Metazoa; phylum Chordata; class Mammalia; order Rodentia; family Sciuridae; genus Tamias; species Tamias sibiricus. Next base: position 43,749,956 of record CM046669.1, on the reverse strand, counting down.
TGCAATGATCCTTGCCTCCTGACATTCATGTTCTTGGTTTGTTTGGTTTTTTTGGGGGACCGGGGATTGGACTCAGGGGCACTCCACCACTGGGCCATATCCCCAGCCCTTTTTTGTATTTTATTTAGAGATAGGGTCTCACTGAGTTGCTAAGTGCCTCGCCATTGCTGAACCTGGCTTTGAACTCGTGATCCTCTTGCCTCAGCCTCTCAAAGTGCTGGGATTACAGGCGTGTGCCACCGCGCCCAGCTCCCTAACATTCATGTTCTTACACAATACCTTCCTCCTGAGTGTGGGCTTGATTTTTATTCCTATTTTTTCCATTTTGTATTGGTGCATTGTAATTAAACATAATGGTGGGGTTCGTTGTTATATATTCATATTTACACAGGATTTAACAATATAACTTGACAATGTATAAAAAACAATAGAGTATCATTTCCCAGTATTTCCCCTTTCTTTCCCCTCCTCCTTCCCCATGGTGGACTTGATTTAATATATATATATATATATATATATATATATATATATATATATATATTAGTTGTAGATGGATTTAATACCTTTATTTTTATTATCTATTTTTATGTGGTGCTGAGGATTGAACCCAGTGCCTCACATGTGCTAAGCAAACTCTCTACAACTGAGCTACAACCCCAGCCCATGGACTTGATTTTTAATTAACAGAATATAGCACAAATAATGGGGATGGAATTTCATTTCTGAGATTAGGTCACAAAAAGACTGTGGCTTCCATTTTGGACACACTCTTGAGCTCTCTCAAGAACTCTGCAGGGTACCAACTGCCAAATTGGTAATAACCACCATGGTAAGAAGTGGGAGGAGTCTTCTGCCTAATGGCCTATGAGGAGTTAAATCTTTCCAAAAGCTATCTGAAGGAGTACAGACTCTTGTTCTCTGCCAGTGAAGCCTGCAGCACCAGTCAACAGCTTCATTGCAATCTCAGAAACATCTGTACCGAAGCACACAGGGCTAATTGCTTACGAATTATTGACCCAAGTAAACAGCAAGATAATAAATACTGGGGTTTTTTTTAGTTTTTTAATTTAATTTAATTTGTTATACATGCTTTTAGAATGCAATTCCTTTCATATTACATGTAAAGAGCTCAGTTTTCCAAGTCATTGTTTTTACACAATACATTTTCATACCATTTGAGTTTTTATACGTGCACTTAGTGTATTGATGTCCAACTCCTTCTGCCATTGTTTCTATCCCCTTTCCCCTTTCCCTCCCCTTCCCCCATTTTTTCTATTTAACATTCCTTCATTCCTCTCATTCCCCCTCCCTTGCCGCTATAATTCAGTATCATCACAGCAAAGGAATCAGTTGACCTTTGTTTTTCTGGGATTGGCTGACTTCACTTAGCATTATTTTCTCCAACTCCATCCATTTACCTGCAAATGCCATGATTTTATTCTCTTTTAGTGCTGATTGTGTATATACACCAAAGTTTCCCTATCCATTCATCTATTGATGGACATCGGGGTTTCCACAATCTAGCTATTGTGAATTGTGCTGCTATGAACATTGATGTGGCTGTGTCCCTGTAGTATGCTATTTTTAAGTCCTTTGGGTATAGACCGAGAAGTGGGATAGCTGGGTCAAATGGTGGTTCTATTCCAAGTTTTCCTAGGAATCTCCATACTGCTTTCCAAATTAGCTGCACCAATTTGCAGCCCCACCAGCAATGTAAGAGTGTGCGCTTTACCCCACATCCTCACCAGCATTTATTGTTGTTTGTGTTTTTGATAGCTGCCATTCTGACTGGCGTGAGATGAAATCTTAGAGTAGTTTTGATTTGCATTTCTCTAATTGCTAGAGATGTTGAACATTTTGTCATATATTTGTTGATTGATTGTATATCATCTTCTGAGAAGTGTCTGTTCAGTTCCTTAGCCCATTTATTGATTGGGTTGTTTGTTTTTTTGGTGTAAAGGTTTTTGAGAGCTTCATATATCCTTGAAGTTAATGTTCTGTCTGATGTGCATGTGGTAAAGATTTGCTCCCATTCTGTAGGTTCTCTGTTCACCTCACTGATTGTTTCTTTTGCTGAGAAGAAGCTTTTTAGTTTGAATCCATCCCATTTATTAATGTTTGGTTTTAGTTCTTGTGCTATAGGGGTCTTATTGAGGAAGTTGGGGCCTAATCCAACTTGTTGGAGATTTGGGCCTATTTTTTGCTCTATTAGGTGCAAGGTCTCTGGTTTAATTCCTAGGTCCTGGATCCACTTTGAGTTGAGTTTTGTGCATGGAGAGAGATAGAGGTTTAATTTCATTTTATTACATAAGGATTTCCAGTTTTCCCAACATCATTTGTTGAAGAGGTTGTCTTTTCTCCAATGTATGTTTTTGGCAACTTTGTCTCATATAAGATAACTGTAGATGTGTGGGTTAGTCTCTGTGTCTTCTATTCTGTACCATTGGTCTACTGGTCTATTTTGATGCCAATACCATGCTGTTTTAGTTACTATTGCTTTGTAATACAATTTAAGGTCTGGAATAGTAATGACACCAGCTTCATTCTTCTTGCTAAGAATTGGTTTGGCTATTCTGGGTCTCTTATTTTTCCAGATGAATTTCATGATTTCTTTTTCTATTTCTATGAGGAATGACATTGGGATTTTGATTGGGATTGCATTGAAATTGTATAGTGCTTTTGGTAGAATAGTCATTTTGACAACATTAGTTCTACCTATCCATGAACAAGGTAAATCTTTCCATATTCTAAGATCTTCCTTTAATTTCTTTCTTTAGTGTGCTGTAGTTTTCATTGTACAGGTCTTTCACTTCTTTTGTTAGGTTGATTCCCAAGTATTTTATTTTTTTGATGTTATAGTAAATGGAAAGGATATCCTAGTTTCTCTTTCTGAGGATTTGTTGCTGTTGTACAGAAGTGCCTTAGATTTATGGGTATTGATTTTATATCCAGCCACTTTGCTGAATTCATTTATTAGATCTGGAAGATTTCTGGTGGAGTTTTTTGGATCTTCTATGTATAGAATCATATCATCTGCAAATAGTGATAATTTGAGTTCTTCTTTTCCTATCTGTATCCCTTTTATTTCTTTAATCTGTCTAATTGTATTGGCTAGGGTTTCAACAAATATGTTAAATAATAATGGTGAAAGAGGACATCCCTGTCTTGTTCCAGTTTTCAGAGGGAATGCTTTCAGCTTTTCTCCATTTAGGATGATGTTGGCCTGGGGCTTAGCATAGATGGCCTTCACAATGTTGAGGTATTTTCCTGTTATCCCTATTTTTTCTAGCATTTTGAACATGAAGGGGTGCTGTATCTTGTCAAATGCTTTCTCTGTGTCAATTGAGATGATCATATGATTTTTATCATTGAGTCTATTGATGTGGTGGATTACATTTATTGATTTCCTTATGTTGAACCAAACTTGCATTCCTGGAATGAACCCTACTTGATAGTGATGTACTATTTTTTTATGTGTTTTTGTATTCAATTTGCCAGAATTTTATTGAGGATTTTTGCATCTATATTCATTAGTGATATTGGTCTGAAGTTTGCTTTCTTTGATTTGTCTCTGCCCGGTTTTGGACTCAGAATGATATTGGCCTCATAGAATGAGTCTGGAAGGTTTCTCTGTCTTTCTATTTCATGGAATAGTTTGAGAAGTATTGGTGTTAGTTCTTCTTTAAAGGTCTTGTAGAACTCAGTTGTGTATCCACCTGGACCTGGGTTTTTCTTGGTTGGCGGATTTTTGATGGCATCCTCTATTTCTTTGCTTGAAATTGATCTATTTAAATTGTATGTGTCATCCTGATTTAGTTTGGGCATATCGTATATTTCTAGAAATTTGTTGATGTCTTCATTATTTTCTATTTTGTTGGAGTATAGATTTTCAAAATAATTTCTGATTATCTTCTGTATTTCTGTAGTGTCCGTTGTGATGTTTCCTTTTTCATCACATATATTGGTAATTTGAGTTTTTTCTCTCCTTTTCTTAGTTAGCATAGCTAATGGTTTATCAATTCTATTTATTTTTTTCAAAGAACCAACTTTTGGTTCTGTCAATTTTTTCAATTGTGTTTTTTGTTTCAATTTTATTGATTTTTGGCTCTGATTTTAATTATTTCCTGTCTTCTACTGCTTTTGGGGTTACTTTGTTCTTCTTTTTCTAGGGCTTTGAGGTGTAATGTTAATTCATTTATTTGTTGACCTTTTCTTCTTCGAAGGAACGAACTCCATGCAATGAATTTTCCTCTTAGCACTGCCTTCATAGTGTCCCAGAGATTTCGATATGTTGTATCAGTGTTCTCATTTACCTCTAAGAATTTTTTAATCTCCTTTTTGATGTCTTCTGAAATCCCTTGTTCATTCAATAGCATATTATTTAGTCTCCAGGTGTTGGAGTAGGTTTTGTTACTTATTTTATCATTGATTTCTAGTTTCATTCCAGTATGATCTGATATTATGCAGGGTCGTACCTCTGCTTTTTTACATTTGCTTAGAGTTTCTTTATGGCACAATATATGATCTATTTTAGAGAATGATCCATGTGCTGCTGAGAAGAAAGTGTACTGACTCATTGATAGATAATATACTCTCTCTATATATATCAGTTAAATCTAAGCTATTGATTGTATTATTGAGTTCTACAGTTTTCTTTGTTTCACTTTTGTTTGGAAGATCTATCCAGTGGTGAAAGCGGTGTGTGTTAAAGTCACCTAGAATTATTGTGTTGTTGTCTGTTTGGCTCTTGAACTTGAGAAGGGTTTGTTTGATGAACATGGATGCTCTGTTATTTGGGGCATATATATTTATGACAGTTATTTCTTGTTGATGTATGATTCCCTTAAGTAGTATGAAATATACAATCCTTATCTTTTTTGATTACCTTTGGCTTGAAGTCTACTTTGTTTGATATGAGGATGGAAACCCCTGCTTGCTTACGTAGTCCGCGTGAGTGGTATATTTTATCCCATCCTTTCACCTTCAGTATGTGGGAGTCTTTTCCTATGAGATGTGTCTCTTGAAGGCAGCATATTGTTGGGTCTTTTTTTTAAAAATCCAATCTATCAACCTATGTCTTTTAATTGGTGAGTTTAGGCCGTTAATGTTCAGGGTTATTATTGAGATCTGATTTGTATTACTAGTCATTTTAAATTTTATTTTATTTTATTTTATTTTTGGTATTTAGCTTGACTTGATTTCTCCTATGGTTTGTTTTCCTTTATTGTTGTTCTTCCCTTTGAAGGTTTTCGTTGTTGTTTTTCAATTCCTCCTCCTGGAATAATTTGCCAAGGATGTTCTGTAATGCCGGCTTTCTTGTTGTAAATTCTTTTAGCTTTTGTTTATCATGGAAGGTTTTTTATTTCATCATTAAATCTAAAGCTTAATTTTGCTGGATATAAGATTCTTGGTTCACATCCCTTATCTTTTAGAGCCTGGTATATGCCAGGACATATACCTATACCAGGACATATACATATATCTGGGACACTATGAAGGCTCTCCTTGCTTTGAGGGTCTGGGTTGAAAAATCTGCTGTGATGTGAATTGGTTTTCTTCTATAGGTTATATGATTTTTCTCTCTTATGGCCTTTAAAATTCTATCCTTATTTTGTATGCTAGTCATTTTCATTATAATGTACCTTGGTGTAGATCTGTTGTAATTTTGTACATTTGGCATCATATGTGCTTCTTGTATTTGGTTTTCAAATTCATTCTTGTTTGGGAAATTTTCTGATATTATTTCATTAAAGAGATTTTGCATTCCTTTGGATTGATTCTCTGCACCTTCCTCAATTCCAATAAATCTTATATTCGGTATTTTGTTGGTATCTCATAATTCTTGAATATTTTGTTCATGGTTTCGTACTGTATTCACTGTGTGGTCAACTTTATTTTCAATATTATATATTTTGTCCTCATTGTCTGAGGTCCTATCTTCCAAGTGATCCAGTCTATTGTTGATACTATCTATTGAGTCCTTTAAATGGCCCATTGTTTCTTTCGTGTCAAGTATTTCTGTTTGGTTTTTTTTTTCAGACTCTCTCTTTCTTGAAGTAATCTTTTGCTACCTGTATTTGTTCTCTTATCTCTTTGTTGGTGTGATTAATGGTTGCCTGTATTTGATCTCTTATCTCTTTGTTGGAGAGATCAATTTTTGCCTGTATCTGCTCACTTAGGTCATTTTCAAAATCCTGAATCATTTTAATTACGTATATTCGGAATTCCTTTTCCGACATTTCACCTACTGTGCTTTCTATGGATTCTATTGCTGTAGTATCTTGGTTTGTTTGGGGCATTTTCCTCCCTTGTGTTTTCATGATATCTATGTGTTTTCTCCTCTTGCAGTGTAAGTCTGAGATATTACTGTTTCTGTCCTATTGTCTTATATCTTCCCTACAGGTTACCCGATGCCTCACTTTTAATGGAAAGATCAATATTACAGCAGTCAAAGTACCCAACATATTGCCATATATCAGTTAGTTTCTATTTTTATATTTACAATTTTGACACTTTAACCATAAATGATGAGATCAATTATCTTCTACCATTTATTCAGTATTTTTGTGTGGTGGTTCAGAGTATCTAATGGTAGAAGGGGGGACTTATTGGTTGGCTAAAATGTGAGGTAGGATGTGAGAAGATAGAGGTATTATATTATTTGACTAGTGAGCGGGTAATCATGGGAACTAGGGTGTTAGTAGGAGAAACAAAAGATAGGTATCTCCATGTAATATTCCCTGTTCCTGTGCCCAGGGCCTGTTCCCTGACCTGTAAGAAGAGGTGGAGAATACCTGTGGCTCCTGATTGGGTGGGCAGAGCTGGGAACGCACGCAGGAGGGCTGAGCTGGAACACTTGTAGGTGGGCAGAGCTGGAATTCTTGCAGGAGGGCCTAACGGGAATGCTCACTGGCGAGGCTTATTCCCCGCCTGTCCCCAGCAGGGATGGTGTCTAAAGGTGGGCAGGCTGAGCTGGGAAAGCACGCTGGAGGGTCTAGCTGGAACTCTTGCAGGCCAGGGCTTCAATACTGGTTTGTTTTAAAGCTGCTAAATTGTGTGGTAATTTGTTGTGCTGCAACTAATATAATAGGATTATCAAAGGACTAATTAGGTATTTCAATATTTTGTTTAAAAGACTAAAGAAGTCTTTTAAACAAAAATCACTTTAGATTGAATAAGAGTAACATTTCATAGGTTCCAGTTCCACAAGTTATCTGAGGAAGTCCACTGGAAAAGACAATGTTAAAGGACCTTTCAAGAAGGCTGAAAAACAATGGAGATAGCCCCTTAATAAAATAGCACCCCTCCCAAGATTTCATGGTATAAAGTAATGTTGATTATTCATATTTCTTGTAATGGTTTTATCTGCTGTAAATCATTCTCCTTTAGCTCCATAATGAAATGATAAAAGGTGAGTGAAAAAATATCTGTGTTCTCACATAAGCATTATCTGTCTGTCTATCTATTTAGAGGTAAGGAGGATAGCTATATCCCCAGCCATTTTTCTTTTTCTTTTGAGACGGGATCTTGCTAAATTGCCCAGGCTGGTCTTAAAATCTTCTTACCTCAGTGTTATCTCAGTCTTCCCAGTTGTTGGGATTACAGGTGTATGCCACCGTGCCCCACTTATTTATTATTTCTGTTAGTCCCACCAACCAGGGTTTAGCTCCTGAAAGGCAGAGACAATTTATTATTGTTTTTCAGCCTCTTAAAAAGGTCCTTTGACATTTTCTTTGCTCCTCTCTAAAGGAATGTCTACTTACCTGTCCAGGCAGAATACTGGCTATCATTTTGACTTTCTGAGATTCTTGTATCCAGGTGACATGGATTAGCCACTAAGCTGTGTAGCCAGGCCACTGGTCACTGTTGAGAAGCTGCACCAGAGTGGTGGAGCACAGAGTGGCAGCCCAGGCGGGCTATAGGGTAGGTTGCAAGCACAGGGCTGTGGCCTTGGGGAGCCCATGACCATGCTGGCATGTGCCTGAGGCCAGGTTGGCCTGAGGCACCCCCAAGATGCACCAACCTGTTAAACCAGCATGGTTGGCCTGGCACAGTGCACACAGCTGCTCCAAGCAGCATTATAGCTCTAGACCCACCACCCCCACCAAGCATGTATAATTCATTGACCTTGACCTCAGGACTTCCAGAAGAAGGGAGAAAATGGAAGTAAGATAAACCTGGATGGAATTCAGGGCTAACCAACAGAGTTAGTACTTTTCCAAACCCTAATTAGTGTAATTTTGGACCAGTAGCATTGGTACTTTTATCAAACCCTGATTAGCATAAATTTGGATCAATAAGAGTTGACCCAAGTACTGTACAAACCTCCAGACTAGCATAGCCAGATGGCAACCCCTCTTGGGTCCCCTCTCCCCTGGTGGGAGTTCTGTTTCTGTTTTTATTCTTTAATAAATCCTATTCTTACACTCACTCATCCCAGTCTGTGAATTTAATTCTTTAAATTCATAAGAGTAAAGAATAAGAAATTGATGTTGAGCTGCTGGGGTCTGCTACAATGCTGGAGGGCATGGCTCACCATAAGAGCTGCAACACTTCTTGGCAGCAGAGGCTTACAGCTTGTGCAGACTCTACGTGCCAGCAGAAGGAAAGAACTGAGTTTCACAGGGATGCACCAAATCCTGCTGATTCCACTTCAAATACGACTCTTATATCCACTAATTCTTTTTCATTTTCCTTACTATTGTCTCAGCGTAGGCTTTGCCTTCCTTATTTAGCTTCCCCTGTTAATCTTCCTATATGCCCAGGGACCCCAGGGTCATCAGAGATATTTTTATAAAATACAAACCATGTCATGCACTTTTAAAAACTTTAATTACACCAGATAATCCACAGAATACACCCTAAAATCATCATGACAACACGACTTTTCTTGACTTGGTCTTGACTGGTTTTCTAACTTCTCCTCCTCACTTTTCATGGGCAGACAGTGTCATATCACTCTGTTCATTTCATTGGTTTTTCAGTGCTGCCTTTTGGTCTTTGAGAATTTCCCTTCATTTGACTTGAACTCAGCTATTCATTTAAAAGTCTCTCTGTGTGTATATGTATCACCATCCTTTTATCCAAGTAGGAGGGTTTTAATGTTTTTGATTTGAAATAGTTCCTGAATTCAGAATTCTTTTATATATTTTTCCACCATTATTTTAAAAAATTGTGTCTTTGTGTTTCAAATGAGATTCTTTTAAACTCCCAAAAATGGGTTTTTTGTTTTTATCTCATTAATAATTTAAGTAAATTTAATCCATTTACATTTATCATGATCATTAATATATTTGTGTTTATTTCTGTCACTTTAAATATATTTTCTATCTACCACATTTATTCTTTATATCTGCTTTTCTTTTTACATGGCTTATTTTGGTTTAATTGTGTTTCCTTTAAACCCCATCTCATTTAGAAGTTATAAATTTTTCTAACAAGGCTTTAAATTTATTGGTGGTGTTATTTTAAGACAAGGACTGTAGAATCCTTCTATTTCCATCATTCATTTTACTATTGTCTTGTAGTTTAGTATCACTGTATTTTTTAACATTCCTCTGATATATCTATTATTGTCCTCATTATTTCTGAGTAAATATTTATTGAAATTCACTGATATGTTTTTATCGGTTTCTCCATTCATTGTTGTATTATGTACTCCATTTCTCTCTTTTAGTTTCATTTATTTTTCTGTTAAGGCATATTGTTAAATAGTTCTTTTAGAAAATGCCTATGTCTGAAAATGCCTTTATTTTTTTTTAAATATTTATTTATTTGCTTTAGTTGTACACAATGCGTTTTTATTTTTACGTGGTGCTGAGGATCGAACCCCGACCGCGCACGTGCTAGGCGAACGCTCTACCGCCGCTGAGCCACATCCCCAGCCCAAAATGCCTTTATTTTATGTTTCTTTTTGAATGGTAGTTTAGATGAATAGGGAGAAAAATTCAAAAATTTGAAAGAATTGTGCAGTGAACACATACCAACAATATGTGTAATAACAGTTAGATACAATAACTGTTAACATTGGGCTGCTTTTGTTTTTTCACACATTTGTCTACTGTACTTAAAATGTTTCTTTTCAAAATAAGTTGTAGACCTCCATATACTTCACCTCTGAACATTTAGCTTGCACACGATAGAATTCTATAAGTATTTAGAAATTTTAAAAAAAATGTATATTATGCACAAAACTTAAATGTATCATTTTATGAGTTTTGACAAGTACATATACTTTTATAACCCACACTCTTATGAAATAAGACAGAGAATTATTATTATCCAAAAATTTCCATGATGCCTCTTCAGAGGTAATCCCCAGTATCCTCTTTGAAAATAACACTGCTCCAATTTCTTTTTAACCATAACTTTGTCTAGTTGTTCTAGAACTTAGTATGAGCAGAATTAAACACCAAGTTCTTTTTTTGTTTAAGGATTTTTCATTCAGCATAATAGTCTTTTAGATTCATCTATGATGTTTGCATTTATCCATAGTTTGTTCCACTTTGTTATCGCATAGTATTCTAGTGAAAGATTGTGATGCAGGGGCTGGGGTTGTGGCTTAGTGGTAGAGCGCTTGCCTAGCATGTGTGAGGCATTGGGTTCGAATCTCAGCACCACATATAGAGAAAAAGGTCCATCAACAACTAATAAAATATTTTTTAAAAAAAGATTGTGCTGCAATCTATTTATTAATTCTATGGAAATAGACACATGCTGTTTTCCGTTTTTAACTATTCTGAATGAAGACAAAAAGAAAATTCTTAAACAAGTCTTTTTGTGAATGTATGTGGAATTTCTGGTTTGTAAGGTGGGTGAATGTTAGCTTTTGTAAGAAACTGCCATGCTATTTTTCCAAAGTGACTTTTAATCATTTTATATTTCCTACAACAATGTACTAGGGTTCTGAGGGCTCCACATCCTTCTCAACATTTTGTGTTGTTAATCTTACTATTTTAGTCATTCCATTGTGTATATATGGGAACTTGTTGTGTATTCCAGTGTTTTCTGACTCTCTTGCTCATGTTGAGATGTCCAGTGTCAGTATAATTTTCACTTGTTTGTAGCTAATCTGTTTTTTTTTCCAATGGTAGTTTTTAAGATTTTTCTCCTTTTCTTTCATAAGTTTTAGGTCTCTCTTTCTTTGTTAGTTTTTATCCTGTCCTATCAATTTGAGAATTTCATTAATTCTTGAAATTCTGTCACATCATCCCGTCAAATATTGTTTCTTCCCAATTCCCTGTATTTTTCTTTTTAGGGAATTCTTTCTAGACATATTTGGAGCCTCTCACTTCACTGGCTGTGTTGTCATTTACATTTCCTATTTATTTCTATGGGCTATGCTGTGTATAATTTCCTCTCCAGTTAATTGGGTCTGAATTACTATTTAATATGCATGGGGAGTTTTTGTTTATAGTCTATAAACATTTTTAAAATTCTTCGATTTTTTTTCAGAATGTTCTTTTTTGTCATCATGGTTTCACCTTAAGAGTTCTGTTTCTTTCTTTTTCTCTGAATATTTAACAATATTCTCTTTGAGCAGTCTCTTTGAAATTGCTCCAGCATACATTATTTCTCAGTTGTCCTTTATTTCTAATTTCTTATGTAGTTTCATTTATAGTGTTGGCTTTTTCTTTTTCTTTTTCTTTTTTTTTTTTTTTTTTTTGGTATAATTTGTAATTCTGTCTGTATGCTCAGTATTGGGAGGAATTTTGTCTGTCAGGGTCAAGTTTCCCCCTATTTTCTTTTTGGTTTCTGAAAGGATGATATGAGGCTTCAGTATTAATATTTTGGCACCGTGTTCCCAGAATATGAAGGTAGTTGGAAAAAGTCTATCCCATATTTGTGGAATGCTTAATCTAGAGTTTCTTATTTTGAAGGTTAACTCTCTTTACTCATAGTCTGGGCAAGCTAAGGGCTCTACTGGTAGATCCTATTTTTCCAGGCTCCTGGCTCCATCAAAGATCTAGTTCTAGGCCCTCTACCATGCATGAGGCCTGCATCCTCAGCACATATCATCACACAAACTCTAAAACTGCAGCCCCAAAAGGGAATTCCTGTTTGGAATTCTCTCCGCCCCCAACCACCACCAGTGACTGGCAATAACTGCTGTGGATTTCTTCTTATTTTTTTTCTAAATATTTATTTATTTGCTTTAGTTGTACACAATGCATTTTTATTTTTACGTGGTGCTGAGGATCGAACCTGGGCCGCTCGCGTGCTAGGCGAACGCTCTACCGCTGAGCCACAATCCCAGCCCCTCTTCTTATTTTTTGACATCTGAAATTTCCCTGTTTGCTTTTGAGCTTGGAAATACATTAAAAACATTTAAAAATAATTTATCTGGCATTTCTATGTTTGGGGTAAAAAGCAATACTTAACTGCACCTTGGGTCAGTCTACCATTTTGACGGTTTCTATTTAACCTTTAAACCCATTGTAATTTGGTTTCCTGGCCCATTCCATTGAAAGTGTTTCTGCTATAGTCTCACTTGGCCGAGGAGTCAAGAGAGCCAATGAGAATTTTCCTGTGATTGTCTTTATAGTGTCCAACACGTGATGCTGCTCTTCACTTCTTCCCCTCTAAGCTTCTACAGAACCACTTCTCCCAGGTCTTCCACTTCAGAGCTTTTTCTCAGTCTCCTTTGATAAAGTGGTCATTTCTAATCTCTGGCTAAATACAGAAGTTTCTCTTGGGGGCTCGACCTGTCTATCTAACTGCTTACTTCATATTTCTCTACAACATTCCTCAGATACCTCAACTTTTTCAAAACAGAATGCAACTTTCCCCAAATCAGTTGTAAGAAGTGAAGAAGAGTAGATTGACATCATTATTGATCATGAATTTCTAAGTCAGAGAAATTCTACATGAATAGAGCCTAGTGGTTTTGATATGGCAATGAGGAGCCAAGTGTATTCTCATTTCAACTTCTGACTTCTATGCACATGGATCATGGCAGAATAAATATTTTCAAAGAACTCGGATCTCCAAGACCTTAGGGGAGAATCAAGTCTCAGTTGAAAGGAGGCAGGAAAGTCTTCAGTGAAGAGATCAAGTTGAATTATAGTTTATTTACGTAGAAAGCAAGATTAGGCAGCACAAAGGAGAGAGGGATGCAGTCAAAGGGAAAGAAATCACAAAGAAAATAAGCATTCATGAAATATTTTGTTCAGTTTCTTGAGAGCAGGTGCCAATCACAATCTTTTTTTTTTTTTTTTCTTCTTCCTTAGGACTTATCCCAGTGGCTAGAGCATGCTTGACTGTGCATTTTTAAAAAATCATCAAGTGAAGCTTTATAAATGACTTTTAATTATTTTACACCAGGGGGAGGAGTATGGTAAATGATCCTTTTCTCTTTTGATAACAGGAAGTGAGAAAGAAGGATAATTGCTTTG